>CM057341.1:663486735-664736735 GCA_030015575.1 Agapanthus africanus
AACGATCCACATGTCCTAGTCATTCATCCTAGATGACTAACGACCTCCTATCATCTCTTAGTACAACTTATACTGCAATAGCTCCAACATCTGGGGCGATATCTCGTCGTTCGCAGCAATAATTGGCTCACTCGTCTGCATGCTGAACCGTGCCTCAATCATCAGGAGTAAGCAACACACCAACGGTCATCAAAATCTGGCTGGCCTCCATCATTGGCTCAATTCTCTAGTGTCGATCAGCACCTCCGAGTAACCTCATAAAGGCGATCCGCCAAACGCTCGTGGCGCGGAAACACAGTAAAAAGACACACCTCTGCAATCGTGTGTCGCCGGAATTTCGCCCTGGTCAGTCCTCGTTCGTGACGAGCTTGTGCTGACCGCAACTCTAGCCGTAGCTCTCCCTACCCGTAACCGTAGCAGCAAAACCAAACTGGTACCGATGAGGCTAGATCAGGAAGGAATATAATACTGAACAAGGAAATGTACATCCTAAGGCTTCATAAGTGGAGTGGCGTGTCGTAAATATGCCGCGGAACATATCAACGGTACGTCACTCTACTTTAGTCACATATTCCATCAACCAAGGGTCATCCTACGCTCCGAAGGTTAAAACCTAACGCTCTGATACCAACTTTATCACGTCCCGAAAGTACGAAACATGACCGGCACTTAAACTACGAAACGTCTCGAGGCGTACGTAATCTAAGTAAACCGAAAACCCAGAAATCCAAACCAAGAAAAGAAGTAGAGTGAAGGAAAACCAATTTAAAACAAGTAGTTTTAATAGCATAAGCCGAATTATAAGGTTTTTAAGAACATCAAAATTTACTGAAAATTTCGGCAGAGTCTCCTTTGTAAATACTGGCTCCCAAACGGGATACAACATGAATAGTATACGAAATCAATAAAAAGGCATCCCCAAGCGGGAGCTAGCTCTTCGTCAATCGACGGTCACAACCACACAAGCAATATAATATACAACGCCAACGGCGAGGATCAAAACTCAAAAGGAAACTCAAAACCACCAGAAATATAACGAGCGACTCTAAGGTCCAAAGAATAAACAACACTGGTCTCTATCTCAATAAATACATGTTTGGTTGATGGAATTTACTAGATACAACGGAATAATATTATACAAGGTAATATGATGGGTACGATACAAGAAAAACCCACCTACTAGCAAGTCACCCGAATGAAACTGAGCCCGCAAAGCCGTAATGAAACCTGTACGGCAAACCTGCAAGAAACTGGGGCACAACGGGGGTGAGTTGCCAACTCGTGAATAGAAAAACATCTACGCACAGAAATCGCATAAATAACGCAATCCTAGGTCAATGATCATAATATATCCTCAAAAATGTATATAACATGCAGCCTATAACAAGGCTAGGGTAAATATCTAACCCGAGTGTAATCTCATGTGGCCGTGTCTGTGCCTCAGGTAGCAATATATCATATGAATGAGGTATGCATGCATGAAACAGAATACATGTAAATGAAGAAACTGTTTTCATAATTTAGTGAGATTTCCTTCGTATTTTTAAACTGAGGTATCATAAATGAAATCAGTATCAACAGTGTCTAGTATCGACACAAAACATAAATCTCACTGTCTCGAAATATCAATGTCTCAATCTCAATATCTAGGGCGCCGTCAGTCCAGACCGGCCCCTACCATCCATCTCAAGACCACGACGGTATCCTCCGGATATCCGACGTGTCGGGTAATATCATCGGTAGGTAGTGCTCCCCAGCCAGGCTCAACGTCAACACCACATTCCTCTTGCCCCGGGGTACCATACCGGGCCCACCATGTACCCGAAACGGTTCCTCCACTCCTCGAATCGGGTCTCGAAATCCATCAGCAAACTCATGGTGGACGACTCATACATCATAGGAAAACCGCACTTTTATTTTAAAAGAGAGAAAAGGTTTATTTATGTTTTTGCGGTTTTCCTCCAAATCCAGAAAATCTCATGGAAATCCGAATCCAAAACCTCAATAACACGTAAAATAGTGAATATATGCATAAGAATCCATGAATGCGGCATAACGATGAATAACAGTATGCATGAAGTGACAAGTAATAACTACAATATCTAAGCTGGCATATAAGGTAAGTACACTAATATTATGTCAAACTACTAGCTATCTAGCTAAGTTAAGCAATAATATTTTCTAAGGTGTACGTGACATGACAATTACCGATGAAGATGTGTGTGAGCCGGCAATTAAGTGTACGTGGTACCTACGCATCATCGGTAATGGTGCTGGTGTCCTAACAGCATGATATCACTAATGGAGTATGAAACATAAAATAAGCATGCGATGTGAAGCGGACCACAAAAATGAGCGGGAGCTGAAAACTAGACGCAACCATAACAATCTGCATTAATCTAATATAAGTCCTACAAATGGTGCCTTTTGAAATAACACGAATCATGGGTTTTGAAAATAGGGGCTACGGTGTCTTTTATGAAAAGATACGTCATTTGAAATATCCGTAGGATCCCTTGGGCTGTCTTTAAGAATGCCCACGATTCGTTGGTTTTTGAAATAGGTACGAAGTCTAATCTAATCTAACAACTACACTAAACTATACGGCTGAACTGACAAGCTGAACTACAGGTAAGGGAACCGTCTATCATCTGAGTCGATACATATACATACCTGTATATGTATAGTCGGTGATCCCGCCTCAATAATATCGTATCCGATACCCTATCTATAATCAGGCATCCCAAGTCAAGAGTGCGGATCAATCATCAATATAGCTCGTACGTAAATCCGTCGTACGGCATCCCAATCTGGGTACGGGTCAATATCACATTCATCATACTATTCACCGGGTATCCTCTTTATCAAATATCATGATCGGGGTACTGATCTACATCTAGTACCATACTGATACCGCCTACGTATGCATGGACGTGTGTGAAACACTACGTCAAGGACCCGCTACAACGTCATGTCGTATCTCAAATACGAACCCTGCTATATCGCCGATCTCACGGCCTCAAATCAAATCTCATCGACTCAGCTCAATCCCAAGTATCATCCTCAAATCCGTATGTGAACACATAGTCCCATACCCATGTGAACCCATAACTATAAAGAATCCCATGAGCACATATCAATAGGAATGTATGCAAGTATGTATGTGTGTATGTGTAGTGCAACACTACCCTAGAGTTCGCAACACTGAGGTAATCCAACACACCAATATCCATCCTAAGCAACTTTATTAATCCCAAAAAACAAATAATAAATGTTGGTGTGTATACGCATCCGTATACACCACCACGGACTGCAAGGGTGCTATACGCCATCCACCCGACTTCTCCCCGTAGATATAAATTTACTCACCTGGTCCTCGCTCGCCGGTGCCGACGTCGCCACGCGCTTGCTTGTCGTCTCGAAGTCCGCATGGGGTACCTACATATCATAACGCACCGTATCGCATTAAAACTAAATTCGAAATCGAAACGGCATACGAAAATCAAATCGGCACGCGTATCACGCATAGATCCAAACCTATCGCCTACGCATGCAAGAATAGTCAAACCAACCCTCGATGTCGATGTACAAACGTCAAACCATCGAGAAAAATCCAATCACACTCATTTGCACATTCACGAACACTAATTTTAATATAAACTAGGTTAAAACTCACAAAAACCCCAACTTTACTTAAAAAGTCACTTTTCCGAAAATCTAGCAAGCACAATTCGCCGTTTTTATAAAAAACAGGATGTTTAAATGAATGTAGCGGCCAATATATTTTTTAAATATCTTAAATAAGTCATAGAAACAATTTCCGGAATTTAATCTCATTAAATTCCAAAAACCCCTAATATTCTAGTTTACAAAATACCCTTTTTTTTAACAATTTCATAGCAAAAAAATGCGCAAACTACAATTTAGGTTGGATTTCCATGAACTAAAGTGTTAAACTACACTTAATAGAGTTAATAATATGATAAAAACCCTAACCATATTTTTAATCTCACATATAAATGCATTTCATAAAACCCTAGTTTGCACAAAAGCTTAATTTGGACATTTTTCAAGTAACAACTTGTAATATGCAACTAGATAAATTTTAACAATTTTTCAAGATGTTAGCTCACATCACAAACCATGCACAAGTGATCACAACCCAATTTCAAAACAAAACCCTAACCAGAATTCCTTAATCATACAATTGAACCCACATAAAGCCAAATTAATACTTAATTAAGCTAACTACAAGCAATTAACAACAATTTAAGCAAAAGGGTTAGAATTTACCCAAACAAATTGAAGATCCCACAAGCACACATAGCCCTCCAAAATGCTCCCTTGTCACCAAAATCCATGCTATACGGGCTAAGCTAAAATGGGTAGGAGTCGGATTTTGATTTGGATTTTTGCTTGATTTTTTGTGGATTTTTCTTTGGATTTTCTTTGATGGAACAAAGAGAGGAGAAGAGGAAAATGGGGCTGTTGGGGGGGTTGCTGGTTTCGGCCAGGTTGTGGGGGGTTTGGGTGAGGGAGGAGAGAGAGTGAGGTGGAGAAAATAACAAGTAAGGAAGTCCAAGTCAACACAAAGTCAAAAGTCCAACTCATTTATCCATTTTCTTTTCTTTTCTTTCATTTCTTTTCCTTGAAATCCAAGTGGGGAAAAAAGAGGGGGCTGCTGAATTCTTCAAGGGGATAAGTGAATGGGGGTGTGTGGGTGTGGGTACGGGTGTGGGGTGATGAAAAATGATAAATACAATACCCCAAACATCCATTTACGCTAAAAAAAAGCCTTTTTTCTTCAATAATTTCTAAACCGTTTTGGCAAATGATTTCATTCCAAAAACCACATGATAAAATTTTATTTAATGTTTTATGATGCACAAAATTTGTTTCAACTCATTCCAATTTGTAATTTTCCCTAATTAAATGTATTAGTGACGGCTTAAATAATAATAAAATAATATTTTTTTCAGAAAATTTGAAATTTCACCAGCGGCTCAATAAACACCAAATAATAGCAATTACATAGCTAGAATATGTATATTTAATTTTTATAATAAGATATTTGCATTTTGACTTTTTACAGAAAACCCTCTTATTTTACCGATTTTTAAAAATTTCACCGAAACGATTTTCAAAGCGTTACAACTGTCCCCACTAGTATGATCTGCATCATAGTCCTGGTAGTCCAGTACTTATCCTAAGGGCTTTATCAACATATAACATAGAGACTATCAGACTACATGTTAAGATAAAGAGCAACTAGATAGCATACTATCATGTCGAGCAAGAAAGTCCTCAATATATATGTCTAAGCATCCACTACAATATACATCGCATGTACAGTAATGGCCTCTAGGGCATACATATCACTAACAAGAACTTAACTAGTGCTTATGATATGTTGACCATAGCCAAGGTCATAAGTGCTAGGGTAAAAACCATATTGGGAGTTTCAAGAGTTGAAATTTGCAATAAGATTGCATACCTATTATGTGTTAGTAGGATCCTGATCCCACTGTGAGCAAGAGTTGCTCCCAGGAGAGTTTTTCACTGTTTCCCTCAATCAGAGAGCAAAGCTCTATTCAGAAATTGAAATCTGAAATGAGGCAGCGCCTCACGTGCAAAGCACGAGAGCGCCAGTGCCAAGAGTTAAAAACTCTGAGGCAGCGTCTCACGTGCACAATACGAGAGCGCCAGCGCTAGAACTAAAATGTTATCCACCATTGGATCAAAAATCCAACGAAGATGATAAATCATCAAATTACAGAATTAATTTCTGTTGAGGAAATACTCCTCAAATCTTTCCAAATAAGAAAGATTGTGCTCTGTAAATCAGAGTATCGTTGGATCAAAAATCCAATGGTGATTAAAAATCACCAAGATACAGAATAAGCTATGTATGGAAAAATATTTTCCCAATCTTGTTAAAAACAAGAAAAATGTCTTCTGTAAAATAGAAGTCCTTGGATCAGAGATCCGACGGTGGATAAACTCCCCAAATCAATCAAGAAATCTATCAATGAGAGATTTCCTTAACTGAATCAACAAATCAGCCTCCCCTATATAAAGGACCCAAGACTTCAAGTCTTGTACAGAACCCCCCCATAAACTTCAAGCAAAACAGAGAGGAACTTCCCCATAAGTTTCAAGAAATCTCAAAGACGGGAGCAATTTCTTCTCAAGGTAAATAGCAAGAAGAGAGATCATGGCATCTCCTCCACATTCGAGAGTTTAACTCTCACATCAGAAGAACTTAGTTCTTTTTCAGATCACAAATCAATGAGACAAAGTCTCCCATAAATAAAAACAAAAGAGATCATGATATCTCCTTATAAAAGAAGAACTCAATTCTTAGATCTATGAGACAAAGTCTCTTATAGACCGAGAATTTAATTCTCAGAGTACAGAACTGATCAGAGCTGCCAAAGAAGCGCCTTAGCGCTCCAATTTAAAAGAAGCGCTTTAGTGCTCCAAGTCTGGTGCTCAGCGCCAAGCGCTCTATGTGCTCCTCACAAGGGCGCTATTTTATAAGAAGCGCTTTAGCGCTCCAAGTCTGGCACTCAGCGCCAAGCGCTCCACGTGATCCTCACAAGAGCGCTATTTTATAAGAAGCGCTTTAGCGCTCAAAGTCTGGCGCTCAGCGCCAAGCGCTCCACGTGCTTCTCATGTGGGCACCCTTTTATAATAAGCACTTTAGCGCTCCAAGTCCGGCGCTCAGCGCCAAGTGCTCCACGTGCTCCTCACAAGGGCGCTATTTTATAAGCGCCGTAGCGTTTCCAATCTGGCGCTCAGCGTCAGGCGCTCCACGTGCTCCTCACGTGGGCGCTAAGGAATTACAGAGCGCTCTGTAAATAAGGCCCCAGCGCCATAAAAAGTGTTCAACACTCAATAAAAGATAAAAAGAAAAAGGGATGTCAAAACCCAAATCAATGCTCAACATTATTGAATAAAAAGGGGCTGAGCCCAAACAAATGTTCAACATTTTATTCAAAATTAGTGGACTAAGTCCAAACATGTGTTCAAACACTTTATTCAGAACTGAGTAGACTGAGCCCAAGTTGGCCACAAGTCCCTAATTCAAATAAACCGAGCCCATGTGCTCACAATTTCTCTAATTGGTCTTAGTCCCAAACTCGACTATAGATCTCCTAACCAATATTGGTTCAAGAGTACATCTCTTCACACCTCTGATATGTGTCATTGTAATTCTTCAACGTCTTCAGAGAGGCGGCGGGTCCTGACAACCAGAAACTCCACAGACTATGATGTCTTTAAACCTCCTAGACTATGATGTCTTTAAACCATACAGAATATGATGTCTTTAAACCTCATAGACTATGACGTCTTTAAACCAGACTTTGATGTCTCTAAACCTTACGGACTATGAGATCCTTAAACTCATGGACTATGATGCCCTTAAACCCGATGGATCGCAATGTCCCTAAACTAAAACGATAGAGCCCAAATACTCTTTCATTGGATCTAAATGATCCCAAAGTCTTGTTAAGTAGATTTTAGTCTAAAATTAGACTAACGTATCCTTAACAAGCATTTAAGTTGATCTTAATCTAAAAACAAGGTTAATGATCCTTAAACCAACCCAAACCTAAATCTAAGAAAATACGGATTTAGACTAATCCACGCCCTACGGGCGACAACATAAATTAGTCTCCGTATACGATCCACGGGCAACCAAAAATAAAATAAACACACACGACACGAAGTGACCATCTGGAGAAGGAGAAAGTGGTTACCGCGATGCGGTAGCGTAATTAACTGCATGGGCTTGCGCCTGCAGGGAAGAGCGTCCCCACAATAAAAAAAACCTCGTAAACGAAGGGGAATCTGACGAAATCTGCTACAACGGCCGCATCTGTCTAAACCTTCGATATACGGTGCCATAAATCAACTTGGTATCTTCGAAGAGGTGGATGGATAAAACCAAATAGCATCTGCCCCCAATATTCAGGCTGGACGTCCCAACGTCCCGGTCGCGTCTTTCGGCGGCGAACATATTCTGGCATGCCCGGTGGGACCTTTTTCTCTTTCCACTCCACACTTTGTGTGTCATGTTCACGAACGAATCGCGGTTTAATATGGTTGCCCCTGAATTTAAGGTACTAAGATTTGGTGTCTTGCTCCCGTGCAGAGCAATGGCCTCCAGCTGCACCAACTGCAACAGCAACTCCCACTCCGTCCTCGCTGGAGGAGTGACCTATGGGCCCCAAGCGGCCTCCATCTTTGCTAAGCCGGTGGAACAGGTGACTCAGGACACCACTGGACTGTTCTTTGGGACCACAATCCCACCGGCAAGCTTCAGCGTCCCAATGCCGTCGCAGGAAGCTCCGAAGAAGTCGGTCTTTGATCGGCTCACCACTACCACGACCCCTCTCAACGAGTCGTCCAAGTCCAACGCCTCGGTCTTTAACAGACTAGGCCAAAGCTCAAGTGGGCCCATGAAGAAGCCTGCAATACCTAAACGAGTCATCCCGAAACGGATAGCCATTCCAACTCCGGCGGACGAAGTCGTCAAAGGGGCTTCTCCTGCTAAGGGATCGGTCTTTGCGAGACCGGCTATCCCAACTCCCGCTTCAGGCGAAGTCACCAAGGCTGCTTCCCCTGCCCAAAGGTCAGTCTTCGACAGGTTGGACGTTTCTTCTCAGCGGACGTCAGTCTTCGATAGGCTGGCACCAACAGCAACCCTTCACCAGAACATGGGGCATGATGAAACCACCCCTGTAACTGAGCCAGTCCCATTTGAAAGACATGCTCGACGTCGCTACTGGCGCCGAGTGAGGAAAGCTGGGGGCAGTTCCCCTTCTGGATTGACTCCACCAGCTCCGATGGTGGAAATTGACGCTGCTGTTCCAACTGGGAACAACTTTGAACCACTTAGGAGGGTGCGCAAGAACTCTCCGACCGCCGTGCTTAAAAGATCTCCTCCGTCTGTGGAGAATGTTACTAAAACGAAGCCAGAGCAGCCCCCTTAGCGGCTGTCCTCAAAAATCCACAAGGTCTGGCGAAGAGTCCAAGACTCTGTAGTTGACAAAGACTACTCCCGCCGACAGAAGAAAATGAAAGTTAGGCAAGAGGAGGACCATTCCGCTGCCATGCTACGGAAGATGTCGTCTACAGAGGTGCCTATTACAGCCCCCTCAACTCCGACCGCCTATAAAAGGAGAATGCCAGAGAAGACCCTTGTGTCTGCGACAAATCTCAAGGGTGCTGAACCTAAACGCCCCAAGTCTGGGGGCATGGTAGTACACACCGTCTACATGGCTTCCGAAAAATAGGAAAGCCGCACTTCTACGGGTCATCGACCACTCACCCGATCTGTGACAAAGGCGCAGGAGAAACAGCAAAAGCTCCTGGAGATGCTAATGAAGATGACCGCGCTCACTGGACCGAAAGAAAGCCCAGAGACATGATCGGAGCAACACAAGGAGCATGAAACCGATGCCGAATTCCTCCGAAGAATGCTTGAGAAGAAATACAAAGAGGCCGCAGAACAAGCGGCCAACATAAAACAAATGGCGCTCCTGTTTCAAGATATAGTCGGGATGATGATACAGTCGGAACCTCCAGCTAAACACCCTCCGATTATCCTTGAAGATGACAGAGGGGAGACATCAAACCCTCTTCCTGCTTTTTCAGCAGCGAAAGAAGAGACCATCTCCAAAGCCGCCCTTGATGACTATATAGCTCGACAGATACGAGCTCATTAGGCGAGCGAAGCGGCCGGCCAAATCATCAAGACTGGACGACCCTATCCGGGTTGGTACGATCAAATAAAGTACCTGCCAGGATATACGATCCCTAAATTCCATGCGTATAAGGGGACGGGTAATCCACACCGGTACATTGCTCAATTCAGGGCTCTGTGCGGTAATACTGAGGGTGATGACAAACTGTTTGTTGGCAGCTTGTCGGAGACAACGCTCGAATGGTACTCTGAGCTCCCGAATGACTCTATCAAGACATTTGCAGAAATGGAGCTACTGTCTACACAAAGATTCGTGAGCGCTAGCGAGCGCACCCCGATCACCGCACTAATTAATGCTAGAGTGAAGCCGGGAAAAATCTGGGTTCAATACGCCATTCAGTGGCGGAACCTGTGGTCAAAGTGTGAACAACGCATAGAGGAAGCTCCTGCCGTGGGCATGTTCATGGGAACCCTTGACCCTCAGGCAACCATTTCCCAATTCATGATGTTCTTCAAGCCGACCACTTTCCAGGTTTTGATCGATAAGCTGGCCCAAATGGACCAGATGGACCATAGACCGTCCTCCTAAAAAACGGAGCCGCGAAATGAAAAGGGCAAAGGGAAAGCAACCTTCGTCGCCAACGTTCAACAACAACCGAGTGGCCCGAGACCGGTTGTTCGCCAAAGCAACAAGCGGCGATCCCTCGATGAGAAGTTGATATGTCCTTGCTCGTTTCCCCGAGATAAAACAATGAGACTGTTCGAACTGGCAGTGCATAACGGGCTCATCACTCTATCGAAGTCGAGACACCCACAGCAACTGAACGACATCAACAATCCTAATTACTGCCCCTACCACCGAATATTCGGCCATCCGATCGAAGACTGCTACGTCTTCAAAAACTGGGTTGAAGACCAGTACCAACAAGGCAAGTCTGCGCTGTCCGAAAACCGGAAGGTAAATCTGCCACAACAGCACACTCCTAAAAGGGTGGACACACCGGGGGCATCATGCTCATTCATAGAGGAAGCTCCATGGGAAGTAGTTCTTTCGGCAAAAACAAAAAGAATGCTGAAGGATCTTTAAGCATACCCCGCAATCAGGTGGAAAGGCCCGCTAGAGCCCGAGATCATTGAGGGAATGCTGAAACCGCGTCCGACACCGAGAGTTGGTACCAATGAGCAAAATACCCAGGTTCAGCCATCAAAGTCTTCGAAGAAGAAGAAGAAGATCAAGAAGCCCGCACAACCTGATGACAAGCGCACGGACCTATAAAAGCATATTCACACACTGGAGGAATACAACCAGAAGGCACGGACCACAATCACACTCTATGAGTTTCTCAACCATATCCTTGAGAACAGAGGCAATGACAATGACGAGGGAGACGACGCATCAAAAGAACCTGAAGATTACGTGGCAAGTTGTCACATGATCTCTCACTCGTCAATAGATGATAAAGAAGCTCCTGACGCAGAGAAGTTGGGGGCAGAATCGACACCAAAATCCTTGGAACCGTCCGATGAGCTGATTGACGTGTTGCTAAGCGAAGCCCGTCAGAAGAGCAAAGTTGATCGAGAATGCAAAATGGCCATATTCTAAAAAGCCAGGCATCGACGTCAAGTGGAAGAAGTCGCGGTAGGGATGGATCACAAAACACCCCAACCAAACTAAATCACACCCTAAATCGGTGTATCCCACTTTATCGTTATGTATACAGGATGAACAATGGACCGTAATGTCCTAAAACTAACGACGGACTGAAACGTCTCTAAAACTAACGACGGACTGAAACGTCTCTAAAACTACTACAAGCCGCAGCATCCTTGGGCTGACGCAAAAAAAAAAAACAGTACGTCTATAAGCAAAATGGGCATGGATGAAAACCCGAAAGGGCTCCATGAGTAAAAACAGTAGGGCTACCGGCGAGTTTGTGAAAACTCGAAAGGGCGCAAAATTGTTAAAAAATTTATGCACACTTGTAAGGTCCTCTCGACCTTGTAAGGAGAAAACACCCGCGTGAGATCCTTACGACTCACAAGGGAGCAACACACTTAGGGATCCCCACGATTCCTGAGGAGAAATCACACTTACGAGATCCTCACGACTCGTAAGGAGAACCCTCTTATAAGACCCTCACGGTTCATAAGATTCAAAAGCTTTAAGAAACAGGGATCTGAACCTGTTATTAAGCCATCACATTTCCCAGACTGCCCTACAAACGGTTCAATGTTGACCCTTGTATACAATCCACGGGCACAAATAAACGCTTCCCCCACCCAGTTCCACCAATGGCGCGAAATTTCCTCATGTGGTGAATGACACTTGTAAGTCCTCTCGACTTATAAGGAGAAAACACTCTTGTAAGATCCTTACGACTTATAAGAGAACACACACTTAAAAATCCTCACGATTCTTAAGGAGAAAACGCATCTATGAGATCACCTTTATGAGACCCTTACGACTCATGAAGTTAAAAGTCTTAGTCGACAGGATTCTAACCCTGTTTGCTAAGCCATCTTTGTTTAAATCGACAAAGGCAAATGATGATTCACTCCTGGAAATATTCCAGTCGCAGCGATATTGATGCTAAGATTAGTATTAGATCCCAGGTTCCATACTCGCGGCGAAAAGTCAGCGAGCCGTAAATGCATATGAAATAGCCGAAATGATTGGGCAACTTGCAACAAAATCAGCAAGTAAAAGATATGCATACAAAAAATAGCTGAAATGATTGGGCGACTCGCAATAAAAAGCAACGAGTAAAAAGAAAAAATAGCCGAAATGATTGGGCACCGCGAAAAATAGCCAAAATGATTGGGCAATCGCGACTTTCATGATATAAAAAGCTGAAATGATAGAGGAACGCGGAAAGAAATAAAAAAAAGAATGAAAGAATGAAACTTTTGCCCTGTAGGTAAGTCTATACCGACCCCTGCATACAATTCATGGGCATAAACAAAAAGAGAACCACACGTCCTAACAAACTCTGTCAAAGGGAAAGTCAGATCCCAACAGTAACATCTGCATCCCAGAAGACCAACAACGGCGTTCCTCCCCATGCCAGCAAGGCACGGACGCGACACTACCAATCGGAGCCACGACAAAGTTCCCAGTTCCAAGATTCCACGGTTCACAGACAACCTAAAGTCAACAAATGACCCCATCATGGAAATACGTCATCCAATGACCCCGTCTCGGAAATACGTCATCCAATGACCCCGTCTCGGAAATACGTCAGCAAATGAGTAGTGGGTCATGAGTAGTCTATAAGCATATCCTTAAATGTTCCTAGTCGTAGGTATATCAAGACAGGGCATCGATATTCCAGAGTAGACTAGCGTATATGTTTATTGACCCATATTGATGGGCGATGGATGATCCCATATCCAGTGGTGTTGTGACATCGAAGATTGTATACAGGTGCTCAGTGGAGACTGGGTACACTGAACGGACTCACCGAGAATTCCTATATGGTATTATATCTATCGTCGGATAGCGGTTCTCTGGTGACACTGGTACAGGTTAGTCTGTAGACCTGAGATCGTCATAGATTCTTGTGTGTTCTCCCACTGTACTTTGATTTCCACCCTACCACGGCTCTGCTGAGTCGTGCAAACAGGTGGCTTTTGGGTATAGTCCCGAGACACATGGAGACAGTGAGCAATAGGAGGGGTTTCGTCTCTCTCGGTATTAGGAGTTGATGTTGTGCAATGTGCGATTGGCTCTGACTTGAAGTCCCTGGCCAGGGCTGATGAGATTTACTGATAAGTGTTATCTGTAGTTTCTCGACCGGTCATAGACCATATCGACATGACTTATTGAGTTATTAGGGCTCGACGATTCCATCCCTAGACTTGATATGCAACATATCAGACGAAGAGACCGGACTGTACGGTAAGTGTTGCCATTGGCTCGACGGGAGTTTTGACGGGTTCGCTTGTTTTTCTTCTGATCGCTCAATACCCGGATGGCCGTTACGTTTAGCTGACCGCTTGCGGCTTGTAGCTGTTTTGATATGATCATCACCTACTGCCGGAGTATTGACGAGTCTTAGAATCCCACACAGGATTTTTCTAGCTCAGGCGAAAAGTTGTGGTGTGCATATGTGATATGCGCAGGAGCTCGATTAAATACGAATATGTGATACCGTATTATCGGACGTTCAATATTGGTCGGGTCGTATTTGATGTGACCGATTTATTAAATCAAGTGTTGATTTAATATTAACTTTTAGCTCATTTTTAATTAAACCTTTTCTTTTGGATGTATGCATATATGTTTATACATACACATGATGATGTGCATGCACACATTCATACATACATATGTATCATGGTGGATGATACATAGAAGATGGCAATACAAGAATCACATGGTTAATAAATATCTAGATTTTTGTTAATGAATTAAAGAAAAAGGAAATTAGCATAATGACTCATTTTCTACACACTTCTTCTTTGACCATTGACTTTAACCATGGTTAGATTTCCTTTGTTCTTTAACTCATCTACAAAATATCTAGATATTTAGTTAACTATGGTTATATTTGAGAATGTCTCATATATATTCTTTTCTTTTTCTTTTTGAAAATAAGTTTTCATTATATTTACAAAAGCTTTGTCATCTTCTCCTTCTTCAAGCTCTCTTGAGTTTTGTTTAGAGTGAGGAACTTAAAAAGAAAGGGTTTTTAAGTGAGTTTACAAACCACACAACCATTCTACACTACCCTAGCCCTTTAGTGTAGAGTGTTTGCTTCATTTAGTGAGGCAAAGAGCTTGACCTAGGAATCTCCGGGTGGATCATCGTAGACGACGAAGGACCTTGAGCGGAGTCGTTCCAAGTTTCGAGCAAAGCCGTAGGAGTCCTAAAGACCGAAGGAGTTGGATACAAAGTTTGTATTCCCTTTTCCTTTAGTTTAGACTTCACATAATGATGTTATTATCCTAATCTCTAGTTACGATTCGTAATTTGTTTGTAATAGCCCTCTAGAATTGAAAAGTGCATTACTTTATGATGATGCAACCTTACTAGAAGCGCTACTACACACCAACATGGTATCAGAGCCTGGCAAGAGCTTTAGGGTAAACCGAACGACGTTTAAAAACTCAATCGAACATAAAAAAATGCGATTTTTACATGCTCATTGGAAATTTTTTCAAAAGTTGGAATTTTTGTGATTAAAAATATTCAGAAAATAGAGCAGGGTTTTCTATGGATCCTTAAGTAAAACGAGCGCCTAACTCGACATAACGACCGCAGAACCGTGGCCAAATAGGTGTGTTTGCGGCGGTTCCGCGACGCCGTTGGTGAGGCTTGGACCGTGCGCTCTTGCGTTGATCCGTAGGTACTATATATGCTCTCTGGGAATTTTTTTTATGCAGGTTCAAGTGTTGAGATCTATTACAACAGTGGGTATGTTGATGTGTTGATTGATATATTTTAACGTCGTCTATGCTTTTCAATTGTTGATGTGATATGATGTACAGGATCGTCGTGATCGAATGGCCGGGGGTTTTATGTGAGACGAGAGTTTATCTTTTCTTTCATATAAAATTCATTGTATATATTATTCTTTTATTGGGGCACATCCGGGTTGATGATGATGCCTCCATTGATGTATATTTTACTTTTCCGCATTAGGATAGACCCAAGGAGGGGAGCACGAGTGACCGGGTTCTGGAGTTCAGTGGGAGGCCATCTCGAGGAGTCGAGACCGGGTCTCCTAAACTCCAAAATTGGAAGGGTCGCTTGCCGCTCTCGTAGGGGTCTAAGGGTGTGGGCTTGGCTATTCATCACGACCGTGGAATCCGTATTTTCTATCTTAGGCTAAGCAGAAAATATGGAGTTCCTAGTATATCCTATATTTTCATATATGTGTTTCTGCTGCTGATTATTCTGTGATGTGATTGCTTAATATTTGAGACGAGTGTGATATTGTTATATATGTGATATGTCATACTGTTTTTCGTTTCTTTCTGTAATGGCTTAGGAACTTAAATGATGGGAATACATTAATGAGATTAATGTAAAAGAAAAGAAACCTAAAGATGTTGTAGAATCGGATTTGAAACCCACTCGGCTTCTTTTTATGAAAAAGCAAGTTTCAAAAAATGCAGAGCTTAAGCCAATCCTTTTCTAAAAACAATTTAGATTCTACAACGAAATCAAGTTCAAAGCATTAAAGGTTTTCGTAAAAACCATCCGCAACCCTCCGTCATTTTAGAAAGCAGAGTACTTAATATTCGTGCTACGTATGTTGATTATAGTCAAGGTGTAGTGTACGGTAGCTAAGTGATGTCTTCCTATAAAGCATATGATGCGATAAGTTAGGACATTCATGTGATTATGTTGATTATAGTCAAGGGTCATATGGGTGGGTCTAGTTAATCTCGAAATGACGGGTAGAACTTGACTAGTGTTTATGATATGTTGACCATAGCCATGGTCATAAGCATCCAGGGGTAAAAACCATATCGGAAGTTTCAAGAGTTGAGATTTGCAATGAGATTGCATACCATATATATGATATTTGGATCCCGATCCCACTGTGAGTAAGAGTTACTCCCGGGAGAATTTTGCACTTTACAATTAACTAATCCAGGAGGTGTCTAGAAAGGTGTTAACGGGGTTTGACCTCTGGGAATGTCACGCCCCACTTCCCGGTGTACGGCGAAGTGGACGCGATGAGGTCCGCTACGTATGTACTCAGAAGTACATACGCTAAGCGTATCTAAGCAATATAAAAGTAAGCCACAAGAGACAAGAGATATAGAAATAACAGCAACTTTATTAATAGCATTCCTTTGTACAATGCATGAAAAGTAAATACAACTGAAATGAAAAGCGATGCCTAAACAGTGGCATAACAAGAAATGAAAATACTGAATAGAACAAGGTACAATATTTAGAGCTCGTGGTCTTCGTGAAACTGATCCAAGTCTTCACCGGTGGGCTCGATCTCTGCCGGGTCCAAAGCACCTGACGACATTCAAAGAAGAAAGAAATAGAATGTCGTTAGCGAACAGGTCGCTCGATAAGTCCCAAAGATAAAAAAGAATTAGAAAAGACAGAATAAGAGGAATTTTCTAAAGAGATTGTAAAATATTGTAGAATATTGTGTTAACGCTGTTGTTTGTAGCTTGGTACAGAAGGATGCCAGTGTATACGAGAGGGGTCTCTATATGCTAGAGACCAGGGCAAACGGAATGTACAAGGAACCATTAAGCCACGGTACAACAGCAACGGAATATAGGTTAGGTGTCTTAATCTGACCACCTCGTGCCACCTTTAACACCTTCCGTACCAATCTACCCCTTAAACCCCGTAGTGTTTTGACAGTATTGTTGTATTGTATTGTGTAAGTAGGATGACTGACCAAAACAATGATATCAGTAAACAGATTGTAACTGCAATATCAGGTAAATGGAATAACGGAATAATGGATGTATATCCAGGGTTTGATTCAGTCAAGTTGTATGGATTGTTAACTGGATTCTGGGATTCATGTGTTCATATTAAGTTGGAATATTAAAGAATATAGATTGACTTGAATCATATTCAAGTCAGAAATAATCAGACTCAAAACCGAGTCAGACTAAAAGAAATGTAATTTGAAGTTCTATAATTGTTAGGGTTCTTATTGTAAATTATAAAACTTGAGGGTTTTTTTATGTAAAAACACTTTTGTATAGTTTTCAAGATACACCTCAAGTATTTATTATTCATCTTTATAGTTATAATGAGTGTAAATTTTATTTGTATTATTTCTAGTGATAATATCCTAATTACATAAATAAAGGTATTAATTTGTAATATTGATTTATTTGAAATTCATGGTATTTTAATGTAACTTTTAATCTTGTAATTTTTTTTAGGAAAAGGTGGAAACTTTATCTTATACTAAAATAGGTGTTTAAATGATAAATATACATATATTTATACAAGAATAATTTTTAATAAATATTTTATTTTCCAAAAAATCTCATTTTTCTTAAATGTCGTATTTTAAACCTTTCGAGACCGAATGCACCTTACGGAGGTCTGAATCTCGCACTACTAAGCCCGAGGGTGCACGATAAACCGTACTATCCTTAACGGGTTCCCCAAAGGTGGGTTGTAGTGGCGCTTTGCAAAGATTTAATAAATACTAATCATTTAGAAAACGGTTTTATAAAGATAAGGTATTTATTTGTAAAAGGGTGTAAATTTCCGTATTTTAGATTCTAGGGTTTCTTAAGCCAACTAGTCTATTTCTAAATGGTCTAAACGATAAGTCATTAGAAGTCTCAAATCGCCTCTTCACCGCCAATTGCGGCCAGGTAAGTGCCAGGTGAGTGGGAGGCTCTCCACTACAAGTAGTGGTCCTAATTAAGTAACCACTCGCCTTAGACACACTTGCCTAGACACCACAAAGTCAGGTTTAGATAAACGATCGATGTCCATAACTTATCGTATTTTCCTATTAAAAGATATTGTTTTAAAATTTGTTTAAAACTTAGAACTTTTAGAAAAGGTTTATAAAAAAAATGGTATTTTAATGTAAAATCTTGTTTTATCGTATTCTAAGTTTTCAAGGTAGCGTGTTATGATTACATATGAGTGTGTGTGGAGGAAGGTCATTACCTCGTGATCTACTTTAAGGTATAGCAATATTAAAGGATTAAATGTGATAAACCAAACATGGTGGTATTTAAGTAAAAGAATACGATATATTGCAAAAGCTATCATTTCATGTGTGAAAACCTGTTCAAATTGATTTTTAAGTGATTAGTAGTCAACATGAAGATATTTAAGCATTACGGAATTAGTGATAAGTGAGATTTAATAGAAAACCGAATCGCAAATCGGTTTGTTCCGATTTCCGTCGGGTTTATAAATTCATATTTTAATGAAAGGAAAGAAAGATAGAAAAGGGGGACTTACGGGTTTGGACAACGTTAGAGAGTAAGAGAGTGGTAGAGGGTTTGCCGGTGCGTCGAATCGTCGTTGAGAGGTCCTAGCACGATCGTCGGAATTTCGCCGTCGATTTCGTCAGCGCTTCGCCTTTCGCTCGTTTTCTAACGTACCAAGTTCTCTTGAAATTTTTAGAGAGTGGACTTAGGAATGTAGGGTGAGAGGGTAGAGGGTATGGGGGTTTATATAGGGTTAGGCTAGGGTTAGGGTTTTAATTAAAAAAATATAAAAATATATAAAAATTCTTTAAAACTCATTAAACCTAGGATTAAAAAGGATTTATTGGCCAAATGATAACCGATGCAAACATTTAGAGTAAGCAGGAGGGTGGACCAGGTCAAGACCCAACTTTTCTTTGTTGGTGACTCGGCCGTCCGGCCAAGTCCGGCCGGCGGCGCCGGACCGAGTCGGCCGAGTCGCCGGCCGGTGGCGCCGAGTCGGGCCGAGTCAGGAGTCCAATGGCCGGGGATTCTTCGAGGGTACAATTTGGTATATTTACTTTTTGTTGTCCACTACATATTTTGGGAGTTATGGCCTTTTTACCGTTGACTTCCAAAAAAAATTAAAAAAAATAAATACAAAAATAATGTGGGGCATGGGATTTGAACTCTGGTGGCTTGGTTCAGCAGTGCAAGATATTACCAATGAGCTACAAGTTCCTTCTTGTAATTATGGAGTGAAATAAATACTTAAAGAGATATCAGCTGCAATAAATACTCCAAGTATACATTGAATTTAAATCAATTCTTTGTACATTAAAATTGGAGTTGTTACAGTCTACCCTCCTTACAAAAATTTCGTCCTCGAAATTTACAACTTTTATTTGAGGACTAGTTTACAAAGAGGTGTGGATATCTAGTACGCATTTCATACTCCCTTTCCCAAGTGGACTCTCCTGGAGTGTCTTTCCTCCACATCACTCGAACCAAGTTAACTTCCTTGTTCCGAAGTGTCTTAAATTTCCTGTCCAGGATCTCCACGGGCTGTTGCTCACAAGAAAAATCGGGCTGTATAGTGAGCTCGGAATGATCGAGAACATGGCTGGGGTCACTCACATACTTTCTGAGTTGGGATATATGGAACACATTATGCACTCCTTCCAATGAGGGTGGAAGCGCTAAACGGTATGCCACTTCACCGACTCGTTCGAGTATGTCGAACGGTCCAATATATCTCGGACTCAATTTACCCCGTCTTCCAAAACGGATCACTCTGCGGTTCGGAGATATCTTCAGGAATACGTGATCTCCTGGCTGGAACTCCAAGTGTCATCTCTTTGCATCAGCCCAGTGCTTCTGTCGATCTTGGGCTATGCGCATCTTTTCCCTGATAGAACGGACCACATCAACAGTCGCTACTATCATCTCTGGTCCAAGAAGTTCCCTATCTTCGATGTCATCCCAACTTAATGGCGAACGACACTTCCTTCCATACAATGCTGCAAAAGGTGTCATTCCTATGCTTGCTTGGTAGCTGTTGTTGTACGAAAACTCCACAAGATGTAGGTGATCTTCCCACGATCCTTTGAAGTCTAGCATACACGCTCTGAGCATATCCTCCAAGATCTGAATAGTTCATTCCGACTGACCATCTGTTTGTGGATGATAAGCCATGCTAAAGTTCAGACTTGTTCCCAAGCTTGCTTGCAGACTCTGCCAAAATTGCGATCGGAATCTGGTGTCACGATCGGAGACAATGCAGACCGGTACTCCATGAAATCTCACAATTTCCTGTATGAGTTCATGGGTATCAGAGATAGTACATTATGAAGGGTTTAAATCTTAATTAGATTATTACCTCCATGTACTTCTTCGCTAGCGTCTCAGTTGATTGGCTAACTCGAAATGGGATGAAGTGAGCCGACTTTGTGAGTCAATCCACAATGACCCATATGGCATCGTTACCCTTTGTGCTGCGAGGAAGAGCAGCCACAAAATCCATCGTGATGTGTTCCCACTTCCATTCTGGGATTGGTAACGGTTGAAGTAATCCAGCAGTCCTGTGATGTTCAGCCTTTACTTGCTGACACACCAAGCATTTTGCGACGCTTCTGGCTACTTCATGCTTCATTCCATGCCACCAATAATTCTGACATAGATCTTTGTACATTTTGGTACCTCCAGGATGTACTGAGTAAGGAGAGTTGTGGGCTTCTTTCATTAACTCTTCCCGAACAGGACCTTTTGGTGCACACAATCTGCTGCCGTATCTCAAAGATCCGTCTTCATGGATGATGAAGTCTGTTCTGAGTCCATTCTCCACTTGTTCTCTGATCTTTTGCAACTTAGCATCACTTGCTTAGGCTGCTTTGATCTGATTGACAATGGTTGATTGAACTTGTAAATTCATCAAACTTGAAGCATTACCTAGCATGACTACTTCAATCTCCATCTGATGCAAGTCTTGTTGAAGCTTCCACTGAGCGGTGAGATTCATTGCTAATGGTTGGCGACTAAGAGCATCAGGTACTACATTCACCTTCCCTGGGTGATATTGTAAGTTGATATCAAAGCCCGCCATGAGTTCTAACCATCTTCTCTGCCGCATATTCAACTCCTTCTGAGTAAACACATACTTTAAGCTCTTATGATCTGTATAGATGTTCACTCGTTCACCAAGTAGATAATGACGCCAAATCTTGAGAGC
This sequence comes from Agapanthus africanus, assembly GCA_030015575.1. Lineage (NCBI taxonomy): Eukaryota > Viridiplantae > Streptophyta > Magnoliopsida > Asparagales > Amaryllidaceae > Agapanthus > Agapanthus africanus. The sequence continues at coordinate 663,508,050 of CM057341.1, forward strand.
AAAGATGACGGCTGCCAACTCTAAATCATGCGTCGGATAATTGCGCTCATGGATCTTCAGTTGTCTTGAAGCATAAGCCACAACTTTACTGTGCTGATGTAGAACACATCCTAGTCCCTTACCGGATGCATCGCAATGCACTTCGAATACTCCAGATTGATCCGGTATGAAGAGAATAGGTGCTGATGTCAACCTTGACTTGAGTTCTACAAAAGCTTGTGCGCATGCTTCTGACCACACAAATTCTTCATCTTTACGTGTGAGCTTGATCAGGGGTGTTGCTATCTTCGAAAAGCCTTCAATAAACCTTCTGTAATATCCAGCTAAACCCAAGAAACTTTGAATATCCTTCACTGACTTTGGTGTAGGCCATCGCTAACTGCCGAAACTTTCGCTGGATCCACAGAGATTTCTTCTCCTGATACGATATGTCCAAGAAAACCAACTTGATTTAGCCAAAACTCGCACTTGCTGTACTTGGCATAAAGCTGATGTTGTCGAAGAGTTTCTAGGACAATTCGTAGATGTTCTGCATGTTCTTTCTGACTCTTAGAATACACTAGGATGTCGTCGATGAAGATGACAACAAACCTGTCTAAGTACTCCCGGAAAACTTGATTCATAAGGTTCATGAATATTGTGGGTGCGTTGGTCACTCCAAATGGCATCACTAGAAATTCGTAATGTCCATAGCGAGTTCTGAAAGCTGTTTTGTGAATATCAGCTTCCTTGACCTTCACTTGATGATAACCTGAACGAAGATCTAATTTAGAGAAAACACAAGATCCACTTAGCTGATCGAATAAATCATCGATGCGCGGGAGTGGATACTTGTTCTTTATAGTGACTTCGTTCAAGGCTCTGTAATCGATGCACATTCGGTATGCACCTTCCTTCTTCTTCACAAGTAATACAGGTGATCCCCAACTTGAAGTGCTGGGACGAATCCATCCTTTCGCCAGTAATTCGTCCAACTGTGTTCGGACTTCCTTCAAACCTTCCGGACTTAAACGATAGGGTGCTTTAATCACCGGTTGTGCTCCTGGCACTAAATCAATACTGAATTCAAGAGCTCGATCGGGAGGCAAACCTGATATATCGTCAGGAAATACATCATCGAACTCTTGAACCACATCTGGCCTTGATTCTTCCTCCGCTTAAGCTGCTGCAACTACTGCTTCTCTTGGCTTCGCTTTGTAGGTACTTGGCTCCAGTGTACCGTCTCCGCTTTTAAAATAGAAGACCAGATGGTCTGGGATCTCGAATACTACCCTTCTTTTACGACAATCGATGGTAGCATAAAAAGTTCCAAGACAATCCATTCTTAGAACCACATCGAAGTTCGGTATGTCCAGCACTTTGAAGTCAGCATAAAACTCTCGACTGCAGACGAAGACTGGACACAAGCTGTATCCCATAGTTGTCTTTAGAACACCATTTCCTGAACTGACATTCCAGCTGGATACAAGCAGTGAGACTGGAATCGCATGGGTTCGAACAAACCGTTGTGACATAAAGCAGTGTGATGCTCCAGTATCAAACAGTGCCAGTGCAGGGATTGAGGATACTAAGATTGTACCTAAGGTATGTGGGATATGTTTTAGGTATAGGAAATATGTAACTAAGTAGTAGAATAGAAAAGCAAAGTTTGAAAAGAAAAATTTACCAGTGATGACTTGGCCAGTGGCCTCAGCTTCTTCCACGGACATCGTGAAAGCCTGGCGCCTTGGTACATTCCTCCTGGCCTGAGGAGCATTCCTCGGAACGTTCCTTTGAGCTTGATGGAACTGAATAGGAGGTGGTGCAGCTTGTGGTCCTCTGGGTGGTGCGGGTAGTGCAGGTCTGGGAGCAGGTGCTTGAAGAGCTGGTCGCTGCGGATAAGAAATTGCTGGCCTGGGTGCAGCAACTGGGTTCTGTCTTTGGGGACAAGACCCAATATCGTGAGTAGCTGAGCCGCAGACTAAGCAAAGGCGGTTGGCTCGACGGCAGTCCTTCATCATATGTCCAGTTCTCTTGCAGTAGGTGCAAAAGGCTGGGCTGGGACAATGGGTCTGTACTCCGGGTCACCTTGGCACGAAAGGTGGCCTGGACGAGGCTCCACCTGCCATCTGATTGGCATGGCGTTTGACTCCTGCAGACTGAGGTCTGCCCCTTACTTTTATCACTGCCTCATAATTGCGGGCAGCTTCTAGAGCATCCTCATGAGTCAAAAACTTTCCCGTGGCTAGAGCAGCCTAAATCTCCGTGTCCAGACCTTGTTGAAAGTGACGGGCTCTGATCTCGTCCGTCGGTATCAAGTGTGCCGCAAATCTGTTTAAAGATTGTGTTAGCTGTGTAGTATGTGACTTTTAAAAATTGAACTATTGTGACATATCTTACCGGCTTAACATGGTGAATTCAGCGTTGTATTCATCTACTGATTTGTCCCACATTGAACCCTGTTGTAGATGAATAAACTGCTGCTCCATAGCAAACTTGGCAGTCACAGGGAAATATTTCGCGTCGAACTTCTCGCGAAAAGTCTTCCATTCAATCGGCTGTACCAGACGGCTTTCTTCCGCCTTCCACCAGTTGCGAGCATTATCCGTGAGCTGTAGTTTTGCTACACGGACCCAAGCGATGTCTGGCACTTGAGCTGCTGCCAGATCGTCTTCTATGCCTTGTGCCCATTCTTCCGCTTCAAGAGGGCTTCCTTTTCCAGAGAACTGCTTGGGATGTAAAGTCCTCAATTGCTTTACTCCCGGTGTATTGGTCTCGGGACGGTTCAGAAGTTGTTGTTGTCCCTCGAGTAGGCTGCGGATCGCCTCAAATAGCATTGTTTGCTCAGTGGGTGGTGCAGGAATAGCTGGTGCGAGAGGTAGTGCTGGAGGTGTGTTGTTGACGTTGGTGCTGGTGTTGTTCGGGGAATCCATAACCTTGAAGAAAAATTTGGGTTAGGACAGATTCAAATACATGAAATGATAAGATTCAAGTAATAGAAATTTGTAAGATTCAAGAAACATGAATTGTAAAGAATGTTTTAGTTGCTGGTTCTTGTGTTATATTGCTTAGGTTGTTCACGCAGACCAGAACTGCATGATAGGGATTCATACAGCTCTGACCTGCATGGGCCACCAACAAAACCTGTCACGCCCCGCTTCCCGGTGTACGGCAAAGTGGACGCGACGAGGTCCGCTACGTATGTACTCAGAAGTACATACGCTAAGCGTATCTAAGCAATAAAAAAGTAAGCCACAAGAGACAAGAGATATAGAAATAACAGCAACTTTATTAATAGCATTCCTTTGTACAATGCATGAAAAGTAAATACAACTGAAATGAAAAGCGATGCCTAAACAGTGGCATAACAGGAAATGAAAATACTGAATAGAACAAGGTACAATATTTAGAGCTCGGGGTCTTCGTGAAACTGATCCAAGTTTTCACCGGTGGGCTCGATCTCTGCCAGGTCCAAAGCACCTGACGACATTCAAAGAAGAAAGAAATAGAATGTCGTTAGCGAACAGGTCGCTCGGTAAGTCCCAAAGATAAAAAAGAATTAGAAAAGACAGAATAAGAGGAATTTTCTAAAGAGATTGTAAAATATTGTAGAATATTGTGTTAACGCTGTTATTTGTAGCTTGGTACAGAAGGATGCCAGTGTATACGAAAGGGGTCTCTATATGCTAGAGACCAGGGCAAATGGAATGTACAAGGAACCATTAAGCCACGGTACAACAGCAACGGAATATAGGTTAGGTGTCTTAATCTGACCACCTCGTGCCACCTTTAACACCTTCCGTACCAATCTACCCCTTAAACCCCGTAGTGTTTTGACAGTATTGTTGTATTGTATTGTGTAAGTAAGATGACTGACCAAAACAATGATATCAGTAAACAGATTGTAACTGCAATATCAGGTAAATGGAATAACGGAATAATGGATGTATATCCATGGTTTGATTCAGTCAAGTTGTATGGATTGTTAACTGGATTCTGGGATTCATGTGTTCATATTGAGTTGGAATATTAAAAAATATAGATTGACTTGAATCATATTCAAGTCAGAAATAATCAGACTCAAATCCGAGTCAGACTAAAAGAAATGTAATTTGAAGTTCTATAATTGTTAGGGTTCTTATTGTAAATTATAAAACTTGAGGGGTTTTTATGTAAAAACACTTTTGTATAGTTTTCAAGATACACCTCAAGTATTTATTATTCATCTTTATAGTTATAATGAGTGTAAATTTTATTTGTATTATTTCTAGTGATAATATCCTAATTACATAAATAAAGGTATTAATTTGTAATATTGATTTATTTGAAATTCATGGTATTTTAATGTAACTTTTAATCTTGTAATTTTTTTTAGAAAAAGGTGGAAATTTTATCTTATAATAAAATAAGTGTTTAAATGATAAATATACATATATTTATACAAGAATAATTTTTAATAAATATTTTATTTTCCAAAAAATCTCATTTTTCTTAAATGTCGTATTTTAAACCTTTCGAGACCGAATGCACCTTGCGGAGGTCTGAATCTCGCACTACTAAGCCCGAGGGTGCACGATAAACCGTACTATCCTTAACGGGTTCCCCAAAGGTGGGTTGTAGTGGCGCTTTGCAAAGATTTAATAAATACTAATCATTTAGAAAACGGTTTTATAAAGATAAGGTATTTATTTGTAAAAGGGTGTAAATTTCCGTATTTTAGATTCTAGGGTTTCCTAAGCCAACTAGCTTATTTCTAATTGGTCTAAACGATAAGTCATTAGAAGCCTCAAATCGCCTCTTCACCGCCAATTGCGGCCAGGTAAGTGCCAGGTGAGTGGGAGGCTCTCCACTACAAGTAGTGGTTCTAATTAAGTAACCACTCGTCTTAGACACACTTGCCTAGACACCACAAAGTCAGGTTTAGATAAACGATCGATGTCCATAACTTATCGTATTTTCCTATTAAAAGATATTGTTTTAAAATTTGTTTAAAACTTAGAACTTTTAGAAAAGGTTTATAAAGAAAATGGTATTTTAATGTAAAATCTTGTTTTATCGTATTCTAAGTTTTCAAGGTAGCGTGTTATGATTACATATGAGTGTGTGTGGAGGAAGGTCATTACCTCGTGATCTACTTTAAGGTATAGCAATGTTAAAGGGTTAAATGTGATAAACCAAACATGGTGGTATTTAAGTAAAAGAATACGATATATTGCAAAAGCTATCATTTCATGTGTGAAAACCTGTTCAAATTGATTTTTAAGTGATTAGTAGTCAACATGAAGATGTTTAAGCATTACGGAATTAGTGATAAGTGAGATTTGATAGAAAACCGAATCGGAAATCGGTTTGTTCCGATTTCCGTCGGGTTTATAAATTCGTATTTTAATGAAAGGAAAGAAGGATAGAAAAGGGGGACTTACGGGTTTGGACAACGTTAGAGAGTAAGAGAGAGGTAGAGGGTTTGCCGGTGCGTCGAATCGTCGTTGAGAGGTCCTAGCACGATCGTCGGAATTTCGCCGTCGATTTCGTCAGCGCTTCGCCTTTCGCTCGTTTTCTAACGTACCAAGTTCTCTTGAAATTTTTAGAGAGTGGACTTAGGAATATAGGGTGAGAGGGTAGAGGGTATGGGGGTTTATATAGGGTTAGGCTAGGGTTAGGTTTTAATTAAAAAAAATAAAAAATATATATAAAAATTCATTAAAACTCATTAAACCTAGGATTAAAAGGGATTTATTGGCCAAATGATAACCGATGCAAACATTTAGAGTAAGCAGGAGGGTGGACCAGGTCAAGACCCAACTTTTCTCTGTTGGTGACTCGGCCGTCCGGCCAAGTCCGGCCGGCGGCGCCGGACCGAGTCGGCCGAGTCGCCGGCCGGTGGCGCCGAGTCGGGCCGAGTCAGGAGTCCAATGGCCGGGGATTCTTCGAGGGTACAATTTGGTATATTTACTTTTTGGTGTCCACTACATATTTTGGGAGTTATGGCCTTTTTATCGTTGACTTCCAAAAAAAATTAAAAAAAATAAATACAAAAATAATGTGGGGCATGGGATTTGAACTCTGGTGGCTTGGTTCAGCAGTGCAAGGTATTACCAATGAGCTACAAGCTCCTTCTTGTAATTATGGAGTGAAATAAATACTTAAAGAGATATCAGCTGCAATAAAGACTCCAAGTATACATTGAATTTAAATCAATTCTTTGTACATTAAAATTGGAGCTGTTACAGGGAAAAACGAGGTTTATTTTAATTTGGTCCGTGCGCAAGCATGGGGAACCTCCCTCAAAGTACCGACACTGGCCTGGCTGACCGGTTAGCGAAACTGTAGAATGCAATTAATCCTGGCTAGTTTTCTTTTCAGGTTTGAAAGAAAAATTTGATAAAAACAGTGGGAGAAATCAATTAGATAAGATAATAACCAATCTGATCTTTGCAAGAGCATTTCGCTGAGTGTATTCTTTTCTCTCTCATAATGGCAGATACCGATGACGGGACTCAAGTTTCTTTTAGAGAAAACAAACTGACTGGACCAAATTATAAAGAATGGTTGAGGAACTTGAACATTGCACTCACATATGATAAAGTATCACATGTCCTCACTACCAAAGCCCCACCCGTCTCAGGACCTGAATCATCTGTTTTGGATAAGGAGATCCAAAAAACATGGGATATTGATTGCAACACGGCCACGTGCCTCGCGCTTGCTTCTATGGACAGTATCCATCAGAAACAGCACGAGAAGATGGATATACAATCCATCTTTCTTCATACAAAGGAGTTGTATGAAGAGCAATCTCGTACTTAACGATACGAGGCATCTCAAAAGCTGTTTCAGATGCGGTTGGCCCCCGGTGCATCAGTAGGAGACCATGTTCTGAAGATGATTGGTCTTATAGAAAAACTTGAGGAACTGGGATGGACTATGGAGAATGAGCAATATACAGATATTGTTCTGCAGTCTCTCTCTCCCGCCTTTGCTCCGTTCATAGTGAATTTTAATATGAACGATTTGGAGAAATCATTGCCTGAACTTCTCAATATGTTGAGAAATGCAGAGAGCACACTTAAGATAGCGAAAACTCCCGCTCTGCTTTATGGGCCATCTTCCTCTTCAGTCCCAAAAGCCAAGGCCAAGGGAAAGAAAAAGAAGAATCCCACCAAGCCGAGAGGTGGAGTTGAAAAGGCGAAGGGGAAAGACAAATCTGGGACCGCGGGAAATGGAAAAGGAGAATGTTTTTACTGCCACAAGTCGGGATACTGGAAACGCAATTGTGCTTTGTACCTTGCAGATCTCAAGAAGAAGAAGCATGTTGATATTTTCGCTTCAGGTGTGTTTGTAACTGAAAACTGTTTTTCATTAAATTCTACATCTTGAGTATTAGATACCGGTTCTTGTTCTCACATCTGTAATTGTATGTAGGGATTGAGAAACAGTAGAGTTTTGAAGACTGGGGACCACACTCTACGGGTTGGAAATGGTTCCAATGTACATACTGTATCCGTAGGAGAGTATCATCTGGGGTTGCTTTCAGGATGTATTTTGGTTTTGAACCCTTGTTATTTTGTACCTGGTATGCTATGTAATATAATATCCGTATCTTTGTTGGACAACGAAGGATATTATTTTGTATTGCAAAATAATGTTATAAACATTAACTTGAATCAACAGTTGATTGGTTATGGTACACTAAGTAACGGAATTTACGTCCTAAAGCAACACACAGTTTTCAATATACAACATACAAATAAAAGAAAGATTTCAGATATAAATGAATCTTTTCTTTGGCATTGTAGACTTGGTCATATTAATGAAACAAGACTAAACAAGCTACATAAATATGGATATTTAAAACCTTTTGAATATAAATCTTATGCAACTTGCCAGTCTTGTATCAAAGGTAAAATGACCAAAACTCTGTTTATAGGACACGGAGAGAGAGCTACAGAACTCTTAAGCCTCATACATAGTGATGTATGCGGACCAATGTCTACACATGCTAGAGGCGGTTTTTCATATTTCATCACTTTTACTGATGATTTCTCAAGATTCAGATACGTGTTTTTATTGAAGCATAAATCCGAAGCTTTCGAGAAATTCAAGGAGTACAAACTTGAAGTAGAAAAATAAACTGGCTCGAGTATCAAGAAACTTCGATCAGATCGAGGTGAAGAGTATTTAAGCACTGAGTTTTCAGACTTCTTAAAAGAGAATGCGATTCTCTCACAGCTCACTCCTCCGTACACACCACAGCACAACGGTGTGTCAGAACGGAGGAATCGTACCCTATTAGATATGGTACGGTCCATGATGAGTGATGCTGAGTTACCACTTTTTTTTTTGGGGACATGCATTAGAGACAACAATTTATCTATTGAACAGGGTTCCATCAAAGACCGTGTCTACCACTCCATATGAGATATGGTGTGAAAGGAGACCATCTCTTAAAAGAGTTAGGATCTGGGGTTGTCCGGTTTATGTCAAAAAGCAGAATCCGGATAAACTTGAGACACAATCAGTCATGTGTAAATTTGTGGGATATCCAAAACACTCGTATGGATATCTATTCTACCACAAGGAGGAACAAAAGATGTTTGTTTCTCAACATGCTACATTTTTGGAAAATGAAATCTTTACAGACAGTACTGATGGCAAAGTAGTAGAACTAGAAGAAGTTCTAGAGACATAAATTATTCAGGACGAATTGGTTGAAACTGATGTTACAGTAGAAGTTCAAGAACCTCAGCCACTCCGGAGATCTAGTAGAACTTCTTGCCCGCCGGAGAGATACTATGGGTTTCTCATTGATGGTGATAGAGAAGATTGCATAATAGATGATGATGACCCTACTAGTTTTCAGCAAGCTATCACAAGTGGTGACTCAGTGAAGTGGCTGGATGCCATGAGATCTGAAATGGAGTCCATGTACACCAATAAAGTATGGACTTTGGACGTTGCACCTCCTGGGATAAAACCCGTTGGGTGCAAATGGATCTTTAAGAGAAAGATTGGTGTAGATGGACAGGTAGAGACTTATAAAGCAAGGCTTGTAGTGAAAGGTTTGTTAGTGTATATGCCCTAGGGGCCATTATTGTATCATACTAGTTTGTATATTACTTAATGGAAGCTTGGGATATTCACATGTATATAACAGTCTTGATAAACATGGTAGTATGCTACTTGGTTTTTCTATCTTAATATGTGAGTATACGTATTGATAGAGCTCTTAGGATCTTGCTTGACTACCAGCGTTATGATGGCAGTCACACTAGTGGGGGCTGGGTAATCTACAAGCACATCCTTATTCAGGTCCCTAGTCGTAGGATTATCGAGACAGGGCATCGATACTCCGGAGTAGACTAGTGTGTATGCTTCTTATCCCAGTTGGGGAGATGGTCTGTCCCACAGCCGTCAGTATGTCGTACTGGAGATAGTATGCAGGTGCTCGTTGGGTTACGAGTACACCGGATAGGACTCACAGGGAACTGTTGGTTGGTTTTATACCAGTCGTCAGTGAACAGTTCCCGGATGACATGAGTACAGCATAGTCCGCAGACTTGACACTGCTACTTCGCCTCTAGTGTGTCCCACTGTTCTTAGATTGCTACCCTACCACGGCTCAAAGGAGTCGTGCAAACAGGTAGCAGTTGGGTGCAGTCCCGAGCACTTGGAGGCAGTGGCGGTTAGACAGGATTCGTCTCTCCCGGTATTGGGGGTTGATATCACGCTGTGTCAGAGAGCCATTACGCAAAGTCCCTGGCCAGGGCAAGCGAGATTTGCTGGTAGGTTCCAGTAGTTTCTCAGGGTGTAATGGGCTTCGCTCCGACACGACTTATACCGCTATTAGAGGACTGACGCTTGCCGCCCCTTAGGCCCGATATGTGATAGTCTTAGACGAACAGACCGGACTGTACGGAGATTGTCACATCAGACTCAGTAGGAGTTCGGATGGGTTTCCTCATTGGCCTTCTTCTCGACATCTACCTGGGGACCGTTACGTACAGCTAGTGTCGCTTGCGGTCTGTGGTTAAACCCACTGCCAGCGTAGTAGTCGAGTCTCTAGAGTCCCACACAGAGAGTTTCCCTACTCCAGACGAAACGATATAGAGGTCGTATGGTTTTACGACAAGGGTTCGGACGCATACGTGTGTTTACGCACGTACGACATCCGGAAAGTTTTTACTAGTCGGCTTTGGTTTAAGCCAGTTTCTAGTATCCGGTTATTAGATTTATACAGTCTAAAGTTTTTCCGTGTTTTCACGGATAGGAGGGGCGTTCTCGTAATTGCGCGAGAAGCTTCTAGAAGATGGTGACTTGGGGGTTAAGGTGGCATATGCATTAAATGAGATTAGTGAGTCATTTGAGTGATTCATCCATGTCATTAATGCATCATAAATGCTTAATGACTCATGGAGATGAATCACCCTCTTGTATTTATTAAGCATGATGATTAATCCTTCATTTTTCTTTTGTTGGATAAAACATAATGCTTGATATATATTATGATAGCTCATTATCTCATCTCATTCTTTTGCTCACTTTCTCTCTCCTCAAGCTCTCTCTCTTCAAACCCTAATCCTCCCCTCTCATGTGTTGAGTACAAGGATTAGATTAGACTACTTAATCCTTAATCATTCTCTATATCACCTAGGTTGCTTAGATTAGCGATTTAAGAAACCTAGTTACCTCAAGTTCGAGGTGAAGCTTGAAGTTAAGCTCTCGGGTGGATCTTCTACTACATAGAGAAGGCCGGAGAGGACGTGGAGAACGACAAGACGAAGGACTCGGTTCTACAGGTATAATCACTTAGCATAGTAGTTAAATCTTCTATGGTTTCTTGTTAGTTATTGTTTATGCAAAGATTCTCGGTTAGTCGATGTTTACGCCTAAAAAAAGATCGTTTTTCATTATTCCGCCTTCCCGCAAGTCGTGGGGTGTTGTACATCGACTTACAGTGGTATCAGAGCCTCGCTAAACAATAATTAACTCATTAGCAAAGTAGTAAGTATTTCGAACGCAAAAAGAACCGAAAAGATCATCGTGTTAACACAGTTTCCGTCGAATTTAAAACAGGCTTTAAAAATTTTTTAGGGACCTTCAGAATAACAAGCAGGAAATTATAGGGCTACTGAAGAAATTTGGACTTGTAACTCGGCTAACTCGCCGCGGATCCGCGGCCGAGTTAGGCCCGAGTCAGCCCAAATTTCTCAGTAACTCCTATGTGTTAATATTGATGTTTCTGGGATATTTTATTTTCTGCTCAAGTTTCAGGTGCACAGAGAAGTTTTGGGAGTAGAATCTAAAGTGTTTGCTCGATCGAAATTTTACGATGTTTGCTAATATGATTATATCTGTGATTGTATAATGTGTTCGTAAACCTCCCCTAACTGCTAGTATGTCGGTTGGCAGGGGGTTGCACATTTCAGTAATGGTTTTTGTTGTTTGTGGTTGTGAACTGTATTAGACTGTTGTGATGATTAGCCGGGGTTTGAGATGGGTTGTTATATTCATTCATTCAATATAATTGTAATATATTGTAATATTATTTTTTGGGGCGCATTCAGGTTGCGGTTGTAGCCACCATTGTATTATTTCATTTTACTGTTTTTTTGCTCCTAGGATAGACCCAAGATGGGGTGCACAAACTACCGGGTACTTTGAAGTGTTTAGTGGCCTACTCACTTTGTTGAGGGAGACCGCTTCACTTCGGGTATTTGACGGGTAGTTTGCCGTACCCGTAGGGGTCTAGGGTGGGGTAATGGCTATTCATCACAACTGTGTAATCCGTCTTTTGTTGCAGGCTCTAAACAAACGTGGATTGCTTGCAAATCCAATAAAGTTCATATGAGATCTGGAATGTCTATTATTACGTCTGACGAATGTACAATATCTATATATGATAGCTATTTAGACGTCACTTATGTTTTACACCCGCGCTAGCCCAGCTCCCGCTCTGCCGTTAGTTAAGTAACCTAACGGGTGATGACGGGACCCCGTGGCGAATGCGGATGGTATAAGAGGACGTTGTATTTTCGTTGTTTTCTGTAATGATAGGTTAATGATGGGACGTATTATTTATAATGCAAAGAAAATAAACCAAAAGATGAATCGTTGGAACAATTTAAATGAAACTACTCGGTTATTTTAAAACAGATGATATTCTTTAATTACGGAGCTTTAACCACTCCTTCTAAAAAGCTATCAGGTTCCTTCGATCATATCAAGTTCACTGCGTTCACGATTTCGCCAAAACCATTCGTAGCCCTCCGTCATTTCATTTGGGTATTCAGTAGTATTCAAGCTATGTATTTTGACCAACGCCAAGGCATAGTGTTTGGTAGCTGCTGGGTATTCATTTGTTGCATAGATAGATGAGTTGGTTTGGGACAGTCGTATTATCATTTTGGCCAACATCAAGGATATGTACGGATGGGTTCAAATTAACAAGATAATGATGGGTAGAACTTGACATGTGACTTATGACATTTTGACCAACGCCAAGGTCATAAGAGCATGGGGCAAAAATATATATCGGGAATTTCTAAAGAAACTGAAATTTGCAAAGAGTTGCATACCATTTGGAGTTTGATGAATGTTGGTAGGATTCCTTCAACATTATCATACGATGATATTTGGATCCCGATCCTACTGTGAGTATATGCTACTCATCAGGATATTCGTCACTTAATGATCAATGCTATAAACCAAGTAGGTGTCAAGAAAGGTGTCAGCGGGGTTACGCCCCCTCCAGAGAAAAGAGGTTATTTAATTAAGGAACTTCGCGAAAGCGTTGGAAAACCTCCCTCGAAGTACCGACACCAGCCTAGCTGAATGGTTAAGCAAGTATTGTACAGTGAGAATAGTCGTGGCTAATTCTTCTTTTATGGTTTGAGGAAGGATTCGAGAAACAGTGGGAGCCATCCAGTTTAGATAAATTAAAAACCATTCTAAACTTGCAAGAGCATCATGCTAAAAAGTTTTCTTCTCTCTCTCCTAATTGCAGCGACCCCTAAAAATGACTGGACTTAAGTTACTTTTAGAGAAAAATATACTGACAGGGCCAAACTATAAAGATTGGCTGTGGAATGTCAAAATGGCCTTGACTTATGACAAATTGGGGTATGTCCTTACCGCTAAGGCACCTGAAGTCCCAGGTCCCAAATCCAGTAATGCGGATAAGGAAATCCGCAAAACCTGGGATTTAGATTGCGCGAAGGACAAGTACATCGTACTTGCCTCGATGAATAATGAACATCAGAGGAGGCACGAGGATATGGATCTTGAATCCATATTTCTCCATACAAAAGATCTGTATGGGGAGCAATCTCGTATAGAAAGATACGAGACCTCAAAGAAGCTGTTTCAAGCAAGATTGGCCGTGGATCATCGGTAGGAGAACATGTCCTAAAGATGATTGGCTATATTGAAGAGCTCGCAGACCTTGGGACGACTTTGGATAATGAGCTCTATACAGACCTTATTCTCCAGTCCCTCCCTCCCACCTACGCCCAGTTTATTCTGAACTTCAACATTCAAAGAAAAGAAGTTGAACTTTCAGAACTCCTAAACATGTTGAGAAGTGCAGAGGGCACCTTGCAGAAGGCAAGGGAAACACACGCTATGTTTGTTCGCGGTACTTCTTCTTCCGGGTCCAAGGCTAAAACCAAAGGAAGGAAGAATAAGGCCGCCAACAGACCTAGAGGAGGTGTTAGTAAGGTGGCAGGGAAGGGAAAGAAAAAGTTTGTGGTACCGGTAGTGGCCCAGGATGAGTGCTTCCATTGTCACAGGAAAGGGCACTGGAAAAAGGATTGCAAGGCGTGGAACGCCAAGAACCAGGAATCGAAGCAAGTTGTGGCTTCGACTTCAGGTGTGTTTGTAATTGAGAATTGTCTGTCAATCAACTCTACTTTCTGGGTATTGGATACCGAATCAGGATCTCATATATGCAATTCATTGCAGGCACTGAGAAACCGTAGAGTGCTGAAGGAAGGTGATATGACCCTGATGGTTGCTAACGGAGCTAGCGTGGGAGCTGTGTCCGTAGGGGATTATCACCTGGGATTGACGAGTGGACACATTTTGGTTTTACATAACTGTTTTTGTGTACCTAGCTTAACGTGTAATATCATATCTGTTTTCTTGTTATCAAATAAAGGTTATGATTTCACATTTGTAAGTGATGTTGTTAACATCCACCTTAATCATAGTTTGATTGGGTCCGGTACACTGGATAACGGTATATATGTGTTAAACCAACTCCAAATTTTCAATGTCCAGAACACACTAAAAAGAAAGTCTCCAGATTTAAATAAAGCTTTCTTATGGCATTGTAGACTGGGTTACATCAATGAGAGAAGGTTGACTAAGTTACATAGAGAAGGATTTTTGGACTCGTTCGAATATCAAACTTATGCCACTTGTCAATCTTGTCTCAAAGGAAATATGACAAAGACTCCATTTACTGGACATGGAGTAAGAGCGAGCGAGCTCTTAGGACTCATACATAGCGATGTATGTGGTCCAATGTCTGCACATGCAAGAGGTGGTTTTTCCTATTTCATTACTTTCACGGATGATTACTCAAGGTACGGATTCATTTATCTGATGAAACATAAATCCGAGGCTTTTGAGAAATTCCAAGAGTTTAAGAATGAAGTAGAAAACCAAACCGGCAAAAGTATCAAGACACTAAGATCTGATCGGGGTGGTGAATACTTGAGTGCCGAGTTCCTAGGTTACCTAAAAGAGAAAGGAATTCTCTCTCAGCTTACTCCTCCATACACTCCACAGCATAACGGTGTATCGGAGAGACGGAATCGAACCCTATTAGATATGGTACGTTCCATGATGAGTAATGCTGGGTTACCGCGATCTTTTTGGGATTATCTGCTAGAATCAGCGGCATATCTTTTGAACATGGTACCTACCAAGACTGTGCTTACCACGCCATATCAGATGTGGAGTGGGAAGAAACCCTATCTTCAGTATCTGAAAATATGGGGATGTCCAACTTTTGTTAAAAAGCAGCATGTGGACAAGCTCGAGGCACGATCAGTAAAGTGTAAGTTTGTGGGATATCCAAAGAACTCCAAGGGGTATCTATTCTATTACGCAGAGGAACAAAAGGTGTTTGTTTCTCGTAATTCCCATTTTCTAGAATATCAGTTTTTAGAAAAGGAAATAAATGGGAGCGAAATAGAACTGGAAGAAATTCCAGAACCACAAACTAATACTGAAAGTTTGGTAGAACAAGTAGTTCAAGAAAAACAGGACATTCCCGCACCCCTCCGCAGGAGTAGTAGGCCGTCTCATCCGCCTGAGAGATACTACGGTTTTCTCATAGATGGGGATAGAGAGGATTGCATCATAGATGATGATGAACCTACTGGCTTCCAGTAGGCCATCCAGAGCGGCGACTCGGTACGATGACTAGATGCAATGCGGACCGAAATAGAGTCCATGTACACCAACAAAGTATGGACTTTGGACTTTGCTCCAGATGGGGTAAAACCCATAGGATGCAAATGGATCTTCAAGAAAAAGATTGGTGTAGATGGACAGGTGGAAACCTATAAGGCTAGACTTGTTGCAAAGGGATTTCGTCAAAGACCTGGTTTGGACTATGGCGAAACTTTTTCTCCAGTGGCTATGCTCAAATCCATTCGGGTCCTTCTTGCTATTGCTACCTTCCATGATTATGAAATCTGGCAGATGGACGTAAAGACGGCTTTTCTAAATGGAAATTTAGAAGAGTGCGTCTATATGGATCAGCCAGAGGGTTTCAATCAGAGTGGGAGCAGCGGGAAAGTATGCAAGTTGCTTAAGTCCATTTATGGACTGAAGCAGGCATCGCGGAGTTGGAACATCTGTTTTGATGAAACAGTCAAAGAATATGACTTTATCAAAAATCCAGATGAACCGTGCATATATAGTAAAGTTGTAGCAAGAACTGTCGTATTCCTCGTCTTGTACGTGGATGACATTCTATTGATAGGAAATGACATTCCTATGCTACAATCTGTCAAAGGATTCTTGTCACACAGGTTCTCCATGAAAGACCTGGGTGATGCCTCTTACATTCTGGGGATCCGGATCTATCGTGATAGATCTAAGAGGATGTTGGGACTTTCACAGTCCAGGTATATCGACACTGTACTGAAAAGATTCAGTATGGAAGATTCTAAGCGCGGTAATCTACCGGCTTGTCACGGAATCACCCTATCCAAAGAGTTGTCTCCCAAGACTGATTTGGAAAGGGAACGCATGTCTATTATACCCTATGCTTCTGCGGTAGGCTTTATAATGTATGCGATGTTGTGCACCAGACCAGATGTAGCTTACGCACTGAGCGTGGTAAGCCGGTATCAGTCAGACCCAGGGGAGAAGCACTGGATAGCAGTAAAGAACATTCTCAAGTACCTGAGGAGGACTAAGGAGATGTTCTTAGTTTACGGCGGAAAAGACCCCAGGATGGAGGCCTATGCTGATTCCGGCTTCCAGAGTGATAAGGACGATTCCAAGTCCATGTCAGGTTATGTCTTTACCCTCAATGGAGGGGCGGTGTGCTGGAAGAGCTCCAAGCAGGACACCGTTGCTGACTCGACGATGGAAGCGGAGTATATAGCTGCTTGCGATGCCGCAAAAGAAGCAATCTGGATGAAGAAGTTCCTAACAGAACTTCAGGTGGTTCCTACCATTGTTGATCCAATACCTCTGTATTGCGACAATAACGGAGCTATAGCTTTAGCGAAGGAACCAAGGTCCCATCAGAAGTCCAGACACATCTTAAGGCGGTATCACCTGATCAGGGAGATCATTGATCGTCGGGAGATCGAGGTTCGGAGAGTTGCTACTGAAGAGAACGTTGTTGATCCATTCACGAAGGCCCTACCTCAGATTCAGTTCGAGAGGCTACTCGAGATCATCGGTCTTCGATATGCCAGTACATGACCCTAGTGCAAGTGGGAGATTGTTAGTGTATATGCCCTAGGGGCCATTATTGTATCATACTAGTTTGTATATTACTTAATGAAAGCTTGGGATATTCACATGTATATAACAGTCTTGCTAAACATGGTAGTATGCTACTTGGTTTTTCTATCTTAATATGTGAGTATACGTATTGATAGAGCTCTTAGAATCTTGCTTGACTACCAGCGTTGTGATGGCAGTCACACTAGTGGGGGCTGGGTAGTTTACAAGCACATCCTTATTCAGGTCCCTAGTCGAAGGATTATCGAGACAGGGCATCGATACTCCGGAGTAGACTAGTGTGTACGCTTCTCATCCCAGTTGGGGAGATAGTCTGTCTCACAGCCGTCAGTACGTCGTACTGGAGATAGTATGCAGGTGCTCGTTGGGTTACGGGTACACCGGACAGGACTCACAGGGAACTGTTGGTTGGTTTTATACCAGTCGTTAGTGAACAGTTCCCAGGTGACATGAGTACAGTATAGTCTGCAGACTTAACACTGCTACTTCGCCTCGAGTGTGTCCCACTGTTCTTAGATTGCTACCCTACCACGGCTCAAAGGAGTCGTGCAAACAGGTAGCAGTTGGGTGCAGTCCCGAGCACTTGGAGGCAGTGGCGGTTAGACAGGATTCGTCTCTCCCGGTATTGGGGGTTGATATCGCGCTGTGTCAGAGAGCCATTACGCAAAGTCCCTGGCCAGGGCAAGCGAGATTTGCTGGTAGGTTCCAGTAGTTTCTCAGGGTGTAATGGGCTTCGCTCCGACACGACTTATACCGCTATTAGAGGACTGACGCTTGCCGCCCCCTAGGCCCGATATGTGATAGTCTTAGACGAACAGACCGGACTGTACGGAGATTGTCACATCAGACTCAGTAGGAGTTCGGATGGGTTTCCTCATCGGCCTTCTTATCGATATCTACCTAGGGACCGTTACGTACAACTAGTGCCGCTTGCGGTCTGTGGTTAAATCCACTGCCAGCGTAGTAGTCGAGTCTCTAGAGTCCCACACAGAGAGTTTCCCTACTCCAGGCGAAACGATATAGAGGTCGTATGGTTTTACGATAAGGGTTCGGACGCATACGTGTGTTTATGCACGTACGACATCCGGACAATTTTTACTAGTCGGCTTTGGTTTAAGCCAGTTTCTAGTATCCGGTTATTGAATTTATACAGTCTAAAGTTTTTCCGTGTTTTCACGGATAGGAAGGGCATTCTCGTAATTGCACGAGAAGCTTCTAGAAGATGGTGACTTGGGGGTTAAGGTGGCATATGCATTAAATGAGATTAGTGAGTCATTTGAGTGATTCATCCATGTCATTAATGCATCATAAATGCTTAATGACTCATGGAGATGAATCACCCTCTTGTATTTATTAAGCATAATGATTAATCCTTCATTTTTCTTTTGTTGGATAAAACATAATGCTTGATATATATTATGATAGCTCATTATCTCATCTCATTCTTTTGCTCACTTTCTCTCTCCTCAAGCTCTCTCTCTTCAAACCCTAATCCTCCCCTCTCATGTGTTGAGTACAAGGATTAGATTAGACTACTTAATCCTTAACCATTCTCTATATCACCTAGGTTGCTTAGATTAGCGATTTAAGAAACCTAGTTACCTCAAGTTCGAGGTGAAGCTTGAAGTTAAGCTCTCGGGTGGATCTTCTACTACATAGAGAAGGCCGGAGAGGACGTGGAGAACGACAAGACGAAGGACTCGGTTCTACAGGTATAATCACTTATCATAGTAGTTAACTCTTCTATGGTTTCTTGTTAGTTATTGTTTATGCAAAGATTCTCGGTTAGTCGATGTTTATGCCTAAAACAAGATCGTTTTTCATTATTCCGCCTCCCCGCAAGTCGTGGGGTGTTGTACATCGACTTACAAGGTTTTCGTCAAAGACCAGGATTGGACTATGATGAAACTTTCTCTCCAGTAGCAATGCTTAAATCCATTCGGATCCTACTTGCTATTTCTGCTCACTACGACTATGAAATCTGGCAGATGGATGTTAAAACTGTATTTCTAAATGGTGATTTAGAAGAGTGAGTTTTTATGGATCAGCCAGAGGGCTTCATTGATAGTGGGAGCAGCGAAAAATCGTGTAGGTTGCTTAAATCCATTTATGGATTAAAGCAGACATCTCGGAGCTGGAACATCTGTTTTGATGATACAATGAAAGAGTTTGATTTTTTCAAAAATATAGATGAACCATGCATTTATAAGAAGATTGTAGGGAGTACTGTCACTTTCCTCGTATTATACGTAGATGACATTCTCTTGATAGGAAATGATATTCTTATGCTACAATCAGTCAAATTATTCTTATCACAAAGGTTCTCCATGAAGGACCTGGGTAATGCCTCGTGCATTTTGGGCATAAGGATCTATAGAGATAGATCCAAAAGATTATTGGGATTATCCCAATCAAAGTACATTGATACCATCCTAGGTTTAGTATAGAAGATTCCAAGCGTGGTGCCTTGCCCGATTGCCATGGAATCACTCTCTCTAAGGACTTCTGTCCGAAGACTGATGAAGAGAGAGCCCGCATGAGCATTATACCCTACGCTTCAACCGTAGGATCTATAATGTATGCGATGATATGTACTCGCCCTGATGTAGCTTATGCGCTAGCTGTAGTGAGCAGGTATCAATCCAACCCAGAGGAGCAACACTGGATAGCCGTGAAGAACATTCTTAAGTACTTGCGAAGGACTAAAGAATTGTTCTTGGTGTATGGTAATAGGGATCTCCAAATGGAGGCCTTTACCGATTCTAGCTTCCAAAGTGATAAGGATGACAGTAAATCTATCTCAGGGTTTGTATTTACCCTCAATGGAGGGGCAGTATGTTGGAAGAGTTCCAAATAGGATACCGTTGCAGACTCCACGATGGAAGCTGAGTATATTGCTGCAAATGATGCTGCCAAGGAAGCCGTCTGGATGAGGAAGTTCGTTGCGGAGCAAGGAGTAGTTCCAACCATTATTAATCCAATACCATTGTATTATGATAATAATGGAGCTATGGCGTTGGCCAAAGAACCCAGATCCCATCAAAAGTCCAGACACATCCTCAGGCGATATCATTTGATCCAGGAGATAGTTGATTGCCAAGAGAACGAGATTCGGAGAGTAGATACAAAGGAAACACCGCGGATCCACTCACCAAGGCCCTTCCACAGCCGCAACACGAGCGACTTTTTGAGATATTGGGTATGAGATACGCCAATAATTGGCCTTAGTGCAAGTAGGAGATTGTTGGATATATGTATGCCCTAGAGGCCATTATATGTATAGAGGATGCTTGGACATATATATATGTATATTTTGATATATGACTTTCTTGCTCGACATGATAGTATGCTATCTGGTTTTACTTTATTTGACATGTTTACTTGATACTATTCATTTGATACATGTTGATAAAACCCTAAGGATATTTGCTTGACTTCTATGGCTATGATAGAGATCATACTAGTAGGGCATGAGTAGTCTATCAGCATATCCTTAAATGTTCCTAGTCGTAGGTATATCGAGACAGGGCATCAATATTCCAGAGTAGACTAGCGTATATGTTTCTTGACCCATATTGATGGGCGATGGATGATCCCATATCCATTGGTGTTGTGACATCGAAGATTGTATACAGATGCTCAGTGGAGACTGGGTACACTGAACGGACTCACCGAGAATTCCTATATGGTATTATATCTATCGTCGGATAGCAGTTGTCCGGTGACACTGGTACAGGTTAGTCTGTAGACCTGAGATCGTCATAGAGTCTTGTGTGTTCTCCTACTGTACTTTGATTTCCACCCTACCACGGCTCTGCTGAGTCGTGCAAACAGGTGGCTTTTGGGTATAGTCCCGAGACACATGGAGACAGTGAGCGACAGGAGGGGTTTCGTCTCTCTCGGTATTGGGAGTTGATGTTGTGCAATGTGCGATTGGCTCTGACTTGAAGTCCCTGGCCAGGGTTGATGAGATTTACTGATAAGTGTTATCAGTAGTTTCTCGACCGGTCATAGACCATATCGACATGACTTATTGAGTTATTAGGGCTTGACGATTCCATCCCTAGACTTGATATGCAACATATCAGACGAAGAGACCGGACTGTACGGTAAGTGTTGCCAATGGCTCGACGGGAGTTTTGACGGGTTCGCTTGTTTTTCTTCTGATCGCTCAATACCTGGGTGGCCGTTACGTTTAGCTGACCGATTGCGGCTTGTAGGTGTTTTGATATGATCATCACCTACTGCTCGAGTATTGACGAGTCTTAGAGTCCCATACAGGATTTTTCTAGCTCAGGCGAAAAGTTGTGGTGTGCATATGTGATATGCGCAGGAGCTCAATTAAATACGAATATGTGATACCGTATTTTAATCGGACGTTCAATATTGGTCGGGTCGCATTTGATGTGACCGATTTATTAAATTAAGTGTTGATTTAATATTAACTTTTAGCTCATTTTTAATTAAACATTTTCTTTTGGATGTATGCATATATATTTATACATACACATGATGATGTGCATGCACACATACATACATACATATGTGTCATGGTGGATGATACATAGAAGATGGCAATTCAAGAATCACATGGTTGATAAATATCTAGATTTTTGTTAATGAATTAAAGAAAAAGGAAATTAGCATAATGACTCATTTTCTACACACTTCTTCCTTGACCATTGACTTTAACCATGGTTAGATTTCCTTTGTTCTTTAACCCATCTACAAAATATCTAGATATTTAGTTAACTATGGTTATATTTGAGAATGTATCATATATATTCTTTTCTTTTTCTTTTTGAAAATAAGTTTTCATTATATTTACAAAAGCTTTGCCATCTTCATCTTCCTCCTTCTTCAAGCTCTCTTGAGTTTTTTTTAGAGTGGGGAACTTAAAAAGAAAGGGTTTTTAAGTGAGTTTACAAACCACACAACCATTCTACACTACCCTAGCCCTTTAGTGTAGAGTGTTTGCTTCATTTAGTGAGGCAAAGAGCTTGACCTAGGAATCTCCGGGTGGATCATCGTAGACGACGAAGGACCTTGAGCGGAGTCGTTCCAAGCTTCGAGCAAAGCCGTAGGAGTCCTAAACACCAAAGGAGTTGGCTACAAAGATTGTATTCCCTTTTCCTTTAGTTTAGACTTCACATAATGATGTTATTATCCTAATCTCTAGTTATGATTCATAGTTTGTTTGTAATAGCCCTCTAGAATTTAAAAGTTCACTACTTTATGATGATACAACCTTACTAGAGGCGCTACTACACACCAACAACCGACACCTGCAGGCAAGACGATTTCTGACTGGAAGGAGAAATGTGGGTTCAACACCTGATGGTCGAAAAGGACTCCTGTAGAATTGCGACAATCTACTATCAATACAAAGAAGATGGTATCCACAATTTAAATTAAATAAATCGCAAACCCATACCTTCCAGCATTTGAGAGGACACAAGAGAAGGCGGGGGAACAACAACCGTCAGAGCAGCAATTGGTGATGCTTATTCGGGTGGCACAACCTCAGCGTTCACCACACCTACACTCAAAACGAACAAAATATCATCAGAGGGGACTGAAAGGGATTGCGAAATAAAAAGTAAACAGTGACCCAAGACCTACCTGATGGGTCTTCAGCCCAAACCGCGATGGAAGTATCACCAAGCACAGCGGCTTCTTCGCTCTCCTTCAGTCGAATAGTTTCGGCACCCATGACTTCATCCCCTGATTCGACGAGAGCCGTCGTGACACTTGCAATGCCCACCGATAACAGGGAAGCACAAGGAGAAAGAGCGGCGGTTTGAGCAGTCCTAGACTCCTGAGAGAGAGTAGCCACTTCGGGCTCTGTGGTCTCCATTGTCTCGCCTGCCATCTCATCGCCGGGACTTAGCCATGCAGGATACGGTATATAAGAATTTGAAGATCAAGTTCTAATAAAAGACTCAGTGTTACGTTACCTTCGGGCAGCTTTTCGGTTTCTTCCCGACCCGCGCACGCAACCCGTCTATGGGCGGTAGACAGGGCAGCTGGAGTATCCTCTGGAATAGCGACAGACTGACTGGTGCTCGAGCCTGCACCTACAGCCAAAGCGGTATCACGTTCCTTCGCTGCATGCTTCCTGCGTTTCTTTTCAATCTGAGCGGTGAGAAGCGATCTCCTCAAGACCTCTGTCAAAGGGACGTCATCGTCTGAACTAAGATCTGCCTCTAGAGCCGTTACGGCGTCCGTCATCAGCTGCTTAAGTGAAGCCTCCTGCGGTACTGTCGGGGGAGCTAGGGCCACAATAGACGGCTCTGGAAGCGCTGCTGCATCACCACTCGCAGTCGGTACCGCACTTGGAATAACCCGAGTCAAGATAGCCCCTGCAGCAAAATAAAAGAGAGGGTTAAACTACGAATAAAGAAAAAAAGGGAATGAAGGCACAATGAGCTAAAGTATACCAAGGCCCAAAGAAGCGCGGAGCCTCTCTTCCTCCTCAAATGTTTTGAGGGAAACTGCGAGAGCCTCTTTGGCAGAGATACATGTTGAAGAAGAAGCATCAGTAAAAGCATAATAAAAAAATAATAACCGTGGAAAGATGCGATTGAAATATACCTGACTTCGCTATAATGATCAGTGCCGCTTCATCGCGAGCCAATCGCTCGGAAGCCCAATGACAGCTTGAAGATCAGTATCATCTGCAGGCGCGATAAATAGACCCTCATTGGTCCTATACTCGCACAGACCCTCGCTGTAAGGGGCATGTAGCTCCTGGCCAAGTACAATGTCAGCAGAAAAGAGTGACTTCTTCTTTTTCTGTGAGCGAGCGCCGGCAGCCGAGGACAGGAGCTTGCGCTTGGTGGGCAACTTTGGGCGACGAGTCCCAATCTCCGTACCCACGTCAGACTCATAAGACGCCGCAGCCACCACTTCTACAGGCACACGAGGTAGAGACTTATCATGGAAGGTGCGCGAGACCACAACCGTACTAGCTTCTTTTATAGAAGGACGAACAATGGTCTGTTCCTTCAAGGAGACAGCGGGATTACCAGCAGGGGCTGCACCCTTGCGATCAAGCAGTAACCGCCTTTCTTCCCTAATGACAGCACTCGTTGCATGCGAATACCACGCCACGTATGCGTTCGAGATTCTCGAAACGCAGCTCGACTCGCTGATGAAGAAGTTAAACCCGGTGTTCAGCCGCATGAAATGGTGTAGCGCGTTGCGGATACCCTCCTCCGTAGCGATGGGCTCAGCTAAAAAAGCTTCTAACGGGACACCTTGATTATAGCTAGATTGTTGAGCGAAACGGTGTGGGTTGTACCTCATAAACAGAGCTGAATCATTCTGTCTGAAGACTAAAATGCCTGGCCTGATTGAGTACAAATGCAGAATCTCCCGAGCCATCAAGGTAAGAACCCCGTCCGTCTTTAAAGGTGTCGCGCAGCGTCTTCACCGTTTTAGTAGACTCCTTGCCGATAGTTAAAACTTTATCGATGAAGGTCATGCTATCTCCAACTGTACGCGGGCGAAGGACCAGGCCCTAAGCCTCCCGCTGTGACGGATTTAAAGCGGAAGCGTCGACTAAGCCATAATCCGAGGGAAATTATAAGTGTCGAAGAAGCGAGGCCGTTTATGAACTCCGAAAGCGCCGAGCACATACAACTCGATCCACGAAGTGAAATAATGCAGCGGGAGAGTTACGGGATGTACCCCTGGCTGAGTAATGTATGCCGCTAAGCTGAGACCATAATACAAGTGAGCCAGCCCAGCAATCCCGACGGCCACTCGGGTTTCCACAACCATGCGGTAGGCTAAGTAAAAGACTGACGGCCTCATATAACAAGGGTGCATCGGAAGCACGAACCAGTTCAACCACAAGCCAATAAACCCCAGCAAGAACGTCTCTTCATCGATGTATGAAGCAGCAAGCTCTGCAAAAGGGACGACAGGGGTATCCGGAGTAAAGAAGCTCTTTAAATCTGCTTCCACCGTCGGCTGGTTATCCAAACCAAAACCAAACGGATCATCGAGCTTGGTGAACATCGCAGCTTGCTTTGATAAGACCTCCAGACGAAAGAAGCGAGCGATGAAGTCTGCGAAGCTGACTCCATGCCTTCCGGACTCTATAAATAGACCTTCGTAGATGTTCAACACCTTGATCAGACTCGGGAATTGGTGTTGAATGGCGTTCTTCAGGGTAAGGCCCATTACCACTGATTTGGTGGAAAAGATGTACTCGTCAGGAGGAAGTAGCTCCTCGTAATGTTCTCCCCTGACGGGTAAGCCGGAGATCTCCGTGAATTCCTCCAAGGAGATGGAAACTTCCTGGTCTGACAGAAGGAAGGTGTGAGTTGGAATATTCCATTGTTCTAAGAAAGCTTTAACCCACCATACAGGGGGCGTAGAATACTGGAAAAGAGACACGTAAACTGCGGGGTACAACCCGAGCTTCAGCAGCAGTGATTTCTTCGCTGATAAGATGTACCGAGCCCACTGCAGATACCCAGCTGAATGGCGAGGAGTCAAGCCAATCATATACGGTTGTCCTCAGGGGCGCGATTCGCCTTGACATATACGCCGCCCCAGAATATCCAAAGCCATCGGCGGTTGTACGGATATCGAAGCCATAGAAGGCTGAAGGTAACCCTCTGAGGTCCAGTTGACCTCCTCTACAGCATAGTTTACTGGGGGTGAGTCAGCATAAAGAATCGCTGAGATGGGCTCTGAGGGTACTGCACAAGAGAAGCTAAGCCGACTCTGGATAATTTGATTATACCACGATCCCCATAGATGGAGAGATTTCCGCTCCGGGTCATGATCTTTTATGAGCGTGAAGACTTCTCTATCTACGGGCGCGTGATTGGTAGACTTTTTGCGTGTTCAAGTTTAGTTAATTACCGCAATCAAAACGGTTTCGCTTGTAGCTAGCCGGTTGAGTACGGGTCGTCCGCAGGGAGATGGGAATCTTTTTCTATGTGCTTTAACGAGTTAAGTCCAAATGTCCAGATTTGTTTTAAGATTAACTATGTGCTAAAATGATATGTAAAGAGAGCTTGTTAGGGTTAGGATTAGGTTAGTTTGAGTTAGGAGTCGTCTACTTCCTTCATTGCCACTCTTAATATCGGTGTTATGGTAATCAGCAATAACGGGGATTAGCACGACTAGGAAGGAACTTGCGAGTATAAGCTAGGCTTTCCAACGCATAAGTTCTTCCTTTTGGTGCTTGTCCGTCCGTTCTTGTCTCTTAGCCATAACCTCCGGTTAATTCAACCACAACCGGTCTCACTACGGAATCACCGCTATCATGTAGGATAGGGTGCCGTAGGGAGCGGATTGTGGTTCAATTAACGGGAGTTTGAATCAAGATATTGGGCAAGGAAAGAGTGAGAGAGATTTCCTTCTCTCAAACTTCCCTTATCCTACCCTAACAAGTATGGAGACTACTCACACATCATAACAAAAAAGAAAATAAAACAAAAGAGGAAGGTAGAAAGAAAGAGGTTAGAAGATTACAACTAGCTATTTGCGACCTCACCTCGGCAAGGATCAAGCGTAAGCATCATGGTTGTTTAAGGATAAAGGAAAAGAGAACAGGAAAGAAACAAACACAAATAACAACAACTAAGTTAACAAATGAAAATTACAAGCAATAATAATTTAACTAAAGAACAAGACAAGCATGATAAGTAAAAAGAACTCCTTTATTCATTCTTCACTCACAAAAGCTCACTACAAGTTTTTTTAATGGAGAAGAGATGAGATGAGGAAGAAGAACAACAACTAAAACCTAAAATCTAAATACAAGATTATGCCCCCTTGGCTTCACAAGGTTCTGGGCTATTTATAGGCAGGGAGATGGAAACCTAGGGTAAAATTCTGCTTCTACATGAAATGTCCAAAGTACCCCTGAAATACGACACCATGAAGAGACCATACGGCCGCAGTTCCGCGGCCTAGACCCGCTATTGGCCGCGGAACCGCGGCCATATAGAGGAGTTAGGTCAAGAGCTTTTGAGTGCTTCCCTGGTCTGCTGTCCCCTTTTGTCTGGTACATGTTTTTTCTGATAATCTTTCCACATTTCTTCCAGAATTCTAGTGGATCAAAAGGTGATTGGATGTGGATCTTTTGTCATGATTTTCTTGAGCTCCGCGTAGATTTCTTGGACTTGGTGTTGCCATTGTGCTTTGTGCATGAAGATGACAATCGATTTGACATTTTGTCTCTTAAACTGGTGTGTGGCAACATACGGATAGAGAGCGGAGACCCGTGTTTTATCTGTGGTTGGCAGGAACCCGGATTTTGTCATGCTTTTCCATGAATTTCATCGTTTAGAGCCGAGAACCTGTATCCTGCAATTGACTAGCAAACACGGCTCAAGAGTACCTACCGATAAGCAATATGATAAAAATTGGGCGGTATAAAAATGCAAAAATCTGATATGAACAAATACCCCCAAACCTATCATTTGCTCGTCCCGAGCAAAGCCAATTTATTCACAAAAATTCCTAACCTCACTTTCACAGGGAACGCGATTGCACTGAGCATGTGCAACAAGCCGTTAAACCTCTAGGTGTCCCTAGTAGGAGGAGTGTTGTATACTGAAGGTTTTCAGCGGATACTACCCACAAAATCCGGTCAAACTAGTTTTGCAAAATAACTATGATTCAAACCCTAAACTTTTGTTTCAGAAAATAACAATTCTATTATCCTAAGTCTAGACTATCAAACCCTTATTTTTCACACCCCGCTTCTTATTTAACTACAGATTTTATATGTCTTTACGTGCAGTGCAAATAGTGTCGTTAAGTTTCCAGAAGGATCGATTAAAGTCATTATGTCACATAATAAGCCTAGATAAAAATTTTAAAAGGATCACATAAGTTTTATAAAGAGTTAAGTATTTTTCAAGGTTCGTTTTCCAGCAAGGTTTCAACTTCAGAATTTCTATCTTCCTTAACAGGAAACTAGGTCTTATTTTTCACTCCACCTTTTTCTTGTTTTCATTTCATACACACCTCTATGAACGTGCAATAGTCTTTATCATAGAATAAAACCTTCATATCTCCGCTAGAAATATTTTTTATAAAAGCATGTCTTTTGTCAAGATTATTCTCACACAAAGAACCGTTAAGAATTTTAACTCGGAGAGAACACTTGCTTGACTTTATTTTAATCTGGACTTTCTAGGCTTCTTAGCGAGCTTTGGGCCAATGCACCCAAACCAGTTGGTTTTAGGGCATTAGGTGTAGAAACACCCCAGCGAACTTAATTACTCAAGTTACCTAGGTCCAAAAACAAAAGACAGTTTAGCATGAAAATCCTGATGATTCAATACGAATGGAGATATAACCGGCAGTTCAATTATTTTTTGGATAAAAGACGTGTTTAGTGGGTTCGGTGTGTAATCATTCCAATCAAGTTCCAGATGGGTTATTTTTCAGACTTAGTTCCAATTAAGGCATCAATAACATTATTTCATAAACTAATCTTGATATTACTTATTTCAGAACAAACCTATTTGATCCTCAGAAAATCATTTATCCATTTAAAAGTTTTTAGACATAAAAGACTCGTCATCTAATTTCCCAAAACTTACGACACGTGTAGTGTGATGTAAAGACGTATATCAGCTATAGTTAACTTCAAAGGAGAGTTATCTTTTAGGTTTTCAAAATCTAAACATAAGATTTAGTTATTCTTATTTTATCAAACAAAACCGTCGAAATGTTGAATCAGAGTCTCCCACTAGCTAACTTGACAAAAAGTTTTTATGTTTTTAGAAAATTTTCTGATTTTTATGGATTTTATGGAATTTAATATGCAGATGCAAAATTTACATATGAATGCGAAGGTAAGAAATGCGTACCGAGTGTACCCCCAAACTTAAATCGGACAGTGTCCTCACTGTCGTTGCATGAAGAGATCAGTTGAAGGGTCAAAATTGTCGGTTAGATATACACAATTTTTTTTTATGTTTTTAAAGAGTAAAGAAAAAGGAAAAGAATATCCACAAATAAATACAAAAAGGTATATACATACCCCCAAACTT
This sequence comes from Agapanthus africanus, assembly GCA_030015575.1. Lineage (NCBI taxonomy): Eukaryota > Viridiplantae > Streptophyta > Magnoliopsida > Asparagales > Amaryllidaceae > Agapanthus > Agapanthus africanus. Next base: position 663,537,053 of record CM057341.1, read on the forward strand.
ATTTGGAACAGTGTCCACCGTTCTAGGCTGGATAACCGAAGTTTGGTGGTAGGCAGAGGAAGATTATGCAGGGTAAACCGGCTCCTGTAAGACCAGAAGCTCCTCTGTTGGTTCGGCGCTAAGGTACGGTTTTAGTCGGTGTCCGTTCACTTTGAAAAATGAACCGTCCTTTGGATTCTCCAAATCCACAGCGCCCTGCGGATACACATTCCGCACAAAATACGGCCCTTTCCAGCGAGATCTGAGCTTTCCTGGATGGAAGTGTAGCCGGGTGTCGTAAAGCAGTACCAGCTGACCAGGTACGAAGGTTTTGCGCAAAAGGTGTTTATCGTGAAACACCTTCGTTCGATTCTTAACGACAACCGCGTTATCGTAAGCCTCATCCCTAAGCTCGCTCAATTCGTTCAACTGCAGCTTCTGATGGCTGCCCGCATTTTCGAGAGACGGATTCAATTCTTTTATCTCCCAAAATGCGCGATGCTCTATTTCGACAGGTAGGTGGCAAGCCTTTCCGTACACAAGCCGATAGGGAGACATGCCAAGATCGGTCTTATAAGCGGTTCGAAATGCCCAAAGGGCATCAGTGAGTTTCAGCGACCAATCCTTACGGTTCTTAGAAACCGTCTTCTCCAGTATCTGCTTGTTTTGCCGATTTGAAACTTCGGCCTGCCCACAGGTTTGGGGGTGGTAGGGCGTAGAGAGCTTATGATTAATGGAATGTTTCCGCATCAAGGCCTCGAAAGCCTTATTGCAGAAATGAGTTCCATTGTCGCTAATGATCGCTCGGGGGTGCCCAAAACGGGAGAAAATGTTTTCTTTAAGAAACCTAACGACAACCTTGTTGTCGTTAGTCCGGCTGAGCACAGCCTCGACCCACTTAGAGACGTAATCAACAGCGAGAATGATGTACAAGTTCCCGAAAGAGCTGGGAAACGGCCCCATGAAATCTATCCTCCAAACATCGAAAATCTCCATAACCAAGATTGGTTGGAGCGGCATCTCGTTCCTCCGGGATATCCGGCCCAAGTGTTGGCACCGGGAGCAAGTCTTGCAATAGTTATGAGCGTCTTTGAAGAGTTGTGGCCAGTAGAAACTGTAAGTCGATGTTCAACACCCCAATACTTGTGGGGAGGCGGAAATATGAATAACAATCATGTTCTATGATCAAACATCGATTAACCGTATGAATCGTTTGCTAAACAAGTTTTAACAAAAGCTATAGAGTTCTAAACTACTATGTTAAGAGATTATACTAAACGGTTCTAGTCCTTCGTCTTAATGTTATCTACGGCCTCTTTGGATCTCCACGTCCTCTTCGGCTTTCTTCCGTGATAGAAGATCCACCCGAGAACCCTAATCCAAGCTATAACCTCTAAACTTGAGGTTACTTAGTTTCTCTAGTTGCTAAATAGAGTAGCTAAGGTGATGTAGAGATAGGTTATGGAGTAATTAGTCTTTCCTAATCCTTGTTCTCAACTCATGAGGGGTAGGATTAGGCTTGGTGAAGGAGAGAGAACTTGAAGAGAGAGAGTGAGAAGATGATAATGAAAATTATTTGATAATAAAAAAGCTTCTCACTTGATATATGAAACATAATGAATAAGAAAGAAAAGAATAATATGAGATTATTCATCATGTTTCATTAATGCAAGTGGGTGATTCATTATGTGAGTCATTCAGCATTTAATAATGCATTAATGACATGATGAATCACTCACAATGAGTCACTAATTCATTAAATGAAAATGCCACCTCTCTCTCCATGTCACATCCTTCTAGAAGCTTCTCGGAAAATTACGAGAACGCCCCTCTCATCCGTGAAAACACGGAAAAACTTTAGACTGTATAAATCCAATAACCTGATACTAGAATCTGGCTTAAACCAAAGCCGACTAGTAAAAACTATCCGAATGTCGTACGTGCGTTCAAACACGTATGCGTCCGAACCTTTGTCGTAAAAACCATACGACCTCTATATCTTTTCGCCTGGGTTTGGGAAATCTCTATGTGGGACTCTAAAGACTCAACTACTACGCTGGCAGTGGGTTTAACCACAGACCGCAAGCGGCACTAGCTGTACGTAACGGTCCCCAGGTAGTTGTCGATAAGAAAGCCGATGAGGTAACCCATCTGAAATCCTACTAAGCCTGTCCATGACAATATCCGCACAGTCCGGTCTGTTCGTCTATGAGTATCGCATGTATGGTCTAGGGAGGTGGTGGACGTCAGACCCCTAATAACCGTACAAGTCGTGTCGGTATGGCTCTATCACCATCCGAGAATCTACTGATCAACCTATCAGTAATTCTCAATCAGCCCTGGCCGGGGACTTATGGTAATGACCAACCGATCACTGTGCGATATCAACTCCCTATACCGGGAGAGACGAATCCCTAACAGTCACTCACTGCCTCCACGTGGCTCGGGACTGTGCCCAACTGAAACCTGTTTGCACGACTCCTTTGAGCCGTGGTAGGGTAATAATCAAAGCACAGTAGGAACTCACACGAGACAAATGATGACCTTAAGTCAACGGACTATCTGCACACATGTCACCTGAGAACTGCTATCTGACGTTAGGTATAATACCATCCAGTCAGTTCTCGGCTAGTCCTGTCCGGTGTACTCACACCCAGTGAGCATCTGTATACAATCTTAGGTGAACACCACCAATGGTTGTGGGACCAATCCATTGCCCCTCGTCAGGGTCTAAATATGTATACACTAGTCTACTCCGGAGTATTGATGCCCAATCTCGATACTCCTGCGACCAGGGACATCTAAGGGTGTGCCTATTGACTATCCAGCTCCCACTAGTATGACTGCCATCACAACGCCGGTAGTCAGACAAACACCCTATGGGCTTTATCAACATATATATATAAATACCAAGTAAAATATATCATACGTTAAGACAAAGTCAAACCAAATAGCGTACTATCATATCAAGCAAGACTGTCATGTACATACATATCCCAAGCATCCTATACAATGTAGGCCTCTAGGGCATATATATCCAACAATCTCCCACTTGCACTAAGGCCTATAATTGGCGCAATGAGTACCCACTGTCTCTACCAGATCCAGTTGCTTGCGTACCGCATGCCCAACATCTCAAAAAGCCTCTCGAACTGTACTTGAGGAATGGCCTTGGTGAATGGATCTGCCGTGTTGTCTTTTGTGTCTACTCTCCGTATCTCGATCTCCCGACGATCCACGATCTCCCTGATCAGGTGAAAACGCCATAAGATATGCCTGGATTTCTGATGGGACCTTGGTTCCTTCGCTAAAGCTACAGCGCCATTGTTATCGCAATACAAAGGTATTGGATTGGCAATGGACGGAACCACCTGAAGTTCAGAAATGAACTTCCTTATCCAGACAGCCTCTTTTGCGGCTTCACTAGCAGCTATATACTCAGCCTCCATAGCAGAGTCTGCGACGGTATCTTGTTTGGAACTCTACCAACATACCGCTCCTCCATTGAGGGTAAACACAAAACCCGAAATAGATTTAGAATCATCCTTGTCACTTTAGAAGCCGGAGTCGGTAAAAGCCTCTACCTGGAGGTCCTTATTACCGTAAATCAAGTACATCTCCTTAGTCCTTCTCAGGTACTTGAGAATGTTCTTCACCGCTATCCAATGTTTCTCACCTGGGTCCGATTGATACCTGCTTACCACACTAAGTGCGTAAGCTACATCTGGTCTGGTACATAACATTGTATACATTATTGATCCTACCGCCGAAGCGTAGGGTATAATGCCCATGCGAGCCCTCTCTTCATCAGTCTTCGGAGACATCTCCTTGGAGAGGGTGATTCCGTGACAAGCGGGCATATTGCCGCGTTTGGAATCTTCCATACTAAATCTTTTTAGTATAGTGTCTATATACCTGGACTGTGAAAGTCCCAATATTCTATTAGATCTATCTCGATAGATCTTAATGCCCAGAATGTATGATGCATCTCCCAAGTCTTTCATAGAGAATTTCTGTGACAAGAAGAGCTTCACTGATTGTAGTATAGGGATATCATTCCCTATCAGTAGTATGTCGTCGACGTATAAAACGAGGAAGACTACTGCTCCTTCTACAATCTTCCTATAAATACATGGTTCATCTATATTTTTGATAAAGTCAAATTCCTTAACTGTTTCATCAAAACAGATGTTCCAACTCCGCGATGCTTGCTTTAACCCATAAATGGATTTAAGCAATTTGCACACTCTTCCGCTGCTCCCACTGTCTAAGAAACCTTCTGGTTGATCCATGTAAACACTCTCTTCTAGATGTCCATTTAGAAAAGCTGTTTTTACATCCATTTGCCAGATTTCATAGTCATGGAAGGCAGCAATGGCAAGCATGATCCGAATGGATTTAAGCATAGCTACTGGTGAAAAAGTTTCATCATAGTCCAATCCTGGTCTTTGACGAAAACCTTTTGCTACTAGTCTAGCTTTGTAGGTTTCCACTTGTCCAAATGTACCAATCTTCTTTTTGAAGATCCATTTGCACCCAACTGGTTTTACCCCAGGAGGAGCAACTTCTAAAGTCCATACTTTATTGGTGTACATGGATTCCATTTCGGATCTCATTGCATCTAGCCACTTTACTGAGTCGCTACTTGTGATAGCCTGCTGAAAACTAGTAGGCTCATCATCATTGATGATGCAATGCTCTCGATCCCCATCAAGAAGAAAACCATAATATCTTTCAGGAGGATGAGAAAGCCTACTAGATCTGCGGAGTGGCGTTGGTTCGTCATGTTCTATTGAAATCTGAGATTCTTCTAAGTCCTCGGTTGCAGTTTGAGGTTCTGGAATTTCTTCCAGTTCTACCGTGCTCCCACTAATTTCTTTTGCAAGAAATTCGCTTTCTAAGAAGACAATGTGACGAGCGACAAACACCTTTTGTTCTTCAGTGTGGTAGACCATGTACCCCCTTGAATGCTTGGGGTATCCTACAAACTTGCATAAAACCGATCGTGCTTCGAGCTTGTCCGGATTATGCTTTTTAACATATACCGGACACCCCCATATCTTGATATACTTGAGATATGGTCTCTTCCCACACCACATTTCATATGGAGTGGTAGGTACAGACTTAGTTGGAACTCTATTTAATAGATATGCGGCTGATTCTAGAGCAAATCCCCAGAAGGAAAGTGGCAACTCAGCACTACTCATCATTGAACACACCATATCTAATAGCGTGCGATTCCTTCTTTCTGATACACCATTATGCTGAGGTGTATAAGGTGGAGTAAGCTGAGAGAGAATTCCATTTGCTTTCAAGTATTCAAGGAAACTGGTACTTAAGTATTCTCCACCTCGATCAGATCGAAGTGTCTTGATGCTTTTACCAGTTTGTTTCTCTACTTCATTTTTATACTCCTTAAACTTCTCAAAAGCCTCGGATTTATGCTTTATTAAGAACACATGTCCATACCTAGAGAAGTCATCAGTAAAAGTGATGAAGTAGGAGTGACCACTTCGTGCATGTATAGACATCGGACCACATACATCACTGTGTACTAGTCCCAAGAGTTCAGTGGCTCTTACTCCTTGTCCGGTGAACGGAGATTTGGTCATTTTTCCTTTGATACATGATTGACAAGTTGCATATGATGAATATTCAAACGAATCTAGATATCCATCTTTATGTAACTTAGTCAGCCTTGTTTCATTTATATGACCAAGTCTACAATGCCATAGGAAGGCTTGATTCGAATCTGGAGCCTTTCTTTTACGCGTGTTTTGAATATTGAAAATTTGAGGTTGATTTAGTATGTATATGCCGTTTTCCAGTGTGCCAAACCCAATCAGTTCTTGATTTAGGAGAATGTTTATGACATTTCTTTCAAGCACAAAATTATATCCTTTATTAGACAACAAAGATACTGATATAATATTACACAACATACTGGGAATACAAAAACAGCTATACAATACCAAAATGTGTCCACTATTCAACCCTAGGTGATATTCCCCTATTGCAACTGCATCTACATGCATTCCATTGCCCATCCGGAGAGTCATATCACCTGCCCCCAGTACTCTACTATTTCTCAGATCCTGCAAAGAATTACAGATGTGAGAACCAGAACCGGTATCAAGTACCCATGAAGTAGAGTTTACTGAAAGACAATTTTCGATTACGAACACACCTGAAGTAGAAGCAACTGCTTGCTTCATGTCCTTGGCTTTGAAGGCCTGACAATCCTTCTTCCAGTGCCCCTGCTTGTGATAATAGAAACACTCGTTCTTTTCTGTCTTCACCCTTCCTGCCTTGTTCGTTCCCTGCACCTTCTTGACCCCACCCTTCGGTTTAGTGGCTTTCATCTTTTTCTTCCCTTTAGCTTTCGCTTTAGATTTAGAAGAAGATGATTGGCCAACATACAGAACGGGGGTCTTCTCCTTTTTCAAGGAGGTCTCTGCTACCCTCAACATATTGAAGAGCTTTGGAAGATCCGCTTCCATTTCGTGCATGTTGAAATTCAGCACGAACTGAGAGAAGGTGTGGGGAAGGGACTGCAAAATTAAGTCGATATACAAATCGTTCTCTAGCACACATCCCAGGTTTGCGAGTTCCTCAATGAGGATGATCATTTTGAGGACGTGCTCTCCAACAGGCGATCCTGGAGCTAACCTCATCTGGAAGAGTTTCCTTGAGGTTTCGTACCTCGCGATACGGGAGTGTTCACCATACAATTCTTTGCAATGGAGGAATATGGATACGATATCCATACTCTCGTGCTGTTTCTGGAGTTCATTATTCATGGACGCCAGCACGATACACTTAGTTCGCTCACAGTCTAGATCCCAGGTTTTGCGAACTTCCTTGTCCGCAACTGAGGAATCTGGTCCTGGGATAAGGGGAGGAACAGTGGTGGTAACATATGCAACTTTGTCATAAGTCAGCGCAATATTGACGTTCCTTAGCCAATCTTTATAGTTCTGCCCGGTCAGTATATTCTTTTCAAGTAATAGTTTTAGTCTAGTCATGGTAGCTGCCAGAGAGAGAGAAAAGAAACACTCAGCATATGCTCTTGCAAGTTTAGATTGGTTAATATTTTATCTAAACAGGATGGCTCCCACTGTTTCCTCAAATCCTTCTTCAAAACCTAAAAGAAGAACTAGTCAGGATTTAATCACACGTCACAATTCTTGCTTAACCTTTCAGCCAGGCTGGTGTCGGTACTTCGAGGGAGGTTTTCCAACGCTTTCGCGAAGTTCCTTAATTAAAGAACCTCTTTTCCCTGGAGGCGTAGCCCCTCTAACACCTTTCTAGGCACCTACTTGGTTTATAGCATTGATTGTTAAGTGAGAGAAATTCCCGAGAGTAATCCTACTCATCAGTGGGATCGGGATCCAACTATCATTGTATGATGCCCTAGATGGAAGCCACTCTAGTCACCATACTCCAGAAGGTAAGCTAAATCTGCAAGTTTCCTTTATGTTTGAAACTCCCGATGTGATTTTTACCCCAAGCTCTTATAGACCTTGACGTAGGCCAACAAGTCATAAGACGCAAGTCAAGTTCTACCCGTCGTTGTCCTGATCAATTTAAATACATCGTACAAGCCCTTGACGTAGGCCAACAAGGTGTACGTCTGTATTAAACTAATGCATCTATCTATGCAACAAATATGCACACACACTGCTACCATACACTATGCCTTGACGTAGGCCAACAAGCATAGCATGAATACGATGTGCTGTCTATCTGAAACGACGGAGGGTTACGGCTGGTTTTTTTGGCAAAAAACCGTTAACGTAATGAACTTGATTTGATCGAAGGAACTAAGATAGCTTTTATTAAAAGGAGTGGTTTAAGCTCCGCATTTAAAATTTGCTTTTTCAAGAAAACCGAGTGGTTTTTAGAAATTGTTCCAACGATTCAGTTTAGGTTTTATTTTCTTTGCATTAATAATAATGCGTCCCATCTTTAACCTATCATTACAGATAACAACGAAAATACGACGTCCTCTTATGCCATCCGCATTCGCCACGGGGTCCCGTCATCACCCGTTAGGTTACTTAACTAACGACAGAGCGGGGACTGGACTAGCGCGGGTGTAAAACATAAGCGACGTCTAAATAGCTATCATATATAGATATTGTACATTCGTCAGACGCAATAATAGGCATTCCAGATCACAGATAAATAATATTGGATTTGTTAGCAATCCGCATTTCATTTGAGCCTGCAATGAAAGACGGATTACACAGTTGTGATGAATAGCCATTTTCCCACCCCAGACCCCTACGGGTACGGCAAACTACCCGCCAAGTACCAGAAGTGAAGCGGTCTGCCCCAACACTTCAAAATACCCGGTAGTTTGTGCACCCTACCTTGGGTCTATCCTAGGAGCAAAAACAGTAAAAAGAAATAATACAACGGTGGCTACAACCGCAACCTGGATGTGCCCCGCAAAATAATATTACAACTTGTTACATTTACATCAAATGAATTAATACAATAACCCATCACAAAACCCGGCTAATCACCACAACAGTCCAATACAGTTTATATACACAAACAGTTAAAATCCATTTCAGAAATGTGCAACCCCCTGCCAACTGACATACTAGCAGTTAGGGGAGGTTTACGAACACATTATACAATCACAGATATAATCCAATATGCAAATACTGTACAATTTCGATCGATTAAACGCATTTAATATTGCTCCAATACTGCTCTGTAAAATTGAAACCTGAGCAAAATTAAAAAATACCAGAAAAAACCAAATATCACAGGGGACCCACACAAGAAATTTGGGTTCATGACTCGGCAACTCGGCGGCGGAACCGCGGCGGATCGGTGGGATCCGCCGCGCTTCCGCGGCGCTTTAGCCGAGTCATGGGCCCAATTTTCTTGGGTGTTCTCCTGGATGCTTTTCAAGCCTTCTGAACCTCCCTGAAAAATTTTTGGACTTCATTTAAATTTCGACAGAAACTTGACAATTCGGGGTTTTCCGGCTTCGTTTTTTCCGTTCGAAATTCGTACAAATTTGCAATAAAGTTAAATATTGTTTAGCTAGGCTCTGATACCACTGTAAGTCGATGTTCAACACCCCAATACTTGTGGGGAGGCGGAAATATGAATAACAATCATGTTCTATGATCAAACATCGATTAACCGTATGAATCGTTTGCTAAACAAGTTTTAACAAAAGCTATAGAGTTCTAAACTACTATGTTAAGAGATTATACCAAACGGTTCTAGTCCTTCGTCTTAATGTTATCTACGTCCTCTTCGGATCTCCACGTCCTTTTCGGCTTTCTTCCGTGATAGACGATCCACCCGAGAACCCTAATCCAAGCTATAACCTCTAAACTTGAGGTTACTTAGTTTCTCTAGTTGCTAAATAGAGTAGCTAAGGTGATGTAGAGATAGGTTATGGAGTAATTAGTCTTTCCTAATCCTTGTTCTCAACTCATGAGGGGTAGGATTAGGCTTGGTGAAGGAGAGAGAACTTGAAGAGAGAGAGTGAGAAGATGATAATGAAAATTATTTGATAATAAAAAAGCTTCTCACTTGATATATGAAACATAATGAATAAGAAAGAAAAGAATAATATGAGATTATTCTTCATGTTTCATTAATGCAAGTGGGTCATTCATTATGTGAGTCATTAAGCATTTAATAATGCATTAATGACATGATGAATCACTCACAATGAGTCACTAATTCATTAAATGAAAATGCCACCTCTCTCTCCATGTCACATCCTTCTAGAAGCTTCTCGGAAAATTACGAGAACGCCCCTCTCATCCGTGAAAACACGGAAAAACTTTAGACTGTATAAATCCAATAACCTGATACTAGAATCTGGCTTAAACCAAAGCCGACTAGTAAAAACTATCCGAATGTCGTACGTGCGTTCAAACACGTATGCGTCCGAACCTTTGTCGTAAAAACCATACGACCTCTATATCTTTTCGCCTGGGTTTGGGAAATCTCTATGTGGGACTCTAAAGACTCAACTACTACGCTGGCAGTGGGTTTAACCACAGACCGCAAGCGGCACTAGCTGTACGTAATGGTCCCCAGGTAGTTGTCGATAAGAAAGTCGATGAGGTAACCCATCTGAAATCCTACTGAGCCTGTCCATGACAATATCCGCACAGTCCGGTCTGTTCGACTAAGAGTATCGCATGTATGGTCTAGGGAGGTGGTGGACGTCAGACCCCTAATAACCGTACAAGTCGTGTCGGTATGGCTCTATCACCATCCGAGAATCTACTGATCAACCTATCAGTAATTCTCAATCAGCCCTGGCCAGGGACTTATGGTAATGACCAACCGATCACCGTGCGATATCAACTCCCTATACCGGGAGAGACGAATCCCTAACAGTCACTCACTGCCTCCACGTGGCTCGGGACTGTGCCCAACTGAAACCTGTTTGCACGACTCCTTTGAGCCGTGGTAGGGTAATAATCAAAGCACAGTGGGAACTCATACGAGACAAATGATGACCTTAAGTCAACGGACTATCTGCACACATGTCACCTGAGAACTGCTATCTGACGTTAGGTATAATACCATCCAGTCAGTTCTCGGCGAGTCCTGTCCGGTGTACTCACACCCAGTGAGCATCTGTATACAATCTTAGGTGAACACCACCAATGGTTGTGGGACCAATCCATTGCCCCTCGTCAGGGTCTAGATATGTATACACTAGTCTACTCCGGAGTATTGATGCCCAATCTCGATACTCCTGCGACCAGGGACATCTAAAGGTGTGCCTATTGACTATCCAGCTCCCACTAGTATGACTGCCATCACAACGCCGGTAGTCAGACAAACACCCTATGGGCTTTATCAACATATATATATAAATACCAAGTAAAATATATCATACGTTAAGACAAAGTCAAACCAAATAGCGTACTATCATATCAAGCAAGACTGTCATGTACATACATATCCCAAGCATCCTATACAATGTAGGCCTCTAGGGCATATATATCCAACAGAAACCACATTGCAAGATCTTCTCAGCTGTCTTTCTGGGGTCAAAATGCCCGCCACATGCTTGATCGTGGCAAAATGACAGCACACTCTTGAATTCCTCGTCAGGGACACACCGACGAATAATCTGGTCGGGATAGTACTTGAACAGATAGGGTTCGTCCCAGTAAAAGTGTTTTACTTGGGATAAGAAGCGAAGTCTGTCCTGACTTGACCATTCAGTCGGTAGTAATCCTGTGGCCAAATAGTTCACAATATCTGCGAACCAGGGTTTGCAAGATACGGTCAAGAGCTGTTCATCCGGGAAAACGTCGCTGATCGGAATTTGAAGCGAAGGCGAAGAAGGAAGTCGTGAGAGATGGTCGGCAACTACGTTTTCACATCCTCGTTTGTCCTTAATGACAAGGTCAAACTCTTGAAGCAAGTGGATCCAACGTATTAGCCGAGATTTTGCATCTTTCTTCGCAAAAAGATGGCGCAAAGCAGAATGGTCTGTGTAGACAATGACTGGAGAGCCGATGAGGTAGGGCCAGAACTTTTCTAAAGCAAATACAACAGCCAAAAATTTCTTCTCAGTTGTTGTATAATTGAGTTGGGCGTCGTTCAGGGTTCGGCTTGCATAATAGATTACGTGCGGCATCTTGTTGATATGTTATCTAAGGACAGCACCAATGGCAAAGTCGGATGCATCGTACATAATCTCAAATGGGTGCGTCCAGGCAGGTGAAGAAAGAACGGGAGCAGAAGTGAGTGAGCTTTTCAATGACTCGAACGCAGTCACACAGCTCGAGTTGATGTCGAATGGCGTGTCCTTGGCCAATAGAAGCGTCAAGGGCCTAGCAATCTTGCTAAAGTCCTTGATGAACCGTCTATAGAAACCGGCATGGCCAAGGAAGGCTCGGATGTCTCGGACGCGTCTGGGAGGAGGGAGATTGGAAATGACCTCAATTTTCGCTTTGTCAACCTCTATGCCATTTTGCGAGATGATATGTCCTAAGACAATACCTTCGCGCACCATGAAGTAGCACTTCTCCCAATTCAAAGTGAGGTTCTTGTCCTTACATCGGGTAAGGACAGCGTCAAGATGCAGCAAACACTCGTTGAAGGAATCGCCGAAGATGGAGAAATCGTCCATGAAGATCTCCAGAAATTTTTCCACCATGTCTAAAAAGATTCCCATCATACACCGCTGGAAGGTAGCGGGCGCATTGCATAACTCGAAGGGCATGCGACGATATGCGAACGTGCCGAAAGGACAAGTGAATGTGGTCTTGTCCTGGTCTTTTTCGGCGATGGGAATTTGATTATAGCCGGAGTAGCCATCAAGAAAGTAGTAGTACTCGTGTCCAGCCAATCGTTCAAGCATTTGGTCAATGAAAGGTAGCGGAAAGTGGTCTTTCCGTGTTGCGGCGTTGAGTTTTCTGTAATCAATGCATACTCGCCATCCAGTTTGGGTGCGAGTAGGGATTAACTCGTTCGTCTCGTTTGTGATGACCGTTATGTCTGATTTCTTGGGGACAACGTGAATGAGGCTAACCCACTGGCTATCAGAGATAGGGTAAATGATACCACTATCCAGACATTTTACGATTTCCTTTTTCACAGCCTCCTTCATGACTGGATTTAGTCTCCTTTGAGGATCTCTGGCTGGTTTGGCATCATCCATCAAATGAATGTGATGTTCAACGATCAGGGGACTAATCCCCTTGATGTCCGCCATGGACCAGCCAAAAGCTTGCCTATTGCTGTGCAAGACCGCGAGAAGGGCTTTCTCTTGCTCGGGAGCTAGAGAAGCCGAGATGATAACAGGGAGGGTCTCGTTCTCACCCAAGTAAGCGTACTTAAGGTGAGACGGAAAAGGCTTGAGTTCGAGCGTTGGATGTGAAACGATTGAAGGCAAGATTGGTGAAAAGGTCTCGAACTCAAAAGATTCCAGCAAAGGTTCAAAACGAGTGTAAGCGACCGAGTTGGATGGCTCAGGTAACTCATCCGGAAATTCGAAGGATTCAAACTCGGGTTGTGAGCGGCTAAGATCGTTCGAGAACGTGAAACACTCGTAGTCGTTGTCGGGCGTAGAAACAGCAGCAGGTTCGAAGAGGAACGCACTAGTGGCGTTAAGGTTATCGTGATCGAACAAAAACTCCTTGAATTCACACTCTTCAGGGGTGATCTTCTGGATTGAGCAAACGTCCAGTATATGAGCATTAGGTTCGGAGGGCTGATTCCCCAACTTAAAAATGTTGAGTTCAATTGTCATGTTTCCAAAAGAGAGGTTCATCGAACCATTGCGACAATTGATCACAGCATTTGAGGTTGCAAGGAATGGGCGACCGAGTATCACCGGAATTTGATTCCGGGGGTTAGCTACAGGCTGTGTGTCTAATACAATGAAGTCAACGGGGAATATGAAGTCCCCAACCTTGATTAACACATCCTCTAGCTCACCCCTAGGATGGGTGATTGATCGGTCGGCCATTTGGAGAGTACAGTGTGTGGGTTTCAGCTCTCCTACACCTAATTACTCATATACTGAGTACGGAAGCAGGTTAACACTGGCACCAAGATCTAATAGTGCGCGGTTGATGTTCTTATCCCCAATGGTAATAGAAATCGTAGGACAGCCAGGGTCCTTCCGTTTTGTGGTAAAGATTGGATAAGAGCATCACTCACAGCACTAGCCAAGAAAACTTTCTTGGGTACCTGAGACTTCCTCTTTTTCGTGCACAAGTCCTTTAAGATTTTCGCGTAGGACGGGACTTGTTGGACAGCATCTAAAAGGGGAATGTTAATGTTAATCTGCTTAAACAACTCCATAATCTTCTCCATTTGTGGATTTTGTTTATTAGACCTCAACCGGTTTGGAAATGGGACGTTTTTAAAATTGGTTGAGTCTAATGCTTGTGGAGGAGATTGTGGAGTTGGAACGGATCCCAGAGCTAGTGTTTTCGCGAAGTGAGAAGTGGGTCCGTTCAAAGCAGAAGAAGAGGAAGAGCCTTTTGAAGAATGGAGAATAGGCTCAGAAGACGAAGACGAAGAAGAAGAAGAAGTGGCCGGGGTGTCATCGTTGATCCGTGTGCCAATGTTGTTTTGCAGCATCCTTCCCGATCTCAATGTGGTCACGGCACTCACATTATGGTTCTGTTGTTCAAGAGCAACATGTACATTATGTGGGTGACCGGGATTAGGGAGTGGCTGGGACGGGAGCTTCCCCTTCTCTCGCTCTCTTAAGGCCACATTCAGCTGTGCAATCTGGGCCTCGATGGTCTTGATGCTTTGCCCGTGAGCGGCAGTGTGTTGCACTAAGGACTGAATGGAAGACTGGATGTTGGCGGTGGACTGAGTTGATTGTTTAACGAACGCCTCCAGACTTCGTTCGAGCGAGGAAACCTTATCGTTGTTTGACGGAACAAAGTTGTTTGGTGGAAAATAATTGTTGGGTGCAAAGTTGTTCGTCTGATTTTGAAAAGGTTGGGGTTGGAAGGGCTGCTGAAATTGATGTTGAGTTTGTTGTTGCGCTTGTTGTTGCGGCGGAGGGGGCCTTTGGAAATTGTTGCCTTGGAATTGATGCTGATTCTGATTCCAGGCGAAATTGGGGTGGTTCCTCCAATCGGGATTGTAGGTGGAAGAGTATGGATCATTTCTTGGTCTTTGCTGAAATGCAGCATTAACCTGATCCTGTCCTTGAGATGGTGGATTGTAAGGACACTCTTTGGTCAAGTGAGAAGGATCGGAACAACAAGCACAAATGGTTCGAAGGGGAAGAACAGGGGCAGGAGCAAGGGATGAAAATTTGCTCTCTATCGCTTCAAGTTTTCTCGTCATTGCAGCCATTTCAGCTTTCATTGCAATAGAGACATCAAGTTGGTGAATTCCTACCCTAGACTGGCCGGTAGAAGTGGAAGTAGAAGAAGAAGTCGGTCTGGTGCTCTCCCATTGTAGCGTTTGTTCCGCAAGGTCGTCGAAGAATTGCCACGCTTCCTCGTCAGATTTCGATAGGATGTGGCCCTGACAAATGGTTTCCAACAACTGCTTGGTTGCTGGGTTCAGGCCTTCGTATAAGGTTTAGCAAAGTTGCCATTTCTCTATACCGTGGTGAGGACGCTGAATAAGGAGGTCTTTATACCGGTCAAAGCATTTCCAGAAGGGTTCAGTAGGAAGCTGGGAGAATTGGTTGATTTCGTTACGGATCTTTGCGGTTTTATGATTCGGATAAAATTTCTTGAGAAACGCTTTCACAAACTCGTCCCAACTGGTTATGGAGTGGGAAGCGGTGCTATACAGCCATTTTTCGACAAGATCGCACAAAGTGAACGGAATGACCCGTAGCCGTATAGCATCGTCCGACAGCTGGGTGGTTTTCATCATGGCACAAACGTTTTGAAATTTGTTGATGAAGATATAGGCATCTTCAGATTCAAGCCCATGAAATCGTGGAAGCATGTTAATGAAGTGGGGCTTAATTTCAAAGTTATCCCTATTGGCCGGTGGAAGGGAAAGACAGGTGGGAAGTGCAGAACGGGTGGGATAGAAACGATCCTGGAGCGCGATTCGCTGCGGCGCTACAACAGGCGGTGGTGGTGGGTTAGTTGCCTCCGTAGGAGGTGGAGCCAATCCAGGGGTAGTTAAAGAAATGTTTGGATTAAATCCTGACATCGCGGAAGAAGAGGTTGGTGAAGGTGAAGGTGAGGATGTATGAACAGAATTCCGGTCAATGTCGGAGTTGGCCGGCAAAGGTAAAGGTGAAAGAGGCGTGAACGGAGTTTCGACGTCTGAGTCGATCGCGTAGTCGGTAGCGACTAACGTAACGCGGACTAGGCGGGCGCTAGTGTCCCGAGTCCAAGCGGACATACACTAAACGAGTTTAATATAGTCAAAGCGGAGAAGGTGAGGGTAAGAAAACATAAATAGAGAAATACGATGGGTGGTGGGTGAAAAATGGATTTTGGCGACAAAGGGCAAGTTTTTATAAAAGTTTTTGATTTTTTTCTTTTTTTTCTTTTTTAGAAAGAGCTTTACAGAAATATGTACGGATTTACGGTTTTAAGCAATCACAAACAAGATATGCATAATCACACCTAGATCTAGGGTCACCTAGGTCAGCTAGACAGCTCCTAACTGTTCCAAAGGGCTAGAAACAGGACCTCAAACCGCCTCTTCTCCGCCAATTGCGGCCAGGTAAGTGCCAGGTAAGTGGGAGGCTCTTCACTACGCAAGTAGTGGTCCTAATTAAGTAACCACTTTCCTTCGACACACTTGCCTAGACACCGCAAAGTCAGGATAGGATAAACGGCTGATACCTGTAATTAGTCCTCTGTCCTATTGAGCGCGAAGTCCTTAGGGCTGAGTCTAGTATTTTTTAATTTAACAATGGTCAATGCATATGCTTTTTGTGATTTCTGGGGTCCTGAGAAGGGTGATGAAATCCCCACCCAATCTGGATTGGTTTCAAGCCCCTTAAAGTCCGTATTAATAAATTCAAAGCAGTAACAAATCAACTGCAAACAATTTTTATTTTTTAGCGCGGCGCAAAGAATCCTGCACAAGAACAATTTATTGGAAGGGGGAGAGAATTTGCGCAAAGAATGCTGCAGAAAACACAGTTTAGTGGAGTCCAGAGGAGTGGGGAAGAGGAGAGAGAGTTACCAAAAATTTGGGCCACTGAAGCCAATAAATGGCCGCGGTTCCGTGGCCAAACACGTGCTAAGGCCGCGGTTCCGCGGCTGTAAGGAGGGATTGGGCTTCAAAAAATTTTGGGTGTGCTGCTGTGGTTGTCCTCTGCTTGTCTGGATTTGCTGAATCTTGATTTGCTCACTGTATCTGCTCCAGATTTTTACAGTAGACCGTTTGCTTCATTTTGATCCGTCGCGGTGTAGCCGCGAGATGTGGGTCTAACTCCCCACGTCTTTGGCACTGAACTTGACCGTCTTTTATTCCTGCACACTTGCACAAAAACTAATCAAAAATAACAAGATGGTTTTTTACAATGTATATATATTTTTTTTTTCGGTTAGCTTTATATTCACAAATTAACCCGAAATTACACAAAGAAATAAACTACCATCTCCCCGGCAACGACGCCATTTGATTGGTAGACTTTTTGCGTGTTCAAGTTTAGTTAATTACCGCAATCAAAACGGTTTCACTTGTAGTTAGCCGGTTGAGTACGGGTCGTCCGCAGGGAGATGGGAATCTTTTTCTATATGCTTTAAGGAGTTAAGTCCAAATGTCCAGATTTGTTTTGAGATTAACTATGTGCTAAAATGATATGTAAAGAGAGCTTGTTAGGGTTAGGATTAGGTTAGTTTGAGTTAGGAGTCGCTCACTTCCTTCGTTGCCACTCTTAATATCGGTGTTACGGTAATCGGCAACAACGGGGATTAGCACGACTAGGAAGGAACTTGCGAGTATAAGCTAGGCTTTCCAACGCATAAGTTCTTACTTTTGGTGCTTGTCCGTCCGTTCTTGGCTCTTAGCCATAACCTCCGGTTAATTCAACCACAACCGGTCTTACTACGGAATCACCGCTATCATGTAGGATAGGGTGCCGTAGAGAGCGGATTGTGGTTCAATTAACGGGAGTTCGAATCAAAATGTTGGGCAAGGAAAGAGTGAGAGAGATTTCCTTCTCTCAAACTTCCCTTATCCTACCCTAACAAGTATGGAGACTACTCACACATCATAACAAAAAAGAAAATAAAACAAAAGAGGAAGGTAGAAAGAAAGAGATTAGAAGATTACAACTAGCTATTTGCGACCTCACCTCGGCAAGGATCAAGCGTAAGCATCATGGTTGTTTAAGGATAAAGGAAAAGAGAACAGGAAAGAAACAAACACAAATAACAACAACTAAGTTAACAAATGAAAATTACAAGCAATAATAATTTAACTAAAGAACAAAACAAGCATGATAAGTAAAAAGAACTCCTTTATTCATTCTTCACTCACAAAAGCTCACTACAAGTTTTTTTAATGGAGAAGAGATGAGATGGGGAAGAAGAACAACAACTAAAACCTAAAATCTAAATACAAGATTATGCCCCCTTGGCTTCACAAGGTTCTGGGCTATTTATAGGCAGGGAGATGGAAACCTAGGGCAAAATTCCGCTTCTACATGAAATGTCCAAAGTACCCCTGAAATACGACACCATGAAGAGACCATACGGCCGCGGTTCCGCGGCCTAGACCCGCTATTGGCCGCGGAACCGCGGCCATATAGAGGAGTTAGGTCAAGAGCTTTTGAGTGCTTCCCTGGTCTGCTGTCCCCTTTTGTCTGGTACATGTTTTTTCTAATAATCTTTCAACATTTCTTCCAGAATTCTAGTGGATCAAAAGGTGATTGGATGTGGATCTTTTGTCATGATTTTCTTGAGCTCCGCGTAGATTTCTTGGACTTGGTGTTGCCATTGTGCTTTGTGCATGAAGATGGCAATCGATTTGCCATTTTGTCTCTCAAACTGGTGTGTGGCAACATACGGATAGAGAGCGGAGACCCGTGTTTTATCTGTGGTTGGCAGGAACCCGGATTTTGTCATGCTTTTCCATGAATTTCATCGTTTAGAGCTGAGAACCTGTATCCTGCAATTGACTAGTAAACACGGCTCAAGAGTACCTACCGATAAGCAATATGATAAAAATTGGGCGGTATAAAAATGCAAAAATCTGATATGAACAGCGCGTCAGCAAATGCGCTCTCCAGACGAACAAACGGGAAAGAAGTGTCAAAAGACATAATACCTGCGCGAAAAAGAACAAGGATTAGCTGTCAATGCTACAGTCCAAATTCCGACACTTGGTACTTTAAATTTGTACCACACTGCAATGCAGTGGAAAGGGACCAAAGGGGACCCACCAAATCAAGGTGACGGCTGATCATTGATGAGACAGTCACTCATTAAATAGGAAATCCTAAAAGGATTCTCATTTAATGAGAGGCCCCTCGGGCCAAAGAGTTAAACTCCCTCGAGAGCAACGCTCTGCAGACATGAGTGACATCTGTCAACTCTAATCATGAGAGGAATAAAATTCCCTAAAAATTTCAAGAGCTATGCTCTGTGAAGACGATGGAATCATCCATCAAAACCCTAAAAAAAAGAAAAAAAAGGGCAAAACTTTTGCAGAGTAAAAACTCCAAGATCTTCAAGATCTGTGAATGAACTCTAAGAGTTCCTCATGGAAGATGAACAAGTGTTCCAGTTCATGGGTTAAAATCACCCTAAAAAGATTATATCTTGAAGATCTATGAACTAAAGATGAGCACGGCTCTGTTAATAGGTAAAACCCTAAAACATTTTAAGATCTACGATCTGAGAAGAGCAAAGCTCTGTTAATAAGCTCAATCCTTACCAAATTTGGACAGAGTTTTGACTCTAAGAAATTTCTTAAGGCAGAGAGTTTAGCTCTGAAGGAGAATTAAATTCTCAAGAACAAAAAAGCAAGTAAATGAACAAGCGGTCATCTCAAGGGCAAAATGCCCTATTTATAGGCGTTGGAAGTCGATTCAACTTCCAAGTTGATCCAACGGTGGAAAAGCAGCCACCGCTGCACTCACGTGTAAGCCACGTGAGCGCAACGGTGGGGGGGCATTTGTTTCCCCCAATCAGAGAGCAAAGCTCTATTTAAAATTTGAAATTTGAAATGAGTCAGCGCCTCACGTGCAAAGCACGAGAGCGCCAGCGCCAAGAGTTAAAAACACTGAGGTTGCGCCTCACGTGCAAAGCATGAAAGCGCCAGCGCCAAGAGTTAAAAACATTGAGGCAGCGCCTCACGTGCAAAGCACGAGAGCGCCAGCGCTAGAACTAAAATGTTCTCCGCCATTGGATCAAAGATCCAACGAAGATGATAAATCATCAAATTACAGAATTAAATTCTGTTGAGCAAATACTCCTCAAATCTTTCCAAACAAGAAAGATTGTGCTCTGTAAATCAGAGTATCGTTGGATCAAAGATCCAATGGTGATTAAAAATCACCAAGATACAGAATAAGCTCTGTATGGGAAAATATTTTCCCAGTCTTGTTAAAAATAAGAAAAACGTCTTCTGTAAAACAGAAGTCCTTGGATCAGAGAACCGACGGTGGATAAATTTCCTAAATCAATTAAGAAATCTCTAAATGGGAGATTTCCTTAACTGAATCAACAAATCAGCCTCCCTTATATAAAGGACCCAAGACTTCAAGTCTTGTACAGAAGAACCCCCCCATAAACTTCAAGCAAAACAGAGAGGAACCTCCCCATAAGTTTTAAGAAACCTCAAAGACGAGAGCAATTTCATCTCAAGGTAAATAGCAAGAAGAGAGATCATGGCATCTCCTCCACATTCGAGAGTTTAACTCTCACATCAGAAGAACTTAGTTCTTTTTCAGATCACAGATCCATGAGATAAAGTCTCACATAAATAAAAACAAAAGAGATCATAGCATCTCCTCATAAAAGAAGAACTCGGTTCTTAGATTCATGAGACAAAGTCTCTTATAGACCGAGAATTTAATTCTCAGAGCACAGAACTGATCAGAGCTGCCAAAGAAGCGTCTTAGCGATCCAATTTAAAAGAAGCGCTTTAGCGCTCCAAGTCTGGCACTCAGCGCCAAGAGCTCCACGTGCTCCTCATGAGGGCGCTATTTTATAAGAAGCGCTTTAGCGTTCCAAGTCGAGCGCTCAGCGCCAAGCACTCTACGTGCTCCTCACGAGGGTGCTATTTTATAAGAAGCGCTTTAGCGCTCCAAGTCCGGCGCTCAACGCCAAGCGCTCCACGTGCTCCTCACGTTGGCGCCCGTTTATAATAAGCACTTTAGCACTCCAAGTCCGGCGCTCAACACCAAGTGCTCCACTTGCTCCTCACGAGGGCGCTATTTTATAAGCACCGTAGCGCTCCCAATCTGGCGTTCAGCGCCAGGCGCTCCATGTTCTCCTCACGTGGGCGCTAAGGAATTACAGAGCGCTCTGTAAATAAAGCCCCAGCGCCATGCAAAGTGTTCAACACTCAATAAAAGACAAAAAGAAAAATGGGTGTCAGAACCCAAATCAATGCTCAACATTATTGAATAAAAAGGGGCCGAGCTCAAAAAAATGTTCAACATTTTATTCAAAATGAGTGGACTGAGTCCAAACAAGTGTTCAAACACTTTATTCAGAACTGAGTGAACTGAGCCCAAGTTGGCCACAAGTCCCTAATTCAAATAATCCGAGCCCATGTGCTCACAATTTCTCTAATTGGTCTTAGTCCCAAACCCGACTATAGATCTCCTAACCAACATCGGTTTAAGGGTACATCTCTTCACACCTATGATACGTGTCGTTGTAACTCTTCAACGTCTTCAGATAGGTGGTGGGTCCCGACAACCAGAAACTCCACAGACTATGATGTCTTTAAACCTCCTAGACTATGATGTCTTTAAACCATACAGACTATGATGTCTTTAAACCAGACTATTATGTCTTTAAACCATACAGACTATGATGTCTTTAAACCTCACAGATTATGACGTCTTTAAACCAGACTATGATGTCTCTAAACCTTACGGACTATGAGGTCCTTAAACTCATGGACTATGATGTCCTTAAACCCGATAGACCGCAATGTCCCTAAACTAAAATGATAGAACCCAAATACTCTTTCGTTGGATCTAAATGATCCCAAAGTCTTGTTAAGTAGATCTTAGTCTAAAATTAGACTAACGTATCCTTAATAAGCATTTAAGTTGATCTTAATCTAAAAACAAGGTTAACGATCCTTAAACCAACCCAAACCCAAATCTAAGAAAATACGGATTTGGACAAATCCACGCCCTACGGGCGATAACATAAATTAGTCTCTGTATACGATCCACGGGAAACCAAAAATAAAACAAACACACACGACACGAACTGACCATCTGGAGAAGGAGAAAGTGGTTACCGCGATACGGTAGCGTAATTAACTGCAGGGGCTTGCGCCTGCAGGGAAGAGCGTCCCCACAATCAAAAAACCCCTCGTAAACGAGGGGGAATCTGACGAAGTCTGCTACAGCGGCCGCATCTGTCTAAACCTCCGATATACGGTGCCATAAATCAACTTGGTATCTTCGGAGAGGTGGACGGATAAAACCAAATAGCATCTGCCCCCAAAATTTAGGCTGGACGTCCTAACGTTCCGATCGCGTCTTTCAGCGGCGAGCATGCACTTTACAATTAGCTAACCCATTAGGTGTCTAGAAAGGTGTCAACGGGGATACGCCTCTGGGAAAACGAGGTTTATTTTAATTAATTCCGTGCGAAAGCACGGGGGACCTCCTTCAAAGTACTGGCACTGGCCTGGCTGAATGGTTAGCGAAGTTGTAGAATGTAATTAATCCTGGCTAGTTTTCTTTTTAAGGTTGGAAATGAAATTTGATAAAAGCAGTGGGAGACATCGATTGTATAAGATAATTAACCAATCTGATCTTTGCAAGAGCTTTCGCTGAGTGTATTCTTTTCTCTCTCTTAATGGCAAATACCAATGACAGGCCTTAAGCTTTTACTAGATAAAAACAAGCTGACCGGACCAAACTATAAAGACTGGCTGAGGAACATTAACATTGCTCTCACATATGATAAGGTATCATATGTCCTCACTGCCAAAGTCCCGCCCAGCCCAGGACCTGAATCTTCTACTACGGATAAGGAGATCCGCAAAACATGTGATATTGATTGTGCTACTGCCAAATGCCTCGTGCTTGCATCGATGGACAATACACATCAAAAGCAACACGAGCAGATGAATGTACAATCCATCTTTCTCCATACAAAAGATATGTATGGGGAGCAATCTTGGACACTGAGATACGATGCATCTCGAAAGTTGTTTCATATGTGGATGGCTCCTAGCACACCAGTAGACAATCACGTTTTGAAGATGATAGCTCTTATAGAAGAGCTTGAGGACCTCGGATGGACAATGGATAACGAACAGTATACTGATATTGTTCTACAGTCTCTTTCCTCCGCCTTTGCTGCATTCATAGTGAATTTCAACATGCATGACATGGAGAAGTCACCATCCGAACTTCTCAATATGTTGAGAAGTGCGGAGAGCACGCTTAAGGTGAAGTCTCCCTCTCTACTTGTTGGACAATCTTCCTCTTCCGTCCCAAAAGCCAAGACCAAGGGAAAGAATAAGAAGAAATCCACCAAACCAAGAGGTGGAATCAAGAAGGCGAAGGGGAAAGACAAATCCAAAGCTGCGGAGTCGGGGAAAGGAGAATATTTTCATTGCAAGAAAACGGGGCACTGGAAGCGGAACTGTACCGAATACCTTGAACTCAAGAAAAAGAAGCATGGTGATGCTTCAGCTTCAGGTGTGTTCGTAACTGAAAACTGTTTCTCTATTAACTCTGCTTCCTGAGTATTGGATACCGGATCGGGTTCTCATATCTGCAATTCTGTACAGGGTCTGAGAAATAGCAGAGTTTTGAAGACAGGTGATCATACTCTCCGAGTTGGAAATGGTTCCAATGTACATGCAGTTTCAGTGGGAGAATATCACCTAGGGTTGTCGTCGGGTTGTATATTGGTTTTGAACCCATGTTATTTTGTACCAAGCATGCTTTGTAATATAATATCTGTTTCTTTGTTGGACAATGAAGGATATCATTTTGTATTGCAGCACAATATTATGAACATTAAACTTAATCAAGAGTTGATTGGTTGTGGTACACTTAATAACGGGATATACGTCCTTAATCAACACAAAGTTTTCAACATACAACACACAAATAAAAGAAAATTTTCAGATATAAATGAAGTTTTTCTTTGGTATTGTAGACTTGGTCATATTAATGAAACAAGACTAAACAAGCTTCATAAAGATGGATATTTAAATCCTTTTGAGTATAAATCTTATGCGACTTGTCAGTCTTGTATCAAAGGGAAAATGACCAAAACTCCATTTACTGGACACGGAGAAAGAGCTACCGAGCTCTTGGGCCTCATACATAGTGATGTATGTGGGCTAATGTCTTCACATGCAAAAGGCGGTTTTTCTTACTTCATAACTTTTACTGATGATTCTCAAGATTTGGTCATGTGTTTTTGTTAAAACATAAGTCTGAAACTTTCGAGAAATTCAAGGAGTACAAACTTGAAGTAGAAAAACAAACAAGAATGAGTATCAAGATACTTTGATCAGATCGAGGTGGAGAGTATCTTAGTACTGAGTTCTTGAACTTCCTAAAAGAGAATGGGATTCTCTCTCAGCTCACTCCCTCTTACACACCACAGCACAACGGTGTGTCAGAGCGGCGAGATCGTACCCTATTAGATATGGTACGATCCATAATGAGTGATACTGAGTTACCTCTATCCTTTTAGGGGCATGCATTGGAGACTGCAGCTTTTCTGTTGAACAAAGTTCCAACCAAGACCGTGTCTACCACTCCATATGAGATATGGTATGGGAAAAGACCATCTGTTAAACGAGTTAAGATTTGGGATTGTCCGGCTTTTTTCAAAAAGCGGAATGCAGACAAACCCGAGACACGATCTGTCAAATGTATATTTGTGGGATATCCAAAACATTCGTTTGGATATTTTTTCTACCATAGGGAGGAATAAAAGGTGTTTGTTTCTCAACATGCCACATTTCTTAAAAATGAGATTTTTCCAAATGATACTGATGTCAATGTGGTAAATCTAGAAGAGGTTCTAGAGACACAAGTTGCAAATGACGACTTGGTTGAGTATGATGTTGCAACAGAATCTTATGAATCTCAGCCACTCCGTAGATCTGGTAGGACTTCTCGTCCACCGGAGAGATATTATGGTTTTCTCATTGATGGTGATAGAGAAGATTGCATCATGGATGATGATGACCCTGCCAGTTTTCAGCAAGCTATCACGAGTGGTGACTCTATGAAGTGGCTGGATGCCATGAGATCCGAAATGGAGTCTATGTACACCAACAAAGTATGGACTTTGGAGGATGTACCCTTGGGGTAAAACCTGTAGGGTGCAAATGGATCTTTAAAAGAAAAATCGGTGTAGATGGGCAGGTGGAGACCTATAAGGCAAGGTTGGTAGCGAAAGGTTTTCGTCAAAGACCAGGACTGGACTATGACGAAACTTTCTCTCCGGTAGCCATGCTTAAATCCATTCGGATCCTACTTGCTATTGTTGCTCACTACGACTATGAAATCTGGCAAGATGGACGTTAAAACTGCATTTCTAAATGGTGATTTAGAAGAATACGTTTATATGGATCAGCCAGAGGGCTTCATTGACAGCGGGAGCAGCGGGAAAGCATGTAGGTTGCTTAAATCCATTTATGGATTAAAGCAGGCATCTTGGAGTTGAAACATCTGTTTTGATGATGTTATCAAAGAGTTTGATTTCGTCAAAAATCCAGATAAATCTTGTGTTTATAAGAAGACTGTAGGGAGAATTGTCGCATTCCTCGTATTGTACGTGGATGACATTCTTCTGATAGGAAATGACATTCCTATGCTACAGTCGATCGAATCATTCTTATCACAAAGGTTCTCCATGAAGGACCTGGGTGATGCCACGTACATATTGGGCATACGGATCTATAGGGATAGATCCAAACGGTTATTGGGATTGTCCCAAACTAAGTACATCAACACCATCCTAAAGTGGTTTAGTATGGAAGACTCCAAGCGGGGTGCCTTACCCGCTTGCCATAGAGTCACTCTCTCCAAGGACTTTTGCCCAAAGTCTGATGAAGAAAGAGCTCGCATGAGCATTATTCCCTACGCTTCAGCTGTAGGATCAATAATGTATGCGATGTGTTAGTTATATGTATGCCCTAGAGGCCATTACTGTACATTGGATGTATATTGTAGTGGATGCTGGGACATATATAGGTAGGACTTTCTTGCTCGACATGATAGTACGCTATCTGGTTGCTCTTTATCTTAACATATATACTTTCTGTCTCTCTGTTACATGTTGATAAAGCCCTTAGGATGTGTACTCGATTTCCAGGACTATGATGCAGATCATACTAGTGGGGCCTGGATAGTCCATGAGTACATCCTTCAATGTTCCTAGTTGTGGGAATATCGAGACGAGGCATCGATATTCCAGAGTAGACTAGCATATATCTTCTCGACCCATGTGATGGGCGATGGATGATCCCATATCCATTGGTGTTTGATATCAGAGATGGTATGCGGGTGCTCAGTAGAGACTGGGTACACTGAACGGACTCGCCGAGAACTCCCAGATGGTATTATACCTCACGTCAGATGGCAGTTCTCTGGTGACACTGGTACAGCTTAGTCTGTTGACCCGAGATCGTCATAGAGTCTTGTGTGTCTCCCACTGTGCTTTGATTTCCACCCTACCACGGCTCTACTGAGTCGTGCAAACAGGTGGTTTTTGGGTACAGTCCCGATTCACATGGAGGCAATGAGCGATAGGAGGGGATTCGTCTCTCCCGGTATTGGGGGTTGATGTTGCGCTATGCACGACTGGCCATAACAGGAAATCCCTAGCCAGGGTTGTAGTAATATACTGGTAAGAGTTATCAGTAGTTTCATGATTTTTATGGACCTCATATCGGCATGACTTATCGAGCTACTGGGGTCTGACGTTTACCACCCCTAGGCGAGATATGCGATATATCAGACGAACAGACCGGACTGTACGGTAAGTGTTACTGGTTGGATTCACAGGAGTGTGAGCGGGCTTGCTCGTCGATCTTCTGATCGCTCAATACCCGGGTGGCCTTTACGTTTAGCAGACTGCTTGCGGCTTGTGGGTGCTTGATATGATCATCATCTGCTGCCTGCGTATTGACGAGTCTTTAGAGTCCTACACAGAGGTTTCCTGGCTCAAGCGAAACGAAATAGGAGCGCATATGAGATATGTGCGGGACCGAGAATAATGCGTGTATGTGATACCGTATTCTATTCTCGCGATGAATGTATCGATTGGTTGTATGCGATATAACCTAATTATCGAATCAAGGATTGATTCGATAAGCCGATACATTGAATATTAGTCGGTCATATGCTGTATGACCGGATCATTAAATCAAGTGTTGATTTAATGATTTAATGTATAATTATATATTTGATATATTACTTTGCATTAACTAGTATTGGTTCACTCAAGATTGGTTTTCTCACTTGAAATGCACAAGTTGTATATGTGATATACTTTTGTGCACTTGTTTGTATCATGTTTGATGATACATGCAAACTTGGGTTTGTGTTTACTTTAAACCATGTTTAAGTGAATGGTTAGGGTTTTATTATCCTCTCTTGATTATTTCTTTTATTTATTTTATTCATTTTAGCAAGGAAATTGAAATGGTTGCTTGCTTTGTCTTTTCTTTGAAGCTTCATGAAGCTTTGAAAAGTTCAACCATTTTTGTTTCTTTTGCGTAACTTAACCATTTACCTAACCCTAGTTTATTCTCTACACTTAACCATGGTTGCATTATGATAACCATCACTTGTTTTTCAATTATTGATAATTCTTTTCCTTGATCTTCTTCTTCTTCTTCAAGAGGAAAAAGAAAACCCTTGCTTGAAAAAGATAAAGTGATGATTCCAAGTGAGAAATCAAAATCCAAAGTGAACCCACTTCCTATTTCTTCATCCTCTACCACTTGCCATGTAGTATAGGGTGTTTTCTTCACAAGTTTCATGACTTGGTGAAGTTGGAGCTTGATCTTGAGTTGCCTCGACGTAGATCATCTTCGGCATCGAAGTCGACGACCTAGCCCGATCTCTTCTCCGATGAAACCACCGCGAGAGTCTAGGATTCCGATGGGTACAGCGGAGGGACGTCATCATGGAACCAAGGAAGTGGAGGACCGGATCTACAAAGGTTGTAGTCACTTTCCTTTAGCAATAAAGTTGTTTACTTGCTTGCATCGCTTATACCTCTAGTTACGATCTTGCTTAGGGTCACTTGGCACATAGAAATTTTTTGAATTGGCCATGTTTGATCACTTGTAGAACTTCATGGGTGTGCCTAGGAACCCTACACGATGTTGTGTACTCGCCCTAATGTAGCTTATGCACTGGGTGTAGTAAGTAGGTATCAGTCAAACCCAAGAGAGAATCACTGGACTGCTGTGAAGAATATTCTTAAGTACTTGCGAAGGACTAAAGAATTGTTCTTGGTGTATGGTAATGGGGATCTCCAAATAGAGGCCTTTACCGATTCGAGCTTCCAGAGTGATAAAGATGACAACAAGTCTATCTCAAGGTTTGCATTTATCCTCAACGGAGGGACGGTGAGTTGGAAGAGTTCCAAACAGGATACCGTTGCAGACTCTATGATTGAAGCTGAGTACATTGCTGCAAATGACGCTGCCAAGGAAGCCGTCTGGATGAGAAAGTTCATCTCGGAGCTAGGAGTAGTTCTAACCATTATTGATCCAATACCATTGTATTGTGACAATAATGGGGCTATGGCGTTGGCCAAAGAGCCCATGTCCCATCAGAAGTCCAGACATATCCTGAGGAGATATCATTTGATCCGGGAGATAGTTGATCGCTATGAGATCAAGATTAGGAGAGTAAATACAAAGGATAACATTGCGGATCCACTCACCAAGGCTCTCCCTCAGTCACAGCATGAGCGACTTTTTGAGATGTTGGGTATGAGATATGCCAATAATTGGCCTTAGTGCAAGTGGGAGATTGTTGGATATATATATGCCCTAGAGGCCATTATATGATAGTGGATGTATCGGTATGTGTATATATATATATTCAGGGGACATTCTTGCTCGACATGATAGTATGCTATCTGGTTGTATTTTATCTTGACATGTTCATTTGATCATGCTTCTTACTCATTTGGTACATGTTGATAAAGCCCTTATGATATTTTCTTGACTACTGGGATTATGATGTGGATCATACTGGTGGGACATGTATAGTTTATAAGCATATCCTTGAAATGTTTTTAGTCGTGGGTGTATCGAGATGGGGCATCGATATTCCAGAGTAGACTAGCGTATGCCATTTTTGTCCCATATAATGGGCGATGGATGATCCCATATCTATTTGGTGTGGTGACACTAAAGATTGTATACGGGTGCTCAGTAGAGACTGGGTACACTGAACGGACTCACCGAGAACTCCTATGTGGTATTATATCCATCGTCGGATAGCATTTCTCAGGTGACATTGGTACAGGTTAGTCTGTACACCCGAGATCGTCATAGAGTCTTGTGTGTCCTCCCACTGTACTTTGATCTCCACCCTACTACGGCTCTACCGAGTCGTGCAAACAGGTGGATTTTAGGTACAGTACCGAGGCACATGGAAGCAATGAGCGATAGGAGGGGTTTCGTCTCTCCCGGTATTGGGAGTTGATGTTGCGCCATGTTCGATTGGCTATAACAGGAAGTCCCAGGCCAGGGCTGCCGAGATGTACTGATAAGTGTTATCAGTGGTTTCTCGATCTGTTATGAGCCATACACCGACATGACTTATTAAGTTATTGGGGTCGTCGATACCATCCCTAGACTCGATATGCAGCATATATGACGAAGAGACCGGACTGTACGGTAAGTGTTGCCAGTTGGCTCGACGGGAGTTTTGACAGGTTCGCTTGTTCTTCTTTTGATCGCTCAATACCCGGGTGGCCGTTACGTTTAGCTGACCGCTTGCGGCTTGTGGGTGTTTGATGTGATCATCACCTACTGCCGGCGTATTGACGAGTCTTAGAGTCCCATACAGGAGTTTCCTAGCTCAGGCGAAACGATGTGGTGTGCATATGATATATGCGCGGAAGCTCAATTAAATGCGTGTATATGATACCGTGTTTTAATCGGGAGTTTTCTATTGGTCGGATCGTATGAGATATGACCGGTTTATCAAATCAAGTGTTGATTTAATATTGACTTTTATCTCATTTATATAAACCTTTTCTATTTGGATGTGTGTGCATGTATGCACATACACATGTTGATGTGAATGCATACATACATGCATAAATGTGTGTCATGGTTGTTGATACACTAGAAGATGGCAATGCAAGACTCAAATGGTATATAAATATCTATGTATATATTTGATATTGAGAAAAAGAAAAATGATTAAATCATGGTTGAATATTCTACTACACTATTCTTTACTTGATGTAAGTTGGACCATGGTTTAATTTCTTTTGTTCTTTAATTCAATGATGAAAATATCTAGATATTTATTGACCATGGTTACTTGATATAACGCCTTAGATTTCGGTTAGTGTTAGTTTAGACGTTAATGCGGGTTTACTGTAAAAAGTTTACCAATTTAGGTTCCTCACATTTTATAACATTTAATTAATAATTTATTATTATTTGTTATGGACATGCACGCACGTGTGCACGTTAATGTGAGGGTTTGTTTTGTGTTAATCTAGATTAGTGACCTTGACAACTTAACCCTTAATCTAATCCTTAACCCTAATCCTAGATATTTTGAGTGAGAAGAGAAGATATTTCTTTGGGTGTGTGAGGTGGCATAATGAGGTGTGTGTGAATGCATTAATGGAGAGTTAATGCAAAGGTTACACTCACCCTCACCCTTAACCTCATCTCTCTCTCTCTCTCTCTCTCTCTCTCTCTCTCTCTTTTCTTCACACTCACTCTCTTTCTCTCTCACTTATTGCTTTCTCATTTCTTTTCATCTTCTCTTATTCCTCTCTCATCACAACTGAACACTTCTTCATTTCCTTCACAATCCATCACAAAAACTTCACAAAACTCACAAAAATCACATCTTTTACCATCTTTTGCCTCTTGGATGCCTTGGAGCTTACAAAGCTTGGATGTTTGAGTTCTTTGGGTTAGGTAATGATCTCTTTCTGTTCTTTAAGTGTTTATTGTGTAGCTTAGCTTGTTAGTTTCAGTTTTTATCGCGTATCGTATCGTTTCGGGTATATATCGTATTTTTTAGTGTAAGTTTGGGTCTCGGGTGATCTGCTATCAAACCAGGTAATTGTTGCAAAAGTTCCCATCACAGTGACCTAGTGTAGTGAACTAGAACCTACCCTCAAAATACGAACCCATTTCCTTTCCGTACGGCCGCAGATTTATTGCTTTTGGCCGCAAATTGCGGCCAGACTGGGGAGTTGGGGTGTGTATTTTTGTGTAGGGGTCTCTGGGATTGTATGTGGTCTCATGGTACTTGCAACTTTTATAAATTGTTGGTACAGAAAAATATGGGACCATTTACTTGTTTTCTTGTGTTTCATTTCACGCGATACGTTATCCGATACGGTGCGTGTTCTGTGTTGTTGCTGCTCTGAGTTGGTTTCGTAGTGTTGCTATGCATGTTAGTTACAATACGAACACTTAAAAGTACGTTTGTGTTGTCGTGTTGATCCGCGTAGTTTATATGTGTCTTGGGTCTATTGCTAATATATATCTGTTATATTGTTTTATGTTATAGGTTCGCAGGCGGGGACTTCGGACACTGCGACGAAGGGGAAACAGGTTGTAGGCTTCAATTAGCCAGAAGCGTTGGTGAGTAGATTTAACATTTACAGGGGAATCGCCCGTATGGCGTTATGCGTCTGGGCTAGAGATGTCTTGACTTGTCGCATTTTCTATTTCATATATAGAGTTTGCACATACCCTTATTACTTAGTTATTTGTTGTGCTTGGACTAGTACTCTTAGGACACTTCACATATTATTGACGGCTCATATTACACGAACACTGATTATATGCCACACACACCGTCAATAATTGCCATGTTACACACAACACACATACCTATATAATATTGTTTGGTTAGGGACATTGAGACATTAATTCATATTTCTTTATGCATATGACATATAGCATACCTGTACACCTACATGCTTACATATATGCCTTGACATACTTACATGCTAGTTACGTGTATACCTATAGGGTGTTGTGTTAGTTATATGTAGGCCCTAGAGGCCATTACTATACATGAGATGCATATTGTAGTGGATGCTTGGACATATATAGGGAGGACTTTCTTGCTCGACATGATAGTATGCTATCTGGTTACTCTTTACCTTAACGTGTATACTGATAGTCTCTCTGTTACATGTTGGTAAAGACCTTAGGATGTGTACTTGACTACCTGGACTATGATGCGGATCATACTAGTGGGGACATGGTAGTCCATAAGTACATCCTTCAAGGTCCCTAGTCGTGGGTGTATCGAGACGGGGCATCGATATACCAGAGCAGACTAGCATATACCTTCTCGACCCATATAGATGGGCGATGGATGATCCCATATCCATTGGTGTTTGACATCAGAGATGATATACGGGTGCTCAGTGAAAACCGGGTACACTGTACGGACTCGCCGAGAACTCCCAAATGGTATTATACCTTATGTCAGATGGCAGTTCTCTGGTGACACTGGTACAGGTTAGTCTGTAGACCCGAGATCGTCTTAGAGTCTTGTGTGATTCCCACTGTGCTTTGATTTCCACCTTACCACGTCCAAGAGGGCGTGCAAAACGGTGGTTTTGGGGTACAGTCCTGAGTCACATGTGTAGGGTTCCTAGGCACCCTAGTGAGGTTTCACAAGTCATCATCCATGCAAATTTCTAAAAAATACGGTGCCGAGAAACCCTAGAACGGATCGTTAACTAGATATATAGGCGAAGCAAGCATGTAAACGGAAATATAGCTAAAGGAAAGGGGCTACAACCTTTGTAGATCCGTTCCACCACCTCCTAAGCTCCGCGATGATCTCCCTCCGCTGTCCAAATCGAACCCTTGACTCTAGCATTGGCATCATCGAAGAATGGGCGGGCTTGATCGTCGGTTCGATGCCGAAGATGATCTACGTCGAGGCATCACAAGAACAAGCTCCAACTTCACCAAGCCTTGAAAACTTGTGAAGGAAACACCCTATACAACTTGGCAAGAGGTAGAGGATGAAGAAATAGAAAGTGGGTAGACTTTAGATTTGGATTTCTCACTCAATTTCACTAGTTGCCATTGATGGCCACTAGCTTTCTTCATGTTGAAGAAGATGAAGAAGAAGAAGAAGATATGATAAGTCTTAATAATTAGATAAAATAAATCAATACTTATCATACTTTCAACTATAGTTAAGTGTAGAGAAAAGACCACGGTTAAAAGGATGGTTAGGGTTAAGCATAAGAACAAAAAAGTGACTTAGTCAAAGTTTCAAGAAACTTCAACTAAAAACAAAACATTCAATCATTCATTTATCTTTTTCTTTTTCCAAAAAGAATAAATAAGAAAGATAAATGAATAAATAATCAAAACCCTAATCATTAACTTAAACCATGGTTTGATTCTTTACACCTAACCAAGTAAGCGTGTATCATCAAACATGATACAAACATGTGCACAAAACTATATCGCATATACAATGTGCACAATTCAAGTGAGAAAATCCTTTTAAAGTGAACCAATACTAGTTAACGCAAAGTAATATATCAAATATATAAATATGCACTAAATCATTAAATCAACACTTGATTTAACGATCCGGTCATATCGGATATAACCGACTAGTATCATATGTATCGGCTTATCGAATCAATCCTTGATTCGATAACTAGGTTATATCGCATATAACCAATCGATACATTGATCGCGAGAATAGAATACGGTATCACATACTCGAATTATTCTTGGTCCCGCACATATCTCATATGCGCTCCTATTTCGTTTCGCTTGAGCCAGGAAACCTCTGTGCAGGACTCTAAAGACTCGTCAATACGCCGGCAGCAGATGATGATCATATCAAGCATCCACAAGCCGCAAGCGGTCTGCTAAACGTAACGGCCACCCGGGTATTGAGCGATCAGAAGATCGACGAGCAAGCCCGCTCACACTCCTGTGAATCCAACCAGTAACACTTACCGTACAGTCCGGTCTGTTCGTCTGATATGTCGCATATTTCGCCTAGGGGTGGTAAACGTCAGACCCCAATAGCTCGATAAGTCATGCCAACGTAGGGTCCATAACATTCGTGAAACTACTGATAACTCTTACCAGTATATCACTGCAACCCTGGCCAAGGATTTCCTGTTATGGCCAGTCGAGCATGGCGCAACATCAACCCCCAATACCGGGAGAGACGAATCCCCTCCTATCGCTCATTGCCTCCATGTGAATCGGGACTGTACCCAAAAACCACCTATTTGCACAACTCAGTAGAGCCGTGGTAGGGTGGAAATCAAAGCACAGTGGGAGACACACAAGACTCTATGACGATCTCGGGTCAACAGACTAAGCTGTACCAGTGTCACCAGAGAACTGCCATCTGACGTGAGGTATAATACCATCTGGGAGTTCTCGGCGAGTCCGTTCAGTGTACCCAGTCTCCACTGAGCACCCGCATACCATCTTCGATGTCAAACACCAATGGATATGGGATCATCCATCGCCCATCGCATGGGTCGAGAAGATATGCGCTAGTCTACTCTGGAATATCGATGCCCCGTCTCGATATTCCCACGACTAGGAATAATGAAGGATGTACTCATTGACTACCCAGGCCCCACTAGTATGATCTGCATCATAGTCCTGGAAGTCGAGTACACATCCTAAGGGCTTTATCAACATGTAATCAGAGAGACAGAAAGTATACATGTTAAGATAAAGAGCAACCAGATAGCGTACTATCATGTCGAGCAAGAAAGTCCTACCTATATAAGTCCCAGCATCCACTACAATATACATCCAATGTACAGTAATGGCCTCTAGGGCATACATATAACTAACAATCTCCCACTTGCACTAGGGCCATCTGCAGCAGTGGTCGCAGTATCTAATACTCAACCATCCCATATGAGTCTCTCTCTGGGAAAAGGCCTTCGTGAGTGGATCCGCCGTGTTGTCCTCTGAGTCTTCTCTCCTAACCTCGATCACCCTGGAGATCAACTATCTCCATGATCAGGTGATGCTGCCTCAAAATTTGTCTGGGTCACTGATGGGACCAGGGTTTCAGGGCCGAAGCCACACTTCCATTGTCATACAATGGCAGGAACCTAGTTCATCTTATGAACCAATATACACCCAAACTTCCTCTTTGGTAGTATCTTTAATAGCGATGTTACCAGCCTTTATCGTCTAGTTTGCCACGGTATCTAGCTTGGAAATCTTCCAACATACCGTCCCTTTACCGAGGGTAAAGACAATGCCTGCGACTGACATTCAGTCGTCCTTATCACTCTGGAACCCTTCCAGTGATTCTCCCAGGATCGATTGATACCATCTCACTACAACTAGTGAGTATCCTAGCATCCAATTAAATCTATCTCATAGATCCAAAGCTTAGGATTTAGTAGGTATCACTTTGATCCTATATGGAAAATCATTGTGATAAGCGGAGATTGATCGAGCGTAGCATAGGAAACTCCTTCCCTAACAAGATTATGTCATCCACGTACTCTACGAGGATCGTCACCATACTCCCTACTACCTTCTTGTTTATACAAGGTTCATCTACTATTTTGATGATGTCAACTTCTTTGACTAATCCATCAAAACAGATGTTCCAACTCCGCGATGCCTGCTTTATCCTATAAAGCATCTTTCACACGTTTCCGCTGCTCCCACTGTGTACGAGGCCTTCTGGCTGTGTTCTTATAGACGTTCTCTTCTAAATCAATATTTAGAAAAGTAGTCATGGCACCCAACCACCAGATATCGTAGTCGTGGTATGTAGCCGTGGCAAGTAGGATCTGGATGGATTTAAACATAGTCCCTGGAAAAGGTTTCATCATTATCCGTGTCTGGTCGATGACGAAAACCTTTAACAAGTCTAGCTATGAAAGTCTCAACTTGTCCATCTACACCAAGTAATCTTCTCAAGATATACTTGCTCTTGATGGGGATTTAACCCTTCAGATATAGCAACCAAAGTCCATACTTTGTTGGTGTATAAGGATTCCATCTCAGATCACTAAGCATCCAGCCATTCTTACAGAGTCCCTTCTCTCGATGGCCTGCTCGAAACTGGTTGGGTTATCATCTCATGATGCAATCCTCGCTCCCACTGTCATCGAGAAACCGAGGTATCTCTCAGGTGGGTGAGGAACCCTACTAGATCGGCGGAGAGGCTGAGGTTCGTCGGAAACTATTGAATCCTTTGGTTCTGTCAAATCATTAGCAGTTTTGTACAGCTGGAACCTTTCCAGTTCTACAGAACTGACCTTGCCTCGATCTTGTCCGGATTTTGCTTTTGACATAGGCCGGACAATCCCAAATCTTAACTTACTTAAGAGATAGGATCTTCCCATACCATATCTCATATGGAGTGGTAGGCATTGATTTGATTCAAACCTAATTCAATAGGTATGCAGCTTCTCAAGCGCATAACACCCAAAATGGAAATAGGTAACTCAGTAATACTCATCACAGAGCACACCATATCTAATATTGTGTGATTGCCCCGCCCTGATACACCATTGTGCTGTGGTGTATTCAGAGGAGTAATACGGAGAGAGAATCTCATTCTCCTTTAGAATGGTCCAGGAATGCCATGCACAAGTATTCTCCTCCCTGATCTCATCATAGGACATAATACTTATACCCGTATTTTGGTTCTCTACTTCCAACTTATATTCTGTGAATACCTCAAAAGCTTCGGACTTATGTTTCAACAGGAACATACGACTGAATCTTGAGAGATTATCAGAGAATATAATGAAGTATAAAGAACCAGTCCTGGCATGTGTAGACAGGAGACCTTACATACATCATCATGTATCAGTCCCAAGAGTTTACTAACTCTTCCTCTGTTTCCAATGAACAGAGCTATGGTCATCTTATCTTTGTGACATGACTGGCAAGTTTCACAAGATGTAAATTCAAACTGATTTAAATATGCATCTAAATGTAACTTCAGCTAGTCGGGTCGCATTGATATGACCTAGTCTACAATACCTCAAGAAGAATTTGTTCATTTCTGAACTCTTCCTCTTGTGTGTGTTCAGTATACAAGGAACTGTAGTTTGATTTAGAACGTCAATGCTTTTAGATAACGTGCCTGAACCGATCAACTTTTGATATAGGAAATGTTCAAAACATTATCCATCAATACAAAATTATATCATTTCTTTACTAATAAAGAGACTGATATGATTTTGTATATCAGGTTCGGTATCTAATAGCATTTGTTCAGAATCAATGTATTCGTAATACAGGGTGACAGTGACCAACAGACTTGGCTGCAACACTTGCCCCGTTTTCTGCCTCATGAAACTTATCACCCGTTCTCAGTTTTTCTACCCTTTTGTAGCCCTATGTAACAGATTACATATCTGGGATCCTGATCCGGTATCATATACCCAGGATGCAGAGGATACTGAGAAACAGTTCTTTGTAATGAACACACCCGAAGGAGATGCATCATATGCACTTTCTTCGTTTGGGCGGCATAGGAATTCTGGTATTCCCCAATTTCCTGCTCTGTCTTGTAACAATTATAAGTTGGAGCGGGACCAACGTTCCCCAGCTCAGTATAACAAGCGGGTTCGGTCAATACATCCGTATTATTATCTTGATTAAGGCGTGATATGGTCGCTACCAGGAGAGAGAGAGAAGAAAACACTCTGCGTGCGCTCTTGCAAGATTAGATTGGTTATATATATTTTATCTAATCAGGATGGCTCCCACTGTTTTTATCAAATCTTCCTTCAAACCCTAAAAGGAAAGACTAGCCGGGATTAATTACACTCTACAAGTTCGCCAATCTTTCAGCCAGGCCATTGTCGGTACTTTGAGGGAGGTTCCCCGTGCTTTCGCACGGACCTAATTACAGTAAACCTCGTTTTCCCAGAGGCGTAACCCCGTTGACACCTTTCTAGACACCTACTTGATCGGCTAATTGAAAAGTGCAAAACTCTCCCAGGAGTAACAATTACTCGCAGTGGGTATCGGGATCCAACTATCACATAGAAGGTATGCAATCTCATTGCAAGTTTCAACACTTGAAACTCCCGATATTGGTTTTTACCCCTAGCACTTATGACCTTAACTATGGTCAACAAATCATAAGTACTAGTCAAGTTCTACCCGTCATTTCGTGATTAATTAGACCCACCCACATGACCCTTAACTAAGGTCAACAAAGTCACGCGACTGTCCTAACTAATCGCATCATATGCGGTGTAGGAAGACATCACCTAGCTACCGTACACTGTGCCTTGACTATGGTCAATAAACACAGCACGAATACTAAGTACTCTACTTCCTAAAATGACGGAGGGTTGCGAATGGTTTTTGTGAAAACCTTTAACGCTTTGAACTTGATCTTGTTGCGGAATCAAATGGTTTTTAAATGGAATGTTTTCGAGGCTTTTCTAGTTTTGCTAAAGGGGTCACTCCCGGTGAAGGGATCGTCGGCCCTTTCCTCGTCGAATGAGGTGCGGGATATATCATATATATCACTGTGCAAAGCAGAAACTATAGAAGCGATCAAAGACAAACCGAGGGTTGTAGCATCTGCCAGTTATTGCTAAAGGAGTCACTCCCGGTGAAGGGATCTCGGTCCTTTCCTTATAGAATAAGGTGCAGGATGTTCTATAATGAACACCGCGATGCAAAGCAAGAACTGTAGCTACCTGTTTTATTTTGAAATTCGATTCCACAACATCAATTAGGTTTATTTTCTTTCATTAATCTTATTAATGAATATCCCATCATTTAAGTGCACCTAACCATCACAGATAAATATAACGTACGCTTATGTCATCCGCATTCGCCTCGATGTCCCGTCTGCACCGTTAGGTTAGGTAACTAACGCCAGAGCGAGGCAGGGCTAGCGCGGGTGTAAAACATAAGCAACGTCTATATAATATATCATATATACTATATATAATACCTGTCACAGAACATCACATGATCACAGATAAATCACAGCAGAAGAAACATATGAAATATTGGATATACTAGGACGTCCGTGTTTTCAATACGAGCCAGTATAAAACACGGATTCCACGGTCGTGATGAATAGCCAATCCCACACCCCAAGACCCCTACGAGAGCGGCAAGCAACCCTACCAATTCTAGGGTTAGGAGACCCGGACTCGACTCCTCGAGTTGGTCTCCCACTGGACCCCAGAACCCGGTTACTTGTGCTCCCCTCCTTGGGTCTATCCTAATGTGGAAAAGTAAATAATATACATCAACGGTGACAACTTCCGCAACCTGGAAGTGCCCCAATAAAAGAATATTACATACAAGTTTTTACATGAATGAAAATGAAAAACACTCATCTCACATAAAAAACCCCCGGCTATTCAAACACGACGATCCAATATAACATATCCAGCAACACATAACATCACATATCATCAACGTAAGCAAACATGCGTATCCCAATTGTCGTTGACATATAGCAACGAAACCGGCGATATTACATATTACACTTACGGTCACAGAAAAGAAAGTGTAAAACTACAACAGTTGGAATCCGCAACCACCTCAGACATCGCATGCCTGATCAAATGAATTCTTTAGACATCGCATGCCTAACAATTATAAACCCCGCATTTTAGTCTCATTATCGAAAACATTTTTCAATATCAAGTCGGGCAATTCAACAGGATTCCCGACATTCTGATCGAATGCTCGTCGCAAACTTTAGTAGGCGGCCGCACCCCCGACGCCGTCGACAAAGTGCACCAAGGCGGAACACCGCTACCGGGAGCACCCGAATGGATGCTTTCGGCGACGGGATTCTCCTACAGTCACTTGGTCGGGGTTATGGAGTGAGGCTGTCTATTAAGTTTACCCGGCGAGTATCCGCGTACGCTACGTGATTGCGACGGACTGTTGATCACATCAAAACTCCGTGGCAACCGATCAAGTGAGACTAAACTGCTATGTTTATAATATTCATTCCGTTATCTCATAACTAATTGTGAATTCCAATTATTGTATCACATTCCGGATAAATGGAAAATGTTAAACTTTTCGATCGAACAATCGAACACCCAAGTTTTCCCGAAACAGCTCAACACATGAAATAAGTCTAACAACATTCAGTTCGTGCCTCAGTACCAACGGTCCAGCCGTAGAAGGGTCAAGCCAACGCCTCACATGTGGCACGCCGTACTGCCCCAAACCCGAAGGTTCAAAGGGCAGTTCAAGACGGTCACATAATCGAGTTAAGATTTGTTGTCTTCTAGAGGGTCCATCGCGTTACTTGCACTACTTAGAACGTCGTTAAACTACGGAAAAATCCAACAATTGGAAATTTCCCGGCAGGGGAAAAAGTGGGTATTTATATCCGATCGAACTTTTTAACATATTCTAAAAAATACCCGGAAAAGCACACCGACAAAATTAGACAGTCCGATCGAATACACCGAGTCCCCAATACAACTCAGAAAATGCAACTCTGGGAAAAATTATTAAAAATCCCCAGGAAAACCAGCACAGACAACTAAGAATTACTGTGCAAAATTGGATGCACAAAACGACAAAAGTGCCGCGGATCCGCCGCATGAGCCTACTGTAAGGCCGCGGATCCGCGCCGCCTTTATGGAATCAAGCCCTCGAATTTTACAGTAACACTTATATCTTCCTGCTGATTTTTCTGAATATTTTTAATCTACAAAAATCCACATTTTACAGAAAAGTCCAGAGAGCATTTTTCAAGTCGGGTTTTGGGTCGATCGGACTTCTGATTCCGTCGGGACTTCGCCTAAGACTCTAGCTAGGCTCTGATACCACTGTAGGGTTCCTAGGCACCCTAGTGAGGTTTCACAAGTCATCATCCATGCAAATTTCTAAAAAATACGGTGCCGAGAAACCCTAGAACGGATCGTTAACTAGATATATAGGCGAAGCAAGCATGTAAACGGAAATGTAGCTAAAGGAAAGGGGCTACAACCTTTGTAGATCCGTTCCACCACCTCCTAAGCTCCGCGATGATCTCCCTCCGCTGTCCAAATCGAACCCTTGACTCTAGCATTGGCATCATCGAAGAATGGGCGGGCTTGATCGTCGGTTCGATGCCGAAGATGATCTACGTCGAGGCATCACAAGAACAAGCTCCAACTTCACCAAGCCTTGAAAACTTGTGAAGGAAACACCCTATACAACTTGGCAAGAGGTAGAGAATGAAGAAATAGGAAGTGGGTAGACTTTAGATTTGGATTTCTCACTCAATTTCACTAGTTGCCATTGATGGCCACTAGCTTTCTTCATGTTGAAGAAGATGAAGAAGAAGAAGAAGATATGATAAGTCTTAATAATTAGATAAAATAAATCAATACTTATCATACTTTCAACTATAGTTAAGTGTAGAGAAAAGACCATGGTTAAAAGGATGGTTAGGGTTAAGCATAAGAACAAAAGAGTGACTTAGTCAAAGTTTCAAGAAACTTCAACTAAAAACAAAACATTCAATCATTCATTTATCTTTTTCTTTTTCCAAAAAGAATAAATAAGAAAGATAAATGAATAAATAATCAAAACCCTAATCATTAACTTAAACCATGGTTTGATTCTTTACACCTAACCAAGTAAGCATGTATCATCAAACATGATACAAACATGTGCACAAAACTATATCGCATATACAATGTGCACAATTCAAGTGAGAAAATCCTTTTAAAGTGAACCAATACTAGTTAACGCAAAGTAATATATCAAATATATAAATATGCACTAAATCATTAAATCAACACTTGATTTAACGATCCGGTCATATCGGATATAACCGACTAGTATCATATGTATCGGCTTATCGAATCAATCCTTGATTCGATAACTAGGTTATATCGCATATAACCAATCGATACATTG
This sequence comes from Agapanthus africanus, assembly GCA_030015575.1. NCBI lineage: Eukaryota > Viridiplantae > Streptophyta > Magnoliopsida > Asparagales > Amaryllidaceae > Agapanthus > Agapanthus africanus. The sequence goes on from CM057341.1 coordinate 663,578,753, forward strand.
ATCGCGAGAATAGAATACGGTATCACATACTCGAATTATTCTCGGTCCCGCACATATCTCATATGCGCTCCTATTTCGTTTCGCTTGAGCCAGGAAACATCTGTGTAGGACTCTAAAGACTCGTCAATACGCCGGCAGCAGATGATGATCATATCAAGCATCCACAAGCCGCAAGCGGTCTGCTAAACGTAACGGCCACCCGGGTATTGAGCGATCAGAAGATCGACGAGCAAGCCCGCTCACACTCCTGTGAATCCAACCAGTAACACTTACCGTACAGTCCGGTCTGTTCGTCTGATATGTCGCATATCTCGCCTAGGGGTGGTAAACGTCAGACCCCAATAGCTCGATAAGTCATGCCGACGTAGGGTCCATAACATTCGTGAAACTACTGATAACTCTTACCAGTATATCACTGCAACCCTGGCCAGGGATTTCCTGTTATGGCCAGTCGAGCATGGCGCAACATCAACCCCCAATACCGGGAGAGACGAATCCCCTCCTATCGCTCATTGCCTCCATGTGAATCGGGACTGTACCCAAAAACCACCTGTTTGCACAACTCAGTAGAGCCGTGGTAGGGTGGAAATCAAAGCACAGTGGGAGACACACAAGACTCTATGACGATCTCGGGTCAACAGACTAAGCTGTACCAGTGTCACCAGAGAACTGCCATCTGACGTGAGGTATAATACCATCTGGGAGTTCTCGGCGAGTCCGTTCAGTGTACCCAGTCTCCACTGAGCACCCGCATACCATCTTCGATGTCAAACACCAATGGATATGGGATCATCCATCGCCCATCGCATGGGTCGAGAAGATATGCGCTAGTCTACTCTGGAATATCGATGCCCCGTCTCGATATTCCCACGACTAGGAATAATGAACGATGTACTCATTGACTACCCAGGCCCCACTAGTATGATCTGCATCATAGTCCTGGAAGTCGAGTACACATCCTAAGGGCTTTATCAACATGTAATCAGAGAGACAGAAAGTATACATGTTAAGATAAAGAGCAACCAGATAGCGTACTATCATGTCGAGCAAGAAAGTCCTACCTATATAAGTCCCAGCATCCACTACAATATACATCCAATGTACAGTAATGGCCTCTAGGGCATACATATAACTAACACCATGGAGGCAATGAGCGATAGGAGGGGTTTCGTCTCTCCCGGTATTGGGGGTTGATGTTGTGCTATGCTCGATTGGCCATAACAGGGAAGTCCCTGGCCAGGGTTGGTTTAGAGATTTACTGGTAAGTGTTACCGGTAGTTTCTCGACCCGTTATGAGCCTCGCATCGGCATGACTTATCGGTTATTGGGGTCTGACGTTTACCACCCCTAGACTTGATATGCGACATATCAGACGAGGAGATCGGACTGTACGGTAGTGTCACTGTCAGGCTTTTTGTAGGAGTTGGAGCGAGCTTGCTTGCTGATCTTCTGATCGCTCAATACCCGGGTGCCGTTACGTCCAGCTAGTACCGCTGACGGCTTGTGGGTGCTTGATATGATCATCACCTACTGCCGGCGTATTGACGAGTCTTTAGAGTCCTAAATAGAGGTTTTACTGGCTCAGGCAAAACGAAATAGGAGCGCATATGTGATATGTGCGGGACCGAGAATAATGCGAGTATGAGATACCATATTCTATTCTCACGATGTTTGTATCGATCGGTTATATGCGATATAACCAGGTTATCGAATCAAGGGTTGATTCGATAAGTCGATACGTTGGATGTTAGTCGGTTATATGAGATATAACCGGATTATTAAGTCAAGTGTTGATTTAACGATTTAGTGTATAATTGTATATGTGATATACTAATTTACATTAACTAACATTGGTTCACTTAAGCATTTGTTTTTCTCACTTGTGCACAACTTAATATATATGTGATATATATTTATTTGTGTTCGTTTTGTATCATGGTTGTTGATACAACTATCATGGGTGTATAAGACTTATACCATACTAATTATAGTGTTAGGTTTTTATATTTAAAGTAATTCTAAAAATTAGTGGATAATGAGCTCACATGCATGAAACTTCATGAAGCTTATGGTTGTATTGACTTAGTCCACTAGTTTTGTTTTACTTAAGATGTTAATTAACCTAACCACTATAATTAGCCATGGTTATGTCTCTACATGAGTTAGTATAGATACCCACTCACCTATGGTTAGCTCTCTCTCTCTCTCTCTCTTGAGTTAGTTTTCATTCTCATTTTGAGCTTATCTTCTTTCTCCTTCAAATTTCTTTCTAGGATTTGATAAAGAGAGAGATATATAGTGAGAAAAGAAATTCTAAAGTATACCCATTTCCTATTTCATCATTCTTTACTAGACTAGCACTTTAGTTTAGGGTGTTTACTTCACTAATTCTCTAGTTAGTGAAGTAGAAGTTTGAGTTCGTATTCCCTCGACGTAGATCATTTTCGGCCTCGAAGACTTCAAGCAAAACCGTTGCCCTCTTCTCATGGAGCCGTCCGGGAGCACGATGATCGCAGTGAAGGGACTACTACAAGGAGCTTAAGAAGTGAAGGACCGATCTACAAAGGTTGTATTTCGTATTCACTTAGTGTTAAAGTGTTTAACATGCTAGTTTTTGCCTAATCTCTAGTTTAAAGATCTAGTTTAGGGTTGTTCGGCACGGCTAAAATTTTAATCCGGCATGGTTGATGCCTTGTAGAACCTTATTAGAGTGCCTAGTAACCCTACATATTGTACCATTAGCGATAGGTACATACACATAATAACATAGCTACATGTATACCTTACATACATTCTTACACTTATACCCGGAGGGTATATTACATCATTATTGATAGGCAGATACATATACCCTACTATACCTTTATGTTTACGCATATATCTGGCTATAGCTACATGTTTACCTTTACTTGATGTTATGTAGAATTGGAGAAATTAGGAATCGTATGATTTATATATTAACTTGTTGCAGTTAATTCGCGGCTTTTCCTTTATATGCTTACATTTCAGTTTTATGTTGCATATATTATATTCATGGATTTTCGCATTGAGATATGGATTTTTCATGATATTTTCTGGATTTGAGGACCGTGGTAGTTTCATAAAATTATGCATTATTTGGAAAACCCGGTTTCTCTTGATATGATATTTCAGCATCCACCATGGTTTTATCGGTTCTGATATATATACCCCCTGCGAGGAGGAGTCGTGGGCCGTATGAGGATACATGGTGGGACCCGGAGGTACATTTCCATCTCTCGGGATTCAATCCAGCCACAGGTTCCCCTACGGCTACCTTGTTACGACTTCACCCCAGTTGAAGAGAGAATTCATTTATTGACATTTCGTGCTCATTTCCGATGAGCAAGAGTCGATGTAACACACCCGGGGCAAGAGTCAATGTAACATGCCGATGAGGCCTGGTAGGGGAACCATACCATCCGGTGACATTACCTATGACTCGGCGGTTATCGTGGGGATACCGACGTGAGTCATGTACGTATGGATACGTCGAAAGGCGATGGTCAGAGCTAGACACTCGAGCTTTCGGTATAGTGTATGATACGTACCTATCAGGGTGCCAGTCCTGGTGACAGCACCTGATAGATCAGCATTTCTGTGTCGATACTTGACACATTGTTTTCATGATATTTTACTCCTAAGTATATATAACAGTAGAATGGGACGTCGTTATATATATATATATATATATTAGTAGAATGGGACGCTAATATATATGTATACATATAAATTCATATACATCATCATATTTATTCATGCAAATATACCTAGGATATAAGAGATTCACTTGATATTGGATTTAGGACATTTAAGATTCATTTGATATTGGATTTGGGATATAGAAGATTCATTTGAGATTGGATACAGGATATATATATATATGAGATTGCTGATTTTGTACATTCAGGATATATGAGATTTACTTGATTTTGTACATTCAGAATTTGTGAGACTTACATGATATGAGAGCCAATTTGAGGGCTGATTTGAGGAAATTGGGTTTTGGATTGTCTTAATAGATTTTGATCCTACCACGATGTCAGAATTCCGTGGAAATAACATGTTTCATTCCATACTCCACATTTATTATTTATGCACTGCTTCATGTATTAGTTGTACCTGATAGAGTACCTTCCATGACTGTTGCATTTACATACTTATTTTATATGCATTACTTCATGTATTAGTTGTACCTGCTAGAGTAACTTTCATGACTGTTGCATATATACATTGTCATATCATTGCTTCATGTATTAGTTGTACCTAATATAGTACCTTACATGATTGTTGCATACTTATTGCATTTATTGTTCATGTATTAGTTGCACCTGGTATAGTACATTACATGACCGTTGCATACTTATTGTCATATTACTGCTTCATGTATTAGTGATACCTGTCAGTGTATCTTTCATGACTATTGCACACATATGACTTTTATTGCTGTTAGCTTGCCTATGTTAAATTCACGCTGTACGTGTATACTTGCGATTACCTGCATATGTTATTTACTATTCACGAGTTGGCAACTCACCCCCGTTGTGCCACAGTGTTTTGCAGGTTGTTCCCCAGAGTAGTCGAGACAGGCTATTCATCTATCACCTCATCTTTTGCTACGGATACCGCTTCAGCTCATAGTGTGCAGTTTTGCTTAGGTGGGTTTTGTGGTTATCCGTTTATGTTCTTTGTATATTCGTTGTATCCATGTACTCTCCATCTACTACTATCTTGTATGACTTAGAGACTTGATGTGAGCACGATATTGTATATTATTTTGTGACTTGGTTGTCTTTTGTGCAGTTTTATTTATATCGTCTTTTATTTCTTCGCTACGGCGTCGTATATCTGTTGTGGTGGTTGTTTTCCGTCTTTGGGCGTGTTTTTGCTCCCGTTTGGGGATACTTCACTTATATTTATGTTGTACTCGTTTTTTGGGCTGGTTTTTACAAAGGAGGTGCTACCAAAATTTTAAAAGAAATAAAGTTGGACTTTTAAAGAATTTGGGTTGAGATTTTCAAAGGTTTTAAAATTGTTCTTATTTCTTACTGCTTTTGATGGTTTAGATTGCTGGGTTTTCGGCTTACTTAAATTGCGTTACGTCTGTAGACGTTGCGTAGTTTAAGGGCCGTCACGTGCCAATTTCGGGTCATGACACTTGAGAGAGTATCTCTCATATATATTTTCTTTTCTCATTTTATTTTGAGATTTATCCAAAACAAAAGAGCTCAAGCTAGCCATCTTCTTTTTCTTCCTCCTTCAAGCTCTCTAGGATTTTAAAAGTGAGTGAAGTAAAAAGAAAGGAAAGGTTTTTAAATTAGAACACAACCCACATCACCATTCTACTTTAGTCTAGCCCACTAGTGGAGAGTGTTTGCTTCATCTTCATCCTTGATCAAGTGAAGGTTGGAGCTTGAACAAAGGTACTTCGGATGGATCGTCGTGGACTTGGAAGGATTCAAGCAAGCCGATTCAAACTCTAGAAGATCCAAAGAGTCAAGTAGGGAAGTCTACAAAGGTTGTATTTCTTTTCACTTAGTGTTAGACATTAGATAGTATGTGATACTATTTGTTGTTACTCTAACTTTCTAGTTCGATTCCTAGGTTAGTTTGTTTAGCACCTCCTAAATTTTTAATATGGCATGTGTGATACTTGCAAAACCCTAGACAAGATGCTAAGAAAACCCTACATGTTCGATTTCGAAATCGAACGACAGGGGCTTGCGCGCGTGGGCACAAGACGCCCACGCTCGCGGGTGGGGTCCATGTGCCAGCGCATGCGAGCGGTCAGGTTGGATCTGACTCGATTCGACCTGTTCGAAATCCTTTTCCTTTTTCTTTTATAATTTTTTTTTAAAAATGTTTATAACTTGGAAAATATTTAAAATACTTAAAAATCTCAGAAAATTATGAAAAAATTCTAGAAAATTCTACTTTAATGTCTTCCTTCTTTTATAGAAATTGTCTAAAAATAATTTTATTTTTCATTCTAATAATTTTCATAAATTCTTTTTCCTTTCGGAAAAATCAAATTAAATTCTTAAAAATAAAAAAAATTATATTAAGTAGTTTTAAATATAGAATAACTTTTTTTTTTGAAGTGTTTTCCAATCAATGAAGCGTTAAGATAATTATTTGACTGAAGGGAAAATTTAAAAAGCCATATTTGGAAATCACAGACGTTACACTAACCAATTCATAGAAACTATTTAGATATCAAAGGCAACTGCTTAGATATTGCTGGTAACTGCTTACATGTCGCAGAAAACTAGATATATCATGCAACTATTAGATATCACAAGGGTGTTTTGGACAACTAAAATCTTTTTTATAGAGGTTTTGACTACCAATGCGAGTCCTAGAGAAAAAATGCTTTACTCTAAAATAAAAGATGATTGGGGTGTTGTGTGTTTGAAAATGATAGCAGATCTTTTGAGAAATGAGAGAGACACCACATAGCTAATGGGTATTGGGTCCTAATCATCCAGCTATCATCACGTGATCCGATATCTCTGCATGTGCTGCCGACACAACTCTGCATGTAATCACAGTACAGATGGTTCCACATCTTGTCTTGACTCATCCTACATAAATGCCTCCCATGTCTCCCCAAATCAACAACATTGCCCTTCATATTCAACTTTTACCAATCATATACCTAAATACGTAAATACAAAATTAAACTCAATGAACAACATGATTTTCCTGCATGACATTAGCATCTAGATGATGCATGCCCTCATCATACGAGACTCGATCCATTTTGTAGTTGGAACCCCAAGCCCGACCAGACTCGGAACTTGGGTTGGGTTTAAGAACCGGTCCTATCATGCTAGGCTCTAGACATCCCTCGTATCTTTAAATGTTGAGACATCTTTCCTAATTTTCTTCTTAATCATTTCGAATTAGTAGCTTAGCAACATTGTGCAAAACAAGTACCGTAAAACATATATGACTCTTCTTTCTTCTCGTCACAAGTAATGTCGCAAATGAAGCATCTACATAAAAAGAAATCCTAAAGACCCGAGACACATTTCTATCAGAAAAAATCTTAACCATTACTAAACACATGTAATTAGGGTATATGACCGCTTCATATAATTCCTTCCAATATACGTTTATGATTGCTTCTGGTTAATCTGATTCAGCTGCGATCTGTTTATTGTTATATATATCCGTAAAATTCGGCACTAAGAAAACACTTTTTTGACTCCAGTCAATATGTACGTATGATGCCGATCGCACCAAAAAACAATTGGAATAGAAATGAGCATACGAGGGTGGGAAAGGGGAGAAGAGAAATTATTCGGTATGTCGGCCATATTTGCTCGGTCATGAAAGAGAGAGAAATAAGAATATGTGTCTCACCAATCTGTCCGAAAGATGCTCGAAATTCTCCACCTTTTACTCTTTTCTATCCGGATGCATTACATCCGACACATCCAAAAATTTCTCCAATGGAGGATGTTGTTACCTTAAACTTCCCAATGTGGTCCCAAGAACCATGTGACAGAAAGTAAACAAATTTGGTTTGGAAGTACATAAATATAAACCATCTTACTACTGTTGAATTAATTGAACATATTTCCTTACCCTTTGCGGAGTGGCATAGCTTGTAGTTTCTCCAACAAAACAAGCCCTGTTATAGCAACCAAGAGATATTCCATTCTATCTAATCTCCTCAAATATATAAAATCACACTCCCCTTTTGCCCTTTTTCTCTCTGTTTTGAGTCATCAACACCCATTTTATTTTCTCATCACAAGCGATCAGATCTACAACAACAACAACAACAACAAAAATAGAGAAAGAGAAAGAGGGGGGGAAATGGAAAAGAGAAGCTTCATGTTGCTGTTTGTGAATGTGTTTGTGTTATCATTCCCCTTGAATTCTCAGAATGGAGAAGCCTACAAGAACTACACAGTTGGTGACACATTGGGTTGGTTTGATAATCTCAAGGTCCCCAAAGTTAATTACCAGAAATGGGCTGCTGGAAAATCTTTCACCCTGGGAGATTTCCTTGGTAAGTATTTGGTGATTATCTCTTCGTTTGATATGTGAATTTCTATTTTAATTGTCATGTTCCAAATTTCCATTTCTGGATGCCTCTGCTTCATTCAGGAGTTTTGCTGTCAGAATTATTTTGTTAATTAATTAATTATTATGAAATCAACCTTTTTCGGGAATCGAACCTCTTACATGACTGAGAAAGAAAATTGGCAACAGCCGAGCTAAGCCCAGTTGATAAAATATATGAATTGTAAGTCAGCAAATGTAGGTATGAAAAGGGACAACTGATTAATTTTGTCATGATTTTTCAGAAAAAAAGTTTAATTATTTGTCTATCAATTTTTGTTGTGAATTGATCATTCTTTTTATTGGAACTGTCTTGAGTCATTTTATCAATGAATAAGCAAGCATTATGGTTTGTAAATGATATATACTAGGCCAAATGGTTCATGATCCAATTGTTTAATTTATGCCTCACAAATGATTCATTAAAATTTGAGAAAATATATTGTTTGTGGAAATTTCGAATATAAAGAGTGAATGGTGTCACCATATAGGACCAATGTCTGTAAGATTTTGCAATGTCATTAGGCATCATAACAATTCAGCAATATATATTTTGTTTGGCAATCGATTTCGCTTTACATAACTTTTTTGTCGAAAACCGCAGTTTTCAACACAGACAAGAACCATTCCGTAGTCCAGACATATAACGAAACCACCTACAAGCATTGCGACTACAACGACGCGGACGACAAAGATACCACCGAGTGGTCGGCTGGCGAGCCGACTGTAGACCCCACACCAATAACCGTCGCGGTGCCCCTCATGAAAGAAGGGACCACCTATTTCTTCTCTGGAAATTATGACGGCGAGCAATGCCAGCACGGACAACGCTTAAAGATTATAGTAACACACGGAAAAGGCCTGCCGCCTGCGCTTTTGCCGCCATCAGAGCAGGCGCCGGCGCCTAATGCTGCTGATGCTGGGGATGATGTGCCTGATATGGTCGTTCCTTCTAATTTTAATAATCCGAAGGATACGGATGAGGAGGGGGATGTGAAGGCGGCGTCGAAGGCTGAGACGATAGTTGGGTTGTGGAACAGCGGTTCGAGGTTGATGGTTGCATTCGTGTTTCTGATGGGTTTTGAGTTTTAAATTGGGTTTTGTAAAAGTACAGATAAAGTATTCGTTCATTTGTTTCGTATAATTATTGGTTTATTGTGTGAAAATTGTTGTATCTAGATATGGTATTGCGACCTTAATAAAAATGAAATGATGAGGATATGGCTTGTATGAAATTTATGTTTCTGGATGGCTATTTTTTCTTTCAACTTCTTTGTTTGTAAGAAAATAATTTGTATTCAACCAAGTATTAATGGAGAAAATGGTTCATACAACTGCTGAAACTAATTATTTTGATTTACATCTATCTTTGCTTGCTATATCTACCCTTTTCCAAATGCTTTGATCAATTGTTATGAGAGGACATTATCAAATGGCATTGGATATGCAATTATCAAATGGCATTGGATATGCAAAATAAAATCAAATTGGCTACCAAGTTCATCAAATGGCATTGGATATGCAATGAAACTAACAAGTATTACAATAGCACCAATGAAATCATCACTTGGAACTCATGATCAACATAATTATACAGTAAAACCTCTATACAGTAATATCCTTGGGACCGGGGAAAAATATTACTATAGGGGGGTTATTCTTAAGTAGAGTTTTATATATAAAAATTAGATTTTTTTTTGAAAAAATAGTAGTCAAAATTCTTAGACCTTCAAAATTCATATAGACCTTCAAACTTATTAACAAGTCAAAATTCTTAGACCTTCAAAATTCATATAGACCTTCAAACTTATTAACAAGTCAAAATTCTTAGACCTTCAAAATTCATATAGACCTTCAAACTTATTAACAAGTCAAAATTCTTAGACCTTCAAAATTCAGCCATATGCATCTTGGAAAATTAAAATTTATGGATGTGCATTTCATCAATACATTCATATAAATATAAGCTAGTTTTATCATGAATTTAACTATTATTTCATATCATAATTTTCTTCTTCAATCCAAACATGGCACCTAAAATCAAACGAACTCAAATTAGTGAAAGTATACGTCATGAGTTGCGAAAAATGAAACAAGACAACCCCGATTGGAAGCAAAAAGATCTTGCGATATGGTTAGAAAATACCCATCAACTTAAGTTGTCACAGTCAGCAATATCTAAGATAATGAAAAATTCAACCGACCATGAAGGAGAAGTGCTTTCGAACCCGAATGCAAAACGTCAAAAACAAGTAAAGTATCCTCTAATGGAGTCTGCACTTTACGAATGGTTTTTGTGCAATCAAGAGTTTGTAAATATTTCTGGTGATTTATTAAAAGAAAAAGGAATCATATTCTTAAAGGGATTGTATCCAGAAGCTGCTCCTTTTGAATTTTCAAATGGGTGGTTGGATAAGTTCAAGCAGCGACATGCAATCCGATCCTTTCGTCGTTTCGGGGAGAGTGGCTCTGTTGATATGGAGAAAATTGAAGCAAGTTTGCCGGCAATAAGAGAAGAACTTGACAAATGGGAATGGAAGGACATTTACAACATGGATGAAACCGGTCTATTTTATCGAATGCAAGCAGATAACTCTCTTGCAACGAAACAGTTAGAAGGACGTAAGCAAAATAAAGAAAGAATTACAATTGTTATTTGTTGCAATGGTGATGGCTCTGACAAGCTTCCTCTTTGGATGATTGGTAAGTTTCTTAATCCCAGATGCTTCAAAAATGTCAACCGTGATAATTTTAATTGTACTTATCGAGCAAATTCAAATGCATGGATGACGTCTTTACTCTTCGTGGAATGGCTAAAGTGGTTTGATAGCCGATTGAACAGAAATGTTTTGCTTATTTTGGACAATTGTACAGCACATGGAAAAAATGATAATCTGCCACCTCTTAGCCACACAACTGTTTTGTTCTTACCACCAAACAGCACTTCCAAAATTCAGCCTTGTGATGCAGGCATCATTAGGAATTTTAAAGGTTATTATCGTCGTCGATTTAATCGTTTACTCTTGAAACGAATTGAAGATCGTGTTTTAGAACCATCAAAGGTATCTCTATTAGATGGAATTGTAAATGCAGTTGCTTCATGGTCAATAGATGTGAAGCCACAGACAATCAAAAATTGCTTTAAGCATTGCAAAATTAGAACCGATGGTGCCGATGACCAAGAAGTTACAAAAGAATTGGATGAGGAGGATCGAGAAATAGTTTCAGATTTGACAAATCAAATTAAAGAACTTCACTATAATAATCAAATGGATATGGATGTTTTTCTCAATCATCCAAATGAGCAACAAGTAGTGTATGCCTTAACTGAAGAAGAAATCATGGCGGCAATAAGGCAAGAAGCGCAAGGTGATAATCCGGAAGACGATAGTGTGGAAATAGAAAAGGTGTCATGTCGAGAAGCTTCAAACATGTTGGATAAGTTAGAAATGTTTTGGATTCAACAAGAAGGTGATTGTGGTGACGAGTTACTACGAACTCGCAAGTTAAAGGATATGGTAGTAACTCAAAAAATTAAGTCATTGTCCCAAACAACTTTGAATAAGTACTTTATGTCATCTTAAGTTCAATTGTGTAGTTAAGTAATTTATGTCATCTTAAGTTCAATTGTAATAGCCAAGTAATTTTATGTATTTTTTATATATATAAAAAATTATTTAAAATTTAATGCCAATTTATTACTATATAGAGGTAAATTAGTACAGGCGGGACTTGGAAAAAGTATGGAATATCACACTGTGGAGGTTATTCTTATTTATAACTGGTCCCGAGTCGGGACCGGGACTTTTTATCACTATAGGGAGGTTATTCCTATATAGAGTATTCCTATACGGAGGTTTTACTGTACTATACAAGAGACTCTGGGCAACTTGAACACTTTGAGTTGAACACAATTTAACGATTTCAAGACAAATTTGTGGGTTCCCTAGATCATGGGTTAGGCCTACCGGCCAGTTCCCAAGAAAAATAGAAAACACTTTAACAACGCATACAGACCAAAAACAGGAACAGTGAATAGCATATGCTGCCAATCTCATCAAAATGGCAATGCAAGTAGTAACAATCTGCTAGTACCAAAAAGCATGATATAGATGTTTTGGTATGGAATATTATACCATACACAAAAAGCTCCCTTTGTTCAAATGAACAGCTTGAGAGCACATATAGGCTGCATGCACATCATCGTCCTGATATCCTTGACTCTCATCTGCCTATGCTCCTCCTTGGCCGCCTTACCCCCGAACGCACCCCCCGCCAACCTCCTCTTCTTCTCCTACAACAACAACAACAACAACTGAGCCTTTTATCCCAAGCATATGGGGTAGGCTACATGAACCAACATGAGAATCACGCCGGGTCCAGCACATGAACAACAACAACAACCTCCTCTTCTTCTCCTGCAGCTCCAAAATCCTCTCCTCGATACTGTCTTTTACAATCAGCCTCACCACCCTCACCTCCACCTTCTGCCCTATCCGGTGCACCCGATCCATAGCCTGCTCCTCCGCTGCCGGGTTCCATGGATCCACCATATAAACCCTGGACGCCGCCGTTAAATTTATCCCCGCGCCCGCTGCCTTCAGGCTCGCCAGCAGCACCTCTGGCATGCCGGGGCCCACAGAATCAAACTCCTTCATCACCTGAGTCCTCTTCTTTATGGTCATCGATCCGTCCAGTCTTAGAACATTGAAGCCTGCAGCCCTTAGTGGGTCCTCGAGCAAAAGGAGCATCTTTCGGAATTGGGAAAAGACAACTGATTTTGTTGAAGGGTTTTGTTTCTTGGATGCTTGGAGAAGCTTGAGTAGGGTTGAAACTTTTGAGGAGATTGGTCTGTTTGAGGAAGTGGTAGGGGAATCATCGTTTTCAGGTTTTGGTGGTGGGGCCAAGAAGAGGTCGGATTGGGACAAGGGGGCACGGCAGATGGGGCAGCGGGAGTTGATGTGCTTTAGGGTTTTGACGATGCATGGTTGGCAGAAGATGTGCGTGCAGCGAGTTATTACGGTTTTGTTTGGTGGAGATAGGCAGACAGGGCAGTCGAAGTCGTCTCCATCTTCAATCATCGAGCCCAATTTTCGCAGCAGATCAGGATTCTTGGATACATCTGCATAGATGTTTTTTAATATAAATTATTCTGTTATCGTGAACTTGAGCAGGATATGAGATTATGCAAAATCATAATCTAGAGAAAATGGAGAGTTCAATGAAGTAAAAATCATACATGTAAACAAGGAATGTGCAATATCTGTTTTTCACTAAACAATAAAACTATATTTTAGTTAAGATTTAACTCGACGTAACAAGAGATATATGTTATGTTACTCGGTAGAAAGTTGGAGAGCCAAGGTTTACAGCTATGATAGGCTTTTTAGCATATTTAAGCATTAGATTTGTCCAAAGGTTAATTGCACAGAACACCCTTGTACTATAGGGGGGCTGTGCACTAATATGGCTGTTACTCCCCCCCACCCCCACCCCACTCCCCAAATATATATATATATATATATATATATATATATATATATGCGCTTACCACCCTTTCGATTTGAAAATAATTTTATAAGCCCTATTAAACCCTGATCTTCTTCCTCTTCAAACACAAAACACCAATCTTTAACCCACCCTAATCTAAAGTCTCAATGACCTTTCTTATACTGCACTACAATGACAAGCCTTTCTCCATTGCAATTTTGGATATGCTCTCATCTTCTCTGCTCACATCCATTTGCAATTTCTCCTCTCTTTTTTTTTCAATCTATTTATAGTACTCTTAAAAGTGAAAATATTGACCATTTTTTGGTAGTCCAATTTGAACATTCACTCCAAACTTCTTTTATTTGCTCTCTCCTGTGGTGATTTATTAAGTTAGTACAATTTTATGATGTGAGATTGTATTTAATTCAATTAGAACAATAACAGCAAAAGGAGTTATGAGAACAATTAGGGGTTGAACAACCCACTCCTTTTCTTGATATTCATCCTACCTTCTTCAGGATTCCATCAACTCTAATTTACCTACCAACTGGGCAATGTGAGGTCACAAGTTCGATCCCCAAAGGGGTTGATTTTAAAAATAAAAAACTCCAATTTACCTACTTAATTGCGGATTTAGTGAAAGAGGTGAAAAAATCATTTCTTTGAATCTTTATGATGCATATTTTTTTTTCGGGAATTATAGGAATCGTGATTGTAGATCAATAATTAATAGGTGATCTGAATTATTTTAAATAGAATTCAAAAAATGTAGTAAATGTTTTACCAATAAAGTTGTTGAATAAAGTAGGAGTAATAGTTATTTCTGAATGGAATCATGGGACCATCTCTAGCTGAATTAACTAGAAGTAATAATTATATAGCCTTAATATTTTTCAAATAGAATTAAAAAGAATGCATGTAAAAGTTACCGAATGGTAATGATGCTGTAATTAAGGAATTGTAATCAAATGTGAGAGGTTTTACTCCTCTATAGGACCAAAATTCATTGGTGGTTTATAATTTCAATGTTTGATGGTAGTGGACTATTTAATAATGTTCGTATTCCATTGGATGAGAGTGGGTGCGTGTGTTGTGTACTTTGTTGTTTCTTTTATTCAATTCACACAATAAAAAGAGAGAGAGAAAAAAGGATCCAAACGTAGAGGTAGAGGTAATTAGTGTCGTGATTTTTTTCCTTTATTGTTTCTTTTTTAGACAACAAACATTGGTATTTGGATCCCCAATGACTTATTCACTGATAATTTCTTATGCAAGTTATTTCCCTTTGTTAATTTACAAGGAGTTCGTCTAAATTCATGTCTCAAGTGACTCGTTCTTTGTTCGTTGGCGGGATTAAGCGGCTCTCAAATCGCACTATAGAGAAGATGCCAGTGTGATGCTCTAAACTCTTAATTCTTGAAAAAAAATTCCTTTTTTCAGTTTCTAATAAAGTGGATTTTGATGTAATTTTGACTGACAACCATATGCAGTTTGATACTCTTAGCTATGTTATTATTAGGATTAGGAAACAATTTAAATAAATTTGAATTATCAATGATTATTTATAATAACCATGCAATTTTCCTTACTATATGTAAAAACTGTATAGTCATTCTATGTGAGAGCTTGACCACACAAAATAAATTAATGGTATTAGATATTTGCATTAGAAGATGGATGAAAAAGGCTAATATATACTGGAGACCTCGAACTAAATGGTGGAATATAAAAAATTGAGAATTTGATTTTACTTAGAAATTCAATAACAAAAGAAGGTTCCTAGAGTTTTGAAAATAAAACTATTATATGGAAAAATATGACTTGTTGCATTAAATGAGTATCTAAAGAAGATGAAAGAGTGTAAAATGTTTTTTAAAAGAAGATGAAAGAGTGTAAAATGTTTTTTAAAAAAACAAGATTTTAAATATCAGATATCGGAATTGTATTAGACACATGCTTCATAATGCCTCTATGGCCGGTATATCGGGCGATATCGCCATATCGGCCAATATATTATCGGTTTTAGTGGTCTCAAAATGATATAACGGCCGATATATCGTCCGATATGACCGATATTTGATTCATCGATTAAGATAAAAGAATGTTAGTCAAGGACGATAAAATTAAAAAAAGATTGAGCTTAAGATAGAAACAAATAATTTACGTAATAATTAAACATTACGTATTGTCATAAGATTATGCCCAATGAAATGATGATGTTTTGAAAAGGATAAAAATGAGAAAAGCAATAAGACTCGATATTTCTATTGAAATTTAGAAGTATTCAGGAGATACAGAATTAGTGCGGCTAACTAAATTATAGATACACAAAAAATGCTTGATGAATTAATGATATTATCATCTTCAAAAATAATGAATATGTACAAAATTGTTCTAACTATAATGGAATTAAGCGAGTCATGCAATATAAGTATAGACGAGAGTAATCAAACATAAATTAAAAAAAGAAAAGTCTACATTTGAAAATCATTTTGGTTTTGTGTTAGGAAGGTTTACCATTGAAACAATACCATTAAGGTGGTTGATGGATAAATATGATAAATATAAAAAGAAGAGAGATCTACATATGATTTTTATTGACTTAGAAAAGACTTATGATTAGATTTCTAGAGAGATAATATGGTACGCTCAAGAGAAACAACTAGTGTCTAATAGGTATGTTGATATGATTAAAATCAAGATTCCAGAGCTCGGTTTCAGTTTTGGTCATTTCATATTTAAAAAGTTTTGTTGGCTTCAGTTTAGGTTTCGGTTTCGACATTATACATAACATACAATAATAATCTAAAATAGGTAAAGGTAACAATCACGGCTAAAATTAACACCATTTTAAATTAAACTAAACTAATCTAAAGTGAAATTAACAACAATTGCATATTAATCAACTATATTCATTAAAAAATATATAAATTGGCTTAGTAATTTTAGATTGAAGCTGAACGATGAGAGAACTCAATAACAGAAGTATTAAAAGCCGTCGGTGCAAGAGAATAAGCGGCCGTCAAATTTAGTTAAAAAGTTGCCGATTGAAGAAAAATTATGAAAGAAAGCACCCACGGGTAATTCGTACAGAGTGGTTGAGAGAAAATCATCAATTGACGAGAAAATGAGTAAGAAGTCGAGTGGGCGTTGTCTAAAAAAACAACCGTCGATCAAAGGTGAAGGATACGGCAAAAGGGTAGAGTGAGCAAGATCGGATAAGAAAGAACAAGGTGAGAAAGTGTGTTTGTTGCCTTGAATGGGGCTCGAAGTAGAGGCTGGCTGAGTTTTGCCTTAAGGGGAAGCTTGAAAGTAAAGAGGGCAAATGTAAAAATAAGTTCACATGTTTACTGTTTTTTTTATGTAAGTTCACATTTTTTGGGTAATTTTCCTTTCTCTTGCTTTTTTTAAGTTAGCTAAATTTTATGCTTAAATGTGTGTGTTTTGCCCAACTACCTGTAACATTTCCATGGTTTGAGGTATCGCTCGATACGTTTCAACATCGGAGGTTTCGAACTGGTATTGGTGGAGATTGGTCCGAAATCAGCATATGTGTATTGCCCGGTATTAGCAAGTTTCGGCAGATACGAACATGTTTCGCCCAAAACAAAACTGTTACAAGCCGAAACAACATTTTCCGAGATGGTAAACAAGATCAGAAAAGATAATTGAGAAATAATCAAATAATGAGAAAATAATAAAACTCTTAGAGAAGGCTGGCTTTTTAAAGTCTAATCAAAGAAATAAAAAAAAATAACTCATAGGTCAAACCTAATCGAAAAGATTTAACAGATATTCCACTTTGAAGGAGAAAAATCAATAATCTCATGAACTTCAAGAACTTCAATTGTTCTTCAATTTTTTCTTAAAAATTAGAAAATCAAGACCATCTAAAACCACAGAGAATTTCAACAAAAACTTCAAAGTTCATAGAAAAATTGAATTTTTTGGTTACTCACCTGATATTTAGCATTTCTAAGCCTCTTTGCAAGATCAAGCAGGGAAAAGCAATCGAGAAGCGGAGGCTGCAGAGAGATCGATCGGAGAGAATTTGGGCAAAGTAAGGGGGAGATAGAGGACAACAACGCGACTTCTTAAAATCTTAAAATATACATGTATACATAAACATGTGTGTGTATATACACATGTCTATGTGCGCGCGCGCACACACACACACATATATATATATATATATATATATATATATATATATATATATATATATTACAGCTATACTCCTATCCTACCAACTTTTTAACCATTGGATTTGCCTTGGGATTGTTTTATATAGTGCCCTCAGAGTCAATTATTGGATCACAGGCACGTGATTGCAATGATTGAGGGAGGACCTATGCCGGTAGGACAGTCTTATTCAAGATGATAGTATGCTATCTGGTTTATTTTTATCATCGTGTACTGTTTTAGGTGACCTTACAGGTCGCTATTACACGTTGATAGAGCCCTTAGGATTCTTGCTTGACTGCCAGCAGTATGATGGCGATCATATACGTGGGAGCTAGGGTCTATAAGCACATCCTTAAGTGGTCCCTAGTCGTGGGAGTTTCGAGACTGGGCATCGATACTCCATTAGTAGACTAGTGTATACAGTCGAGACCCCGACGAGGGGCGGTGGCCGGTCTCACAAGCCATTGATGTCAGTTGGATCACCTAAGATGTATACAGGTGCTCATTAAGTTATGAGTACACCGGACAGGACTCGCCGGGAACATGCTAGTTAGTATTATACCTGACGTCAGATAGCAGTTCCCTGGTGACATATGTACAGGTTAGTTCATCGAACTGAGATGGTCATTTGTCTCGTGTGAGTTCCCACTGTGCTTTGATTATTACCCTACCACGGCTCAAAGGAGTCGTGCAAACAGGTTTTAGTTGGGTACAGTCCCGAGCCACATGGAGGCAGTGAACGGATCGGCAGGGGTTTCGTCTCTCCCGGTATTGGGGGTGAGATCGCGCTATGTCTAAAAGAGCCATTACACAAAGTCCTTGGCCAAGACAGGAGATTTACTGGTAGGTATTCCAGTAGTATCTCAAGATATTCTGAGCTCCACTCCGACACGACTTGTACCGCTTTTGGGGGTCTGACTTTTATCAACCTTCTAGGCCCGCCATGCGATGCTCATAGACGAACGGACCGGACTGTACGGATATTGTCACTAACAGGCTCAGTAGGATGTCAGGATGAGTTCGCTCATCGACCTCCTTTTTGGTCAATACCTGGTAGCCCGTTACGTACAGCTAGTACCACTAACGTGCTAGTGGTTAAATCCACAGCCAAAATATTGACGAGTCTTTAGAGTCCCCCACAGATAGTTTCTCAAGTTTCGGGCGAAACGTTGTAGAGGCCGTATGATATATGGCAGGGTTCGATCATATACGTGCGGTAGTGCACGGATCATACTAGTGGGCTTTGGTTTAAGCCGGATCCTAGTATTAAATTTGTTGGATTACTTTAGTCTCGTCGTATTCGCATTCAGTCGGAATACGGATGCAGGTATGTATATACAGGTGAGGGGTATCCTTGTGATCCGTCACGAGTTTACTTTAGATGTTGCCGTATTTTTTATTATTGTAAATATTTGGATTAATGTTTACAAATGGAAATTGTGAGCTAAAAATCATCATGAGATGCATTTATTGTGACACATGCAACCTAGTGACTCATGGTCTCTTTTATTGTGCATATGTCACATTTTGTGATGGATTTGTAAGTTGAAATGAGAGGAAGAAAGAGAAGGGCAGCCATGTATATGGTTAGCTCTTGTATTATTTCATACTAACTCTTTCTCATTTCAACATACAACATAAGAAAAAGAAAAGTTCCTTCTTCCTCTAGCTCACAACCTCCATTGATGGCTTCATCTTCAACCTCCATCCATCCATGTAATGGATGCAAAAGACAAAGTTGTCACACACATTCTCTACTTCGCCTTGGACACGTCGGCTAGCGAACTTCGTGCCCGAGTTGCTTCAGATGAAGCGGGAGCCCGTAAAAAGACTCGATGATGTGGTGCCTTTTCCAACGAGGAGATCGAGACCGGAGATGCCGCGAGGAGCTTGGAATGGTGGCCAAAGACCGAAGGACACGGATCGATCGGTATAGCCTTTCCAATCCTTCTCTAGTTAGCTAGTTGTAGGTTAATGGTCGGTCCGGGTTTTAAAGTATACGATAGCGCCGGTTTCTAGTTTAAGAAAAGTTTTCGTTTCCGTATTTTGGCCTCGGACAGACGGCCGGGACGGTACCGTAGACTTACAAGGATGTATGTAAACAATTATGAAGAACATTTTTCATTTATTCAAACATTACCATAATTATTTGCACACATCCTAACATTGATCCAAAAGGTTAAAAAGTCAGTAGGATTTGTTTCTAAATCCTTACCGATATGATCCTAGTCTCTCTCTCTACACACACATAATTGTGTAATGGGGTTTAATCTATAAGTTTGGATTTGGTTTACTTGTTAAAATAATAGCCTTTTTTGTTTGTGTTGATTGGGTTTATTTGTAGAATTATTCGTATTGAATTTTGTTTAATTTTTCTGTGTTAAGTATTATTTATTCTTTCGATATGAATATTCTTTTATTTAATAATTTTAACAAGTTGATAAAACTTAAAAATTGGCATGCAAACTGTAAGTAATCCTATATTATGTTTTCATTATGAATCACTCAATGAAGTTTAGTATAAATAAATAAGCTTTATTGCAAATATGAAACCTTTTGTATGTATAATTCTTTTAAAGAAAGTTATGTTATGAATTTTAGTAAAATATAAGGAATTGCCCGCACTTAATAAATTCCATATAAATACCATGAAATAGTTGATAGCAAATAAGTACAATGAATTCTTTATATATTAAAATCCTAGCATTTCATATAAATTCAAAAATAATAATAAAATAGTAATGTATATAATAATTAGGAATTATTTTCAATTTCACAGAGAATCGATCTCGTAAATAAAAGGAATTAGATATTCGTTAGAATCATAGTACTATGGTTAATAAAATTCATAGACGAGTAAAATGCAGTTATTATAGGAAAGAAATGTCTGGTGGCGTCGGCCATTTTAAAAACATTTAGTAGGTAACAATGGTGATATCATGTCAAAATGGTCTTGAAAGAAATAAAAGAACAAATAAAAAAAAATATACTTTCAAAAATAAAAGATAAACAAGCTGTCAAACTTGAAAAACAAATAATCCGAAAGGAATTAATGAAATATGTACGGGAAGTAAAATTAGATGAAGATAGTGGCGATGAAGACAATATTCTAAAAAGCATACTAGGCCGCTGCCTAAGTGGAAGCAGTCCTAAGCCGCTCCGCTGCGACTCTAAGCGGTTGCGTTAAACGGTCTACGCGCTTTAACCACTTAAGCAGCCTCTCCAGTCAAGATGGGTGCTTAAATGAATTATAATAAAAGCTTTATGCGCAAGTTTAAAGATTTTTTCTAATAATAACCGACTCGAAAACCATTCGAAAATACAATACACATCGATATATTTATAAATTTCACGAACGAAGAAACCATAAACTATTCTCGTTGGCGTTTTCCACTTGTCATCCTCCTCTCAACTCTTTAGAAAATCCTTGGCAAAAACGCTAAGTAATTTTGTCCAATCCATTTCATGTGTTACTCATATCTTCTCTTTCAATTTCATTTCACAACATATGTAAGTTGCAAGCTAAAAAATTCATTTACAAATTTATGATTTATCAATATATTTCATCTAATGTTATTTATCATAATTTTTTGATACAATGCACTGCATTCAATATGAAATTGCTATATAAATTTAGTACTTATATCTATACACACACACACACATATATAACTTTAATTAAAATTAAAAAAATGCACCTAAGCGGTGCATAAGCGACCAAGAGATAGGTGGCTCCCTAATCACTCAGCTCTGCTACAACCTTGGATGATCAAGCTTAGAAAAGCTATAAAGACCATTAAAGAATTATTTAGGAAAAAATTCATGGATTGAATAAGTCGAAAAAAGAATCTAGTTCTATATTGTTTAGTCTAACTAAATATGTGTTAGTGTATATGCCCTAGAGACCATTACTGTATCATACTAGTTTGTATATTACTTAATGGAAGCTTGGGATATTCACCTTGTATATACAATTTTGCTCAAAATAGTAGTATGCTACTTGGTTTGTTTCTACTTCAATGTGTACATGTGTTTATTTTATTATATCACATGTACGCATTAGTGGAGCCCTTGGGATCTTTGCTTGATTACCAGCGTTGTGATGGCAGTCACACTAGTGGGGCTGGGTAATCTATAAGCACATCCTTATGCAGGTCCCTGGTCGCAGGACTATCGAGACAGGGCATCGATACTCCAGAGTAGACTAGCGCATGCGCTTCTCATCCTAGTGTGGGAGACGGTCTGTCCCACAGCCGTCGGTACGTCGTACTTGAGAGAGTATGCGGGTGCTCGTTGAGTTACGAGTACACTGGACAGGACTCGTCGGGAACTGACTAGTTGGTATTATGCCTATCGTCAGTTATCAGTTCCCAGGTGACATGAGTACAGCTTAGTCCGCTGACTTGACACTGTCACTTCGCCTCGAGTGTGTTCCCACTGTACTTTGATTACTACCCTACCACGGCTCAAAGGAGTCGTGCAAACAGGTGGTAGTTGGGTGCAGTCCCGAAGCACTTGGAGGCAGTGACGGTTAGACAGGATTCGTCTCTCCCGGTATTGGGGGTTGACATCGCGCTGTGTCTAGGAGAGCCATTATACGAGTAGTCCCTGGCCAGGGCAAACGAGATATACTGGTAGGCTTCCAGTGTTATCTCAGGGTGTTTTGGGCTTCACTCCGACACGACTTGTACCGCTATTGGGGGACTGACGTTTACCGCCCCCTAGGCCCGCCATGCGATGTATCAGACAAACAGACCGGACTGTACGGAGAATGTCGCATTCAGGCTCAGTAGGAGTTCAGATGGGTTTCGCCTCGTCAGTCTTCTTGTCGGCATCTACCTGGGGACCGTTACGCACAGCTAGTGCCGCTTGCGGTCTGTGGTTAAACCCACTGCCAGCGTAGTGTCGAGTTTTTAGAGTCCCACACAGAAAGCTATTCGCCTTTAGGCAAAAGAGTAGAGATTGCATGGTTTTGCGACAGGTCGCATGGTTTTGCGACAGGGTTCGGTCACATCCGTGCACTTGTGCACGTACAGTGTCCGGACAGTTCACACTAGCGGGCTTTGGTTTAAGCCAGATCCTAATGTACCTTTTGGGATTGGTTTTATCCAGTATGTATTCGTGTTCCTCGGAACGCGGATGCGGGTGTGTATGCACAGTTGACGGAGAGACAGAGGCAGAGGATTCTCATTAGGGTTGTTGACCGTTGACTGTTGACTATTGACTTTTTGCTCAACCTTAATGAGAATATGATATGTGATTAACAATAATATTAATTAAGTATTGTGGTGACATGGTTGTTGAGGGGTTGACTTTGTTGACTTTGTTGACCGGTTGACTAGGTTGGACTAGTTGACCATCATGATGACAATGGCTATCAGTTCATGGCAAAGACTTTTTACTTGCTTGTTTCTTTTGTGAGAAATGAGTGCATGAAATGATTTAGCCATTTTGACTTGAACCATTTTACACAATACTTGATTATTATTTTTGTGATGATGGTTATGGATTATGAGAGCCAAATGAGAAAAGTTTTCTCTCATTCTTTCATGCTCATTCTCTCTCTTGTTCTTGAGCTCTCATCTTCCTCCTCTTACTCTCCCTCTCTTGACTCTATGGTTCACTTGTCTCATGAGTTGAGAACCAAGAACCATAGATAAAATCCCATACAAACTCTTCTCTACTCACTCTAGTTCACAAGGTTTAGCAAACCGAGTGAACTAGTTTCTTCAAAGTTCGAAAAAGAAGCCAAAGATTGAAGCTTTCAGGTGGATCTATCTTCGGCGCAAGGAGACGACGGGGAGAAGCCGATTCGGACGACCATCGAAGCTTGAAGACGAAGGAGTTCGAGAAAAAGAAAGGTATAACCTCCTAACCGAGAAGTTAGAAACTCGTAGTTAGGTTGTTAGTTAGATATTTAACAAAGATCCGGCTTTGAGTCCATGTTACCACCTCTAAGAAAATTGTTTTTCACCAAATTCCGCATGCCCGAAAGTACCGGGAGAGGTAGCATGGACTTACAGTGGTATCAGAGCCTAGTTAAACTCTATCTAACATGTTAGCAAAGTAGCTAGAAGATTGATCAAAGAAAAAGTCGCAAAACGAACCCCGTTTTTTAAACTTTCTGTCGATTTTAAAAGTGCTGGAAAATTTTTTTGAGATACACCAAAAATCAACTCAGGGTTTTCTGAAGAAACTGCAAAAATTTGACCCCCTAACTCGATCAAAGAGCCGCGGTTCCGCGGCGGAGCTTGCTCCCGCCGCGGAACCGCGGCCGAGTTGACTCGGTCATAGGGTTTCTTCTTTGCAGTTTGCTCATAGGGGTATTTTGGGATTTTTGGAATATATATTTTCTGCCCAGATTTTCCAGAACGAAAATTTTATTTTTGGGGTCCTGAAAATCCGTATTTTTTTATCGAACTTCTAAAAGACTTACGCTGACGGGTTTTTCTGTGATGTGATATTTGTATTGAACGTCTGCTAATCGCTATATGTCGATTAGTGGGGGTTATACAAATCTGTGATCTGTAATGTTATTGGAATGTGTATATGAATATGTTGGATTGTCGCGGGTGAATAGCCGGGGGTTGTGAGACGAGAGTTTTCTTTTCTTTCAATTCATGTAAATTTGTAAATTGATGTAATAATTATTTATATGGCTGCACAACCGGGTCGGGGTTGTAGCCGTCATTGTATAATTTCTTTTTACTGTTTTTGCTCCTAGGATAGACCCATGGAGGGGGTGCACAAACTACCGGGTATGCCGAAGTGCCGAGTGGCCTACTCACGGAGTTGAGGGAGGTTGCTTCGCTTCGGGTACTTGGCGGGTAGTTTGCCGCACCCGTAGGGGTCTTGGATGGGGTATTGGCTATTCACCGCGGCCGTGTAATCTGCTTTTCGTTACAGGCTCGTACGAATTGCGGATTCCTAGTATATCCAATGTGTTCATCTGTGATCTGAAATGGCTATCATTGCAGTATATCTATATATGATATTATTTAGGCGTTGCTTATGTTTTACAGCCGCGCTAGCCCAGCCCCCGCTCTGTCGTTAGTTAAGTAACCTAACGGGTAATGACGGGGCCCCGTGGCGAATGCGAATGGCATAAACGTACGTCATATTTTGGTTGTTTTCTGCAATGGTAGGATTAAATGATGGGACGCATTAAAAGAACTAATGCAAGAATATCACGCATTAAAAGAACTAATGCAAGAAAATAAACCAAGTTAAAATCGTTGGAACACTTTCGGAAAACCACTCGGTTCTTTTCAAAACTAACTTTTAAATGCGGAGCTTGAGCCACTCCTTTTAAAAACTATCTCGTTCCATCGATTATATCAAATTCACTACGTTCACGGTTTTGCCAAAACCATTCGTAGCCCTCCGTCGTTTCACATGAATAGTCAATAGTATTCAAGCTGTGTATGTTGGCCAAAGTCAAGGCATAGTGATTGGTAGCTATTAGGTATTCATGTGTAGCATAGATAGATGCGTTGGTTTGGGACAGTCGTACTGCCATTTTGGCCAAAGTCAAGGGTAGGTACGAATGGATCCAAATTAACCTGGAGAATGACGGGTAGAACTTGACATGTGACTTATGATATTTTGGCCAAAGTCAAGGTCATAAGAGCATGGGGCAAAAATCCACATCGGGAGTTTCATAAATACTGAAACTTGCTAGATTTGCATACCACTTGGAGTGTGATGATTCTGGTAGGATTCCTTCAGTTTCGTCACGCGATGATATTTGGATCCCGATCCTACTGTGAGTATATGCTACTCCTCGGGAAATTTCTCACTCAACGATCAATGCTATAAACCTAGTAGGTGTCTAGAAAGGTGTTAGCGGGGCTACGCCCCCAGGGAAAAGAGGTTATTTAATTAAGGAACTTCACGAAAGCGTTGGAAAACCTCCCTCGAAGTACCGACACTGGCCTGGCTGAACGGTTAAGCAAGTATTGTGCGGTGGGATTGATCCCGACTAATTCTTCCTTTTTGGTTTGAGGAGGGATTCGAGAAACAGTGGGAGCCATCCTGTTTAGACAAACTAAAAACCATTCTAAACTTGCAAGAGCATCAAGCTGAGTGTTTCTTCTCTCTCCTAATTGTAGCGACCAATCAACATGACTGGACTTAAGTTACTCCTAGATAAAAACATACTGACAGGGCCAAACTACAAAGATTGGCTCAGGAATGTCAAGATGGCAATCACTTACGACAAACTGGGGTATCTTCTTACCACCAAAGCTCCCCCTGTCCCTGGTCCCACTTCCAGCGTCGCGGATAAGGAAATCCGTAAGACTTGGGAGATTGATAGCGCGAAGGCCAAGTGCCTCGTACTTGCCTCTATGGACAATGAACATCAGAGGAGGCACGAGAATATGGACTTGGAATCCATATTTCTTCATACAAAAGAACTGTATGGAGAGCAATCTCGTGTCGCAAGATACGAAGCGTCGAAAAAGTTATTTTCGGCAAGGATGGCCGTCGGATCATCAGTAGCAGAACACGTGCTTAAGATGATCGGCTACATTGAGGAGCTCGCGGACCTAGGGACCACATTGGAGAGTGAGCTCTATACGGACTTAGTTCTCCAGTCCCTTCTTTCCACTTACGCCCAGTTTATACTGAACTTCAACTTACAAGAAAAGGAAGTTGAACTTTCAGAGCTCCTCAACATGCTGAGGAGCGCAGAGGGCACCCTACAGAAAGGTAGGGAAACATCCACTTTGTTTGTAGGAGGATCATCTTCTTCTAGGTCCAAGGCGAAAGCCAAGGGAAAGAAGAAGAAAGCCCCCGCCAAACCAAGAGGCGGTGTTAATAAAGTGGATACGAAGGGAAAAGCTAAAGCAACAAAGAAAGCGGGGAAGCTTGTGAATAAGGAAGAATGCTTCTATTGTCATAAGAAAGGACACTGGAAGAATGATTGCAGGGCCTGGAAGGCCAGAACACAGGAATTGAAGCAGGTTGCAGCTTCAGCTTCAGGTGTGTATGTTATTGAAAACTGTCTTTCAATAAACTCTACTTCCTGGGTATTGGATACCGGATCAGGATCCCATATCTGTAATTCTTTGCAGGCGTTGAGAAACCGTAGTGTTTTGAAAGCAGGTGACATGACCCTCAGAGTTGCGAACGGAGCTAGCATGGATGCTAAAGTCGTGGGGGACTATCACCTCGGAATGTCAGTTGGACGTGTTTTGGTTTTGCGTAATTGCTTTTTTGTACCCAACGCAACTTGTAATATCATTTCTGTATCTTTAGTTTCTAAAGAAGGTTATGAATTTGCGTTTGTAAGTAATGTTGTAAACATTCACCTTAATCAAGTTTTGATTGGGTCAGGTACATTAAGCAATGGTATATACATATTAAACCAACCACAGATTTTCAATGTCCAGAATACACACAAAAGAAAGTCTCCGGAAATAAATCAGACTTTCTTGTGGCATTGTAGACTGGGTCACATCAATGAGAGAAGGTTGACGAAGTTACATACAGAAGGATATTTGAATGCGTTCGAATATCAATCGTATGCCACTTGTCAATCCTGTCTCAAAGGAAAGATGACAAAGACTCCGTTCACTGGACACGGAGTAAGAGCGAGCGAGCTCTTGGGACTCGTACACAGCGACGTCTGCGGTCCAATGTCTACACATGCGCGAAGCGGTTATTCTTACTTCATTACTTTTACGGATGACTTTTCAAGGTACGGTTATGTCTTCTTAATGAAACATAAGTCCGAAGCCTTTGGAAAATTCCAGGAATATAAGAATGAAGTAGAAAAACAAACCGGCAAAAGTATCAAGATTCTAAGATCGGATCGAGGTGGTGAGTACTTGAGTGCCGAGTTCCTAGACTATTTAAAAGAGAATGGAATTCTCTCTCAGCTTACTGCTCCATACACTCCGCAACATAACGGTGTATCGGAGAGACGGAACCGCACCCTATTGGATATGGTACGGTCCATGATGAGTAACGCTGAGTTACCGCGATCATTCTGGGGGTATGCGCTAGAATCAGCTGCGTACCTTTTGAACTGAGTTCCCACTAAGACTCCCATATGAGATGTGGTGTGGGAAGAGGCCCCATCTTAATCACATTAAGACATGGGGAAGTCCAGCTTTTGTCAAAAAGCAGCATACGGACAAGCTCGAGGCACGCTCAGTACAGTGCAAGTTTGTGGGATATCCAAAGAACTCCAAGAGATATTTCTTCTACTGCGAAGAGGAACAAAAAGTTATTGTTTCTCGTCATGCCCACTTTCTAGAACACCAGTTCTTAGAAAAGGAAATAAGTGGGAGCGCAGTAGAACTGGAAGAAATTCCAGAACCACAGACTATTACTGAAAGTTTAGTGGAACCAGAGGGTTCAAAAGAACAGGACATTCCTACGCCGCTCCGCAGGAGTAGTAGGCAGTCTCATCCGCCCGAGAGATACTACGGTTTTCTCATAGACGGGGATAGAGAAGATTGCATCATAGATTATGATGAGCCTACTAGCTTCCAGCAGGCCGTTCAGAGCGTTGACTCAGTAAAATGGCTGGATGCAATGCGGACCGAAATGGAGTCCATGTACACCAACAAGGTATGGGCGTTGGACATTGCTCCAGACGGGGTAAAACCCGTAGGATGCAAGTGGATCTTCAAAAGGAAGATTGGTGTAGATGGACAGGTTGAGACCTATAAAGCTAGACTTGTTGCAAAGGGTTTCCGTCAAAGACCTGGCTTGGACTATGACGAAACCTTTTCTCCAGTGGCTATGCTGAAATCCATTCGGATCCTTCTTGCCATTGCTGCCTTCCACGATTATGAGATCTGGCAAATGGACGTAAAGACCGCTTTTCTAAATGGAAATTTAGAGGAGTGTGTCTATATGGACCAACCAGAGGGTTTCATTCAGAGTGGGAGCAGCGGAAAGGTGTGCAAGTTGCTTAAGTCCATCTATGGACTAAAGCAGGCATCGCGGAGTTGGAACATCTGTTTTGATGAGACGGTCAAGGAATTTGGCTTTATCAAAAATCCAGATGAACCATGCATCTATAGTAGATTTATAGCGAGAACTGTAGTATTCCTCGTTTTATACGTGGATGACATTCTCTTAATAGGAAATGACATTCTTATGCTACAATCTGTCAAGGGGTTCTTGTCACACAGGTTCTCCATGAAAGACCTGGGTGATGCCTCATACATCCTGAGGATCCGGATCCATCGTGATAGATCCAAGAGGATATTAGGACTTTCACAGTCCAGGTACATCGACACCATACTGAAGAGATTCAGTATGGAAGATTCGAAGCGCGGTAACCTACCGGCTTGTCACGGGATCACCCTCTCTAAAGAGATGTCTCCCAAGACTGATTTGGAGAGGGATCGCATGTCTATTATACCCTACGCTTCTGCGGTAGGCTCTATAATGTATGCGATGTTGTGTACCAGACCGGATGTAGCTTATGCACTGAGTGTGGTAAGCCGGTATCAGTCAAACCCTGGGGAGAAACACTGGATAGCGGTAAAGAACATTCTCAAGTACCTGAGGAGGACTAAGGAGATGTTCTTGGTGTATGGCGGAAAAGACCTCCAGATCGAGGCCTTTACTGACTCCAGCTTCCAGAGTGACAAGGATGATTCCAAATCCATGTCGGGTTTTGTCTTTACCCTCAATGGAGGGGCGGTGTGTTGGAAGAGTTCCAAACAGGAAACCGTTGCAGACTCGACGATGGAAGCGGAATACATCGCTGCATCTGATGCCGCAAAAGAAGCTGTCTGGATGAGGAAGTTCTTGAAAGAACTTCAGGTGGTTCTGTCCATTGTTGATCCAATACCTCTGTATTGCGACAACAACAGGGCTATAGCTTTAGCGAAGGAACCCAGATCCCATCAGAGATCCAGACACATCTTGAGGCGGTATCACCTGATCAGGGAGATCGTGGATCGCCAGGAGATCGAGGTTCGGAGAGTCGCTTCAGAAGATAACACTGCAGATCCATTCACCAAGGCCTTGCCCCAGACTCAGTTCGAGCGGCTGATCGAGATGATAGGTCTTCGATACGCCAGTACATGGCCTTAGTGCAAGTGGGAGATTGTTAGTGTATATGCCCTAGAGGCCATTACTGTATCATACTAGTTTGTATATTACTTAATGGAAGCTTGGGATATTCACCTTGTATATACAATCTTGCTCAAAATAGTAGTATGCTACTTGGTTTGTTTCTACTTCAATATGTACATGTGTTTATTTTATTATATCACCTATACGCATTAGTGGAGCCCTTGGGATCTTTGCTTGATTACCAGCATTGTGATGGCAGTCACACTAGTGGGGCTGGGTAATCTATAAGCACATCCTTATGCAGGTCCCTGGTCGCAGGACTATCGAGACAGGGCATCGATACTCCAGAGTAGACTAGCGCATGTGCTTCTCATCCCAGTGTGGGAGACGGTCTGTCCCACAGCCGTCGGTACGTCGTACTTGAGAGTGTTGGAGATAGTGCCCTCAGAGTCAATTATTAGGTCACAGGTACGTGATTGTAATGATTGATGGAGGACCTATCCCGGTAGGACAGTCTTACTCGAGATGATAGTATGCTATCTGGTTTACCTTTATCATCGTGTACTGTTTTAAGTGACCTGACACGTCGCTATTACACGTTGATAGAGCCCCTAGGATTCTTGCTTGACCACCAGCAGTGTGAGGGCGATCATATAAGTGGGAGCTGGGGGTCTATAAGCATATCCTTAAAAGGTCCCTAGTCGTGAGAGTTTCGAGACAGGGCATCGATTCTCCATAGTAGACTAGTGTATACAGTCGAGACCCCGACGAGGGGCGGTGGCCGATCTCACAAGCCACTGGTGTCAGTTGGATCACCTAAGATGTATACAGGTGCTCATTGGGTTATGAGTACACCGGACAGGACTCGCCGGGAACATGCTAGTTGGTCATATACCAGACGTCAGATGGCAGTTCCCTGGTGACATGTGTGCAGGTTAGTTCATCGACCTGGGGATCGTCATTTGTCTCGTGTGAGTTCCCACTGTACTTTGATTACTACCCTACCACGGCTCAATGAAGTCGTGCAAACAGGTTTTAGTTGGGTACAGTCCCGAGCCACATGGAGGCAGTGAGCGTATCTTCAGGGGTTCGTCTCTCCCGGTATTAGGGGTGAGGTCGTGCTGTGTCTAGGAGAGCCATTACACGAAGCCCTCGGCCGAGGCAAGGAGATTTACTGGTAGGTATTCCAGTAGTATCTCAGGGTGTTCTGGGCTACACTCCGACACGACTTGTACCGCTTTTGGGGGTCTGACTTTTACCAACCCCCTAGGCCCGCCATGCGATGCTCATAGACGAACGGACCGGACTGTACGGATATTGTCACTGACAGGCTCAGTAGGGAGTCAGGCTGAGTTCGCTCACAGACGTCCCTTTTGATCAGTACCTGGTAGCCCGTTACGTATTGGCTTATACCTCTGACGTGCTAGTGGTTAAATCCACAACCAAGGTGTTGACGAGTCTTTAGAGTCCCCCACATTCAGTTACTCAGCTTTCGGGCGAAAGGTTGTAAAGGCCGTATGGAGATATGGCAGGGTCCGATCAGATACGTGCGGTATTGCACGGATCAGGATCGGACAGTTTGTACTAAAGGCCGTATGGTTATATGGCAGGGTTCGATCAGATACGTGCGGTATTGCACGAATCAGGATCGAACGGATTTTACTAGCCGGTTTTGGTTTAAGCCGGATCCTAGTATAGTACAGTGTAGATTTTGTCTCATTGCATTTGTATTTCGGTCGAAATACAAATGCGAGTGTGTATGCACAGTATCGGGGTTTTCCTGTAATTTACTACGGGACCAGTTTTCTGGAGTTGCCAGTTTGCTTTCAGTTTCGGCCGATTTCCATTGTTTCGTTCATTGGCCGAAGATTGGTGGAGGAGGGCTTATTTGCATTGTTGCAAATAGGCATTTGTGGAGGGGGGTCTTTGCTTATTGTTGTATCATGATAGTCTCTCATTGACCTTGACTTCTAGCTTCATGATGGCTTGACTTTGCAAGCATCATGGTTGTTGTTTGAGTGTTTGGTTTTTGTGGTGATCATTTGGCTTTTCATCATCACTCACTTTCCACCCACCT
The DNA here is from genome assembly GCA_030015575.1 of Agapanthus africanus. Classification (NCBI taxonomy): domain Eukaryota; kingdom Viridiplantae; phylum Streptophyta; class Magnoliopsida; order Asparagales; family Amaryllidaceae; genus Agapanthus; species Agapanthus africanus. Next base: position 663,610,647 of record CM057341.1, read on the forward strand.
CCTTGTCTTTGTTCTTTCTCTCTCCAATCACACATGGAGGGGGGGCCGGCCATTCCTTGAAGGGATGAGATTCATTTCATTATGTGTGTGGCAATTTTGGTTCTCATGGTGCCAAGGAAAAATGCTCTCTTGTTCATCCAAAAACATCCTTCATCCCTCCACCAAAATGGCATCTCCATGAACCCCAAAGTGAGACTTGAGGACTACATATTCTACAGCGAACCTTGGGCACGTCGAGTAGCCGGCTTCGTGCCCGAGTTGCCTCGGCATTGAGGTGGGAGCCCGTAAAAGAAGTAGGCGATGTGGTGCACTTCCGGCGACGAGGAGGAGACGGGACATTCCGCAAGAGATCGGGACGATGACGAGAAGACCGGAGGACTTGGATCGTCGGTATATCTCTTTCCCATCTTATTGTTAGCTAGGACTAGTTAGTGGTTCGATCCGGGTATTAGTGCGCGGCGGTATGCCAGTTCAAGTAAAATTAAAGTTTATCACCGCTTCCGCATTTGGCCGTCGGATTGACGGCCGGGGCGCCGCCGTGCACTTACAGTGGTATCAGAGCATCGCCATTAACTTAGTCTAGCTTGGTTTAATGTGTTTTGCATTTCCGATCGACCAAAATTCCAAAATTCGCATTTTTTGCTTGCATCAGTTTTCTGTTAAAATTTTCTGGTGTCGAAAAATTTTTCAGGTTACAGAAAAGTGATGTACTGGAAAATATAAGAGATCTGTGAAAATTCGATGAAGTGTCTCTACAGTAGGAGCGCGGAACCGCGGCCAACCCCCCCTTGGGCCGCGGTTCCGCCGCACTCTATTGGGTTCACTGCACCAAATTTTTACAGAGACTTTCTGGGCTGAAAATTGGGGTTTTGGAATATTAAAATTGGGCCCAGAATTTCCTGATCTGCTACAGTATTGCTTGGGGGCCCACTTGTTAATTTTTGATCGAGCGGATATTTTAAACACATTATTTCACAGTATTTACATTATATCTGCGACCGTGAATGTCACTCGATCAGTAAATCCGGTCTAACTGCTATAGCCCGGTTAGACGGATTTGCGAACGTGACTTTCACGTTGATGTTCTGTTTTTGCTGTGATGTTGCGGATCGGTCGTGGGGGATAGCCTGGATGCAATGCTAGTACAGTTGTGGTTGTATTATGTACATTTGATATTGCGGGGCGAGCGTCCGACATGTGGACTGCCGTCACTGCCCGTTTGTATTATTATTTTGGGGCACGGCCAGGTTGCGGTCGATGTACCCGTTGTATGTATATTTTACTTTCTGTACTAGGGTTACCCCGCGGAGGGGTGCACGGATAGCCGAGTTCTAGAGGGCAACAAGCCCGCATCTCATGGCATTGAGACGGAGGGGGCTTCACTCTGGGATTGGCGGGCTATTCGCCGCACTCGTAGGGGGTACAGGTTGACCCAGGAGGGGTGCCCAAGTTACCGGAATCCGTGAAGTGCTGGGTGGTCCATTCACGGAGCTGAAGGGGGCTGCCTCGCTTCAGGTTTTGGCGGGTGACTTGCCGCGCCCGTAGGGGTCTAGGTTTTCATTGCACAGGCTATCCACACGACCAGGGGAACGTCGGGTTTCAGCGGCTCTGTGAAACCCGGGGATCCCAGATATCTGTATTGTTTCTGTGATGCTGTACATTTCTGTACTATTGCATTTTATTCACGCCTTGAGCGAAATATAATATATTGGTATATATATATTAGTAGATGTTGTATATGTTTTGCATCCGCGCTAGTCCAGTCCCCGCTCTGTCGTTAGTTAGCTAACCTAACGGGTAATGACGGGACCCAGTGGCGAATGCGGATGGCATATACGTACATCAGTATATTTTCGTTCTTTGTGGTGTGATCAATTGATGGGACTGCGTTGATTCGGATCAATGCAAGTTAAAAACAAACCTAATCTGATGTTGTTGGAACACTTTTCAAAAAGCTGTTATTGCAAGGACGTTCACTTTTGTTTTGCATCGTGGTATTCAGTTAGAATATCCTGCTCCTCAGTCGACGAGGCAAGGGCCGAGATCCCTTCACCGGGAGTGACCCCTTGGACAGAAGTTTGCGTCAGGGCATTAACTTCACTATAGCCGATTACTTTTGCTTTGCATCGTGGTATTCATTTGGAATATCCCGCACCCCATTCTACGGGGAAAGAGCCGAGATCCCTTCACCGGGAGTGACCTCTTTAGCGAAGGTTGTCGTCACTATATTTCTAAAAAGCTATCCGTTCCTTCGACGATATCAAGTTCTTTACGTTAAAGGTTTTCGCCAGAAACCATTCGTAGCCCTCCGTCGTTTCATATGGGTGGTCAATAGTATTCAAGCTGTGTATGTTGGCCAAAGTCAAGGCACAGTGATTGGTAGCTATTGGGTATTCATATGCAGCATAGATAGATGCGTTGGTTTGGAACAGTCGTACTGCCATGTTGGCCAAAGTCAAGGGTATGTACGGGTGGATTCAAATTAACCTGGAGAATGACGGGTGGAACTTGACATGTGACTTATGATATGTTGGCCAAAGTCAAGGTCATAAGAGCATGGGGCAGAAATCACATCGGGAGTTTCAAAAGAACTGAAACTTGCCAGATATGCGCATACCTTCTGGAGTGTGATACCGTGAGCGGATTCCGTCACGTTGTCATGCGATGATAGTTGGATCCCGATTCCCACTGATGAGTTAGTTTACTCCTCGGGTAACCCCGACTAATTCTTCTTTCAGGTTTGGAGGAGAATTTGAGGTACAGTGGGAGGATTCCAGATTAGATAAATTGGTAACCATTCTGATCTAGGTTAGAGTGCACGCTGAGTGTTTCTTTTCTCTCTCTCTTTGGCTGGTCGACCCGACCCTAAGACTATGACTCAGTGACCAAGTTGACCGAACCTTCTAAACACTGGCTTTTGGATTGTCAGAGTTGCAAACCTCATTGCCACTCCTACTTTTACCCTTTTTCCAGGACACCCCGTATTACTACAAACGTCCACTTCCATTGGACAAAACCATCGTATGGTTAGATACGAACTCGAAAGAATTTATTCGAGAATGGTTTCCGGTTCTGGAGAAAACGGATAGGATTATTCAGTTGTCTTTTCCTTTTACCTTCTCTCAAGTTGTGAGTACTCCTTGGTTTAGGAGATAGTACACCTATTACGCAAATTGGATAGTCTTCTTCTAAACCATAGACAGGTGCCGACCGGTAGGGAATGAAGAAAACCAATTAGCATAACGATGGTGTGCAGAAGGTATTAAGTTCAGACAAAGTAAGGGATTAGTAAGAGGGCAAAGTAAATTGCAACAGATATTCACGACCAAACCAAATATTTCGTTACCACTCCCACATCACCTTTGTATTTCTCCAGGACACTCCGTATCACTACGAAGATCCACAGTTTATTTGGATACTCCATCGTATGGTTATATACGAACTCGAATGGAACTTGTTCCAGTTCGGGGATGGATTCTGGTTCAGGAGAAATAGGAATAAGGTTTATTCAGGTGTCTTTTATCTTCACCTCCTCTCGCATTGCGAGTGTTTCTAGGATTGGGACAGTACACCCATTATGCTTATTGGATAGTCTTCTTCCAAACCATAGGCTGGTGCCGAACGGTAGGGAAGGAAGAAAACCATTTGGCCTAAAGGGGTGTACAGAAGGTAAAGACTAAAGACATATGAAGGGATTTGGAGAGGTGGCAAAGAACCATACGGTTACAGTCGTGAATCTGGAAGAGGCATTACTAGGAATACCAGAATACCCCATCGGAACATTTCAATGTTTCAGTTTCACTGTGTAATGTTAAAGGAAAACTGATTTCCCGATTAGATACTTACTCCAGGGTATGTATTTACCAGGTACGATTCTCACATCTGTATGGTTTTACAGATGATGAGTGGGAGTAAGTTATTGAAAATTGGGTGATTATCCTCATTATATCGGGATTCGTTGTAATCGGTGATATTTGAGGAAATCACCTGAGCTGTTTGCCGGTTGGCAAATATTTGGTTTTGAATATCCGCAGTTATGCACCAATTTCAAATTGATATATCTGTACGTCTATTTTCATAGAGTGAGATATACCTTTTTTGAAATTATGTCTACGACATTTACCTATATCAGTGGATGGTTAGGTAAGGAGCATTAAACAGCGGTGTAATTCTTCTTAACCATAAGTACAGTTTTCAACCTACGACACACAGTGAATGAGTTATCAGACTCAAGGGACTTGTACAGAGTATTGTATGATGTCCAGGGTCTATCAGGACAGAGGGGTTGGTCCTCGTACTATATTCGGTTTACTTATGACTTCTCTAGTTTTTAGACAGGTGTTTCGTGGAAACACAGGGTCCGAATTTGGAGAAGTTATAGGTATTTGAATAGAGTAGAGAACCAGGTGTAGCAAGTATCGGGATTCTTCAAAGTGATCGAAGATGTAGATACTTGTATATGGTATTCAGTTGATAGTAGTGATTAAGAGAAATTGCTTCTCTTTCAGGTTACTCATAATTGGAAGCATTCCTAAGTTGAGTAACGCTGATCGGCCTCCTTCCATTTAGTTGACATGCACTGGAGACAGTTGCATGATTTGAATCTGGTTCAATTAAATCAGTGCCTCTGGTCCTATATGGGATATAGAACAGTTCATATCTTAACGATGTTAAGGTACGGGGAGTTGTCCGGCTTATGCTTAAAACCAGACACTGGACAACTCAAGGCACGTTTCTGTAATAGCTGTTTGTGGGTTGACCCAGGCTATGACGCGGGTTGACTTTCTACCATCTGGATGAACAATAGCAATATTGTTCTAGACTCGCCACAGTTTTAATAAAAATGGATTTTTTCAGAAAACAGTAGTGGGAGTATGGTAGAACTGGAAGTGATTCCAGAACCACAAACGATTACTGAAGATTTGATAAGGAACCTAAAGATTCAATCTGGATTGACATTCCATTGGCCACTCCGCAGATAAGGTGGGTAACTTCAGGCACCCGAGAGGTACTACGGTAGCCTCAAGGACGGTGACAGGGAAGTTCTTGTTTACCCACAATTACCATTGCTGTTGTTCCAGGCTGCGAGACCCGGCGGGAGGATGAGTATAGCGTCGTTCTAAACTAGTTTTAGAAGTGCACGTCTATATGACTCTGCCAGAGGGTTGTCATAGTCAGTGGGAGCAGCGGAAGCATTGGTGGACAGGTAGCTTATGTCTATTTACAGACTGAAGCACCAGTAGCGGAGATAGATCATCTATTTCTGACATGACAGTCATGGGTTTGACTTCATCAGAATAGGGGATGGATCTGTTGAGAAGGGAGTAGGGCGTGATGTCCTGGTATTTGGATGACATACACAGAGTAGGAAAGGAAACTCCTATGCTACAATCGGTTATACTTTGGTCGTCACACAGTGGTTTCTCCACAAAGGAAATGGATTTTATATCAGACATACTGGTTACTAGATCTATGGTTTTAGATCTAGATTTGGGTAGTCTCCCAATCTGGGTACTTAGACAGCATTCTAAGGGTTTTTAGAATGGATGACTCCTGGCACGGTAGTGTACCTGCAGGTAATGGAGTCACCCTCTCTAAAGGTGTCTTACAGACTAAAGGGGAGAGGGATGCGCATGATTGGCAGATCACTTGCTCAGGCAATTGAGTCAATCATGAGATGTCAAGTACCACACCAGACATTGTTCTTGCACTAGATGCAATAAGTTGACATTAATCCAATCCTGGAGAAACAGTCGGAAGCAGTTTTAGAACATAAGTGGATGTTCTAGGGATATGATAAAAACAGCCTCATTCGGGAAACAGTTATCATTCCAGGCTTCCAAGGTGACCTGGACGACAAGGATGTTGTCAGAGCTATAGTTTTCCTTCTGACGAGGGGCAGTATTTTGGACAGGTGGTCCAAGGCAATACTGAGGGAGGCATGGCGCAGGATACTGATTGAGTTCAGTTGACGATACAGTCTAAGAAGTTTGGATTTGGAGTTCATTTATGAGCTAGGTCCCATCAGACATCCAGACACATTCTAAGACAGGTATTGCTCATTTCGGGAGATGGGTTTCTCCGCGAACTTGAGATATAGAGAGACATTGAAAGAGACAACAAAGCGGATCCACTCACTGAGGCTATTCCTCGAACGCAATAGTTTCGCAAACGAGCTTTGTGAGACTGACTAGTAGAGGAGTTGGGTGTTCGGTATCACACGGGATGTGAGTATGCGACATCGCAATAATTAGCCTTGAGTGCAAGTGGGAGATTGTTGGAGATAGTGCCCTCAGAGTCAATTATTAGGTCACAGGTACGTGATTGTAATGATTGATGGAGGACCTATCCCGGTAGGACAGTCTTACTCGAGATGATAGTATGCTATCTGGTTTACCTTTATCATCGTGTACTGTTTTAAGTGACCTGACACGTCGCTATTACACGTTGATAGAGCCCCTAGGATTCTTGCTTGACCACCAACAGTGTGAGGGCGATCATATAAGTGGGAGCTGGGGGTCTATAAGCATATCCTTAAAAGGTCCCTAGTCGTGAGAGTTTCGAGACAGGGCATCGATTCTCCATAGTAGACTAGTGTATACAGTCGAGACCCCGACGAGGGGCGGTGGCCGATCTCACAAGCCACTGGTGTCAGTTGGATCACCTAAGATGTATACAGGTGCTCATTGGGTTATGAGTACACCGGACAGGACTCGCCGGGAACATGCTAGTTGGTCATATACCAGACGTCAGATGGCAGTTCCCTGGTGACATGTGTGCAGGTTAGTTCATCGACCTGGGGATCGTCATTTGTCTCGTGTGAGTTCCCACTGTACTTTGATTACTACCCTACCACGGCTCAAAGGAGTCGTGCAAACAGGTTTTAGTTGGGTACAGTCCCGAGCCACATGGAGGCAGTGAGCGTATCTTCAGGGGTTCGTCTCTCCCGGTATTGGGGGTGAGGTCGTGCTGTGTCTAGGAGAGCCATTACACGAAGCCCTCGGCCGAGGCAAGGAGATTTACTGGTAGGTATTCCAGTAGTATCTCAGGGTGTTCTGGGCTACACTCCGACACGACTTGTACCGCTTTTGGGGGTCTGACTTTTACCAACCCCCTAGGCCCGCCATGCGATGCTCATAGACGAACGGACCGGACTGTACGGATATTGTCACTGACAGGCTCAGTAGGGAGTCAGGCTGAGTTCGCTCACAGACGTCCCTTTTGATCAGTACCTGGTAGCCCGTTACGTATTGGCTTATACCTCTGACGTGCTAGTGGTTAAATCCACAACCAAGGTGTTGACGAGTCTTTAGAGTCCCCCACATTCAGTTACTCAGCTTTCGGGCGAAAGGTTGTAGAGGCCGTATGGAGATATGGCAGGGTCCGATCAGATACGTGCGGTATTGCACGGATCAGGATCGGACAGTTTGTACTAAAGGCCGTATGGTTATATGGCAGGGTTCGATCAGATACGTGCGGTATTGCACGAATCAGGATCGAACGGATTTTACTAGCCGGTTTTGGTTTAAGCCGGATCCTAGTATAGTACAGTGTAGATTTTGTCTCATTGCATTTGTATTTCGGTCGAAATACAAATGCGAGTGTGTATGCACAGTATCGGGGTTTTCCTGTAATTTACTACGGGACCAGTTTTCTGGAGTTGCCAGTTTGCTTTCAGTTTCGGCCGATTTCCATTGTTCCGTTCATTGGCCGAAGATTGGTGGAGGAGGGCTTATTTGCATTGTTGCAAATAGGCATTTGTGGAGGGGGGTCTTTGCTTATTGTTGTATCATGATAGTCTCTCATTGACCTTGACTTCTAGCTTCATGATGGCTTGACTTTGCAAGCATCATGGTTGTTGTTTGAGTGTTTGGTTTTTGTGGTGATCATTTGGCTTTTCATCATCACTCACTTTCCACCCACCCCCTTGTCTTTGTTCTTTCTCTCTCCAATCACACATGGAGGGGGGGCCGGCCATTCCTTGAAGGGATGAGATTCATTTCATTATGTGTGTGGCAATTTTGGTTCTCATGGTGCCAAGGAAAAATGCTCTCTTGTTCATCCAAAAACATCCTTCATCCCTCCACCAAAATGGCATCTCCATGAACCCCAAAGTGAGACTTGAGGACTACATATTCTACAGCGAACCTTGGGCACGTCGAGTAGCCGGCTTCGTGCCCGAGTTGCCTCGGCATTGAGGTGGGAGCCCGTAAAAGAAGTAGGCGATGTGGTGCACTTCCGACGACGAGGAGGAGACGGGACATTCCGCAAGAGATCGGGACGATGACGAGAAGACCGAAGGACTTGGATCGTCGGTATATCTCTTTCCCATCTTATTGTTAGCTAGGACTAGTTAGTGGTTCGATCCGGGTATTAGTGCGCGGCGGTATGCCAGTTCAAGTAAAATTAAAGTTTATCACCGCTTCCACATTTGGCCGTCGGATTGACGGCCGGGGCGCCGCCGTGCACTTACAGAGAGAGTATGCGGGTGCTCGTTGGGTTACGAGTACACTGGACAGGACTCGTCGGGAACTGACTAGTTGGTATTATGCCTATTGTCAGTTATCAGTTCCCAGGTGACATGAGTACAGCTTAGTCCGCTGACTTGACACTGTCACTTCGCCTCGAGTGTGTTCCCACTGTACTATGATTACTACCCTACCACGGCTCAAAGGAGTCATGCAAACAGGTGGTAGTTGGGTGCAGTCCCGAAGCACTTGGAGGCAGTGACGGTTAGACAGGATTCGTCTCTCCCGGTATTGGGGGTTGACATCGCGCTGTGTCTAGGAGAGCCATTGCACGAGTAGTCCCTGGCCAGGGCAAACGAGATATACTGGTAGGCTTCCAGTGTTATCTCAGGGTGTTTTGGGCTTCACTCCGACACGACTTGTACCGCTATTGGGGGACTGACGTTTACCGCCCCCTAGGCCCGCCATGCGATGTATCAGACAAACAGACCGGACTGTACGGAGAATGTCACATTCAGGCTCAGTAGGAGTTCAGATGGGTTTCGCCTCGTCAGTCTTCTTATCGGCATCTACCTAGGGACCGTTACGCACAGCTAGTGCCGCTTGCGGTCTGTGGTTAAACCCACTACCAACGTAGTGTCGAGTCTTTAGAGTCCCACACAGAAAGCTATTCGCCTTTAGGCAAAAGAGTAGAGGTCGCATGGTTTTGCGACAGGTCGCATGGTTTTGCGACAGGTCGCATGGTTTTGCGACAGGGTTCGGTCACATCCGTGCACTTGTGCACGTACAGTGTCCGGACAGTTCACACTAGTGGGCTTTGGTTTAAGCCAGATCCTAGTGTACCTTTTAGGATTGATTTTATCCAGTATGTATTCGTGTTCCTCGGAACGCGGATGCGGGTGTGTATGCACAGTTGACGGAGAGACAGAGGCAGAGAATTCTCATTAGGGTTGTTGACCGTTGACTGTTGACTATTGACTTTTTGCTCAACCCTAATGAGAATATGATATGTGATTAACAATAATATTAATTAAGTATTGTGGTGACATGGTTGTTGAGGGGTTGACTTTGTTGACCGGTTGACTAGGTTGGACTAGTTGACCATCATGATGACAATGGCTATCATTTCATGGCAAAGACTTTTTACTTACTTGTTTCTTTTGTGAGAAATGAGTGCATGAAATGATTTAGCCATTTTGACTTGAACCATTTTACACAATACTTGATTATTATTTTTGTGATGATGGTTATGGATTATGAGAGCCAAATGAGAAAAGTCTTCTCTCATTCTTTCATGCTCATTCTCTCTCTTGTTCTTGAGCTCCCATCTTCCTCCTCTTGCTCTCCCTCTCTTGACTCTATGGTTCACTTGTCTCATGAGTTGAGAACCAAGAACCATAGATAAAATCTCATACAAACTCTTCTCTACTCACTCTAGTTCACAAGGTTTAGCAAACCGAGTGAACTAGTTTCTTCAAAGTTCGGAGAAGGAGCCAAAGGTTGAAGCTTTCAGGTGGATCTATCTTCGGCGCAAGGAAACGACGGGAAGAAGCCGATTCGGACGACCATCGAAGCTTGAAGACGAAGGAGTTCGAGAAAAAGAAAGGTATAACCCCCTAACCGAGTAATTAGCAACTCGTAGTTAGGTTGTTAGTTAGATGTTTAACAAAGATCCGGCTTTGAGTCCATGTTACCACCTCTAAGAAAATTGGTTTTCACCAAATTCCGCATGCCCGAAAGTACCGGGAGAGGTAGCATGGACTTACAATATGTCCATGTTGTGAGAAACTCTGTTTTTGGCAGGCTAAATAATGAAAAAATTTACCCTTTTATGTTTAAAAAGGAAGGTAAATATCAATCCATTATAAGGACAGTAATGAAGGAATTAAAGATCACAAAAATAATTAGATAGAGCAATCTCCAAATTTTTGTTTTACTATCATATCTCATATAATGTTGTCAATACTCAATGGTTTCTACTATGAAATCATAATAGATGCTATCGCAAAAGTAAAGCATATAGACTGAAGCCACTGACCGCGTAGGAGATTTCACACCCCTATCTAGATATGGTACATGAACTAAAAAAGGTGGTGAATATCACATTTATTATGATGAAATTTTAGTTGCAATCTGTTCTATGTAACAATTGGTCTGCCCAAAACAAAATAAAAAAACAACTTATATACTATCCTAAAGGAACGACGTTCCTTAAGTTTGTTGATGCAACAAAAGAAGATCAGACTGCTAACTATTTATTTTACTTGATGAATTTCATACTTGAGTTAGCGAAAGTGCATAGAATATTACAAATAGTTACTGACAATGTTGTAAATTATAACGCAGTTGTTCAATTATTAATAGAGAAAACAAAATATTTCATTGGACTCTATGTGCAGCAAATTGCATAGATCTCATGCTTATTAATTGTAACATTTTTCTTTTTTACATGCGCAACATAACCGGTCGATTTCCAGCTATTTTGGATAACCCATTACCAACATTTTTCTTAATTGCTTCTTCTGCTCAGTCCATAATCTAGTAAAGAAAACCTACTTTAGTCTTACCGTCATCGTCAATCTTTCTTAAAACCTTCACGAGTGGTTCAAACACAACGATCACACAAGAAATTTCTGTCCAAAAGTGAGAATTTCAATCATCTTTTCACATCTCTTGCAACATTTTTTTCTCTAAACCGAGCTAGCTTGTTTTTTCCATTCTTCAATAGTGATCATTCTTCTCAAATCACCTTGATGTGTATAAATAGAGTCCAAAGAAATAAAATGAGTTGCAAATTGTGCTATGTCAGGCCTAAGTAGCTCTCCATTTATGATTTTTTTCTCATCATGGTAAAACTCTGTGATTATATATATAATTTGTTGTTATTTTACAATTCCCTATAGCTATTTTCACGTCATCCTTCGTCATATCTTCGAATATGAGATCCATCCAATATAATGTACATGAAGTCCAATAAAGATGTTTTTTCTCCATCGATAATCAACCGGCTGCTTTATAATTTGCAGCATTGTCGATAACTACTTGCACTATTTTGTGCTCTTTCACTATCTCAACTATGGGTTCTTAAATAAGCAGTGTGATTTTTTTTATTGCATCAACATGCTAAAAAAACATTGTTCCTTTAAACGAGTATAAGGAAGTTTATCAATTTCATTTTGTTTTGGGCATATTAACCGTCACACATTACAGAGTGAAACTAAAACTCATCCCAATAAAGGTGACGTTCAACATGCTTTTTTATTCTTCATATTCCATATCTAGATAGGTGTGCAAAATCTTCCATACGATCGATAGCTTCACACTATACTCTACCTCCGCAATAGCATCTACCATGATACCATGATTTCGTAATAGTGTCTATTGACAACATTATGTGGGATATGATTGGAAAACAAAATTTTGAAGATGGCTCTACCTAAGTATTTATATGCATTTTAATTCCTTTCATTGGTGTCCTTATCGAGCATTGATATTGACCACTTTTTAGCATAAAAGAATAAAAAAATTTAATATTTAGACTATCAAAACCATTCTCGGGATATTGACAAATTTTGTTATAAATCAAAATATCTAGAACTAAATCTTTCTTCCTACTTATGGAATCCATGAATTTTTTCCCTAACGATTTTCTACTGGCCTTCATAGCTTTACTAAGCTAGATATGTTCATCATTGCCACTATCTTCATCTGAATCTACATTATGTACATATTTCATTAATTCCTTTTGGATTCTTTGTTTTTCAAGTTTGGCGGCTTGTTTAACTTTTCTTTTTGATAGTATGTATTTTTTAAGTTCTTTTATTTCTTTCAAGACCACTTGACACAATACAACATCACCACTGATAACTATTAAACATTTTTTAAAACGACTAACGCCTCCCGACATTTCTTTTCTACAATAATTGCATTTTACCTGTTTATGATTATTATTTAATTTTAACCAATATTTAATTCATGTTCTTTCCGGGATTGATTAGTCATAAAACCAAAATTCTTATTGCTTTTTTGTGAAATTGAAAATAAATGTTAATTATTTAATACATTACTAATTTATTATTATTTTTTGAATCTATATGTAGAATAAAATGAACTTTACGATAAAATAGTGAAAAGGTCGACACGAACGGGTATTTTAGTGTAATTTACCCAACTAAGTATTTGAAATTTAAGGTTTTAACCTTTAACTAAGTTATGATACATAAATATGCACGTGGTGAAGAACACCATGTAGAAAACTTGATTTCTACATATGTTGATTGATCACAACTTCAAATTGAGTCCTGACCACCAAACATGTCTTCCCCCCCCCCCCACTTCAGGGGGGCAAGAAGCCAAGATTACGAGTGAACAAGATCAAGGCAATTGCAAAACAATAGCTCGAGATCGAACTTTTTAAAAGGCAGGTTATTCCAATTGCCATCAGGTGAGTTAATACCAACATCTGTGACATCAAAGAATGTTGCAAGATGACATCACAAAAAACAATCTTCTTGATCCTACTATCAATTATGTTAAATAAAGAATATTATTGGTCTGTACATCCATGTTCACATGCATGGCAGTGCAATCTCCTAGTTGCTGCTAAGAATAATACTTTAATACTTTCTTGCATTGTGGTTTCCACTGGCTAGTTGCTTTTGCTAGGGATTCTTCTTACCACTTGATTTTTTAAGTTATGAGTTGTGAATAGTTGAAGATGAAGGGGAAAAAGGTAAAACAGGTTTTCAAAAATACATTTTTATTAGGAAGTGTAAATGCCTATTATGATAGTTGACGAAGTATAAGTCCTGTGCCCCCTATAGTACAGGAAGGCGATATGCATTAACCGTTTATCCTATTATTAGACACATGTGAGTGTAACTGCATGTATGTGCATTTTCTGCTTATTTATGTATGTCAGTATATAGTATGTACACCTCTTTTATATTTTCTCACACAGATAATATAATATGACCCATTGTCATGTCATTGTATATTCGTATCGCCTTTTTCAACTTATTAGGAATTTGCCTTGTGAAGTGCCATTGCCATATCATATCCCCTGCCTTGTCCGTGATTCTTAGCTTTTCCATAACAATGGAGATATGTATATCTTCACACTTCATAGAAACCGGAAGAGCAGGATCCTAAGCTATTGACTTGGTAATTTGGGTTGATCAGAAGAACTGTCAAATTTAGGTTCAGGAAACAGAATAGATGATTTCCTAATAAGACTAGATTTACAAAACAATCAAAGCTGATTAGGACATGCAAATCATTGATAGAGACAAATTTTGTGTGGGCCCGGCCCTTTATTCCTTGATCATGGTATGCCCAAGTTCAATTATAAAATAATAGAAGAAATGTCATGATCCTTGGGTCAGATCTTAGTACTGGCCAAATAAAGTAACAAACACAAGACAAAGCAAAGAGGTTACCTTCGAATTGTTACCACTAAACCAAAACTCCTAACTTCTGACGAGGGCTAAAGGATACATTTGCATATTCTAACACAAGCCACATACTGAGGACTTTTCGTGGGTCAAGAAGTGGGCTTCTATGCAAAAGTATTTTTCATTAACCGCTGTTTAAATACGAAAAATTTAAAGCCAGGTTTCTCTGATAACATCTTCAAATTAGTGTCAGTGCACCAAAATTCCTAGGTTATGATGAGGGTTGAGGAAAATATTTTTATGACGACAATAACCATTCTCAATTATTCTATCATTCAATAGAATAAATGACAATTATAAAAGCATAATAAATGAAGGCTAATAGGAGAATTAAGAAGATTCATGTAAAAATTGGCACAAATAATGTTCAAGACTTGAACATGTCAATAATAATAATAATAATAATAATAATAATAATATGGCACAACTGCGACAAAAGCGGTGAGACCATAAAGAAATGACAAAAGGGGTAGGAAATAGGTGAATATTCCTTCAAGGGAGATCGATTTGGTCTTAAGACTCTTAACGATATTAGGGTGCATGAAATAAAGCAAGCTAGGATGAAAGGCGGGTTTTTAACCTTTTTGGGTACCCTTAAAAGAGGAGCTATACGAGGCTTTTTACGAAAGTGTTGTGTATCCATTTGTCTGAGTAACTTACTCTATCATGTCCATGCTGTATATGTATATTTTCACATGCATGTTATGTCATGTTCATTCGTGTCGCTGCCCAGAATCCAAGAAATGTACACCCAGTCAAATGATAGCATGACCAATATCATTACATAGCTGGAATTGATTCTAGCAAGTGTTGCCAACAATATCTATTAAGGTGTTCCTATCGATAACTATACAGCAAAACAGGCTAGATGAGTAAGCATGGCCAAGAAAGCATCTACAAAAGAGAGTGGCCATCGGGACTAAAACTAAGTGTAAATTGTAGATGTTACCTTCAATCGTATTGGTGGAAAGGAAAGATTTGATGTCTGAGGGGCACAAAGCCAAAGCATTACAGATTTGGTGGAGTCGTAATAAAATGTGAAGCACGGTGCTGTAATTGCGTAACAAAGAGTCCGCATTGATGTACTCCTTCACGGTGTTTTGTGCTTTAGATTCCATCTGATCATAGTGCTCACGCTCTTCACTGGAAAGCTCGACAAAACATGTCTCAACAGTTTTTGGCGGCAGCCCAACCAAGCTCTCGCTTCCTTTCAACCTACGCAGTGATATGCTTCCCATCAAGGCCTGCCAAAATTATTGAAAGAAATGCAGTGAGAGAATTTCCAAAGCATATTATATATGTTTTAACATATCTTGTATAAGACCACATTAAAAAGTAGCATCGCAGAATTATATTTGAACATGTGAAAAAGCTTATAAATGAGCAGTGATCTACTAATCTCAACTCTTAAGTTATATACATAGTAGAGAAGGCTAATCTACACCACCCTTCTTTATGCTATCAGCGACCCCTGCAAGTAATTACTATGTGATCAATCCATAATCCCACATGACTAGATTGTAAGATCTATTATTTAACATATATCATATTTAAGGCCACATTATAACAGGAGCATCACAGAAGTATATTCAAACATGTGATAAAGCTTATAATGAGCAGCAATTTACTTATCTTAACTCTTTAAGTTATAACACATAGTAGTGCAGGCTAATCTACACCAACCCTTCTTTATGCTATCAGCGAGCCCTGCTAGTAATTATTATGCGATCAATCAACGATCCCACATGAAGAGATTGTAAGATCATTAATAAATTCCGATTGATAATTTACAACGTTTAAAGGCCATAAGAAAATCTAAATTCAATAAAGATGGTAGATTAGGCTAAACTTGTGGATCCAAGAAAAGCTGCAGATATAAAATGGTTGTGGTACACATTAATGATTAGAATGTGATAGAAGCATGAGAAGAATTTAATTACATGTAGGCCTGTGAGAGTTAGAATTACTACAGCCAGGGCTACATATTCCATCCCCATAAATATAAGGTATTGACTCTTCACACCCTAGCAATTGAAGCCATAGATCTCCTCTCTGATAAAAGGATATGCCAAGGTGTGCGACAACCAAATCTGTTTAGTTGGCACTGCAAATTAGATCAAGAAATATAAGCCATTGTCAGGTATAATCTCTCACGATATAATATTTTATGATTTACCAAGTTCAAGATTAACAATGGAATATACTATTTTAGAATGGATATCAGTATCAGAGACTTCTATAATCAATTTCCAAGCATGAAATAAGTAATAGATAAGTTTTCTATTTCCAAAATTAATAATTTATTAAAATGTAGATAATAATGTGTATGAGATAGAGTCGGCTCATGAATTGTTGGATTAGCGCTACGCCTTCGATCATTTATATAAATTATAATCGGAAAAAAATGTTTACCTGATTTTAAGGTGTAATCTTAGTATGTTACAATTTATATGTTGATAAATGAAACAGTTAAAAATAGAAAGGAATCTAGGGCTTATATTATTTAAGCACTTTATATTCGACTATAATTTGGTGTTAGTTTTGATGCCATCATTGCAAGGGCACATCATACAGAATTAAATCTGTTGGTCATCCTAAGGTAAACGAAAACATTTGGATTGAATGTATATACATAAAGCCCTTGCTCCTTGTAGCTTGCAAGAAATTCTTTTATGCCGGCACTGACAAAATTCATTTCTATTGGCTTTAAATCATCAGAAAATGCACCCAAACTATCCTTTGTTTGCAAATTGGGGAAAATGTGTAACAAGATGAAACCCGACATGGTATAGGTATTACTAAGAGAAGGGACAATGTGATACATGACAGAATGGTAGGGTGAGCTAAATGTGTGCGGATGATGAACGCAAGCATGCAATGATGCGGATGCATATTGTTAAGAATATAATTAGTAATTAGTTTTAGTCCCACATCGGCTATAATAGGAGAGGTGGTCTATGACCCTTCCTATACATATGTATGTAGGAACTCATGTTTAATTAAGCCAATAAAATATTTCTTCTTGATTCTTTTCATAGTATCACAATTTTGAAAAGAATTGAGAGAAAACCTTAATTTCCCAAAACCCTAACCCTAATCCTCATGCCCTAGCCGCCGCCTCCCCTCTCCTCAACCCTGCACCACCATGCACCTGCTCCTGCCTCACGTTGCACCTTGAACCCGCCTATGCTGCATCACGTTGCACCCACACCACGCACCAGCATCATGCGCCAGCCTCCTCCAACACCACACCTCTTACACCCGCACCGCAACCTCCATGGCCGCTACCCTCTGCTTGTAGACATCCTCCTCCAATGATGTCGCCTCCTCCATGCCTATCGCAGCCCTCTCGAACCCTAATCCTAGCCCTCGCCAACAGCCACATGGTCGTCTCCGCTCCTCTCGGTTAATAATGATAATCTATTCGATCGTCTTGCTCTGACTTCTTCACGCTTGTACTCACTTGGATGTTAGACACCCTTATTCTCGCTCTCGTGATTTACCTTTGCGCCATTCATCATGGATTCTGATTCGATCTCAATTACCGCTCATGGTCGTGGTTCCCGTGGACGTGGCAATGCCGGCCTTTATTGTGTTTATTACAGCGTCACTAATCATCGTGAAGACTGGTGTTAGAAGAAGCATGGATATCCTGATGATACACCTACAGCTCGCCAGACATTCACACCAGTTGCTACTGACCGACCTTCCTCTTCTGTCGGCCATTTACCTTTATCCAGTGCTGATGGAGGTCGGAATCTCCCTCAGATGTCCTCCGTCGATCTTATGGCCAGCGGGGCTGAACGGTTAAGATTTGCGGTGGAGCTTGGGTGTGGATCTCAATGAATTGTTGATTGTCGTTGACGCCGAGCTACCTGCAAAGGAAGTCTCGGGATGGGAAACCACCGTAGGACTCTCCGACGATCACATATCGGGGAATATTTGGTCAAAGTAGCGGCGTATTGGATTCAATTCGAGTTATCTAAATCGTCTGGAGGAGGGGTTTATATAGGACTCGCATCGGAGAGAGTCATTGCGAGATTCTCGCCATCAGTTCCGCCCAGGCGTAATGTTCGCATTAATGGAGAGATACGCTGGCGCGGGATGCGGGACGTAGAGCGGCGGAGATCTCGTCGTGGCGAGATATATGGAGCCGTTACGAGGACGCTCGTGCTCCATGCTTCCGGCTAAACAGAGGCTCTGAGGAATCTCAGTTATAGGATAGCTCGGAGACGAGCAAGATAGCTGAAGCTCAACTCTATGATTGCTCTGAGACGAGCTATTAGCTAGCGGTGAGGCGAAAGAGGGAACGTACTTAGGGGAGAGCCCCAAAAGGTCGGATGCTAACTCGGAGGCGAGACGCCGAGAAATGTCCCCATTGCATCCTACCTATTCCAGCTCTGTAGCCTCCAGGAATCTAGTGGGCTTAAGTGAACGGCACGTCATCTGCTGCGTGTCGTGATCTAGGAAATCCCCACTTATAAGTATCATCATTAGCCCCACACACTCATCCCGGCCTATTTTATGGGTCGCGTCGTGTGTGGATCGCTTGGTCTTCTCTCCAGCTTTTTTCCGAGGAACCTACACGGTGGAGCGTTCGGGAATGGCACGGCGTTCGGGGTTCGTGTCTCCCCGACTTCCGGGTCCACATGGCCTTCACCGTGCGCCTTGATTTCCGCACGTATCCTCGATGACGTCAGCGGATCGTTAAGGGGACAACGCCATCATAAAGACGTCGCTTCGCTTGCTCGGGCCATCGTGGCGACAGGCCGACTGTCGATTTCGTGCCATGTGGCTGCATTCAGATAGCGGACAGTGAGACATCGCTTCAGCCGATCGGATCCGCGTGAAAGGGAAGCATCCAATGGTTGGCTACCGTGTGGCGCCATCTGGATCGTTGGACACGACGCTTTGTTTTAGGGGGAGCGGATCTGAGCCGCTAGATGGCCTTTGCTGAGTGTATAAATAGGATAGGCATGTCCCTAGGAAACACCTTTGCCTCGCTTGCCTTCTGTCGTCTGTGGATTGCTCGGTGCTCCCGCTCTCAAGTCGGATCTACAGTTCAAACCCTTTTTCAGCTTCCCTTCTTTTGAAATAGGTCAGATGTTTTCCACTACCCTCTAGTAGACGTAGTTAGGGTAGAGTCAGGAGATAAGGCTTCGACCTCTGAAGGGTCTAGTGGGTCTTCCTCGGTTTCTGATAGCCGCGGAAGTTCTCCGTGTCGGGTTCGCCTCCAAGAGGTGGCGATTTCCTTGTTCCCCGTCGTCGGGGGGCCAAGCAGGCCCCTAAGGTGCGTATCGAGAATACTCGTGGCGCTGTCTCGATACTGAACAGGTCGAACGAGCTTTCCGACATACGAGCTCGTTTTCACATTCCCTCTGGCTACATGCTCTGTCTGGCCAAGGAGGGTGAACGGACAGACCACGTAATTGCCCTGTACTTGGAAGCGTTCTGAGCAGGGATGCGTCTGCCCTTTTCGCCCGAGATTTATGCAATCCTTCATTGTTTTCAACTCGCCCCGGGCTAGCTAGCACTGAATTCGTGGAGGATTCTCCTCGGATTCCTGGTCTGGCTTAAAATCGATCGGATCCCCTTCAATCTAGAGCTCCTCTTGTCCCTTCTCTGCTATAAGAACCATCCAGGTACCCATAAGGATGAGCCGAGTTGGGTTTACTTTTCTTTTAAGAAGCATATGGGGAGGACGGCCGGATCGAGGTAGTGGTCGTCCCTTCTTCCATCCACGAGTGGAAAGAGAAGTTCATCTTCGTCGGTACTCCGAAGGGAGAAGAGTGGCCGGTGCCCACCGAGTGGCATAGGACAGGTTGTCCGAAGGCCAAGCAGTCGAATGCCCCGGAGGCGGGGATCGTGTCCCCGTGGGAGCTGATCCCGCGCGCCAACACCTTACTTTCCGAGCAGGCCCTGAGCTGCACGAGACTCGGTCCCGCCCGCCTCATTGGTAAGTTAGGTCTTAACCGATCAATTTAGACTTGGTATATTTTGCTGCTTTTGTTGCTAATCCTTTTTTGTTTCTCCTCGCAGAGCCTATGAACTGGTCGAAGATTATGACCGCTTTGGCCGCCAAGACACAGGGCCGGAAGGGTGGCGGAGCCGACTCGTCCAAGCCTGCGTCGAGTGTGACGCCCTGCCAGGGGACCTCAGCAAAAGCGGTCGCTCCGCCTGTACCCGAAGAGCGCAGGAGTGACAGGCAGAAACAAGCCCAGGAACAGGTTCCACTGGTGAGGCCGGAGGCGCCTTCTTCCGCCGAGTCTCCGGCCAAGAGGTTCAAAAAAGATGGTTTCCCGGTCACCTCCGGCCGGGATACACATACTAGAAGGCGACTTCTGCCTCGAGGTGCCGTCGGGGTTATCCGTGGCCGATAGCCTACTGGCGGATATGGAGAAAGCGGCGGGGGCCAAGATACCTCGAGGCACCATGAAAGTCCAAGTCACGGCGATAGCCTAGGTCGCAACGAGGAGAGCTTGGCCAAGAAGACGACTTGAAGCCGACGCTCTCCCTGCTCGTTCTTTTCCTTTGTAAGCCTTCAGGCAATTTGTAGCGATTTTGTAAAGCTAAGGAGCTCATAATACCTTGTACATAATTTTAAAATTAATGAAGTATATTTGCTCGTCTGCAATGTGTCTGATTGGAAAATTTTCGTTTTTATTTTTATTTCCAAGTGTGGATAGTGTGGATAGTGTGGATAGACCAGTGTCCCCCCTCACCTCGGAGACGAGGTAACATGAGTTGAGCGAACACTAGGTTTATTTTTCTAAGTGTAGATAGACCGGTGTCCTCCTCATCCCGGAGACGAGATAACGTGAGTCGAGCGAACAATAGGTTTATTCTTCCAAGTATAGATAGACCGGTGTCCTCTTTCACCCCGGAGACAAGATAACGTGAGTCGAGCGAACACTAGGTTTAGTCTTCCAAGTATAGATAGACCGGTGTCCCCTTTCACCTAAACTCTTAGGAACTCGGACTAAACTTAACAAAGCTCGGTGATATCCCCTCTTCGGATTCGAGTGGAATTAGAGTTGGGACGGCTATCGACCGTAGACGAGCTTTCTTTATTCGGGTTATGCAGGAGTCTAAGTTCCATTCGGGGACTTAGGATTCACAATTTAGGCCGAGTGAGAATCTACTCGCTGTGAATTGGCCAGACAGAAACCTACCCGGCGGCCTTGTAAGAGGGATTCAGATCCACAGTTTGGGCCGAGCAGGAATCTACTCGCCGTGACTTGGCCGGGCAGGAAACTACCCGGCGGTTTCGTGAGAGGGCTTCTGATCCATAGTTTGGGCCGAGCTGGAATCTGCTCGTCGTGAATTGGCCAGATAGGAAACTACCCGGTGGCTTCATAACAGGGTTTCTGATCCGTAGTTTGGGCCGAGCAGGAATCTACTCGCCGTGAATTGGTCAGGCAAGAAGCTACCCGGCGGTCTCGTGAGAGGGCTTCTGATCCACGGTTTGGGCCGAGCAGGAATCTTCTTGCTGCGAATTGGCCGGGCAGGAAACTACCCAGCGGCCTCGTGAGAGGGTTCAGATCAATGGAAGGTAGGATCGCCATGAAGTTGACATTTGCGCCTCCTTGATTACCGGTGCCACGTGGTTAATGGTAGGTATCTTGAGATCCACGCGTATCTCCTGACGGCGTCGTTCAATCTTCCTGGATCCGCATGAAAGGGAGGCGGCCAATGACCGGAAGCCGCATTGCGGCATCTCCTCCGATGGATGCGATACTCCATGATTCACGCCTTAGCGGGAGAGAATCTCGACTGTAGGGGAATTTTTGTTGAGACTATAAATAAAGAAGCCTTGGCCTCCTCTTAGGCACTTCCGTCAATTTGCTTTTAGTTGCCTCCATCTCCTGCCTTTTTCTTTCTCCGACCTTCGTTATCAATCGTTTTCCGATGACCGGCATCACATACAACATCCGAGATATCGTATCCCGCGACAACGTCTACTACTATGACTATGACAGTTCTGAGACGACATACGAGCCTGCGATAGGTCGACTGGAACGTCATTATAGGCGGTTACTCCCACGCCGATCGTCTCTCCTACAGGTGCTCGTCTGTGGGATTTGGAGGTCTTTCCCCGGACTTTTCAGGGCGTTATCCCAACAAGCACTGGAGGAGGCCGTCAACAAGATGTACACGACCCATGGGTTGGGCCTAATCTCGAAGAGCAGACGAGATCACTCGATAAATATCATGCGCCGATCTTTCCAACAAAGATTGATCATAGTTTCATACGCGGCGGCGGGAGTCCCCGACGGAACCATAGCTGCTCGGGTCTACGGACATAGGCAGAGGGAGCGATAGGACGCTGCCTGAGCTCGGCAGTCAAATCTCTGCTTTAAGTACCACGATCAATACTTTCAAGACCTTCTTTCTCCTTTACTGTAATCGTTAAGCGATAAAATAGTGTTTTTCTTTTGCGAGCCCCCGGGCACTTTTGTAAGGCCGAGAAGCCAAGAATACCTTTTGTTAATAAATTTTTCCTTTGCTCATGCATTTTTCTTTGCTCAGAATGTTAGAACATCGAAATTTTTCGTTTTTAATTTTCCAAGCGTAGGTAGATTGGTGCCCCTTCAATTCTTCACCCGGGAGTTGAGGTAAGATGGACAGAGCGAGACTTAGGTTGGCAACCTACAGGCGCACCCGCGTTTTATTTGCCTGGGTAAAAGGCTGGCCTGGGATACTTCCATTGCCTCCGAGCTGGAATGGAGACAGCCGGTAGGCTCATGAGAGGGCTTCAAACCCTTAAGTCGGGCAGGAAACTACCTGTTTTGAATGGGCGCGACGAACAGGAGACTGCCCGTCGGCCTTGTGCGGTCTCTCGGTTTGGAATCGAGAGAAACAGTCCGGATTGCAGAGAAGAAAGAATCTTTATTATTAAATGGAGTACAAGTTTAGCAATACAATTTAAGTTTTTCGGTATTATACAGCCGCGGAAGGTTACATCCCAAGGAATCTTGGAGGCAGTATGTTCCTCCGGACAATACCTCGGTCATGAGGAAAGGGTCGTCCCACTTTAAGGAGAACTTGTGCAGCTTCTCTTGGTCTTTGAATTCGTTGCGTCGAAGAACTAAGTCTCCTGATTTGAACGCTCGGTGTTTGACCCAAGAATTGTAGTACCAGGCAGTCTGCTACTGATATGCGGCCATCTTTATTTGCGTCCGGTCTCTCTTATCCAGCAGGATGTCCAAGTTGCTTCGAAGGGCTAAGACGTTGGCTTCGTCGTCGAAGTGTTCGACTCGATAACTAGGTAGACCGATCTCTGCGTGGACCATTGCCTCGGTGCCATAACAGAGACTGAACGTGGTTTCCCCTGTGGGTGTCTTTTTCGACATTCGCAATGCCCACAGTACCCATGGCAGTTCTTCGACCCATCCGCCCTACCTTCCTTCCAAGCGGGCTCTGATCCCCTGGATGACACCTCGATTTGCTACCTCGGCTTGCCCGTTGCACTGGGATGAGCGACCGCAGAGAACTTCATCAGTATACGATAGTCGCTGCAGAATTCTGACTTTGTCGTTTTCGAAGTTGGTTCCGTGGTAGGTGATGACGCATCTCGGAATTCTAAATCGTGCAATTATGTTATTCTACAGGAACTTCACTGTGGAAGCGGCATCCGGTTTTCTAATCGGCATGATTTCGACCCATTTTATAAAATAGTCCACGGCGACGAGAATATATTTATGCCCCTGTGCCTGTGGGAAGCTGGCCAACCGTGTCCATTCCCCATTGAGCGAATGGTCAAGAGGAGCTCGGTGGCGTTAGCTCTGTGGCCAGTAACCAAGGAATGTCAGTGGCGTTAGCTCTGTGGCCAGTAACCAAGGAATGTTGCTGAAGGGTTGATACGCCTTGCACCTTCGTACGAGTTTTTCTGCATCGTTGTGGATAGTCGGCCAATAATAGCACTATAGCAGCGTCTTTTAGATCAAATTACGGGCCTCCTGATGTGCGCCTCTGACTCTTTCGTGTATCTCCTAGAGAACATACTCAGCTTCGTCGGAATCGACGAATCTGAATAGAGGTTGGGTTATACAAGTTACCTTTGTTCCATACGAAGTGACGAGCTTTCATGCGGAACCTGCGCGCTTCCGTTCGGTCCTCGGGGAGCATTCTGTCCTTGAGAAAATCCGCAATGGGCTTTCTTTAATCCGGGACACTCCCCTGAGTGGTGTAGACCCCGTGTATCACTTCTGTATCTTCGATGCTGGGTTGCGGCAGGACCTCGAAAAGGATATTCCTCTTGTGGTTGGCCGAATAGGAGGCGAGCTTGCTCAAGACGTCGGCTTCGACGTTCATACTTCGGGAGACCTGCTCCACTTGGATTTCGTCGAAATTTTTCCGTAGCCTTTTCACCTCAGCTAGATATTTCATCATGAGGGGTTCTCGGGCTTCGAATCGTCTGGTCCCTTGGTCGACGACTAACGCGGAGTCGTTGCGAATTTTGATTTTCTTCAACCCCGCCTCTGAGGCGATTCGTAGGCCGGCCAATAAGGTTTCATACTCCGCGGCGTTGTTCAAAGCCTTGAAGTCGAACCGCGGAGAATTCCATCTCGGCTTCATTGGGACCGCGGATGACCAGCCCGGCCCCACTTCCTTCCTCTGTGGAGGAACCGTCCACATAGAGTATCCAGTCCTGAATCAAACCGAGCTTTTCTTTGACCGTGTGTTGTGGGTTTGGATATTATGTCGGCACTTCTTTGTTGGGAATGGTGCATTCGACCATGAAATCGGCTAGGAATTGGGCTTTAACAGCTTACCTTAGTCGGTACCGGATGTCAAATTGCGACAACTCCCATCTCCACTTCTCCGAGCGGCCCGACGACTTTGGGGAACCGAATGTTTCCTAAGGGTCGGTTAGTGAGAACGATGATTGTATGAGCCTAGAAATAGTGCCAAAGCCTCCTGGAGGCGACGACGAGCGTCGGGACTATCTTTTCGATAGCTGGATACCTTGTCTCCGCGTCTTTGAAAACGTGGCTGATGTAGTAAACCGGTCTATGTATCCCCTCGGATTCTTTGATGGGTACGGAGCTCGCCGTCTGGCCAGAGACAGCAAGATACAACAGTAACTCGTCTCCTTCGGTTTGTCGGGTGAGTAGCGGTGTTGTCGGTTGATTGATTCGAAAGAGTGTGTTTGTAGTTTAACCGCAATCAAAACGTTGTCGCGCGTAGCTAGACCGAGATGAGTACGGGTCGTCCTCAGGGAAACGTTGAATCTTTTACTCTTACTTTAGATGTGTTGAGAAAGAGAGGAGGGATAAAGAATTTTGAAGAATGGTTTCTAGATCTACGTTAAGCAAGAATGCAAAAATATAGATCTAGATTATTTTAGAAATGTCGTTAATATAATAAGGGGGCTTGTAGGGTTCGTTAGGATTTAGTAGTCATGGACGATTAAATAAAAGTTACCCTTTTTATCCTTTAATAGATTTAAAACTAGAACGACGGTGATGCGTGTAGATTAGGGTTTCTGGAGGGAAAAGGAATCCCACTCTTGACCCTTATCTCGACACGGAACTCCGTTCATATCTACCCTTTACCAAAACAATCATTAATCTAATCTCTAATCGCGGTCGGAACTAACAAAGAATTGTTAGCGCGCCCGATTAGGATGTTAATGATTCTTTTGATAAAGTTCATAAACTTTATAGGACTTAAAAAGGGTTTAAGGATGTTCATCATCCATTAGACTACCCTAATCCTACGAACCGTAACAAGCGGAGAATTACTCGCGCATGTTGGGAAAAAAAGATGAAAAGATAGAGAGGGAAAACATAATGTAAAATGCAAGAGATTTAAATAAAACAACTATCTTTATTAATCAACTTGAACAATCTACATTTTGATTCCTTAGAAAATGATTACAAAGACTAGTTTGCTTCTCGATCTCTTCCAAGGAGGTAGACGAACAGTTGATGATCTTCCTGGATGCGTGAGCCGTCTTGGACTTCGTGATCTCTTCGGCTTGATGATTTTTCCAAGAGGCTCTCGGTGCTTTTTTATAGTGCAAAGCCAGAATATTTTGGTTGAAGACTTGGTAAAATTCAGCATAGATTCATGCCCCAAAATATATTCCTCTAACTCCCATATCTTGCCGCGGATCCGCGGCCAAAGGGAGGTATGACCGCGGATCCGCGGCCATTTGATCTCATCCCTCCATCATTTTTCTGGGGCTCTATCTTTGGGACATTTGGACTTCTCTAGAACCTTTTTATTTCAGAAATCTTCTCGTGGTTGCTGCCAGACTTGGTCTCCAAGTTTTGATTCTTAATTAGGCAAGTCTTCTTCAACAACTTGATTTGCTTGATTCTAGTCTTGAAAGATCTGCACCACTTGGAAAAATTCTGCACAACCACCTCAAATAATATTTAGTAGACTTAGTTCAACTAGGATTAGATCAATGAATTTATTTGCATACATTTTCCTACCAAATGCTAATTATAATATATCAACTCATAGAAAATAGTAGTTTTACACATAAACCCTCATATGTATGATATATTATAATAAAGTCCTTTTTTTAATATGAAAATTGTAGGAAAAATGTAATAACAAATGTGCAGTTTTATCAACTGAACAAATACCCCCAAACTTATCTTTGATCGTCCCGAGCAAACTAGTTTATTCAAGAGGAGAAAAACAAAGGAGAAAACTAAGCACACTTTCGTAGGCAGACACGATTGCACTGAGCACGTGCAACAAGCCGTTAAACCTCTAGGTGTCCCTAGTAGGAGGAGCGTTGTCTCCTGAGGGTTTTCAGCGGATTACACTCACAAAATTCTATAATAAAAGAGAGATGGTGAAATTTACATATAAAGATAAGAAGCATAAAAGAAAGACTTTGAAAATAAGAGTTTCCAACTACACTAGCTTTTCAGTTGTCATGAGCCCTATCTTAATAGTCATGAAAAGATGTTAGAAATCACATCATCCCTCAATAAAACATCGTCTTTATTTTTCATTCCTACCTTTCATCCAAATATTGATCATATAACCCCACGTGTGTGAAATGGACATCCCTACACTCGGAGAATTCAATTCAAGCTATCATACTCTTGTCCATCTACCTTAATACTTTTTAATTTAATGAATATTAAGATTTGCTCACACATTTTCATGCGACCG
This sequence comes from Agapanthus africanus, assembly GCA_030015575.1. Lineage (NCBI taxonomy): Eukaryota > Viridiplantae > Streptophyta > Magnoliopsida > Asparagales > Amaryllidaceae > Agapanthus > Agapanthus africanus. Next base: position 663,637,711 of record CM057341.1, read on the forward strand.
TTAATACTTCTTGAGGTACTAACAGACCGATTACTCGTGTGCTTGCTGATTAGGTGATAGTATTTTCCTCGTCTTGCACCACCTAAGGTTTAGCAGTGACTCCCAGACCAGTTGGCCTTAGGGCACTAGGTGAAGAGGCACCCTCGCTATATTTTTTTTATTGCTGCCTTGGCGATAACAAAACCAGTGTTCATTTTTTTCACCATTTTTATATTTTCTTCATTTTTTTTATTTCCTTCATACTTTGGCTTTTAGACAAGAGCATTTCAAGGTATCCTCTACTATCCCGAGTTTCAAGACGTGTGTAAGTGCAAATAGTAGGGTATCAACATTCAAATATTTGGCTTCCAGAATAGAAACTATTTTTCAGACTTATTTTTATCCTCAAATTAGTGGCTTCCTTCATCTTACTAACCCTTGAGACAACGGCTCATAACTACTTATTACTAGTTCGTTTAAGAAAACTTCTAATTTTCTTGGTTTTCTTAAACTATTCCTATCTTTCATATATAATTTTTCACTTTCTATTCTTTTATTATCAAAAAAAAATTTGTGCTTAAATATAGTATAATGCAAAGTATGTGTAAATAAGCACAAACCTCCCCCAAACCAGTTTACAGCAGTGTCCTCACTGATGTCATCCGTTAAGCTCAAAAACCTGTAGACTGGGGAGGAAATTATTAATGGGGGCAAGAATATATGAAAGTGAAAATCCTCCCCCAAACTTATTTTTGGCTCACAAATTTGAGGACAAATGTTATGATCAAGAGCCAAAAATATACCCCCCTCAAACATGAGTTAGACAATACGAAACATTTTAAGAGGGGGTGAGTCATTTGGTCAAAATAAAACTTTACAAAGACCGAATGTTAACACCAACCATTCGAAGATTTTATCAGTATAGCGTATAGGTTGGTGGAAGAATGTGTTGTATCGAGTCAAGAAAAAATAGGGAAGGGATAAGAGGTGGTCTGGAAAGGGTTTGAAATTAGAGAAAAGAAAGAATGGGGATGAATGTGAATGATTAGGAAGAAGGAATGGTGATGGTTCAATCTCTATAGATGGAGAGTGATCAATCACAAAATCCGTATTGTTTAAAAATTCAAGTTCGTCAGCAAAAAGTTCTTCAAAACTTTTATCAATGTGTGATTGAACATTTTGCTGTCAACGAGTTTTGTGCCAGAATTTATCCTACTTGATTCAAAAATTATTGAGGTAGAGGGCTCGAAAAACTCATCTACCTCATTTTCAAAAATATCCAAATCAAGTTGAATTTCTGGTATTATTGAACTTGAATTAACGGATTGTGATTTATCAAAACTCACTGAAACTATAGGAACAGAAGAAGAACCGGAGAAAGTAGAAGGTGAAATGGGTAAGCAAATTGGTATGTCGAGTGTTGCTGAACCAGATGTGGAAGATGGAGGCTGTATTTCGGTCTGATCTTCGGGTATACCATTATCATCAACTTCAAGACATATTTGGGATTCGGGAAGAATTAAAGGCTCAAGATGATGACCACAAGGAAGTGAAAGGATTTGATGAATTGGTGGGCCAAAATCATCCAAAAATTCGGGTTCATCAATCAAAATATCCCCAACGTCAATCACCTCATTCAAGTGAAGGTTAAAATTCTCAAACTCCTCATCAAAAGTATGGTTTTCAATTAGTTTTGGTTCAAGAGTGGAGGTGTAGAGATCACAAGGGTTGGGTATGGTTTCACTTGAAATGGACCCTTCACAGTCGGGTAAATCAAACACTACAAAGTCACACAACTTATCAGTCATTCTATTTGATGTACTTGATGAATCTATGAAACCGGAGTTGTGGATTTCAGTTTGGAAAAGGGAGGTTTGATTAGGAAGGGTATATAATTCTGTCTCTCTACCCAAATTCTCATTTTGTCCGATGCCCGTATTATATACTGAAAAATTTTGGGCTGGTTCGGAACTCGTTGCCCTTTCATATTTAGCCATGCTTTCCTTCCATTCCTCTCTAATGCGGTTCATCATCACTATACCTTCTTCTAATTTCCGCTCAAGACTAGACTTTGGTTGATAAGGGATTTCAGTATAAGATTGAAATTCCTGTGGATCATTAAAACTCCCAAATGACTGATTAGAAGAACTGTCTAGAGAAGGTGGAAAAGTCGGATTGGATTGATAGGAATAGAATGGTTGCGAAAATTGGGTAGGAGTAGGATTAAAATTATGATAAGAAGAATATTGATATGGGTTGGTCGGTTGGCTATCAAACTCTTTTTTGGAAAGTGAAGGTGATGGTTGATATCGGTCCGGGTTGAAACTTTGGCCTCTAGCCCTAGTTATGTGCTCAGCAATGGACATTCGTCTAGGGGCTTCCTCACTCTGAGTATCAACTGAAACATGTGTAGGATTAGGATACGGTTGATAAGACCTAGACTGAGGTGGCCAACTGTTTCTTCCAGCTTGTTCTATATGATCTCTTAAGGACATGGAAGAGCCGGACGGTATACCGAAGGGATTTCGAAAACAAGAGATATCTGGTTGTGGACAGCAAAGCTCGGCAAGTGTTCTTCTGTTTAGGTTATCCATTATAAGAATAGAAGAAGGGGGAAGGGGTAAAAAGGGGAGAAAATAATTGGTTTGTTTTGAAAAATGACGGATTTAGACAAATCACACAAAAATGCGCAAACAACCCTAGAACTATGGTTACCTAGGTCCAGTCTCTAGACCGCTCTTAGACTTCTAAAGGACAAGCCGCAGGATCAATTCTCTACCGTCTCTGTACTACCCTTGTAGCCAGGTAAGTGCCAGGTAAGTGGGAAGGAACCACAGTAGTGGGCCTAATTAAAAACCACTAGCCTTTGACACACTTGTCTAGACACTACAAAAGTAATGCGGATAAGCGATAGATTACCCACGACCTTCCTCTATCCTTATTGAGCGCGACAGTCCTTAGAGTCTGGTCTAGATATTTTTTAAATTAATGTAGGGTTGATGCAGATGCTCGGTTTGTGATTTGTGGGTCTTAGGAAGGGTGATGAAATCCCCACCTAATCTTGATTTGGTCTTTGCCCCTTAAAAATCCGTATTAAAATATGCAAAAACAAACCGCAAAACAAAACTTTGCAAAAAGATTTTTGAGCGGCGATATTTTGCAAAGAATTCTGCCGAAAATAGATTTTATTGGATTTAAGAGGAGAGAGAAAGAGTTAAGAAAGATACCAGAGAAGTGTGAAACCCTAGATCTCCTGTTTTCTCAAGTCCGTGACTCCAGATTCCCTCGCAAAATTCACACACAAATCGTTAAATATGCAATTTGCAGTTTTGTTTTAATAATGATATGACTCGTCTAAGAATTCAACACAAATAGTAAAAATAAAAAATTACACACGTTTCCCCGGCAACGGCGCCATTTGATTGATTCGAAAGAGTGTGTTTGTAGTTTAACCGCAATCAGAACGGTGTCGCGCGTAGCTAGACCGAGGTGAGTACGGATCGTCCTCAGGGAAACGTTGAACCTTTTACTCTTACTTTAGATGTGTTGAGAAAGAGAGGAGGGATAAAGAATTTTGAAGAATGGTTTCTAGATCTACGTTAAGCAAGAATGCAAAAATATAGATCTAGATTATTTTAGGGATGTCGTTAATATAATAAGGGGGCTTGTAGGGTTCGTTAGGATTTAGTAGTCATGGACGATTAAATAAAAGTTACCCTTTTTATCATTTAATAGATTTAAAACTAGAACGACGGTGATGCGTGTAGATTAGGGTTTCTGGAGGGAAAAGGAATCCCACTCTTGACCCTTATCTCGACACGGAACTCCGTTCATATCTACCCTTTACCAAAACAATCATTAATCTAATCTCTAATCGCGGTCGGAACTAACAAAGAATTGTTAGCGCGCCCGATTAGGATGTTAATGATTCTTTTGATAAAGTTCATAAACTTTATAGGACTTAAAAAGGGTTTAGGGATGTTCATCATCCATTAGCCTACCCTAATCCTACGAACCCTAACAAGCGGAGAATTACCCGCGCATGTTGGGAAAAGAAGATGAAAAGATAGAGAGAAAAAACATAATATAAAATGCAAGAGATTTAAATAAAACAACTACCTTTATTAATCAACTTGAACAATCTACACTTTGATTCCTTGGAAAATGATTACAAAGACTAGTTTGCTTCTCGATCTCTTCCAAGGAGGTAGACGAACAGTTGATGATCATCCTGGATGCGTGAGCCGTCTTGGACTTCGTGATCTCTTCGGCTTGATGATTTTTCCAAGAGGCTCTCGGTGCCTTTTTATAGTGCAAAGCCAGAATATTTTGGTTGAAGACTTGGTAAAATTCAGCATAGATTCATGTCCCAAAATATATTCCTCTAACTCCCATATCTTGCCGCGGATCCGCGGCCAAAGGGGGGTATGGCCGTGGATCCGCGGCCATTTGATCTCATCCCTCCATCATTTTTCTGGGGCTCTATCTTTGGGACATTTGGACTTCTCTGGAACCTTTTTATTTCAGAAATCTTTTCATGGTTGCTGCCAGACTTGGTCTCCAAGTTTTGATTCTTAATTAGGCAAGTCTTCTTCAACAACTTGATTTGCTTGATTCTAGTCTTGAAAGATTCTGCACCACTTGGAAAAATTCTGCACAACCACCTCAAATAATATTTAGTAGACTTAGTTCTACTAGGATTAGGTCAATGAATTTATTTGCATATATTTTCCTACCAAATGCTAATTATAATATATCAACTCATGGAAAATAGTAGTTTTACACATATACCCTCATATGTATGATATATTATAATAAAGTCCTTTTTTTAATATGAAAATTGTAGGAAAAATGTAATAACAAATGTGCAGTTTTATCAACTGAACATCGGCAGAGCGTCTTGAGCTGCTCGAAGACGACCTGACACTTCTCGGACCACTCGAACCCTGGAATCTTCCTTAAAGCTTTGAAGAAAGGTCGACGCTTTTCCCCGGATCTGGACATGAACTGACTCAGAGCGGCCACCCTGCCTGTGGGTCGCATGATTTCTACATTGCTCTTGGGCGTCGTCATGTGAACGATGGCTTTGATTTTCTCTGGGTTTGCCTCGATTCCTCGGTGGGTAACTATGAATCCGAGGAACTTTCCGCCCGTGACGCCGAAAGCACACTTGGCTGGATTCAGCTTCATTTTGTACTTTCGCAGGACCTCGAAAGTTTCGCCAAGGTCTGTGGTATGCTCGGCTGACTGGGTAGACTTCATAAGCATGTCATCGACGTAGACTTCCATATTTCCCCCGCTATGCGGCTTGAACAACTTATTGACCAGCCGTTGATAAGTTGGCCCAGTATTTTTGAGGCCAAAAGGCAGACCTTATAGCAGTAGACTTCTCGATCGACGGTGAAAGCGGTGAACTCTTCATCAGCCGGGTCCATCCAGATTTGATTATAACCGAAAAGCCATCCATGAAGCTCAGCAGCTCGTGACCGGCCGAGCTATCCACCAGCTGATTCATCCAACAGAGCGGATAGTTGTCTTTCAGGAAAACCTTGTTCAAATCAGTAAAGTCGACGCACATACGCCACTTCCCATTCGCTTTCTTAACCATGACTACATTGGCTAGCCAAGCCGAGTAGTCCAAGTTTCTGATGAAGTCTGTCGCGAGTAGCCGGTCCACTTCCTCCTTAATCGCCTTCTGTTTGACAGGCGCGAAACTTCTTTTCTTCTATTGGACCAGTCGGGCTTTGGAGTCAACTCCGAACTTGTGGAAGATCACCTTGGGGTTGATCCCTGGCATGTCCGCAGGAGTCCAAGCAAACACGTCGAAGTTGTTTCAGAGGAACTGGATAAGGTTGTCTCGAGTTTCTCCGGTCAAGAAGGAGCCGATATGTATAGTTCGGTTGTTATCCCCTTCTTTGAGGGGAACTTCGGACAAGGCTTCTACCGGGGAACCTCGAATCTCCTTATCATCACGCACATCCAGCGATTCCCGAGGATCACAATGTGTGTCGATCATATCAACTTCTTTGTTCTCGGGCACTGTCGTGGCGAGACACCCTAGCAATTTGCTGATCTCCATAGGCCCGGTCTATCCCCATCGCTCAGAGGAAACTTGAGCGCGGAATAGTAGATCGAGATCTGATCTTGAAGGACGTTTAAGATGGGGCGACCCAAGAGGATGGTATAAGATGAAGGAACCCGGACGACGAGGAAACTCACCGACATTGTTCGGGTTCTTCCGGCCTCCTCAATGTTGAAAGGGAGAATGATCGTTCACTCAGCTTGGATGGAGTGGTTGGTAAACACGGAGCGAACGTGCAAGGTGGGTTGGAGATCGGACGGATTTAATCCCATACGCTGGAAGCAGTCATAGAATAGGATGACCGCCGAGCTTCCTGAGTCAACAAGGATTCTCCTGACTTCGTACCGATTTACCCGGGCAGTGATCACCAGGGGATCATTGTGCGAGACGGCTATGCCATACAGATCTTCGTCGGTGAAGGTGATGGGAGTAACCTTCGTGTACTTCTTGGAAGGGGAGCATCCAAGATCATGATCGGCCGGATACGGCGGGTGTCTTCGTTGTTTGGAGTCGAGCCAACAGAGACGACCATGATCTGTCCGACCGTCAACTCTCTGGTGGAAGGTTAGTCCGCTTGTTCCTTATCTGCTTGACATTTGTCTTGCAGGTACTTTGCCAAATGACCGGAGCGGATCAGCTCCTCAATGTAATCGTGCAGCTGCTTGCAGTTCTCGGTCAGGTGTCCCCGCGACCGATGAAATGCACAATATGAGCCGCAGAGTAGATTACCCGGCCTTTCTATCATCGGCGGGAGCTTGAAGAATCTCTCGCTCCTCTAGCAGCTTGGCCTGAGAGACGTTCAGAAGAGTGTACTTATGAAACCTCGGATAATAGGATTTCGAACGATGGTTCTTATCTTCTCAGTCCCGTTTCTTTCGGTCGGTTCGGTCTCCACGAGAAAGGTTAACGTTCACCTCAGATTCAAGTTGGATTTCCCGTTCGGTCCAAACTTTTACCTCGGTCGGGTCTTAAGTTGCGCTAATGCAAAAGAACGGAGCCACTCTTTATGCCTAAGACCGGATCTTAGGACAGTGATGACCGTCTTGTCCCGGTGCTCGGCCACTTCCAGGAGAACGTTATATAACCGGGTGATATAGCCCTTGAAAGATTCTATGTGCTCACTCTTGATAGTGAACAGCTAGTCAACCGACCTCTTCTGTCGTCGGTTGTCGACGAAGTGGCTGAAAAACTGAGTAGCGAGCTCGTTGAAAGTTGAGATTGAGCGTGAAGTCATGCCGCGGAACCAGTCTCGCCTGGCCCGGATGAGAGTGGTGTGGAAGGCTCGGCACTGAGCGCGTCCGAGTTATCTTAGAACCTCATGCCCGCTGTGAACGCGTCCAAGTGGTCTTTCGGGTCAGACTTTTCGTCGAAGAGAGACACTTTAGACGGTTTGTTCCGGGATGAGACCCGCTCCCTCAGTAACTGCTCAGTGAAGGGCTTCGTGAGAGAATCCACGGAGTATTTTGCTGATCCGCCGGGCGAACGGATGGCGATCCGCATGTCCTCGATCTTCTTCTCGCAGACCTCGATTCGCTGCTGGTATCCCAAGGATTCTCTGTATTCGGAGTGCCAGCCGTTTTTGCTTCGGGTTTGGGCGATGGAGCGGGTTCGGTTTCGCTCTATCACGTTCCTCATATCCTCGGGATGCACCTTCCGAGGCTCCACCGTCGTGTGCCATGAGCACGACCTCGATAATTATGGCGGCGTAGAGCTTCCCTGAAATCAAGCGACCTGACAGACGTCGCCTCGGAGGGCGAGAGAGCACAGCGAGCGTTTAAGCGGCCATTTGTTGGTCATGAGACAAGTCATGGAATCATTCCTCGTATAGGGGTTGCGACTGCCGGAATTGGCACGCCGGTGTTCCATGAAGTTGAGGTTTGGCACAAGCGAAGCCGAGGACCTAAACGCGTCCCTTTGCCCCTCGTGCACCCCGCCGTTCTAGGGAGCAAGGGCGGCAGCGTGCCTGGCGTGGCCGGCGGTTTGGACACGAGCGAGTGCGTCCACCATGGCCATCAGTCGGTCGATCCGTGCCGTTAAGACTTCGACAATGTTCAGGGGAAGAGGGGAACCGCCCCCGTCTCCGTTGCGGAAGACGGGATGGCTCGTGCTAGGGTCTTCATGGCGGTGTTCGCTGGCCATCGAATCGAAAGCGGAAGATCAACTTTTTGGTGGAAAATGTTCCGGCGCCCACATGCGGCGCCAACTAATGGAGGTCACAATCTTCCTCGAATATCCTCCGTCGATTTTGTGGCCAGCGGGCTGAACGGTTGAGATTTGTGGCGGAGCTTGGATGTAGATCTCAATGGGTTGTTGATTGTCGTTGACGCTGAGCTACCTGCAAAGGAAGTCCCGGGGTGGGAAACCACCGTAGAACCCTCCGACGATCAGGTACCGAGAAACATTTGGGCAGAATAGCGGCGTATTGGATTCAATTCGAGTTACCTGAATTGTCTGGAGGATGGGTTTATATAGGGGTCGTATCGGAGCGAGTTGTTGCGAGATTCTCGCCGTCAATACCGCCCAGGAGTAACGTCCGCATTAATGGCGAGATACGCTCATTAATGACGAGATATGCTGGCGCGGGATGCGAGAAATGGAGCATCAGAGATCTCGCCGTGGCGAGCTACATGGAGCCGTTATGAGGACGCTCGTGCTCCGTGCTTCCGGCCAAATAGGGGCTCTAAGGAATCTCAATTATAGGATAGCTCGGAGACGAGCAAGATAGCTGAAGAAGCTCAACTCTATGATTGCTCGGAAACGAGCTATTAGCTGGCGGTGAGGCGAAATTGGGAACGTACTTAGGGGAGGCCCCCAAAAGGTCGGGTGCTACATTGGAGGCGAGGCGCCGAGAAATGTCCCCATTGCATTCTTCTTATTCCAGCTCCGTAGCCTCCAGGAATCTAATGCGCTTACGTGGACGACACGTCATCTGCTGCGTGTCGTGGTCTGGGGAATCCCCACTTATGAATATCATCAAGTGCTGAATGGGGCCAGTTGTGTCGTCTACTCTCTTCTGTAACTCCTGCCAACATTTCTACTCCGTCGGGTATATCGTTCCCTTCTCATTTTATTCGTGGGTCGCTAATTCCAGCGCCTTACAACATATGTCTCGTGATGGACCGTCTGATTTTGTTTCTAGTCCTCACAAGTTTATTTCAATGGCCGCGGTAATACCACACGTCTCTGGCTCTGCTAATTTATCGCGTACTTCATCTTTATACCTAAAAAATGCTTTAATTGTGTCATCTTTAAAACAAAACTTGCTTTCTATTCGTCAGCTTACAAATAATTCTAACTGCTCCGTAACATTTTATCCATCTCACTTTATAATACAGGGCCTTCTGACGAAGCAGCGGATTGGTGGGGGGTATGAAAAGAATGGACTGTACTACGTTAATTACCTTCCTAGTACGTTTGCAGCTGTCTCTACTATCCAGTGGCATCAGCGTCTTGGTCACCCTCCTTTTTCTTCTTTACGTACCATGTTGCCTTCTTACTTTATCAAAATTCAGTTGTGAATCATATATTCTTGGTAAACGTCGCTCCTCTTTTCCTCCAGTTAATAAGACATTATTTACCTTTTGATTTAGTTAACTCCGATATTTGGGATCCTTTCAAATTTCATAGTGTGTTTGGTTATAAATATTGTGACGTTTATCGATGATCATTCACGCATGAGTTGATTATATCTTCTGCGTAATAGGTCTGAAATTTTGTATACCTTTAAAATTTTCGTAACTAAGATTACTAATCAATTTGATGTTTCTGTAAATGTTCTTCGTTCAAATAATACTAAGGAGTATATTAGCACGGACTTTACTGCATTTTGTCACACATGGTATATTTCATCAAACTTCATGTTCTTATATTTCTCAGCAAAATGGAATTGCTGAACGACAGAATCGACATTTTTTTGAGATAGCTCATTTTCTTCCTTTGCATATGCATGTCCCTAAACGATTGTGGAATTTTGCGGTCTTAGCTGCCAGTTTTTATATCAATCGCATGCTTCTCCAGTCCTAGGCAACCATTCCTTTTCTCTGTTTTGTTTCCACAGGGCAAACCCATTTCCTGTTCCTCCTAAAGTGTTTGGTTGCCTATGCTATCCTCATATTCTAGGTTCTCAGGTAAACAAACTTGATTCTCGTGCTATCCGTATGGTGTGTAGGTTACTCACAATCCCAAAAAGGATATGTTTGCTTTGACCCCACCACTTCTAAAATTTGTACTTCATGTGATTGTGACCTTAGAAAATCGGACATATTTTCCACGACCTGGTAAGGACCCCACTTTTACTGTCCATATTCCTCACCTACTTTCCTCGGAGCTTGATTCATCTGTTCGACCTGTGCACCCTAATTTTACACATGTGTCCCCTTATCCACAAGTGTATCACCATCGTGACCTAAAAGTTTCCCACCATTTCTACCCCCAACGATTTTTCTGCACAGGTCCTGCTCCTCCACCACCGCTGCCTTCAGAAGAAAATCTCTCTTCCTATTGCCTTATACAAGGATAAGTGTTTCTGTACTACAGCACATCCGATTTCTAACTTTGTTTCCTATCATAAATTGACACCATCTACTAGTCAGTTTGTTTCTTCCTTATCTGCCATCTCTCTTCCTTCCTTTGTTCAAGAAGCTCTTCATCACCCAGGTTGGTATGCAGCTATGTTAGAAAAGATTGTCGCACTGCGCTCTAAACTTGGAAATCGGTATCTTCGCCTTCAAATAAGAAGGTTGCCGGCTGTCGATGGGTCTTTGCTATTAAGTATAATCTCGATGGGACGATTGACCGTCTCAGCTCGATTGGTGGTCAAAGGCTTTACCCAGCAGTATGGTTTGGATTATGTTGAAACTTTTTTGCCAGTTGCCAAATTGACATCTATTCATGTTCTTATATCCTTGGCTGTTTCGAAGGCATGGCGATTTCTTCAACTGGATGTGAAGAATGTCTTTCTTAATGGCGATCTTTCGGAGATTATTTACATGCAACAGTCTCCTAGCTTTCAGCGATCAGAGGGTCAAAGTTTAGTATCGTCCTACAGCAGATTGGCTTCAAACACAGTCACGCCGACACATCTCTTTACACATAGTAGTCCTCAGGACAGGATGATTGTGCTGGTATATGTTGACGACACTATCATTCCTGAAGATGATTCTGCTGACATCTCCAAGCTGAAAGAACATTTGGCTTCACACTTCCATACCAATACCAAGGACCTTGGGCCACTTAGATACATCCTTGGAATTGAAGTATCACAGAACTCTGGTAGATTACGGCTCTCTCAGCGCAAGTATGCATTCGATCTTCTATCTGAGATAGGATTTTTGGGATGTAGACCAGCAGACACTCCTATGGATTCCACAGTCAAGCTATCTCGATTGAGCTCTCCCTTGGATCCTCCACTACCTAATTAAGGACGATATCGACGTTTAGTTAGAAAGCTTATTTATTTCACTGTCACTCGTCCTGACATTTCCTTTGCCGTTAGCAAAGTGAATCAATATATGCAAAATCCTTTGACCTCTCACCTTAAAACAGTTGAGTATATTCTCATATACATCAAAGGTACTTCAGGACGGGATTTTCTCTACAAACCATCATCTACTTTGTCGCTCACGGTCTTTGCAGGTGCTGACTTTACAAGATCCACTAATGATCGTCGTTTCACTAGTGACTATTGTGTTTTCTTAGAAGAAAACTTGGTTACGTGGAGAAGTAAGAAGCATAATGTGGTGACTTGTTTTCTGCTAAGGTGAGTATAGATCCATGGTGCATACAATTGTTGAGTTGGTATGGCTTACCTCCTTCCTGACAGATCTTGGGTTCCCTCTTCTCTTCCGACTATACTTTTCTATGATAACAAAGCAGCGATCCACATTGCTAAGAATCCAGTTTTTCATGAGAGAACCAAGCATATCGAGATAGGTTGCCACTTCATTCGTGACAAAGTGCCGGTCAAAGTGGTTGCACTTCAACATGTTTTCTCTTCGGCTCAACTGACAGATATCCTTACCAAATCTCTTCCTCGACCGGTCTTCACTCGTATCCTGTCCAAGCTCGGCATGATTGACATCTATGCTCCAGCTTGTGAGAAAGTGTTATAAATATAATTAGTAATTAGCTTTAGTCCCACATATACTAGAATAGAGGACGTGGTCTATGGCCTTCCCTATATATGTATATAGAAACTCATGTTTAATTAAACCAATAAAATATTTCTTCTTGATTCTTTTCGCATATGATAGTCCTAAATAGGATATTTCAGATGAAAGCAATGCAAGTAACAAATGCAAGCAATTGATGATGGAGAGGTATTGAGCATGATATGATTGGAGTCACCCATGCAAAATACATCCACACCCACACACGGCATAATTTTAAAATCAAATATCCGACATTCCAACCACAGTTGCGGAGGGTTCGACCATGGCCGTTTGCAAAGAGAAAACTAACTCAGAGGCTATCTCAACAAAAGCAATTTTTTATTCAATTATTTATCCTTTTATGTCCTACCATACAAAAGAAGAAGCATTTATATACGCTTGTTACATGTGTTTTAAGGATTCCATAACTCTCACTTTGATTAAAACAAGACTCTTCACTTTCATAACCCCTACTTAAACATGACAATTAGTAAATCTCTTGAAATTTTGCAACCGATTGTTAATAGACTTAAAGTTCTTTAACATTTAAAACTTCCATGCAAGGATGGCGCCACGACATTAAGCAATTTCATTCTAGGAATTTCTTTTTCTTTTTTTAATACTCACTGTGTAACCATCAAACCAATTCAAACAATCGTACAATTAGATCATGAGATTCTCCAAGTTCAAGGTAATTCAAACTGTAAATTATATTTTAATTACATCAGGAATAACTGGATCGAAGGAGGTCTTGTTTAGTTTATTCAATGCAGTGCTTTGCAATACATGGAGAGGGAAGTCTAGAAGATATCTTCCTGGAGTGGTGACAATACATGGAGAGGGAAGTCTAGAAGATATCTTTCTGGAGTGGTGACTATGAATACTTGTCTCATTATTATTGACGGTTTAGTGATAAATATTATTGAGAATCGAAGTTATGATACTTTTATCCAAAGAAGGGATTGCAATTTGCAAATGATATTGGATACCAAGGAAAATATGAGTTGCTAAAGTTTTTAATTAACTGCCTAAATAATTTGGTTGATATGCCTTTATTCACTATATTCAGTAATTCACACTTCACATTTTTATGTCTAGAGTCATGACTAGTGAATGCATAGGCTGTCACATTCCAGGCTTCCAGCCTCCTAATTGATCTCCTAACTGAACCTGTAGGTTAAGAAACAAAAACAACGCCTTATGCAAACAAAGTTTAAGAAATCCGGACCTTCATATTAGTTCAACTAACGATACTAATTCTCATCTCACTTTTGGAGGACTTCACAGGGGCAATTTGATATTTCTTTCAAGAGCCAATTAATATTATCAACCCTTAAGTGGAGCAAAAAAGTAAATTGTAACATGAATATTGCAAAAACATTGTTCATTGTATTTCAGGTCAGAAAGTCAAAGTTGTGGGATAATGCTCTACCACAAGCAGAGGTCACATACCGCATGCTTGTAAGGACTCTAGTGCTCGCGCCGCAAAACTCGCGGCAAAGGCGGAAGCGAAAACAAAAATGTAATGGCAAGCATTAGTGACCTATACCCTAGAATCGATTCCAAACACTAAACTAAATTACTAAACATACAAGGTTAATTGGGCAAGCTACCTTTGTAGTGTGTCCGTGCAATTACAGAAAACTCCTACACCGCTCCAAGGACTCTAGCAAGGCTCCGAAGTCGTCGGGAATGAGTTTGGACGCTGATCTTCCTCGTCAAAGATGATCCACCCGAGAGAATCCGGATACAGCTATAGCTCATAAAAATCAAGTGAGGCTACTCATGATCACAACTTGCTAGGAAGTGATGATGAGAATGATGTAGTGGTGGTTATCTCATTGTTTCTCTCTTTTCAAATTTTCATTCTCAAGTGGAGAAGTTAACCATTAAAGAGAAGAGAGGAGGAAGAACAAGAATTTATGAATAAATTCCTTATCTATTTTCTTTTCCTCTCTTCTTTTAATCAAGAGTGTGTGAGTCATCATATGACTCATGACATGAGTCATCATATGACTCATGAGCCCACACTCATCTGATAACTTCTCCAAAGAATGAGAAAATGTATGCACATACACACATATATATACGCATATAACCAAATATGCACCAAAATATATATATTCGTATAAAGATATGAATACCCGTATTCATATAAAGATAAAAATACACGTATTTATACAAATACCCGTATTCGTATAAATACCGTATTCGTATCAAAATACGAATACCCAAAGGAGAGATAATGAAAAATATAATACTAGCTCACAATAATCCGGCTATCTTTCAAATCTGCCAGTATTATCAAAGCGCCCGATTAAAATACGTGTACTAATACACGTACTTAATCGAACCTAAGTGTGTATCAAAATACGCACAAACTATATCGTTTCGCCTGAACCGGGAAACCCTCTGTGTAGGACTCTAAAAACTCGACAATACGCTAGCAGTGGGTTTAACCACAAACACGTCAGCGGCACTAGCTATACGCAACAGCTACCCGGTATTGAACGAAAGGAAGGTCGATGAGCAAACCCATCCATATCCCTACTGAGACTGTAAATGACAATCTCCATACAGTCCGGACTCTTCGTCTAAAAGTATCGCATACCGGGTCTAGAGGATGGATAACGTCAGGCCCCTAATAGTCCGATAAGTCGTGTGATGTCAAGCTCGTTACCAAACCAAGAAACTACTGATCTCCAATCAGTAAATCCCATCAGCTCTGGTTAGGGACTTATGGTGATAGCCAATCGAACATAGCGCGACATCGACTCCCTATACCGAGAGAGACGAATCCATGACGATCGCTCACTACCTCCATGTGGCTCGGGACTGTACGCAACTAAAACATGTTTGCACGACTCAGTAGAGCCATGGTATGACAGTAATTTAAGTACAGTGGGAACTCACACGAGACAAATGACGATCTCATGTCAACAGATTACATGTGCTCATGTCAACTGAGAACTGTTATCTGACGATAAGTATAGTACCATTTAGAAGTTCTCAACGAGTCCGTCCGGTGTACTCACCCCAGTGAGCACATGTATACAATCTTAGGTGCAACACACCAATGGCTATGAGACCTGCCGCCGCCCATCGTCGAGGTCTGGAAACGTAGACACTAGACTACTTTGGAATATCGATGTTCAGTCTCGATACTCTCACGACTATGGACATTTAAAGGATATGCTTATGGACTACCAAGCTCTTACAAGTATAATCGTCATCATAACTTTGATAGTCAAGCAAAGATCATACGGGTTTTATCATTATATATCAGCGACACGTAATAACGAGTAAAACGCATACACATCAATGATAAAGACAACCAAGATAGTATACTATCATATCGAGTAAGACAGTTCTGCCTGTATAGGCACTCCTTCAATTATCATAATCGCCTACTTTCGAATACAATAATTGTCTTAAGGGCACTATAGCCAACAATGCTTGCATGGTGAACATGTAGATTAAAAAGAAACCATTTGAATTGTTTGCAATAGACAGCCAATGCATGCCTTGTAGTTAGTGCCATTACTAAAGCATATGGGGATTGGATTGAAAAGAAACCATTTGAATTGTTTGCAATAGACAGCCAACACATACCTTGTAGTTAGCGCCATTACCAAAGCATATGGGGATGACCACGACATCCTAAAGGATGAAGGAAAAAGGTAAAGATATTCAAGATAATGTAAGAACCCGGCTTTGATTAAAGCTTCAAGATAATGCAAACAAAGGTGAGGAAATATGGTTCAAGCAGAAGAGGTAGAAATGGTTTACGTGCCCAATGAGCGGTTAACGTGTGAGCACAACAGTCTAAGGAGCAATAAGTATGCACATTTTCAACCATGAAGATAAATGGTAATGATATTATCATCAACCTATTGGAAATCACTTGCAAGTTCTATCCAAAGTCGAAGAGACATATGTAAAATCACCCAGCAATGAATCTACACTATGATTGAGTGCTAATCCCAATAAGATTCCATTTAGGTCAACTATCATATTAGCAATAATAGAAATAGAAGAAATTTTTTGAACTTTAAATTGCGTAAAAGTTCAAAATGGTTTTTAGTTATGTACTCTATTTAGCCGTTTAATTTTGTGAAAATTGTTTCTGATAGTAGAAGATGAAATAATTCCCCCCCCCCACCCACCACCCACCCACCCCCGAGAAATAATAAAATAATAATAAGAGTGCGATGAGAGTACATTTTAAGTTAACCCCTCTCATCGAATAAACATCAACAACCGCCTAAGGCCTCAACAATTTATCATGGCTCCCATAAGCTGTATCAAGTATTGTAACTAAACATACTTTTTAACCGTATCGAAAGAGTTGAGTAACTTACTCTAATAAATCATAATTGAGGCTAGGCATTAAATCATGGCATTAATTGGTAAATTAAAAAACTTATAAATTCTTAATTCATTATTTCCTCATGGATTCAAGGTAAAATGAACTTGATTCGTATGGCTTTCACATCAACTTTGTGTTAATCTATATTGAGGTTTTGGCTTTAATTTACCATTAACCACAGCATTATGTTCCGTTTAAATGTTCAATAACTCAGGCACCTCACAAACATATATGTTGTATACTTTTACCTTAAGCTGTGATACCTAGGCAATTAAGAGTAAAGAGTAAAAAGAAAAATGCAGCTAAAATGAGAATGTTGAACGGGGAGGATGGTGATCGCTTTCACAGAGGATAAAAAGCAAAAGAATCAATTGAGAAAGTTTGCATATGGGTAACAAAGATTGATAAATGTGCCACTATAATTAGTGTGAAAGATTGTAGATAATGGAACAATGAAGACTACGGATAGGCCATAACGAGCATGGATGGAGGCGGTTTAATAGAAAATGTTAGCTGTCAAGTTCATCGAGAAGATGACCTTGAGAAACAGGATCTATTTAACCTTTCCCCCAAAAAATTTAGGACAGCTCATTTCGTTAATAAAGTCTCTACATAATACACAGATTCAAAGTTCAAATCTTCATTTTATATAATTTAGATAAACAACTACTTGAGATTAAACAAGTAAAAGCAGAGATTTTTACCAATTATAAGCTCCTGGAGATGAACAATCTTAAAGAGATAAGTTGGCAAACCATAAGCTAATGAGATTGAAATACGGTAAAGAGATAATGCAATATTACCTGGAGCCGTGATATTCCACTCTTGCTTCCCTGATCTAATGGTGTTGCACTAGGCTCTGCCAATAACTCTTAATGGAGAACGGCTCAAACCTCAAGAATGCCATGAGCGAGAACAAATCAAAGCTACTGTTCTGAATGGGCGTCCCTGTAACCACCCACTTCCTCTTCGCCTTTAAAGCAATGACTGCCTTGGTCTGCTGCGCCGCATAATTCTTGATCACATGGGCCTCATCCAAAATAATTCTCAGCCACTCAATCTCCTCTAACGGAGAGTTCTTAGTACCAAACTCCACTCCCAAAGTTTTATAAGTCGTCAATACAATGTCATGATCCGACAGCTCCTTAGTCTCTCTCATTCGCTTCCCATGGTACAAATACACCTTTAAACTATCCCGCCTAGTATGTTGCTCCAGTTGGGCCACCCATGTGGACAACACCGAAGATGGGCACACGACCAAGGTCGCCTTCGGTCCTGGAACCTCGTCATTTGAAGCGAGTCCACAATCTATCTTTCGTCTCATTCTAGAATTCACAGCCTTTTTACCCAGCTTAGAGGCGCTATTACCACCACTAGTACTAATGCTAGAGCTACCATTAGTAGCAATCAAGGAAAGCAATGTTCAGGTCTTACCCAAGCCCATATCATCAGCAAAGATGCCACCTTTGATGGGCTCCGGCTGCTCCGCCGTCTCGTGATTCGTCAGCAGGTTCAAGAACACCCCATCCCTCTCCTCCCAATACGGCGGCAAGCCGCTCGAATTCTCTCTCCAGATCAACCACCCCAACCCCTCCTTCAGATGCCGAAACAACTCGCTCGCAATCACCTCCCTGTTTGCCTCGACCACGCCGGCATCTCTCCTTTCCCTGCCGTCGCGAAAATCCCATCGATCCCCCTATCGATCTTCTTCTTCTTCCCCTTCTTCGACTCCATCTCCTGCACGATCACCGATTCCGACAGCCCGAACTCATGGTCCTCGTCCGAGATGAGATGCAGCCCCGCGGACTCGACGGCCGATCTCACGATGGGAAACGCATCGAGAAGCGCGAAGATGTGGATTTGGCAGGGGAGGCGGAAGGGGTTGGGGTTTTTGGGGGGTTTAGGGACGATGGCCTCGACGGTGACGAGGCGGGCGTCGACGAGGGGGCCGAGGGAGGCGGCGACGCGGCGCTCGATGTGGCCGACCTGGGCGGAGCGGGTGTTGAGGACCTTGATGGCGTTGGGGTCGTAGGGGTTGAGGGGCTCCCGCACCAGGCCCACCATCTCGCGGCCGTTGATGCGGCCGGTGTAGTACTTGAGGCCGACGATGTTGGCGATGACGAAGCCGATGAGGTACGACTCCGAGAGATGCGTCGACGGCGAAGCCTCGTCGCCTTCTTCGCCTTCGTTGAGTTGGGAGAGGCGATTCGGGTCGAATTTTTCCATGGAGAATGGGGTTTTGAATTTGAGAGAGGCGATGGTGTGTTTTTGAGTGACAGGGAAACGGAAGAGCGGAAAGGCCAAGGGTTTTGGAATTTTTATTTGTTTTTCAAATTTAGAGCAGACAATTTTTTATATTAAAGCATTTTTAAATAATAATTTTTAAGGAAAATTGCACCAAAACCAGCATATGTTCCACTGCCATCAAAAACTTTTTTCCAATCACAGCACCCCCAATGTTGTCTTCTGTTAAATCCGACCCTCTGTGACCCCCTCCTATTAGATTTGCAATATTTTATAATTTTTTTATTTTTTAATACCCAAATTATCCTTCTTCCCTGATGATGCTCGATATCGGTGATCTCCCATATCATGACATGTGGCAGATGACGTGTCCCAGAGCATACGAGAAAGGACCCACAGTGGCCGACCAGATCACTTCTGTGCCCTCCCCACAAACAAACGCTGGCTCACCTCCGAGCCCCCTGTACAATTGGCCTCCTCGGCCTCCCAGCTCGTCTCCGGGCTACCGCAGAATCAAGATACCTCGGCTCTCCCGCTTGACCGCGAGCTCTCCCGCCGAGATCATCTTACTCGGTCTCATCGACTGACCAACGGCACCGCTCACAGGCACAACTGCCATCCCGCGAATCTCGCCATGCGTGAGATATCCGCCAGCCACATCCTACGTTCCACGCCATCACGATCCCCCATTAATGAGCCTGTCTCGCCATTAATGGGAGATCCTGCCCATTACGTGGGCATGACATCGGGAGCGTAACGGCCGATGTGATTCTCGCGCCTGCCCTGCCTGCTGCCACCGCTATATAAACCCCTTCTTCAGACGGTTCAAGTAAGCCATTTTTACTCCACTAAGCCGTTACTCTGCTCGGATTTCCTCTCTAACTTGACCGTCGGAGGGTCCTCGGTGGTACAACCACCCCGGGACTTCCTTGCAGGTAGCTCGGCAACAACAACCTCAAACCCATTGAGATCCACACGCTTCAGGAGCCAGCCTCCAGATCTAATCTCAGCCGTCCATCGCCGCCATCAGCAGATCAACATAAGGTAACATCTTGGCGTGATCCAGGTCACGTCAGCCGGCGCCGTCTGTGGGAAAACCTTGATTCCATAAAAATAAAAGTTCATCTTCCGATCTCAATCTAATGGCGAGCGATCATCACGACGATCCAAGCACTAGCCGCCACCTCCCCCTCAACGGAGGCACGGACGAACCTCTTCCACCGAATGCCATCAACGCCCTTGCCGGCCGGATAGACCGACCCGCATCCATCGTGGAGGCGCTCATCCACGTCCAAATGGCAAGGCAAGATCCCCAGGTCACCGCTCCCCCGCCTCAGGACCGGGACCCCTACAGGGGGAGAGAGGACTCCGCACGCGTCGGCACTGCCGACCACCGACTCGCTACCTCCCACGGCCGCAGATCTCCCGGGATAATACATTCTGCGACCCGCTGGGCACCCCACAGTTCAACACCGAGGTCCGTCGCCAGAGCGCCTTGCCCCGAGCCTCTTCGCGACCCTTTCCCTCCCGAGGAGATGTCGGTCAGCTCACCTGTTCTTAGGCATGACTAACACCCCCTCCCTCGACGGGGTCGCGCTAACGGGACTCGCCACGGCGGCTCGAAGACTACCTTGCCGGGGGATCTAAGGAACCTCATTGAGAGGAACCGGGGCCGCGCCTAGACGCAGGTCTCCAACAGCAGAGGCCGGGGATCAGAATGTGCCGAATCGTCGGGATACCACGGCCGACTCGACGCCCTCGAGAAGAAGATCGAAGGTATGCATCGGGAAGGTCACCGCTCGAGCTACGGGGCTAAGTACGCCGCTGACTCGCTCTCCAAACCGTTCACCGAGGAGCTGCTCGCCGTCCATGTCTCCTCCCGCAACAAGCCCCCAAAGGAGTCCCTCTTTGACGGTAAATCTGACCCGAAGGACCATTTGGATGCATTCACCACGGGGATAAGCTTCCAAGACAACTCCGATGCCGCCCAGTGCCGAGCTTTCCCGGCCACTCTCATCCGCTCCAGACGAGACTGGTTTCGAGGACTTGAGCCTCGCTCGATCTCAACTTTCGACGAGCTAGCCATCCAATTCCTCGGCCACTTCGTCGGGAACAGGCGGTAAAAACGCACAGTTGACCATCTCTTCACGATCAAGAGCGGGGACAAGGAGACGTTCAAAGCATACGTCACCCGCTTCTACAACGCCCTTCTCGAGATCCCAGAGCACCAGGACGAGACGGTCATCACAGCACTTAGGTCTGGTCTTAGGCACAAAGAGTGGTTACGCTCCTTTGCATTAGCGCAACCTAAGACCATGGCCGAAGTAATGGCCTGGACCAAGTGCGAGGTCCAGCTCGAATCCGAAGTGAACGCAAATCTCCCCCGGGCAGAGCAAGCCGACCAAAAGAAAAGGGCAAGGAAAGAGAGAAGGCGTCCTGAGCAACCAAAACCCTACTCCTCGAAGTTTCAGTAGTACACCCCGCTCAACGTCTCCCAGACGGTACTGCTTGAGGAGGTTAAGGGTGAGGGGTTCTTCAAGCTCCCCCCCCCCGATCTCACGAATGGCCTCAAAGCGAACCCGGGGCCCCTACTGCGGTTTCCACAGGTCGCTAAGCCACTCTACGGAGAGCTGTAAGTAGCTCCGAGATTGCATCGAGGAGATCATCCGTTCAGGGCACCTCGCGGTGTACTTGAGGGACAAGCGGCAAGCTGACCGCGAGCAGGAGTAGCGCCCCCCTTCCGCCGAGCTGACCATCGGCCAAATCATGGTCGTGTCAGCGGAGGATACGCCTGGTACCCATGAAGCTCAGTACCCTACGCCGGGCATAGAGGCCAACAGGCATTCGAGGGGCTCAAGCTGCACGAATAAGAACATCTACTAGCATTTATTTCCTTTGCCAAGGCAATGTAAACCTTTCTCAAGATCTTTCTGTTTATGTAATAAGAAAAGATCACTAAAACATTGCAAAAAGAAAAAGAAAATTTTCGTTTATTCAAAAGGGTACTAGAGGCTCCTCAGCCATACATCGAAAAAGAAAAATTACAATAGCGGGGGAAGGGGGTGCAGAGAACACTGCTCGTGGTACTCTGAGGATATTTCCGCCAGCCGAGCCCTCGCGGCATCTAACCTCTGCCCTCAATGTCCCCCGCGAATGTCGGCATCGTGCCTCAATTGGTAGCACTTAAGGACGAGCACCACCGAGCGATTTAGCCGACTCGCAGAGATCAGACCGAAGCGCCTTAGAGACCTTAGCTTGCCAACGGACTCGTCTTTCAGCTGTTCGGACAAGGGGTTGTAGAGCCCCGGCGACGCCCTCCAGATGGAGTACATCAACAGCTGAAGTAGGGGGAGCGCCGGGGGAGCAATCGGCCAAAATGATCCTCGATGCGGCTTATCACCAACTGCACCGTGTCCTCAGTACAGTACTGATCATAGAGGTACACGTCCTCAAAGTTTATGATCTCGGGGATGGTGAAAGGGAAGTCCTCCATTCTTACGTTTCGGGTGTGAGGAAGGGAGTAATCAACACTCCCTCTGTTTTATAGCCTACAATGCCCCCGGAGTTCAACGGTCGCCCGTTTCATCCGCAACTATGCTGCCACGCGGCAGACATCGCGCCGCTCGATTCGAAATCGAAACGACACTACTCCGACGTTCGCGTTCCCCACGCGATCATGACATGTGTCGCCAGCAACTGTCCCTCTTCCCGGTACTCACACCAGGGAGGACGGACAGAACCTCGCACAAGAGGCAACTGAGCATCTTTACTGCTCGGTCCATCCTTAGCAGGCCTCACACGGCCCCTCCAGCGCTAAGGATCGAAGTCCTCACCAAGAGGCAGCCGAGCGGCTACCCTGCTCGGCTATCCCTGGCTGGTAGCTCCTTACCTCCACAACGCCAGGGATCAATGCCCTCGCCAAGAGGCGACCGAGCAGCTTCACTACTCGATCCATCCTTAGTAGGCCACTTACGGCCCCTCCCGTGGTAAGGATCTAAGCCCTCACTAAGAGGCAGCCGAGCAGCTACCCTGCTCGGCTATCCCTGGCTGGTAGCTCCCTACCCCACAACGCCAAGGATCAAAGCCCTCGCCAAGAGACGTCCGAGCAGCTTCACTGCTCGGTCCATCCTTAGTAGGCCACTTACGGCCCCTCCCGTGCTAAGGATCTAAGCCCTCACTAAGAGGCAGCCAAGCGACTACCCCGCTCGGCTATCCTTAGCTGGTAGCTCCCTACCCCATAACGCAAGGGATCAAAGCCCTCACCAAGAGGCGGCCGAGCAGCTTCACTGCTCGGTCCATCCTTAGTAGGCCACTTACGGCCCCTCCCGTGCTAAGGATCTAAGCCCTCACTAAGAGGCAGCCTAGCGGCTACCCCGCTCAGCTATCCCTGGCTGGTAGCTCCCCTACCCCACAACGCCAAGAATCAAAAGCCCTCGCAGGAGGCAATCGGGCCCGCCCTTGCTCGGTTATTGATCAGTCGAAAATATTGCATTCTTAACACATCAATTTCCCTAATCTTTCTAATCATCTAAAGGTGTTTGGTATAAATATAGCACATATTAGCAATTCGTCTGCAAAATATCAAATAATATGTGTTATATATTATAACCGGCATTATGAGGAAAATTGAGTGTTTATTACTACATGCATGATATTGTATCTCTCAACACTTTTTATCGAGATTGTGTGCAGAAAATTCTTCAGGTCAAAGAACCGGAATTACAAAAGTGCCGATAAAACGCATCAAGTCAAAGACTTGAAATTTGGCAGCAACCAAGAAACAATAATAAGGTTCCAGGTATCAGAGAAGAACCCTAAAGCCAATATCAAGAGACACAGAGAAAACCAGCCATCAAACCCATCAAACGGCCGCGGATCCGCGGCCGATCTGACTCATCGACGGTTGGAACTTTTTCCCGAGGCTTCTCTTCAACTGCCAAACTTCTTCAAGATACTTCAAAGTCCCTAGAAATCTCCAGAAGTTTCCCTCCAACAGCCAAGCTTCTCATGCAAGCTAGATAACTACCTTAATCTAGAAACTTCCCTACAACTACTTAGCTTTCTATGCAAGTTTCATAACAACCCAACTTCTAGGAGAAGATAGAGGATAAACTATAAAAGGGGACCTATGGCTTCATTACAAAGGTTGTTGATTAGTTGTTCATTATTCATCAATTCCAAATACAAGTTGAGTGACACAACTTGTAATCAAAACCCTAGCCCAAATCCAATTCCAAAGCCAAATCAAGATCCATCAAGAAGCGAATCAAGCAAGCTATCAACGATCCTTTATCGCGACGCCGGTCTTCATCAATAGCAAGTGATCGCAACCGTTCCACGACTCAAGAAGATCGATGCGAAGCTAATTTCGACGGATCTAGTTACCTCCTCAAATCTTGTAACCTCAAATTGAGTGAATGTGTACCTAATCGTCGATTAATAAAGGAGAAAATTGTAAATCTTATTTTCTTTACATTCTTGCATTATGAAAATTTATCGATTCTTGATTCTTTCATTTTTCATGATGTGTGAGTGAAATCTCCACTTGTAACAGAACCGAGAGAATAGGTAGATGATGATGATGAAATTCTTGAACGATTCTTAAGTCTTATGAGGTTTGTTAACTCTAGAAAAAAGAATCATCGATGACCTAATTTTGAGCAGATCACTTTCTTGAATATTTTCGCTCCAAATTAAAGATCAACGATCGGTGATTTTCTTTGCTAGAGGCTAGAATTTGAATGATAATCAATGAAAAGACAAGGGATAGTGAAGGAGAAACCCTAGTTTCTTCAATAGATCCCTAATCTTCATTGATCGCCATCGATCTAGCTACAATTCCTCAATAGATAAGATTTCGTAATCTTTAAGTATTCATAATCACTACTTATTTGATCGATTCCTATAAGCTAATCTTCATAATCTTGATAATCAAATTGATTGGGGATAATTTGTTGATTCTTGATTCTAGATCTAATTTCTTTATGTTTCTTGAAACTAAATCTCATAAATCTTGAATCATTTTTTTTATCTTTTCTTTTCAACTCAACTAAAACAATTTCGAACAAATTCACACAATCTCAGTGGACGATCCGTATTCGCTAACGAAGCTACAATAGACACCGTTAATTGATTGCGGTATAAATTTCTTTGGTTGTGAAACATTTTACAAAACACACGAAAGAATGATTAACCAAATGGCGCCGTTGCCGGGGATTGTGTACTAATTTGTTCGTTTTTGAAATTTGAGTTGAATTTTTATTATTCCATCAGAATTTTTAGATCAAAATCGCATCAAGTGCTTAACAATTTGTTGTGAATTGCTGCAAGGGAATCTGGAATCTCTGGAACGAAGGGAAAAATTTTCAGATCATATCAGAGAGTTCATTAAGGTAACAGAAGCATCTGCACAAAATTTCATGCAGAGATCTCTCCTTTCAACCGCGCATCCGCGGCCATAGAGGCCTTCTTGCGGTGGAACAGCGGTTAAATAGAGGCTTCAGTGCTCCAAATTTCTTAGGTATATCTCTGACTTTCTTATCTCCTCCCTGTTTTGTCCATTAACCAATTTCTGCAGGATTCTTTGCAAAAATTCGCAATGCCGCTAAAAGAAAATTGTTGTGTGTTTGATCTTGGTTGTTTGCATATTTTTACACGGAAATTAAGAGGTAAAGACCAAATTCAGATTAGGTGGGGAGTTCATTACCCTTGCTAAGCCCCAAAAATCACAAACTTGCATCCGCATCACCCTCATTAACTAAAAAATATCTAGACATGACTCTAAGGACCGTCGCGCTCACTTAGGACAGAAGGAGATTATGGGTAATTACCATTTATCCGCATTTCTTTTGTGTTGTCTAAGGCAAGTGTGTCTAAGGCAAATGGTTACTTAATTAGGCCCACTACTTACGTTGTGGAGAACCTCCCACTTACCTGGCACTTATCTCACCACAGAAGGGATAAAGAGGCAGTAGAGAATTTATCCTGCAATTTGTCTTCTGGAAGTTTAGGAGCAGTCTAGAGACTTGACCCAGGTGACCATTAGATTTAGGATTGCTTGTGCATTGTTTGTGTGATTTTTCAAAAATCCGTCTTTTTCAAAATAAACACCAAACCAACTTTCCCCTAATTATCACAACGCTGCCACTTGTGCTAACCATTTAGTGCATGCTCGGCTGGATACGGGATTCTAGTTCCCGTCTTGTCCGCGTTCCTCCTATCAACTCCGAAGTCGGTATTTCTACATCTACTTTTTCTTCACCCACTACCACACCCACTTCGATGGATGGTTCTTAATCGAACTTCTTTAACACCACTCTACCACCGTCCGCAGGTGCGCAGAATTTGCCCCGCATCTCTCTCCAAGAGAGATGCTACCCTATTCGTGGTCCTCTTTCTACCTGTCTTTCCATTCCACCAGCCAATGGGGACAATTTCGAAATCAAACCTCAATACATCAATGTTTTACCCAAATTTCACGGTCTCGAGTCTGAAGACGCATACGTCTTTATTACCAAATTTGAAAACATATGTGCTATGATGGGTACTTCACAGCTTTCTGTGGATGCTGTGCGTCTACGTCTTCTCCTGTTCACTTTGTGTGATTTAGCCGAGAAGTGGCTATATAACACAGCCGCACATTCTATTTCAAACTGGGATGAATTCATCGTAGCGTTCCTAAAATTTTTTTATCCTAATCATAAGACAGCCCGAGTCCGTAGCAAAATAAATCAATTTACCCAGCTTCCAAATGAACCATTTTCGAAGTGTTTTGAACGCTTCAAGAATCTGTTAGTACAATATCCTCATCACGGAATCCACCGATGGGATCTGTGCAGAATCATATATGAGGGCATTAATCCTACAACAAAACAGAATCTTGAATCCATGTGTCAATGTAACTTCATGTCTAAAGACGATGGTGAAGTTTGGAGATTTTTAGAAGATTTTGCTGAAAAATCTTTACAGTGGGAGAGTGTAGGTCAACCATCGTCTAGGAGTGGTATCCATCAACTTGATATTTCCATAGGAGTTAGAGCTGAAATGGCAGCAATGCAAAAGAAACTCGAAGCTATGGAACACAAATTTTTATTAGCCTCCCTAAATCCGATGACACTCCCCAAAACTGTCTGTGGATGCTGTTCTGATCCATCACATCTTACAGAAGAATGTCCATTGAATTCTCCGTTTCAAGGCCAAGAGCACACAAATGCTGCTTTCCAGCAAAGACCTAGAAACGATCCGTATTCTTCCACTTATAATCAGGGTTGGAGGAATCACCCTAACTTTGCTTGGAACCAACACCAAACTCAAAACACGGTCCCAAACCAAAACAACGTTCAAAGGGTCCCTCCACAACAACAGCAACCACTACAACTGACTCAGCACCCCTATCAATCATAAAATTTTCAAAATACGGTCAACACTTCTGCACCGTATAACAATCCTTTGCAATTGACCGGTACTGATGACTCCTCTTCACTTGCACAAACCATGAATTTGATTCTGAAAAATTTCATGCAAGTTTCGGCTGAAGTTAAGTCTTCTGTCGATGATATAAAGAAAAACTCTGCCTCCCAAGCTGAGAGTATTAAATCGATGGAAGCATAAATTGCACAATTAAAAGCCGAAATGAGTGCTAGAGAGAAAGAGAAACTTCCGTCTCAACCCCTACCGAATCCTGGACATTCACAACACTATAATGTGAATGCAATTACAATGTTGAGATCCGGAAGAGTGCTGAATAATCAAGTCGGTGAAGAGATTGATAATCATGATGAATTAATCAATAACACCCCGGTTTTCACTTTCACTTTTCCTTCCACTTCCACATCCACTTCTATTTCTGACCCTTGTTCGTCTACCCCACCACCTTCTTGCGAGCCTATTCTTTGTTTTCCTCAAGGCTCGAACCATCAGTATATTTCTTCTAGCCCACCAAAGACGATCCCCACTCCTATTCTGGGATCGGTTCCATACACACCACCTTCTTCAATGTTGGACCCAGCTATTATTTCTAAAGCTCCTTATCCGAATCGGTTAAGGGGAAACAAATCGAGTCCACATATGGAGAAGATTATGGAAATGTTCAAACAAGTTAACATCAATATCCTTCTCCTAGATGCTATCCAACAAGTTCCGTCTTATGCGAAAATTCTTAAGGACCTGTGCACTAGGAAGAGGAAGACTCAAGTGCCAAAAAAGGTCTTCATGACAAACAATGTTAGCACTGCTTTTATCCCACAGTTACCAAAGAAACGTAAGGACCCTGGCTGTCCTACAATCTTGATTTCTATTGGGGGTAAAAACATTAACCGTGCTCTACTTGACCTTGGCGCAAGTGTTAACCTGCTTCCATATTCGGTTTACGAGCAGTTAGAGATTGGAGAGTTGAAACCAGCTCATTGTACTCTCCAAATGGCAGACCGATCAATCACCAAACCTAGGGGTGAACTCGAGAATGTGTTAATTAAAGTCGGGGAATTCATATTCCCTGTGGACTTTATTGTTCTGGATACACAACTTATAGCGAACCCACGGAACCAAATTCCAGTGATTCTGGGTCGACCATTCCTTGCCACTTCTAATGCTGTCATTAACTGTCGAAACGGTTCTATGAACTTATCTTTTGGAAAAATGACAATTGAATTGAACATTTACAAAATTGGAAGTCAGCTGTCTGAACCTTCTGCTCACATTCTTGATGTCTGTTCTGTCCACGAGATAGCTCCCGAAAGATGCGAGGTTGATGAACTTTGCTTTGAAGATCTCGACGACATTAGCACATCAATGTTTGATCTTGCACATCTTAGTGAGGACACTTTTTCCACTCCTGAGTCTGAAACTTTTGACTCATCACTTTCCGAGTCTGTATCCTTTGCAGGCTACGAGCTTCTTCGTGAATCTGAATGTTATTCTTTTCCCCCACCTTCTATTGTTTCTCCGCCGACATTAGATCTCAAATTATTACCTTCTCATCTTAAATACGCATATTTAGGTGAGAATGAGTCTTTACCCGTGATCATATCCGCTTCTTTAGCCTTAGAGTAAGAGAATGCACTTTTGACGGTATTGATATCTAATAGTCAGGCTTTTAGTTGGACTATAGCTAACATCAAAGGGATTAGTCCCTTAATTGTTGAACATCATATACATCTGATGGATGAAGCCAAGCCAACCTGAGAACCACAGAGACGGTTGAACCCCGTCATGAAAGATGCGGTAAAGAAAGAAATATTCAAATGCCTTGACAGTGGTATCATTTACCCAATCTCTGATAGCCAATGGGTAAGTCCAATTCATGTGTCCTTAAAAAATCTGGCATCACGGTCATAACAAATGAGGCAAATGAGTTATTCCAAACACGCACTCAAACTGGGTGGCGTGTATGTATTGATTATAGAAAACTCAATGCCGCAACGAGAAAAGACCACTTCTCCTCTACCTTTCATTGATCATATGCTAGAACGCTTATCTGGACGTGAATATTATTGCTTCATGGACGGATACTCTGGCTATAACCAGGTCCCTATTACCAAAAAGGATCAAGACAAAACCACATTTACTTGTCCTTTTGGTACTTTTGCTTATGAACGCATGCCTTTTGGGTTATGCAATACTCCCGCTACATTTCAGCGGTGTATGATGGGGATATTCTCGGACATGGTCGAGAATTTTCTGGAGATTTTCATAGACGATTTCTCGATATTCGGAGATTCTTTTGATGACTGCCTATCACATCTAGACGCAGTTCTTACTCGTTGTAAAGAGAAGAACTTAATCTTGAATTGGGAAAATGCCATTTTATGGTCTAAGAGGGAATTGTGCTTGGACATGTTATTTCACGGAAAGGTATTGAGATTGACGGAGCTAAAATAGATTCATTCATAACCTTCCTCATCCCAAATGCGTTAAAGATATACGATCTTTACTTGGCCATGCAGGCTTTTATCGGAGATTCATTAAGGATTTTAGCAAAATTGCTAGACCCTTAACTCTTCTCTTGGACACAACCTTTCACTTTGACTCGGATTGTGAGGCTGCATTTGACTCACTTAAGAACTCTCTCACTACAGCCCCCGTTTTATCATCTCTAGATTCGAACCACCCGTTTGAGCTTATGTGTGATGCATCAGATGTTGCAGTTGGTGCAGTCTTAGGACAGCACATTGAAAAGATGTCACACGTGATTTATTATGCAAGTAAGACCCTGAATGATGCTCAAATTAATTATACAATTACTGAAACGGAACTCTTGGCAGTTGTATTTGCATTAGAAAAATTCAGGCCTTACTTGATTGGCTCACCAATTGTTGTGTACACTGACCACTCCGCTTTGAAACATCTTTTGGCGAAGAAGGATGCTAAAGGTAGGCTAATACGTTGGATTTTTCTATTACAAGAATTTGATCTTGTTATTAAAGATAAGAAAGAATGTGAAAACGTGGTAGCCGACCATCTGTTGCGCATCTCTTCTTCACATGTGACCCTGCCAATTAATGACTCTTTTTCGGACGAACAACTCTTGAACGTATCCGACGAACCTTGGTTCGGGGATATTGTGAATTATCTTGCAACAAGACTTATTTCCCGTGAATGGTCGAAACAGGAAAAATATCGATTTCTATCCCAAGTAAAACACTTTTACCAGGATGAACCCTATTTGTTTAAGTATTGTCCTGACAAGATCATTCACAGATGTGTCCCTAATGATTAATTCAAGAGTGTTCTATTTTTTATCATAATCAGGCATGCGGAGGTCACTCTGGTCCAAGAAAGACGGCGGAGAAGGTTTTGCAATGCGGTTTTTACTGGCCGACATTATCCAAAGATGCATTTTATCATTGCAAAACCTGTCCACAGTGTTAACACACGGGTATGATTTCTCGGAGGAATGAGATGCCACTTCAACCAATTCTGGTGGTTGAGATTTTCGACGTTTGGAGTATTGATTTTATGGGCCCTTTCCCAACTCCTTTGGGAATTTGTACATATTGCTTGCAGTTGATTACGTCTCGAAATGGGTTGAAGCTATTCCTTGTCGCTCTAATGACAAAAATGTTATCATTAAGTTCTTAAAAGAAAATATCTTTTCGCGATTTGGACACCCACGCGCTATTATTAGCGATAACATGACACATTTCTGTAATCGGTCTTTTGAGACTTTGATGCGGAAATATACAATCAACCACAAACTTGCCATACCCTATCATCCCAAAACGAGCGGGCAAGCTGAGGTTTCAAACAGACAAATCAAACAAATTTTGGAGAAAACAGTTTGTAAAAATCGAAAAGATTGGTCAACCAAATTGATGGATGCTCTTTGGGCATTTCATACCGCATATAAAACCAATCTAGGTATGTCTCCATATCGTCTAGTGTTTGTTAAAGCTTGCCACCTTCCGGTCGAGATTGAACACAAAGCATTGTGGGCCATTAAAGAACTTAACTTTGACTTAAATCAAGCCTGCAACTTTCGGAAGCTGCAATTAAATGAGCTAAGCGAACTCTGCGATGAAACTTACGATAATGCTGTAATGTAAAGAATCGGACTAAGGTATTTCACGATAAAAACATTTTGAGAAAAACTTTTACACCTGGTCAACAAGTCCTTCTTTATGATTCACGTCTCCATCTTCATGCGGGTAAGCTAAAATCTCGGTGGAAAGGACCTTTTGTTGTGCGGTATGTATACCCGCACGGGACAGTTGAGGTTGAAAATGTTGAAAACGGTACAATTTTCAAAGTAAATGGACATAAATTAAAACCGTATTTTTCTACTGACCCTACGGAGGAGCTCCTGTTTCTATAGGAGCCACTTTATCTTGACTAAAATTCCTCCGTCTCACCTCCATGTCTTGGAAAATACTGTATCATCTTTAGAAGGGAGGTGAGTGAAAAGAATAAATTTGAGGGAGATTTTCATGTTCATATATTATTGCCCCCGTTAATAAAATTCCTCCCAAGCTTACAGGTATCTGAGAGTTAACAGATGGCAACAGTGATGACACTGTTGTAAACAAGTTTGGGGGAGGTTTGTGCTTATTTACGCATCATTTTGCATCATACTTTGCATAAGCACAAAACATATATAATTTTTTAATATTTAATTTTATAATAAAAGATTAGATAGTGAAAAATTACATCCAAAAGATTAGAAAAATTTAAGAAAACCTAGAAAGATAGAAGTTTTCTTAAACGAACTAGTAATAAGTAGTTATGAGCCGTTGTCCCAAGGGTTAGTAAGATGAAAGAAGTCACTAATCTGCGGATAAAAATAAGTCTGAAAAATAGTTTCTATTCTGGAAGCCAAACATTTGAATGTTGATACCTACTATACACACTTACACACGTCTTGAAACTCGAGATAGTAGAGGATACCTTGAAATGCTCTTGTCTAAAAGCCAAAGTACAAAGAAAATAATAAAATGAAGAATAAAAGATAAAATGGTGTAGAAAAATGAACACTGGTTTTTGTAAACACCAAGGCAGCAATAAAAAAATATAGCGAGGGTGCTTCATCACCTAGTGCCTTAGACCAACTGGTTTAGGAGTCACTGCTAAGCCTTAGGTGTTGTAAGACGAGGAAAATGCTACTTACGCCTAATCAGCGGGCACATGAGTAATCGGTCGGCTAGTACCTCAAGAAGTATTAACGGCCGCATGAAAAATGTGTGAGCAATTTCATCTAAATATTCATCAATTAAAAAGTACTGAGGTCTATGGACAAGAGTATGATAGCTTGAATTGAATTCTTTGAGTGTAGGGATGTCTTTTACATACACGTAGGGGTATATGATCAATGTTTGGAAGAAAGGTAGGAATGAAGAATAAAGATGATGTTTTATTGAGAGATGATGTGATTTCTAATATCTTTTCATGATTATTAAGATAGGGCTCATAACAACTGAAAAGCTAGTATAGTTGAAAATTCTAATTTTCAAAGTCTTTCTTTTATAATTCTTGTCTTTATATGTAACTTTCACAGTCTTCCTTTTATTATGGGATTTTGTGGGTGCAATCCGCTGAAAACCCTCAGGAGACAACACTCCTCCTACTAGAGACGCCTAGAGGTTTAAAGGCTTGTTGCACGTGCTCAGTGCAATCGTGTTGCCTACGAAAGTGTGCTAGTTAGTTTTTCTTTTTCTTATATTTTCTCATTCTCTTAAATGAAAGATATTTGCTCGAGACGACCAAAATTAAGTTTGGGGGAATTTGATCAGTCGAAAATATTGCATTCTTAACACATCAATTTCCCTACTCTTTCTAATCATCTAAAGGTGTTTGGTATAAATATAGCACATATTAGCAATTCGTCTGCAAAATATCAAATAACATGTGTTATACATTATAATCGGTATTATGAGGGAAATTGAGTGTTTATTACCACATGCATGATATTGTATCTTTCAACAATTTTTATCGAGATTGTGTGCAGAAATTCTTCAGGTCAAAAAACCGGAATCACAAAAGTGCCGATAAAACGCATCAATTCAAAGACTTGAAATCTGGCAGCAACCAAGAAACAATAATAAGATTCCAGGTGTCAGAGAAGAACCCTAAAGCCAACATCAAGAGACACAAAGAAAATAAGCCATCAAACCCATCAAACGGCCACGGATCCGCGGCCGAGTCAGGCCGATTCGCCGCGGATCCACGGCCGATCTGACTCATCGGCGGTTAGAACTTTTTCCCGAGGCTTCTCTTCAACTGCCAAACTTCTTCAAGACGTTTCAAAGTCCCTAGAAATCTCCAGAAGTTTCCCTCCAACAGCCAAGCTTCTCATGCAAGGTAGATAACTACCTTAATCTAGAAACTTCCCTACAACTACCAAGCTTCCTATGCAAGCTTCATAACAACCTAGCTTCTAGGAGAAGATAGAGGAAAAACTATAAAAGGGGACCTATGGCTTCATTACAAAGGTTGTTGATTAGTTGTTCATTATTCATCAATTCCAAATACAAGTTGAGTGACACAACTTGTAATCAAAACCTTAGCCCAAATCCAATTCCAAAGCCAAATCAAGATCCATCAAGAAGCGAATCAAGCAAGCCATCAACGATCCTTTATCGCGATGCCGGTCTTCATCAAGAGCAAGTGATCGCAACCGTTCCACAACTCAAGAAGATCGATGCGAAGCTAATTTCGACGGATCTAGTTACCTCCTCAAATCTGGTAACCTCAAATTGAGTGAATGTGTACCTAATCGTCGATTAATAAAGGTGAAAATTTTAAATCTTGTTTTCTTTACATTCTTGCATTATGAAAATTTATCGATTCTTGATTCTTTCATTTTTCATGATGTGTGAGTGAAATCGCTTGTAACGGAACCGAGAGAATAGGTAGATGATGATGATGAAATTCTTGAACGATTCTTAAGTCTTATAAGCTTTGTTAGCTCTAGAAAAAAGAATCATCGATGACCTAATTTTGAACGAGATCACTTTCTTGAATATTTTCGCTCCAAATTAGAGATCAACGATCGATGATTTTCTTTGCTAGAGACTTGAATTTGAATGATAATCAATAAAAAGACAAGAGATAGTGAAGGAGAAACCCTAGTTTCTTCAATAGATCCCTAATCTTCATTGATCGCCATCGATCTAGCTACAATTCCTCAATAGATAAGATTTTGTAATCTTTAAGTATTCATAATCACTACTTATTTGATCGATTCCTATAAGCTAATCTTCATAATCTTGATAATCAAATTGATTGGGGATAATTTGTTGATTCTTGATTCTAGATCTAATTTCTTTATGTTTCTTAAAACTAAATCTCACAAATCTTGAATCATTTTCTTTTATCTTTTCTTTCCAACTCAACTAAAACAATTTCGAACAAATTCACACAATCTCAGTGAACGATCCGCATTCGCTAACGAAACTACAATAGACACCGTTAATTGATTGCGGTATAAATTTCTTTGGTTGTGAAACATTTTACAAAACACACGAAAGAATGATCAATCAGTTATCCCTAGCTGGTAGCTCCCTACCCCAACACACCAGGGATCAAAGCCCTCGCCAAGAGGCACCGGGCAGCAACCCTGCTCGGCTATCCCTGGCTGGTAGTTCCCTACCCCACAAGGCCAGGGATCAAAGCCCTCGCCAAGAGTCACCTGGCAGCAACCCTGCTCGGCCATCCTTAAGGATCAAAGCCCTCGCCAAGAAGCACCGGGCAGTAACCCTGCTCGGCCCGTCCTTAGTAGGCCACTTACGGCCCCTCCCGCGCTAAGGATCAAAAGCCCTTGCAAGAGGCAACCGGGCTCGCCCTTGCTCGGTTATCCCTAGCTGGTAGCTCCCTAACCCAACACACTAGGGATCAAAACCCTCGCCAAGAGGCACCGGGCAGCAACCCTGCCCGGCCCATCCTTAAGGATCAAAAGCCATCGAAAGAAGCAACCGGGCCCGCCCTTGCTCGGTTATCTCTGGCTGGTATCTCCCTACGCCAACACACCAGGGATCAAAGTCCTCGCCAAGAGGCACTGAGCAACAACCCTGCTCGACCCGTCCTTAGTAGGCCACCCACGGCCCCTCCCGCGCTAAGGATCAGAAGCCCTCGCCAAGAGGCAACCGGGACCGCCCTTGCTCGGTTATCCCTGGCTGGTAGCTCCCTACCTTACAACGCCAGGGATAAAAACCCTCACCAAGAGGCAGCCGAGCGGCTACCATGCTCGGTTATCCCTGGCTGGTAACTCCCTACCCTACAACGCCAGGGATCAAAACCCTCGCCAAGAGGAGCAGCTTCACTGCTTGGTCCATCCTTAGCAGGCCTTGTAC
The DNA here is from genome assembly GCA_030015575.1 of Agapanthus africanus. Taxonomy (NCBI): domain Eukaryota; kingdom Viridiplantae; phylum Streptophyta; class Magnoliopsida; order Asparagales; family Amaryllidaceae; genus Agapanthus; species Agapanthus africanus. The sequence goes on from CM057341.1 coordinate 663,673,315, forward strand.
GGCCCCCAGACACTGAGGATCTGAAGCCCTCATCGTGAGGCCACCGAGTCCCTTCTTGCTCGATGCATCCCCAGCGGGCATCCTCCTGCCCACCAGACGCTGAGGATCTGAAGCCCTCATCGTGAGGCCGCCGAGTCCCTTCCTGTTCGGCGCATCCTCAGCGAGCATCCTCCTGCCCACCAGACGCTGAGGATCTGAAGCCCTCACCGTGAGGACGCCGAGTTTCTTCCTGCTCAGCGCATCCCCAGCGGGTAGCCTCCTGCCCATCACACGACTAAGGAACAAAAGCCCTCACCAAGAGGCATCCGGTCTATCTACGTCTGAGCAATCTCCACCTCGACTTCGGGGCCATGGAGATACCGTCTTCCCGCCGGTCTTTGCACACTTGGCAGATGAACAGAGTCAAGTCGACGCGTAATCGCTAGATAAAGAACCGACATAGCATGAAAGCAGTACTGTGCAAATACAAGTGTTTACCGACAGAAAATACGCGCGCAAATACTACTGCATAAATAATTTATTCCAAAAATCAAAGTCTTTACAAGGGTATTTGGGCTCCCTAGCCTTACAAAATGCCCGGAGGCCTATAAAATTTCCGATACAACAAAAGAAAAGAAACAAGAAGACGAGGGGCTTCAGACCTCAGGGCCAGGCGCAACCCCAGGAAGCTTAATATCTACCATGGCTCGGGCGCCGTCTGGGGGATCAGCGCCCATCACAGGAGTCTCGGCGTCACCCTCGCTGGGATTCTCATCCCCGGCCTTGCCTTCGGGGTCGTCCCCCTGCTCGTCATCCCCGCGAGGATATTCAGCTCGGAGCTTTTTGTCAGTGAACTCCGGCATTCGAGCCTTGATGGCGTCGAGGGCCTCGTGCCAGATGGCGGTAGTAGCTTAGGCTAGGACGGTGTAAAAATCTTCCGACTTCTTATAGTTCTCCACCGCCTTCGCCGCTCGCTTCGTCCCCTCTATCGCCGCCTCCAGCTCCTTCCGGAGGGTGCTCGCTGACTTTTTCATGGTGCCGACGAGCACCTTGGAGTCCTGAAGCTTGGCCTCGGCGGCCTGGGTGGACTCATGGCACCGGGAAACCTCCTGCTTCACAGCCACCACCTCTTGGTTCCCGGCCGCCACCTCACCCTCCAGGGCAACGACCCTCGCCATCGCCGCCTCCAGCTCGAACTTTGAGCTCTCCTCCAGGGAGGAGAGCTTGCCTGCGGCTCGCATCGCCGGGGCTATTTCCTCCTCCTCCATCTGGACGATGAGGGCGACGTGCTGGAGGACCTGAAGAAATCAGAGGTGGGTCAGAAAGAAAAGGGGGACACCAAATCACGCGAATGATGAGACGCTAAGTGAAAAATCGAGTGAGTTGCGAGCACTAACCTGCACGGCCTCTTGGGCGATGGCCGCCATTTGCGCCTTGAAAGTCCCCCAAGGGACCTTGCCCCCGGCCGACCTCTCCATGTTGGCCAGCAGGCTGTCAGCGATGGAGAGCCCTGAGGGCACCTTAAAGCGGAGGTCCCCCTTGTCCACTAAGATCGGGGAGGCCGGGGTCCGCGGAACCGTTCTGGGGAACCTCTTGAGAGCTGACGGCGGAGAGCCGGACTCTATCTCCGAAGCCTGAGCCTCCTGTCCCCGAACCCGCTTTTGGCTCGGTGCCTGGCTGGGCTCCGGGGCACAGCCCGCACTCGAACACTAGGGTGGGACGGCTGCCGGGGGGCCGGGACCAACGTCGGACGAGAAGAGCTGGCACCTCCAGCTTTTGATCCCTTCTTCGGCTTGCGCATGGCCACTCGAAGGTGGCTCAAGTCCATGGGTTCTGCATAGGACAAGATACAATGGAATCAGCAATACAAACAAGAGTGAAAACAAATGAAAACCTAACAGATCGCCTGCAAGCTCCTAACTTACTGACGAACTGGGCGGGGCTAAGCCCAGCCCAACTAAGGGCCCGCTCAGAAAGCAGCACGTCAGCCCGGAGAATGGGATCCCACTCCGCCACTCTCACTGCGTCGGGATCATTGGACGGGCTTCCCCGCCAGCACCTATCCCTAGACTACTCGGTAGGCACAGGCCAGTCCTCACCCTCTGGCGTCCCAACAAAGAAAAACTTCTTCTTCCAATCGTGGATGGAAGAAGGCAGGACGATGACTCCCGACCCAGCTGCACTCCCCCGTTGTTTCCTTAAAAAAGAGGTAAACCCACCCCGGGTCGCCCGCGCGTGTGCCGGGGTGACCTTTGTAAATGAGAGAGGAGGCAAGGATGGACAAACCGAAAGGGATCATCTGCAACTTCAAACGGACCAGGAACCCAAGGAGAATCCTCCAGGAGTTCGGCACTAGCTGGCCCGGGGCTAGCCCAAAGTAATTTAGCGCTCTAACAATCTCGGGAGAGAAAGGCAGGCGCATTCCGGTCCAAAAGGCTTGCAGGTACAAGGCAATCTCTTTACCCCGTACCTAATCTGCCCTCTCTCCTTCCTCGGCCAAACGTAGTGTATAGCCAGAAGGGATATGGAAATGAGCCCAAACGATGGCAAGCTCGTCCTCATACCTCACCAAGGATGGCACGCCAGGGGCGTCCGCCACCTCCGCTCTGGGAACTGCCCCTGTCGTGCGACCCCGGGAAGAGGATCTAACCCTAACTCCCCGAGAAGACTCCAACTCAGTGGAAGAACCCCTAGAATCTACCTCGACGACATCTACAGACTCCTCAAAAGAAGACATCTAACCTGATGAAGAGAGGTCCCCGGGAGAGAAAACGTAGAGATTCGACCTAAAAAGGAGAGCGCCGAGCTAACAAGACTCAGAACGAGGAAAATATGAAGAGATATGGGTCCTGAAGCGGACCCCACCTTTATTTATGGCTGCCAGCGCGCACATCCTATGGCGACGGTCATCTCCCGCCAGTGCATTCGACGACCACGATCGCTCCACTTGCCGCACGCACATTGGCCAAATCCCATCAGACGCCAGAGGTCTGCGGCCCGTCGCGTCAGCCAACCAGCGCCCGACACGTGGACTGTCGCTTCGGTGAATGTACGCATGATCCGGTGCACCCTCTTTAATGCAAAGATCGCACCCCTGATTCACTGGCGTCATCCAGAAAATACAACAGATTGCCCGGGAACACGCCCCGACAATATCTTCGAAAAGGAGCTCACCTCGGGTGAACCGACGGACCACTCTCGACCCGACCCGTCAGCTAGTCGGGATGAGAGTGGGGGGCTAATGATGATGCTCGATATTGGTGATCTTCCAGATCATGACACGTGGCAGATGACGTGTCCCAGAGCATACGAGAAAGGACCCACAGTGGCCGACCAGACCACACCTATGCCCGCCCCATAAACAAACGCTGGCTCACCTCCGAGCCCCCAGCACAATTGGCCTCCTCGGCCTCCCAGCTCGTCTCCAGGCTACCGCAAAACCAAGATACCTCAGCTCTCCCGTTCGTCCGCGAGCTCTCCCGCCGAGGTCATCTTGCTCGGTCTCATCGACTGACTAACGGCACCGCTCACAGGCGCAACTGCCATCTCGCGAATCTCGCCATGCGCGAGATATCCGCCGGCCACATCCCACGTTCCACGCCATCACGATCCCCCATTAACGAGCCTGTCTCGCCATTAATGGGAGATCCCGCCCATTACACGGGTGTGACGTCGGGAGCGTAACGGCCGGCGTGATTCTCGCGCCTGCCCTGCTGATTATAGAGGTTTGCGTGCGTGCGTTTTGAAATCAAAGAATAGAATATACCGCAATCAAGATTGTGTCGCTTGGTAGCTAGCCGGTTAAGTACGGATCGGTCCACAGGGAAAACATGTTCTTTTCTTATTGTTCTAACGAGTCAATTCCTATTTGTGGTAGATTTTGATTTTTATAAAAATTGAAATTGAATTTGATTTGGATTAAAACCTTGCTAGGGTTAGGATTAGGCTAGTTTGGAAAGTTAATTCTACTCACCTCTTTCTTTGCCCTGATTAAGAACATAGATGTTAGGGTAATAATTAACAAAAGGGGTTAGTACGACTAGGAAGAAACATAGTTTCTTCCCTTTGGTCCTTGTCCGTCCTTTCTTAATTCTTAGCCCTAACCTCTATGTTAATCAACCACAACCGGTCTAATTAGGGAATCACCACTATCTCGTGGGATAGGGTGCCGTAGTGAGCAGTGTGTGTTTGAGTAACATAGAGCCCTAATTTATAGAATTATACGGGCAAGAAAGGAGTGAGAGATTTCCATCTCTCAAACCTTCTCCAAAGCTAACCCTAACAAGTGAGGTACTACTCACTCATTAGGGAATTAACAATGGAATTCATTTTTTCTTTTTTAATTATCTAATTAACGTGCAGATAATAAAAGACAGATATGAAAAATTACAGAAATCTAAATTGCAAATAAGGAAAATTCAAAATAAAAACTTACTTTTATTGATGCACTCTTTGACGATTACAATGGAATGAAAATTTTAAACTAGAAAATAAAAAGAGGCATCTTAAAAGAGGCACCTAAAAGAGGCACCCCCCAAAAGAGGCTGTAGGTTTTCCTATTTATAGATAGGAGAAACCCTAAGGTTTATATCTGATCCACATCTGAAATTACAAGACTACCTTAAGAAAACCGGATCAATGCACCGACACGTGCTCTGCACGGCCGCGGATCCGCGGCCATAAGCCTTGTTTGGCCGCGGTTCCGCGGCCGTTTGATGGGATCTTGGGCTCATTTCTTCTGTGATGCTTCAAGTTGCTTTTTCTATTTGTTTTCTTCACTTGGTTCCTCAGAATCTTTTCTACTTTCTTCCAGATTTCCAACAGTGCAGAATTTGTGGACTTTTATTGTTAGCTTCGCGTTGAAGTCTTATATGCTATTGCTGCCCTTGTACTTTGTATATTGAACTGTTTGCTGATCTTCGTTTGTTCCTCAAACTGGTAGGCGGCATCTTGCAGATTCATCTATTTGTTGGTCGTAGTCTCACATTTGTAGCGTTTTTTCACTATTTTCATTGTATTGTTCCGAGAACCTGTAACCTGCAATTATTTAGCAGATATGGATCAAAATCACCTATTTATTTGCAATATGATTAAGAATGGGGAATATAATGATGCAAAATTCTGATATGAACAAATACCCCCAAACTTATCTTTTGCTCGTCCCGAGCAAAACCAATTTATTCTCGAAAAATCCTAACCTCACTTTTGCAGGGAACGCGATTGCACTGAGCTCGTGCAACAAGCCGTTAAATCTCTAGGTGTCCCTAGTAGGAGTGTTATCTCCTAAGGGTTTTCAGCGGATACTACCTACAAAATCCGATCAATTTGGCATGTTGACTCTCATTCTTCAATTCGGTATTCTAGCAAGAAATTCTATTATCTTCGACTTAGAAATCATCAACCCGTATTTTTCACACTCACTTTTCATTTAACTTAAGATTGTATATGTTCTGCAAATTTGTTAAGCTTTCAGCATCTTTTGAATTTTCCTTCTAAGGTTCCATCTTAACTTAGGAATTTTTATCATCTTTATTGAAGATATAATCCCTATTTTTCATTCCTATCTCTCATCCAAACCAAATCATATACCCCTATGTGTTTGTAATTTTTACCCCTTCACTTGGAAATTCAATTCAAGCTATCATACTCTTGTCCATATCCAAAATACTTTCAGTTGGTGAATTTTAGATGAAATTGCTCACACATCCTTCATGCGACTGTTAATACTTCTTGAGGTACTAACGACCGATTACAAAATGTGCTTGCGCATTTAGGCATAATTCCTCGTCTTGTATTACTTAAGGCTTAGCAGTGACTCCCAAACCAGTTGGTCTAATGCACTAGGTGATAAAGCACCCTCGCTATATTTTTTATTTATGCAGCCTTAAGTAATTACAAAACCAGTGTTTATTTTTTTATGTCGCTTTATTCACCACTTATATTTTTATTTTATTTTCCCTCGTACTAAGGATTTTAGACAAGAGCATTTCAAGGTATCCTCTACTACCCCAAGTTTCAAGGTGCGTGTATGTGCGAGTTGTAAGGTATATATTTTCAAAATTTAGACTTAAGGTTCGGAATTATTTTTCAGACTTAAACTTCAAATAAAAATTTCAATACTCTTCTCTTATTTTGACTTAGCCCAAGAACTGAACTCAAAATTTGCCTATTTCTAAATAAAATACAAGGACATATATTTTCTACAGTTAAACTTTAAGAAAGGTTATTTTTAGGGTTTTTAATTTACTAAGTTTAGGATCTAGTTTTTCCTAACTATTCAACCGTCATGTTGAATTTAAGTCAAATACGGCCAAAATTGAACTTTTCAATTTTTATAATTTTTATTTTTTTTTTTGATTTTTATGGATTTTAAAATAAGTATGCAAATGCAAAAATATACACATGAATGCGAAGGAAGAAAACTTACCGAGCACACCCCCAAACTTAAACTTGACAGTGTCCTCACTGTCAGGCAACACCAAGAGGGTCAAAATTGTAGGTACTCACATGTTTTTTTTTATTATTATGATTATTAACATAAAAACAAAATATATATACACAAAAAGGTCCCTCCAACTTAAGTGAAACAGTGTTTCCACTGTTGCCATTTTTTAAAGTTCATAGTTAGGGAGGAGAAAAACACAGTATCAAGCTATACAAGACCTTACACTGGCCAAAAGTTAGTACCAACCATTCAAAATTTTTATCGTTATAATGGTGTGGTTGGTGAAAGAATGGAGTGTAGAGAAAAGAAATGAGAAGCACACGAGACCGTATGGGGATAGAAGCAGTATACGGTCTCGGTGGAGGAGAAGAATGGCGGAAGGGAAAAAGAAATGGTGGTGATTCGACTTCTTCAGGTGGAGGTTGATTAATCACAAAATCCGTGTCATTTAGGAATGCGAGTTCGTCGGTGAAAATATCTTCGAAACTTTCATCGATGGTCCGATTGAACGTTTCAATGTCAATAAGTGTCGCGCCAGAATTCAACACACTTGATTTTTCAAAAATTACGAAGCTAGGAGACTCGTAAGGCTCATCTACCTTATTCTCAAAAGAGTCTAAATCAAGTTGTTTTTCTAGAATTATCGAACTCAAAATATCGGATTGTGATTCATTAATACTCGCTATCATTAAAAGAAGATTAGAAGAAGAACCAAAGAAAGTGGGAGAAAACAGTGGAATACGAACTTGAGGGTGGAAATGGAGTGTATAAATTAGCACAATTTGTAATGACCGATATGTAAAAAGCGATTGTGCTAATCTATCAACCCACTGAGAAATGAGGTCAAATCCCTCAATATTCGTGAGAAAACATGGGTACGTCGAACTTGGTAAACCAGACATTGAAAATGAAAGTGTAACGGTTTCTTGCAAGGTCAGAACAAGGATGGAGGGAAGTGATTGAGGAAGGGTATCGGTTAAAGATTCAGGAGGGTGTGCGCAGTCAATGAAAGGGATAGAATGAATTGGAAAATCCGACTCCTCAAGTAAAACTGCTTCATTCTCAATAATTTCCTAAATACTCTCCTCAAAATTTAGCTTATCCATGCAATTCTCATCAAAATCAAGACGCATATGAAGTTCAGGAGAAACATTTAATGACTCGGGATAATGAATTGGAGAGAAAAACTCGGCCAAATCTGCGGGTTCATCATCCAAAATATTTCCTGTGTCAATATCCTCGATCAAGTGAAAATTAAATTTCTCAGACACCTCATCAAAAGCATGGACATCAATTAATTCAGGTTCTAGAGAAGAGGTGTAGAGGTCAAAAGGATTGGATATGGGTTCACTCGAAAGGGACCCTTCACAATCTGGCAAATCAAACACTACAAAGTCGCACAATTCATTAAACGTTTTATCTTCAACTGGTGAATCATTTGGGACACTTGATAGACATTCAAAACCGGAGTTGTGGGATTCAATTGGAGATGGGTAGGTTTGATTTGGAAGGGTGCACAGCTCACTCTCTCTACTCAAATTCTCAATCTGTCCTACCGCCTTATCATACATTGGAAAATTTGGAGCTAGTTGGAAACTAGCTACCGGGTCACTAGGTTGTATAAGGGCGGCCATAGACGCATTCAGATCTATCATATGTTGTCTTGATGTTACTAAAAAATCTTCCAACGACTGTTCCAGACTAGACATGGGTTGTGAATGTAGGGTTCCTAGGCACTCTTGTGAAGGTTCATAAGGCATCAAACATGCCCGGATTAAAATTTAGACGTGCCGAACAACCCAAAGCCGGGATCTTTGCTAGATTATTAGGGTTTAACATGCAAGATGATAACTTTTATCTAAGTGTGAGGGATTACAACCTTTGTAGTCCGCTCCTTCGCTTCATAAGCTCCGAGTAGAAGTCCCTTTGCCGCGATCCACGATCTCCCAGACTCATGAGAGGCTCCACGACTCGAACGATCCATGCTAGCTCGAAGTATTCCAAATCTCCGATGATCTACCTTGAAGTTGCAAAGACTCAAGCTTTCTCACTCTAAAGAGATGAACACACTAATCTCATGGGCTAGATGAGATGAGGATGAGAGAGTAGTATTTTTGCTTTCTTTTTAAATCATTTTCTCATATTTATTCATCACATAAAGAAAATCTAGTGAGCTTTCTTCAAGAGAGAAGAAGACGATAATGGAAATGATAAAATGAATTATATCTTTTGTGATGAATAGAATAAAAGCTATATGATTGAATTGTAAACCATGGTCAAGGATGAGTGGCTAGGATTTAGTAGAGAAATAACTAGAGTTAGGGTTTGGTTGGGTTAAATAAGTGTCATCCAAAAATATCCTAAGAATGACAAAAGAATAAAGCTTCTAGAAGGTGCATGAAGCATCCAACCCTAATCAAACCCTAACCTCAATTAATCATCCTTAAACATGTTTAACAATTAATCATATCATGTCACAATAATATATATCACATATATATTATATATTTGCAACAAAGGAAAATAATACAATTAACATATATCGCATATATATCAATGTATCATCCACTGAGAAAATGAAATAATAAAGCGAGCCAATATTAGATAATGTAATACAATATATCATATATATTATTATACATTAAATCATTGAATCAACACTTGATCCGACGATCCGGCTATATCGAATATTACCGACTAATATATCATGTACCGATTCATCGAATCAACACTTGATCCGATGACCCGGTTCATAACTTAATATAGCGAGAATATAATACGGTATCCCATATCGCATTATTCTCGGTCCTGCACATATCACATATGTGCCTCTACTCCGTTTTGCCTGAGCCAAGAAACCTCTGTGTAGGACTCTAAAGAATCGTCAATACGCCGGTAGCAGGTGATGATCATATCAAACACCCACAAACTGCAAGCGGTCAGCTAAACGTAACAGCCACCCAGGTATTGAGCGATCAGAAGATCAACAAGCTAGCCTGTGCGTTCTCCTGTGAATCCAATCAGTAACACTCCCGTACAGTCCGGTCTGTTCGTCTGATATGTCGCATATCAAGTCTAGGGGTGGTATACGTCAGACCCCAGTAACCGATAAGTCGTGTCGATGTGTGGCTCATAACGGGTCGAGAAACTACTAGTAACACTTACCAGTAAATCTCTATATCAGCCCTGGCCAGGGACTTCCAGTTATAGCCAATCGAGCACAGCACAACATCAACTCTCTATACCGGGAGAGACGAATCCCCTCATATCGCTCATTGCCTCCATGTGATTCGGGACTGTACCCAAAAGCCACCGTTTTGCACGCCCTCTTGGACGTGGTAAGGTGGAAATCAAAGCACAGTGGGAATCACACAAGACTTTATGACGATCTCGGGTCTTCAGACTACCCTGTACCAGTGTCACCGGAGAACTGCCATCTGACGTGTGGTATATCACCATCTGGGAGTTCTCGGCGAGTCCGTCCAGTGTACCCAGTCTCCACTGAGCACCCGTACACCATCTCTGATGTCTAACACCGATGGATATGGGATCATCCATCGCCCATCATATGGGTCAAGATGCGTATACGCTAGTCTACTCTGGTGTATCGATGCCCTGTCTCGATATACCCTCGATTAGGAACAGTTATAGGATGTACTCATCGACTACGATGGCCCCACTAGTATGATCTCATCATAGTCCCAGTAGTCGAGTACAGATCCTAAGGGCTTTATCAACATGTGAGAGTAAAACAGTAAACCAATACAAGTCAATATGTTAAGATAAAGTGAAACCAAATAGCATACTATCATGACGAGCAAGAAAGTCATCTCTATATATATCCAAGCATCCATTATAATATACATCATATGTACAACAATGGCCTCTAGGGCATATACATAACTAACAATCTCCCACTTGCACTAAGGCCAGCTGCTGTAGTATCTCATACCTAGCATCCCGAATAATCTCTCAAACTGTATCTGGGGAATAGCCTTCGTGAATGGATCCGCAGTGTTGTCCTTCGTATCTACTCTCCTGACCTCGATCTCCCGGCGATCAACTATCTCCCTGATCAGGTGATACCGCCTCAGAATATGTCTGGACTTTTGATGGGACCTGGGTTCCTTGGCTAAAGCCACAGCTCCATTGTTATCGCAATACAGAGGTATTGGATGCTCAATGGATGGAACCACACCAAGTTCACTAATGAACTTCTTTATCCAGACAGCCTCCTTGGCAGCATCGTTGGCAGCGATGTATTCAGCCTCCATCGTCGAGTCTGCAACGGTATCCTGTTTGGAACTCTTCCAACATACCGCCCCTCCATTGAGAGTAAAGACAAAACCCGAATGCGACTTAGAGTCGTCCTTATCACTTTGGAAGCTGGAATCGGTAAAGGACTCCACCTGGAGTTCTCCGTTACCATACACCAAGAACATCTCCTTAGTCCTTCGCAAGTACTTGAGAATGTTCTTCACAGCTGTCCAGTGACTCTCTCCAGGATCTGCTTGATACCGACTCACTACACTTAGTGAGTATGGTACATCGGGTCTGGTACATAGCATCGCATACATGATAGAGCCTACTGCCGAAGCATAGGGTATCCCTTGCATGCGAGCTCTCTCCAAATCAGTCTTGGGAGACATCTCTTTGGAGAGAGTGAGTCCAGAGATCGTGGGTTGGTTCCTACGCTTGGATTCTTCCATACTAAACCTCTTTAGTATGGTGTCAATGTACCTGGATTGGGACAATCCCAGTATCCGTTTAGATCTATCTCTATAGATCATGATTCCCAATATGCAGGAGGCATCACCTAGATCTTTCATTGAGAATCTCTGTGATAAGAAGAGCTTGACTGATTGCAGCATAGGAATATCATTTCCTATCAAGAGTATGTCATCCACGTATAATACGAGGAAGACAACCTTACCCTCTGCTACCTTCTTATAGATACAAGGTTCATCTATATTTTTGATGAAGTCAAACTCTTTGACTACAACATCAAAACAGATGTTCCAACTCCGCGATGCTTGCTTTAACCCATAAATGGATTTAAGCAGCTTGCATACCTTTCTGCTGCTCCCACTATCTACGAAGCTCTCTGGCTGAGTCATGTACACGCACTCTTCTAAATCACCGTTTAGAAAGGCGGTCTTAACATCCATTTGCCAGATTTCGTAGTCATGGTATGCAGCAATGGCAAGTAAGATCCGGATGGACTTAAGCATAGCCACTAGAGAAAAGGTTTCGTCATAATCCACACCTGGTCGTTGACGAAATCCCTTTGCTACCAGTCTAGCTTTGAAAGTCTCAACTTTTCCATCTACACCAAATTTCCTTTTAAAAATCCACTTGCTCCCAATGGGTTTTACCCCTTCTGGAGCATTTTCCAAAATCCATCCTTTATTGGTGTACATGGATTCCATCTCAGATCGCATTGCATCCAGCCATTTCACAGAGTCACCACTCGTGATGGCCTGCTCGAAACTAGTCGGGTCATCATCATCCATGATGCAATCCTCGCTTCCACCATCAATGAGAAAACCGTAGTATCTCTCAGGTGGATGAGAAACCCTACCAGATCGGCGGAGAGGCTGGGGTTCGTCGGGTACTACTGAATCCTCTGGTTCCACTAAATCTTCAGTTGTAATTTGTGTTTCTGGAACCTCTTCCAGCTCTACCTCTTTGCCACTAATTTCTTTTTCAAGAAATTCCTTTTCTAAAAAGGTGGCATATTGAGAAATAAACACCTTTTGTTCCTCAGCGTGATAGAAAATATATCCTTGAGAATTCTTAGGATATCCCACAAATTTGCAAAGAACTGACCGTGCCTCGAGTTTGTCTGGATTTTGTCTTTTGACATAGGCCGGACAACCCCATATCTTAACTCTTTTAAAATATGGTTTCTTCCCACTCCATATCTCATGTGGTGTGGTAGGCACATATTTAGACGGAACTTGATTCAATAGGTATGCTGCTGTTTCAAGCGCATACCCCCAGAAGGAAATAGGTAACTCAGCTGTACTCATCATAGAGCGTACCATATCTAATAGGGTGCGATTCCTCCGCTCCGATACACCGTTGTGCTGTGGTGTATAAGGAGGAGTAAGCTGAGAGAGAATCCCATTCTCTTTTAGATAATCTAGGAACTCATTGCTTAAGTATTCACCTCCTCGATCAGATCGAAGAATCTTAATACTTTTGCCCGTTTGATTCTCTACTTCGTGCTTATATTCTCTGAATTTCTCAAAAGCTTCAGACTTGTGTTTCATCAGGAACACATATCCGAATCTTGAGAGATCGTCAGTGAATGTAATGAAGTAGGAAGAACCGTTCCTGGCATGCGTAGACATGGGACCGCATACATCACTATGTACCAGTCCTAAGAGTTCGGTAACTCTTTCTCCGTGTCCACTAAACGGAGCTTTGGTCATTTTTCCTTTGAGACATGAATGGCAAGTATCATAAGATGATAATTCGAATGAATTCAAATAACCATCTTTATGTAACTTAGCCAGTCGTGTCGCATTGATATGACCAAGTCTACAATGCCACAAGTAGGATTCGTTCATATCTGAACTTTTCCTCTTGTGTGTGTTTTGTATATTCAGCACTGTATTCTGATTTAGAATGAATATGCCATTATGTAACGAGCCTGATGCAATCAACTTTTGATCTAGGAATATGTTCATAACATTATCCTTTACTACAAAATTATATCCTTCTTTACTTAATAAAGAGACTGATATAATGTTGCACATCATGTTCGGTATATAATAGCATTCATTTAGAATCAGTGTATTACGACTTGGTAATACAAGGTGATATTCACCAACTGCTTTGGCTACAATACTTGCACCGTTCCCTACTTGAACGGAATAATCACCTTTTCCTAGTTCTCTACCTTTTCGCAGCCCATGTAACAATTTACATATGTGGGATCCTGATCCGGTATCTAATACCCAGGACGTAGGGTGAACTGAGAAACAGTTCTCAATAACTAACACACCCGAAGAAGATGCATCAATATGCATGTTCTTTTGGGCTGCGTGAGAATCCAGATATTCTTCTATTTCCTGTTCAGTCTTATAACTCTTATAAGAAAGAACGGGTCCAACATTCCCTAGCTCAGTACAATAATTGGGTTCAGTCAATACATCCATATTATTATCTTGATTATGGCATGACATGGTCGCTACCTGGAGAGAGAGAGAAGAAAACACTTTAGCGTATGCTCTTGCAAGATTAGATTGGTTATTATCTTATCTAATCAGGATGTCTCCCACTGGTTTTATCAAATCTACCTTAAAACCCTAAAAGGTAAGATTAGCCGGGATTAATTACACCTTACAATTTCGTCAATCTTTTAGCCAGATCAGTGTCGGTACTTTGAGGGAGGTTCCCCGTGCTTTCGCACGGACCTAATTAAAGTAAACCTCGTTTTCCCAGAGGCGTAACCCCGTTAACACTTTTCTAGACACCTACTTGAATGACTAATTGTCCTGTGTAAAACTCTCCCAGGAGTAACACTTACTCGCAGTGGGTATCGGGATCCAACTATCTCATAGGAGGTATGCAATCTCATTGCAAATTTCAACACTTGAAATTCCCGATAATATTTTGCCCCTAGCAATTTATGACCTTAACATAGTCAACAAATCATAATTGCTAGCCAAGTTCAACCCGTCATTTCCCGATTGAATTAAATCCACCTGCACGACTCTTAACATAGTCAACAAAGTCGCACAACTACCTTAATCCAATCACATCTCATGTTTTAGCAGATAAGTACTAATTAGCTACCGCACACTACGCCTTAACATAGTCAACAAACGTAGCACGAATACTAACTAGTCTTTATCTGAAATGACGGAGGGCTACGCAGGTTTTTCAGAAAACCCCGAGCGTAATGAACTTGATATCGTTGTAGAATCGAGTGAAGTTTTTGAAAAGGAGTGTTTTTGAGGCTTTTCTTAGTTTCGCTAAAGGGGTCACTCCCGGTGAAGGGATCGTCGGCCCTTTCCTCATCGAATAAGGTGCAGGATATATCATATATACCGCTGTGCAAAGCAAAACTCTAAAAGCAATCAAAAGACAAACCGCGTTTTGTAGCATCTGCCAGTTTCGCTAAAGAGGTCACTCCCGGTGAAGGGATCGTCGGCACTTTCCCCATCGAATAAGGTGCAGGATATATCATATATATCACTGTGCAAAGCAAAACTGTAGCTACCCTTTTTATAAAGTTTTTGATTCTACAACATCTTTAGGTTTCTTTTCTTTTCATTAATCTCATTAATAAATATCCCATCAGCTTATGCTTCCTAAGCATCACAGAAGAAACGAAAGCAGTAATATTTATATATCAGCATATATATATAGTATAAGCATTCGTCTCAGGCAGTAATATGTGAAGGGTTCCTAGGCACCCTAGTGAGGTCTCACAAGTGATCAAACATGCAAATTTCTAAAAATTACGGTGCCAAGAAAACCTAGAACGGATCGTTAACTAGATATTTAGGCAAAGCAAGCAAGTAATCGAATTAAATGCTAGGGGAAAGTGACTACAACCTTTGTAGATCCGGTCCACCACTTCGTGAGCTCCACGATGATCTCCCTCCGCTGTCCAAATCGAACTCACGACTCTAGCATTGGCATCATCGAAGAATGGGCGGGCTTGATCGTCGGTTCGATGCCGAAGATGATCTACGTCGAGGCATCACAAGAACAAGCTCCAACTTCACCAAGCTTTGAAAACTTGTGAAGTAAACACCCTATACAACTTGGCAAGAGGTAGAGGATGAAGAAATAGGAAGTGGGTAGACTTTAGAATTGGATTTCTCACTCAATTTCACTAGTTGCCATTAATGGCCACTAGCTTTCTTCATGTTGAAGAAGATGAAGAAGAAGAAGAAGATATGATAAGTTAAATTAAAATAGAAAAGAAAATACAATACTTATCATATCTTCAACCATGGTTTAGTGTAGAGACTTAACTTAGGTTAGATGAGTGGTTAGGGTTAGGCATGAGACAAGAATGGTGACTAAGTCAATGCTTCATGAATCTTCAACTAAAAACAAATATAGCCACCATTCATTTCTCTTTTTCTTTTCAAATGAAATAAATAAAAAGATAAATGAATAAGCAAATGAAATGATACCCTAACCACTAACTAACCATGGTTCAATACTTTACACAAAACCAAGAAAGAATGTATCATCAAACATGATACAATCATGTGCACAAAAATATATCACATATACAATGTGCAATACAAGTGAGTAAATCCATTTAAAGTGAACCAATACTAGTTAATGCAAAGTAATATATCAAATATATAATTATACATTAAATCATTAAATCAACACTTGATTCAATGATCCGGTCATGTCGCATATAACCGGCCAGTATCCTATGTATCGGCTTACCGAATCAATCCTTGATTCGATAACTAGGTTATATCGCATACAACCATTCGATACATCCATCGCGAGAATAGAATACGGTATCACATACACGCATTATTCTTGGTCCCGCACATATCTCATATGCGCTCCTATTTCGTTTCGCTTGAGCCAGGAAACCTCTGTGTAGGACTCTAAAGACTCGTCAATACGCCGGCAGCAGATGTTGATCATATCAAACACCCACAAGCCGCAAGCGGTCTGCTAAACGTAACGGCCACCCGGGTATTGAGCGATCAGAAGATCGACGAGCAAGCCCGCTCACACTCCTGTGAATCCAACCAGTAACACTTACCGTACAGTCCGGTCTGTTCGTCTGATATGTCGCATATCTCACCTAGGGGTGGTAAACGTCAGACCCCAGTAGCTTGATAAGTCATGCCGACGTGAGGTCCATAACATTCGTGAAACTACTGATAACACTTACCAGTAGGTCACTGCAACCCTGGCCAGGGATTTCCTGTTATGGCCAGTCGAGCATAGCACAACATCAACCCCCAATACCGGGAGAGACGAATCCCCTCCTATCGCTCATTGCCTCCATGTGAATCGGGACTGTACCCAAAAACCACCTGTTTGCACGACTCAGTAGAGCCGTGGTAGGGTGGAAATCAAAGCACAGTGGGAGACACACAAGACTCTATGACGATCTCGGGTCAACAGACTAAGCTGTACCAGTGTCACCAGAGAACTGCCATCTGACGTGAGGTATAATACCATCTGGGAGTTCTCGGCGAGTCCGTTCAGTGTACCCAGTCTCCACTGAGCACCCGCATACCATCTTCGATGTCAAACACCAATGGATATGGGATCATCCATCGCCCATCACATGGGTCGAGAAGATATACGCTAGTCTACTCTGGAATATCGATGCCCCGTCTCGATATTCCCACGACTAGGAACAATGAAGGATGTACTCATTGACTACCCAGGCCCCACTAGTATGATCTACATCATAGTCCTGGAAGTCGAGTACACATCCTAAGGGCTTTATCAACATGTAATCAGAGAGACAGAAAGTATACATGTTTAGATAAGGTGCAACCAGATAGCGTACTATCATGTCGAGCAAGAAAGTCCTTCCTATATATGTCCCAGCATCCACTACAATATACATCCAATGTACAGTAATGGCCTCTAGGGCATACATATAACTAACAATCTCCCACTTGCACTAGGGCCATCTATAGCAGTGGTTGCAGTATCACATACTCAACCATCCCCTAAAAGTCTCTCTTTGGGAAAAAGGCCTTCGTGAGTGGATCCGCCGTGTTGTCCTCTGAGTCTTCTCTCCTAACCTCGATCACCCTGGAGATCAACTATCTCCACGATCAGGTGATGCTGCCTCAGAATTTGTCTGGGTCACTGATGGGACCAGGGTTCCAGGGCCAAAGCCACACTTCCATTGTCATACAATGGCAGGAACCTAGTTCATCTTATGAATCAATATACACCCAAACTTCCTCTTTGGTAGTATCTTCAATAGCGATGTTACCAGCCTTTATCGTCTAGTTTGCCACGGTATCTAGCTTGGAACTCTTCCAACATATCGTCCCTTTACTGAGGGTAAAGACAGTGCCTGTGACTGACATTCAGTCGTCTTTATCACCCTGGAACACTTCCAGTGATTCTCCCCAGGATCGATTGATACAATCTCACTATACCTAGTGAGAACCCTAATATCCCTTTAGATCTATCTCATAGGTCCAAATCTCAGGATTTAGGAGGTGTCATCTTTATCCTATTTGGAGAATCTTTGTGATAATAGGAGATTGATCGATCGTAGTATAGGAAACTCTTTTCCTATCAAGAGTATGTTGTCTACGTACAATACGAAGATGACCACCTTACTCTCTACTATCCTTTTATATATACAAGGTTCGTCTACCATTTTGATGAAGTCAAACACTTTGACTATCACATCAAAACAGACGTTCCAACTCCGCGATGCCTGCTTCATTATGTAAAGCAACTTGCACACGTTTCCGCTGCTCCCACTGTTTACGAAGACCTCTGGCTGTGTTCTTATAGACGTTCTCTTCTAAATCAGTATTTAGAAAAGCAGTCATGGCACCCAACCGCCAGATATCGTAGTCATGGTATGTAGCCGTGGTAAGTAGGATCTGGACAGACTTAAGCATAGCTACTGGAAAAAGGTTTCATCATTATCCACGCCTGGTCGATGACGAAAACCTTTAACAAGTCTAGCTTTGAAAGTCTCAACTTTTCCATCTAAACCAAGTAATCTTCTCAAGATATACTTGCTCCTGATGGGGATTTAACCCTTCAGATATAGCAGCTAAAGTCCATACTTTGCTGGTGTACATGGATTCCATCTCAGATTGCTAAGCATCCAGCCATTCTTACAGAGTCCCTACTCTCGATGGCCTGCTCGAAACTAGTTGGGTCATCATCTCATGATGCAATCCTTGCTCCCACTGTCATCGAGAAACCGAGGTATCTCTCAGGCGGATGAGAAACCCTACTAGATCGGCGGAGAGGCTGAGGTTCGTCGGGAACTATAGAATCTTATGGTTCTGTCAAATCATCAACTGCAGTTTTGTATAGCTGGAACCTTTCCAGTTCTACAGAACTGATCCTGCCTCGATCTTGTCCGGATTTTGCTTTAAACATAGGCCGGACAACCCCAAATCTTAACTCACTTAAGAGATAGGCTCTTCCCATACCATATCTCATATGGAATGGTAGGCAGTGATTTGATTCGAACCTAATTCAATAGGTATGCAGCTTCTCAAGCGCATAACACCCAAAAGGAAATAGGTAACTCAGTAATACTCATCATAGAGCACACGATATCTAATATTGTGTGATTGCTCCGCCCCGATACACCGTTGTGCTGTGGTGTATTCAGAGGAGTAATACCGAGAGAGAATCTCGTTTTCCTTTAGAATAGTCCAAGGATTCCATGCACAAGTATTCTCCTCCCTGATCTCATCATAGGACATAATACTTATACCCGGTTATTGGTTCTCTACTTCTAACTTATATTCTGTGAATACCTCAAAAGGTTCGGACTTATGTTTCAACAGGAACATATGACTGAATCTTGAGAGATTATCAGAGAATATAATGAAGTAAAAAGAATCAGTCCTGGCATGTGTAGACAGGAGACCTTATATACATCATCATGTATCAGTCCCAAGAGTTTACTAACTCTTTCTCTGTTTCCAGTAAACAGAGCTGGTGTCATTATATCTTTGTGACATGACTGGCAAGTTTCACAAGATGTAAATTCAAACTGATTTAAATATGCATCTAAATGTAACTTCAGCTAGTCGGGTCGCATTGATATGACCTAGTCTACAATACCTCAAGAAGAATTCGTTCATTTCTGAACTCTTCCTCTTGTGTGTGTTCTGTATACGAGGAACTGTAGTTTGATTTAGAACGTCAATGCTTTTAGATAACGTGCCTGAACCGATCAACTTTTGATATAGGAAATGTTCAAAACATTATCCATCAATACAAAATTATATCCTTTCTTTACTAATAAAGAGACTGATATGATTTTGTATATCAGGTTCGCTATCTAATAGCATTTGTTCAGAATCAATGTATTCGTAATACAGGGTGACAGTGACCAACAGACTTGGCTGCAACACTTGCCCCGTTTTCTGTCTTATGAAACTTATCACCCGTTCTCAGTTTTTCTACCCTTTTGTAGCCCTATGTAACAGATTACATATCTGGGATCCTGATCCGGTATCATATACCCTGGATGCAGAGGATACTGAGAAACAGTTCTTTGTAATGAACACACCCGAAGGAGATGCATCATATGCACTTTCCTCGTTTGGGCGGCATAGGAATTCTGGTATTCCCCAATTTCCTGCTCTGTCTTATAACAATTATAAGTTGGAGCGGGACCAACGTTCCCCAGCTCAGTATAACAAGCGGGTTCGGTCAATACATCCATTTTATTATCTTGATTAAGGCGTGATATGGTCGCTACCTGGAGAGAGAGAGAAGAAAACACTCTGCGTGCGCTCTTGCAAGATTAGATTGGTTATGTATTTTATCTAATCAGGATGGCTCCTACTGTTTTTATCAAATCTTCCTTCAAACCCTAAAAGGAAAGACTAGCCGGGATTAATTACACTCTACAAGTTCGCCAATCTTTCAGCCAGGCCAGTGTCGGTACTTTGAGGGAGGTTCCCCGTGCTTTCGCACAGACCTAATTACAGTAAACCTCGTTTTCCCAGAGGCGTAACCCCGTTGACACCTTTCTAGACACCTACTTGATCGGCTAATTGTAAAGTGCAAAACTCTCCCAGGAGTAACAATTACTCGCAGTGGGTATCGGGATCCAACTATCACATAGAAGGTATGCAATCTCATTGCAAGTTTCAACACTTGAAACTCCCGATAAAGGTTTTTACCCCTAGCACCTATGACCTTAACTATGGTCAACAAATCATAAGTGCTAGTCAAGTTCTACCCGTCATTTCGTGATTAATTAGACCCACCCACATGACCCTTAACTAAGGTCAACAAAGTCACGCGACTGTCCTAATTAATCGCATCATATGCGGTGTAGGAAGACATCACTTAGCTACCGTACACTGTGCCTTGACTATGGTCAACAAACATAGCACGAATACTAAGTACTCTACTTCCTAAAATGACGGAGGGTTGCGGCTGGTTTTTGTGAAAACCTTTAACGCTTTGAACTTGATCTCGTTGCGGAATCAAATGGTTTTTAAATGGAATGGTTTTTGAGGCTTTTCTAGTTTTGCTAAAGGGGTCACTCCCGGTAAAGGGATCGTCGGCCCTTTCCTCGTCGAATGAGGTGCGGGATATATCATATATATCACTGTGCAAAGCAGAAACTATAGAAGCGATCAAAAGACAAACCGAGGGTTGTAGCATCTGCCAGTTATTGCTAAAGGAGTCACTCCCGGTGAAGGGATCTCGGTCCTTTCCTTATCGAATAAGGTGCAGGATGTTCTACAAGGAACACCACGATGCAAAGCAAGAACTGTAGCTACCTTTTTTATTTTGAAATTCGATTCCACAACATCAATTAGGTTTATTTTCTTTCATTAATCTCATTAATGAATATCCCATCATTTAAGTCCACCTAACCATTACAGATAAATATAACGTACGCTTATGCCATCCGCATTCGCCTCGATGTCCCGTCTGCACCGTTTGGTTAGGTAACTAACGCCAGAGCGAGGCAGGGCTAGCGCGGGTGTAAAACATAAGCAACGTCTGTATAATATATCATATATACTATATATAATACCTGTCACAGAACATCACATGATCTCATCACAGATAAAACACAGCAGAAGAAACATATGAAATATTGGATATACTAGGACGTCCGTGTTTTCAATACGAGCCAGTATAAAACACGGATTCTACGGTCGTGATGAATAGTCAATCCCACACCCTTAGACCCCTACGAGAGCGGCAAGCAACCCTACCAATTCTAGGGTTAGGAGACCCGGACTCGACTCCTCGATTGGTCTCCCACTGGACCCCAGAACCCGGTTACTTGTGCTTCCCTCCTTGGGTATATCCTAGTGCAGAAAAGTAAATAATATACATCAACGGTGACATCTTCCGCAACCTGGAAGTGCCCCAATAAAAGAATATTACATACAAGTTTTTACATGAATGAAAATGAAAAACACTCATCTCACATAAAAACCCCCCGGCTATTCAAACACGACGATCCAATATAACATATCCAGCAACACATAACATCTCATGTCATCAACGTAAGTAAATATGCGCATCCCAATTGTCGTTGACATATAGCAACGAAACCGGCGATATCACATATTACACTTACGGTCACAGAAAAGAAAGTGTAAAACTACAACAGTTGGAATCCACAACCACCTCAGACATCGCATGCCTGACCAAATGAATTCTTTAGACATCGCATGCCTAACAATTATAAACCCCGCATTTTAGTCTCATTATCGAAAACACTTTTCAATATCAAGTCGGGCAATTCAACAAGATTCCCGACATTCTGATCGAATGCTCGTCGCAAACTTTAGTAGACGGCCGCACCCCCGAAACCGTCGACGAAGTGCACCAAAGCGGAACACCGCTACCGCGAGCACCCGAACGGATGCTTTCGGCGACGGGGTTCTCCTACAGTCACTTGGTCGGGGCAATGGAGTGAGGCTGTCTATTAAGTTTACCCGGCGAGTATCCGCGTACGCTACGTGATTGCTACGGACTTTTGATCACATCAAAATTCCGTGGCAACCGATCAAGTGAGACTAAACTGCTATGTTTAAAACATTCATTCAGTTATCTCATAACTACTTGTGAATTCCAATTATTGTATCACATTCCGGATAAATAGAAAATGTTAAACTTTCCGATCGAACAATCGAACACCCAAGTTTTCCCGAAACAGCTCAACACATGAAATAAGTCTAACAGCATTCAGTTCGTGCCTCAGTAGCAACGGTCCAGCCGTAGAAGGGTCAAGCCAACGCCTCACATGTGGCACGCCGTACTGCCCCAAACCCGAAGGTTCAAAGGGCAGTTCAAGACGGTCACATAATCGAGTTAAGGTTTGTTGTCTTCTAGAAGGACCATCGCGTTACTTGCACTACTTAGAACGTCGTTAAACTACGGAAAAATCCAACACTTGGAAATTTCCCGACAGGGGAAAAGTTGGGTATTTATATCCGGTCGAACTTTTTAACATATTGTAAAATATCCGGAAAGCCACATAGACAAAATCTGATAATCCGATCGAACAATCGAATCCCCAAAACACCCCAGAAAATTCAACTCATGAATAAATTTTAAAAATTCCCAGAAAACTCAGCACAATTTATCAGGAATTACTGTGCATCTATTTAGGGCTGACGTCACATAAATGCCGCGGAACCGCCGCAGAAGCCAGGCTTCTGCCGTGGTTCCGCCGCACTCTTCACTGTTCACCAAAAATATTTTGCACCGTAATTCTTATTTTTCCCTGCTGAATTTTTTAGTAATTTTTAATTCAGAAAAATCCAGATATTTCAAAAATGTCCAGAGAGTGGGTCGGATTAGGGTTTCGGGGTTTGTTCGGATTTCAAATTCCGTCTAGACTTCGCCTAAGGCTCTAGCTAGGCTCTGATACCACTGAAGGGTTCCTAGGCACCCTAGTGAGGTCTCACAAGTGATCAAACATGCAAATTTCTAAAAATTACGGTGCCGAGAAAACCTAGAACGGATCGTTAACTAGATATTTAGGCAAAGCAAGCAAGCAATCGAATTAAATGCTAGGGGAAAGTGACTACAACCTTTGTAGATCCGGTATACCATTTCGTGAGCTCCACGATGATCTCCCTCCGCTGTCCAAATCGAACTCACGACTCTAGCATTGGCATCATCGAAGAATGGGCGGGCTTGATCGTCGGTTCGATGCCGAAGATGATCTACGTCGAGGCATCACAAGAACAAGCTCCAACTTCACCAAGCTTTGAAAACTTGTGAAGTAAACACCCTATACAACTTGGTAAGAGGTAGAGGATGAAGAAATAGGAAGTGGGTAGACTTTAGAATTGGATTTCTCACTCAATTTCACTAGTTGCCATTAATGGCCACTAGCTTTCTTCATGTTGAAGAAGATGAAGAAGAAGAAGAAGATATGATAAGTTAAATTAAAATAGAGAAGAAAATACAATACTTATCATATCTTCAACCATGGTTTAGTGTAGAGACTTAACTTAGGTTAGATGAGTGGTTAGGGTTAGGCATGAGACAAGAATGGTGACTAAGTCAATGCTTCATGAATCTTCAACTAAAAACAAATATAGCCACCATTCATTTCTCTTTTTCTTTTCAAATGAAATAAATAAAAAGATAAATGAATAAGCAAATGAAATGATACCCTAACCACTAACTAACCATGGTTCAATACTTTACACAAAACCAAGAAAGAATGTATCATCAAACATGATACAATCATGTGCACAAAAATATATCACATATACAATGTGCAATACAAGTGAGTAAATCCATTTAAAGTGAACCAATACTAGTTAATGCAAAGTAATATATCAAATATATAATTATACATTAAATCATTAAATCAACACTTGATTCAATGATCCGGTCATGTCGCATATAACCGGCCAGTATCCAACGTATCGGCTTATCGAATCAATCCATGATTCGATAACTAGGTTATATCGCATATAACTTATCGATACATTCATCGCGAGAATAGAATACGGTATCACATACACGCATTATTCTCGGTCCCGCACATATCTCATATGCGCTCCTATTTCGTTTCGCTTGAGCCAGGAAACCTCTGTGTAGGACTCTAAAGACTCGTCAATACGCCGGCAGCAGATGTTGATCATATCAAACACCCACAAGCCGCAAGCGGTCTGCTAAACGTAACGGCCACCCGGGTATTGAGCGATCAGAAGATCGACGAGCAAGCCCGCTCACACTCCTGTGAATCCAACCAGTAACACTTACCGTACAGTCCGGTCTGTTCGTCTGATATGTCGCATATCTCGCCTAGGGGTGGTAAACGTCAGACCCCAGTAGCTTGATAATTCATGCCGACGTGAGGTCCATAACATTCGTGAAACTACTGATAACACTTACCAGTAGGTCACTGCAACCCTGGCCAGGGATTTCCTGTTATGGCCAGTCGAGCATAGCACAACATCAACCCCCAATACCGGGAGAGACGAATCCCCTCCTATCGCTCATTGCCTCCATGTGAATCGGGACTGTACCCAAAAACCACCTGTTTGCACGACTCAGTAGAGCCGTGGTAGGGTGGAAATCAAAGCACAGTGGGAGACACACAAGACTCTATGACGATCTCGGGTCAACAGACTAAGCTGTACCAGTGTCACCAGAGAACTGCCATCTGACGTGAGGTATAATACCATCTGGGAGTTCTCGGCGAGTCCGTTCAGTGTACCCAGTCTCCACTGAGCACCCGCATACCATCTTCGATGTCAAACACCAATGGATATGGGATCATCCATCGCCCATCACATGGGTCGAGAAGATATACGCTAGTCTACTCTGGAATATCGATGCCCCGTCTCGATATTCCCACAACTAGGAACAATGAAGGATGTACTCATTGACTACCCAGGCCCCACTAGTATGATCTACATCATAGTCCTGGAAGTCGAGTACACATCCTAAGGGCTTTATCAACATGTAATCAGAGAGACAGAAAGTATACATGTTTAGATAAAGTGCAACCAGATAGCGTACTATCATGTCGAGCAAGAAAGTCCTTCCTATATATGTCCCAGCATCCACTACAATATACATCCAATGTACAGTAATGGCCTCTAGGGCATACATATAACTAACAATATGATCTCATCACAGAACATTGCAGCAGAAGAACATATATGAAATATTGGATATAATAGGACGTCCGTGTTTTCAATACGAGCCTGTATAAAATACGGATTCCACGGTCGCGACGAATAGCCAAACCCACATCCCAAGACCCCTACGAGAGCGGCAAGTAACACTGCCAATTCTAGGGTTAGGAGACCCGGTCTCGACTCCTCGAGATGGCCTCCCACTGGACCCTAGAACCCGGTTACTTGTGCTCTCCTCCTTGGGTCTACCTAATGCGGAAAAGTAAATAATATACACTGGTGACAGCAACCGCAACCTGGAAGTGCCCCAAATAAAAGAATATTACATTACAAATGAATTTTACATGAATGAAAATAAAAACCCTCATCTCACATAAAACCCCCGGCTATTCTGAACGCGACGATCCAATATAACATATCACAGCAACACATAATATCACATATCATCAACGTAAGTAAATATGCGCATCCCAATTGTCGTTGACATATAGTAACGAAACCGGCGATATCACATATTACACTTACGGTCACAGAAAAGAAAGTGTAAAACTACAACATTTGGAATCCACAATCACTTTAGACATCGTAAATCCGAAATATCACATACTTCGCATTTCATGCCTAACTGTATGAATTCCACATATTGTATCACATTCCAGATAAATTGACAGTATTAAACTTTTCGAACAGATAATCAAATACCCAAAATTTCCTAAAGTGCTCAACACTTGAGCGGAGTTCAAATAATCCCAGAATATGTCACAGTACCGGTGATCCAGCTGTAGAAGGGTCAAGCCAACGCCTCACATGTGGCACGCCGTACTGCCCCAAACCCGAAGGTTCAAAAGGCAGTTCAAGACGGTCACATAATCGAGTTAAGGTTTGTTGTCTTCTAGAGGGTCCACAGCTTAACTTGTACAATTTTTCCGAAAGATTTAAACCCGATAAAAATTCAACACTTGAAAGTTTGCCGTACCGGGAAACAGTGAGTTAATGATATCCGTTTAAATAGTTTAACAGTTTCTAAATATCCGGAAAGAAATACGAATTTAAAATTTCCGATCGAGTCTACTATTACAAAACAAACCCCAGAATTTTCAACACCTGAAACAGATTAAAAATACCCAGAAGCATCAACAAGCACCTACGGACATTACTATAAAAGCCACGTGTCGCCAATCGATGAAGCCGCCGCGGAACCGCCGCGCAAGCCTGCTTGCGCCGCGGTTCCGCCGCCGTTTGGTCGAGTTGGGGGTTCGGGTTTTATGGTAATTCTTAGAATTTCCTGCTGATTTTTTTACATATTTTTAATTCAGAAAAATCCCAAAATTTAAAAAATTTCCAGAGAGGGGTCTAGTTTCGTCGTTTCGGGTTCGATCGGAGTTTTAACTTCGTAAACACATCGCCTAATGCTCTAGCTAGGCTCTGATACCACTGTAGGGTTCCTAGGCACTCTTGTGAAGGTTCATAAGTCATCAAACATGCCCGGATTAAAATTTAGACGTGCCGAACAACCCAAACCCGGGATCTTTGCTAGATTATTAGGGTTTAACATGCAAGATGATAACTTTTATCTAAGTGTGAGGGATTACAACCTTTGTAGTCCGCTCCTTCGCTTCACAAGCTCCGAGTAGAAGTCCCTTTGCCGCGATCCACGATCTCCCGGACTCATGAGAGGCTCCACGACTCGAACGATCCATGCTAGCTCGAAGTATTCCAAATCTCCGATGATCTACCTTGAAGTTGCAAAGACTCAAGCTTTCTCACTCTAAAGAGATGAACACACTAATCTCATGGGCCAGATGAGATGAGGATGAGAGAGTAGTATTTTTGCTTTCTTTTTAAATCATTTTCTCATATTTATTCATCACATAAAGAAAATCTAGTGAGCTTTCTTCAAGAGAGAAGAAGATGATAATGGAAATGATAAAATGAATTATATCTTTTGTGATGAATAGAATAAAAGCTATATGATTGAATTGTAAACCATGGTCAAGGATGAGTGGCTAGGATTTAGGAGAGAAATAACTAGAGTTAGGGTTTGGTTGGGTTAAATAAGTGTCATCCAAAAATATCCTAAGAATGACAAAAGAATAAAGCTTCTAGAAGGTGCATGAAGAATCCAACCCTAATCAAACCCTAACCTCAATTAATCATCCTTAAACATGTTTAACAATTAATCATATCATGTCACAATAATATATATCACATATATATTATATATTTGCAACAAAGGAAAATAATACAATTAACATATATCGCATATATATCAATGTATCATCCACTGAGAAAATGAAATAATAAAGCGAGCCAATATTAGATAATGTAATACAATATATCATATATATTATTATACATTAAATCATCGAATCAACACTTGATCCGACGATCCGGCTATATCGAATATTACCGACTAATATATCATGTACCGATTCATCGAATCAACACTTGATCCGATGACCCGGTTCATAACTTAATATCGCGAGAATATAATACGGTATCCCATATCGCATTATTCTCGGTCCTGCACATATCACATATGTGCCTCTACTCCGTTTCGCCTGAGCCAAGAAACCTCTGTGTAGGACTCTAAAGAATCGTCAATACGCCGGTAGCAGGTGATGATCATATCAAACACCCACAAGCTGCAAGCGGTCAGCTAAACGTAACAGCCACCCAGGTATTGAGCGATCAGAAGATCAACAAGCTAGCCTGTGCGTTCTCCTGTGAATCCAATCAGTAACACTCCCGTACAGTCCGGTCTGTTCGTCTGATATGTCGCATATCAAGTCTAGGGGTGGTATACGTCAGACCCCAGTAACCGATAAGTCGTGTCGATGTGTGGCTCATAACGGCTCGAGAAACTACTAGTAACACTTACCAGTAAATCTCTATATCAGCCCTGGCCAGGGACTTCCAGTTATAGCCAATCGAACACAGCACAATATCAACTCTCTATACCGGGAGAGACGAATCCCCTCCTATCGCTCATTGCCTCCATGTGATTCGGGACTGTACCCAAAAGCCACCATTTTGCACGCCCTCTTGGACGTGGTAAGGTGGAAATCAAAGCACAGTGGGAATCACACAAGACTTTATGACGATCTCGGGTCTTCAGACTACCCTGTACCAGTGTCACCGGAGAACTGCCATCTGACGTGTGGTATATCACCATCTGGGAGTTCTCGGCGAGTCCGTCCAGTGTACCCAGTCTCCACTGAGCACCCGTACACCATCTCTGATGTCTAACACCGATGGATATGGGATCATCCATCGCCCATCATATGGGTCAAGATGCGTATACGCTAGTCTACTCTGGTGTATCGATGCCCTGTCTCGATATACCCTCGACTAGGAACAGTTATAGGATGTACTCATCGACTACGATGGCCCCACTAGTATGATCTCATCATAGTCCCAGTAGTCGAGTACAGATCCTAAGGGCTTTATCAACATGTGAGAGTAAAACAGTAAACCAATACAAGTCAACATGTTAAGATAAAGTGAAACCAAATAGCATACTATCATGACGAGCAAGAAAGTCATCTCTATATATATCCAAGCATCCATTATAATATACATCATATGTACAACAATGGCCTCTAGGGCATATACATAACTAACAGTGAAGGGGTTTTAGTAAAAGATTCAAACTTGTTTGGATTCTGGAAATTCTCAAATGGCTGTGTAGAAGCAATATCTAGGGAAGGTGCAACAGTTGGGTAAGATAGATAGGAATTGAATGGTTGGACAGTATTAGGATCAACATTTGGATAAAAAGGTGAATGGAATTGTTGATCCCAAGAACTGGAAGTGTTGAAAGGACTGAAAGATCGGTTACGAGATTGTTCAATATGTTCAGCAGTAGACATGGGTTTCGGAGTTACCACCGGACTCTCAAAAGGGGTATCAACGTAAGAAGGTGGTGAAGGTTGAAACGGTTGATACAAAGTGGATTGCGGAGTCCAACTGTTTCTCCTAGACGTGTCTATTCGATCTTTCAAAGAAATTTTGGGCATGGAGGAGTCGTCCGAAATTCGACCAAAACAATGAGCGTAGGAAGTAATGTCTGGTTGAGAGTACCAAAGTTCGGCAAGAGTTTTGCGAGGTGGGGTGCCCATGATGTGAGAAAGAAGAAGAATAAGAATGTGATGATTTTTTTAAATTTTTTTTTTGTTTAAAAAAAACATTGTTTGTTTTTGGAGTTTTGAAATTTTTGAAAGTGTTTTTTTTAGAAAGAGTTTTGCAAAAATTTGTACGGAACTACGGCACAATTTCAAACAATCACAATTTATACATGCACAATCAAGCCTAGAGCTAGGGTCTCCTAAGTCAACTAGACTGCTCCTAACTGTTCCAAAGGGTAAGTTGTGAGATATCCCTCAAATCGCCTCTTCACCGTCAATTGTGGCCAGTTAAGCACAAGTAAAGAAAGGGGGGATCCGTTCACGAATCACCATGAGACGGGCCTTTTAAAATTACCTTTCCTACTTGTCCAGCCTAGGCACCACAAAGTCAGGTTTAGATAAACGGCCGATTGCCCACAATCTTCCTTTGTCCTAATGAGCGCGGCAGTCCATATTGGCTGAGTCTAAATATTTTTTAATTAACTCGAGGGTTGATGCATATGCTTTTTGTGATTTTTGGGGTCCTAGGAAGGGTAATGAAATTCCCACCCAATCTAGATTGGTGTTATAGCCCCTTAAAAGTCCGTTTTAAAAAATGCAAAGCAGTAAACACTCAATGAACACTTGCAAATTTTTTTTTATTTGGCAGCGCAAAAAATCCTGTACAAAAACAATTTATTGGAGAGGGAGAAGAATTTTGCGCAAAGAACCCTGCAGGAAAATTTTTCAGTGGAGTTCAGAGGGTAAAAGAGAGGACAAAAATACTTACAGAGAATTTTGGGATGCTGACGTCACTGGTTGACCGCGGTTCCGCGGTCAAACGCTTGAATCCGCCGCGGTTCCGCGGTGGTTAAGTTGGTTTGGATCTCCAAAATTTTTTTGTTGTCTGTTGTGATTCTCCTCTGTCTGTTCAGATTTTCTGTTTGTTGATTTGTTCACTGGTTTTTTCCAGATCTGAATCAGTCCATCTTCTTTTCCTGCGCAATTCACACAATACCTCTCAAAAAGAACAAGATGATTTTTTTTGATTTTTTAAAAATTTTTTTGTTTTAAAATTTTTCAATTTTTATAATTTTTTATTTTTTTATTTTTATTTTTTTAACCCGAAATTACATAAAGAAAGAGACTACCGTCTCCCCGGCAACGACGCCATTTGATTGATGAGGTTTGCGTGCGTGCGTTTTGAAATCAAAGAATAAAATATACCGCAATCAAGACGGTGTCGCTTGGTAGCTAGCCGGTTGAGTACGGGTCGGTCCACAGGGAAAACGTGTTCTTTTCTTATTGTTCTAACGAGTCAATTCCTATTTGTGGTAGGTTTTGATTTTTATAAAAACTGAAATTGAATTTGATTTGGATTAAAACTTTGCTAGGGTTAGAATTAGGTTAGTTTGGAAAGTTAATTCTACTCACCGCTTTCTTTGCCCTGATTAAGAACATAGGTGTTAGGGTAATAATTAATAAAGGGGATTAGCACGACTAGGAAGAAACATAGTTTCTTCCCTTTGGTCCTTGTCCGTACTTTCTTAATTCTTAGCCCTAACCTCTATGTTAATTAACCACAACCGGTCTAACTAGGGAATCACCACTATCTCGTGGGATAAGGTGCCGTAGTGAGCGGTGTGTTTTTGACTAACATAGAGCCCTAATTTATAGAATTATACGGCCAAGAAAGGAATGAGATATTTCCATCTCTCAAACCTTCCCCAAACCCAACCCTAACAAGTGAGGAACTACTCACTCATTAGGGAATTAACAATAGAATTCATTTTTTATTTTCTTTATTTTTTAATTATCTAATTAACGTGCAGATAATAAAGACAGATATGAAAAATTGCAGAAATATAAATTGCAAATAAGGAAAATTCAAAATAAAAACTTACTTTTATTGATGCACTCTTTGACGATTACAATGGAATGAAAATTTTAAACTAGAAAATAAAAAGAGGCATCTCAAAAGAGGCACCCAAAAGAGGCACCCCCCAAAAGAGGCTGTAGGTTTTCCTATTTATAGATAGGAGAAACCCTAGGGTTTACATCTGATCCACATCTGAAATTACAAGACTACCCTAAGAAAACCGGGTCGATGCATCGACTCCCACCGACACGCACCGACACGTGTTCTGCACGGCCGCAGATCCGCGGCCATTAGCCTTGTTTGGCCGCGATTTCGCGACCGTTTGATGGGATCTTGGGCTTATTTCTTCTATGATGCTTCAAGTTGCTTTTTCTATCTGTTTTCCTTACTTGATTCCTCAGAATCTTTTCTACTTTCTTCCAGATTTCCAACGGTGCAGATTTTTTGGACTTTTACTGTTAGCTTCGCGTTGAAGTCTTGTCTGCTATTGCTGCCCTTGTACTTTGTATATTGAACTGTTTGCTGATTTTCGTTTGTTCCTCAAACTGTTAGGCGGCATCTTGCAGATTCATCTATTTGTTGGTCGTAGTCTCACATTTGTAGCATTTTTTCACTATTTTCACTGTATTGTTCCGAGAACTTGTAACCTGCAACTATTTAGCAGATATGGATCAAAAACACCTATTTATTTGCAATATGATTAAGAATGGGGAATATAATGATGCAAAATTCTGATATGAACACCTGCCTGCTGCCACCGCTATATAAACCCCTTCTTCAGACGGTTCAAGTAAGCTATTTTTACTCCAATAAACCGTTACTCTGCTCGGATTTCCTGTCTAACTTGACCGTCGGAGGGTCCTTGGTGGTACAACCACCCCGAGACTTCCTTGCAGGTAGCTCGGCAACAACAACCTCAAACCCATTGATATCCACACGCTTCAGGAGCCAGCTTCCAAATCCAATCTCAGCCGTCCATCGTTGCCATCAGCAGATCAACGGAAGGTAACATCTTGGCGTCATCCAGGTCACGTCATTCCCCCTTTCAAATTAAAATCTCTTGCCTTTAAAACCCATATACACGGTAGGGGCGAGCGATCGGCTCGAACTCCTCGGAGGTCGTCGGCGGTCAAGACTACGGGTCTTAGTAGTCGAGGTAGACAGCGTACCCGAGATTGATGGGTTTCAAATTAAAACCTCTTCCCTTCAAAACCCATTCACAAATTTTAATCTTGATTTTATTTTACGGGGATCTTGATTTTATTCTTTTTTTGGATGTTGTAGCATATATGGAAAGGTCACAAGATTGTTGGGTTTCAGCCAGTGGCAATGGGGAGCTACTCAGTCGTCAAGCCTCGACGTCTCCGGCGAAACCGAGCACTTCATCCAATACTACAACTCATCATCTTCATTAAATGTTTCAGTTTGGAAAAAGGTGGAATTTTTTTCTCATCGGGTTTTCATCTCATCTTGGTGGTTGTGGTGTTTGGGATGATGGTTGTGGTGTTTAGGATGATGGTCATGGTGGTAGAAGTTTTTGTTAAGAGAATTGGTTGTGGATGGGTAGTGTTTGTAGGATGTGCTCAAGGTGTTTGTGAAAATGATCGTGAAGGATTTAGATATGGTTGTGATGGTGGTGAGTATGGATATGTTAGATTTGGAGAAGGTAATTGTGCATCCACCACCTGGACCGTATCCTCCCTTGACCTTGTCATCCCTTGCACCTCCTCCACCTCGATCCCCGACCTCATCACCTTCAACGTCATGATCTCCGGATAATGCAATGACTCCCATGATCCCCTTTCCACCCTCACCTTATTCCACTCCATCCTCATTGGGTCATTATGTATCAAATAAATTTTTCTATGTATCAAACTAATTTGGTTTTTGTTTTCATAAAATTATATTAATGAACGAGGCTTGTAATTTGTTTATATAAATGCTTGAATGGTGATGATGATGGTGTTTTGTTGTAACAAATTTATGTTAATGAATGGTACTTGGAATATGTTTGTATAAATGTTGAATTGTGATGATGTTAGATTGTGTTTGTATGAAGTGTCTTTTTAGATGGTGATTGGAATATGAACATGATTTGTAAGTGTTTTTTGAGCCGACGATACCTTGAGCTCCGGCAATGGTGATGCAGTGCATAACATCTACGACGACTCGTGGTCTTATTTCAAGCATGTCATCTTGATCAAGATCCCATTATTAGAGTCGATGAGGCAACCGTCAAGATCCATTACATTGGCGATAAGGCAACGATCAATCTCTCTTTTTGCTTTCAAATTTGGATGCTTTTTTTTATATTGGTTCTTTAAATGGATATTTTGACATGATTTTTCCATTGATTTAGGAGTTTGGCATTTTTTGATATTGTTACTTCAAATTGAAATTTACAACAAATCAAATAATTTCTTTCACCTTCTCTCAAGAATTTATACAAACGCATTCCAAACAAAATTATCTCCAAAATTTATACAAACACAATTCTTACATACGAACAAAAACTCTTTCAAGCATTTATACAAACATTCCAAATACCATTAGCTCCAAAATCTATACAAATATATTCCAAACAAATTAAAATCTCTTGTCTCGCCCGCGATATAAATCATCACGTTGTAAGTCTCCATGTATGACAAAACCCATATCGGAGCTTGATTCAATCGAAAAACCTAAGAGCTAAATACCAAAGTTTGAAGCAACGAGATAGCACCCATCTCCTCCAACCCTCATTCCACGGGCATTCATGAGTTCTCCGCATGTAAAATCCCGGTGATCATATGAACAATTGGGCTAGCATTTTCTTTTGGAATAGTCGAGCTCTCTTAAGTATTTTGACAAACAGTTGGTGTGCGAACTTGGTTACTTGATCAAAGCACAATCATTTCCGCAAACACGTTCAGTACATCCTACAAACACCACATACTCACAACCAATTCTCTTATAGAAACAATGAAAAATTGTTGATCAACAACAAGAAAGACAACATCAATTTTAAAAAAATGAAAACAGAAGACAACATAAAAGTGTGGCTCAGTTTTTTTTCTTGCCATATATATATGAGATAATACTTCACAAATACATGAGATTGAGATAACAAATTGGCTTAAATTATAAAGTGATGAGATTTGAATCAAATAGGCACTCCCCGTACACATGATGTTTTGATCCATATCAAAAACCATATTAGCTAAATATACACAATATATACATACAAAAAAACTACAAACTTGATTCTTCCTTCAATCTTTGATGGTAATTAACAAAAAAATTACCTTATCTCAAAGAAAAGAAAGATATTAAGCTTCATACAAAACCTAAAAAGGGAAAAAATATATATATGAAAATTAATAATCAAGAATAATCTCTCCAACAAATTAGCACGATCACAAAGAGTGGTTATAGCATTCAAGTTATCTCTCCATTGCTGTAGAAAAGATTATTTTGAAAAAGATGAAAGATAAAGGGGAGGAAGAAGTGGAGGCGGAGGAGAGAGAGATGGGGGTGAAGAGGGGAGAGAGAGGAAGGAGTGGAGGCGGAGGAGCCGAGACCAACGCTGATACCGCCGCCGCCATTGCTAAGCCCCTCCTCTTGTTCTGCTGCTTTTTCTCTTCTGCTTCTTCTTCCTCTTCTCCTTCTTTCTTTTAAGTAATAAATTAAAGGAAAATGGGTGAAAGGGTATTTTGGTCATTTGATATTAGATTTAATGAGGGGGGGTCACAGGGGGGTCAGACTTAATAAAAGGTAACGTTAGGGGAGTGCTGTGATGAGAAAAACTTTATGATGGCAGTGGGAACATATGCTAAATCTTAGGATGGTTTTGATGAAATTTCCCAATTTTTAAAACAAACCACTTTGAAAACTTATTATAAAAAGAGACCACTTTCTATCTCGTAGGCGCCATATCAGCGCCAGCTCAGCGCTGGCACTGGCATCAATAATTTTTTTTATTAAGGGGCACAGTTTGAAACTGCGCCCATTACAAATGTATGGGGCACACTTTCAAACTGCGCCCCTTACAATCTATTGTGAATAAAAAAAATTTAAGGGGCACAATTTGAAAGTGCGCCCATTACAAATGTAAGGGGTGCACTTTGAAACTGCGTCCCTTCCAAATATACTGGGCGCAGTTCCAAACGCGCCCCTTCCAAATATACTGGGCGCAATTCCAAACTGCGCCCTTTCCAAATATACTGGGCGCAGTTCCAAACTGCACCCAATACAAATGTAATGAGCGCAGTGTTCACCGCCGAAAGACAAGGACCGAGACGTTGGGACGTCTGGCCTGAATTCTGGAGGCAGATACTATTTGGATTTATCCATCCACCTCTCCAAAGATACAAGTTGATTTATGGCACCATATATCGGAGGTTTGGACAGGCGCGACCGTGACTTTATCAGATTCCCCCTCCTTTTATGAGGGGTTTTTGATCGTGGGGACGCTCTTGCCTACAGATGCAAGTCTCTACAGTTAATTACGTTACCGCATTGTGATAACCACTTTCTCCTGCTCCAGAAGTTCACTTCGTGTCCTGTGTGTTTTTGTTTGTTTTAGTTGCCAGTGGATTATATACGGAGACTAGTTTGTGTCGTCGCCCGTAGGGCGCGGATTAGTCCAAATCCGTATATTTTAGATTTGGGTTTGGGTCAAGGATCTGCTTGACGGTTTTTTTCTTTGAACTTAGGTTGTATGTTCCTTTGGTTCAAAAAGATTTGGTTTTATTTAAGAATTGTTAATCTACTTTGAGATTAAGATCAACTTAAATGTATGAGCATTCGGGCTCAATTTATTTTTAACTAAGGATACGTTAGTCTAATCTGAGACTAAGATCAACTTAGCAATGTTTTAAGGATCATTTTTATATAAGATCCAAACAATAGAGCATTTATAAGAAAGTTTTTAGACTTAGACAATTTAGGCTTAGTATGCTCAGTTTTTTTTGTTCAGAAGTGCTAAGCACTTATTTGGACTCTGTTGGTTCAGTCCCCTTTTTTTTATGCAAAAGTGCTAAGCACTTGTTTGACGCTCTGACACTCACATGGGTGTCATGTGAAGCATTTAATTATGGGCACCACCCGATGAGCGCCGAGCACTCAGCCATTTTGGCTGTTTATGGAGTGTTAAGCACTTTTCTCTCTTCTTTTTTTGGATGGTGCCCACGTGAGGAACACGTGAGGCACTGGGCGCTGCCCAATCAGTGCTAAACACTCAGCTGTTTTGGTCATTTATGGATTGTTAAGCGCTCTTATTATTTTTGTGGCGCCCACGCGAGGAGCACATAAGGCACTGGGCGCTCCCAATCAGTGCTAAGCACTTAGCCGTTTTGGCTGTATGTGGAGTGCTAAGCACTCTTATTATTTTTGTGGCGCCCCCGTGAGGAGCACGTGCGGCGCTGGGCGTTGCCCAATTAGTGCTGAGCAGTCGGCCGTTTTGGCTGTATGTGAAGTGCTAAGCACTTTTTATATGGCGCCCACGTGTGTTTCACGTGAGGCGCTAGGCGCTGTTAAAGAGGGACGTCCATGTGGGAAGCACGTGAGGCGCTAGTTTCTTTTATATGGAGATTTAATCTCTGTTGATGTTTTCAGAGAGGTTAAACCTCTATCAATGGTGTTTTGACCATTAATGCTCGCTAAAATCACTATATTTGAGAATTTTAGGTTGAGTTTTTAAAGAACTAAGTTCTTGATTTGAAGGAACTGAGTTCCTGAAGTATTCTGGACTCCCTCTTCTTTCTCTTTAATTTTGTTCTTCCCTAAATCTTTGATTCTCAAGAACAAGATCTTCCCGATGAGAATTAAATTCTCAACTTGTGGGAGACTTATCTTTTGGATCTCAGATCCAGAGAAAGAACTAAGTTCTTTTTACAAGGGTTAAACCCTTAGATGTGATATTATAGGTAATTGAGATATTTTGATCTCTTTTCTTTACTTAGGGTTTTGAGAAGGAAGCTCTTCTTCTTTGAGAATTGAATTCTCTGTTCTTTCTATCTGTGGTCTCTTCCTCTCTCCGTGTGTTCTCCCTTCCTCTCTGTGTGTGGGTATCTGCCCCTGAGACTTGAAGTCTCGGGTCCTTTATATAGTGGAGGTAGATTGTTAATTAGTTTTGAGAAAATCTCTTATTGAGAGATTCCAATTGATTTAATTGGTCTTAAAATTGATTTGGGGAATTTTACCCACCGTTGGATCTTAGATCCAAGGACTTCTGTTTTACAGAATATGTTGTTCTTGTTTTTAATAAAATTGGGGAAATATTTTTCCATATACAGAATTTATTCTGTCAAATGGTGATTTTTAATCACCATTGGATTTCTAATCCAAGGGTTCTCTGTTTTACAGAGAGCAATCTTTTTTTTTTGTTTAGAAAGATTGGGAGAATATATTCCCAAAATAGAATTTTATTCTATGATTGGATCATTGATCCAACCGAGAGTATCATTCTTATTTAGAAAGATTTGGGAGATATTTTTTTCCTAATAGTATTTGATTCTATATTTTGATGATTTATCATCTCCGTTGTATTTTTGATTCAACGGCTCTGTTTAACAGAGAGTATTATAGAATTTTAATTCTACCTGCGCGCTGGCGCTTACAAGTTGTGCACATGGGCGCCACTTAAGAATTTAATTCTTAGGATAGGTATTCCTGTGGTTTGCACATTGGCACCCGCGTGAGGAGCACGTGCGGCGCCATATAAGAATTTAACCTTTATTCAGGAAGCACTCTTGTGCTTTGCACATTGGCGCCCACGTGAGGAGCACATGAGGCGCCACCATATGATTTAATCCTATAAGATTGGTTCTGGCGCTGGCACCCTCGTGGAGAGCACATGAGACGCTGCCTCATTCCAACAGAGGTTTACTCTTTTATTAGGTTAAATATTGGGGAAACGAATGCCCCCTACCGTTGTGCTCACGTGGCTTACACGTGTGTGTAACAGTATCACCTTTTCTACCGTTCGATCTCCTGAAGAGTTGAACCGTCCGTTCATGTCTTATAAATAGGGCCTTTGGCCCTTGAGATGACTGCTGTTCCATCATCTTCTTGAGTCTTCTTCTTCCTTGAGAATTTAATTCTCTCCTCAGAACTTAGATCTCTGTTCCCAAAACTTTCTCAGAGTTAAACTCTGTCAAAAATTGGTAAGAATTATGACCACAATTTAACTCTTAAAGAAGCTCTTAAAAAATCTCTTCTCGTTTTGGGTTTTTTAACCCATTAACAGAGCTTTGCTCTTCTCTCGGAACGATCTCTTAGAGATCTTAAAAAGAGTTTCCACTGTTTTTCTTCTAGATTGTAATGATTTTGGTATTTTGATTGCTAACCCTTTACCGGTTTTTCTTTTTCAGATACTATGGCTTCTCATCTGTATGATCTTGAAGAGATTATCTCTTATGAGGAGATTCGCATCTAAGGCCGCTGTCGAGGCCAGGAGTTTACTGACGCTCAATGCGCTGAGGTGATGCGTCACTTTGACGATTACAACGGTCGATTGCTCACCCGCCGTTCTGCTCTTTTGAAGATTATCATTGGGTCGATTTGGGAAGCACTTCTTGAGCTTGATGAGGCTATGCCGCTCGAGGCACTTGATGATGCTGAAGACAAGGTGCATTCAATATATCTGATGGGCCTGATTTCAAAGAAGCGGAGAGATGATCTTGTCGCTGTTTTGCATCACGTCTTCCAACAGAAGGCGTAATATCCGCGTACCAAAGGATGAATGACATCAGCGGGGATCCTAACGCTTGCATTCGTGAGAAAATGCATAAGAAGATGGTCAACGAAGCCAGAAGCACTTTACTCAAACTTGCCTCTAAGTTCATGAATCCATGTCTGGAATTCAGCGTCTTGCTATTGTAAACATTTTGATGATGTCTCTTTTTTTATCACTTTTATCACCAATGTATAAATTTCTTTGAAGTATGAATGACAAAGCTCTCCTTTTCTTTATGCCAATGCTTGTATGAGGTATTATTACATATATATAAAATCACCGGCGCCCACATGTCACGCACGTGAGGCGCTATTGCAGGACTTAATCCCGAAAAGAACTAGCGCCAGTGCTCACATGTCATGCACGTGAGGCGCCACTCTAATCCCAGAAAGACTCAGCGTCGATGCTCACGTGTCAGGCACTTGGGACGCCGTTGAGGGAATCGTTTCATCTTCTTGCTCTGATTTCCATGAGTCAGCTCTTTCTTTTCCCATGCCCTTTTTTCCAGGCCTTGGAAAGAGTTCCATCATGCACAACGTTTTCTGTGCCTAAATTTAAATACTTCTCTTTATATTATGAAGTGATGATCTTCTTCTTCTTCACAAGAAGAGAGCCATTTTTTTACAGACCAAGAGTTATGGCTTGCAATCGTCCCCATACTCGTCGGCAACCATGGGAGGTACCTATCGAGAGAATTGTTCCCCGTTTTGCTGCGCGATTAGTGGATCCCGTTCTCACTGATGACCAGTATGACACGATGATGTACGAGCTTCTGGCTCGTAGGGGCTCTCCTATTCCTATCAGCTCCATTTGGTTCCGAATGATTTTCCTGTCTATGCTTGCTGACATCCCCCCTCATCCAGCGGAGATGACTCCGGCGATGCTCAACGCAGTGGAGGATAAGATCGAGTGTTTTTATGAGGCATATTTGATTTCCCACCTCCGAAGGACCGTTCTGTTCAGTTGCTAAGTCAAATGCGGGCTTGGCGGACCGTCATGTCCGCCTTCGCTGATGAGCATGGCGCTGACCGATGGGGAGCGACTCCTCGCGAAGATTGCCGCTTCGACATGGTAGAGAAGGCAGAGAGGGAGTTAGAGAATTTTGTTTATTGTTTTACTAATCCCTGTATCTCTGATCCCATATTTGATGATCTTTTTTCTGTGGAATAAATAATAAAAATTTGTTGACCGCTGAACGTTTCACCCCCAGCACATATCCATGTGGGCATCTTGCCTCTGCACGTATACTTTGTATTTTAATCTTAGAAGTTTCTGATGCATGCATCTAGACATAGGTGAGTACTGGACTGATGTGAACAAATTTTTCGCCCTGCCACCTTGCTCACGGTGGTATACCCGTGAGTGAAGTATAATATATGTCTGGTTTCGGGCTGGCATGTCATTTAGAATATTGAAAGCGGATGGACACAAGCGCCGTCATCCATGGTTAACTTAGGTCTTGATCCTTAAGAAATGTAATTCCGAGCCCCGAGGTCTATGAGTTGCGCCTTTATGATTCTTGATGCCTTAATTTAGCGCTAATCAGTTTATTCACTCGTCTCGGAGTCTCTAGTTTATTTACCCATTTAGTAGCTTGTAGTTTATTCACTCATTTTAGAGTTTCTAGTTTATGTACTCATTTTGGAGTTCACTCGTTTCGGAGTTTCTAGTTTATGTACTCATTTCGGAGTTTGTAGTTTATTCACTCATTTCGGAGTCTCTAGTTTATTTACTCATTTCGGAGTGTTTTTAGTTTATGTACTCATTTCGGAGTCTCTAGTTTATGTACTCATTTCGGAGTGTTTTTAGTTTATGTACTTATTTCGGAGTTTGTAATTTATTCACTCATTTCGGAGTCTCTAGTTTATGTACTCATTTCGGAGTGCTTTTAGTTTCCTCCCTTGGGTTTACAGGAAAACTTGTCCTAACGTTATATGTAGATAACCCCATTCTTTACGACAGAGGTCCATTAGATTTGTGGCACTAGGGTTTTAGTCCGTGGTAACGTCGCGTTGGCTGATGTATTCCTCGATATGCAGTCTTCAAGCTGTTGTTCGAGTAGCCCCGCGTCAGTCGTGTCTCTGATCCCTTCTGGGGTTAGACAGGACGTCTTCAAGTAATCTCCTTAGGTAATATTACCGTCAGAAGGGCAAGCGTTAGGAATTTGCCATGACGC
This sequence comes from Agapanthus africanus, assembly GCA_030015575.1. NCBI lineage: Eukaryota > Viridiplantae > Streptophyta > Magnoliopsida > Asparagales > Amaryllidaceae > Agapanthus > Agapanthus africanus. Next base: position 663,714,438 of record CM057341.1, read on the forward strand.
TTCTTACTTGAGGTTAGGCTCAATTTGGAGCCCCGATGAGTCAGAACCACTTCACTCTGGTGTGGGATGATCTCCGATAGTCTTTTAGGTTTTATATGAGTTGCCATCGAGACCCGAAGCTGGGAATATGCTGTCACTTCATTTTTTGATTTGATGATATCGCGCCGATTCTTTGCTGAAGTAGGGTAGACATCTGTAGGACCTTTATGCTGCGTGTATTCCAGTCGAAGTCCGGAACTAGGAATATGCCATTGCACCAATTTCATTTGATAGCTGCGTTCGCATCCTGCTGAAACGAGGGGGAACGCCGGGATAGTCTCTAGGTTGCATATGTACCGTCAAGACTTGGAGCTAGGATTTTGCCATGGCTCTATTTTTACTTTGACCCTTGGGTCTTTTGTTGACGTATCCTGCTGGAATGAGAAGAACGTCGGGGTGATCTCTAAGTGTTAGATGTTGCATTGAGACCTGAAGTTAGGATTTTTCTGTCGCTTCACTTTTATTTGATTGTCATGTCTGCCCCTGCTGGAATGAGGAGGGAGGGGACACATGCATAGTCTCTAGGTTGTATATGTACCGTCAAGACCTGGAGTTAGGATTTTGCCATGGCTCTATTTTTGCTTTGACCTTTGGGGCTTTTGTTGATGTTGAGTCTGCATCCTGCTGGCATGAGAAGAAACGTCGAGCTGGAGTTAGGATTTTGCCGTTACTCCACTTCGCTTTGACCCTTGTGCCTCATTTTTTGATGATGACGTTGTGCCTGCATCCTGCTGGCATGAGAAGAAATGTTGAGCTGGAGTTAGGATTTTTCCGTTACTCCACTTCGCTTTGACCCTTGGGCCCCATTTTTTTTGATGATGACGTTGCTCCTGCTGGCATGAAAAGAAACGTCGACCTGGAGTTAGGATTTTGCCATTACTCCTCTTCGCTTTGACCCTTGGGCCCCATTTTTTTGATGACGACGTTGCATCTACATCCTGCTGAAATGAGAAGCACGTCGAGCTGGAGTTAGGATTTTGCCATCACTCCACTTTTTGATTTGGCTTCTTGGGGCCTTTGTTGACGTCGCATCTACACCGAGAAGGAGTGTCGAGCTGGAGCTGGGATTTTTCCATTACTCCTTTTTTGTTTGACCCTTGGGTCTTTTGTTGATGTTGCGTCTACATACTATTGGTATGAGAAGCACGTTGAGCTGATCTATGGGCTGTAGATGTTGTCGTCAAGATCTGGCTCTCCCTTTGACGGAGCCTGGTGGGTTCCCTTTTCATTTATGCCCATAGATTGTATACAGGGGTCAGTGTGGACTCACCTGCAGGGCAAAGAAAATTTTATTTTATATATTTTAATTATTTTTTCATGATGCTCTATCTTTTTATCTTTTCATATCGCGAAAGTCATGGTTGCCCAATTATTTCAGCTATTTTTCGCGCTGCCCAATCATTTCGACTATATATTTTTTATTTACTCATTGCTTTTTATTGCGAGTTGCTCAAACATTTCGGCTTTCTCATACGCTTTTTTTTTGCGACTCGCTGAGTTTTATTATGACTTAGGAACTTGAGATCTGATACTAATCTTGGCATCAGTATCGCTGCAATTGGAATATTGGCAGGAGCGAATTATCATTTGCCGTAAGAGGACTTGGAGTTTGACACCTGTTTAGGCATCAGCATCGCTACAAATGCGATATTTCCAGGAGCGAATCATCATTTTCCTTTGTCGATTTGAAAAAAGATGGCTTAGCAAACAGGGTTATGATCGTGTCGACTAAGACTTTTTGATTTTATGAGCCGTAAGGGTCTCATAAAGGTATTTCTCCCTACGAGTCAAGTGGATCTCGTAGGTGTATTTTCTTCTTAGAAGTCATGAGAATTCTTAAGCGCGTTTTCTCTTGTAAGTCGTAAGGATTTTATAAGAGTATTTTCTACGAGAGTCGCTCACCATATGGGGACATTTATTGCCTTTGGTGGAACTTGGTGGGGAATTGTTTATTTATGCCCGTGGATTGTATACAAGGGTTGATATTGGACTACTTGTAAGGCAACTTGGGGGATATGATGGCTTAAGAACAGGTTCAGATCCCTGTAGCTTAAGGCTTTTGAATCTTATGAGCTGTGAGGGTCTCATAAGGGGAATTCTCCTTACGAGTCGTGAGGAACCCGTAAGTGTAATTTCTCCTTAGGAGTCATGAGAATTCCTAAGTGTATTGCTCCTTTGTGAGTCGTAAGGATCTCACCCAGGTATTTTCTCCTCACAAGGTCAAGAAGATCTTGCAAGTGCATGTGAATTTTTATTTTACGAGTTTGCGTCCTATTCGGGTTTTCACAAGCTCGCCGGTAGTCCTGCTGTTTTTACTCACGGCGCCCTTTTGGGTTTTCATCCGTGCCCATTTTGCTTGTGAACATACCTTTTTTTTGCGAAACTCTCGGAAGTAGCTTCGTCGCAGGTGACCCATCTATTTGCCGGTGGGATTTTAGGGTGGCTTCATCGCTGGAGTAGCTGTATAGCCAGTGAGACTTAAGTTGCAACCTTTGCTGTTAGGACTTCGATTGCAATATAGATCTCAAGGGAGCATATCACCGTATTTGGGGGCGATGTGCTAGTTTAGGGACATTCCGGTCCATTATCGCCATGTTTGAGGCAAAATTTTAGTTTAGGGACATCTCGGTCCATTATCGCCGTATTTGAGGTGAAATTTTAGTTTAGGGACTTTTCAGTCCAATGTCGCCGTGTTTGAGGCGAGGTTCTAGTTTAGAGACATCTCGGTCCATTGTTAGTTTAGAGACTTCTCGGTCCATTGTTGCCATATTTGAGGCGGATAATTAGTTTAAGGACTTCTCGGTCCTATATCGCCATATTTGAGGCGGATAATTAGTTTAAGGACTTCTCGGATAATTAGTTTAAGGACTTCTCGGTCTGATGTCGCCATATTTGAGGCGGATACTTAATTTAAGGACTTCTCGGTCCGATGTCGCCATATTTGAGGCGAATACTTAGTTTAAGGATTTATCGGACCGTTGTCATCGTTTTTGGGGCGACGGAGCTTTTTGTATACTATTCTCAGAGTTCTGACTCAGGAAGATAGCGAGCGGACACAAGCGTCGTCATCTATCATTAAGCTAAGTCATGACCCATTAAGCATAGTATGCTTTGATGAATCGACCGTTTATTAGCCGGAACGGTCTTTCGCCATGCATATCAATAAGCAGGTAGGCTCCACCTTGGTAGTGTTAGGTTTACCTAGCACCTACTGTAGATATGGAAGCATCACACATGCTACTTCTAAAAATAAAGAGGTGCTAAGCAAACAAAGAAAGGATCTTTAACTAGAATACTAGGGTAACAACTAAAGTATCGCATACAAAAACCATATTATCACTAAGTGAAAGGAATATAACCTTTGTAGTCCTCTTTGTAATGACTCCTAGGATCGTTGAGAGCTTGGAAAGACTCGCTAGTAAGCTCCTACGTCCATGATGATCCACCCGAAGTTCACTAGGTCCAAGTTTCTAGCTTCACTTGATCAAAGAAGAAGATGAAGCTAAACACTCTAAACTAATTGGCTAGATTAGAGTAGAATGAAGAGGTGGTTTGTTTTCCCTAATAAAAACCCTTTCTTTCTTATACCCTCACTCTTTATAAAACTCAAGAGAGCTTGGAGAATGAGGAGGAAGAAGAAGGCAACTCAAGAGCTCAAGATAATATGAAAGATAATAAAAAATGAGAATAGAAAATAACATATATATTTTCTTGTTCTCATCTCAAACCATGGTTACTTAATTTAGATATTTTTGCACATGAGTTAAAAGGCAAAAGGAAAACTAATCCAAGGTTAAAAGGTAGGTGAAGTGTGGTCAACTTCAAGAAGAGTGTAGAAGATAAACATGGATTAATATTTCTTTTCCTTTTTCTTTTAACTTAAATGCAAAAGAATATATATAAATATAAGTTCTATGTGAGTCTGCATTGCCATCAAAGGTGTATCATCAACCATGATACTTTGTATGCATGTATGTGTCCATGCACATCAACATGTGCATACATATATGCATACACTTTATAAAAAGAAATGGGTTTAATAAAAGAAATTAAACTAAAAGTCAATTGTTAAATCAACACTTGATTTAACAAACCGGTCATATCAAATATGACCCAACCAATAGAAAAATGCTCGACTAAAATACGGTATCATATGCACGTATTTAATCGGGTCTCAGTGTATATCACATATGCACACCACATCGTTTTGCCTGGGCTAGGGAACTCCTGTGTGGGACTCTAAGACTCGTCAATACACCGGAAGTGGGTGATGATCATATCAAACATCCACAAGCCGCAAGCGGTCAGCTAAACGTAACGGCTACCCGGGTTTTGAGCGATCAGAAGAAAACCAGCAAAGCTGTCAAAACTCCCGTCGAGCCATCTGGCAACACTTACTGTACAGTCCGGTCTCCTCGTCAGATATGTTGCATATCGAGTTTAGGGATGGTATCGTCGACTCCAATAACTCAATAAGTCATGCTGGTGTATTGCTCATAATAGATAGAGAAACTACTGATAACACTTATCAGTAAATCTCAGCAGCCCTAGCCAGGGACTTCCTGTTATAGCCAATTGAGTATTGCACAACATCAACTCCCAATACTGGGAGAGACGAAACCCCTCCTATCGCTCATCTCCTCCATGTGCCTCAGGACTGTACCTAAAGACCACCTGTTTGCGCGACTCAGTAGAGCCGTGGTAGGGTGGAGATCAAAGTACAGTAGGAGGATACACAAGACTCTATGACGATCTTGGGTCTACAGACTAACATGTACCAGTGTCACCTGAGAACTGCTATCTGACGATAGATATAATACCACATAGGAGTTCTCAGCGAGTCCGTTCAGTGTACCCAGTCTCCACTGAGCACCCGCATACAATCTTTGGTGTCAGCACACCAGATGGATATGGGATCATCCATCGCCCATCATATGGGACAAGAATGGTATACACTAGTCTACTCTGGAATATCGATGCCCCGTCTCAATACACCCACGACTAGGAACAGTTCAAGGATATGCTTATAAACTACATGTGCCCCACCAGTATGATCCGTATCATAGTCACAGTAGTCAAGCAAATATCCTCAGGGCTTTATCAACACGTGCAAATGAATAAAAGCATGATTAAGTCAACATGTCAGATAAAGTAAACCAGATAGCATACTATCATGTCGAGCAAGAAAGTAATCTATATATATACATGTCTAAGCATCCACTATACATATAATGGCCTCTAGGGCATACATATATCCAACAGGTAGACTTTGTCTATGATGTACGTGCCTTCATAGTTTGGCTCGAACTTCCCCCGTTTTGCACGATTGGGGATCATGGGTCTTTTGACGACTAGCACGAGTTCGCCTGAATATTCTCAGCCTGGTCAGTTTTTCGTATGACCCTGTCATTCTCGCCTTGTAAGCTTCCAGATTTTGCTGTGCTATAAGACGCGTTTCGTCGAGGGCATCGAGCTCCTCAAGCCGAAGATGAGCATTTTCTTCATTTGTCAGCTCATATCGAACTGCTACTCGTAGAGAAGGGAGTTCTATTTCCAGGGGAAGCACTGCTTCCGTGCCGAATACCAACGCGTATGGTGTTTTATTCATAGCCGTTTTGAACGTTGTTCGGTACGCCCAGAGTGCTTCATGCAGCCTTTCATGCCAGTCTCTTTTGTTTCTGGACACTATTTTCTTTATAATCTTTGTCAAGGTCTTATTGAAAGCTTCAGCTAGACCGTTGGCCTGAGGGTTATAGACTGAAGAGTATCTCCGATCTATTTTATGCTGTTGAGCAAAATGACTGATTTTATGACTTCTATAAGCTGGCCCATTATCCGAGATAATTCGTTGCGGAGTGCCGAACCGATAGATGATATGTGTCCTGAAGAAATGGAGGATATTCTCCGTATTCATCTCCCTTAGTGATACTACTTCTGCCCACTTAGAGAAGTTGTCGGTCGTTGCCAATATAAACCGATGTCCTTTGGACGACGCCGGTTCAATAGGGCCAATTATATCAGTTCCCCACATTTCGAACGGCCAGCTAGCCACTATTGGGTGTAGCGGATTTGGATGTTGGTGGATGAAGTCCCTGTGGATTTGGCACGGGTGACACTGCTTTGCATATTCAAGGCAGTCCTAAATCATTGTGGGCCAATAGTAACCCATTCTTCTGATCTTCAGCTTCATCTTTGGCCCAGCTTGATGAGAACCACAGAGTCCGTCGTGAATTTCTTGAATGACTTTCTTTGCTTCCTCCGGCCCCATGCATCTTAGCCATAGACAGTCGAACGATCTCTTATATAGAGTATCATTGACGAAGGCGAAAGATAAAGCTCGTTTCATGAGCTGATGTTTAAACGACGCATTTTCGAGAGTTCGTCGGGACTTAAAGTAGTCTATGAAGACTTCCCTCCAGTCCTTGACCTTTTCTTCGTCCTCTATTTGAAGGGCTGCTTGTTCGGTCATTTTTTCTGTCAGATGACTCTATCAGATCTTCCGAAGATATATCTGTTGGCGTGAGAACCCTGCGGCTTTGCACAACGATCTTTACGTCATCGAGGTCGTCATCAGCCAGTTCCTTAGCCAATTTGGCCAACGCGTCCGCTTTGCTATTTTCTGCACATGGTATACTCTCGCAATTTACTTGGCTAACGATCAGCTGGGAGTCTCCATATATGAGTATGTCTTTGATTCTCATATCGATAGCGATCTCGAGACCTACTATCAAAGCTTCATATTCAGCTTCATTGTTAGTCCTTGGCTCCATTAAGGAAAGGGCGTAACGCAATATCCCTCCTTATGGAGTCATGAAGATAAGGCTCACCCTGGCTTTAATTATGGGGGCATTTTGCTTTTGCCTTTTCACGGAAGATGCTCCATCAAAGTAGAGTTCCCATTGAGAATCATTTTCTTCCTTCTCTTCTTCGATTGTGTCGAATGCATGTTCTAAAAAAAGTAGAGGAGGTAAAAGAGCGCAAAATCGGGAAGTGAAAATAGAGCAAGGATCTTGTTTGTTCATCCAGCAACTCGCAATTTAAGGGGGAGTCGGCTGGTATCGGATGCTCCATGAGAAAGTCGGTAATAGCCTGCCCTTTCACTGCTTTGAGAGGACAATACGTTATCGAGAACTCCATCAGAAGGATGGCCCATTTGGCAAGCCTTCCTGTTAGTATGGCCCTTCGCATCAGATATTTGAGAGGATCCACCTTTGATATGAGATGGACCTCATGTGCCAAGGCATAATGTTTGAGCTTCGTTATCGCAAAAATCAATGCCAGGCAATGCTTTTCGATGGGGGAGTAGTTGTTTTCTGCCCCCAGGAGAACTCGACTCAAATAGTTCTCCTTTCCCTGATCGTTCTCTTGTGCCCATAGCGTGCTTAGAGAACCTTCAAGGGCCGTCGTATATAGGATAAGGGGTTTTCCTTTAACCGGAGCGGTCAATACCGGCGGATTTTGCAGGTATTGCTTGATTTCGTCTAGTGCATTTTGGCACTTTTGATTCCAAACGAACGGGGTCCCCTTCTTCATCAAATGACCGTAGGGACGGCATTTTCCGGAGAGGTTAGCTATGAACCACCGGATAAATGCGAGCTTTTCTTGAAGAGATCGCAATTGTTTGAGAGTTCTTGGCATGAGCATTTCCATAATCTCCTTGATCTTTGAGGGATCGATTTCGATACCCCGGTACCGTATGATGAATCCTAGGATTTTGCCCGAGGAGACTCCAAGCGCGCATTTTAGAGGATTCATCTTCAGATTATACTTTCGAAGACGTCGAAACACTATTTTTAGATGTTCCCAATGTTCTTCGTGAGATCTGCTCTTTACCACAAGGTCATCAATGTAGCATTCGACGATCTCATGTATGAGGTCATCGAAGATCTTTGTCATGGCCCTTTAGTAGGTAGCGTTAACATTATTTAAACCTAAAGGCATCACCTTATAGCAGAATATGCCCAGCGGGGTTCGGAAGGCGGTATGTTTTTGGTCTTCAGGATGCATTTTTATTTGATTGTATCCTGAAGATCCATCCATGAAGGAGAAGACCTCATGGGTAGACGTGTTATCGATCATTGGCTCAGTAACAAGTACTGGGAAGTGATCCTTCGGGCAAGCTTTTTTAAGGTCCCGAAAGTCCACGCAGATGCGCACCGTCCCATTCTTCATCATCACTAGAACGATGTTAGTGATCCAGTCAGGATATTGAACTTCTTGGATGAAGCCGGAGTCAATTAGTTTCTTGACTTCAGCGTTGATACTCATCTCAAGTTCGAGCCGCATTCTTCTTAGCGCCTGTTTGACTGGCTTTATGTCCGGCGATATGGCCAGTTTGTCTGCCACCACTTTTGGATCTAGACCTTGTAAGTCTACGGTAGCGCCCCGGCCGTCTACAGAGGCCAAATGCGGAGCAAAAAACTTTTAACTGGCGCTATCGTATACTATAACCCGGATCTTCCATTATTGCTAAACTAACAAACTGTAAAGAGTGTAGAAAGGTTATACCGAACGATCCGAGTCCTTCGTTCTTTAACCGTCATCCCACGCTCCGTTGCGGCTGCTCCGATCTCTTCGATCTCCGATCTGCTCGTCCAGGTGGCACCACGTCGACGATTCTTTAAACGGGCTCCCGCCTCTGACTTGAGGCAACTCGGTCGTCAAGTTTGCTAAAAGAGACGACCAAGATTGATGTAGAGAATGAGTGGAATACTTTGTCTCACTTCGTCCAAAACCATGGACGAACGGTTAATGAAGTTGCCGATTGGTTCGGGTGATGGAATGAAATGAGCAATGATATTTCCATACCCCCCAAAGCTATCATAATCTTTTTCCAAAAATGAAAACCACAAGGGAGAGAGTGAGAGGAGGGGCCGGCCATATATATGGAGAGGGGGTGAGTGTAGGAGCAATGTGAGGGTAACCATAAGCAAAAGATCAAGAGAAAATATCCTTAAGAAAACAAGAAACAATAAAGCTTAAAGCATGAGTCATTATACACCTCATCAAGTCATTAATGACTCCATTAATGCACTAATGACTCACTAAGCCAAGTCATCCTCTCTAGAACCTTCTAGAAGCATGACACACTCTCATCCAAGAAAAGATAAATCCGTCTTTAACCGAATGTTAAAAGACGGCTGATAGAAAACTGGAAACTGGCAACTTCCAAAAGTGATCCTGAAACGACTTTCAGGATAACCCCGTAACTGTATAAATATACCCGCATTTGTATTACGACCGAATACAAATGCAACTGAGACAAAGATATTATATCTACTCAATACAATACTCGGATCTGGCTTAAACCAAAGCTGACCAGTATCATCTGCCTAATGGCTGTGTCGAAACAGCGTCTAGTGAAGGTGGGAAGGTCGGGTATGACTGGTAGGAAGTGGGTGGTAAGACAGGAGTAGGGTCAACATATGGATAAGAAGGTGAATAATCGTGCGGATCCCTAAAACTAGATGAGTGGAGAGGGGTGAAAGATCGACTGCGAGATTGAGCAATATGCTCAGCAATGGACATCGGCCTAGGAGTGACAGAAGGACTTGAAGAAGTGGTATCAACATATGTAGGTTGTAAAGGTTGACTCGGTTGACACAAAGTGGGTTGAAAAGTCAAACTATTTCTCCTAGACGCCTCTATTTGATCTTTCAACGAAATTTTTGGCAAGGATGGATCGTTTTTAAATTGACCGAAACAATTGACGAACGACGCAAAGTTAGGTTCGGGATACCAAGATTCGGCAAGAGATTTATGATGTGGGGTACCCATGATAGAAGAATGCAAGGATTTCTAAGCGACAAAATTTTTGCAAGTTTTTTTAAAAGATTTTTCTTTATTTTTTTTTATTTATGTGAGAGTTTTGCAAAAAAAAAAAGGTTTTAGAAACGGGACTCGTGACACAAATGTATCAACCACACATGCACAATCAGACCTAGATCTAGGGTTGCCTAGGTCTACTAGACAGCTCCTAACTAGGGCTAGAAATAGACCTCAAACCGCCTCTTCACGGACAAATACGGCCAGGTAAGTGGGAAGGAACCACCACTACAGTGGGCCTAATTAAAAACCACTAACCTAGACACCGCAATGTCGGTTAGGATAAACGGCCGATGCCTACCCTAGTCCTTTTCCTATTGAGCTCGCTGTCCTTAGGTCTGAGTCTAATCTTTTTTTTTTTAATTAAAGGTGGTCGGTGCAAAATGCTTAGGTGTTTTCTGGGGTCCTGGGAAGGGTGATGAAATCCCACCCAATCTGGATTTGGTCAAATAGCCTCTTAGAATCCGGTTAAATTATGCAAAACAAATAAAATTTCACTTGCAATCAGAATTTTTTAGCGCGGCGCAAAGAAACCTGCAGAAATCTGTTATTTAGAAGGGGGAGAAAGACTTTTTACGCAAAGAAATCCTGCAGAAAGATTTTTACAGAGAGATATATTGTAGGTTGCAGAGGAGAGAGAAAAAAATCAAACCAGAAAAATTTAGTGCGCTGACGTGGCAGCCAGAGCGCGGATCCGCGGCGGGAGTCTACAAATGCGGCGGAAACGCGGTCGGTGGGTGGGTTCAGCCTCTGCAAAAAAATTCTGTGGTTCTGTACATTCAATTCCTCTCTGTTCTTATATACCAATTTTTGTTTTGCCCTCTGTAAATTTTCAGATCTTCAATTCTTCGCTGTTCTGCAAGATTCAAACAATACACCCTTCAAACAGATCAAGTTTGATAAATTTTTTTTATTTTTTTATATTTTCAGATTTTTATAATTTTTTAAAATTTATATCAACCCGAAAATTCACAAAAAAGAAAAATTACGCCGTCCCCGGCAACAGCGCCATTTGATTTATACCAAAAATTATAAGTTTACCGCAATCAGAAACGGCGTCGCTTCGCAGCTAGCCGGTGAGTACGGGTCGATCCACAGAGACGGGTAAATTTCTTTAAAGTGTTTTAACGAGTTGATTCTATTTGTAGTTTTGGTTGGTTTAAAAAATCTAAAGACTGGATCTAATTAATCTAATTAAGAATCTTGCTAGGGTTAGGATTAGGGGAAGTTTTGGAAATTAATGTTTTTCCTCACCGCTTTCAATACCTTCCTTTTTTAGATCTATTAGGTGTTAAGTTAATTATCAATAAAGTGGATACAAATCTTTTGGGAAGATGTTTCTTCCTCTAGATTTGTACCCTACCTTTGTTGATAATTATCCTAACCCTCACGGAAAACGCGCGGAACCGGCCCTTTATACTACGGTTCATCGTTACCTCGAAGGGTAGGATGCCGCAGGGAGCGGTTGTGCTCGTATGCGTGAAGTTCTAATTCATTAGGTGAAGGTGGCATTGAAAGGGGCGAGAGATTTCATCTCTCAACCCTTTCCCTAAGGCTAACCCTAGCAAGCAAGGAGACTACTCGCTCATTAGGGGATGAGAAGACATTATAATTAAAAGAAATAAAAGACTTACTAGGTTGACGGCTCCCTTCAAACAAGAAGAACAGATCTGAAATTTACTCCCAGAAATTCTGAATTTTATTGATTGAAAAGAGGCATACAATTTTTAGATCTAAAATTACAATTTATAGGAAAATAGGAAACCTAGGGTTACAGACTCTCGTGCACGCGCAATTACTGATTTGCCCACTTAAAATCACAATACCCACAACAGCGCACCGTCACAGAAAAACTGCGCCGACACGGGCATATAATGGCCGCGGATCCGCGGCATTTATTGGCTTGGGCCGCGGATCCGCGGCCCATTGGTAGTCTTGGGCCACCAAATTTCTGTGCTTGGTTTCTCTTCTCTTGGGCTCTCTGTTTTCACTGTTCTTTTCTCTGTAAGGCTTCTGTATCTTCTCCAGATCTCCAATGAAGACTTGTAAGGATCTTTTGACCGTTCACTTGACATTTTTAGACCTTGCAATGTTCTTTGATTAGGCTTTGACTAGGATCCGTCTAATTGTTGGTCAAAAGTCCATTTTCTGTTGTTTTGTGTCTTTTTTCACTGTATTTGCTCCAGAAACCTGTAACCTGTAATATGCAACAAACGTGCGTCAAGAGTACCTGTTTATTTATAAAAAGGGTAAGAATAGGGGAATGATAAATGCAATATTATGGTCTGAACAAATACCCCCAAACTTACCTTTTGTTCGTCCTCGAGCAAACTTATTATTTTATTCTCTAAAATCCTAACCGCACTTTCGCAGGGAAACGCGATTGCACTGAGCACGTGCAACAAGCCGTTAAACCTCTAGGTGTCCCTAGTAGGAGGAGTGTTGTCTCCTGAGGGTTTTCAGCGGATTACACCCACAAAATCCTATCAACTCGGCCCATTGATTTTTAGTTCTCCAATTATGTTTTCTAATAAGGAATTCTATTATCTTCTACTTGTAAATTATCCACCCATATTCTTCACGCTTCCTCATTATTTAACTTAAGATTATATATGTTATGTAGACTTACTTAGCTTTCGGCATTTCCTAAGTTTTCCTTCTAGGGTTTTATCTCCACTTAGGAATTTCTATCAACTCTACTAAAGATACAAGTTCTATTCTTCATTCCTCTCTCTTATCTAAATTCCAATCACATACCCCTACGTGTGTGTATAGATCACCCCTACACTCGGAAATTCAATTCAAGCAATCATGCCCTTGTCCATTGTCCAAAGTACTAATTAGTTGGTGAAATTAAATGAAATTTGCTTACACATCCTTCATGCGACCGTTAATACTTCTTGAGGTACCAACGACCGATTACAAAATGCGCTTGCACTTTAAAGCGTACTTCCTAGTCTTTGCAACACCCAAGGCTTTAGCAGTGACTCCCAAACCAGTTGGTCTAAGGCACTAGGTGATGAAGCACCCTCGCTAAATATTTTTCTATTTTTACAGCCTTAAGTAATCACAAAAACCAGTGTCCATTTTTTTTTTCTTTATTCACACTTTTTTTATTATTTTCTTCGTACTAAGGACTTTAGACAAGAGCATTTCAAGGTCTCTTCTACTATTCCAAGTTTCAAGGTGCGTGAATGTGCAATTTTGTAGGGTATACATTTTCAGAATCTAGACTTAAGTTAGGAACTATTTTTCAAACTTGTACTCTAATAAGAACATCAATACTCTTCCCTCATTTTGACTTAACCCAAGAAGTGAACCCAAAATTTGCCTATTTCTAAATAAACTATAAGGCATATACTTTCTACCGTTAAACTTTAAGGAAGGTTATTTTTAGGGTTTTTAATTTACTAAGTCTAAGATCTAGTTGTTCCTAGCCAGTTAACCTATTAGTCAAACTCAAGTCAATTAGCCAAAATTGAATACAATTATTTTTGAAGTTTTTCAAATTTTTATGGGTTTTCAAATAAGTATGCAAATGCAAAAATATGTACAAATGAATGCGAAGGAAGAAGACGTACCGAGCATACCCCCAAACTTGAATTTGACAGTGTCCTCACTGTCAAGCTAAACCAAGAGGGTCAAAATACCGATACTCCCTTGTTTATTTATTTATAATTTTTTAATGTTTTGAATTTTTTTTTTAATTTTTTTTTTATAGAAAAAGAAAACAAAAGGATATATACATATATACAAAGGTTCCCCCCAAACTTAAGCTTGGCCTTACACAAGCCAAAGGTTAGCACCAACCATTCAAAGATCTTATCGTGGTAATGGTATAGTTGGTGCAAGAATAGGGTGCGGAGGAAAGAAATGAGAAACACGCGAGACCGTGTGGGAAGAGGGGTAGAATACGGTCTCGGCGGAGGAGAAGAATGGCGGAAAGGAGAAAGAAGTGGAGTACGATCTTGAGGGTGTAAATCGAGTGAATAAATTAGCGCAATATGTGATGAACGATGTGTTAAAAGCGATTGCGCTAACCTACCAACCCGTCGGGAAATGGGGTCAAATCCCTCAAGATTCGTAAGAAAACATGGGTACGCCGAACTTGGTATAGGAGATGAAAGCGTAACGGTCATTTGTTCGGTCGGAACAATAGGAAGGAGGGAGGGTGATATAACAGTCAAAGGTTCAGGAGGCTGAATTGGAAAATCTGACACATCAAATAAAAATGGTTCAACCTCGATATTATCCTCAAGACTCTCCTCAGTACTATCCTCAATATTTAATTCATCCATGCCATTATCATCAAAATCTAGACGCATATGAGATTCGGGGGAAACATTTAATAACTCAGGATGATGATTTGAACATAAAATTTCTATTAAATCGACAGGTTCATCATCCGAAATATTCCCGGCGTCTATATCCTCAATCAAGTGAAAATCAATTTCTTTAGACACTTCATCCACAGCATGGATATTTATCAATGTAGGTTCTAGAGTGGAGGTGTAAAGATCGAAAGGATTAGGTGCGGTTTCACTCGAAAGGGGTTCCTCACAATTTGGCAAATCAAACACTACAAAATCACTCATTTTTATTTTCAACTGGTGAATCATTTGGAACAATCAATGGAAAACCGGAGTTGTGGGCTTCAATTGGGTAAGGGTAGGTTTGATTTGAAAATCCTCTCTCATTCTCACTCTGTCCAACTGCCGCCTTATACATTGAAAAATTCGGAGCTAGCGGGACACTAGCTACCGGTTCACTAGGCTGCATAAGGGCGGCCATGGATGCTTCCACATTCCTCATTATTTTATTTGTTACAGCAATATATGCTTCCAACGATTCTTCCAAACTAGACTTAGGTGGTGAGGGGGTTTCAGTAAAAGATTCAAAATTAGTTGGGTATGTGAAACTCCCTAATGGCTGTGTCGAAACAGCGTCTAGTGAAGGTGGGAAGGTCGGGTATGACTGGTAGGAAGTGGGTGGTAAGACAGGAGTAGGGTCAACATATGGATAAGAAGGTGAATAATCGTGCGGATCCCTAAAACTAGATGAGTGGAGAGGGGTGAAAGATCGACTGCGAGATTGAGCAATATGCTCAGCAATGGACATCGACCTAGGAGTGACAGAAGGACTTGAAGAAGTGGTATCAACATATGTAGGTTGTAAAGGTTGACTCGGTTGACACAAAGTGGGTTGAAAAGTCAAACTATTTCTCCTAGACGCCTCTATTTGATCTTTCAATGAAATTTTTGGCAAGGATGGATCGTTTTTAAATTGACCGAAACAATTGACGAACGACGCAAAGTTAGGTTCGGGATACCAAGATTCGGCAAGAGATTTATGATGTGGGGTACCCATGATAGAAGAATGCAAGGATTTCTAAGCGACAAAATTTTTGCAAGTTTTTTTAAAAGATTTTTCTTTATTTTTTTTTATTTATGTGAGAGTTTTGCAAAAAAAAAAAGGTTTTAGAAACGGGACTCGTGACACAAATGTATCAACCACACATGCACAATCAGACCTAGATCTAGGGTTGCCTAGGTCTACTAGACAGCTCCTAATTAGGGCTAGAAATAGACCTCAAACCGCCTCTTCACGGACAAATACGGCCAGGTAAGTGGGAAGGAACCACCACTACAGTGGGCCTAATTAAAAACCACTAACCTAGACACCGCAATGTCGGTTAGGATAAACGGCCGATGCCTACCCTAGTCCTTTTCCTATTGAGCTCGCTGTCCTTAGGTCTGAGTCTAATCTTTTTTTTTTTAATTAAAGGTGGTCGGTGCAAAATGCTTAGGTGTTTTCTGGGGTCCTGGGAAGGGTGATGAAATCCCCACCCAATCTGGATTTGGTCAAATAGCCTCTTAGAATCCGGTTAAATTATGCAAAACAAATAAAATTTCACTTGCAATCAGAATTTTTTAGCGCGGCGCAAAGAAACCTGCAGAAATCTGTTATTTAGAAGGGGGAGAAAGACTTTTTACGCAAAGAAATCCTGCAGAAAGATTTTTACAGAGAGATATATTATAGGTTGCAGAGGAGAGAGAAAAAAATCAAACCAGAAAAATTTAGTGCGCTGACGTGGCAGCCAGAGCGCGGATCCGCGGCGGGAGTCTACAAATGCGGCGGAAACGCGGTCGGTGGGTGGGTTCAGCCTCTGCAAAAAAATTCTGTGGTTCTGTACATTCAATTCCTCTCTGTTCTTATATACCAATTTTTGTTTTGCCCTCTGTAAATTTCCAGATCTTCAATTCTTCGCTGTTCTGCAAGATTCAAACAATACACCCTTCAAACAGATCAAGTTTGATAAATTTTTTTTTATTTTTTTATATTTTCAGATTTTTATAATTTTTTAAAATTTATATCAACCCGAAAATTCACAAAAAAGAAAAATTACGCCGTCCCCGGCAACGGCGCCATTTGATTTATACCAAAAATTGTAAGTTTACCGCAATCAGAAACGGCGTCGCTTCGCAGCTAGCCGGTGAGTACGGGTCGATCCACAGAGACGGGTAAATTTCTTTAAAGTGTTTTAACGAGTTGATTCTATTTGTAGTTTTGGTTGGTTTAAAAAATCTAAAGACTGGATCTAATTAATCTAATTAAGAATCTTGCTAGGGTTAGGATTAGGGGAAGTTTTGGAAATTAATGTTTTTCCTCACCGCTTTCAATACCTTCCTTTTTTAGATCTATTAGGTGTTAAGTTAATTATCAATAAAGTGGATACAAATCTTTTGGGAAGATGTTTCTTCCTCTAGATTTGTACCCT
Source organism: Agapanthus africanus (assembly GCA_030015575.1). Classification (NCBI taxonomy): domain Eukaryota; kingdom Viridiplantae; phylum Streptophyta; class Magnoliopsida; order Asparagales; family Amaryllidaceae; genus Agapanthus; species Agapanthus africanus. The sequence goes on from CM057341.1 coordinate 663,731,080, forward strand.
ACCTTTGTTGATAATTATCCTAACCCTCACGGAAAACGCGCGGAACCGGCCCTTTATACTACGGTTCATCGTTACCTCGAAGGGTAGGATGCCGCAGGGAGCGGTTGTGCTCGTATGCGTGAAGTTCTAATTCATTAGGTGAAGGTGGCATTGAAAGGGGCGAGAGATTTCATCTCTCAACCCTTTCCCTAAGGCTAACCCTAGCAAGCGAGGAGACTACTCGCTCATTAGGGGATGAGAAGACATTATAATTAAAAGAAATAAAAGACTTACTAGGTTGACGGCTCCCTTCAAACAAGAAGAACAGATCTGAAATTTACTCCCAGAAATTCTGAATTTTATTGATTGAAAAGAGGCATACAATTTTTAGATCTAAAATTACAATTTATAGGAAAATAGGAAACCTAGGGTTACAGACTCTCGTGCACGCGCAATTACTGATTTGCCCACTTAAAATCACAATACCCACAACAGCGCACCGTCACAGAAAAACTGCGCCGACACGGGCATATAATGGCCGCGGATCCGCGGCATTTATTGGCTTGGGCCGCGGATCCGCGGCCCATTGGTAGTCTTGGGCCACCAAATTTCTGTGCTTGGTTTCTCTTCTCTTGGGCTCTCTGTTTTCACTGTTCTTTTCTCTGTAAGGCTTCTGTATCTTCTCCAGATCTCCAATGAAGACTTGTAAGGATCTTTTGACCGTTCACTTGACATTTTTGGACCTTGCAATGTTCTTCGATTAGGCTTTGACTAGGATCCGTCTAATTGTTGGTCAAAAGTCCATTTTCTGTTGTTTTGTGTCTTTTTTCACTGTATTTGCTCCAGAAACCTGTAACCTGTAATATGCAACAAACGTGCGTCAAGAGTACCTGTTTATTTATAAAAAGGGTAAGAATAGGGGAATGATAAATGCAATATTATGGTCTGAACAAATAATTACCGCAATCAGAACTGTAATTTGATTGATGTCAAAAACTGTAATTACCGCAATCAGAACGGCGTCGCTTCGCAGCTAGCCGGTGAGTGCGGGTCGATCCACAGAGACGGGTAAATTCCTTTAGTGTGTTTTAACGAGTTGATTCTATTTGTGGTTTTGATTGGTTTATAAAAATCTATGAAAACGAGATCTAATTAATCTAATTAAGAATCTTGCTAGGATTAGGTTTAGGGGAAGTTTTGGGAGATTAAGGTTCTTCCTCACCGCTTTCAATGCCATTTTTTATAGATCTATTAGATGTTAAGTTAATTATTAATAAAGTGGATACAAATCTTTTGGGAAGATGTTTCTTCCTCTAGATTTGTACCCTACCTTTGTTGATAATTATCATAACCCTCACGGAAAACGCGCGGAACCGGCCCTTTATACTACGGTTCATCGTTACCTCGAAGGGTAGGATGCCGCAGGGAGCGTTTGTGCTCGTATGCGTGAAGTTCTAATTCATTAGGTGAAGGTGGCATTGAAAGGGGCGAGAGATTTCATCTCTCAACCCTTTCCCTAAGGCTAACCCTAACAAGCGAGGAGACTACTCGCTCATTAGGGGATGAGAAGACATTATAATTAAAAGAAATAAAAGACTTACTAGGTTGACGGCTCCCTTCAAACAAGAAGAACAGATCTGAAATTTACTCCCAGAAATTCTGAATTTTATTGATTGAAAAGAGGCATACAATTTTTAGATCTAAAATTACAATTTATAGGAAAATAGAAAACCTAGGGCTACAGGCTCTCGCACTTGCGCAATTACTGATTTGACCCATGAGAATCCCAACACCCACAACGTCGCAACAGCAGAAGAAAAATCCACCGTCACGCGCACTAGATGGCCGCGGAACCGCGGCTCAAGGTAGGGTTTGGCCGCGGTTTCGCGGCCAATTAAGGGAGTTGGGCCATGAGACTTTTGGGCTTCTTTCTCTGCTTCTTGGGCTCTGTCTTTTTATATGTATTTTCTCTGTTGGGCTTCTGAGTCTTCTCCAGATTTTTCAGTGAATACTTGTAGCGATCTTTCAACCGTTCACTTGACATTTTGGACCTTGCACTGTTCTTCGACTAGGCTCGACTAGGATCGGTCTACTTGTTGGTCAAAAGTCCCTTTTTCTATTGTTTTGTGTCTTTTTCACTGTATTTGCTCCAGAAACCTGTAACCTGTAATATGCAACAAACGTGCGTCAAGAGTACCTGTTTATTTATAAAAAGGGTAAGAATAGGGGAATGATAAATGCAATATTATGGTCTGAACAGGGGACTCTAATGACTCGTCAGTACCCTGGCAGTGGGTTTAACCACAAACCGTCAGCGGCACTAGCAATGCGTAACGGCTGCCCATGGACTGACCTCAAGGGAGGTTGATGAGCGAACTCATCCAGAAACCCTACTGAGCCTAACGGTGACAATGTATATACAGTCCGGTCCGTTCGTCTATGAGTATCGCATATCTGCCTAGGGGGCTAGTAACGTCAGACCCCCAATAGCAGTATAAGTCGTGTCGGAGTGTAGCCCAATAACACCCTGAGATACTACTGGAGTACCTACCAGTAAATCTCCTGCCACGGCCGTGGGCTATGTGTAATGGCTCTCCTATACACAGCACGATCTCGCCCCCAATACCGGGAGAGACGAATCCCCTGCCGATCCGCTCATGTGCCTCCATATGGCTCGGGACTGTACCCAAAAACTACCTGTTTGCACGACTCCTTTGAGCCGTGGTAGGGTAGAAATCAAAGCACAGTGGGAACTCACACGAGACAAATGACGACCTCAGGTCGATGAACTAACCTGTACACATGTCACCAGGGAACTGCTATCTGACGATATGTATAATACCAACTAGCAGATTCCCGGCGAGTCCTGTCCGGTGTACTCATAACCCAATGAGCACCTGTTTACATCTTAGGTGATCCAACTGACACCAGTGGCTTGTGAGACCGGCCACCGCCCCTCGTCGGGGTCTCGACTGTATACACTAGTCTACACCGGAGTATCGATGCCCTGTCTCGAAACTCCCTTGACTAGGGACAACAATTAAGGATATGCGTATAAACTACCCAACTCTCACGTATATGATCGCCATCATACTGTTGGTAGTAAAGCAAGATCCTAAGGGCTCTATCAAAGTGTAACATGTAATCAGTCACCTGAACATGTACACGACTGATAAAGGCAAATCAGATAGCATACTATCATCTTGAGTAAGATTGTCCTACCGGTATAGGTCCTTCGCAATCATTGCAATCACGAACCTGCGATCCAATAATTGACTCTGAGGGCACTATCTCCAACAATCTCCCACTTGCACTCAAGTCTAATTATTGCGATGTCAACTACTCACAGCCCGTGTGAAAACGAACATCCAACTCCTCTACTAATCAGTTTCACAAAGCCCGTTTGTAAAAACTATTGTGTTCGAGAAATAGCCTCAGTGAGTGGATCCGCCTAGATGTTTCTTTCTATATCTCTCTTAATCTCAAGTTCGCGGAGAAAGCCATCTCCCGAATCGAGTAATACCTGTCTTAGAATATGTCTGGATATCTGATGGGACCTAGTTCATAAATGAACTCCAAATCCAAACTTCTTAGACTGTATTGATCACTGAACCTAATCAGTATCCGGCACCATGCCACCCACAGTATCCTCTTGGACCACCTGTCCATAATACTGTCCCTTGTCAGAGGGAAAACTAAAACTCCGACAATCATTCTGTCATCCACGTCACCTTTGAAGCCTGGAATGATAATCGTCTCCCGAAGGAGGCTGCCGTCATCAAATCCGTAGAACATCCACTTATGTTCTAAAACTGCTTCCTTATGTCTCTCCAGGATTGGATTAATACAAACTTATCGCATCTAGTGCAAAAACAACATTTGGTGTGGTACTTGACATCTCATGATTGATTCAATTGCCTAAGCAAGTGATCTGCCAATCATGCACAGCCCTCTCCCCTTTAGTCTATACGACACCTTTAGAGAGGGTGACTCCATCACCTGCAGGTACACCACCATGCTAGGAGTCAACTATTCTAAAAACCATTAGAATATCTGTTAAAGTACCCACATTGGGAAACTACCCAAATCTAGATCTAAAACCATAGATCCAGAAACCAGAATGTCAAATATTATATCCATATCCTGTCTAGAGAAACTACTGTGTGACGACCACAGTACAACCGATCGTAGTATATGAATTTTACTTCCTACTCTGTGTATGTCATCCAAATACCATGACATCACACCCTACTACCTTCTTAACAGATCCATCCCCTATTCTGATGAAGTCAAACCTATGACTGTCACATCAAAATTAGATGATCTATCTCCGCTATAACTGCTCTAGTCTAAAATAGACATAAGCTACTTGCCCACTATGCATCTGCTGCTCCCACTGACAACGACAATCCTCTTACCGGGTCTCATAGCCTGGAACAACAGTAGTATCAAGTCTGGGTAGATAAGAACCTCCCTGTCACCGTCCTTGAGGCTACCGGAGTACCTCTCGGGTGTCTGAGGTTACCCACCATATCTGCGGAGTGGCTAATGGAATGTCAAACCTGATTGAATATATAGGTCCTATTAAATTTTCCGTAATCGTTTGTGGTTCTGGAATCACTTCCAGTTTTACCATACTCCCACTACTGTTTTCTGAAAAAGTCCATTTTATTAAAACTGTGGCGAGTCAAGAACAATATCACTATTGATCTTCCAAATGGTAGAATATCAACCCTCGTCATAGCCAGGGTCAACCTACAAGCAGCCATTACAGAAACGTGCCCTGAGTTATCCAGAGTCTGGTTTTAAGCATAAGCTGGACAACTCCCCGTACCTTAATATCTTTTAAGGTATGAACCATTCTATATCCAATATAGAAACTTTGACACTTATTTAATTGGAACCAGATTCAATCATGCAGCTGTCTCCAGTGCATATCAACTTAATGGAAAAAAGGCTAATCAGCATTACTCAACTTAGAAATCCATCCAATTATGAGTAACCCGAAAGAGAAACAAGTTTCTCAAAATCATTACTATCATCTGAATACCAAACACAAGAATCTACATCTTCGATCTCTTTGAAGAATCCCGATACTTGTGACACCTGGTTCTCTATTTTATTCTTATACCCACAACTTCTTAAAAGTTAGACCTTGTATTTCTACGAAACACTTGTCTAAAAACTAGAGAAGTTATAAGTAAACAGAACATAGTACGAGGACCTACCCTTTTGTCCTGAAGGACACTTAGACAACATACAATACTCTGTATAAGTCCGCTGAGTTAAACAACTCATAACCTGTGCGTCGTAGGTTGAAAAACTGTACCCTGGCGATTTCCTCAAATATCACCAATTACAACGAATTCCGATATAATGAGGATGATCACCTAATTCCCAATAACTTACTCCTACTCATCATCCGTAAAACCATACAGATATGAGAATGAAACCTGGTAAATACATACCCTTGGAGTAAGTATCTAATCGGGAAAACAGTTTTCTTTTAACAATGCACTGAAACATGAAAATGTTTCGTAGGGGTATCCTGGTATTCATAGCAATGCCTCTTCCATAATCCAATTCATGACTACAACTGTATATTTTATTGCCATCTCTCAAAAATCCCTTTATTTGTTTTTAGTCGTTACCTTCTGCACACCATCGTTAGGCTAAATGGTTTTCTTCCTTTCCTACCGTTCGATACCAGCCTATGGTTTGGAAGAAGACTATCCAGTAAGCATAATAGACGTACCCTCCTAAACCAAGGAGTACTCGTATCTTGAGAGAAGGTGATGATAAAAGACAACTGAATAATACCTTATTCCTTTAAAGGTGAAATAGGAGTGGCGACGAAGTACGCGGTTTTGGTCATGAATGATATCAGTCGCAATTTACTTTGCCCTCTTTCTAATCCCTTTATTTTGTTTTTAGTTATTGCCTTCTGCACACCCTACTTAGGCTAATTGGTTTTCTTCATTCCCTACCTTTCGGCACCTGCCTATGGTTTGGAATAAGACTATCCAATAAGCGTAATAGGTGTACTCTCCTAAACCAAGGAGCTCTCGCAACCTGAGAGAAGGTGATAATAAAAGACAACTGAATAAACCAATTCTATTTCTCCTGAACCTTGATCCATCCTCGAAGAAGTCCCTTCGAGTTCGTATATAACCATACGATGGATCTATCCAATGGAAGTGGATGTCCGTAGTAATACGGGTGTTCCGAGAAATACAAAGGGTAAAAGAAGGAGTGGCAATGACTTATGCAACTTGGACAATCCAAAAGCCAGTATTTTAAGAAGGTTCGGTCAACTTTGGTCACTGAGTCATAGTCTAGGGTCGGTCAAAGGTCGCTGCCAAAGAGAGAGATAAAAGAAACACTCTGCGTGCACTCTAACCTAGATCAGAATGGTTATCACTTTATCTAATCCGGAAACCTCCCACTGTCCTGTCAAATTCTCCTCCAAACCTGAAAGAAGAATCAATCGGGATCACCCGAAGAGTAAACCAACTCATCAGTGGGAATCGGGATCCAACTCTCATCGCATGATAACGTGATGGAATGCATCCACGTTACTCATACTCCAGAAGGTATGCGCATACTTGGCAAGTTTCAGTTTCTTTAGAAACTCCCGATAAGATTTTTGCCCCATGCTCTTATAACCTTGGCGTTAGGTCAAAATGTCATAAGTCACATGCCAAGTTCTACCCGTCACTATCTTGTTAATTTGAACCCACCCGCACATGCCCTTGGCGTTAGATCAAAATGGCAGAACGGCTGTCCCAAACCAACTTATCTATCTATGCAACAATTGAATACCCAGCAGCTACCAAAACACTATGCCTTGGCGTTAGGTCAAAATACATAGCTTGAATACTACTGAATACCCAAAAGAAGTGACGGAGGGCTACGGCTGGTTTTTGGCGAAAAACCTTTAACGTAGTGAACTTGATATCGCTGAAGGAAGCTGATAGCTTTTTAAAATATAGTGGCGAATGTAAGTGCACGGCGGCGCCCCGGCCGTCAATCCGACGCCGGAATGCGGAAGCGGCGAATAACTTAAATTTTGCGGACTTAGCAAACCGGTACCACCGCGCACTAAACACCCGGATCGTAACCATTAACAAGTCTAAGCTAACTAGAAGATGGGAAAGAGATATACCGACGATCCAAGTCCTCCGGTCTTCTCGTCATCGTCCCGATCTCCTGCGGAATGTCCCGTCTCCTCCTCGTCGCCGGAAGTGCACCACATCGCCTACTTTGTTTACGGGCTCCCACCTCAATGCCGAGGCAACTCGGGCACGAAGCCGGCTACTCGACGTGCCCAAGGTTCGCTGTAGAATATGTAGTCCTCAAGTCTCATTTGGGGTTATGGAGTTGTGCCATTTTGTGGAGGAAAAGAGAGAAACTTTTGGAGAGGGTTCTTGTGTGATTTTTGGAGAATGAAGAGAACCAAAAATTGCCACACCAAAAACAATCACCCCACTCCTTAAGAATGGCCGGCCCTCTTTGTGAATGGGGAGAGAGTGTGAGTGAGGAGAGAGCCAAGGATTAATCAATCACCACCATAATGCAAGGGAGAGAGAAAAGCTCATGATATCAAGAAATGATTGCAAGTAAATAACCTCACTCCAACTACCAAATCATCAACAACCATCATGTCCCTCCATCATCATACAAAAGTCAAGCCATGATGAGGTTATCAAGTCAAAAGATGGTGCTATCATGATACAACAAAAAAGGCAAAGACCCCCTCCACAAATGCCTATTTGCAACAATGCAAATAAGCCCTCCTCCACCAATCTTCGGCCAATGAACGGAACAATGGAAATTGGCCGAAACGGAAAGCAAACTGGCAACTCCATAAAACTGGTCCCGTAATAAATTACAGGAAAACCCCGATACTGTGCATACACACCCGCATTTGTATTCCGACCGAAATACAAATGCAATGAGACAAAGTCTACACTGTACTATACTAGGATCCGGCTTATACCAAAACCGGCTAGTAATATCTGTTCGATCCTGATCCGTGCAATACCGCACGTATCTGATCGAACCCTGCCATATAACCATACGGCCTATAGTACAAACTGTCCGATCCTGATCCGTGCAATACCGCACGTACCTGATCGGACCCTGCCATATCTCCATACGGCCTCTACAACCTGTCCGATCCTGATCCGTGCAATACCGCACGTACCTGATCGGACCCTGCCATATCTCCATACGGCCTCTACAACCTGTCCGATCCTGATCCGTGCAATACCGCACGTACCTGATCGGACCCTGCCATATCTCCATACGGCCTCTACAACCTGTCCGATCCTGATCCGTGCAATACCGCACGTACCTGATCGGACCCTGCCATATCTCCATACGGCCTCTACAACCTTTCGCCCGAAAGCTGAGTAACTGAATGTGGGGGACTCTAAAGACTCGTCAACACCTTGGTTGTGGATTTAACCACTAGCACGTCAGAGGTATAAGCCAATACGTGACGGGCCACCAGGTACTGACCAAATGGGACGTCGATGAGGAAGCTCACCCCGACACCCAACTGAGCCTGTCAGTGACAATATCCGTGCAGTCCGGTCCGTTCGTCTATGAGCATCGCATGGCGGGCCTAGGGGGTTGGTAAAAGTCAGACCCCCAAAAGCGGTACAAGTCGTGTCGGAGTGTAGCCCAGAACACCCTGAGATACTACTGGAATACCTACCAGTAAATCTCCTTGCCTTGGCCAAGGACTTTGTGTAATGGCTCTCCTAGACACAGCACGATCTCACCCCCAATACCGGGAGAGACGAACCCCTGAAGATACGCTCACTGCCTCCATGTGGCTCGGGACTGTACCCAACTAAAACCTGTTTGCACGACTCCTTTGAGCCGTGGTAGGGTAGTAATCAAAGTACAGTGGGAACTCACACGAGACAAATGACGATCCCCAGGTCGATGAACTAACCTGCACACATGTCACCAGGGAACTGCCATCTGACGTCTGGTATATGACCAACTAGCATGTTCCCGGCGAGTCCTGTCCGGTGTACTCATAACCCAATGAGCACCTGTATACATCTTAGGTGATCCAACTGACACCAGTGGCTTGTGAGACCGGCCACCGCCCCTCGTCGGGGTCTCGACTGTATACACTAGTCTACTAATGGAGTATCGATGCCCAGTCTCGAAACTCCCACGACTAGGGACCTTTTAAGGATAAGCTTATAGACCCCCAGCTCCCACTTATATGATCGCCCTCATACTGCTGGTGGTCAAGCAAGAATCCTAGGGGCTCTATCAACGTGTAATAGCGACGTGTCAGGTCACCTCAAGCAGTACACGATGATAAAGGTAAACCAGATAGCATACTATCATCTCGAGTAAGACTGTCCTACCGGGATAGGTCCTCCCTCAATCATTACAATCACGTACCTGTGACCTAATAATTGACTCTGAGGGCACTATCTCCAACAATCTCCCACTTGCACTCAAGGCTAATTATTGCGATGTCGCATACTCACAGCCCATGTGATACCGAACACCCAACTCCTCTACTAGTCAATCTCACAAAGCTCGTTTGCAAAACTATTGCGTTCGAGGAATAGCCTCAGTGAGTGGATCCGCTTAGTGGTTTCTTTCTATGTCTCTCTATATCTCAAGTTCGCGAAGAAAGCCATCTTCCGAAAAGAGCAATACCTGTCTCAGAATATGTCTGGATGTCTGATGGGACCTAGCTCATAAATGAACTCCAAATCCAAACTTCTTAGACTGTATCATCAACTGAACTTAATCAGTATCCTGCGCGCCATGCCTCCCTCAGTATTGCCTTGGACCACCTGTCCAAAATACTGCCCCTCATCAGAAGGAAAACTATAACTCTGACAACCTCCTTGTCGTCCATGTCACCTTGGAAGCCTGGAATGATAACTGTCTCCTGAATGAGTCTGTCGTTATCATCTCCCTAGAACATCCACTTATGTTCTAAAACTGCTTCCGACTGTTTCTCCAGGATTGGATTAATGTCAACTTATTGCATCTAGTGCAAGAACAACATCTGGTGTGGTACTTGACATCTCACGATTGACTCAATTGCCTGAGCAAGTGATCTGCCAATCATGCCCGTCCCTCTCCTCTTTAGTCTGTAAGACACCTTTGGAGAGGGTGACTCCATTACCTGCAGGTACACTACCGTGCCAGGAGTCGTCCATCCTAAATACTCTTAGAATGCTGTCAAGTACCCTGATTGGGAAACCACCCAAATCTAGATCTAAGACCATAGATCTAGTAACCAGTATGTCTGATATAAAATCCATTTCCTTTGTGGAGAAACCACTGTGTGACGACCAAAGTATAACCGATCGTAGTATAGGAGTTTCCTTTCCTACTTTGTGCATGTCATCCAAATACCAGGACATCACACCCTACTACCTTCTCAACAGATCCATCCCCTATTCTGATGAAGTCAAACCCATGACTGTCACGTCAGAAATAGATGATCTATCTCCGCTACATCTGCTTTAGTCTATAAATAGATATAAGCCTGATGTCCACCAATGCTTCCGCTGCTCCCACTGACTATGACAACCCTCTGCCAGAGTCATATAGACGTGCACTTCTAAAACTAGTTTAGAACGACGCTATACTCATCCTCCTGCCGGGTCTCGCAGCCTGGAACAACAACAATGGCAAGTGTGGGTAAACAAGAACTTCCCCGTCACCGTCCTTGAGGCTACCTGAGTACCTCTCGGGTGCCTGAAGTTACCCACTTTATCTGCGGAGTGGCCAATGGAATGTCAATCCAGATTGAATCTTTAGGTTCCTTATCAAATCTTCAGTAATCGTTTGTGGTTCTGGAATCACTTCCAGTTCTACCATACTCCCACTACTGTTTTCTGAAAAAATCCATTTTTATTAAAACTGTGGCGAGTCTAGAACAATATCGCTATTGTTCATCCAGATGGTAGAAAGTCAACCCTCGTCATAGCCTGGGTCAACCCACAAACAGCCATTACAGAAACGTGCCTTGAGTTGTCCAGTGTCTGGTTTTAATCATAAACCGGACAACTCCCCGTACCTTAACATCGTTAAGATATGAACTGTTCTATATCCCATATAGGACCAGAGGCACTGATTTAATTGAACCAGATCCAAATCATGCAACTGTCTCCAGTGCATGTCAACTAAATGGAAGGAGGCCAGATCAGCGTTACTCAACTTAGGAATACTTCCAATTATGAGTAACCTGAAAGAGAAGCAATTTCTCTTAATCATTACTATCAACTGAACACCATACACAAGTATCTACATCTTCGATCTCTTTGAAGAATCCCGATACTTGCTATACCTGGTTCTCTACTCTATTCAAATACATATAACTTCTCCAAATTCAGACCCTGTGTTTCCACGAAACACTTGTCTAAAAATTAGAGGAGTCATAAGTAAACCGAATATAGTACGAGGACCATCCCCTCTGTCCTGATGGACTCTGGACAACATACAATACTCTGTAAAAGTCCCTTGAGTCTGATTACTCATTCACTGTGTGTCGTAGGTTGAAAACTGTACTTATGGTTAAGAAGAATTACACCACTGTTTAATGCTCCTTACCTAACCATCCACTGATATAGGTAAATGTCGTAGACATAATTTCAGAAAGGTATATCTCACTCTATGAAAATAGACGTACAGATATATCAATTTGAAATTGGTGCATAACAGCGGATATTCAAAACCAAATATTTGCCGACCGGCAAACAGCCCAGGTGATTTCCTCAAATATCATCGATTACAACGAATCCCGATATAATGAGGATAATCACCCAATTCCCAATAACTTACTCCCACTCATCATCTGTAAAACCATACAGATGTGAGAATCATACTTGGTAAATACATACCCTGGAATAAGTATCTAATCGGGAAATCAGTTTTCTTTTAACATTACACAGTGAAACTGAAACATTGAAATGTTCCGATGGGGTATTCTGGTATTCCTAGTAATGCCTCTTCCAGATTCACGACTGTAACCGTATAGTTCTTTGCCACCTCTCCAAATCCCTTCATATGTCTTTAGTCTTTACCTTCTGCACACCCTTTTAGGCCAAATGGTTTTCTTCCTTCCCTACCGTTCGGCACCAGCCTATAGTTTGGAAGAAGACTATCCAATAAGCATAATGGGTGTACTGTCCCAATCCTAGGAACACTCGCAATGAGAGAGGGTGAAGATAAAAGACAACCGAATAAACCTTATTCCTATTTCTCCTGAACCAGAATCCATCCCCGAACTGGAACAAGTTCCTTTCGAGTTCGTATATAACCATACGATGGAGTATCCAATAAACTGTGGATCTTCGTAGTGATACGGAGTGTCCTGGAGAAATACAAAGGTGATGTGGGAGTGGTAACGAAATATTTGGTTTGGTCGTGAATATCTGTTGCAATTTACTTTGCCCTCCTACTAATCCCTTGCTTTGTCTGAACTTAATACCTTCTGCACACCATCGTTATGCTAATTGGTTTTCTTCATTCCCTACCGGTCGGCACCAGCCTAAGGTTTGGAAGAAGACAATCCAATTTGCGTAATAGGTGTACTACCCCTAAACCAAGGAGTACTCATAACCTGAGAGAGGGTAAAAGGAAAAGACAACTGAATAATCCTATCCGTTTTCTCCAGAACCGGAAACCATCCTCGAATAAATTCTTTCAAGTTCGTATCTAACCATACGATGGTTTTGTCCAATGGAAGTGGACGTTCGTAGTAAAACGGGGTGTCCTGGAGAAAAGGGTAAAAATAGGAGTGGCAATGAGGTTTGCAACTCTGACAATCCAAAAGCCGGTGTTTAAGAAGGTTCGGTCAACTTGGTCACTGAGTCAAAGTCTTAGGGTCGGGTCAATGGTCGCTGCCAAAGAGAGAGAGAAAAGAAAACACTCAGCGTGCACTCTAACCTAGATCAGAATGGTCACCAATTTATCTAATCTGGAAACCTCCCACTGTACCTCAAATTCTCCTCCAAACCTGAAAGAAGAATTAGTCGGGGTCACCCGAGGAGTAAACTAACTCATCAGTGGGAACCGGGATCCAACTATCATCGCATGATAACGTGACGGAATCCGCTCACGGTATCACACTCCAGAAGGTATGCGCATATCTGGCAAGTTTCAGTTCTTTTGAAACTCCCGATGTGATTTCTGCCCCATGCTCTTATGACCTTGACTTTGGCCAACAAATCATAAGTCACATGTCAAGTTCTACCCGTCATTCTCCAGGTTGATTCGAATCCACCCGCACAAGCCCTTGACTTTGGCCAACAAGGCTATACGACTGTCCCAAACCAACGCATCTATCTATGCTGCATATGAATAACCAACAGCTACCAAACACTGTGCCTTGACTTTGGCCAACAAACACAGCTTGAATACTATTGACTACCCATATGAAACGACGGAGGGCTACGAATGGTTTCTGGCGAAAACCTTTAACGTAAAGAACTTGATATCGTTGAAGGAACTGATAGCTTTTTGAAAATATAGTGACGAAAACCTTCGCTAAAGAGGTCACTCCCGGTGAAGGGATCTCGGCTCTTTCCCCGTAGAATGGGGTGCAGGATATTCCAAATGAATACCGCGATGCAAAGCAAAAGTAATCGGCTATAGTGAAGTTAATGCCCTGACGCAAACTTCTGTCCAAGGGGTCACTCCCGGTGAAGGGATCTCGGCCCTTGCCTCGTCGACTGAGGAGCAGGATATTCCAACTGAATATCACGATGCAAAACAAAAGTGAACGTCCTTGCAATAACAGCTTTTTGAAAAGTGTTCCAACAACATCAGATTAGGTTTGTTTTTAAACTTGCATTGATCCGAATCAATGCAGTCCCATCAATTGATCACACCAAAAAGAACGAAAATATACTGATGTACGTATATGCCATCCGCATTCGCCACTGGGTCCCGTCATTACCCGTTAGGTTAGCTAACTAACGACAGAGCGGGGACTGGACTAGCGCGGATGCAAAACATATACAACATCCACTAATATATATACCAATATATTATATTCGCTCAAGGCGTGAATAAAATGCAACATCACAGAGAATGAACAGCATCACAGAAACAATACAGATATCTGGGATCCCCGGGTTTCACAGAGCCACTGCTGAAACCCGACGTTCCCCTGGTCGTGTGGATAGCCTGTGCAATGTAATCCTAGACCCCTACGGGCGCGGCAAGTCACCCGCCAAAACCTGAAGCGAGGCAGCCCCCTTCAGCGCCGTGAATGGACCACCCAGCACTTCACGGAATCCGGTAACTTGGGCACCCCTCCTGGGTCAACCTGTACCCCCTACGAGTGCGGCGAATAGCCCGCCAATCCTAGAGTGAAGCCCCCTCCGTCTCAATGCCATGAGATGCGGGCTTGTTGCCCTCTAGAACCCGGCTATCCGTGCACCCCTCCGCGGGGCAATCCTAGTACAGAAAGTAAAATATACATACAACGGGTACATCGACCGCAACCAGGTCGTGCCCCAAAATAATAATACAAACAGGCAGTGACGGCAGTCCACATGTCGGACGCTCGCCCCGCAATATCAAATGTACATAATACAACAAAAACTGAACTAGCATTGCATCCAGGCTATCCCCCACGACCGATCCGCAACATCACAGCATAAACATAGAACATCAACGTGAAAGTCACGTTCGCAAATCCGTCTAACCGGGCTATAGCAGTTAGACCGGATTTACCGATCAAGTGACATTCACGGTCGCAGATATAATGTAAATACTGTGAAAAATGTGTTTAAAAAATTTCCGATTGATCAAACAATTAACAAGTGGGCCCTAAAGAAAACTGTAGCACTCACAGAAACAATTGGCCCAACTTTAATATTCCAAAGCCCATATTTTAAGCCCAGAAGACCTCTGTAAAAAAATGGTGAAGTGATGTGAATAGTGCGCGGCGGAAGGGCCGCACAAATGGGGTTTTCGCGGCGGTTCCGCGCTCCAACTGTGGATTTACTTCATCAAATTTTTACAGAACTCTTAGATTATCCAGTACATCAATATTTTATAACCTGAAAAATTTTTCGAGACCAAAAATTTTCAACAGAAACTGATGCGAACTAAAATGCAGTTTTGGAACTTTTTGATCGATCGGAAATGCAAACACATTACACAAAGCTAGACTAAGTTAATGGCGAGGCTCTGATACCACTGTAAGTGCACGGCGGCGCCCCGGCCGTCAATCCGACGCCGGAATGCGGAAGCGGCGAATAACTTAAATTTTGCGGACTTAGCAAACCGGTACCACCGCGCACTAAACACCCGGATCGTAACCATTAACAAGTCTAAGCTAACTAGAAGATGGGAAAGAGATATACCGACGATCCAAGTCCTCCGGTCTTCTCGTCATCGTCCCGATCTCCTGCGGAATGTCCCGTCTCCTCCTCGTCGCCGGAAGTGCACCACATCGCCTACTTTGTTTACGGGCTCCCACCTCAATGCCGAGGCAACTCGGACACGAAGCCGGCTACTCGACGTGCCCAAGGTTCGCTGTAGAATATGTAGTCCTCAAGTCTCATTTGGGGTTATGGAGTTGTGCCATTTTGTGGAGGAAAAGAGAGGAACTTTTGGAGAGGGTTCTTGTGTGATTTTTGGAGAATGAAGAGAACCAAAAATTGCCACACCAAAAACAATCACCCCACTCCTTAAGAATGGCCGGCCCTCTTTGTGAATGGGGAGAGAGTGTGAGTGAGGAGAGAGCCAAGGATTAATCAATCACCACCATAATGCAAGGGAGAGAGAAAAGCTCATGATATCAAGAAATGATTGCAAGTAAATAACCTCACTCCAACTACCAAATCATCAACAACCATCATGTCCCTCCATCATCATACAAAAGTCAAGCCATGATGAGGTTATCAAGTCAAAAGATGGTGCTATCATGATACAACAAAAAAGGCAAAGACCCCCTCCACAAATGCCTATTTGCAACAATGCAAATAAGCCCTCCTCCACCAATCTTCGGCCAATGAACGGAACAATGGAAATTGGCCGAAACGGAAAGCAAACTGGCAACTCCATAAAACTGGTCCCGTAATAAATTACAGGAAAACCCCGATACTGTGCATACACACCCGCATTTGTATTCCGACCGAAATACAAATGCAATGAGACAAAGTCTACACTGTACTATACTAGGATCCGGCTTATACCAAAACCGGCTAGTAATATCTGTTCGATCCTGATCCGTGCAATACCGCACGTATCTGATCGAACCCTGCCATATAACCATACGGCCTATAGTACAAACTGTCCGATCCTGATCCGTGCAATACCGCACGTACCTGATCGGACCCTGCCATATCTCCATACGGCCTCTACAACCTGTCCGATCCTGATCCGTGCAATACCGCACGTACCTGATCGGACCCTGCCATATCTCCATACGGCCTCTACAACCTGTCCGATCCTGATCCGTGCAATACCGCACGTACCTGATCGGACCCTGCCATATCTCCATACGGCCTCTACAACCTGTCCGATCCTGATCCGTGCAATACCGCACGTACCTGATCGGACCCTGCCATATCTCCATACGGCCTCTACAACCTTTCGCCCGAAAGCTGAGTAACTGAATGTGGGGGACTCTAAAGACTCGTCAACACCTTGGTTGTGGATTTAACCACTAGCACGTCAGAGGTATAAGCCAATACGTGACGGGCCACCAGGTACTGACCAAATGGGACGTCGATGAGGAAGCTCACCCCGACACCCAACTGAGCCTGTCAGTGACAATATCCGTGCAGTCCGGTCCGTTCGTCTATGAGCATCGCATGGCGGGCCTAGGGGGTTGGTAAAAGTCAGACCCCCAAAAGCGGTACAAGTCGTGTCGGAGTGTAGCCCAGAACACCCTGAGATACTACTGGAATACCTACCAGTAAATCTCCTTGCCTTGGCCAAGGACTTTGTGTAATGGCTCTCCTAGACACAGCACGATCTCACCCCCAATACCGGGAGAGATGAACCCCTGAAGATACGCTCACTGCCTCCATGTGGCTCGGGACTGTACCCAACTAAAACCTGTTTGCACGACTCCTTTGAGCCGTGGTAGGGTAGTAATCAAAGTACAGTGGGAACTCACACGAGACAAATGACGATCCCCAGGTCGATGAACTAACCTGCACACATGTCACCAGGGAACTGCCATCTGACGTCTGGTATATGACCAACTAGCATGTTCCCGGCGAGTCCTGTCCGGTGTACTCATAACCCAATGAGCACCTGTATACATCTTAGGTGATCCAACTGACACCAGTGGCTTGTGAGACCGGCCACCGCCCCTCGTCGGGTCGACTGTATACACTAGTCTACTAATGGAGTATCGATGCCCAGTCTCGAAACTCCCACGACTAGGGACCTTTTAAGGATAAGCTTATAGACCCCCAGCTCCCACTTATATGATCGCCCTCATACTGCTGGTGGTCAAGCAAGAATCCTAGGGGCTCTATCAACGTGTAATAGCGACGTGTCAGGTCACCTCAAGCAGTACACGATGATAAAGGTAAACCAGATAGCATACTATCATCTCGAGTAAGACTGTCCTACCGGGATAGGTCCTCCCTCAATCATTACAATCACGTACCTGTGACCTAATAATTGACTCTGAGGGCACTATCTCCAACAGCGAAAACCTTTTGCTAAAGAGGTCACTCCCGGTGAAGGGATCTCGGTTCTTTCCTCGTGGAATGAGGTGCAGGATATTCCACTGAATACCGCGGTGCAAAGCAACATGTAATCGACTATAGTGAAGTTATTACCCTGACGCAAACTTCTGCCCAAGGGGTCAGTCCCGGTGAAAGGATATCGGCCCTTGCCCCGTCGAATGAGGTGCAGGATATTCCACTGAATACCGCTATGCATAACAAAAGGAAACGTCTTTGCAATAAAACTTTTTAAATTGTTCCAACAACTGCCAAATAGGTTTGCTTTCCTTTGCATTGATCAGAATCAACGCAGTCCCATCAATCAATCACACCAGAAAAGAACGAAAATAAAATGTACGTATATGCCATCCGCATTCGTCACTGGGTCCCGTCATCACCCGTTAGGTTACTTAACTAACGACAGAGCGGGGACTGAACTAGCGCGGGTGCAAAACATATACAACATCTAATAGTATATAAACTAATATACAATAATCGCTCCAGGCGTGATAATATGCAACATTACAGAAAAGTAATAAGCATCACAGAACAATACAGATAATTTGGGATCCCCGGGTTTCACAGAGCCGCTGCTGAAACCCGACGTTCCCCTGTCGTGTGGATAGCCTGTGCAATGAAACCTAGACCCCTACGGGTGCGGCAAGTCACCCGCCAAAACCTGAAGCGAGGCATCCCCCTACAGCAAAGTGAATGGACCACCCAGCACTTCACGGAATCCGGTAAGCTTGGGCACCCCTCCTTGGGTCAACCTGTACCCCCTACGAGTGCGGCGAATAGTCTGCCAATTTTAGAGTGGGGCCCCTCTGCCTCTCAAAGTCATGAGATGTGGACCCGTTGCCCTCCAGAATCCGGCTATCCGTGCACTCCGTCGCGGGGCAAAACCTAGTACAGTAATGAAAAATAGTACAACAGGTACATCGACCGCAACCTAGTCGTGCCCCAAAAGAATATTATACAACAGGCAGTGACGGCAGTCCACATGTTGGACGCTCGCCCCGCAATATCAAATGTACAAATAAATCCAAACTGCACTATCATTGCACACTGCTATCCACCACGACAAATCCGCAACATCACAGCACAACACAGAACATCAACGTGAATGTCACGTTTGCAAACCCGTCTAAAAGAACTATAGCAATCAGACGCGGTTTACCGATCAAATGACATTCCCGGTCGGAGATATAATGTAAGCACTGTAAACCAACGTGTTTAAATTTCGATCGACTAAATATCATGAAGTGGGCCCCACGAACAACTGGTGAACAGTAACAAAATCTGGGCCCAAAAGATATATACCAAAAACCACAAATTCCAGAGAAGAACCTACTGAGCAAATTTGGGGGCATGATGACACAGAATGGCCGCGGATCCGCGGCCAAACCATGGGTTTGGCCGCGTTTCCGCGGCAGTCTTGTCGAATCATGATCCCAAATTTGGACGGTGTTCTAATAAAACCCTGCACAGTTTTCTGAGATATGTAGAATAATTTTAGGACCCCTTTAAAAATCGACAGAAACTGTGAACTTGGATTTTGCAGTTTTTGATTTCCGGTTCGATCGATGTTTTAAATGCGTTAGCATAAGTTAGTATGGAAAAATGGTGAGGCTCTGATACCACTGTAAGTCTACGGTAGCGCCCCGGCCGTCTACAGACGCCAAATGCGGAACAAAAAACTTTTAACTGGCGCTATCGTATACTATAACCCGGATCTTCCATTATTGCTAAACTAACAAACTGTAAAGAGTGTAGAAAGGTTATACCGAACGATCCGAGTCCTTCGTTCTTTAACCGTCATCCCACGCTCCGTTGCGGCTGCTCCGATCTCTTCGATCTCCGATCTGCTCGTCCAGGTGGCACCACGTCGACGATTCTTTAAACGGGCTCCCGCCTCTGACTTGAGGCAACTCGGTCGTCAAGTTTGCTAAAAGAGACGACCAAGATTGATGTAGAGAATGAGTGGAATACTTTGTCTCGCTTCGTCCAAAACCATGGACGAACGGTTAATGAAGTTGCCGATTGGTTCGGGTGATGGAATGAAATGAGCAATGATATTTCCATACACCCCAAAGCTATCATAATCTTTTTCCAAAAATGAAAACCACAAAGGAGAGAGTGAGAGGAGGGGCCGGCCATATATATGGAGAGGGGGTGAGTGTAGGAGCAATGTGAGGGTAACCATAAGCAAAAGATCAAGAGAAAATATCCTTAAGAAAACAAGAAACAATAAAGCTTAAAGCATGAGTCATTATACACCTCATCAAGTCATTAATGACTCCATTAATGCACTAATGACTCACCAAGCCAAGTCACCCTCTCTAGAACCTTCTAGAAGCATGACACACTCTCATCCAAGAAAAGATAAATCCGTCTTTAACCGAATGTTAAAAGATGGCTGATAGAAAACTGGAAACTGGCAACTTCCAAAAGTGATCCTGAAACGACTTTCAGGATAACCCCGTAACTGTATAAATATACCCGCATTTGTATTACGACCGAATACAAATGCAACTGAGACAAAGATATTATATCTACTCAATACAATACTCGGATCTGGCTTAAACCAAAGCCGACCAGTATCATCTGCCCGAAAAATAACACGTGCGTAAACGCATGTGCATTTTCCGAACCCTGCCATAAAACCATACGGCCTCTACAACGTTTCACCCGAACTTTGGAAACTGTTGGTGGGGGACTCTAATGACTCGTCAGTACCCTGGCAGTGGGTTTAACCACAAACCGTCAGCGGCACTAACAATGCGTAACGGCTGCCCATGGACTGACCTCAAGGGAGGCTGATGAGCGAACTCATCCAGAAACCCTACTGAGCCTAACAGTGACAATGTATATACAGTCTGGTCCGTTCGTCTATGAGTATCGCATATCTGCCTAGGGGGCTAGTAACGTCAGACCCTCAATAGCAGTATAAGTCGTGTCGGAGTGTAGCCCAATAACACCCTGAGATATTACTGGAGTACCTACCAGTAAATCTCCTGCCACGGCCGTGGGCTATGTGTAATGGCTCTCCTATACACAGCACGATCTCGCCCCCAATACCAGGAGAGACGAATCCCCTGCCAATCCGCTCACGTGCCTCCATATGGCTCGGGACTGTACCCAAAAACTACCTGTTTGCACGACTCCTTTAAGCCGTGGTAGGGTAGAAATCAAAGCACAGTGGGAACTCACACGAGACAAATGACGACCTCAGGTCGATGAACTAACCTGTACACATGTCACCAGGGAACTGCTATCTGACGATATGTATAATACCAACTAGCAGATTCCCGGCGAGTCCTGTCCGGTGTACTCATAACCCTATGAGCACCTGTATATATCTTAGGTGATCCAACTGACACCAGTGGCTTGTGAGACCGGCCACCGCCCCTCGTCGGGGTCTCGACTGTATACACTAGTCTACTCCGGAGTATCGATGCCCTGTCTCGAAACTCCCTCGATTAGGGACAACAATTAAGGATATGCGTATAAACTACCCAACTCTCACGTATATGATCGCCATCATACTGTTGGTAGTAAAGCAAGATCCTAAGGGCTCTATCAAAGTGTAACATGTAATCAGTCACCTGAACATGTACACGACTGATAAAGGCAAACCAGATAGCATACTATCATCTTGAGTAAGATTGTCCTACCGGTATAGGTCCTTCGCAATCATTGCAATCACGTACCTACGATCCAATAATTGACTCTGAGGGCACTATCTCCAACAGACCTGGTATCTCTGAATAGTTCCATGCGAAGCAGTCTTTATACTGCATGATCACGTCCTTTAACGTAGCTACCTATTTTTCAGATAGTAACTCACCGACGAACGTTGGCCTCGGATCTTTTTCCATCCCTAAGTCAATTTTTCTCAGGTTGTCTGCCGTAGTGTATATCCCATATTCCAGCTCTTTTGTCGCTGGTGGAAACTCTGAGATCACCTTGTCCACGTCTTCATTTGCGAAGCACATGTGGAGATCATCCACAATCTCGTGCCCTCCCTCTTTTGAGAGTGTTATCATATGGCAGGTACGAGTTCGTTTCCTTTTTTGTGGTTGAGCTGGTCCTATCCTCATGGTATAAATCCTCTTTGGCTCATACTTTTGCGGCGGGGTTACCCTCTAGTTGTCAGATAAAGCGAACCTGCTTTGCTGATACTGGTATTCTACCCAGTTTTTGAAGGTGAAGCAGTCTTCAAGTGGATGACCTATTACTCAGTAATAGGAGCAATAATCCGGATGATGGACCTCATCTATTTTTTTGGGATGCCAAGACTCCGGGAGCGTCATCATTTGATACTTCATGACAAAGTTGAATATTTTCCTTATCTTGTCTTGGGGGAAAGAAAATATATATCAAGTGCAATAACTATGCATAAAAATGTAAATACCCAGTAGGTGCAGCCATGGTGCATGAAAACCAATATCATGAAACTCAATCATCAAAACTCAAATCCAAGCGATATAAGCGTGATACTCGGATCACAAACGCAAATCGCAACAAATGACAGTGAGGTACACTTCCTACAATGTCGAAAAATGTGTCGGTGCACCCAAACTGGCAGAGCAAGAACATCCGCTTGTCTCCTGCTCACGGTCTGGCATCTTCTGTCACTGGGTCCTCATTTCCTCTGTGGATTACCAATCTCGAAACCCATCGGCTCGTCGGCCCGGTCAGGTGTACTAACGGAAACGATTCTGCTCTGGTACTTCTCTGGTCATCTCTCGGCCAATTATCATGACCACTCGTAAAGCAGCATGTCACTGGCGTCGGCCTCTGGCCCTCTGAATACTCGTGACACAACTGATCCTTGGTGCAAATCTCATAGCAGCAGTGTCCTGGGAGGAACCTGCTTAAGGTCTCTTTCGATCTCGCCTATGCCGAACTGTACGGAGGCTGGTACTCTTACCAAATCTTTTCTCATCTTCTGGACATCTTTGTTCCCCGCACCACATTTCCACGGGAACTGGTCGTATCCCACGCCTATGTATACATCTTAGATCTTTAATCTCGACGGGGAGTAAAAACAGCTCGTTAACATCTCGCACGAACTTCCTGTTCCACTCATTTTTATCATCGTCCACTTCGACGTCACGTCATGCTATCTGCATACTGCAATTGTCCTCGGCAACAGTCAATCCGAAGTCTCTCACACAGACTCGAAATCATGAACTTGGTATCTTCATCACTCTATAGAAGATATCTAGCCGAACAAGTCCTCGGGAACTCGTCCCAACCCTCGTAGGATACTCAATACTCGTCCGTCCTCGATCAACTCACAACGCATCTGGGTGAGGTCCTCTATCCGAAGCTGGTCTGCTTACTGGTCTCCTATCACATGATTTCCGAATGACGTAAAACTTTTCGATCGAGTCATCAAGGTCCCAAAATTTCCCGAAAGCTCAACACCTGAGCACGGTCGAATAATATCTGGTACATACTACAGTACCTACGGACCAGCTGTAGAAAGGAAAACCCAAGCCTCACTGATGGCACCGCTAAACTGCCGCAAACCCTAAGGTTCAAAAGCGGTTCCTGTTAGTTATGTATATGCCCTAGAGGCCATTGTTGTACATATGATGTATATTATAATGGATGCTTGGATATATATAGAGAGGACTTTCTTGCTCGTCATGATAGTATGCTATTTGGTTTCACTTTATCTTAACATGTTGACTTGTATATGTTTACTGTCTTACTCTCACATGTTGATAAAGCCCTTAGGATCTGTACTCGACTACTGGGACTATGATGAGATCATACTAGTGGGGCTATGGTAGTCAATAAGTATATCCTATAATTGTTCCTAGTCGAGGGTATATCGAGATAGGGCATCGATACACCAGAGTAGACTAGCGTATACGCATCTTGACCCATATGATGGGCGATGGATGATCCCATATCCATCGGTGTTTTGACATCAAGGATGGTGTACGGGTGCTCAGTGGAGACTGGGTACACTGGACGGACTCGCCGAGAACTCCCAGATGGTGATATACCACACGTCAGATGGCAGTTCTCCGGTGACACTGGTACAGGGTAGTCTGTAGACCCGAGATCGTCATAAAGTCTTGTATGATTCCCAATGTGCTTTGATTTCCACCTTACCACGTCCAAGAGGGCATGAAAAACGGTGGCTTTTGGGTGCAGTCCCGAATCACATGGAGGCAATGAGCGATAGGAGGGGATTCGTCTCTCCCGGTATAGGGAGTTGATGTTGTGCTGTGTTCGATTGGCTATAACTGGAAGTCCCTGGCCAGGGCTGATATAGAGATTTACTGGTAAGTGTTACCAGTAGTTTCTCGACCCGTTATGAGCCTCACATCGACACGACTTATTGGTTACTGGGGTCTGACATATACCACCCCTAGACTAGATATGCAACATATCAGACGAAGAGACCGGACTGTACGGGAGTGTTACTGATTGGATTCACAGGAGAATGTACAGGCTAGCTTGTTGATCTTCTGATCGCTCAATACCTGGGTGGCTGTTACGTTTAGCTGACCGCTTGCAGCTTGTGGGTGTTTGATATGATCATCACCTGCTACCGGCGTATTGACGATTCTTTAGAGTCCTAAACAGAGGTT
Organism: Agapanthus africanus; assembly: GCA_030015575.1. Taxonomy (NCBI): domain Eukaryota; kingdom Viridiplantae; phylum Streptophyta; class Magnoliopsida; order Asparagales; family Amaryllidaceae; genus Agapanthus; species Agapanthus africanus. The sequence goes on from CM057341.1 coordinate 663,755,372, forward strand.
TTTTGACTCAGGCAAAACGGAGTAGGGGCACATATGTGATATGTGCACGACCGAGGATAATGCGATATGAGATACCGTATTATATTCTCGTGATATTTAGATATGAGCCGGGTCATCGGATCAAGTGTTGATTCGATGAATCGGTATATGATATATTAGTCGGTTATATTCGATATAGCCGGATTGTCGGATCAAGTGTTGATTCGATAATTTAATGTATAATAATATATATGATATATTGCATTACATTATCTAATATTGGCTCGCTTTATTGATTCATTTTCTCACCGGATAATACATTGATATATATGCGATATATGTTAATTGTATTATTTTCTTTTGTTACAAATATATAATATATATGTGATATATATTATTGTAACATGATATGATTACTAATGCAACATGTTTAGTGGAGATTAAATAAGGTTAGGGTTTGAATTGGGTTACTAGAAGGTTTTCTTTTATCACGAGCTTAGATATTATGGTTGATATTTTCTAGTGACTCATTCTTTAACCCCACCCAAACCCTAGCCCTAGTTAAATCTCTACATGAGTTATCCTTGTCATCCTTGACCATGGTTACATTATTATTCATATATCATTTCATTATTCATCACAAAAGGAATTAATTCATTATTCATCTTCTTCTTCAACCTTGAGCTTTGAGAAAGCTTTCTAGGTTTCATTTTTTGATGGATTAAAAGTGAGAATTTGATATAAAAAGAAAGCATAAATACTATTCCATCATCCTCATCTAATCTAGCCAATTAGATTAGGGTGTTCACCTCATTAGAGAGAGATAGCTTGAGTTATAGAAATTTCGAGGTAGATCATCGGAGAAAAGGAAGACTACAAGTTAGCATGGATCGTTTGAGTTGTGGAGCCTCTCTTGAGTCCGGGATATCGTGGATCGCGGCGAAGGGACTTCTACTCGGAGCTTATGAAGCGAAGGAGCTGACTACAAAGGTTGTAATCCCTCACTTTTAGTTGTAAAGATGTTTACTTGCATGTTAAACCCTAATAATCTAGCAAAGATCCCGGTTTTGGGTTATTCGGCATGTCTAAATTTTTATTCGGTCATGGTTGATGCCTTTTTAACCCTTGTAAGTGTGCCTAGGAACCCTACAGTGGTATCAGAGTCTAGCTAGAGCATTAGGCGACGTGTATACGAAGTTAAAACTCCGATCGAACCCCGAAATACCGATTTTGACCCCCTCTCTAGACAATTTTTAAAAATGTGATTTTTTCTGTATTAAAAATACTCAAAAAATTCAGCAGTGAATTTTCAGTATTACTGTGGAAAACGAGCAGGTAATTCGTACGGTCCGCCACGGAACCGCGGCAATACCTTGCTTGCGCCGCGGATCCGCGGCCGTACAGTTGAATTGTGCTTTGGTTTTGGCACAGTAATATCCGTAGCTGTTAGTGCATATTTCTGGGTATTTTTAATCTGACTCAAGTGTTGAGTGTTCTGGGGATTATTTTGAATTCGTTGATTCGATCGGAAAATTTAATTTCGTTCTTTTTCCGGATAATTTAGAAACTATTAAAATGTTCGAACGCATATCATTAACTTATTTTTTCCCGGCACGAAAAACTTTCAAGTGTTGAATTTTTCTTGAGTTTAAATCTTTTGGAAAAACGTGCAAGTAACGCGGTGGACCCTCTAGAAGAACACAAACCTTAACTCGATTATGTGACCGTCTGAACCGCTTCTAAACCTTAGGGTTTGGGGCAGTACGGCGTGCCACATGTGAGGCGTTGGCTTGACCCTTCTACGGCTGGACCATTGGTACTGTGACAAATTCTGGGATTGTTTGAACTCCGCTCAAGTGTTGAGCTATTTAGGAAATCTTGGGTATTTGATTATCCGATCGGAAAGTTTAATACTGTCTATTTATCTGGAATGTGATACAATATGTGGAATTCATATACTTAGGCATGAAATGCGAAGTATGTGATATTTCGGATTTACGATGTCTAAAGTGATTGTGGATTCCAAATGTTGTAGTTTTACAATTTCTTTTCTGTGACCGTAAGTGTAGTATGTAGTTGTATTGCCAGTTTTCGTTGCTATACATCAACGGCGATCAGTGTATGCATACTTACTTACGTTGATGATATGTGATATTATGTGTTGCTGTGATATGTTATATTGGATCGTCGTGTTCTGAATAGCCGGGGGTTTTATGTGAGATGAGGGATTTTATTTTCATTCATGTAAAATTCATTTGAATGTAATATTCTTTTATTGGGGCACTTCCGGGATGAGGTTGATGTCACTAGTGTATATTATTTACTTTTCCGCATTAGGTAGACCCAAGGAGGGGAGCACAAGTAACCGGTTCTAGGGTCCAGTGGGAGGCCATCTCGAGGAGTCGAGACCGGGTCTCCTAACCCTAGAATTGGCAGTGTTACTTGCCGCTCTCGTAGGGGTCTAGGGATGTGGGTTTGGCTATTCATCGCGACCGTGGAATCCGTGTTTTATACAGGCTTGTATTAAAAACACGGACATCCTAGTATATCCAATATTTCATATATGTTCTTCTGCTGCAATGTTCTGTGATGAGATCATATTACTGCCTGAGACGAATGCTTATACTATATATATATGCTAATATATAAATATTACTGCTTTCGTTTCTTCTGTGATGCTTAGGAAGCATAGGCTGATGGGATATATTAATGAGATTAATAAAAAGAAAAGAAACCTAAAACATGTTGTAGAATCAAAACTTTATAAAAAAGGGTAGCTACAGTCTTGCTTTGCATAGCGGTATATATGATATACTCTGCACCTTATTCGATGAGGAAAGAGCCGAGATCCCTTCACCGGGAGTGACCTCTTTAGCGAAACTGGCAGATGCTACAAACTCGCGGTTTAGTTTTTGACAGCTTATATAGTTCTTGTTTTGCACAGCGGTATATACGATATATCCTACACCTTATTCGATGGGGAAAGAGACGAGATCCCTTCATCGGGAGTGACCTCTTTAGCGAAACTAGAAAAGCCTTAAAAACACTCCTTTTTCAAAATCACTTGATTGTACGACGATATCAAGTTCATTACGCAATAGGTTTTCTGAAAAACCTGTCGTAGCCCTTCGTCATTTCAGATAAATCCTACTTAGTATTCGTGCTGCGTTTGTTGACCTTGTCAAGGCACAGTGTACAGTAGCTAATTAGTGTTTATCTGCTAAAACATAAGATGTGATTGGATTAGGGTATTCGTACGGTCTTATTGACCTTGTCAAGGGTTATGCGGATGGGTTTAATTCAATCGGGAATTGACGGGTTGAACTTAACTTGCGATTTATGGTTTGTTGACCTTGTCAAGGTCATAGATCGCTAGGGGCAAAATATTATCGGGAATTTCAAGTGTTGAAATTTGTAATGAGATTGCATACCTCCTATAAGATAGTTGGATCCCGATACCCACTGCGAGTAAAAGTTACTCCTGAGAGAGTTTTACACAGGACAATTAGCCGATCAAGTAGGTGTCTAGAAAGGTGTTAACGGGGTTATGCCTCTGGGAAAATGAGGTTTATTTTAATTAGGTCCATGCGAGAGCACGGGGAACCTCCCTCAAGTACCGACACTGATCTGGCTGAAAGATTGACGAAATTGTAGGGTGTAATTAATCCCGGCTAATCTTACCTTTTAGGGTTTGAAGAAAGATTTGATAAAAACATTGGAAAACATCCTGATTAGATAAGATAATAACCAATCTAATCTTACAAGAGCATACGCTAAAGTGTTTTCTTCTCTCTCTCTCTCCAGGTAGCGACCATGTCAGGCCATAATCAAGATAATAATATGGATGTATTGACTGAACCCGCTTATTATACTGAGCAAGGGATCGTTGGTCCCGTTCTTTCTTATAAGAGTTATAAAACTGAACAGGAAACAGGAGAATATCTGGATTCTCATGCCGCCCAAACAAAGAACATGCATGCTGATGCATCTTCTTCAGGTGTGTTAGTTATTGAGAATTGTTTCTCAGTTCACCCTACATTCTGGGTATTAGATACCAGATCGGGATTCCACATATGTAAATTGTTATATGGGCTACGTAAAGGTAGAGAACTGGGAAAATGTGATCATTCCGTTCAAGTAGGGAATGGTGCAAGTATTACAGCCAAAGCAGTTGGCGAATATTACCTAGTATTACCAAGTAGTAATACACTGATTGTGAATGAGTGCTATTATATACCGACCATGATGTGCAACATTATATCAGTTTCTTTATTAAGTAAAGAAGGATATAATTTTGTAGTAAAGGATAATATTATGAACATATTCCTAGATCAAAAGTTGATTGGATCAGGCTCGTTACATAATGGCATATTCATTCTCAATCAAAATACAGTCCTTAATATACAAAACACACAAGAGGAAGAGTTCAGAAATGAACGAATCCTTCTTGTGGCATTGTAGACTTGGTCATATCAATGCGACACGGCTAGCTAAGTTACATAAAGATGGATATTTGAATCCGTTCGAATTATCATCGTATGATACTTGCCATTCATGTCTCAAAGGAAAAATGACCAAAACTCCGTTTGGTGGACACGGAGAAAGAGTTACGGAACTCTTAGGACTGGTACATAGTGATGTATGCGGTCCTATTGTTGGATATAGTGCCCTCAGAGTCAATTATTGGATCACAGGCACGTGATTGCAATGATTGAGGAGGACCTATGCCGGTAGGACAGTCTTACTCGAGATGATAGTATGCTATCTGGTTTATCTTTATCATCGTGTACTGCTTTAGGTGACCTTACGAGTCGCTATTACACGTTGATAGAGCCCCTAGGATTCTTGCTTGACTACCAGCAGTATGAGGGCGATCATATACGTGAGAGCTGGAGTCTATAAGCACATCCTTAAAAGGTCCCTAGTCGTGGGAGTTTCGAGACAAGGCATCAATACTCCAGAGTAGACTAGTGTATACAGTCGAGACCCCGACGAGGGGCGGTGGCCGGTCTCACAAGCCACTGGTATCAGTTGGTTCACCTAAGATGTATACATGTGCTCATTGGGTTATGAGTACACCGGACAGGACTCGCCGGGAGCCTGCTAGTTGGTATTATACCTGACGTCAGATAGCAGTTCCCTGGTGACATGTGTACAGGTTAGTTCATCGACCTGAGATCGTCATTTGTCTCGTGTGAGTTCCCACTGTACTTAGATTACTACCCTACCACGCTCAAAGGAGACGTGCAAACAGGTTTTAGTTGGGTACAGTCCCGAGCCACATGGAGGCAGTGAGCGGATCTGCAGGGGTTCGTCTCTCCCGGTATTAGGGGTGAGGCCGCGCTGTGTCTAGGGGAGCCAGTACATGAAAAGTCCTTGGCCAAGGCAGGAGATTTACTGGTAGGTATTCCAGTAGTATCTCAGGGTGTTCTGGGCTACACTCCGACACGACTTGTACCGCTATTGGGGGTCTGACTTTCACCAACCCCCTAGGCCTGCCATGCGATGCTCATAGACGAACGGACCGGACTGTATGGATATTGTCACTGACAGGCTCAGTAGGGTGTTAGGATGAGTTCGCTCATCGACGTCCCTTTTGGTCAATAGCTGGTAGCTCGTCACGTATGGCTAATACCTCTGACGTGCTAGTGGTTAAATCCACAGCCATAGTATTGACGAGTCTTTAGAGTCCACCATACACAGTTACTCAGGTTTCGGGAGAAACGCTGTAGAGGCCGTATGGAGATATGGCAGGGTTCGATCAGATACGTGCGGTATTGCACGGATCGTGATCGGACAGATTTTACTAGCCGGCTTTGGCTTAAGCCGAATCCTAGTATTAGACAGTGTAGTTTTGTCTCTTTGCATTTGTGTTCAGTGCGAATACAAATGCGGGCATGTATATGCAGTAGCGGGTTTTTCCTGTAATGGGATCAGTTTTCTGAAGTTGCCAGTTTGCATTCCGTTCCGGCCGGTTTTCCTTTGTTCCTTCACGGCCGGACTTTTCGATGGAGGGGGTAATTTGCAATTGTGAAAATTACTTATTTGTGGAGGGGTTTCTTGCATTTGTGGCTTCTTATCATCATGAGATTCCATTTTAATCTCTTCACTTGCTTTAAATGAGAATGGATTTGGATGGGAATTGATTTGGCTTGAGATTAGCATATGGTGTGACTTTTATCCATTCATATCATCACACATTATCCCCACTTGCATTATTCCCTTTTCCCTCACCCATTTCCTTATAGGGCCGGCCACTTGGGGGGTAAAGGAGAGAGAGGTTCATTTTGGGTGTAGCATTTTTCTTCATCTCATTTCCTTGCTAAAAATAGTGAGCACCATTTTCATCCAAAGCATTTTTCTCTCTTCTCCATCATGGCAACTTCTACAACCCCAAAGATACATAGCATACTACACTACATCTACAGCAAATCTTGGACGCGTCGGCCAGCCAACTTCATGTCCGAGTTGGCTCGGTCCAGAGGTGGGAGCCCGTAAACGAACCCGGCTACGTGGTGCCCTTTCTGACGAGGAGGTGACGGACGGAGATTCCGCGGGAGATCGGAGTGGAGACGAAGACCGAAGGACACGGATCGCTTGGTATATCTCTTCACCCATCTTTTAGTTTGCTAGTAGCTAGGTTAATGGCCCGATCCGGGATTTTTGTGTGCGGTGGTGCCGGTTTGTTAGTTATCAAAGTTTTTCGTTTCCGCATTTCCGGCGTCGGATCGACGGCCGGGCCGCCGCCGCGGACTTACATTGGTATCAGAGCCACGCCATTAACTTAGCCTAGATTGCTCTAACGTGTTTAGAACTCGATCGAACAATAAAACCCCAAAAACCATATTTTTCCTTGCATATGGTTTTTGTCGAAATTTTTTTAGCTTTAAAAATTTTTCAGGTTGTTTCAGAAACATGTGCACAGAATTCTAAGAACACTGTAAAAAATTTGGTGAGCTAATCCCTCAATATAGCCGCGGAACCGCGGCCATAACCCCACTTTGGCCGCGGTTCCGCCGCAGGAATATAGCATCTTTTTACCAATTTTTTCCAGTGGGATTCTGACATGGAATTATGGGTTTTGGGATATTCTTTTTGGGCCCAGATTTTCTATGAGAGCTACAGTAGTGCTTGGGGCCCACTTTGATAAATTTGTTCGATCGGATATTTTAAACATGCTAGTTCACAGTATTTACATTATATCTGCGACCGTGAATGTCATTCGATCGGTAAACCCTGTCTAACTGCTATAGCCCTTTTAGACGGATTTGCGAACATGACATTCACGTTGTTGTTCTGTGTTGTGCTGTGATGTTGCGGATCGGTCGTGGGGGATAGCCTGGATGCAATGTCAGTACAGTTTTGTTTTATATGTACATTTGATTTTGCGGGGCGAGCGTCCGACATGTGGACTGCCGTCACTGCCTGTTTGTATTATTCTTTTGGGGCACGACCGGGTCGAGGTCGATGTACCTATTGTATGTATATTTTACTTTTTGTACTAGGATTGCCCCGTGGAGGGGTGCACGGATAGCCGGGTTCTAGAGGGCAACGAGCCCGCATCTCATGGCGTTGAGACGGAGGGGGCTTTACTCTAGAATTGGCGGGCTATTCGCCGCACTCGTAGTAGGTATAGGATTGACCCAGGAGGGGTGCCCAAGTTACCGGATTCCGTGAAGTGCTGGGTGGTCCATTCACGTTGCTGAAGGGGGTTGCCTCGCTTCAGGTTTTGGCGAGTAACTTGCCGCGCCCGTAGGGGTCTAGGTTTTCATTGCACAGGCTATCCACACGACCAGGGGAACGTCGGGTTTCAGTAGCGGCTCTATGAAACCCGGGGATCCCAGATATCTGTATTGTTCTGTGATGCTGGTTACATTTATGTGATGTTGCATTTTATCACGCCTTGAGCGAAAATTATATATTATATATATAATAGTAGATGTTGTATATGTTTTGCATCCGCGCTAGTCCAGTCCCCGCTCTGTCGTTAGTTAGCTAACCTAACGGGTGATGACGGGACCCAGTGGCGAATGCGGATGGCATATACGTACGTCATTATTTTCGTTCTTTATTGGTGTGATCAATTGATGGGACTGCGTTGATTCGGATCAATGCAAGATAAACAAACCTATTCTGATGTTGTTGGAACACTTTTTCAAAAAGTTGTTATTGCAAGGACGTTCACTTTTGTTTTGCACAGTGGTATTCAGTTGGAATATCCTGCTCCTCAGTCGACGAGGCAAGGGCCCAGATCCCTTCATCGGGAGTGACCTCTTGGACAGAAGTTTGCGTCAGGGCAATAACTTCACTATAGCTGATTACTTTTGCTTTGCATCGTGGTATTCAGTTGGAATATCCTGCACCTCATCCTACGGGGAAAGAGCCGAGATCCCTTCACCGGGAGTGACCTCTTTAGCAAAGGTTTTCGTTACTATATTTTTATAAAGCTATCCGTTCCTTCAACGATATCAAGTTCATTACGTTAAAGGTTTTCGCCAGAAACCATTCGTAGCCCTCCGTCATTTCAGAACGGTAGCACTTAGTATTCATGCTATGTATGTTGGCCTTCGTCAAGGCATAGTGTATGGTAGCTATTTGTTACTTTTCTGCAGCATAGATAGATGCGTTGGTTTGGGACAGTCGTACTACTATTTTGGCCTTCGTCAAGGGTATGTACAGATGGGTTCAAATTAACCTGGAAAATGACGGGTAGAACTTGACATGTGACTTATGATATGTTGGCCTTCGTCAAGGTTATAAGAGCATGGGGCAAAAATCCACATAGGGAGTTTCTAAAGAAACTGAAACTTGCCAGATATGCGCATACCTTCTGGAGTGTGATAACGTGAGTGGATTCCGTCACGTTATCATGTGATGATAGTTGGATCCCGATTCCCACTGATGAGTTGGTTTACTCCTCGGGTGATCCCGGCTAATTCTTCTTTCAGGTTTGGGGAAGAGTTTGACGTTACAGTGGGAGGTTTCCAGATTAGATAAAGTGATAACCATTATGATCTAGGTTAGAGTGCACGCTGAGTGTTTCTTTTCTCTCTCTCTTTGGCAGTGACCATTGACCCGACCCTAAACTATGACTCAGTGACCAAGTTGACCGAACCTTCTTAACACTGGCTTTTGGATTGTCAGAGTTGCAAACCTCATTGCCACTCCTACTTTTACCCTTTTCTCCGGGACACCCCATATTACTATGAACGTTCACTTCCATTGGACAAAACCATCGTATGGTTATATACGAACTCGAAGGAATTTATTCGAGGATGGTTTCTGGTTCTGGAGAAAACGGATAGGACTATTCAGTTGTCTTTTCCTTTTACCTTCTCTCAGGTTGCGAGTACTCCTTGGTTTAGGAGATAGTATACCTATTACGCAAATTGGATAGTCTTCTTCCAAACCTTAGGCTGGCGCCGAACGGTGGGGAATGAAGAAATCCAATTAGCATAATGATGGTGTACAGAAGGTATTAAGTTAAGACAAAGAAAGGGATTAGTAAGAGGGCAAAGTAAATTGCGACTGCTATTCACGACCAAACCAAGTATTTCTTCGCCAATCCTAAATCACCTTTGTATTTCTCCAGGACACTCCGTATCACTACGATGATCCCAAGTTTATTGGATAATCCATCGTATGGTTATATACGAACTCGAAAGGAACTTGTTCCAGTTCGGGGATGGATTCTGATTCAGGAGAAATAGGAATAAGGTTCATTCGGTTGTCTTTTATCTTCACCTTCTCTCGTATTGCGAGTGCTCCTAGGATTAGGACAGTACACCCATTATGCTTATTGGATAGTCTTCTTCCAAACCATAGGCTGGTGCCGAACGGTAGGGAAGGAAGAAAACCATTTGGCCTAAAGGGGTGTACAGAAGGTAATGACTAAAGACATATAAAGGGATTTGGAGAGGTGGCAAAGAATTATACGGTTACAGTTGTGAATCTGGATATTGGAAGAGGCATTGCTAGGAATACCAGGATACCCCATCGAAACATTTTAATGTTTCAGTTTCACTGTGTACTGTTAAAAGAAAACCGATTTCCCAATTAGACACTTGCTCCAGGGTATGTATTTACCAGGTTGGATTCTCACATCTGTATGGTTTTACAGATGATGAGTGGGAGTAAGTTATTGGGAATTAGGTGATCATCCTCATTATATCGGAATTCGTTGTAATTGGTGATATTTGAGGAAGTCACCTGGGTTGTTTGCCGGACGGCAAATATTTGGTTTTGAATATCCGTTGTTATGCACCAATTTCAAATTGATATATATGTACGTCTATTTTTATAGAGTGAGATATACCTTTTTGAAATTATGTCTATGACATTTACCTGTATCAGTGGATGGTTAGGTAAGGAGCATTGAACAACGGTGTAATTCTTCTTAACCATAAATACAGTTTTCAACCTACGACACACAGTGAATGAGTTACTAGACTCAAGGGACTTATACAGAGTTATGTGTATTGTCCAGTGTCCATTAGGACAGAGGGGTAGGTACTCGTACTATATTCGGTTTACTTATGACTTCTCTAGTTTTAGACAGGTGTTTTATAGAAACACAGGGTCTGAGTTTTGAGAAGTTATAAGTATAAGATTAAAGTAGAGAACCAGGTATTGCAAGTATCGGGATTTTTCAAGGTGATCGAAGATGTAGATACTTGTGTATGGTATTCAGTTGATAGTAATGAGAACTTGCTTCTCTTTCAGGTTACTCATAATTGGAAGCATTCCTAAGTTAAGTAACGCTGATCGTCCTCCTTCCATTTACTTGACATGCACTGGAGACAGCTGCATGATTTGAATCTGGTTCAATTAAATCAGTGCCTCTGTTCCTGTATTAGATATAGAATAGTTCATATCTTGACATTGTTAAGATACGGGGAGTTGTCCAGCTTATGCTTAAAATCAGACTCTGGATGACTCAAGGCACGTTTCTGTAATGGCTGTTTGTGGGTTGACCCGGGTTATGACGAGGGTTGACTTTCTACCATCTGGAAGATCAATAGTGATATTGTTCTTGACTCGCCACAGTTTTAACAAAAATGGATTTTTTAGAAAATCGTAGTGGGAGTATGGTAGAACTGGAAGTGATTCCAGAACCGCAAACAATTACTGAAGATTTGATAAGAACCTAAAGATTCAATCTGGTTTGACATTCCATTGGCCACTCCGCAGATATGGTGGGTAACCTCAGGCACCCGAGAGGTACTTCGGTATGCTCAGGGACGGTGGCAGGGAGGTTCTTGTTTATCCAGACTTGCCATTGCTGTTGTTCCAGACTGTGAGACCCGGCAGGAGGATGAGTATAGCGTCGTTCTAAACTAGCTTTAGAAGCGCACGTGTATATGACTCCGCCAGTGGGTTGTCGTAGTCAGTGGGAGCAGCGGAAGCATTGGTGGACAAGTGGCTTATGTCTATTTATAGACTAAAGCAGATACAGCGGAAATAGATCATCTATTTCTGATGTGACAGTCATAGGTTTGACTTCATCAGAATAGGGGATGGATCTGTTAAGAAGGTAGTAGGGTGTGATGTCCTGGTATTTGGATGACATACACAGAGTAGGAAGTAATATTCCTATACTACTGTCGGTTATACATTGGTTGTCACACAGTAGTTTCTCCACATGGGATTTGGATATTATATCAGACATTCTGGTTACTAGATCTATGATTTTAGATCTAGATTTGGGTAGTTTCCCAATCAGGGTACTTAGACAGCATTCTATGAGTATTTAGAATGGATGACTCCAGGCATGGTGGTGTACCTGCAGGTAATGGAGTCACCATCTCTAAAGGTGTCTTACAGACTATAGGGGAGAGGGATACGCATGATTGGCAGATCACTTGCTTAGGCAATTGAGTTGATCATGAGATGTCAAGTACCACACCAGATGTTGTTCTTGCAGTAGATGCAATAAGTTGATATTAATCCAATCCTGGAGAAACAGTCGAAAGCAGTTTTAGAACATAAGTTGATGTTCTAGGGATATGATAACAGCATTCTCCTTCGGAGAGACAATTATCATTCCAGGCTTCCAAGGTGACCTGGATGGCAGAGTGGCTGTTAGAGTTATAGTTTTCCCTCTGACGAGGGGCAGTATTTTGGACAGGTGGTCCAGGTGGATACTGAGGGAAGGCATGGCGCAGGATACTGATTAAGTTCAGTTGACGATACAGTCTAAGAAGTTTGGATTTGGAGTTCATTTATGAGCTAGGTCCCATCAGACATCCAGACATTCTAAGACAGGTATTGCTCATTTCGGGAGATGGCTTTCTCCACGAACATGGGATATAGAGAGACATAGAAAGAAACATCACAGCGGATCCACTCACTGAGGCTATTCCTCGAACGCAATAGTTTTGCAAACGAGCTTTGTGAGACTGACTAGTAGAGGAGTTGGGTGTTCGGTATAACACGGGCTGTGAGTATGCGACATCGTAATAATTAGCCTTGAGTGCAAGTGGGAGATTGTTGAATATAGTGCCCTCAGAGTCAATTATTGGATCACAGGCACGTGATTGCAATGATTGAGGAGGACCTATGCCGGTAGGACAGTCTTACTCGAGATGATAGTATGCTATCTGGTTTATCTTTATCATCGTGTACTGCTTTAGGTGACCTTACGAGTCGCTATTACATGTTGATAGAGCCCCTAGGATTCTTGCTTGACTACCAGCAGTATGAGGGCGATCATATACGTGAGAGCTGGAGTCTATAAGCACATCCTTAAAAGGTCCCTAGTCGTGGGAGTTTCGAGACAGGGCATCAATACTCCAGAGTAGACTAGTGTATACAGTCGAGACCCCGACGAGGGGCGGTGGCCGGTCTCACAAGCCACTGGTGTCAGTTGGTTCACCTAAGATGTATACAGGTGCTCATTGGGTTATGAGTACACTGGACAGGACTCGCCGGGAGCCTGCTAGTTGGTATTATACCTGACGTCAGATAGCAGTTCCCTAGTGACATGTGTACAGGTTAGTTCATCGACCTGAGATCGTCATTTGTCTCGTGTGAGTTCCCACTGTACTTAGATTACTATCCTACCACGCGCAAAGGAGACGTGCAAATAGGTTTTAGTTGGGTACAGTCCCGAGCCACATGGAGGCAGTGAGCGGATCTGCAGGGGTTCGTCTCTCCCGGTATTAGGGGTGAGGTCGCGCTGTGTCTAGGAGAGCCAGTACATGAAAAGTCCTTGGCCAAGGCAGGAGATTTACTGGTAGGTATTCCAGTAGTATCTCAGGGTGTTCTGGGCTACACTCCGACACGACTTGTACCGCTATTGGGGGTCTGACTTTCACCAACCCCCTAGGCCCGCCATGCGATGCTCATAGACGAACGGACCGGAATGTACGGATATTGTCACTGACAGGCTCAGTAGGGTGTCAGGATGAGTTCGCTCATCGTCGTCCCTTTTGGTCAATAGCTAGTAGCCCGTCACGTATGGCTAATACCTCTGACGTGCTAGTGGTTAAATCCATAACCATAGTATTGACGAGTCTTTAGAGTCCACCACACACAGTTACTCAGGTTTCGGGCGAAACGCTGCAGAGGCCGTATGGAGATATGGCAGGGTTCGATCAGATACGTGCGGTATTGCACGGATCGTGATCGGACAGATTTTACTAGCCGGCTTTGGCTTAAGCCGAATCCTAGTATTAGACAGTGTAGTTTTGTCTCTTTGCATTTGTGTTCAGTGCGAATACAAATGCGGGCATGTATATGCAAAAGCGGGGTTTTCCTGTAATGGGATCAGTTTTCTAAAGTTGCCAGTTTGCATTCCGTTCCGGCCGGTTTTCCTTTGTTCCTTCGCGGCCGGACTTTTCGATGGAGGGGGTAATTTGCAATTGTGCAAATTACTTATTTGTGGAGGGGTTTCTTGCATTTGTGGATTCTTATCATCATGAGATTCCATTTTAATCTCCACTTGCTTTAAATGAGAATGGATTTGGATGGGAATTGATTTGGCTTGAGATTAGCATATGGTGTGACTTTTATCCATTCATATCATCACACATTATCCCCACTTGCATTATTCCCTTTTCCCTCACCCATTTCCTTATAGGACCGGCCACTTGGGGGGTAAAGGAGAGAGAGGTTCATTTTGGGTGTAGCATTTTTCTTCATCTCATTTCCTTGCTAAAAATAGTGAGCACCATTTTCATCCAAAGCATTTTTCTTTCTTCTCCATCATAGCAACTTCTACAACCCCAAAGAGGCATAGCCTACTACACTACATCTACAGCAAACCTTGGACGCGTCGGCTAGCCAACTTCGCGCCCGAGTTGCCCCGGTCCAGAGGTGGGAGCCCGTAAACGAACCCGGCTACGTGGTGCCCTTTCCGACGAGGAGGTGACGGACGGAGATTTCGCGGGAGATCGGAGTGGAGACGAAGACCGAAGGACACGGATCGCTTGGTATATCTCTTCACCCATCTTTTAGTTTGCTAGTAGTTAGGTTAATGGTCCGATCTGGGATTTTTGTGCGCGGTGGTGCCGGTTTGCTAGTTATCAAAGTTTTTCGTTTCCGCATTTCCGGCGTCGGATCGACGGCCGGGGCACCGCCGCGGACTTACACCTATGTCTACGCATGCTAGGAACGGTTCTTCTGTAACATTTCAGAAAATATAAAATATTATTTTTGGGAATTTAATATTTAAATAATATTTTTCCCGAAAACTGCCGATTTGCGAAATTGGGGTTTTCGAAAAAGGATATAAATATATAACAATAATTATGAAATAAATAGAAATTAAAATGATTTATTCATTTAATAATATAATTAAAGGATTTGGCATTTTTAAATTTTATTATACGCAGTTTCGATAAAAACCCGATTAGTGCACTGCTAATCGCGATTAAGCCAAATCCGCGTTTTTACAGTTTCCATCATTAGTGCACCATGACATGTTTCATTTTATTACATGTTTCATTTCATTTGGTCTTTATATTATGGTTTTTGGTGGGAAAAGAAAAAGAAAGAAAGAGGAAAAGTCAAGGGGACATAATGATGGGGTAGGTATACTAGTGATGAGAGAGAGAGAGTGTGTGAATTATAGAGAGAGAGAGAGAGAAGGGGGCTGCTGCCTTAGCCATTCCCACATCATTTTCCATCATCCTCTTCATCTCCTCAAGATCCCAACCCTCCTCAAATAATCCCTAGATCCATCTCCTAATAATCCCCAAAACCCTACACACCCTTCATAAATATTAATCCCCTCTTCAAGCTCTATACATGGGACCAAGAAAAATTCAGTTTTGATGATCTTGGGGGGATTCATGGGTGCTTTATGAGGTAATTCCTTCACTAATCGGGTAGTTTTCCATTTACTTAAGTATTTATATGTGTTTAGATGTGATATTGTGGAGGTAGTGAACATTGGGAAACCCTAGTGAAGATTTGAGTGTTGGTTTGAATTGGGTGATTCCTAGTAGCTGTTAACTAAACATAGATGGTGTTTACCGACCTAGACCAAACCTTAGAAACCCCAAAACACGGATTTGGAAACCCGACATCGGATAAATGTGTGATCTGTGAAGGTGTTCTGGAATCTGGAGCAACCCGGGGGTACCAAAAATTAAATTGAGCTGACAGTGAGTCGTGCAGGCACCTAGGAAGCTACCACCAAGACCCGAGCCCCTAATTCAAACCTGTGGCCGTAGATTTAATCATTCTGGCCGCAATTTGAGGCCAGAGTAGGATGGATTGGGTTCATATTTGTTCCAGGGCTCATTTTGCACTAAATTAGATCCCTCCAATATGCAGTTTTGGCTAATTGTCATGTGGGGAAAATCCGGGAGCATTTTGGTGTGTTTTAGGCGATATTTTCCGTATTTTTAAATGCGCTTTCTTGATATTTGGATTTGTATTTGGTTGTCGGGTGTTCGTACATCGACAACAGGGGTTGTTTGATTGATTTGCATGTTTGGGCCATAGGTTCTAACCTGTGAGCACACTGTGCGCTGTATCGGTTTTCTGCATCGATTTTAATACGTATTGCGATTGGTTATTATTGTAGGTACCCTCGCATGGATTCCGAGGCGAAGAGGCGTGGCGTCATCGATTTCGGCGAGCGAAGACCAGGTGAGTAGATCTATATCTACCGGGGAAGTCGGGTGGATAGCGTATAGCACCCCCGCAAACTTCTGATGGAAACCGATTCATAGAGTATGGTTAGGGAACCTAGATTAGGAAACTAGGGTTAGAACATAGATAGCTATGTAGTCATATTAGAAACTAGAGGATAGTTAAATGTGATATGCTACTACTACTACCGCTTAGGGTTCTGTAAGACTAGATAGTCGATGTAGATGCGTCATCCGAACCATACCTTTTTCTAAACCAAAGAATCGCATGTATCTTTTAAAAGTATATCTTGAGGGATGTTACGGATTTTCAAATGATATGTTTTCTTTAAAAGCACTGTAACCCCTGTTTTCAAAACTACGATTCACTTCTTTAAAAATCTGATTGTATGGTTCGGGTGTGTTTGTTAGATTAGATACTTATACATAGTAGAGATAGCGTGTTTATGTAAATTCGACATGATATGAGACATAAATGCGATGAAGAATACAAGACGAATTTTATGATATAATGAGATGATAATATGATATGATGGTATACGGATGCGAGTCGATCGAAATGATTTATACCCTGTCGGTCCCTTGATATGAGATTATTGCAGATGCGACCTGGGACATAGCTATATAGGGTTATATATATATATATATATATATATATAGAATGTTGTGAATCATGGATGATAGGCCGTATGTGATATTAGGCCATACCCTCATTTGTCGTATAGGATGATAGGATCCCTATTAGCTTAATGCCGCCGCACGATGATATTCCGTGCGTGATGAGTTGACTTGATGATTGATCCTTACCCTTGACTAGAGGTTGCCGTACGAGGGATTATACCGTACGCGATGTTTTTGGGCTAGATGCCGATTGATAGATTCGCCGACTCGGACATATGATAGTTATGTATACTATATAGCTGTTAGCTGATGTTTTACATGCTGTATTCATGATATTATCATTGCATCGCATATACCTATGATAGTACACCTGCACCATTATCGATGATGCGTATATTACACGTACACTTATTTGCCGGCTCACACACTTCATCATTGATAATTGCCATGTCACCACACAGTAGAGTTGTTGCATCATGACATATACATAGATATATTCATATTTGTGCACACATACATGGTACATCTATACTTGTGCATATTCATATTGTACCTACATAGATAACCGGTTTTATTGTTAAATTGGGAACCGCATGCTATACTTTAAAAACTGGAATCATTTTAAAAGAGCGGTTTTCCCTTAATATGTCATATCACTATTCCATGTTGCATGATACACGGGTATGCTCGCATTTCTTTTTACATGTCGCATACATCATGCTCTACTATTTTACGCATTGAGATATGCTGTTTTATGAGATTTCTGGATTTGAGAACCGTGGCTATTTTAAAAGGAAGCATGTACTATTTTAAAAACCCGGTTTCTCTTGACATGATATTTCAGTGCGTCCACCATGCGTTTTCTCGGTTCTGAGAGTGGCATGTGAAACCCGATTCGAGGAGTGGTAGGCACCGATTGCGGGTACATGGTGGACCCGGTGAGGTACCCCGGGGCAAGAAGACTCGTATATGTTAGACGGTGAGCCCGGCAGGGGGAGCACTACCTACCGGTGATAGTATGTAGACTCGGCGGTTATCCGGAGGATACCGACCGGAGTAGCGAGATGGATATAAGGGCCGACCAGGGAGTGCGGCTCCTGAGGGCCGATCTGAGGATGCGGCGCCTGAGATATATGAGGATTTACGTGCCGATGCTGGGTACGGTTTTCATGATGTTTTCGAGTGTCGATGCTAGGCACTCAGGTTCCATGATTTGATGTGTCGGGAGGGACACTGTTGATATACATATATCCTCATACTTTCATGCACACTCATTTATGATATTTACATGCATGATATTGTTGCGCCAGTGGTTGACGCGTGGACTATATCCACATACATACATACATACACCGATGCTACTATCGGAGATTTTGCACATGCTTAAAGATATTGATTTATGGGTGGACGAGATCCACATATCCGCATGCATTGATTATTACTGTTAGATGTTATCCACATGCATATAGATAGTGACTACCTTGTTGGCACATATACGACCCGGTCACCCTAGATATCATAGTATTACCTTATGATTTAGTTGACCTAGGAGTCGTTGTTTTTTCGATTTCTACTTGTATATATATTTCTATTCACGAGTTGGCAACTCACCCCCGTTGTGCCACAGTTCTTGTAGGTTGACCGCTTGGATCAGTAGCGGATTCGCTGGCACACAGATTCATTTGGGTGTTTTGCATTGGTAGGTGGGACATTTGTATCGTACCCACTCTTGTATTATATTTCATATTGTATCTAGTTAACTCCATCAATCAACCAAAAGTTGTATTTGTATAAGTGATGAGACTTAGTGAGACTTGTAGTTGCGAGATTTGAGCGATGGGTTTTATTTTCCCTTTGTGGTTATATCTTGCTCTTTTCTCTATCTTTTTTTTTTTGGGTGAATTTCGCCGTTGGGCGTCGTATACTTATTTATACTGTATTGCGTGGTTGTGATCCGCCGTTTGGCGAAGAGCTAGCTCCCGCTTGGGGATGCCATTATTCTTGTTATGTATTGTGGTTTTGGATCAAAATATACAAAGGAGGTGCTGCCAAAATTTTTCAAAAGACGAAACATGTTTTCAAACTGATAAATTTCACTTGCATCATTCATGTTTCTTTCTATGCACTAAGAAAACTTGTTTTCATTATACCTTTATTTCAAAACCTCACCTCCTTTATTTTTCTAAAAAGGTTTAGATTTCTGGGTTTCAGCTTACTTGAATTCCGTTAAGCCTTTAGACGTGGCGTGATTCAAGTGCTGGTCACGAGCTAATATTTCGGGGCGTGACAAAGTTGGTATCAGAGCGCTAGGTTTAACCTTGGTTCGAGTCTATGTTTGACTATGCGGAGTCTAGGGCGGGAGTTTATTTCGGAACCTAGGCTTGACCTTACGGAACTTAGACTTGAATGAGGGGGTATTAGACCCGAACTTTTGTTTTATAGGCTGACCCTGATTGATGGAGTAGGTAGCTTGAGTAGAGTAACGTACCGTACGTATGTTCCGCGGCATATTTACGATACGATACTCCACTTAAGAAACCTTAGGATGTACATATTTTTGAGATTCTCTTCGTATCCATGATTATACATCCCTTGGAGATCCTCGATTCTATTAGTTCCATGATCATAATTTCATTGATGTTGTTCCTTCTTATGATCATGTATCCATACTGGATTTGTCGTTTCCTCTCATGCCGTTGATCTGCTCTCTTGGATACTCGATTGAGGTTCCTGTCACTATTGTTTGAGCGCAGTTGAGCTGCTGCTAGTGTTACGGTCAGGGCGAGCTCGTCTGGTACGAGGGCCGACCATTGTGTTTTCTGGTGACATGGGAACGTCTCGAGTTAGTATTGATGATTGTGACCTCTTGTGGAGGCGAGTGCTTGGTTTCACACTGGATGATCGGGCCTTTGTCAGAGCTGCAGTTGAGAGAGGACTGTTGATGTACAGCATACCTCAGAGTTTATGGTGTCGCCTACCGTGCAGACAGATGGCCCAGCTGTTGCTGAGATTGATAGGATGTCGCTTCCGGAGCTTACGAGCTGAGACCGCCAGGGCTTCCAGGCAGAAATGCGACAGATGATAGCTAGTCTACTCCGATTTGAGAGACGAAGGTGATTCGTCAGATTGATGCGCCGACGCAGGCCCAGTTGAGTTGAAGATTTCCAGTGTGGAGAGTCTTACTCAGATTTAGAGCAGACCAATTTAGAGATGACCGCCAATGTATCGCCTTTCCTGGAGGATTGAGGCGCTGTTCAGCGTACAGACGAATGAGCCAGTTGTTGCTGCAAATGACGAGGTATCGCCTAGAGGTTGGAGCTACTGCAGCATAAGTATATACTTAGAGATATGATGGAAGGTCGCTAGCCACCCAAGGGTGAAGGACTAGGACATGTGGTTCGTTCGCTACCCGATGCGAGGTCATCTGATAGATTGATTCCAGCTAGAGACGACTTCACGCAGATTCGTTGAGAGTCGATAGAGACGATCGAATGTCAGGAAACCATATTCCAAGTTTAAAGTATTCGGAAAGACGTGCAAGCAATTCTATGGACCCTCTAGAAGAATGAAACCCTAACTCGACATAATGACCGTGTGAAAGCCTTTGAATCTTAGGGTTTACGGCAGTTCCACGGCGCTATTAGTGAGGCTTGGGTTTGCCCTTCTACGGCTGGATCACTGATACTGTGGCATGTACTCGATACTATTAAACTGTACCCAAGATGTTGATCTCTTGGGGGATTATGAGGTTCTGACATATCGATCGGATGGTTCGACATCATTCGGATACCTTGTGATGGGATACATTGCTTGGGAGACTGCAGATACGAGCATAGCAGTTGGAGCGCAGTCCTTATAGCCACGAGAAGACGAGTCCGAATCAGTCGACATTGGAGTCGAGTGAAGTGAAGAGTTCGACGAATATTGAGTATTCCTCTGATGGTTGGGACGAGTTCCGAGGACGTGTTCGGCAAGATATCTTCTGCAAAGTGATGAAGATACCGAGTTCGTGACTTCGAATCCGTGCGAGAGACTTCGGATTGACCGTGGCCGAGAACAGTTACAGTGCGCAGGTAGCATGGCTTGACGTCATAGTGGACGATGGTAAAGACTAGTGGAACCAAAAGTTCGTGCGAGACGCTGACGAGCTGTTATTACTCTCCGTCGAGATCAGAGGCCTGATATGCTACAGAGATGTGTAACGTTTTGAAAATCGTTTCGGTAAAATAAGGGGGTTTTCTGTAAAAAGTCAAAATGCAAATATCTTATTATAAAAATTAAATATACATATTTTAGCTATGTAATTGCTATTATTTGGTGTTTATTGAGCCGCTGGTGAAATTTCAAATTTTCTGAAAAAAATATTATTTTATTATTATTTAAGCCGTCACTAATACATTTAATTAGGGAAAATTACAAATTGGAATGAGTTGAAACAAATTTTGTGCATCATAAATCATTAAATAAAATTTTATCATGTGATTTTTGGAACGAAATCATTTGCCAAAACGGTTTAGAAATTATTAAAGAAAAAAGGCTTTTTTTAGCGTAAATGGATGTTTGGGGTATTATATTTATCATTTTTCATCACCCCACACCCGTACCCACATCCACACACTCCCATTTACTTCTCCCCTTGAAGAATTCAGCAGCCCCCATTTTCTTACCCCACTTGAATTTCAAAGGAAAGAAATGAAAGAAAAGAAAAGAAAATGGAGAAATGAGGTGGACTTTTGACCTTGAATTGACTTTGACTTCTCCCCCCACTTTCTCTACCTCCCTCTCTCTCCTCTCCCACTCCCATTCCAGCCAACCCCCCCTCTCCTACTGCAGCAATAGCCCCCCCATTTCCCTTCTCTTTTCTCTTCAAAACTTCATCAAAAATTGCCTCAAATCCATCAAAAAAAACCCCAAAACCCAAATCCGACTCCTACCCATTTTAGCTTAGCCCGTATAGCATGGATCTTTATGAAAAGAGAGCATTTTGGGAGGCCATGGATGCTTGTGGATCTTCAAATGTTTTTGGGTATAATTCTAAAACATTTTTGCTTAATTTGTTACTAATTTCTTAAAGCTAATTTAATTAAGTGTTAATTTGGTTTATGTGAGTTTAATTGCATGATTAAACATTTCAAGTTAGGGTTTGTTGTGGAAATGAGTTGTGTTTGATTGTGTATGGTTTAGTGAGGTGGATTAACATATTTAGTTTTGTAGAAAACTAATCTAGTTGTTAATTACAAGTTGTTACTTGAAAAATGTCCAAATTAAGCTTTTTGTTGCAAACTAGTTTTTTTGATTTAATTCGAAATATGAGATTAAAAATATGGTTAGGGTTTTTTATCATATTATTAACTTTATTAAGTGTAGTTTAACACTTTAGTTCATGGAAATCCAACCTAAATTGTAATTTGTGCATTTTTGCTATGAAATTGTTAAAAAGGGTATTTTGTAAACTAGAATATTAGGGTTTTTGGAATTTAATGAGATTAAATTCCGAAAATTGTTTCTATGACTTATTTAAGATATTTAATAAGTATATTGGCCGCTACATTCATTTAAACATCATGTTTTGTACAAAAACGGCGAATTGTGCTTGCTAGATTTTCGGAAAAATGACTTTTTAAGTGAAATTGGGGTTTTTGTGAGTTTTAACCTAGTTCATATTAAAATTAGTGTTCGTGAATGTGCAAATGAGTGTGATTGGATTTTTCTCGGTGGTTTGACGTTTGTACATCGACATCGAGGGTTGGTTTGACTATTCTTGCATGCGTAGGCGATGGGTTTGGACCTATGCGTGATACGCGTGCCGATTTGATTTTCGTATGCCGTTTCGATTTCGAATTTAGTTTTAATGCGATATGGTGCGTTATGATATGTAGGTACCCCCATGTGGACTTCGAGACGACAAGCAAGCGCGTGGCGACGTCGGCACCGGCTAGCGAGGACCAGGTGAGTAGATTTATATCTACGGGGAGAAGTCGGGTGGATGGCGTATAGCACCCCCGCAGTCCGTGGTGGTGTATACGGATGCGTATACACACTAACAATTATTATATGTTATTTGGGATTAATAACGATGCTTAGGATGGATATTGGTGTGTTGGATTACTTTAGTGTTGCGAACCCTAGGGTAGTGTTGCACTACACATACACACATTCATACTTGCATACATTCCTATTGATATGTGCTCATGGGATTCTTTTTAGTTATGGGTTCACATGGGTATGGGACTATGTGTTCACATACGGATTTGAGGATGATACTTGGGATTGAGCTGAGTCGATGAGATTTGATTTGAGGCCGTGAGATCGGTGATATAGAAGGGTTCGTATTTGAGATACGACATGACGTTGTAGCGGGTCCTTGACGTAGTGTTTCACACACGTCCATGCATACGTAGGCGGTATCAGTATGGTACTAGACGTAGATCAGTACCCTGATCATGATATTTGATAAAGAGGATACCAGGTGAATAGTATGATGAATGTGATATAGACCCGTACCCAGATTGGGATGCCGTACGACGGATTTACGTACGAGCTATATTGATGATTGATCCGTACTCTTGACTTAGGATGCCTGATTATAGATATGGTATCGGATATGATATTATTGAGGCGGGATCACCGACTTATATATATACAGGTATGTATATGTATCTACTCAGATGTTAGGCGGTTTCCTTACCTGTAGTTCAGCTTGTTAGTTCAGCCGTATAGTTTAGTGTAGTTGTTAGATTAGATTAGACTTCTTACCTATTTCAAAAACTAACGAATTGTGGGCATTTTTAAAGACAGCCCAAGGGATCCTATGGATATTTCAAAGGACGTATCTTTTCATAAAAACACCGTAGCCCCTATTTTCAAAACCCCATGATTCGTGTTATTTCAAAAGGCACCATTTGTAGGACTGATATTAGATTAATGCAGATTAGTTATAGTTGCGTCTAGTTTTCAGCTCCCGCTCATTTTTGTAGTCCGCTTTGCATCGCATGCTTATTTTATGTTTCATACTCCATTATTGATATCATGCTGTTAGGACACCAGCACCATTACCGATGATGCGTATGTACCACGTACACTTAATTGCCGGCTCACACACATCTTCATCGGTAATTGCCATGCCACGTACACCTTAGAAAATATTATTGCTTGACATAGCCTGTTAGCTAATAGTTAGACATGATATTAGTGTACTTGCCTTATATGTTAGTTTAGACATTGTAGTTATTACCTGCTACTTCATGCATACTGTTATTCATTGTTATGCCGCATTCATGGATTCTCATGCATATATTCACTATTTTACGTGTTATTGAGGTTTTAGATTCGGATTTCCATGAGATTTTCTGGATTTGGAGGAAAACCGCAAAAACTTATATGAACTGATTTCTCTCTTTTTAAAATAAAAAGTGCGGTTTTCCCATGATGTATGAGTCGTCCACCATGAGTTTGCTGATGGATTTCGAGACCCGATTCGAGGAGACGGATGAACCGTTTCGGGTACATGGTGGACCCGGTAAGGTACCCCGGGGCAAGAAGCGCGTGATGATGACGATGTGAGCCTGGCAGGGGAGAACTACCTACCGGTGATTTTACCCGACGCGTCGGATATCCGGAGGATACCGTCGTGGTCTTGAGATGGATGGTAGGGGCCGGTCTGGACTGACGGCGTCCTAGATATTGTGATTGAGACATTGAGATTTCGAGATATTGAGGTACAGAGACTGTGATACAGAGATATCGAGATATTGGGATTACGTTTTGTGCCGATGCTAGGCACTGTTTTATGCTGATTTCATTATGATACCTCATTTTAAAAATACAAAGGAAATCTCACTAAATTATGGAAACAGTTCTTCATTTACATGTATTCTGTTTTCATGCATTCATACCTCACTCATATGATATATTGCTACCCTTGGGCACTGACACGGGTATATGAGATTACACTCGGATTAGATATTTACCCTAGCCTTGTTATAGGCTGCTGGTTATATATATTTGAGGATGTATATTGATCGTATGACCTAGAATTGCGTCATACATGCGATTTCTATTCGTAGATGTTTTTCTATTCACGAGTTGGCAACTCACCCCCGTTGTGCCCCAGTTTCTTGCAGGTTTTGCCGTACAGGTTTAATTACGGCTTTGCGGGCTCAGTTTCATTCGGGTGACTTGCTAGTAGGTGGGTTTTTCTTGTATCGTACCCATCATATTACCTTGTATAATATTATTCCGTTGTATCTAGTAAATTCCATCAACCAAACATGTATTTATTGAGATAGAGACCAGTGTTGTTTATTCTTTCGACCTTAGAGTCGCTCGTTATATTTCTGGTGGTTTTGAGTTTCCTTTTGAGTTTTGATCCTCGCCGTTGGCGTTGTATATTATATTGCTTGTGTGGTTGTGACCGTCGATTGACGAAGAGCTAGCTCCCGCTTGGGGATGCCTTTTTCTTGATTTCGTATACTATTCATGTTGTATCCCGTTTGGGGGCCAGTATTTACAAAGGAGACTCTGCCGAAATTTTCAGTAAATTTTTGATGTTTTAAAAACCGCATAATTCGGCTTATGCTATTGAAATTACTTGCTTTAAGTTGGTTTTTTCTGCACTCTACTACTTTTCTTGGTTTGGATTTCTGGGTTTTCGGTTTACTTAGATTACATACGTCTCGAGACGTTCGTAGTTTAAGTGCCGGTCATGTTCCGTACTTTCGGGTCGTGACAAAGTTGGTATCAGAGCGTTAGGTTTTAACCTTCGGAGCGTAGGATGACCCTTGGTTGATGGAATATGTGACTAAAGTAGAGTGACGTACCGTTGGTATGTTCCGCGGCATATTTACGACACGCCACTCCACTTAAGAAGCCTTAGGATGTACATTTCCTTGTTCAGTATTATATTTCTTCCTGATCTAGCCTCATCGTTACCAGTTTGGTTTTGCTGCCACGATTTCGGGCAGGGAAAGCTACGGCTAGAGTTGTGGTCAACAGGAGCTCATCACAAACGAGGACTGACCAGGGCGTGATTCCGGCGACAACCAATTGCAGAGATGTGTCTTTTTACTGTGTTTCCGCGCCACGAGCGTTTGGCGGATCGCCTTTATGAGGTTACTCGGAGGTGCTGATCGACACTAGAGAATTGAGCCAATGATGGAGGCCAGTCAGATTTTGATGACCGTTGGTGTGTTGCTTACTCCTGATGATTGAGGCACGGTTCAGCATGCAGACGAGTGAGCCAGTTATTGCTGCGAACGACGAGATATCGCCCCAGATGTTGGAGCTATTGCAGTATAAGTTGTACTAAGAGATGATAGAAGGTCGCTAGTCATCGAGGATGAATGACTAGGACATGTGGATCGTTCGCCTACCCCGATGCGAGGTCATCAGATAGATTGATTCCAGCTAGAGATGACTTCACGCGGAGACGTTGGGAGTCGACAGAGACGATCGAATGTCAGAAACCTATTATTCCAAGTTTAAGGTAGTCGGAAAGACATGCAGGCAATTCTATGGTCCCTCTAGAAGAATGAAACCCTAACTCGACTTAATGACCGTGTGAAAGCCTTTGAACCTTAGGGTTTGCGGCAGTTCTGCGGCGCCATTAGTGAGGCTTGGGTTTGCCCTTCTACGGCTGGACCACCGATGCTGTGGTATGTACTCGATACTATTAAACTGTACCCAAGATGTTGAACTCTTGGGGGATTATGAGGTTTTGACGAATCGATTGGATGGCTCGACTTAATTCGGATGCTAGGTGGTGAGATGCATTCTTGGGAGACTCCAGATACGAGGATAGCCGTTGGAGCTCAGTCCATGCAGCCACGACGAGACGAGTCCGAAGCAGACGACATTAGAGAAAAGTGGAGTAAGAGGTTCGTACCAGATCTAGATGAGATGACGTTCCACTCCGCCGACATCAGAGATGCGATGCGCATGCCGAGGCATGGTACTTGGACTTACCTTCCAGAAGGAGTCGCGATGAGTATGCAGTCATTCCAGAGCAAGATGCAGATATAGGAAAAGACAACGACTTCCGGACAGTTGGCAGAGACGAGGCATGGAATAGACCGTGAGCAGGATTCCTTCCAGGCCACTGATGCAATGATATTTGCACCCAGGATCAGATGTGTCACGTGCATTCAGAGAGCCAGAGGCCGACGCCAGTGATATGCTGCCTTGACAGGGTCGATGAGCCGATGGATTGTGAGATTGGTAATCCACGGAGAAGACTTGGACCCAGGAGTGGTCATGTTACGCACACCAGCAGGCCAGAGTTCATGATCATCGACGAGACGTCCCACTAGTGACCGCGACAGTTGGCCCGAGATTCTTAGAGGATGCACTTGAGCGGTACTGTTCTGCCATTATTGATTTCGATGTTTTGGGTGATTTATTCGTATGATTTGATTTTGATGATTGAGGATTTACGATCTTTGCACAGTGTTGCACTTGATATCGTTTTCGTGCTTCAGTTTCACATGTTTGTGATTTTACGATTTTAAACAGTTGAGTTGGTTTTGTGCGTATGCATGCACACGATTTCGTTCCTGCACTCGGTATAGTTTATATCTACTTGCAGTGCAGTGATACGCCTTTTGTGCACTTAGATGCACTGGACTTCGATTTCGATTGTGATACCCGATATTTGTTTTGTGCACCTTATGCACCTGATTGATTTTGCGCACGTTCGGCGCTTGATATTGAATTTCATGATTTCGTGCACGATAGATGCACCTGATTTTGCTGTCAGGCACACATGTTGCCTACGACAGATGTTTCGTGCACACCCGATGCACTTAGATGTTGTTTCTGTGCGCATGTATGGCACATTCATAGATTTTGATTTCCGTGCGCACCAGACGCACGTAGCATTCATGTGCATATTTTGGGATTGATTTCGTATAGAGCAGTACGTTTTTATGATATTGCTATGTGTTTTCGTACTGAGCAGGACTAGTCAGAGGACAGTACCTGAATATATTTTTGCATGCATTGATAGTTATTGAAGGGATTTCCAAAAAGCGAGCTATAGACTCAGTATTTACCTACGTGTCTGATATGACACGAAATGTTTAAAACAAGGAGACCCTTCTAAATTGTTTCCAAAACGGCGGAACGTACATTTCAAACAAAGGTATATATGTATATAGTTATTTTCTTATGATAGACGTCCGCCACTGTGCAGTGTTATACGCGTTGCACAGCGACTTAAAGAGATTTGGCATGCATTTCCTTCAGATACTTACAGATATAGATTCGATATTTACATGTATAGTTTCGAGTTATGTCATATTGGTTTTGATTTGGATTTGGCATTGATGTCTTCTCCATGACTCTGATGATTGCGGGATGCTTGACGGAGTTTTGATTTGAGTTATATACTCATTTTTCAAGCGCATGCGCTGCGCTACGAATTGTTTTATGTAGTTACAATTTTGGAGCCCCGATGACTTGATGGTTTTTCTTAGATGTTTTAGTATTTGGGGGAGTTTGAATTTAAATTCGGGGACCGAATTTCTTTAAGGGGGGAAGATTGTAACGTTTTGAAAATCGTTTCGGTAAAATAAGGGGGTTTTCTGTAAAAAGTCAAAATGCAAATATCTTATTATAAAAATTAAATATACATATTCTAGCTATGTAATTGCTATTATTTGGTGTTTATTGAGCCGCTGGTGAAATTTCAAATTTTCTGAAAAAAATATTATTTTATTATTATTTAAGCCGTCACTAATACATTTAATTAGGGAAAATTACAAATTGGAATGAGTTGAAACAAATTTTGTGCATCATAAAACATTAAATAAAATTTTATCATGTGATTTTTGGAACGAAATCATTTGCCAAAACGGTTTAGAAATTATTAAAGAAAAAGGCTTTTTTAGCGTAAATGGATGTTTGGGGTATTATATTTATCATTTTTCATCACCCCACACCCGTACCCACATCCACACACTCCCATTTACTTCTCCCCTTGAAGAATTCAGCAGCCCCCATTTTCTTACCCCACTTGAATTTCAAAGGAAAGAAATGAAAGAAAAGAAAAGAAAATGGAGAAATGAGGTGGACTTTTGACCTTGAATTGATTTTGACTTCTCCCCCCACTTTCTCTACCTCCCTCTCTCTCCTCTCCCACTCCCATTCCAGCCAACCCCCCCTCTCCTACTGCAGCAACAGCCCCCCCATTTCCCTTCTCTTTTCTCTTCAAAACTTCATCAAAAACTCAAATCCATCAAAAAAAACCCCAAAACCCAAATCCGACTCCTACCCATTTTAGCTTAGCCCGTATAGCATGGATCTTTGTGAAAAGAGAGCATTTTGGGAGGCCATGGATGCTTGTGGATCTTCAAATGTTTTTGGGTATAATTCTAAAACATTTTTGCTTAATTTGTTACTAATTTCTTAAAGCTAATTTAATTAAGTGTTAATTTGGTTTATGTGAGTTTAATTGCATGATTAAAGATTTCAAGTTAGGGTTTGTTGTGGAAATGAGTTGTGTTTGATTGTGTATGGTTTAGTGAGGTGGATTAACATATTTAGTTTTGTAGAAAACTAATCTAGTTGTTAATTACAAGTTGTTACTTGAAAAATGTCCAAATTAAGCTTTTTGTTGCAAACTAGTTTTTTTGATTTAATTCGAAATATGAGATTAAAAATATGGTTAGGGTTTTTATCATATTATTAACTTTATTAAGTGTAGTTTAACACTTTAATTCATGGAAATCCAACCTAAATTGTAGTTTGTGCATTTTTGCTATGAAATTGTTAAAAAGGGTATTTTGTAAACTAGAATATTAGGGTTTTTGGAATTTAATGAGATTAAATTCCGGAAATTGTTTCTATGACTTATTTAAGATATTTAATAAGTATATTGGCCGCTACATTCATTTAAACATCATGTTTTGTACAAAAACGGCGAATTGTGCTTGCTAGATTTTCGGAAAAATGACTTTTTAAGTGAAATTGGGGTTTTTGTGAGTTTTAACCTAGTTCATATTAAAATTAGTGTTCGTGAATGTGCAAATGAGTGTGATTGGATTTTTCTCGGTGGTTTGACGTTTGTACATCGACATCGAGGGTTGGTTTGACTATTCTTGCATGCGTAGGCGATGGGTTTGGACCTATGCGTGATACGCGTGCCGATTTGATTTTCGTATGCCGTTTCGATTTCGAATTTAGTTTTAATGCGATATGGTGCGTTATGATATGTAGGTACCCCCATGTGGACTTCGAGACGACAAGCAAGCGCGTGGCGACGTCGGCACCGGCTAGCGAGGACCAGGTGAGTAGATTTATATCTACGGGGAGAAGTCGGGTGGATGGCGTATAGCACCCCCGCAGTCCGTGGTGGTGTATACGGATGCGTATACACACTAACAATTATTATATGTTATTTGGGATTAATAACGATGCTTAGGATGGATATTGGTGTGTTGGATTACTTTAGTGTTGCGAACCCTAGGGTAGTGTTGCACTACACATACACACATTCATACTTGCATACATTCCTATTGATATGTGCTCATGGGATTCTTTTTACTTATGGGTTCACATGGGTATGGGACTATGTGTTCACATACGGATTTGAGGATGATACTTGGGATTGAGCCGAGTCGATGAGATTTGATTTGAGGCCGTGAGATCGGTGATATAGAAGGGTTCGTATTTGAGATACGACATGACGTTGTAGCGGGTCCTTGACGTAGTGTTTCATACACGTCCATGCATACGTAGGCGGTATCAGTATGGTACTAGACGTAGATCAGTACCCTGATCATGATATTTGATAAAGAGGATACCAGGTGAATAGTATGATGAATGTGATATTGACCCGTACCCAGATTGGGATGCCGCACGACGGATTTACGTACGAGCTATATTGATGATTGATCCGTACTCTTGACTTGGGATGCCTGATTATAGATATGGTATCGGATATGATATTATTGAGGCGGGATCACCGACTTATATATATACAGGTATGTATATGTATCTACTCAGATGTTAGGCGGTTTCCTTACCTGTAGTTCAGCTTGTTAGTTCAGCCGTATAGTTTAGTGTAGTTGTTAGATTAGATTAGACTTCTTACCTATTTCAAAAACTAACGAATCGTGGGCATTTTTAAAGACAGCCCAAGGGATCCTATGGATATTTCAAAGGACGTATCTTTTCATAAAAACACCGTAGCCCCTATTTTCAAAACCCCATGATTCGTGTTATTTCAAAAGGCACCATTTGTAGGACTGATATTAGATTAATGCAGATTAGTTATAGTTGCGTCTAGTTTTCAGCTCCCGCTCATTTTTGTAGTCCGCTTCGCATCGCATGCTTATTTTATGTTGCATACTCTATTATTGATATCATGCTGTTAGGACACCAGCACCATTACCGATGATGCGTATGTACCACGTACACTTAATTGCCGGCTCACACATCTTCATCGGTAATTGCCATGCCACGTACACCTTAGAAAATATTATTGCTTGACATAGCCTGTTAGCTAATAGTTAGACATGATATTAGTGTACTTGCCTTATATGTTAGTTTAGACATTGTAGTTATTACCTGCTACTTCATGCATACTGTTATTCATTGTTATGCCGCATTCATGGATTCTCATGCATATATTCACTATTTTACGTGTTATTGAGGTTTTGGATTCGGATTTCCATGAGATTTTCTGGATTTGGAGGAAAACCGCAAAAACTTATATGAACTGATTTCTCTCTTTTTAAAATAAAAAGTGCGGTTTTCCCATGATGCATGAGTCGTCCACCATGAGTTTGCTGATGGATTTCGAGACCCGATTCGAGGAGACGGATGAACCGTTTCGGGTACATGGTGGACCCGGTAAGGTATCCCGGGGTAAGAAGCGCGTGATGATGACGATGTGAGCCTGGCAGGGGAGCACTACCTACCGGTGATTTTACCCGACGCGTCGGATATCCGGAGGATACCGTCATGGTCTTGAGATGGATGGTAGGGGCCGGTCTGGACTGACGGCGCCCTAGATATTGTGATTGAGACATTGAGATTTCGAGATATTGAGGTACAGAGACTGTGATACAGAGATATCGAGATATTGGGATTACGTTTTGTGCCGATGCTAGGCACTGTTTTATGCTGATTTCATTATGATACCTCATTTTAAAAATACAAAGGAAATCTCACTAAATTATGGAAACAGTTCTTCATTTACATGTATTCTGTTTTCATGCATTCATACCTCACTCATATGATATATTGCTACCCTTGGGCACTGACACGGGTACATGAGATTACACTCGGGTTAGATATTTACCCTAGCCTTGTTATAGGCTGCTGGTTATATATATTTGAGGATGTATATTGATCGTATGACCTAGAATTGCGTCATACATGCGATTTCTATTCGTAGATGTTTTTCTATTCACGAGTTGGCAACTCACCCCCGTTGTGCCCCAGTTTCTTACAGGTTTTGCCGTACAGGTTTAATTACGGCTTTGCGGGCTCAGTTTCATTCGGGTGACTTGCTAGTAGGTGGGTTTTTCTTGTATCGTACCCATCATATTACCTTGTATAATATTATTCCGTTGTATCTAGTAAATTCCATCAACCAAACATGTATTTATTGAGATAGAGACCAGTGTTGTTTATTCTTTCGACCTTAGAGTCGCTCGTTATATTTCTGGTGGTTTTGAGTTTCCTTTTGAGTTTTGATCCTCGCCGTTGGCGTTGTATATTATATTGCTTGTGTGGTTGTGACCGTCGATTGACGAAGAGCTAGCTCCTGCTTGGGGATGCCTTTTTCTTGATTTCGTATACTATTCATGTTGTATCCCGTTTGGGGGCCAGTATTTACAAAGGAGACTCTGCCGAAATTTTCAGTAAATTTTTGATGTTTTAAAAACCGCATAATTCGGCTTATGCTATTGAAATTACTTGCTTTAAGTTGGTTTTTTCTGCACTCTACTACTTTTCTTGGTTTGGATTTCTGGGTTTTCGGTTTACTTAGATTACATACGTCTCGAGACGTTCGTAGTTTAAGTGCCGGTCATGTTCCGTACTTTAGGGTCGTGACAAGATGTTGGGATACGACCAATTTCCAAGGAAATGTGTGAGGCACACGCAGAGGTCCAGAAAACAAGGAAAGATTATGTAAGAGTACCAGCCTCCGTACAGTTCGGCATAGGCGAGATCGGAAAAGACCCTGAGCAAGATTCCTTCCAGGACACTGCTGCAATGAGATTTGCACTCAGGATCAGAGGTGTCACGTGTATTCAGAGAGCCAGAGGCCGACGCCAGAGACGTGCTGCTTATTGAGTGGTCATGATGATTGACCGAGAGATGACCAGAGAAGTGCTAGAGTGGAATCATCCCCGTTAGCACACCTGACAGGGCCGATGAGCCGATAGATTGCGAGATTGGTAAATCCACAGAGAAGATAAGGACCCAGAGACCGAGGATGCTAGACCGTGAGCAGGAGGCAAGCGGATGTTCTTTTTTTTCCAGTTTCTAGGCGCACCAATTTATTTCTCGACATTGTAGGAGGTGTACCTCGATGTCCTTTGTTGCGATTTGCGTTTGTGATCTGAGTATCACGCTTATATCGCTTGGATTTGAGTTTTGATGACGGGTTTCTTGATGTTGATTTCGTGCACCATGGCTGCACCTACTGATTATTTACATTTGTGCATAGTTATTGCACTTGAGATATGTTTTTATACACCATGGTATTGGTTTTTGATTTGTGCATATTTATCGCACTTGATATCGGTTTGTGCCTTGGTTGCACATGTCTATGATTTCGTGGATTTCATACGGATGATTTGATTTTTGCACTCGGTATAGCTTATATGTGCTTATAGTGCATTGATATGCGTTTTGTGCACGCAGTTGCACACGTTTACGATTTTATACACCTTGGTGTACTCGGTGTTGCTGTTTATGCATTTGAGTTATTGATCGGTATTTCGTGCACTAGATGCACTATATTTGTATTTCGTGCACTGGATGCACTATATTTGTATTTTATGCACTAGATTGCATTCTGCATTTGTTGCACCGGATGGGTATTTATGCGTTGTCGCACTGGATTTATACCCCGTACCTTGGTTGCACCCGATTTATATCCTTGAGCATTCGTTTTACCAGATTTGTATTTTCATGCGCGTTGGCACTTGCCGTTCGTTTTTGTGCATGTTACTGCACTATATACTTTTACGGACCCGACACGTTTTGGTTGGATTTTGCGCATATTAGGCGCTCGATTTTGGATTTTGTGTACATCGGATACACATGAGTGAGATTTTACTCGTGCATGTGGGATGCTCTTGATTTGGATTTTCTTCCGTGCATATTGGATGCAATTTCATTCGTGCGGGACATATGGACTTGAGTTGTATTTTCGCGCATGTTGGGCGCATGATATGAGATGTGATTCTGTGCACACCGGATGCATGGGATTGAGATTTTAGTGCACTTTAGATGCACTTGGTATGGTTTTTGTACACACCCGTTGCACTTACTTTTGCTTGTGCATATTATGGCACCTGTATTTGGATTTGATTTCCATGCGCACCAGACGCATGTGATTTTTGGATACGCCTTTTGAGGCTGATTTTGCTTTTGAGCACTTTGTTTTCATGTTGGGCACTATATTGTATAGTAGCCAAACAGTACTGATCTGAGGACAGTACCTGAGTACTTTACATGCATTAAAGGATTACCAAAGGGATTTCAAGAGGAGCTATAGTCTCGCTATTTTCTTAAGTGTCCGTGAGCGACACGAACATTATAAAGGAAAACCTTTTGGGATGTTTTGAAAACGACGGAACGTGTATTTAAAAAAACATATATGGACATATATTATTATTTTAAATTGAGCGTCCGTCAGTTATGCCGTGAGTTACGCATTCCCACGACGATTTAGAAAAGATTTTGCATGCGTTTCATTCAGATTTTGAGTTTTCCAAATATGCGTACTATACACGTATTATAGAATTTGACTAATGTATGTTAGATTTCAGTAGTGGATTTCGAGATCTGCATCTCTATTGTAACTCCGAGGATATGCGTGCAAATCAGATGATTCGTGTAACGCTTGACGGAGTTCGATTTTGAGTTTTGTACTCGTTTTTATGCGCACTTGACGCGCTGTGTTATTTCTGCGATTTCCATGATTTCGGAGCCCCGCTGTTTTTAGCTGATTATTGAAATGTTTTAGATTTTGAGGGTTTAAATTTAAATTCGGGGACCGAATTTATTTAAGGGAGGAAGATTGTAACATTTCAGAAAATATAAAATATTATTTTTGGGAATTTAATATTTAAATAATATTTTTCCCGAAAACTGCTGATTTGCGAAATTGGGGTTTTCGAAAAAAGATATAAATATATAACAATAATTATGAAATAAATAGAAATTAAAATGATTTAGCCATTTAATAACATAATTAAAGGATTTGGCATTTTTAAATTTTATTATACGCAGTTTCGATAAAAACCCGATTAGTGCACTGCTAATCGCGATTAAGCCAAATCCGCGTTTTTACAGTTTCCATGGTTAGTGCACCATGACATGTTTCATTTTATTACATGTTTCATTTCATTTGGGCTTTATATTATGGTTTTTGGTGGGAAAAGAAAATGAAAGAAAGAGGAAAAGTCAAGGGGACATAATGATGGGGTAGGTATACTAGTGATGAGAGAGAGAGTGTGTGAATTATAGAGAGAGAGAGAGAAGGGGGCTGCTGCCTTAGCCATTCCCACATCATTTTCCATCATCCTCTTCATCTCCTCAAGCTCCCAACCCTCCTCAAATAATCCCTAGATCCATCTCCTAATAATCCCCAAAACCCTACACACCCTTCATAAATATTAATCCCCTCTTCAAGCTCTATACATGGGACCAAGAAAAATTCAGTTTTGATGATCTTGGGGGGATTCATGGGTGCTTTATGAGGTAATTACTTCACTAATCGGGTAGTTTTCCATTTACTTAAGTATTTATATGTGTTTAGATGTGATATTGTGGAGGTAGTGAGCATTGGGAAACCCTAGTGAAGATTTGAGTGTTGGTTTGAATTGGGTGATTCCTAGTAGCTGTTAACTAAACTTAGATGGTGTTTAGCGACCTAGACCAAACCTTAGAAACCCCAAAACACGGATTTGGAAACCCAACATCGGATAAATGTGTGATCTGTGAAGGTGTTCTGGAATCTGGAGCAACCCGGGGGCACCAAAAATTAAATTGAGCTGACAGTGAGTCGTGCAGGCACCTAGGAAGCTACCACCAAGACCCGAGCCCCTAATTCAAACCTGTGGCCGTAGATTTAATCATTCTGGCCGCAATTTGCGGCCAGAGTAGGATGGATTGGGTTCATATTTGTTCCAGGGCTCATTTTGCACTAAATTAGACCCCTCCTATATGCAGTTTTGGCTAATTGTCATCTGGGGAAAATCCGGGAGCATTTTGGTGTGTTTTAGGCGATATTTTCCGTATTTTTAAATGCGCTTTCTTGATATTTGGATTTGTATTTGGTTGTCGGGTGTTCGTACATCGACAACAGGGGTTGTTTGATTGATTTGCATGTTTGGGCCATAGGTTCTAACCTGTGCGCTGTATCGGTTTTCTGCATCGATTTTAATACGTATTGCGATTGGTTATTATTGTAGGTACCCTCGCATGGATTCCGAGGCGAAGAGGCGTGGCGTCATCGATTTCGGCGAGCGAAGACCAGGTGAGTAGATCTATATCTACCGGGGAAGTCGGGTGGATGGCGTATAGCACCCCCGCAAACTTCTGATGGAAACCGATTCATAGAGTATGGTTAGGGAACCTAGATTAGGAAACTAGGGTTAGAACATAGATAGCTATGTAGTCATATTAGAAACTAGAGGATAGTTAAATGTGATATGCTACTACTACTACCGCTTAGGCTTCTGTAGGACTAGATAGTCGATGTAGATGCGTCATCCGAACCATACCTTTTTCTAAACCAAAGAATCGCATGTATCTTTTAAATGTATATCTTGAGGGATGTTACGGATTTTCAAATGATATCTTTTCTTTAAAAACACCGTAACCCCTGTTTTCAAAACTACGATTCACTTCTTTAAAAATCTGATTGTATGGTTCGGGTGTGTTTGTTAGATTAGATACTTATACATAGTAGAGATAGCATATTTATGTACATTCGACATGATATGAGACATAAATGCGATGAAGAATACAAGACGAATTTGATGATATAATGAGATGATAATATGATATGATGGTATACGGATGCGAGTCGATCGAAATGATTTATACCCTGCCGGTTCCTTGATATGAGATTATTGCAGATGCGACCTGGGACATAGGTATATAGGGTTATATATATATATATATATAGAATGCTGTGAATCATGGATGATAGGCCGTATGTGATATTAGGCCATACCCTCATTTGTCGTATAGGATGATAGGATCCCTATTAGCTTAATGCCGCCGCACGATGATATTCCGTGCGTGATGAGTTGACTTGATGATTGATCCTTACCCTTGACTAGAGGTTGCCGTATGAGGGATTATACCGTACGCGATGTTTTTGGGCTAGATGCCGATTGATAGATTCGCCGACTCGGACATATGATAGTTATGTATACCTTATAGCTGTTAGCTGATGTTTTACATGCTGTATTTATGATATTATCATTGCATCGCATATACCTGTGATAGTACACCTGCACCATTATCGATGATGCGTATGTTACACGTACACTTATTTGCCGGCTCACACACTTCATCATCGATAATTGCCATGTCACCACACAGTAGAGTTGTTGCATCATGACATATACATAGATATATTCATATTTGTGCACACATACATGATACATCTATACTTGTGCATATTCATATTGTACCTACATAGATAACCGGTTTTATTGTAAAATTGGGAACCGCATGCTATACTTTACAAACTGGAATCATTTTAAAAGAGCGGTTTTCCCTTAATATGTCATATCACTATTCCATGTTGCATGATACACGGGTATGCTCGCATTTCTTTTTACATGTCGCATACATCATGCTCTACTATTTTACGCATTGAGATATGCTGTTTTATGAGATTTCTGGATTTGAGAACCGTGGCTATTTCAACAGGAAGCATGTACTATTTTAAAAACCCGGTTTCTCTTGACATGATATTTCAGTGAGTCCACCATGCGTTTTCTCGGTTCTGAGAGTGGCATGTGAAACCCGATTCGAGAAGTGGTAGGCACCGATTGCGGGTACATGGTGGACCCGGTGAGGTACCCCGGGGCAAGAAGACTCGTATATGTTAGACGGTGAGCCCGGCAGGGGGAGTACTACCTACCGGTGATAGTATGTAGACTCGGCGGTTATCCGGAGGATACCGACCGGAGTAGCGAGATGGATATAAGGGCCGACCAGGGAGTGCGGCGCCTGAGGGCCGATCTGAGGATGCGGCGCCTGAGATATATGAGGGTTTACGTGCCGATGCTGGGTACGGTTTTCATGATGTTTTCGAGTGTCGATGCTAGGCACTCAGGTTCCATGATTTGATGTGTCGGGAGGGACACTGTTGATATACATATATTCTCATACTTTCATGCACACTCATTTATGATATTTACATGCATGATATTGTTGCGCCAGTGGTTGATGCGTGGACTAGATCCACATACATACATACAAACACCGATGCTACTATCGGAGATTTTGCACATGCTTAGAGATATTGATTTATGGGTGGACGAGATCCACATATTCGCATGCATTGATTATTACTGTTGGATGTTATCCACATGCATATAGATAGTGACTACCTTGTTGGCACATATACGACCCGGTCACCCTAGATATCATAGTATTACCTTATGATATAGTTGACCTAGGAGTCGTTGTTTATTCGATTTCTACTTGTATATATATTTCTATTCACGAGTTG
The DNA here is from genome assembly GCA_030015575.1 of Agapanthus africanus. Classification (NCBI taxonomy): domain Eukaryota; kingdom Viridiplantae; phylum Streptophyta; class Magnoliopsida; order Asparagales; family Amaryllidaceae; genus Agapanthus; species Agapanthus africanus. Next base: position 663,794,009 of record CM057341.1, read on the forward strand.
GCAACTCACCCCCGTTGTGCCACAGTTCTTGCAGGTTGACCGCTTGGATCAGTAGCGGATTCGCTGGCACACAGATTCATTTGGGTGTTTTGCATTGGTAGGTGGGACATTTGCATCGTACCCACTCTTGTATTATATTTTATATTGTATCTAGTTAACTCTATCAATCAACCAAAAGTTGTATTTGTATAAGTGATGAGACTTAGTAAGACTTGTAGTTGCGAGATTTGAGCGATGGGTTTTATTTTCCCTTTGTGGTTATATCTTGCTCTTTTCTTTATCTTTTTTTTTTTGGGTGAATTTCACCGTTGGGCGTCGTATACTTATTTACACTGTATTGCGTGGTTGTGATCCGCCGTTTGGCGAAGAGCTAGCTCCCGCTTGGGGATGCCATTATTCTTGTTATGTATTGTGGTTTTGGATCAAAATATACAAAGGAGGTGCTGCCAAAATTTTTCAAAAGACGAAACATGTTTTCGAACTGATAAATTTCACTTGCATCATTCATGTTTCTTTCTATGCACTAAGAAAACTTGTTTTCATTATACCTTTATTTCAAAACCTCACCTCCTTTATTTTTCTAAAAAGGTTTAGATTTCTGGGTTTCAGCTTACTTGAATTCCGTTACGCCTTTAGACGTGGCGTGATTCAAGTGCTGGTCACGAGCTAATATTTCGGGTCATGACATCTTCCTACTTCATTACATTCACTGACGATCTCTCTAGATACGGACATGTGTTCCTGATGAAACACAAGTCTGAAGCTTTTGAGAAATTCAGAGAATATAAACACGAAGTAGAGAACCAAACGGGAAAAAGTATTAAGATTCTTCGATCTGATCGAGGAGGAGAATACTTGAGCAATGTGTTCCTAGATTATCTAAAAGAGAATGGGATTCTCTCTCAGCTTACTCCTCCTTATACACCACAGCACAACGGTGTATCGGAACGGAGGAATCGCACCCTATTAGATATGGTGCGCTCGATGATGAGTACAGCTGAGTTACCTATTTCCTTCTGGGGGTATGCGCTGGAGACAGCAGCATACCTATTGAATCAAGTTCCAACGAAATCTGTACCTACCACACCATATGAGATATGGAGTGGGAAGAGACCGTATCTTAAACGAGTAAAGATATGGGGTTGTCCGGCCTATGTCAAAAGGCAAAATCCGGACAAACTCGAGGCACGATCAGTTCTTTGCAAGTTTGTAGGATATCCGAAGAATTCTTATGGATATTTTTTCTACCACAGTGAGGAGCAAAAGGTGTTTGTTGCTCAACATGCCACCTTTTTAGAAAAGGAATTTCTTTCAAAAGAGATTAGTGGCTCTGAGGTAGAACTGGAAGAAGTTCCAGCAACACAAACTGCAACTGAAGATTTAGTGGAACCAGAGGATTCAGTAGTACCCGACGAACCCCAGCCTTTTCTTCGATCTAGCAGGGTTTCTCATCCACCTGAGAGATACTGCGGTTTTCTCATTGATGGTGGAAGCGAGGATTTCATCATGGAAGATGATGACCCGACTAGTTTCGAGCAGGCCATCACGAGTGGTGACTCTGTGAAATGGCTGGATACAATGCGATCTGAGATAGAATCCATATACACCAACAAAGTATGGACTTTGGAAAATGCACCTGAAGGGGTAAAACCCATTGGGAGCAAGTGGATCATTAAAAAGAAAATTGGTGTAGATGGAAAAGTTGAGACTTTCAAAGCTAGACTTGTTGCAAAGGGTTTTCGTCAACGACCAGGTATGGATTATGACGAAACCTTTTCTCCAGTGGTTATGCTTAAGTCCATCCGGATCTTACTTTCCATTGCTGCATACCATGACTACGAAATCTGGCAAATGGATGTTAAGACCGCCTTTCTAAACGGTGATTTAGAAGAGTGCGTGTACATGACTCAGCCAGAGGGCTTCGTAGATAGTGGGAGCAGCGGAAAGGTGTGCAAGCTGCTTAAATCCATTTATGGGTTAAAGCAAGCATCGCGGAGTTGGAACATCTGTTTTGTAGTCAAAGAGTTTGACTTCATCAAAAATATAGATGAACCTTGTATTTATAAGAAGGTTGCAGAGAGTAAGGTTGTATTCCTCGTATTGTACGTGGATGATATACTCTTGATAGGAAATGATGTTCCTATGCTGCAATCAGTCAAGCTCTTCTTATCACAAAGATTCTCAATGAAAGATCTAGGTGATGCCTCCTGCATATTGGGAATTATGATCTATAGAGATAGATCTAAACGGATACTGGGATTTTCCCAATCCAGGTACATTGACACCATACTAAAGAGGTTTAGTATGGAAGAATCCAAGCGTGGGAACCAACCCACGATCTCTGGACTCACTCTCTCCAAAGAGATGTCTCCCAAGACTGATTTGGAGAGAGCTCGCATGCAAGGGATACCCTATGCTTCGGCAGTAGGCTCTATCATGTATGCGATACTATGTACCAGACCCGATGTAGCATACTCACTAAGTGTAGTGAATCGGTATCAAGCAGATCATGGAGAGAGTCACTGGACAGCTGTGAAGAACATTCTCAAGTACTTACGAAGGACTAAAGAGATGTTCTTGGTGTATGGTAACGGAGAACTCCAGGTAGAGTCCTTTACCGATTCAAGCTTTCAAAGTGATAAGGACGACTCTAAGTCACACTCGGGATTTGTATTAACCCTCAATGGAGGGGCGGTATGTTAGAAGAGTTCCAAACATGATACCGTTGCAGACTCGACGATGGAGGCTGAATACATCGCTGCCAACGATGCTGTCAAAGAGGCTATCTGGATAAAGAAGTTCATTAGTGAACTTGGTGTGGTTCCATCCATTGAACATCCAATACCTCTGTATTGCGATAACAATGGAGTTGTGGCTTTGGCCAAGGAATCCAGGTCCCATCAAAAGTCCAGACATATTCTGAGGCGGTATCACCTGATCAGGGAGATAGTTGATTGCCGGGAGATCGAGGTCAGGAGAGTAGATACGAAGGACAACACTGCGGATCCACTCACGAAGGCTATTCCCTAGATACAGTTTGAGAGATTATTCGGGATGCTAGGTATGAGATACTACAGCAGCTGGCCTTAGTGCAAGTGGGAGATTGCTAGTTATGTATATGCCCTAGAGGCCATTGTTGTACATATGATATATATTATAATGGATGCTTGGATATATATAGAGAGAGGACTTTCTTGCTCGTCATGATAGTATGCTATTTGGTTTCACTTTATCTTAACATGTTGACTTGTATATGTTTACTGTCTTACTCTCACATATTGATAAAGCCCTTATGATCTGTACTCGACTACTGGGACTATGATGAGATCATACTAGTGGGGCCATGGTAGTCAATGATTACATCCTATAACTGTTCCTAGTCGAGGGTATATCGAGACAGGGCATCGATACACCAGAGTAGACTAGCGTATACGCATCTTGACCCATATGATGGGCGATGGATGATCCCATATCCATCGGTGTTTTGACATCAAGGAAGGTGTACGGGTGCTCAGTGGAGATTGGGTACACTGGACGGACTTGCCGAGAACTCCCAGATGGTGATATACCACACGTCAGATGGCAGTTCTCCAGTGACACTGGTACAGGGTAGTCTGTAGACCCGAGATCGTCATAGAGTCTTGTGTGATTCCCACTGTGCTTTGATTTCTACCTTACCACGTCCAAGAGGGCGTGCAAAATGGTGCAGTCCCGAATCACATAGAGGCAATGAGCGATAGGAGGGGATTTGTCTCTCCCGGTATAGGGAGTTGATGTTGTGCTGTGTTCGATTGGCTATAACTGGAAGTCCCTGGCCAGGGCTGATATAGAGATTTACTGGTAAGTGTTACCAGTAGTTTCTCGACCCGTTATGAGCCTCATATCGACACGACTTATCGGTTACTGGGGTCTGACGTATACCACCCCTAGACTAGATATGCAACATATCAGACGAAGAGTCCGGACTGTACGTGAGTGTTACTGATTGGATTCACAGGAGAATGTACAGGCTAGCTTGTTGATCTTCTGATCGCTCAATACCTGGGTGGCTGTTACGTTTAGCTGACCGCTTGCAGCTTGTGGGTGTTTGATATGATCATCACCTGCTACCGGCGTATTGACGATTCTTTAGAGTCCTACACAGAGGTTTCTTGACTCAGGCAAAACGGAGTAGGGGCACATATGTGATATGTGCACGACCGAGGATAATGCGATATAAGATACCGTATTATATTCTCGTGATATTTAGATATGAGCCGGGTCATCGGATCAAGTGTTGATTCGATGAGTCGGTACATGATATATTAGTCGGTTATATTCGATATAGCCGGATTGTCGGATCAAGTGTTGATTCGATAATTTAATGTATAATAATATATATGATATATTGCATTACATTATCTAATATTGGCTCGCTTTATTGATTCATTTTCTCACCGGATAATACATTGATATATGTTAATTGTATTATTTTCTTTTGTTACAAATATATAATATATATGTGATATATATTATTGTAACATGATATGATTACTAATGTAACATGTTTAGTGGAGATTAAACAAGGTTAGGGTTTGAATTGGGTTAGTTCTTTCATGAACCTTCTAGAAGGTTTTCTTTTGTCATGAGCTTAGATATTATGGTTGGTATTTTCTAGCGACTCATTCTTTAACCCAACCCAAACTCTAGCCCTAGTTAAATCTCTACATGAGTTACCCTTGTCATCCTTGACCATGGTTACATTATTAATCATATATTATTTTATTATTCATCACAAAAGGAATTAATTCATTATTCATCTTCTTCTTCAACCTTGAGCTTTGAGAAAGCTTTCTAGGTTTCATTTTGTGATGGACTAAAAGTGAGAATTTGATATAAAAAGAAAGCATAAATACTACTCTATCATCCTCATCTAATCTAGCCAATTAGATTAGGGTGTTCACCTTATTAGAGAGAGATAGCTTGAGTTATAAAAACTTCGAGGTAGATCATCGGAGAAAAGGAAGACTACAAGCTAGCATGGATCGTTCGAGTTGTGAAGCCTCTCTTGAGTCCGGGAGATTGTGGATCGCGGCGAAGGGACTTCTACTCGGAGCTTATGAAGCGAAGGAGCGGACTACAAAGGTTGTAATCCCTCACTTTTAGTTCTAAAGATGTTTACTTGCATGTTAAACCCTAATAATCTAGCAAAGATCCCGGCTTTGGGTTTTTCGGCACGTCTAAATTTTTATTCGGGCATGGTTGATGCCTTTTTAACCCTTGTAAGAGTGCCTAGGAACCCTACAGTTCCATGGTCATCATGTCGAGTTAGGGTTTCATTCTTCTAGAGGGTCCACAGAATTACTTGCATGTTCCTCCGAATACTTTAAACTTGGAAAAATGGGTTTTCTGACATTCGTTCGAACTTTTTAACTTCGCCTTGACGACATGCGAATACCCTTCGTCGGCATGCTTAACAATGCCTCAATCCTTCAGGAAAGATGATGCATCAACGGTCATCTCTGGATCGGTTTACTCTAGATCTGAGTAAGACTCTCCACACTGAAAATCTTCAACTCAACTGGGCCTGCGTCGGCAGATCAATCTGATGAATCATTTTCGTCTCTCAACTCGGGATAGACTAGCTATCACCTGTCGCATCTCTGCCTGGAAGCGCCAGCGATCTCATCTCGCAAAGTATGAAGGCGGCATCCAATCAATCTCAGTAACAGCTGGGTCATCTGTCCGCACGGTAGGCGACATCACAATCTCTGAGGTACGCTGTACATCAACAATCCTCTCACAACAGGTAGCCTTTATCAATGGCCTGATCATCCGGTGCAAAACCGAACACTCGCCTCAAACGAGAGGTCACAACACAACACTACATCGAGACGTTCCTATGTCACCAGAAAACACAATGGTTAGTCCTCGTCCATGACGATCTCACTCTGACCGCATCACTAGCAGTAGCTCAATATGCGCTCAAACTATGGTGACAGGAACCTCAATCGTGTAAATCGATGAAAACAGATCAAGGGCATGAAAGGAAGCAACAGATCCAGAATGGATACATGATCATAAGAAGGAACAGCATCAATGAGATTATGATCATGGAAACAAATAGAATCAAGGATCTCAAATGGATGTATAGTCATGGGTACAAAGGGAATCACAGATCTCAAAATATGTGCATCCTAAGGTTTCTTAAGCGAAGTATCATATCGTAAATATGCCGTGGAACATACGTACGGTACGCCACTCTACCCAAGCTACCTACTCCATCAATTAGAGTCAGCCTATGTAACAAAAGTTCGGGTCTAATACCCCCTATTCAAGTCTAAGTTCCGTAAGTTCAAGCCTAGGTTCCGAAATACATACCCGCCCTAGACTCCGCATAGTCAAACATAGACTCGAACCAAGGTTAAACCTAGCAATTTGATACCAACTTTATCATGACCCGAAATATTAGCTCGTGACTGGCACTTAAATCACGCCACGTCTAAAGACGTAACGTAATTCAAGTAAGCCGAAACCCAGAAATCTAAACCTTTTTAAGAAAATAAAAGAGGTGAAGTTTTGAAATAAAGGTATAATGAAATCAAGTTTTCTTAATGTGTAGAAAAGAAACATGAAAATGCAAGTGAAATTTACTAGTTTGAAAACGTGTTTCGTCTTTTAAAAATTTGGGCAGCACCTCCTTTGCATATTTTGATCCAAAACTACAAATACATAATAGTGATAAAGGCATCCCTAAGCGGGAGCTAGCTCTTCACCAATCGACGGATCCACAACCACGCAAAGCATAAATATAAGTACACGATGCCCAACGGCGAAGTTCACCACAAAAGATAAAGAAATAAGCAAGACATCAAAACCACAAGTAGCGGAAATGCCCTCGCTCTAAGTCTCGCAACCACAAATCTCACTAAGTCTCATTACTTACACAAATACTAGTTTGATTGATGGAGTTGACTAGATACAATATGAATAGTAAATACAAGAGTGGACACGATACAAATGTCCCACCTACCAATGCAAAACACCCGAATGCAACTGCGTGCCAGCGATGCCGCTACTGATACATGCGGTCAACCTGCAAGAACTGTGGCACAACGGGAGTGAGTTGCCAACTCATGAGTAGAAAAACATCAACAAGTAGAATTCAAATAAAAGACTCCTAGGTCAACTGTATCATGAAGGTAACACTATGATATCTAGGGTGACCGTATACGTATATGTACTAACACTAATATCAATATCAATTAGTATGTGGATATCATCCAACAATATAATCAATGTCTGTATGCATGTGGATCTCGTCCAACTTTATCATCAATGTATGTATGCAAGTGGATCCCATCCACGTGTCAACAAAAGACACAACAACATCATGCATGTAAATATCATAAAAGCATATGCATGAAGTATGAGGATATAAATCAATGTGTGTCCCTCGCGATACATCAAAATCATGGAACCTGGGTGTCCAGCATCGGCACTCGAAAACATCATGAAACCCGTGTCCAGCATCGACACGTAAATCCTCATATCTCGGGCTCCGTCAGTCCAGATCGGCCCACAACATCTCTCGACTCCGGTCGGTATCCTCCGGATAGCCGCCAGGTCTAACCAATCATCGGTAGGTACTAGCCACCCTGCCAGGCTCATCGTCTACTCCATGAAAAACATTTCTCGCCCCGGGGAACCATACCGGGTCCACCATGAACCCGCAAACGGATCATCCGCCTCCTCGAATCAGGTTTCACATATCACACGTCTCAGAACCGAGAAAACGCATGGTGGACGCACTGAAATATCATATCAAAAGAAACCGGGTTTTTAAAACAATACATACTTTCTTTTGAAATAACCCCGGTTCTCAAATCCAGAAATCTCATGAAAACAGCATATCTCAACGCGTACAATCGTAAAGCATGATGTATGCGACATATAACCGAAATGTAAGCATATCCGTATATCATGCAACATGGAATCAGTAATATGCACGTGTCGAGGGAAAGCCACCTTTTAAATGAATCCAGTTTTAAAATATATCCCGCGGTTCCCAATTTCTCCCAAGTCAAATGCAACATCGTATAAGGTGCATATGTAACTATAGCAAGTAAACTATGCAAGGGGGTCATATCATGATGCAACAATCCTATTGTGTAGTGACATGGCCATTATCGATGATGAAGTGTGTGAGCCGGAAAATCTGTGTACGTGTAACATACGCATCATCGATAATGGTGTAAGTGTACTAGCACAGGTATATACAATGCAATGAGAATAACATGAATGCAGCATAAGGTAAATCATATGCAAATGCTGACGGGTATACGTATTTAACATGACCGAGTCGATGAATCTAACCATCGGCATCTAGCCTCACGATATCACGTACGGTATAATCCATCGTACGACATCCTCTAGTCAAGGGTATGGATTAATCATCAAGTCAAACTCATCACGTACGGAAAATCATCGTATGGCGGCATTAAACCAATAGGGATCGTATCAACCTATATGACTATGAGGGTACAGCCTAATGTCACGTACAGCCTATCATTCATGATTCACAACATGTATACACATATATATCCATATACCTATGTCCCAAGTCACATACATAACAATCCCATATCAGGGGACCGGCAAGATATCAATCCTCTCAATCGACTCGCATCCGTATACCAACATATCATCATATCACATGCCAAATCGTATTCTCTTTTCATCGCATCTATATCTCACATAAGGTCAATTTACAATTACATTCTACCTTTACTATAAGAATACGTATCTAATCTAACATACACACCCGAACCATACAATTAGTTTTTAAAAGATGCGAATCGTAGTTTTGAAAGTCGTGGCTACGGTGTTTTTAAGGAAAAGATATCATTTGAAAATCCGTAACGCCCCTCAAGGTATCTGTTCAAAAGATGCATATGATTCTTCAGTTTGGAAATATGTATGGTTCGGATGACACATTTACTTCGGCTATCTAGTCTTATAATACCCTAAACGGCAATATCATCAAATATCATCCTCAAATCCCGTCATCACATATTAGTCGTATCATATCACTTCTAACTATCCTTTAGTTTCTAATATAGTTTCTCTAACTATCTTTTAACTCTATCTATAGTTTTCTATTAAAGGTTTCCTTAACCAAAGACTATGAATCGGTTTCCATCAAAAACTTGCGGGGGTGCTATACGCCATCCCGACTTCCCCCGTAGATATCGATCCACTCACCTTGGTCCTCGCTTGCTGGAGTCGGTGACGCCACGCTCATCCTCGTCATCTAGAAGTCCATGTGGGTTAAAACCTATAGCATCGTAAATGGAAATCACGCACGAAAACCAAAGAGTCGCACGGATCACACATAGGTTAAAACCTATAGTTTACGCATGCAAGAATAACCAACAACTCTCGACGATTGACGTATAAACGTGAATCGACTGATAAAACACGAATATCAAAACTTCAATTCATTAAAAACCGCAAAACAAAATCAGAAACTACGTAAAACACTTCCAGATTTTACCTTAGGTGAAATTAGCCAATTTTGCATATGTGGAGGGTCTAATTTACAGGTAACAAAGCCATGGACCAAACACGATGCCATACCTCCCTGCTCTGGCCGCAAATTGCGGCCAGAATGGATTAATGTATGCCTGGGTTTGGAGTTGGGGTCTCGGGTCTTGGGGTTAGCTCCCAGGTGGCCTGCTTGTCTCACCGTGTTTGCTAAATATTTTACAGGTGTCTCGGGTGATAGCAGATACCAATTTCCATCACAATTTCCAAAAAAAATACGATATCAGGGAATCTAAGTTTTCTAATTGGGGTTTTTGTCTATGGTTTAGCCCAAAATACAATCATTACAGGAGTTTAAGGTCACTATAAAGCCTTAATTACACTTTTAGATTCAAATCAAACCCTGACCTCTTCTAGAAATTTTCAAAGTTCACTAAATATCACTTAAACACTTCTAAACTTGCATGGAAGCTAAAGTAAACCCAATACTACACTAATGGTGCAAAATTTACCTCATTTGGCAACTCAAGAACTTTCTTGAGTTGACCCAAGTCTCCAAAATCCAAACTTTCTTGGTCCAAAGTGTTTGTAGTGGGCTTGTGCACATTTTTATTGAAGGGGAGATGATATTTTGGAGTGTTTTTGGGTGTGTGGTGAGGTGTTTTGAGGAGGGGGAAACAAGGGGGCAGCCATGGATGAAGGAGAAAGAGAGAAGATGAAGAAAATGAGGAGGGAAAAGAAATGGCCAAGTCAACACAACCCCTCACCCTCTCTTCTCTTTCTTGCCCATACCCCATATTCTAATGTTTTCCCTTTTCTTTTCTTTTCTTTTTCTGTTAACCAAAATTCAAAACCAAGCATGAAGAAAAGGAAAAAGCCATGGTAGGAAAATGTAACAAGGTGAAAAATAACTTGGTGCATGCCGTATGCACAAAACAAGTTTAATGCACGATTAGTGATATTTAATCGCGATTAGCATTCAAATGGAATATAATTAATTATAAAAATTTATAACTTGCCTAAATCACATAAATCCCTCCAAAATCACCCTTTAATTTAATTTTCCAATATTTTCCAATTTATCGGTATTTAATTGTACCGCATCATTAAAATATTCATAATATTTATTTTTTTAATTATAAAAATTCCCAAAAATAATATTTTATTTTTCTGAAATGTTACAATCTTCCTCCCTTAAAAAAATTCGGTCCCCGAATTTAAATTTAAACCCCCAAATACTAAAACATTTCAATAGACAGCTCAAATCAACGGGGCTCCGAAATCACGGAAGATACCGAAATAACACAGCGCGTCGCGTGCGCCTGAAAGCGAATACAAAACTCAAATCGAACTCCGTCAAGCGCCACGCAAATCATCGGATTTGCACACATATCCTCGGAGTTACAATGGAGATACAGATCTCGAAATCCACTACAGAAATCCAATATACACTAGTCAAATACTATAGTATGTATATAGTACGCATCCTTGAAAAAAATCTCCAAAAACTGAATAAAATACATGCAAAATCTTTTCTGAATTGCCGTGTGATGCATAACTCACGGCACAGTGACGGACGCTCATTGTAAAGTAATAAATATATGTTTTTTGCTTAAATATACGTTCCGTTGTTTTGAAATATCCCAAAAGGTTTTCCTTTGTAACCATTCGTGTCGCTCACGGACATGTAGGAATTAGAGAAACTATAGCTCCATTTTGAAAACCTCTTGGTAACTTTTAATGCATGGAAAGTACTCAGATACTGTTCTCAGATCAGTCATGTTTGGATACTACATAATATAATGCCCATCATGAAAACAAGGTGCTCAAAAGCAAAATCAGCCTCAAAAGGCGTATCCAACAATCACGTGTGTCTGGTGCACACCGAAATCAAATCCAAGTACAAGTGCCACAATATGCACAAAAGCAAAAGTAAGTGCAACGGATATACACGAAAGCATCTGTCCAGTGCAACGGGTGTGCACGACAACCACATCAAGTGCGTCTAGAGTGCACGAAAATCTCAATCCGGTACAACTAACATGCACGAATAAAAATCCCAATCGAGTGCATCTGGTGTGCACAAAATCATATCTCATATCATACGCCCAACAAGCGCGAAAATCCAAATCAAGTGCCTCCCACATGCACGAATAAAAATCTAAATCAAGTGCATCCAACATGCACAAAAATCCAATATCAAGCGCCGAATATGCGCAAAATCCAAGACTAAGCGCGTCCGATCCATGAAAGTATCTAGTGCGGTAGCATGCACGAAAACGAACAGCAAGTGCCCACGCGCACGAAAACACAAATCTGGTAAAACGAATGCTAAAGGCATAAATCGGTTTCAACCAATGTACGGAGTATAAATCTAGTGCAAACAACGCACGAAATAACCACCTGGTGCAATAAACGCATAAAATGAAAATATAGTGAAACAAATGTGTCATGACCCGAAATTGGCACGTGACGGCCCTAATACTACGCAACGTCTACAGGCGTAACGCAGTAAAAGAAAACCAAAACCCAGAAATCTAAACCATTAAAAGACAAGAAAAGATACGAAACATTGTTTAAAAGTCTTTGAAATCACAACCCAAATTCTTTAAAAGTCCAACCTTTCTTTCTTTAAAATTTTGGCAGCACCTCTTTTATAAAAAATAGCCCCAAAAATGGGTACAACAAATATATAAAAGTAAAGCATCCCCAAACGGGAGCAAATACACGCCCAAAGGCGGAAAACAACCACCACAACAAATATACGATGCCGAAGCAAAGAAATAAAAGACGATAGAAAGGAAACTGTATAAAAGACAACAAGTCACAAAATAATATACAATATCGTCCTCACCAAGTCTCTAAGTCAAACAAGAAAATAGTAGATGGAGAGTATAAGGATACAACGAATATACAATACAACAATACGGATAACCACAAACCCACCTAAGCAAAACTGCACACTATGAGCTGAAGAGGTATCCGTAGCAAAAGATGATCAGATATATGAATATAGCCCTGTCTCTGACTACTGTGAAGAAAGACCTGCAAAAAAACTGTGGCACAATGGGGGTGAGTTGCCAACTCGTGAATAGTAAATAGCATATGCAGGTAATCGCAAGTATGCACGTACATCGTGAATCTAACATATGCAATTAATAGCAATAAAAGGTCATATGAATGCAAAAATCATGAAAAGTACACTAGCAAGTACAACTAATATATGAAGCAATAATAATATCACAATCAGTATGCAATAATCATGCAATAATGATATGAAAGTGTATATATGCAACAATCATGAAAGGTACACTAACAGGTACAACTACACATGAAGCAATGCATATAAATAAAGGTATGTAAATGCAACAGTCATGAAAGGTATACTAACATGTACTACTAATATATGAAGCAGTGCATAAACAATAAATGTGGAGTATGGAATGAAATATGTCATTTCCACGGAATCCTGACATCGTCGTAGGATCACAATCCATCAAGACAAATCCAAATCCCAATTTCCTCAAATCAGCCCCCAAATTGGCTCTCATATCATATAAGTCTCACAAATCCTTAATGTACAATATCGAATAAATCTCCTATATCCTGAATGTACAAAATCAAGTGCATCTCATATATCCTTTATGTACAATATCAAGTAAATGTCATATGTCCTAAATCCAATATCAAGTGAATCTCTTATAACCTAAGTATATTTGCATGAATAAATATGATGAAGTATATGAATTGATATCAATACACATATATTAGCGTCCCATTCCACTAATATTGGTGTAAAGGCATATATAACAGCGTCCCATTCCACTAATATTGGTGTAAATGCATATATAACAGCGTCCCATTCCACTGTTACATATACTTAGGAGTAAAAGAAATATCATGAAACCAATATGTCAAGCATCGACACAAAAATGCTGATCTATCGGGTGCTGTCACCAAGACTGGCATCCTGATAGGTACGTATCATACGCTATACCAAAAGCTCGAGTGCCTAGCTCTGACCCTCGCCTTTCGACGTATCTATACATACATGACTCCCGTCGGTATCCCCATGATAACCGCTGAGTCATAGGTAATGTCACCGGATGGTATGGTTCCCCTGACAGGATCAATCGACAAGGTCCATCAATCGTCTTGCCCCGGGGTACCTCCGGGCCCTACCATGTACCCTCATACGGCCTCAACGCCTCCTTGCAGGGGTATTTATATATATCAGAACCGATAAATCTCATGGTGGATGCTGAAATATCATATCAAGGGAAACCGGGTTTTTCAAATAATGCATAATTTCATGAACTCCCATGGTCCCCAAATCCAGAAAACATCATGAAAAATCCATAGCTCAATGCGAAAAATCCATGAATATAATATATGCAACATAAAACTGAAATGTAAGCATATAAAGGAAAAGCCGCTAATTAACTGCAACAAGTTAATATAAATATCATGCGGTTCCTAATTTATCGGAGTCTAAATAACATCAAGTAAAAGTAAACATGTAGATATAACCATATATATGTGTAAATAATAAGGTATAGTAAGGTATATGTATCTACCTATAAGTAATGATGTAGTATACCCCCTGGGTATAAGTGAAATATGTGCACAAGGTATACCTGTAGCTATGGCATTAAGTGTGTATATACCTATCGCTAATTGTACAATACTCTATAGGTATACAGGTATCTAGCATGTAAGTATGTGAATACATATGTGTAAGCATGCAGATATACAGATATGCTAAATGTCATATGCGATAAGAAATATGAATCAATGTCTCAATGTTCCTAACTAAGCAATATCATATCTATAAGTGGGTTGTGCATGACATGGCAATTATTGACTATGTGTGTAGCATACAATCAGTGCTCGTGCAACATGAGTCGTCAATAATATGTGCAGTATCCTGAGGATACTAGTTTAAGCATAACAATAACTAAGCAGTAGGGTGAATGCGCAATTCTAAATATGACATAGAATATGCGACAGGTCAAGTCATTTCTAGCCCAGACGCATAACGCCATACGGGCGATTCCCCTGTAGATGTTAAATCTACTCACCAACGCTCCTGGCTAAGTGAAGCCTACCACCTGTTTTCCCTTTGTAGCAGTGTCCGAAGTCCCCGCCTGCGAACCTGCAACATTAAAACAACAAAGCAAATATATATTAATAATTGATCAAAACATGTACTAACTACACTAGATCGACGCAACAACACAAAACATACTCTCAAGTGTTCGTATTGTGGCTAACGTGCGTAGCGACACGACGAAACTAACCCAAGAGAAAAACCACACAAAGTGCACGATCCGTGTCGTATAACGTATCGCGCGGACACAAAACACTAGAAACTACCTAGGTGATCCCAGATTTTGCATACTGAGAAAACTCAACAATCAAACAAGACCAAACTTACCCAAACCACAGCATAGACCTACCCAAAAAAACCCAAACCCCAACTCCACCCAGGGGCCGATGTCTCCGGAATTGCCTTCAGAAGTCGCCGGCCGAGTCCAAGCTGATGGGGTTCGTGCTCCAGGTGAGGTGCTATGGTCACAGGTACAACACAACAAAATTGTTTAGTTTTCTAGTAAAATCTCCGGGTCACAGCAGAACGGAGATATCACAAACGACACTAAAAATACGATATTATGCACAAAACCTAACTTTAAACAATCTAAACTAAATCTAACAAAGCTACACAAAAAAAAACACAAAAACAACAGAAAGAGATCATTACCTAACCAAAAGAACTCAAAGATCCAAGCTTTGCACGCTCCAAGGCATCCAAGAGGATAAAAGTGATCAAAGATGCGATTTTTGTGATGAATTTTGAGATGAATTGGTGAGGGAAAAGAGAGCGTTCAGTTTGATGAGAGAGGAAAAAAAGGAATAAATGAGATAAAGAAAAAGAAAGAGAGGAAATGATGAAGAGAGAGGGAGGTGTGTGTAGGGTGAGGTGAGAGGTGAGTGCAACCAATGCAATTAATGCACATTAAAGCATTCACACACAACACATCACTCTAACAAATCTCTCTCTCTCTCTCTCACACAAAAGATCAAGAGAAATGACAAGGGTTTAGGGTTAAGAAAAAGGGTTGGATTAAACAAGGATTAGGTTAAGTGTCAAGGTTGCTAAGATCAAAATTAGCACAAACAAATCCTCACATTTACGTGCTCACGTGCGTGCATACTCATAACAAATAATAATAAATTATTAATTAAATGTTATAAAATGTGAGGAACCCGAATTGGTAAACTTTTTACAGTAAACACGCATTAACGTCTAAACGAACACTAATCGAAATCTAAGGCGTTACAATCTCCCCTCTTATAAAAATTCGTCCCCGAATTTAAAATTCTCACTAAGCGTACCTTCAAAGAGAAGATTACAAACTCTCATATCTCGTTCGCAGCCTCCCAAGTAATTACCTCACTATACGGCTCCGTCCAAGAAAACCCTTCACAGATGGCAAAACCCTTGACCGAAGTTTCTCCACCTGCCGAGCCATTAATACAATTGGCTGCTGGTGAATGAAAGATTGCATCCAAACTAAATGGTCTGGTGCTGAATCATGTGAGAAAGGTCATGAAGGTAATTGTAAAGTATCGACACAAGGAATACGGGGTGAATACTCAATAATATGGGCGGAAGTGCCAAATTAAAGGCAACGGAACTAACTCGCTTTAAGGATATCAAAAGGACCTACAATTCTGGGATAAGCTTCCCAAAACTCAACATGTCATTCATCGGAAAGTCCGTAGGAATACATGATCTCCCACTGCGAACTCAAGTCTGCGACCATCACGGTCGGCATAAGACCTCTTTCCGCAATGGACAATTTGTTGGATATAATGCCCTCTAAGTCAATTATTGGATCGCAGGAACGTGATTGCAATGATTGAGGGAGGACCTATACCGATAGAACAGTCTTACTCGAGATGATAGTGTGCTATCTGGTTTGTCTTTATCATCATGTAGATGTTGATAGAGCCCATAGGATTCTTGCTTGACCACCAGCAGTATGATGGCGATCATATATGTGGGAGCTGGGATCTATAAGCACATCCTTAAAGTGTCCCTAGTCGTGGGAGTTTCGAGATAGGGCATCGATACTCCAGAGTAGACTAGTGTATACATTTGAGACCCCGACGAGGGGCGGTGGCCGGTCTCACAAGCCAATGGTGTTAGTTGATTCACCTAAGATGTATACAGGTGCTCATTGGGTTATGAGTACACCGGACAGGACTCGCCGGGAACTTGCTGGTTGGTATTATACCTAGCGTCAGATAGCAGTTCCCCGGTGACATGTGTACAGGTTAGTTCATCGACCTGAGGTCGTCATTTGTCTCGTGTGAGTTCCCACTGTACTTTGATTTGTTCCCTACCACGGGTCAAAGGAGTCGTGCAAACAGGTATATTTTGGGTACAGTCCCGAGCCACATGGAGGCAGTGAGCAGATCGTCGGGGATTCGTCTCTCCCGGTATTGGGGGCGAGATCGCGCTGTGTTTAGGAGATCCATTACACGAAATCCCTGGCCAGGGTAATCGAGATTTACTGGAAGGTATTCCAGTAGTATCTCAGGATGTTCTGGGCTACTCTCTGACACGACTTATACAGCTATTAGGGGTCTGTCGTTAACCAGCCCCTAGGCCCTATATGCGATACTCAACGAATGGACCAGACTGTACAGATATTGTCACTGTCAGGCTCAGTAGGGTTTCTGGATGAGTTCGCTTGTCAGCTCCGCTTCCTTCAATACGGTTAGTTGTATGTATGCCCTAGAGGCCAGTATTGTACAGATGATGTATATTATATTGGATGCTTGGACATATATAGAGATGACTTTCTTGCTCGATATGATAGTATGCTATCTGGTTACTCTTTATCTTAACATGTACACTAGTCTCTTTATACTGTCTTATAGTTACATGTTGGTAAAGCCCTTAGGATATGTACTTGACTACCTGGACTGTGATGCAGATCATACTAGTGGGGACATGGTAGTCCATAAGTACATCCTTCATGGTCCCTAGTCGTGGGTGTATCGAGACGGGGCATCGATATACCAGTGTAGACTAGCGTATACACTTCTCGACCCATGAGATGGGCGATGGATGATCCCATATCCATTGGTGTTTGACATCAGAGATGGTGTACGGGTGCTCAGTGGAGACTGGGTACACTGGACGGACTCGTCGAGAACTCCCAGATGGTATTATACCTCACGTCAGATGGCAGTTCTCAGGTGACACTTGTACAGGTTAGTCTGAAGACCCGAGATCGTCATAGAGTCTTGTGTGATTCCCACTGTGCTTTGATCTCCACCTTACCACGTCCATGAGGGCATGCAAAATGGTGGTCTTTGGGCACAGTCCCGAGTCACATGGAGGCAATGAGCGATAGGAGGGGTTTCGTCTCTCCCGATATTGGGGGTTGATGTTGCGCAGTGCTCGATTGGCCGTAGCAGGGAAGTCCCTGGCCAGGGCTGATCAGAGATTTGCTGGTAAGTGTTACCAGTAGTTTCTCGACCCGTTATGAGCCTCACATCGGCACGACTTATCGGGTTATTGGGGTCTGACATTTACCACCCCTAGACTTGATATGCGACATATCAGACGAAGAGACCGGACTGTATGGTAAGTGTTACTGGTCGGATTCGCAGGAGTGTGAGCGGGCTAGCTCGTCGATCTTCTGATCGCTCAATACCCGGGTGGCCGTTACGTTTAGCAGACCGCTTGCGGCTTGCGGGTGCTTGATATGATCATCATCTGCTACCGGCGTATTGACGAGTCTTTAGAGTCCTACACAGAGGTTTCCTAGCTCAAGCGAAACGAAATAGGAGTGCATATGAGATATGTGCGGGACTGAGAATAATGCATGTATGTGATACCGTATTTGATTCTCACGATTAATGTTTTGATTGGTTGTATGAGATATGACCTAGTTATCGAATCATTGATTCGATAAATCGATGCATTGAATACTAGTCGGTTATGTGCGACATGACCGGATCATTGAATCAAGTGTTGATTTAATGATTTAATGTATAATTATATATTTGATATATTACTTTGCATTAACTAGTATTGGTTCACTTTAAACGGATTTTTCTCACTTGATGTGCACATTGTATATGTGATATGTTTTGTGTACACTTGAATGTATCATGTTTGATGATGCATGTTGTTTTGGCTTTGTGTATAGAATGCAACCATGGTTATGCAAGTGGTTAGGGTTTATATTTTATTCACTTATTATTTTATCCATTTATTATTTATTTAAATGGATTTATCAAAAC
The DNA here is from genome assembly GCA_030015575.1 of Agapanthus africanus. Taxonomy (NCBI): domain Eukaryota; kingdom Viridiplantae; phylum Streptophyta; class Magnoliopsida; order Asparagales; family Amaryllidaceae; genus Agapanthus; species Agapanthus africanus. The sequence continues at coordinate 663,812,858 of CM057341.1, forward strand.
AAAATGGTTTCATCTTATCATGAAGAGTGGTGAAGCTTCATGAAGCTTTTACTAATGATGCCATTTTGTCTCCTTGCTTAACCCTAACCACTCCCACTAACCATGGTCTATTCTCTACACTTGACCATGGTTAGAAGATGATAAGAATTGATTTATTATTCATTTTACATACAACTTATGATAAGAATTCTATCATCTTCTTCTTCTTCTTCAAGTGAGAAACCTAGATGCCATTAATGGCAACTTGAGATCTAGTGAGAGAAATCCAAATCTAAAGTGAACCCACCTCCTATTTCTTCATCCTCTACCTCTTGCCAAGTGGTTTTGGGTGTTTTCTTCACAAGTTTCACTACTTGGTGAAGTCGAAGCTTGAACTAGTGCAACCTCGACGTAGATCGTCTTTGACACGAAGCCGACGACCTTGCTCGCCCGTTTTCCGATGAAGCCGACGAATGAGTCTAGGATTCGTGATGGACAGTGAGAGCACACACACGTGGAGCTAAGGAAGTGGGGAACCGGATCTACAAAGGTTGTAGCTTCTCACTTCTAGTTAAGTAGTTAACTAGTTTTGTGTTTCGCCTAGAATTCTAGTCTAAGATCCGCGTTAGGGTTTCGCGGCACCCATAATTTTTGAAATTGGCATGTTCGATACCTTGTGAGACCTCTATAGGGTGCCTAGGAACCTTTCACTGGTATCAGAGACTAGCTAGAGCCTTAGGCGAAGTCTAGACGCAATTTGAAGCCCGAACGAACCCGAAACCCTAAACTTTACATGCTCTCTGTACTTTTTCTAAAATCTGGGATTTTTCAAGATTAAAAATGCCTAAAAAATTCAGCAGGAATATCTAAGAATTATGGTGAAACACGAGCTCATGAAGCTTCCAAACAGCCGCGGAAACGCGGCAGAAGCATGGCTTCTGCCGCTGTTCCGCGGCCAACTGTTCACTTTACCCAATATTATTTGCACAGTAATTCTTCTTTTCTGGTGCTGAGTTTTATGGGAATTTTTAATAATTATTCAAGAGTTGAATTTTCTGGGGTTGCTTTGGGGATTCGGTGTTTCGATCGGGGTATCAAATTTCGTCTTTGTGTTTTTCCGGATAATTTTTAGAATATGTTAAAAAGTTCGACCGGATATAAATACCCAATTTTCACCTGTCGGGAAATTTCCAAATGTTGGATTTTTCCGTAGTTTAACGACGTTCTAAGTAGTGCAAGTAACGCGATGGACCCTCTAGAAGACAACAAACCTTAACTCGATTATGTGACCGTCTTGAACTGCCCTTTGAACCTTCGGGTTTGGGGCAGTACGGCGTGCCACATGTGAGGCGTTGGCTTAACCTTTCTACGGCTGGACCGTTGGTACTGAGGCACGAACTGAATGTTGCTAGACTTATTTCATGTGTTGGACTGTATCGGGAAAACTTGGGTATTCGACTGTTCGATCGGAAAGTTTAACATTTTCTGTTTATCTGGAATGTGATACAATAATTGGAATTCATAAACAGTTATGAGATAACTGAATGAATGTTATAAATTTAGCAGTTTAGTCCCATATGATATTGAAAAGAGTTTTCGATAATGAGACTAAAATGCGGGATTTATATCTGTTAGGCATGTGATGTCTAAGTATTTCATTTGATTAGGCATGCGATGTCTAAAGAAGTTGCGGATTCCAATTGTTGTAGTTTTACACTTTCTTTTCTGTGACCGTAAGTGTAGTATGTTCATATCGCCGGTTTCGTTGCTATACGTCAACGACAATTGGGGTATGCATACTTACTTACGTTGATGACATGTGATGTTATGTGTTGCTGGATATGTTATATTGGATCGTCGTGTTCGAATAGCCGGGTTTTTTTTTATGTGAGATGAGTGTTTTTCATTTTCATTCATGTAAAAACTTGTATGTAATATTCTTTTATTTGGGGCACTTCCAGGTAGCGGAAGTTGTCACCCTTTGTATATTATTTACTTTTCCGCATTAGGATAGACCCAAGGAGGGGAGCACAAGTAACCGGGTTCTGGGGTCCAGTGGGAGACCAACTCGAGGAGTCGAGTCCGGGTCTCCTAACCCTAGAATTGGCAGGGTTGCTTGCCGCTCTCGTAGGGGTCTAGGGGTGTGGGATTGGCTATTCATCACGACCGTGGAATCCGTGTTTTATACCGGCTCGTATTAAAAACACGGACGTCCTAGTATATCCAATATTTCATATGTTTATTCTGCTGCGATATCTGTGATGTGTTTCTGTGATGGATATAGTATATATAGTATATATGATATATTATATAGACGTTACTTATGTTTTACACCCGCGCTAGCCCTGCCCTGCTCTGTCGTTAGTTACCTAACCTAACGGTGCACGAGGGGACATCGAGGCGAATGCGGATGGCATAAGTGTACGTCATATCTATCTGTGATGTTTAGGTATTTAAATGATGGGACTTCATTAATGTGATTAATGAAAGATAAGAAACCTAAGATGTTGTGGAATCAAATTTTAAATAAAACAGGTAGCTACAGTTCTTGCTTTGCACAGCGGTATATGTGATATATCCTGCCCCTTATTCGATGAGGAAAGGACCGAGATCCCTTCACCGGGAGTGACTCCTTTAGCAATAACTGGCAGATGCTACACACTCGGTTTGGTTTTTGATTGCTTTTAAGAGTTTTTGCTTTGCACAGTGATATATATGATATATCCCGCACCTCATTCGACGAGGAAAGGGCCGACGATCCCTTCACCGGGAGTGACCCCTTTAGCAAAACTAGAAAAGCCTCAAAATCACTCCATTTCAAAACTTCATTTGATTCTACAACGATATCAAGTTCATTACGCAATAGGTTTTCAGAAAAACCTGTCGTAGCCCTCCGTCATTTCAGATAAGAACTGTTTAGTATTCGTGCTGCGTTTGTTGGCCTTTGTCAAGGCGTAGTGTGCGGTAGCTAAAAGGTGATTATCTGCTTATGCATATGATGCAGATTGTTTCAGGGTAGTCGTACGACCTTGTTGGCCTTTGTCAAGGGTCGTGCGGGTGGGTTTGATTCAATCAAGAAATGACGGGTTGAACTTGACTAGCATGCTATGATTTGTTGGCCTTTGTAAAGGTCATAGGACGCTAGGGGCAAAATATTATCGGGAATTTCAAGTGTTGAAATTTGCAATGAGATTGCATACCTTCTACGAGATAGTTGGATCCCGATACCCACTGCGAGTAAGAGTTACTCCTGGGAGAGTTTTACACATTGCAATTAGCCGATCAAGTAGGTGTCTAGAAAGGTGTTAACGAGGTTACGCCTCTGGGAAAACGAGGTTTACATTAATTAGGTTCGTGCGAAAGTACGGGGGACCTCCCTCAAAGTACCGACACTGGCCTGGCTGAAAGATTGGCGAACTTGTAGTGTGTAATTAATCCCGGCTAGTCTTTCCTTTTAGGGTTTGAAGGAAGATTTGATAAAAAGCAGTGGGAGCCATCCTGATTAGATAAGATAATAACCAATCTGATCTTGCACGAGCTTACGCTAAAGTGTTTTCTTCTCTCTCTCTCCAGGTAGCGACCATTTCATGCCTTAATAAAGATAATAATATGGATGTATTGACCGAACCCGCATGTTATACTGTGCTGGGGAACGTTGGTTCCGTTCTTACTTATAAGAGTTATAGGACTGAACAGGATATAGGGGAATACCAGGATTCCCATGCCACCCGAATGAAGAAAGTACATGTTGATGCATTTTCTTCGGGTGTGTTCATTACAGAGAACTGTTTCTCCATTTGCTCCACGTCCTGGGTATTAGATACCGGGTCAGGATCCCATATATGTAATCAGTTACATGGGCTTAGAAAAGGTAGAGAACTTGGAGAAGGTGATAAAGACATAAGAGTTGGAAATGGTGCAATTGTTGCAGCTAAGACTGTCGGGGAATATCATCTTGTATTACCAACTGGTAATACATTGGTTCTGAACGAATGCTATTACATGCCGAACCTGATATGCAACATTATATCGGTTTCTTTATTAAGTAAAGAGGGATATAATTTTGTATTACAGGACAATGTCATGAACATTTTCCGTAACCAAAAGTTGGTTGGATCAGGCACGTTGTGCAATAGCATTTATGTTCTAAATCAATCAACAGTTCTGAACATAACAAACACACACAAGAGGAAGAGTTCTGAACTGAACGAATCCTTCTTATGGCATTGTAGACTGGGTCACATCAATACGACACGACTAGCTAAGTTGCATAAAGATGGATATTTAAATCCGTTTGAATTTTCATCCTATGACACTTGCCAGTCATGTCTCAAAGGCAAGATGACCAAAACTCCATTTACGGGACACGGAGAAAGAGTTACCGAACTCTTGGGACTGATACATAGTGATGTATGCGGTCCCATGTCTACACATGCCAGGGATGGTTCTTCATACTTCATTACATTCACTGACGATCTCTCTAGGTTCGGGTATGTGTTCCTGATGAAACACAAATCAGAAGCTTTTGAGAAATTTAGGGAATATAAACAAGAAGTTGAGAACCAAACCGGAAAAAGTATTAAAATCCTACGATCTGATCGAGGAGGAGAATACTTAAGCAATGAATTCCTGGAATTCCTAAAAGAGAATGGGATTCTCTCTCAGCTTACTCCTCCTTATACACCACAGCACAACGGTGTATCGGAGCGGCGAAATCGCACCCTATTAGATATGGTGCGCTCTATGATGAGTACAGCTGAGTTACCTATTTCTTTCTGGGGTTATGCGCTGGAGACAACAGCATACCTATTGAATCAAGTTCCATCTAAATCTGTACCTACCACACCATATGAGATATGGAGTGGGAAGAGACCATGTCTTAAACGAGTTAAGATATGGGGTTGCCCGGCCTATGTCAAAAGGCAAAATCCGGACAAACTCGAGGCACGGTCAGTTCTATGTAAGTTTGTGGGATATCCCAAACATTCACATGGATATCTTTTCTACCATACAGAGGAACAAAAAGTGTTTGTTTCTCGACATGCCACCTTTTTAGAAAAGGAATTTCTTGCAAAAGAAATTAGGGGGGATATGGTAGAACTGGAAGAAATTCCGGCTACACAAACTCAAACTGAAGATTTAGTGGAACCAGAGGATTCAGTAGTACCCGACGAACCCCAGCCTCTCCGCCGATCTAGTAGGGTTCCTCGCCAACCTGAGAGATACTACGGTTTTCTCATGGACGGTGGGAGCGAGGATTGCATCATGGAGGATGATGACCCAACTAGCTTCGAGCAGGCCATCACGAGTGGGGACTCAGTGAAATGGCTGGATGCTATGCGGTCCGAGATGGAATCCATGTACACCAACAAAGTATGGACTTTGGAAGTTGCTCCTGAAGGGGTAAAACCCATTGTGAGCAAATGGATCTTCAAGAAAAAACTTGGTGTAGATGGGAAAGTGGAGACTTTCAAAGCTAGACTTGTAGCAAAGGGTTTTCGTCAAAGACCAGGTGTGGACTATGACGAGATCTTTTCTCCAGTGGCTATGCTTAAATCCATCCGGATCATGCTTGCCATCGCTGCATATCATGATTACGAAATCTGGCAAATGGATGTTAAGACCGCCTTTCTAAATGGTGATTTAGAAGAGTGCGTGTACATGACTCAGCCAGAGGGCTTCGTAGATAGTGGGAGCAGCGGGAAGGTATGCAAGCTGCTTAAATCCATTTATGGATTAAAGCAAGCATCGCGGAGTTGGAACATCTGCTTTGATGTCGTTATCAAAGAGTTTGATTTCGTCAAAAATCCAGATGAACCTTGTATCTACAAGAAGGTGGCAGAGAGTAAGGTTGTCTTCCTCGTATTGTACGTGGACGACATACTCTTGATAGGAAATGATATTCCTATGCTGCAATCGGTCAAGCTCTTCTTATCACAAAGATTCTCGATGAAAGATCTTGGTGATGCCTCCTGCATATTGGGAATTAGGATCTATAGAGATAGATCCAAACGGATTTTGGGATTGTCCCAATCCAGGTACATTGACACCATACTAAAGAGGTTTAGTATGGAAGAGTCCAAGCGTGGGAACTTGCCCATGATCTCTGGAGTCACTCTCTCCAAAGAGATGTCTCCCAAGACTGATTTGGAGAGAGCTCGCATGCAAGGGATACCCTATGCTTCGGCAGTAGGCTCTATCATGTATGCGATGCTATGTACCAGACCCGATGTAGCATACTCACTAAGTGTAGTGAGCAGGTATCAAGCTGATCCTGGAGAGAGTCACTGGACAGCTGTGAAGAGCATTCTCAAGTACTTGCGAAGGACTAGAGATATGTTCTTGGTGTATGGTAACGGAGAGCTCCAAGTGGAGTCCTTTACCGATTTGAGCTTCCAGAGTGATAAGGACGACTCTAAGTCGCAGTCGGGCTTTGTCTTTACCCTTTACGGAGGGGCGGTTAGCTGGAAGAGTTCCAAGCAAGAAACCGTGGCAGACTCGACGATGGAGGCTGAATACATCGCTGCCAACGATGCTGCTAAAGAAGCTGTCTGGATCAAGAAGTTCATTTCTGAACTTGGAGTGGTTCCATCCATTGAGCATCCAATACCTTTGTATTGCGATAACAATGGAGCGGTGGCTTTGGCCAAGGAACCCAGGTCCCATCAGCGATCCAGGCATATTCTGAGGCGGTATCACCTGATCCGGGAGATAGTTGATCGCCGGGAGATCGAGGTCAGGAGGGTTGACACGAAGAACAACACCGCGGATCCACTCACGAAGGCCATTCCCCAGATACAGTTTGAGAGACTCTTCGGGATGCTCGGTATGCGATACTACAGCAGCTGGCCCTAGTGCAAGTGGGAGATTGTTAGTTGTATGTATGCCCTAGAGTCCAGTATTGTACAGATGATGTATATTATATTGGATGCTTGGACATATATAGAGATGACTTTCTTGCTCGATATGATAGTATGCTATCTGGTTACTCTTTATCTTAACATGTACACTAGTCTCTTTATACTGTCTTATAGTTACATGTTGGTAAAGCCCTTAGGATATGTACTTGACTACCTGGACTGTGATGCAGATCATACTAGTGGGGACATGGTAGTCCATAAGTACATCCTTCATGGTCCCTAGTCGTGGGTGTATCGAGACGGGGCATCGATATACCAGTGTAGACTAGCGTATACGCTTCTCGACCCATGAGATGGGCGATGGATGATCCCATATCCATTGGTGTTTGACATCAGAGATGGTGTACGGGTGCTCAGTGGAGACTGGGTACACTGGACGGACTCGCCGAGAACTCCCAGATGGTATTATACCTCACGTCAGATGGCAGTTCTCAGGTGACACTTGTACAGGTTAGTCTGAAGACCCGAGATCGTCATAGAGTCTTGTGTGATTCCCACTGTGCTTTGATCTCCACCTTACCACGTCTATGAGGGCGTGCAAAACGGTGGTCTTTGGGCACAGTCCCGAGTCACATGGAGGCAATGAGCGATAGGAGGGGTTTCGTCTCTCCCGGTATTGGGGGTTGATGTTGCGCAGTGCTCGATTGGCCGTAGCAGGGAAGTCCCTGGCCAGGGCTGATCAGAGATTTGCTGGTAAGTGTTACCAGTAGTTTCTCGATCCGTTATGAGCCTCACATCGGCACGACTTATCGGGTTATTGGGGTCTGACGTTTACCACCCCTAGACTTGATATGCGACATATCAGACGAAGAGACCGGACTGTATGGTAAGTGTTACTGGTCGGATTCGCAGGAGTGTGAGCGGGCTAGCTCGTCGATCTTCTGATCGCTCAATACCCGGGTGGCCGTTACGTTTAGCAGACCGCTTGCGGCTTGTGGGTGCTTGATATGATCATCATCTGCTACCGGCGTATTGACGAGTCTTTAGAGTCCTACACAGAGGTTTCCTAGCTCAAGCGAAACGAAATAGGAGTGCATATGAGATATGTGCGGGACCGAGAATAATGCGTGTATGTGATACCGTATTTGATTCTCGCGATTAATGTTTTGATTGGTTGTATGAGATATGACCTAGTTATCGAATCATTGATTCGATAAATCGATGCATTGAATACTAGTCGGTTATGTGCGACATGACCGGATCATTGAATCAAGTGTTGATTTAATGATTTAATGTATAATTATATATTTGATATATTACTTTGCATTAACTAGTATTGGTTCACTTTAAACGGATTTTTCTCACTTGATGTGCACATTGTATATGTGATATGTTTTGTGTACACTTGAATGTATCATGTTTGATGATGCATGTTGTTTTGGCTTTGTGTATAGAATGCAACCATGGTTATGCAAGTGGTTAGGGTTTATATTTTATTCACTTATTATTTTATCCATTTATTATTTATTTAAATGGATTTATCAAAACAAAATGGTTTCATCTTATCATGAAGAGTGGTGAAGCTTCATGAAGCTTTTACTAATGATGCCATTTTGTCTCCTTGCTTAACCCTAACCACTCCCACTAACCATGGTCTATTCTCTACACTTGACCATGGTTAGAAGATGATAAGAATTGATTTATTATTCATTTTACATACAACTTATGATAAGAATTCTATCATCTTCTTCTTCTTCTTCAAGTGAGAAACCTAGATGCCATTAATGGCAACTTGAGATCTAGCGAGAGAAATCCAAATCTAAAGTGAACCCACCTCCTATTTCTTCATCCTCTACCTCTTGCCAAGTGGTTTTGGGTGTTTTCTTCACAAGTTTCACTACTTGGTGAAGTCGAAGCTTGAACTAGTGCAACCTCGACGTAGATCGTCTTTGACACGAAGCCGACGACCTTGCTCGCCCGTTTTCCGATGAAGCCGACGAATGAGTCTAGGATTCGTGATGGACAGCGAGAGCACACACACGTGGAGCTAAGGAAGTGGGGAACCGGATCTACAAAGGTTGTAGCTTCTCACTTCTAGTTAAGTAGTTAACTAGTTTTGTGTTTCGCCTAGAATTCTAGTCTAAGATCCGCGTTAGGGTTTCGCGGCACCCATAATTTTTGAAATTGGCATGTTCGATACCTTGTGAGACCTCTATAGGGTGCCTAGGAACCTTTCAAATACATAGGCAACCGTTACGTATAACTTGTACCTCTGACGTGCTAGTGGTTATACCCAGTGCCAGTGTATTGATGAGTCATTAGAGTCCCCCACAGACAGTTTCCCAAGTTCGGGCGAAACGTTGTAGATGCCGTGTGGATTTATGGCAGGGTTCGGAAAATGCACGTGCGTTTTCGCATGTGTCATTTTTCGGGCAGATAATACTGGTAGGCTTTGGTTTAAGCCGGATCCCAGTATTATACTGTGTAGATATAATATCTTTGTCTCAGTTGCATTTGTATTCGGTCGTAATACAAATGCGGGTATGTTTATATTGTTACGGGGTTATCCTGAAATTCATTTCAGGATCACTTTTGGAAGTTGCCAGTTTCCAGTTTTCTATCGCCCGTCTTTAACATTTGGTTAAATGCTGATTTATTTTTTCGTCATTGGGTGAGTCAAGAGGTGAGTCAGTGTTCTAGAAGGTTCTAGAGAGGGTGACAAGGCTTGTGAGTCATTAGTTCATTAATGGTGCATTTAATGACAAAATGACTAGGTTAATTGTGATTGGTTTGCATTTAATGATTTCTAGTGATTCATGCTTTGATGTTATGTTGTGATAAGTTCATAGCTAATGGTCACCCCTCTCTTGCTCCTACACTCACCTCCCTCCTCTCCTTTATATGGCCGGCCCCCTCTTGTGGGAGTGGATGGATTCATTTTTGCAAAAGATTATGATAGTTTAGTGTATGGAAATTTCATATAGTTCAATTTCCATTTACCCGATTCCAAATGGCAACTTTTTTTAACCGTTCGTCCATAGCTTTGGACGTAACGAGACAAAGTGTTCTACTCATTCTCTACATCAATCTTGGTCGTCTCTTTTAGCAAACTTGACGATCGAGTTGCTTCGGTTCAGAGGCGGGAGCCCGTTTAAAGATCCGTCGACGTGGTGCCACTTGGACGACTAGACCGGAGATCGAGGAGATCGGAGCAGCCGCAACAAAGCGTGGGATGATGGTTAAAGACCGAAGGACTCGGATCGTTCGGTATACCAATTCTACCCTCTTTACAATATGTTAGTTTAGCTTTAATGGCAGATCCGGGTTATAGTACGCGATAGCGCCAGTCGTAAAAGTTTTGTTCCGCATATTGGCGTCTGTTAGACGGCCGGGGCGCTACCGTGGACTTACACAATTCTCATCCTGACCTAAAACAACTGGATCATCTCCGAAGTCTCTAGACTAGCTGGGGTCCAAAAAAATCCTACTACGCAGAGTCAGAAAAACAGATTGGTGATCGACACGACCTAACAACTAAACCTAAAGGTTGCTAATTGGAATGCCTCCGGATAACTGCTATCGAAGGAGAACCCTAACAATGGCAAGTGACGATCCCAACTGCCGACAACAATTAATACGTACGCACAACCATATCCTCCAGAGTCGGTATAGCCCGCTCTCACAAACCCATCATCCTGCGGATGGAAATACGGAGCTAAGGCTCAACCAGTACCCAAGGCTTCCTGAAGCTCCTGCCCAAGATGGAAAGCGAACAGGGTGCTTTCATTGGATACGACCCATGAAGGAAATCCGTGCTGTAAGTCTACGGTAGCGCCCCGGCCGTCGATCCTATTGGATATAGTGCCCTCAAAGTCAATTATTGGATCGCAGGTATGTGATTGCAATGATTGAGGGAGGACCTATACCGGTAGGACAGTCTTACTCGAGATGATAGTATGCTATCTGGTTTGCCTTTATCATCGTGTACAGCTTTAGGTGACATTACTGTTCACTATTACACGTTGATAGAGCCCTTAGGATCCTGCTTGACTACCAACAGTATGATGGCGATCATATACGTGAGAGTTGGGTAGTCTATAAGCACATCCTTAAAAGTGGTCTCTAGTCGTAGGAGTTTCGAGACAGGGCATCGATACTCCAAAGTAGACTAGTGTATACAGTCGAGACCCCGATGAGGGGCGGTGGCTGGTCTCACAAGCCACTGGTGTCAGTTGGATCACCTAAGATGTATACAGGTGCTCATTGGGTTATGAGTACACCGGACAGGACTCACCGGGAACCTGCTAGTTGGTATTATACATAGCGTCAGATAGTAGTTCCCTGGTGACATGTGTACATGTTAGTTCATCGACCTGAGGTCGTCATTTGTCTCGTGTGAGTTCCCACTGTACTTTGATTACTACCCAACCACGGCTCAAAGGAGTCGTGCAAACAGGTTTTAGTTGGGTACAATCCCGAGCCACATGGAGGCAAGTGAGCGGATCGGCAGGGGATTCGTCTCTCCCGGTATTGGGGGTAAGATCATGCTGTGTTTAGGAGAGCCATTACACCAAGTCCTTGGCTAAGGCAGGTGAGAATTATTGGTAGACATTCCAGTAGTTTCTCAGGGTGTTCAGGGCTACTCTCCGACACGACTTATACCGCTTTTGGGGGTCTGACGTTACCAGCCCTCTAGGCCCGATATGCGATGCTCATAGACGAACGGACCGGATTGTACGGATATTGTCACTGATAGGCTCAGTAGGGTTCCAGGATGAGTTCGCTCATCAGCTTCCCTTTCGGTCAGTACAAGGGCAGCCGTTACGCACTGCTAGAGCTGCTGACATGCTTGTGGTTAAACCCACTGCCAGGGTACTGACGAGTCTTTAGAGTCCCCCACAGATAGTTTCTCAAGTTCGGGCGAAACGTTGTAGAGACCGTATGGTTTTATGGCAGGGTTTAGAAATGCACGTGCACTTGTGCAGGTGTCATATTTCGGACAGATAATACTGGTGGGCTTTGGTTTAAGCCGGATCCAAGTATTATATCGAGTCGGAATATTTTTTGTATCTCGTATTCGTATTCGGTCGGAATACGGATACAGGTATGTATATACAGGTGAGGGGTATTCTCGTAATCCGTTACGAGAATATTTTAGAAGATGCATTTCTTTTTTGATTAATCATTTTGGTTTAAATGATTATGGATTTTGGAAAGTGTGACTCATTCTTTGTGACTCATTAATTCTAGAATGTTCACTAATGACTCATGTAATGAATCATCTAGTGAGTCATTAAAGTATTAATGAGTTTTGTTTTGGGTATGGATATTTGATGAGATATTTTCATAAGATATTTTCTTTTGGTTTTTGATATATACAACCTCATATATCTATTCACAAAAAAAGATGAGAAGAAAAAATAAGTTTATGAGCTTGGTTTTCTTTTGCTCACTGGAGTTTCTTGAGTTCACAATTTCCAATCCTTAGCATCTTCTTCAACCTCCACTCTTACCCTCTCATGTGATGAGAACCAAAGAGTGTATTGAGACAAAGTATTCTACTCATTCTCTACTTCATCTTGGTCATCTCTTTTAGCAGACTTGATGTCCGAGTTGCCTCGGTATAGAGGCGGGAGCCCGTTTAAAGATCCGTTGACGTGGTGCCACCTCGATGAGGAGACAAGAGATCGGAGTTGCCGCGAGGAGCGTGGGATGATGGCTAAAGACCGAAGGACTCGGATCGATCGGTATAGCCTTTCTATCTCTTTACAGTTTGTTAGTTTAGCATTAATGGCAAGATCCGGGTTATAGTATGCGATAGCGCCAGTTATAAAAGTTTTTGTTCCGCGTTTGGCATCAGAATGACGGCCGGGGCGCTACCTTAGACTTACATGGTATTAGAGCCATGCCATTAACCATTACTAACTTGTTCTAACATGTTTAAAATATCGATCGAACGAAATTTCCAAAACCGCACTTTTCATGTTAAAGTTTCTGTCGATTTTTAAAACTGGTCTAAAAATCATTTTGAGCATCTCAGAAAATCGAGCAGGCTTTTTTAAGAATACTGAAGAATTTGGTCCACTGATTCCACTATACTGCCGTGGAACCGCCGCACAAACCATGGTTTGGCCGCGGTTCCGCCGCCAGTTTATGGCAACAGTACACCATATTTCTTCTGGGTGTTTTACATTGGGAATTGTGGTTTCTGAAATGTTTTGTTTGGGCCCAGATTTTGTTTGAGTACTGGAACTGTACTTGGGGCCCACTTCGGGAAGTTTTGTCGATCGGAATTTTAAATGTGTTAGTTTACTGTACTTACTTTATATCTCCGACCGTGAATGTCATTCGAGTGGAAATCGTGTCTAATTGAAATAGTCCTTTTAGACGGGTTTGCGAACGTGACATTCACGTTGATGTTCTGTGTTGTGCTGTGATGTTGCGGATTTGTCGTGGTGGATAGCTGTGTGCAATGGTAGTGCAGTTTGGATTTATTTTTACATTTGATATTGCGGGACGAGCGTCCAACATGTGGACTACCGTCACTGTCTGTTGTTATAATATTCTTTTGGGGCACGACCGGGCTGAGGTCGATGTACCCGTTGTACATATTTTTCATTTCTGTACTAGGTTTACCCCGCGACGGAGTGCACGGATAGCCGGGTTCTAGAGGGCAACGGGTCCCTATCTCAAGGCTTTGAGAGGCAAGGGGGCCTCACTCTAGAATTGGTAGACTATTCGCCGCACTCGTAGGGGGTACAGGTTGACCCAAGGAGGGGTGCTCAAGTTACCGGATTCCGTGAAGTGCAGGGTGGTCCATTCACTTTGCTGTAGGGGACTGCCTCGCTTCATGTTTTGGCGGGTAACTTGCCCCACTCGTAGGGGTCTAGGTTTTCATTGCACAGGCTATCCACACGACCAGAGGAACGTTAGGTTTCAGTTGCGGCTCTGTGAAACCCGGAGATCTCAGATTATCTGTATTGTTCTGTGATGCTTATTAGTTTTCTGTAATGTTGCATATTATCACTCCTGGAGTGATTATTGTTTATTGGTATATATACTAGTAGATGTTGTATATGTTTTACACCCGCGCTAGTCCAGTGATTGGTATGATTTAGTGCTTATGCGCTATTAAAAGATGAATCAAAAATATTTGTTAACCACAATCAAAAACGGCGTCGCGTGGTAGCTAGCCGATGAGTACGGGTCGGTCCACAGGGATGTTGTGTATTTCCTAATTTGTTCTAACGAGTTAATTCCAAACTGTGTGTATGGATTATCGCTAAAAACTAAACTGATTTAATTTAGGACTAGAATCTTGCTAAGGTTAGGTTTAGGTTAAGTTTGGAAATTGATGATTTCCTCACCGTTTTCAATTCCCTAATTTAGATCTCTTTAGGTGTTATGGTAACAATTAATAAATGGGATTAGTACCATCGGGAAGAAACGATGTTTCTTCCTCTAGCTTTTAGTCCTTCCTTTCTTAATTCTTACCCTAACCTCCATGGAAAACATACACAGCCGGTCGTTTATACTACGGTATCACCGTTACCTCGTGGGGTAAGGTGCCGTAGGGAACGGTGTGTGTATGTATGCATGGAGTCCTATTAATTATATGTGGTGGGCAAGAAAGGGGTGAGGGATTTTCATCTCTCAAGCCTTCCCCAAATCTAACCCTAACAAGCGAGGAGACTACTCACTCATTAGGGAATTGATTAACATTTCTAAACTATCTAACTAGAGCAGATAATAAAATTTAAACTAAGGCAATGAAATAAAATTACTTACTTTATTGATGGCTCTCTCCAAACATTTACACAGGAATTTACAGATCTGAATAGATGAAATAAAAAGAGGCATAACCTAAAAAAGGTTTTAGGGCCTCTATTTATAGATCATAGAAAACCCTATGGTTACAATCGACGCACATCTGCTTTTACAGTTTTACCCCCTAAGAAAAGAATTAGTCAACGCACCGATACGCCATAAGAATTTTGCTCCGACACACGCTCTTTATGGCCGCGGAACCGAGGCCAAAACCCCTGTTCGGCCGCGGGTCCGCGGCCATCTAGTGGGCTTCTCAGTTGGTTTTTTCTGGGCTACTTCCTGTTGCTTTTTTACTTCTTGTTTCTTTACTTGGTTTCTCAGATTGTCTTTTAGTTTTCTTCCAGATTTCTACAGTGAATAATATTGTGGACTTTACCGTTTGCTTCGTGTCGAAGTCTTAAATCTTGCGCTGCCTTTGTACTTTGTGAACTTGTCCATTGATCTTCGTTTAGTCTTTAAATTGTAGGACTGATCAAGATTCTTCCATTTGTTGGTCGTAGTCTCACTTTTGTATCGTCTTTTTATCTTTTTCACTGTTTTTGTTCCGAGAACCTGTAACCTGCAACTATGTAGCAGACATGGGTCAAAAGCACCTGTTTATTTGTAAAATGAATAAGAATGGGGAATATAATAATGGAAAGTTATGATATGAACAAATACCCCCAAACTTATCTTTTGCTCGTCCTCGAGCAAACCTAGTTTTATTCTCGAAGAAGACCTAGCCTCACTTTCGCAGAGAAACGCGATTGCACTGAGCTCGTGCAACAAGCCGTTAAACCTCTAGGTGTCCCTAGTAGGAGGAGTGTTGTCTCCTGAGGGTTTTCAGCGGATACTACCCACAAAATCCTATCAATTTGGCTTATCGACTTTTATTCTCCAATTAGGTTTTCTAACAAGAAACTCTATTATCTTCGACTCATAAATTATCCACCCGTATTTTTCACGCTTCATTATCATTTAACTTAAGATTATATATATTCTTGTGGATTTACTTAGCTTTTGGTATCTTTTAAGTTTTCCTTCTAGGGTTCTATCTCAACTTAGGAATTTTTATCATCTCTATTAAAGATATAAGTCCTATTTTTCATTCCTATCTCTTATCTAAACCCCAATCACATACCCCTACCTGTGTGTATATATCACCCCTACACCTGGAAATTCAAATCAAGCTATCATACTCTTGTCCGTCGTCCAAAGCACTTCTTAATTGGTAAATTTTTAGATGAAATTTGCTCACACATTCTTCATGCGACCGTTAATACTTCTTGAGGTACCAACAACCGATTACAAAATGTGTTTGCATTTTAAAGCGTAATTCCTAGTCTTGTAACACCTAAGGTTTTAGCAGTGACTCCCAAACCAGTTGGTCTATGGCACTAGGTGATGAAGCACCCTCGCTAAATTTTTTTCTATTTATGCAGCCTTAAGTAATTACAAAAATCAGTGTTCATTTTTTTTATTCACACTTGTATTTTTATTTTATTTCTCTTCGTACTAAGGACTTTAGACAAGAGCATTTCAAGGTCTCTTCTACTATTCCAAGTTTCAAGGTTCGTGTTTGTGCAATTTGTATGGTATATATTTTCAGAATTTAGACTTAAGCTTATGAATTATTTTTCAAACTTATACTTTAATAAAAATATCAATACTTTTCTCTTATTTTAACTTAGCCCAACAAGTCAACTCGAAATTTGCCTATTTCTAAATAAACTACAAAGACATATACTTTCTACCATTAAATTTTAAGAAAGGTTATTTTTAGGGTTTTTAATTTACTAAGTCTAGGATCTAGCTGTTCCTAGCTAGTTAACCTATTTGTCAAACTCGAGTCACTTAAGGCCAAAATTGAATGTTTTAATATTTATAATTTTTCAAAATTTTCAATTTTTATGGGTTTTAAAATAAGTATGCAAATGCAAAGATGTACATATGAATGCGAAGGAAGAAGGCTTACCGAGCATACCCCCAAACTTAAACTTGATAGTGTCCTCACTGTCAGGTTATACCAAGAGGGTCAAAATGTCGGCACTCCCCTGTTTATTTATTTATAGTTTTTTTTTATTTTTTTTATTTTTTTTAATTGTTAAAAGAAAAACAAAAAAATATATACAAAAAGATTCCCCCCAAACTTAAGTTAAACGATGTTACACGTCATTGCCTAACTTTGCAAAGACCAAACGTCAACACCAACCAGTTGAAAAATTTATCTGTGTAAAGTATCGGTTGGTGGAAGAACATGTTGTACCGAGCTAAGAAGAATTGGGGAAGAGATAAGTGGTTGTATGGAAAGTGTCTGTATGTATGTGGAAGTGAAGAGATAGGAGGTGATGATGAATCAAAACGAGAATGTGAATGATCAGAAATCAGTGGAATATTGGCATTCTCGTAGCTTATTAAAAGAAAATGGGGTGGTTCAACTTCTAAAGGAGGAGGTTGATTATCCACACAATCCCCGGGATGTTTCAGTGGATCCTTTATTGACTTGGCATCATCCATCATATGCATATGATATTTAATTATAAGGAAACTAATCTCCTTGATGTCCGCCATAGTCCAGCCGAACGCTTGCCGGTTATTTTGTAAGACCATTAAAAGGGCTTTCTCTTGCTCGAGGGCTAGAGAGGCCGATATGATAACGGGAAAGGTCTCATTCTCACCTAGGTAAGCGTATTTAAGGTGAGACGGCAAGGGCTTGAGTTCGAGTTTCGAAGGCGAAACAATCAAAGGTAAAATTGGGGAATCTACCTCGAACTCAAAGGATTCCAACAATGGTTCGAAATCACTGCAAACAACCGAATCGGATGGTTCAACTGACTCATCCAAAAATTCAAAGGACTCATATTCGAGCGGTGAGTCGTCAAAATTGTTCGAAAAAGTGAAACATTCATAATCAACATCGGTTGTGCCAACTGTGTTAGATTCAAGGATGGACGCACTGGTGGCGTCAAAACTGTTGTCATCAAACAGAAATTTTTCAAGCTCGCAGTCCTCCTGCGTGATTTCATGAATAGAGCAAACTTCTCGTGTACTAGTTTTAGGCACGGGGGGCAGACTTTCTATCTTCTAAATATTGAACTCACTAGACATCTTCCCGAAGGATAGAGTCATGGAGCCATTGCGACAATTAATTACGGCATTGGAAGTGGCCAAAAATGGTCGATCGAGGATCACCGGAATTTGGTTCCGTGGGTTAGCAACAGGTTGTGTGTCCATAACAATAAAATTAACGGGGAATATGAAGTCCCCTACTTTGATCAATACATCCTCTAACTCACTCCTAGGATGGGTGATTGATCGATCAGCCATTTGGAGAGTACAACGAGTGGGTTTCAACTCTCCAACACCTAATTGCTCGTACACGGAGTAGGGAAGCAGGTTAACACTAGACCCAAGATCTAAAAGTTCTCGATTGATGTTCTTATCCCCAATTGTTATTGAAATTGTAGGACAGCCAGGGTCCTTTCGTTTTTTGGGTAAGGGTTGACGTTGGTTAATAGCATTGCTCACGGCACTAGCTACTAGCACTTTCTTGGGTATCTGAGATTTCCTCTTCGAGGAGCATAAGCCCTTTAAGATTTTCGCGTAAGAAGGGACTTGTTGGATTGCATCCAAGAGAGGTATATTTATGCTAACCTATTTAAATAACTCCACAATCTTCTCCATTTGTGGAGTTGGTTTATTGGATCTCAACCTGTTTGGAAATGGAGCATTTTGAAAATCTGTTGAGTCCAATGTCTGTGGAGTAGAATGTGGAGTTGGAACGGATCCCAGTGTGGGTGTGTTCGTGAAGTGAGATGTGGGTCCGTGCAAACTAGAAGAAGTAGAGCCTTGTGAAGAATGAAGAATAGGCTCTAACGAAGAAGACGAAGAAGAAGACGAAGAAGAAGAATATGAAGAAGAACCACCGGCGGGGGTGTCATCACTATTGCCCACGTTATTTTGCAACACTCTTCCAGATCTCAATGTGGTCACCGTATTTATATTATGATTTTGATGTTCATATGCGACATGTGCGTTGTGTGTGTGACCGGGATTTGGCAATGGTTTAGATGGAAGCTTTCCCTTTTCTCGCTTGCTCAACGCAGCAGTTAGTTGTGCAATTTACGCCTCAATTGATTTGATACTTTGGTCATGTGAAGCATTGTTGTGCATCAAAGATTGAATGGAAGTATCCAACCTTGCGGCGGATTGTGTAGATTATTTTAGAAACGCATCTAGACTTCTTTCTAGCGAGGTAACCTAATCATCATTTGGTTGAATAAAATTGTTTTGAGGGTAAAAGTTGTTAGGCACAAAATTGTTCGTTTGATTTGGGTAAGGTTGTGGTTGGAAAGGTTGCTGGTATTGAGTTTGTTGGGGTGCTTGTTGTTGTGGAGGAGGAGGCCTTTGAAAGTTGTTGTTTCCTTGGAATTGTTGATTTTGATTCCAAGCAAAATTGGGGTGACTTCTCCAACCCGGATTATAAGTCGAAGAGTATGGATCATTTCTTTGTCTTTACTGAAAGGTAGTATTGACTTGATCTTGTCCTTGAACAGGTGGATTGTAATGACACTCTTCGGTAAGGTGTGTTGGATCCAAACAACAAGCACAAACAGTTCGTGGGGGTAAAGCAGGGGCAGAAGAAGGCGATGAGATTTTGGTCTCAATTGCTTCAAGCTTTTTCATAAGTGCGGCCATCTCGGCCTTCATAGCAATCGACATATCTAATTGATGTATGCCTGCCGTAGAATGACCAACAGAAGAAGATGAGCTGGTCTTAGTGCTTTCCCACTGAAGTGTTTGTTCAGCAAGATCCTCGAGAAACTGCCAAGCTTCCTCACTAGATTTGGTTAGAAAGTGACCTTGACAAATGGTTTCCAACAACTGCTTCATTGCTGGGTTCAATCCATCGTATAAAGTTTAGCAAAGTTGCCAATTTTTGATACCATGGTGAAGGCATTGAACAAGTAGGTCTTTGAATCTTTCAAAACACTTCCAAAAGGGTTCGGAAGGAAGCTGGGAAAATTGGATAATCTCATTGCGAATTCTCGCGGTCTTATGATGAGGATAAAACTTTTTAAGAAAAGTTTTAACAAACTCTTCCCAATTTTTAATTGAATGTGATGCTGTATAACCACTTTTCGGCTAAGTCACATAAGGTGAAAGGAATGACCCTTAGCCTTATAGTATCATCTGATAATTGGGTTATTTTCATCATTGCGCAAATGTTTTGGAATTTGTTTATGAAGATATAGGCATCTTCGGATTCCAGTCCGTGAAATTTTGGCAACATGTTGATGAAGTGGGGTTTGATCTCAAAATTGTCCCCATTTGCTGGTGGGAGTGAAAGACAAGTAGGTAAGGCGGTGCGGACAGGGTAGAAAAGATCCTGAAGCGCGATTCGTTGGGACGCTTCAACAGGCGGGTGTTGCGGGTTATTCGCACCTAACGGAGGTGGAATCAGTCCCGTGGGTAAGGTGTTGTTAGGATTATATCCCGACATCCCTTCGGAGGAATAATATGAAGGTGAAGGTAAGGAAGTGGAAGGAATTTTGACTTCGGAGTCGAAAGCGTCGTCGGTCGGTACCAACGAGACACGGACTAATCGGGCACTAGTGTCCCTAGTCCAACCGGACATACACTAAAGAGGTAGTGTAGTCAAAAAGTGAAAAACAGAATGTGGAGGTAAGAAAACGCCAATGAGAAGAAAATGGGTGTAAGTGGGGTACACGGATCTCTTAGCGACAAGTTGCAAGTTTTTGTAAAAAAAAATTTCTTTTTTTTATATGTGTGGGGCTTTTTGCAAAAAAAAAATTTGATAAAAGGCTTAGACACACGTTCAATCAACCATAGATGCACAATCAGGCCTAAATCTAGGGTCACCAAGGTCAGCTAGACAGCTCCTAACTGTTCCAAAGGGCAAGAAGTAGGACCTCAAACCGCCTCTTCACCGCCAATTATGGTCAGGTAAGTGCCAGGTAAGTGGGAGGTTCTTTACTACGTAAGTAGTGGGCCTAATTAAGTAACCACTTTCCTTAGACACACTTGCCTAGACACCACAAAGTCAGGTTAGGATCAACGGTCGATGCCTACAACTGTTCATCTGTCCTATTGAGCGCGAAGTCCTTAGGGCTGAGTCTAATCTTTTTTTAATTAATTGATGGTCAA
Source organism: Agapanthus africanus (assembly GCA_030015575.1). Taxonomy (NCBI): domain Eukaryota; kingdom Viridiplantae; phylum Streptophyta; class Magnoliopsida; order Asparagales; family Amaryllidaceae; genus Agapanthus; species Agapanthus africanus. The sequence continues at coordinate 663,833,671 of CM057341.1, forward strand.
TGCAATATGCCTTATGTGATTTCTAGGGTCCTGGGAAGGGTGATGAAATCCCCACCCAATCTGGATTGGTTTCAAGCCCCTTAAAGTCAGTTTAGATATGCAAAGCAGTAAACAATCACTTGCAAACAAATTTTTTTAAGCGCGGCGCAAAGAATCCTACACAAGATCAATTATTGGAAGGGGGAGAGATTTTTTAGCGCAAAGAATCCTGCGGGAAATTTTTACATAAGAGATATTGGGGTTGCAGAGAAGGAGAAAAGAGAACTTACAGAGCTTTTTCCGCCTGTTGACGTCACCAGGCCGCCGTGTTTCCGCCGCCAGATGCCCTTCCCGACCGCGGTTCCGCGATCTGTTGTTCTGTTTGGATCCCGAGATTTTTTTACTTCTCTGTTGTTGTAATCCTCTGTTGTTCAGATCTTCAGTTTTCTGTTTCGCTCTCTGGATTTTTCCAGATCCTAACTCGTTCGTCGATCCTGCTAAATTCTCACGAAAACACCCTTCAAACATTAAAAAGATTATAATTTTTTTTTATATTTTTATGATTTTTTAGTTTTTATGATTTTTATATTTTATATTAACCAGAAATTGCAAAAAGAAAATACTACGCCATCCCCGGCAACGGCGCCATTTGATTGGTATGATTTAGTGCTTATGCGCTATTAAAAGATGAATCAAAAATATTTGTTAACCGCAATCAAGAACGGCATCGCTTGGTAGCTAGCCGGTGAGTACGGGTCGGTCCACAGGGATGTTGTGTATTTCCTAATTTAGTCTAACGAGTTAATTCCAAACGGTGTGTATGAATTATCGCTAAAAACTAAACTGATTTAATCTAGGACTAGAATCTTGCTAGGGTTAGGTTTAGATTAAGTTTGGAAATTGAAGATTTCCTCACCGCTTTCAATGCCCTAATTTAGATCTCTTTAGGTGTTATGGTAACAACTAATAAAGGGGATTATTACCATCGGGAAGAAACGATGTTTTTTCATCTAGCTTCTAGTCCTTCCTTTCTTAATTCTTACCCTAACCTCCATGGAAAACATACGCAACCAGTCGTTTATACTACGGTATCACCGTTACCTCATGGGGTAAGGTGCCGTAGGGAACGGTGTGTGTATGTATGCATGGAGTCCTATTAATTATATGTGGTAGGCAAGAAAGGGGTGAGAGATTTTCATCTCTCAAGCCTTCCCCAAATCTAACCCTAACAAGCGAGGAGACTACTCACTCATTAGGGAATTGATTAACATTTCTAAACTATCTAACTAGGGCAGATAATAAAATTTAAACTAAGGCAATGAAATAAAATTACTTACTTTATTGATGGCTCTCTCCAAACATTTACACAGGAATTTACAGATCTGAATAGATGAAATAAAAAGAGGCATAATTTAAAAAAGGTTTTAGGGCTTCTATTTATAGATCATAGAAAACCCTAAGGTTACAATCGACGCACATCTGCTTTTACAGTTTTACCCCCTAAGAAAAGAACTAGTCAACGCACCGACGCGCCATAAGAATTTTGCTCCGACACACGCTCTTTATGGCCGCGGATCCGCGGCCATCTAGTGGGCTTCTCAGTTGGTTTTTTCTGGGCTGCTTCCTATTGCTTTTTTACTTCTTGTTTCTTTACTTGGTTTCTCAGATTGTCTTCTAGTTTTCTTCTAGATTTCTACAGTGAATGATGTTGTGGACTTTACCGTTTGCTTCGTGTCGAAGTCTTGAATCTTGCGCTGCCTTTGTACTTTGTGAACCTGTCCATTGATCTTCGTTTAGTCTTCAAGGACTGATCAAGATTCTTCCATTTGTTGGTCGTAGTCTCACTTTTGTATCGTCTTTTTATCTTTTTCACTGTTTTTGTTCCGAGAACCTGTAACCTGCAACTATGTAGCAGACATGGGTCAAAAGCACCTGTTTATTTGTAAAATGAATAAGAATGGGGAATATAATAATGCAAAATTATGATATGAACATCCAGTCCCCGCTCTGTCATTAGTTAGGTAACCTAACGGGCAATGACGGGACCCGGTGTCGAATGCGGATGGCATATACATACATTTTATTTTCGTTCTTTTATGGTGTGATTTATTGATTGGACTGTGTTGATTATGATCAATGCAAAGGAAAACAAACCTGTTTGGACGTTGTTGGAACAGTTTTAAAAAGTGTTATTACAAGGACGTTTTCTTTTGTTTTGCACAGTGGTATTCAGTTGGAATATCCAGCACCTCATTCGACGAGGCAAGGGCCGAGATCCATTCACCGGGAGTGACTCCTTGGGCAGAAGTTTGCGTCAGGGTAATAACTTCACTATAGTCGATTACTTGTTGCTTTGCATCGCGGTATTCAGTTAGAATATCCTGCACCTCATTCCACGAGGAAAGTGCCGAGATCCCTTCACCGGGAGTGACCTCTTTAGCAAAGGTTTTCGCCACTATATTTTTATAAAAAGCTATCAGGTTCCTTCAGCGATATCAAGTTCGTTACGTTAAAGGTTTTTCGCAAAAATCCAGCCGTAGCCCTCCGTCATTTCATTTGGGTATTCAGTAGTATTCAAGCTATGTATTTTGACCAACGCTAAGGCATAGTGTTTGGGAGCTGCTGGGTATTCATCTGTTGCATAGATAGATGAGTTTGTTTGGGACAGTCGTTCTTCCATTTGGCCAACGTCAGGGGCATGTACGGGTGGGTTCAAATTGACAAGATAATGATGGGTAGAACTTGGCATGTGACATATGGCATTTGGCCAACGTCAGGGTCATAAGAGTATGGGGCAAAAATCCACATCGGGAGTTTCTAAAGAAACTGAAACTTGCTAGGCATGCGCATACCTTCTGGAGTGTGATAACATGAGTGGATTCCTTCACGTTATCATGCGATGAGAGTTGGATCCCGATTCCCACTGATGAGTTGGTTTACTCTTCGGGTGATCCCGATTGATTTTTCTTTTAGGTTTGGAGGAGAATTTGACAGTACAGTGGGAGGTTTCCTGATTAGATAAAGTGATAACCATTCTGATCTAGGTTAGAGTGCACGCAGAGTGTTTTTCTCTCTCTCTCTCTTTGACAGCGACCTTTGACTGACCCTTGACTATGACTCAGTGACCAAGTTGACCGAACCTTCTTAAAATACTGGCTTTTGGATTGTCTGAGTTGCATAAGTCATTGTCGCTCCTTCTTTTACCCTTTGCATTTCTCAGAACACCTCGTATCACTACGAACATCCACTTCCATTAGATAGATCCATCGTATGGTTATATACGAACTCGAAGGGACTTCTTCGAGGATGGATCCAGGTTCAGGAGAAATTGAATTGGTTTATTCAGTTGTCTTTTATCATCACTTTCTCTCAGGTTGCGAGGGCTCCTTGGTTTAGGAGAGTACACCTATTACGCTTATTGGATAGTCTTCTTCTAAACCATAGGCAGGTGTCGAAAGATAGGGAATGAAGAAAACCAACTAGCCTAAATAGGGTGTACAGAAGGTAATAAATAAAGACAAAATAAAGGGATTAGAAAGAGGGTAAAGTAAATTACGACCGCTATCATTCACGACCAAACCGTGTAGTTCATCGCCACTCCTACTTCACCTTTGCATTTCTCCAGAACACCCCGTATTATTACGGACATCCACTTCCATTGGATAAATCCATCGTATGGTTATATACGAACTCGAAGGAACTTGTTCCAGATTCGAGGATGGATTCAGGTTCAGGAGAAATAGAATAAAGTTTTATTCAGTTGTCTTTTATCATCACCTTCTCTCAGGTTGCGAGTACTCCTTGGTTTAGGGGTATACACCTATTACGCTTATTGGATAGTCTTCTTCCAAACCATAGGCTGATGCCGAACGGTAGGGAAGGAAGAAAACCATTTAGCCTAACGATGGTGTACAGAAGGTAACGACTAAAGACAAATAAAGGGATTTGGAGAGATGGCAAAGAAATATACGGCTACAGTCATGAATTGGATAATGGAAGAGGCATTACTATGAATATCAGGATACCCCTTCGAAACATTTTCATGTTTCAGTTTCACTATGCGTTGTTAAAGGAAAACTGTTTTCCCGATTAGATACTTACTCCAGGGTATGTGTTTACCAGGTATGTTTCTCACATCCGTATGGTTTTACAGATGATGAGTGGGAGTAAGTTATTGGGAATTAGGTGATCATCCTCATTATATCAGAATTCGTTGTAATTGGTGATATTTGAGGAAATCGCCTGGGTACAGTTTTCAACCTATGATGCAAAGGTTTTGAGTTATTCAACTCAGCGGACTTATACAGAGTATTGTATGTTGTCTAGTGTCCATCAGGACAAAGGGATTGGCCCTCGTATTATGTTTTGTTTACTTGTGACTTCTCTAGTTTTTAGACAAGTGTTTCGTATAAATACAAAGTCTAAGTTTTGAGAAGTTATAGGTATAGGAATAAAGTAGAGAACCAGGTGTCGCAAGTATCGGGATTCTTCAAGATGATCGAAGATGTAGATACTTGTGATTGGTATTCAGTTGATAGTAATGGTTTTGAGAAACTTATTTCTCTTTCGGATTACTCATAATTGAATGCATTCCTAAGTTGAGTAATGCTATTCTGCCTCTCTCCATTTAGTTGACATGCGCTGGAGACAGCTGCATGATTTGAATCTGGTTCCAATTAAATAAGTGCCAAAGTTTCTATATTGGATATAGAATGGTTCATATCTTAACGATGTTAAGGTACGGAGAGTTGTCCGGCTTATCCTTAAAACCAAACTCTGGATAACTCAAGGCACGTTTCTGTAATGGCAGTTTGCGGGTTGGCCCAGGCTATGACGAGGGTTGACTTTCTACCATTTGGAAGATCAATGGTGATATTGTTCTTGACTCGCCACAGTTTTAGTAAAATGGATTTTTTTTCTTCAGAAAACGGTAGTAGGAGTATGGTAGAACTGGAAGTGATTCCAGAACCGCAAACGATTACGAAAAATTTAATAGGACCTAAACATTCAATCAGGTTTGACATTCCATTAGCCACTCCGCAGATATGGTGGGTAACCTCAGGCACCCGAGAGGTACTCCGGTAGCCTCAAGGACGGTGACAGGGAGGTTCTTGTTTACCCAGACTTGACACTACTGTTGTTCCAGGCTATGAGACCCGGCAGGAGGTTAAGTATAGCGTTGTTCTAAACTAGCTTTAGAAGTGCACGTATATATTATTCTGCCAGAGAGTTGTTGTGGTCAGTGGGAGCAGCGGAAGCATAGTGGACAAGTAGCTTATGTCTATTTATAAACTCGAGCAGATATAGCGGATATAGATCATCTATTTTTTATGTGACAGTCATGGGTTTGACTTCATCAGAATAATGGATGGATCTGTAAAGAAGATAGTAGGGTGTGATGTCCTGGTATTTGGATGACATACACAGAGTAGGAAGTAAAATTCCTATACTACGATCGGTTATACTGTGGTTGTTACACAGTTGTTTCTCCACAAAGGATATGGATATAATATCTGACATTCTGGTTACTAGATCTATGGTTTTAGATCTAGATTTGGGTAGTTTCCTAATGTGAGTACTTTGACAGTATTCTAATAGTATTTTAGAATGGACGACTGCTGGCATGGTGGTGTACCTGCAGGTGATGGAGTCTCCCTCTCTAAAGGTGTCTTACAGACTAAAGGGGAGAGGGAAGTGCATGTTTGGCATATCACTTGCTTAGGCAATTGAGTCAATCGTGAGATGTCAAGTACCACACCAGATATTGTTTTTGCACTAGATGTGATAAGTTTATATTAATCCAATCCTGGAAAAATATACGGAAGCAGTTTTAGAACATAAGTGGATGTTCTAGGGATTTGATGACGGCAGCCTCCTTCGAGAGACGGTTATCATTCTAGGCTTCCAAAAGTGACATGGATGACAGAGTGATTGTCAGAGTTATAGTTTTCCCTCTGACGAGGGGCAGTAGATTGGACAGGTGGTCCAACAGGATACTGTGGGAGGCATGGTGCGGGATACTGATTAGGTTCAGTTGACGATACTGTCTAAGAAGTTTGGATTTGGAGTTCATTTATGAACTAGGTCCCATCAGATATCCAAACATATTCAGATATCTAAACATATTCTAAGACATGTATTACTCAATTCGGGAGATGGCTTTCTCGAACACAAGGGTTTTACAAACGAGCTTTGTGAAACTGGTTAGTAGAGGAGTTGGGTGTTCGGTATCACACGGGCTGTGAGTATGCGACATCGCAATAATTAGCCTTAAATGCAAGTGGGAGATTGTTGGATATAGTGCCCTCAAAGTCAATTATTGGATCGTAGGTACGTGATTGCAATGATTGAGGAAGGACCTATACCGGTAGGACAGTCTTACTCGAGATGATAGTATGCTATCTGGTTTGCCTTTATCATCGTGTACGGCTTTAGGTGACATTACTGTTCACTATTAAACGTTGATAGAGCCCTTAGGATCCTGCTTGACTACCAACAGTATAATGGCGATCATATACGTGAGAGTTGAGTAGTCTATAAGCACATCCTTAAAAGTAGTCCCTAGTCGTAGGAGTTTCGAGACAGAGCATCGATACTCCAGAGTAGACTAGTGTATACAGTCGAGACCCCGACGAGGGGCGGTGGCCGGTCTCACAAGCCACTGGTGTCAGTTGGATCACCTAAGATGTATACGGGTGCTCATTGGGTTATGAGTACACCGGACATGACTCGCCGGGAACCTGCTAGTTGGTATTATACCTAGCGTCGATAGCAGTTCCCTGGTGATATGTGTACATGTTAGTTCATCGACCTTAGGTCGTCATTTGTTTCGTGTGAGTTCCCACTGTGTTTTGATTACTACCCTACCACGGCTCAAAGGAGTCGTGCAAACAGGTTTTAGTTGGGTACAATCTCGAGCCACATGGAGGCAAGTGAGCGGATCGACAGGGGATTCGTCTCTCCCGGTATTGGGGGTGAGATCGTGCTGTGTCTAGAAGAGCCATTACACCAAGTCCTTGGCCAAGGCGGGTGAGAATTACTGGTAGACATTCCAGTAGTTTCTCAAGGTGTTCAGGGCTACTCTCCGACACGACTTATACCGCTATTGGTGGTCTGACGTTACCAGCCCCCTAGGCCCGATATGCGATGTTCATAGACGAATGGACCGGACTGTACGGATTTTGTCACTGATAAGCTCAGTAGGGTTCCAGGATGAGTTCGCTCATCAGCTTCCCTTTCGGTCAGTACAAGGGCAGCCGTTACGCACTGCTAGTGCCGCTGACGTGCTTGTGGTTACACCCACTGCCAGGGTACTGACGAGTCTTTAGAGTCCCCCACAGATAGTTTCTCAAGTTCGGGCGAAACTTTGTAGAGGCCGTATGGTTTTATGGCAGGATTTGAAAATGCACGTGCACTTGTGCACGTGTCATATTTCGGACAGATAATACTGGTGGGCTTTGGTTTAAGCCGGATCCAAGTATTATATTGAGTCGGAATATTTTTAGTCTCTCGTATTCGTATTCGGTCAGAATACGGATACAGGTATGTACATACAGGTGATGGGTATTCTCGTAATCCGTTACGAGAATATTTTAGAAGATGCATTTCTTTTTTGATTAATCATTTTGGTTTAAATGATTATGGATTTTGGAAAGTGTGACTCATTCTTTGGGGCATTAATTTTAGAATGTTCACTAATGACTCATGTAATGAGTCATCTAGTGAGTCATTAAAGTATTAATGAGTTTTGTTTTGGGTATGGATATTTGATGAGATATTTTCATAAGATATTTTCTTTTGGTTTTTGATATATACAACCTCATATATCTATTCACAAAAAAAGATGAGAAGAAAAATTAAGTTTATGAGCTTGGTTTTCTTTTGCTCACTAGAGTTTCTTGAGTTCACAATTTCCAATCCTTAGCATCTTCTTCAACCTCCACTCTTACCCTCTCATGTGATGAGAACCAAAGAGTGTATTGAGACAAAGTATTCTACTCATTCTCTACTTCATCTTGGTCATCTCTTTTAGCAGACTTGATGTCCGAGTTGCCTCGGTATAAAGGTGGGAACCCGTTTAAAGATCCGTTGACGTGGTGCCACCTCGATGAGGAGACAAGAGATCGGAGTTGCCGTGAGGAGCGTGGGATGATGGCTAAAGACCAAAGGACTCGGATCGTTCGGTATAGCTTTTCTACCTCTTTACAGTTTGTTAGTTTAGCGTTAATGGCAAGATCCGGGTTATAGTATGTGATAACGCCAGTTATAAAAGTTTTTGTTCCGCGTTTGGCGTCAGAATGACGGCCGGGGCGCTACCGTAGACTTACAGATCCGAGGCCAAAATGCGGAAACGAAAACTTTTTCTAAACTTGAAACCGGCGCTATCGCAGACTTTAATCCCGGATCGAACCATTAAGCTATAACTAGCTAACTAGAGAAGGGTTAGAAAGGCTATACCGATCGATCTGTGTCCTTCGGTCTTTGGCCACCAACCCAAGCTCCTCGCGGTATCTCCGATCTCCGGTCTCCTCGTCAGAAAGGGAACTACATCTTCGAATCCTTTTACGGGCTCCCGCTTCGTCCGAAGCAACTCGGACACGAAGTTTGCTAGCCGACGTGTCCAAGATGATGTAGAGAATGTGTGTGATCACTTTGTCTCAAGCATCCATTGATTCTCAACACATGAGAGTCTATGGATGGATGTTGAAGATGATGCCATTAATGGAGATAGTGAGATCAAGAAAGAAGGAGGAAGAAGAAGAGCTTTCTTTTGTGTTTTGTTGCAATGATAAAGTGAGAGTTATCTCAAATAATACAAGAGCTAACCTCTCATATGGCTGCCCTTCTCTCTCTTCTTATCATTTCAACTCACAAATCCATCAAATAATGTGACACACGCACAAAGAAAGAGACCATGAGTCATCACTTGTGCATGTGTCATAATTAATGCTCCTAATCATGACTTTGAGCTCATTATTTCCATTTGTAAACATTAATCCAAATGTTTGCAACAATAAAAAGATATGGCAACATCTAAAGTAAACTCATGACGGATCACAAGGATACCCCTCACCTGTATATACATACGTGCACCCGCATTCCGACTGAATGCGAATGCGATGAGACTAAAGTAATCCAACAAATCTAATACTAGGATCCGGCTTAAACCAAAGCCCACTAGTATGATCCGTCCGATCATGACCCATGCACGACTGCACGTATATGATCGAACCCTGCCATAATACCATACGGCCTCTACAACGTTTCGCCCGAAACTTGAGAAATTGTCTATGGGGGACTCTAAAGACTCGTCAATACATTGGCTGTAGATTTAACCACTAGCACGTCAGTGGTACTAGCTGTACGTAACAGGCTACCAGGTATTGACCAAAAGGGAGGTTAATAAGCGAACTCATCCAGACACCCTACTGAGCCTGTCAGTGACAATATCCGTATAGTCCAGTCCGTTCGTCTATGATCATCGCATGTCGGGCCTAGGGGGTTGGTAAAAGTTAGACCCCCCAAAGCGGTACAAGTCGTGTCGGAGTGTAGCCCAGAACACCCTGAGATACTACTGGAATACCTACCAGTAAATCTCCTGCCTTGGCTAAGGATTTCGTGTAATAGCTCTCCTTGACACAGCACGATCTCACCCCCCAATACCGGGAGAGACGAAACCTCTGCCGATCTGCTCACTGCCTCCATGTGGCTCGGGACTGTACCCAATTAAAACCTGTTTGCACGACTCCTTTGAGCCGTGGTAGGGTAGTAATCAAAGCACAGTGGGAACTCACACGAAACAAATAACGATCTCAGGTCGATGAACTAACCAGTATGGAAGCTAAAGTCAACCCAATACTACACTAATGGTGCAAAATTTACCTCATTTGGAAACTCAAGAACTTTCTTGAGTTTCCCCAAGTCTCCAAAATTGAAACTTTCTTGGTCCAAAGTGTTTTTAGTGGGCTTGTGCACATTTTTATTGAAGGGGAGATGATGTTTTGGAGTGTTTTGGGTGTGTGGTGAGGTGTTTTGAGGAGGGGGAAACAAGAGGGCAGCCATGGATGAAGGAGAAGGAGAGAAGATGAAGAAAATGAGGAGGGAAAAGAAATGGCCAAGTCAACACAACCCCTCACCCTCTCTTCTCTCTCTTGCCCATACCCCATATTCTAATGTTTTCCCTTTTTTTTTTCTATTAACCAAAATTCAAAACCAAGCATGAAGAAAAGGAAAAAGCCATGGTAGGAAAATGTAATAAGTGTGAAAAATAACTTGGTGCATATTGCATGCACAAAATAAGATTAATGCACGATTAGTGATATTTAATTGCGATTAGCATTCAAATGGAATATAATTAATTATAAAAATTTATAACTTGCCTAAATCACATAAATCCCTCCAAAATCACCCTTTAATTTAATTTTCCAATATTTTCCAATTTATCGGTTTTTAATTGTACCGCATCATTAAAATATTCATAATATTTATTTTTTAATTATAAAAATTCCCAAAAATAATATTTTATTTTTCTGAAATGTTACAATGATGTCTTTAAACCAGACTATGATGTCTTTAAACCCTACAGACTATGATGTCTTTAAACTTACATGGACTATGATGTCCTTAAACCCAATGGACCGCAACGTCTCTAAACTAAAACGATAGAGCCCAAATAGTCTTTCGTTGGATCTAAATGATCCCAAAATCCCGTTGAGTAGATTTTAGTCTAAAATTAGACTAACGTATCCTCAACAAACATTTAAGTTGATCTTAATCTCAGACGAGGTTAACGATCCTTAAATCAAACCAAACCCAAATCTAAGAAAATACGGATTTGGACTAATTCCCGCCCTACGGGCGACAGCATAAATTAGTCTCCGTATACAATCCACGGGCAACCTAAAACAAAACAAACACACACGATACGAGGTGAACATCTGGAGAAGGAGAAAGTGGTTATCGCTACACGATAACGTAATTAACTGCAGGGGCTTGCACCTGCAGGGAAGAGCGTCCTCACAATCAAAAACCCCTCACAATGAGGGGGAATCTGACGAAGTCTGCTACAATGGTCGCATCTGTCTAAACCTCCGATACACGGTGCCATAAATCAACTTGGCATCTTCGGAGAGGTGGACGGATAAAACCAAATAGCATCTGCCCCCAAATTCAGGCAAGACAACCAACGCGGTTTCGTCTCTATTTTCGGCGGTAAACAGATTCTGGCACGCCCGGTGGGACCTTTTTCTCTTTCCACTCCACACTTCATGTGTCGTGTTTCGTGAACAAATCACGGTCTGCTGTGGTTGCCTGTGGATTCGAGGTACTAACATTTGGTGTTTTGCTCCCGTGCAGAGAAAAGAAGAGCAACGGCCTCCAGCTGCACTAACTACAACAGCAACTCCTACTCCGTCCTCGTTGGAGGAGTGACCTATGGGCCCCAAGCGGCCTCCATCTTCGCCATGTCAGTGGAACAGGTGACTCAAATCACCACTGGACTATTTTTTAGGAACTTGATCCCACCGGCAAGCTTCAGCATCCCAATGCCGTCACAGGAAGCTCCAAAGAAGTCGATCTTCGATCGGCTTACAACTACCACGGCCCCTCTCAACGGGTCGTCCAAGTCTACTGCATCAGTCTTCGACAGGCTGAGCCTAAGCTCCGGTGGACCCGTAAATAGGCCTGCAATACCTGAAGGAGTTATCCCGAAGCGGATAGCTATTCCAACTCCGATGGACGAAGTCGTCAAAGGGGCTTCTCCTGCTAAGGGATCGATCTTCGCAAGACTGGCCGTTCCAACTCCTGCTGCAGGTGAGGTCGTTAAAAATGCTTCCCCTACCAAAAAGTCAGCCTTTGCAAGATTGACCGTTCCATCTCAACGGACGTCAGCCTTCGACAGGCTGGCACCAACAGCAGCCCTTCACCAGAACAGGGGGCATGATGAAGCCACCCATGTAACTGAGTCAGTCCCATCTGCAAGACATGCTCGACGTCGCCACTGGCGTCGAGTGAGGAAAACTGGGGGCAGCTCTCCCTTTGGACTGACTCCACCAGCTCCAATGGTGGAAGTCGATGCTGCTGTTCAAACTGGGAACAGTTTTGAGCCGCTCAGGAGGGTGCGCAAGAACTCTCCAACCGCCGGGTTGAAAAAGTCTCCTCCACCCGCTGAAAATGTTACTGAGGCGAAGCCGGAGCAGCCTCCTCGGCGGCTGTCTTCCAAAATCGATAGGGTCTGGCGAAGGGTCCAAGACTGTAACATTTGAGAAAAATAAATATTATTTTTGAGAATTTTTTTATAATTAAATAATAAATATAATGAATATTTTAATATTGTGGTATAATTAAATACCGATAAATTGAGAAAAATTTGGAAAATTATAGAAATTACTAAAAAGAGGGTGTTTTATTGGATTTAAGCAATTATGAAATTTTATGATTTATTATACACTATTTTAGTGCTAATCGCGATTAAAAATCGCTAATCGCGCATTAAGCTTGTTTTGTGCAAAACATGCACCATGTCATTTTAACACTTGTGTTACATTTTCTTACATGGCTTTCTCTTCATTTCCATTCATGGTTTGGGTTTTATGTGAGAAGAGAAAAGAAAAGAAAAGAAAGGAAAGGAAAAGAAAAGGAAAAATAATAAAGAAAGGGGTATGGGCATGAGAGAGAGGGTGAGGGGTCAACTATAGTCAAGGCCCATTGCTTCTCTCTTCGTTTTCCTTCATCTTTCTCACTCTCTCATCATCCATGGCAGCACTCTCTCCTCCCTCTTCTTCAAACTCACAAAACACCATCAAAACAACCTCAAAACCTCATCCCCACTTCATTAAAAATGTTCACAAGCTCATGGCAAACACTTTGGACCTAGAAAGCAAGAATTTTGAGCACTTGGGGCAACTCAAGAAAATTCTTGAGTTGCCAAATGAGGTAATTTCTGCACATTAGCATTATATTTCTACTACCATAGTACCCATACAAGATTAGAAGTGTTTTGATGCGGTTTAGTGAACTTTGAAAATTCCTAAATAGGGTTTTGTGGAATTCTTGAGTTGTGATGTGTAATTGAGCTTAGTAGAGGCCACACAAACCCCCTAGTGCTAGAATTCAGACCCAAACCTGAGACTTAACCCCGGAACGCGAACTTTGAATTTCTGCCGACATTGAAATTGCGAGAATTGTGATAGGAAAACTGAATCTGCTAACACCCGGAGACTTATAAAATTATTTAGCAAACACAGAGGTGTGTGCAGGCACCTAGTAAGAATCACCCAAGACCCCAGCCCCTATACCTTCACCCAGGCCGCAAATAAATCGCCTCTGGCCGTAAATTGCAGCCAGACCTGGTCCATTTTGGTTCGTGCTTGTTCTGTAGATCCATCTCCAGTAAACTAGACCCTTTAATATGCAAAATTGACTAATTTGGCCTAGGGTAAAATCTGGGACCATTTCCTTGTGTTGCTGTTTTGATTCGGGGTTTTGTTTTGCGTATTTTTAATTTTGGATTTTAGGAATTTGGTTTTAACTCGATGGTTTGACGTTTGTATGACGATATCGAGTGTTGTTTGGTGGTTTTGAAGGCGTAGTCCGTAGGTTCGAACCTACAGGCTTTTAGCGTGTCGTTTTGGCTTTGATTTGGTTTTTAATGTCATACGATATGTTGTGTGTAGGGTTACTAGGCACACTAACAAGGATCTACAAGGCATCGACCATGCCAGATTAAAATTTTAGCCGTGCCGAATAACTCTAAACAAGATCTTTGCTAGAAAATTAGGTTAACACATGCAAGTTAAACTCTTTAACACTAAGTGAATACGAAATACAACCTTTGTAGATCGGTCCTTCACTTCTTAAGCTTCTTGTTGTAGTCCCTTCGCTGCGATCAACGAACTCCCGGACTCTCGGACGGCTCCATGAGAAAATTGCAACGGGATCGCTTGAAGTCTTCGAGGCCGAAGATGATCTACGTCGAGAGAATACGAACTCAAGCTTCTACTTCACTAACCAAAGAATTAGTGAAGCAAACACCCTAAACTAAAGTGCTAGTCTAGTAGAGGATGGTGAGATAGGAAATGGGTACACTTTAGAATTTCTTTTCTCACTTTGTATCTCTCTCTTTATCAAACCCTAGAAAAGAATTGAAGGAGGAAGAAGATGAGCTCAAAATGAATATGAAACTTAATCAAGAGAGAGAATGAGCTAACCATGGTGAGTGAGTATTATATACTAACTCTTGTAGAGACATTACCATGGCTAAGTGTTATGGTTAGGTTAACTAATAATCCATAGTAAAAACAAAGTTAGTGGAATTAGTCAATGCATCCACAAGCTTCCACAAGCTTCCACAAGCTTCTTGCATTTATCTAATACTCCACTAATTTTGTAATTACTTTAGATATTAAAACCCACCATAATAAATAGCATTGTGTATGTCTTACACACCCAAGTATGATATATCATCAACCATGATACAAATTTGTACACTAATAAATATATATTACATATATATTAACTTGTGCATAAGTGAGAAAAAACCTTAAGTGAACAAGTGTTAGTTAATGTAAATTAGCATATCTAATTTACAATTATACACTAAATTATTAAATCAACACTTGACTTAATAATCCGGTCATATCTCATATAACCGACTAACAAGTATTGTATCGACTTATCAAATCAACCCTTGATTCGATAACTTGGTTATATCGCATATAACCGATCGACACAAACATCGCGAGAATAGAATACGGTATCACATACACGCATTATTCTCGGTCCCGCACATATCACATATGCGCACCTATCTCGTTTTGCCTGAGCCAGTATAACCTCTATGTAGGACTCTAAAGACTCGTCAATACGCCGGCAGTAGGTGATGATCATATCAAGTACCCACAAGCCGTCAGCGGTACTAGCTGGACGTAACGGCTACCCGGGTATTGAGCGATCAGAAGATCAGCAAGCAAGCCCGCTCCAACTCCTGTAAAAACCTGACAGTGACACTACCGTACAGTCCGGTCTCCTCGTCTGATATGTCGCATATTAAGTTTAGGGGTGGTAAACGTCAGACCCCAATAACCGATAAGTCATGCCGATATGAGGCTCATAACGGGTCGAGAAACTAATGGTAACACTTACCAGTATATCTCTAAACCAGCCCTGGCCATGGACTTCCCTGTTATGGCCAATCGAGCATAGCGCAACATCAACCCCCAATACCGGGAGAGACGAAACCCCTCCTATCGCTCATTGCCTCCATGTGACTCGGGACTGTACCCAAAAACCACCGTTTTGCACGCCTTCTTGGACGTGGTAAGGTGGAAATCAAAGCACAGTGGGAATCACACAAGACTCTATGACGATCTCGGGTCTACAGACTAACCTGTACCAGTGTCACCAAAGAACTGCCATCTGACGTAAGGTATAATACCATCTGGGAGTTCTCGGCGAGTCCTTCCAGTGTACCCAGTCTCTACTGAGCACCCGTATATCATCTCTGATGTCAAACACCAATGGATATGGGATCATCCATCGCCCATCTGTATGGGTCGAGAAGGTATACGCTAGTCTACTCTGGTATATCGATGCCCCGTCTCGATACACCCATGACTAGGGACCTTGAAGGATGTACTTATGGACTACCATGTCCCCACTAGTATGATCCGCATCATAGTCCAGGTAGTCAAGTACACATCCTAAGGGCTTTACCAACATGTAACAGAGAGACAATCAGCATACACGTTAAGGTAAAGAGTAACTAGATAGCATACTATCATGTCGAGCAAGAAAGTCCTCCCTATATATGTCCAAGCATCCACTACAATATACATCATATGTATAGTAATGGCCTCTAGGGCATACATATAACTAACAATCTCCCACTTGCACTAGGGCCATCTGATAACAGTGGTTGTAGTATCTCATACTCAACCATCCCATAAAAGTCTCTCTCTGGGAAAAAGGCCTTTGTGAGTGGATTCGCGCTGTTGTCCTCTGTGTCTACTCTCCTAACCTCGATCTCCCTGGAGATCAACCATCTCTATGATCAGGTGATACTGCCTAAGAATTATATCTGAATTTCTGGTGGGATGGGGGTTCCTTAGCATAAGCCACAACTCCATTGTCACACAATGGTAGGAACGAAGTTCATCTCATGAACTTATATATATCCAGACTGCCTCTTTGGTAGCATCCTTGGTAACGATGTATCTTGCCTTTAATCGTCTAGTAAGTCATGGTATCTAGCTTGGAACTCTTCCAACATACCGTCCCTCCACTGAGGGTATAGACAATGCCTGCGACTGACATTCAGTCGTCCTTATCACCCTGGAACCTTTCCAGTGTTTCTCCCCAGGATCGATTGATACCATCTCACTACAACTAGTGAGTATCCTAACATCCAATTAGATCTATCTCATAGATCCGAAAACCAGGATTCAGGAGGTATCACTATGATCCTATATGGAGAGTCCTTGTGATAAGCGGAGATTGACCGAGCGTAGCATAGGAAACTCCTTCCCTATCAAGAGTATGTCATCCACGTACTCTACGAGGATCAACACCATACTCTCTACTACCTTTTTGTATATACAAGGTTCATCTACCATTTTGATGAAGTCAAACTCTTTGACTACCACATCAAAACAGATGTTCCAACTCCGCGATGCCTGCTTTATCCTATAAAGCATCTTGCACACATTTCCGCTGCTCCTACTGTCTACGAAGCCCTCTGGCTGTATACTTATAGACGCTCTCTTCTAAAACATCATTTAGAAAAGCTGTCATGACACCCAACCATCAGATATCGTAGTCATGGTATGTAGCCGTGGCAAGTAGCAGGATCTGGATGGACTTAAGCATAGGCCCAGAAAAAGGTTTCATCATTAGCCACAATTGGTCTATGATGCAAACCTTTTAACAAGTCTAGTTTTGAAAGTCTCAACTTTTCCATGTACACCAAGTAATCTTCTCAAGATATACTTGCTCCTGATTGGGATTTAACCCTTCAGATAAAGCAACCAAAGTCCATACTTTGTTGGTGTATAAGGATTCCATCTCAGATCGCTAAGCATCCAGCCTTTCTTACAGAGTCCTACTCCTGATGGCCTGGTCGAAACTAGTTGGGTCATCATCTCATGATGCAATCCTCGCTCCCACTGTCATAGAGAAACCAAAGTAACTCTCAGGTGGGTGAGGAACCCTACTAGTTCGGCGGAGAGGCTGAGGTTCGTTGGAATCTACTGAATCCTTTGGTTCTACCAAATCATCTGCTGTAGTTTGTATAGCTGGAACTCTTTTCAGTTCTACCTCACGACCACTAATTTCTTCTCAAGAAATTCCCTTTCACAAAGGTGGCATGTTTGAGAAACAAAACATTTTTGTTCCTCGGTTTGGTAGAAGATATTCCTTTGCTAATGCTTGGGATATCCAACAAACTTCCACAGACCAGACTTTGCCTCGAGCTTGTCCGGATTATGCTTTTAGACATAGGCCGGACAACCCCCAATCTTAACTTACTTAAGATATGGACTCTTCCCATTCCATATCACATATGAAGTGGTAGGCAGTTGATTTGATTTGAACCCTATTCAATAGGTATGCAGCTTCTCAAGTACATAACCCTCAAAAGGAAATATATAACTCAGTAGTACTCATCATAGAGCACACCTTATCATATAGGGTGTGATTGCTCCGCCCCGATACACCGACGTGCTATGGTGTATACGGAGGAGTAATGCTGAGAGAGAATCTCATTCTCCTTTAGAATAGTTCAGGAATCCCGTGTTCAAGTATTCTCCTCCCTGATCTCATCAAAGGACATAATACTTATACCCGTTTGTGGTCTCTACTTCTAACTTATATTCTGTGAATATCTCAAAAGGTTCGGACATGTGTTTCAACAGGAACATATGTCTGAATCTTGAGAGATCATCTGTCACGTCCTGAAATTACGGAACATGACTGGCACTTAAACTACGAAACGTCTCGAGGCGTACGTAATCTAAGTAAGCCGAAAACCCAGAAATCCAAACCAAGAAAAGTAGTAGAATGAAGGAAAACCAATTCAAATCAAGTAGTTTAATACCATAAACCAAATTATGCGTTTTTTTTAAAAACATCAAATATTTACTGAAATTTCGGCAGAGTCTCCTTTGTAAATACTGGCCCCCAAACGGGATACAACATGAATAGTATACGAAATCAATAAAAGGCATCCCCAAGCGGGAGCTAGCTCTT
The DNA here is from genome assembly GCA_030015575.1 of Agapanthus africanus. Classification (NCBI taxonomy): domain Eukaryota; kingdom Viridiplantae; phylum Streptophyta; class Magnoliopsida; order Asparagales; family Amaryllidaceae; genus Agapanthus; species Agapanthus africanus. The sequence goes on from CM057341.1 coordinate 663,851,890, forward strand.
CGTCAATCGACGGTCACAACTACACAAGCAATATAATATACAACGCCAAGGGCGAGGATCAAAACTCAAAAGGGGCTCAAAACAACAAGAAATCCACGGAAAAAAATAACGCGCGACTCTAAGGTCGAAAGAATAACATCACTGTCTCTAGCTCAAAAATAAATATATGTTTGGTTGATGGAACTTCTAGATACAACTGAATAATAATATACAATGTATAATGATGGGTACGATACAAATAAACCCACCTACTAGCAAGTCACCCGAAAGAAGCAGTGCCAGCAAAGCCGTAATGAAACCTGTACGGCAAAATCTGCAAGAAACTGGGGCACAACGGGGGTGAGTTGCCAACTCGTGAAAAGAATACATCTACGAACAAAAATCGCATGTATGACGCAATCCTAGGTCATACGATCATAATATAAAATCCTCAAATATATAACCAGCAACCCATAACCATGGCTAGGGCAAATATCTAACCCAAGTGTAATCCCATGTGCCCGTGTCGGTGCCTCAGGTAGCAATGTATCATATGGATGATGTATGAATGCATGAAACAGAATGCATGTACTGAAGAAAACTGCTTTCATAAATCAGTGAGATTTCTGTATTTTAAAAATGAGGTACCATAAATGAAATCAGCATAAAACAGTGCCCAGCATCGACACAAAACAAGTGTCCAAATATCTCGATATCTCTGTATCATAATCTCTGTACCTCAATATCTCAAAATCTCAATGTCTCAATCATAATATCTAGGGCGCCGTCAGTCCAGACCGGCCCCTACCATCCATCTCAAGACCACGACGGTATCCTCCGGATATCCGACGCGTCGGGTAAAATCACCGGTCGGTAGTGCTCCCCTGCCAGGCTCAACGTCAACAACACGACCTTCTCGTCCCGGGGTACCACACCGGGCCCACCATGTACCCGAAACGGTTCATCCAACTCCTTGAATCGGGTCTCGAAATCCATCAGCAAACTCATGGTGGACGACTCATACATCATGGGAAAACCGCGCTTTTCATTTAAAAAGAGAGAAAAGAAGTTTGTATAAGTTTTGCGGTTTTCCCCCAAATCCAGAAAATCTCATGGAAATCTGAATCCAAAACCTCAATAGCACGTAAAATAGTGAATATATGCATGAGAATCCATGAATGCGGCATAACAATGAATAACAGTATGCATGAAGTGACAAGTAATAACTACAATGTCTAAACTGGCATATAAGGCAAGTACACTAATATCATGTCTAAACTATTAGCTAACAATCTATGTCAATGAAATAGTATTTTCTAAGTGTACGTGACATGGCAATTACCGATGACGATGTGTGTGAGCCGGCAAATAAGTGTACGTGGTACATACGCATCATCAGTAATGGTGCTGGTGTCCTAACAGCATAATATCAACAATGCAATATGAAATAACAATGTAAGTATGCGATGTGGAGCGAGCAACCATAACGAGCGGGAGCTAAATATTAAACAATGGTGCCATTTGAAATAACACAAATCGTGGGGTTTTGAAAATAAGGGCTACGGTGGTTTTAAGAAAGGATACGTCTTTTGAAATATCCGTAGATCCCTTGGCCTGTCCTTTAAAATACCCATGATCCACTAGTTTTGAAATAGGTAGGAGTCTAATCTAATCTAACAACTACACTAAACTATACGGCTGAACTAACAAGCTGAACTACAGGTAAGGAAACCGCCTATCATCTGAGTCGATACAGATACATACCTGTATATGTATAGTCGGTGATCCCGCCTCAAAAATATCATATCCGATACCATATCTATAGTCAGACATCCCAAGTCAAGAGTGCGGATCAATCATCAATATATAGCTCGTACGTAAATCCGTCGTACGGCATCCCAAATCTGGGTACGGGTCAATATCACATTCATCATACTATTCATCAGGTATCATCTTTATCAAATATCATGATCGGGGTACTGATCTACATCTAGTACAATACTGATACCGCCTAAGTATGCATGCACGTGTGTGAAACACTACGTCAAGGACCCGCTACAACGTCATGCCGTAACTCAAATACGAACCCTGCCATATCACCGATCTCACGGCCTCAAATCAAATCTCATCGACTCATCTCAAATCCCAATTACTATTCTCATCATCCATGCATGTATATATGAATGTATATATGCATAGTCCCATACCCACGCGTATATACATATATACACATCCCTATCTACGCACAAGAAAGTAATGTACGCAAGTCTGTGTGTGCGTATGTGGGTATAACAACTACTCTAGGGTTTCGCAACTAACCCAAAGGTAATCCATGAACACATAATCATATCATGAATAAACATTCTCGTATCATAAAACACCTATATAAACATATATATATGAACTATACTATGGACTGCGGGGGTGCTATACGCCATCCACCCGACTTCTTCCCGTAGATATAAATCTACTCACCTGGTCCTCGCTCCCCGGTGCCGACGTCGCCACGCGCTTGCTTGTCGTCTCGAAGTCCACATGGGGTACCTACATATCATAACGCACCGTATCGCATTAAAACCAAATTCAAAATCGAAACGGCATACGAAAATCAAATCGGCACGCGTATCACGCATAGGTCAAAACCTATCGCCTACGCATGCAAGAATAGCCAAACCAACTCTCGATGTCGATGTATAAACGTCAAACCATCGAGAAAACCCAAACACACTCATTTGCGCATTCACGAACACTAATTATAACATAAAATAGGTTAAAATTCACAAAAACCCCAAATTCACCTTAAAAGTCATTTATCCGAAAATCTAGCAAGCAAAAATTACCCGTTCTAGTACAAAACTCGACGTTTAAACAAATCTAGCGGCCATAATACTTATTAAATATCTTAAATAAGTCATAAAAACAATTTCCATAATTTAATCCCAATAAATTTCATTAACCCCAAAATTCTAGTTTACAATATACCCAATTTTAACAATTTTATAGCAAAATGCACAAACCACAATTTAGGTTGGATTTCCATGAACTAAAGTGTTAAACTACACTTTATAATGTTAATGAAGTCATGAAAAACCTAATCACATTTTTAATCCCAATTATTTAACCAATTTCAAAAACCTAGTCAGCAAATTAGCATAATTAACACAATTTTTAAACTAACCTTTAGCAACTAGCTACTAATCTTGTTTTAACATGACATAAGAGCCTAAATATATCACACAACCATACACCAATTTCACAAAACCCTAACTTGCATTCAAATTCTTCTCTTGAATTTCAAAACTTGCAACTAAAGCCTAATTAACACTTAAGTAATTTAGCTTTAAGAAATTAACTAACAAATTAAGCAAAATGTTTAGAATTATACCCAAAAACATTTGAAGATCCACAAGCACCCATGGCCTCCCAAATTGAAACCTTGTTCCCTAGATCCATGCTAGATAGGCAAAGAAATAATGGGTAAGAGTTGGATTGGAGAATTTTTGAGGTTTTAACTTGATTTTTGGGGCAAATTGATGAAGTTTTTGATGAGAAATGAGGGGATAAAATTGGGGGGGGGCTGCTATTGAGGAAGGGTCGGCTGGAATTGAGGGGGAGAGGAGAGAGAGTGAGGTGGAGAAAGTGAGGAGAAAAGACAAGGTTTACACCCCTTTGACTTTCTTTCATTTTCATTTCTTTTCTTTTCTTTTCTTTTCAAACAAGAGGTGATTGGAGAGAGAGAGTGGGGGGAGGGCTGTCAAGGTGGGGCTGGCTATATGGGGAGAGGGAAAGAGGGTGAGGTGTGGGTGTGTGGGTTTGGGAAAAGATAAATGTATTACCCCAATTCCCATTAACGCTAATTTCACCGAAAAAAGCCTTTTTCTTCGATATTTTCTAAACCGTTTTGACAAACCATTTCATTTCAAAAACCACATGATAAAATTTTGTTTAATGTGCTATGATGCACAAAATTTGTTTCAACTCATTCCAATTTGTAATTTTCCCTAATTAAATGTATTAGGGACGGCTTAAAATAATATTAAAATAATTAATTTCGGAAAAATTTTCAGAAAATTTGAAATTTCACCAGTGGCTCAATAAACACCAAATACTAGCAATTCCATAGCTAGAATATGTATATTTAATTTTATAATAAAAATATTTGTATTTTGACTTTTTACAGAAAACCCCCTTATTTTACCGATTTTCTGAAATTTCACCGAAACGATTTTCAAAACGTTACATCATCAGAGAATGTAATGAAGTATAAAGAACCGGTCTTGGCATGTGTAGACAGGGGACCTTCATATATCAACATGTATTAACCCAAGAGTTCACTAACTATTTCTCTGTTTCCAAAAACAGAGCTATGGTCATCTTATCTCTGTGACATGACCAGCAAGTTTCACAAGATATAAATTCAAACTAATTTAAATATGCATATATATGTAACTTTAGCTAGTCGGGTCGCATTGATATGACCTAGTCTACAATACCTCAAAAAGGATTCGTTCATTTCTGAACTCTTCCTCTTGTGTGTGTTCTGTATATTAAGAACAGTAGTTTGATTTAGAACGTCAATGCTTTTAGATAACGTGCCTGAACCGATCAACTCTTGATATAGGAAATGTTCAAAATATTATCCAACAATACAAAATTATATAATTTCTTTACTAATAAAGAGACTTATATGATGTTGTATATCAGGTTCGGTATCTAATAACATTCGTTCAGAATCAATGTATTCTGGTAATACATGGTGACAGTGACCGACAGACTTGGCTGCAACACTTGCACCGTTTTCTGTCTCATGAAACTTATCATCTGTTCTCAGTTCTCTACCTTTCTGTAGCCCATGTAACAGATTACATATGCGGGATCCTGATCCGGTATCTCATACCGAGGACGTAAAGGATACTGAGAAACAGTTCTATGTGATGACACACCCGAAGATGATGCATCAGCATGCACTTTCTTCGTTTGGGCGGCACGGGAAATCTGGTATTCCCCAATTTCCTGCTCTGTCTTATAACAATTATAAGTTGGAGCGGGACCAACGTTCCCCGGCTCAGTAAAACAAGCGGGTTCGGTCAATATATCCGTTTTATTATCTTGATTAAGGCGTGACATGGTCGCTACCTGGAGAGAGAAAGAAGAAAACACTCAGCGTATGCTCTTGCAAGATTAGATTGGTTATCTAATATATCTAATCAGGATGTCTCCCACCGTTTTAATCAAATCTTCCTTCAAACCCTAAAAGGAAAGACTAGCCGGGATTAATTACACGCTACAAGTTCGCCAATCTTTCAGCCAGGCCAGTGTCGGTACTTTGAGGGAGGTCCCCCGTGCTTTCGCACGAACCTAATTAAAGTAAACCTCATTTTCCCAGAGGCGTAATCCCGTTAACACCTTTCTAGATACCTACTTGATCGGCTAATTGTAATGTATAAAACTCTCCCAGGAGTAACTCTTACTCGCAGCGGGTATCGGGATCCAACTATCTCATAGAAGGTATGCAATCTCATTGCAAATTTCAGCACTTGAAATTCCCGATAATTTTGCCCCTAGCACCCTATGACCTTGACGGAGGTCAACAAACCATAGGCTACTAGTCAAGTTCAACCCGTCATTTCTTGATTGAATCAAACCCACCCGCACGACCCTTGACGGAGGTCAACAAGGTCGCACGACTACCCTAATCCAATCTGCATCATATGCATAAGCAGATAAATACTAGTTAGCTACCGCACACTACGCCTTGACGGAGGTCAACAAACGTAGCACGAATACTAAGTAGGACTTATCTGAAATGGCGGAGGGCTACGACAGGTTTTTTCTGAAAGCCTATTGCGTAATGAACTTGATATCGTTGTAGAATCAAATGATTTTAAAATGGAATGTTTTTGAGGCTTTTCTAGTTTTGCTAAAGGGGTCACTCCCGGTGAAGGGATCGTCGGCCCTTTCCTCATCGAATAAGGTGCAGGATATTTCACAAATATCACTATGCAAAGCAAAACTCCAAAAGCAATCAAAAGACAAACCGAGTGTTGCAGTATCTGCCAGTTATTGCTAAAGGGGTCACTCCCGGTGAAGGGATCTCGGCCCTTTCCTTATCGAATAAGGTGCAGGATGTTCTACAAGGAACACCGCGATGCAAAGCAAGAACTGTAGCTACCTGTTTTTGAAAATTCGATTCCACAACATCTTTTAGGTTTCTTTTTCTTTCATTAATCATATTAATGAAGTCCCATCATTTAAACACCTAAACATCACAGATAAATACGACGTACACTTATGCCATCCGCATTCGCCTCGATGTCCTCTCGTGCACCGTTAGGTTAGGTAACTAACGGCAGAGCGGGGCAGGGCTAGCGCGGGTGTAAAACATAAGTAACGTCTATATAATATATCATATATACTATATACAGTATCTATCAGAACATATCAAATGAACACATCACAGATAACGCAGCAGAAGAAACATATGAAATATTAGATATACTAGGACGTCCGTGTTTTATTTTGAGCCTCTATAAAACACGGATTCCACGGTCGCGATGAATAGCCAAACCCACACCCCTAGACCCCTACGAGAGCGGCAAGCAACCCTTCCAATTCTAGAGTTAAGAGACCCGGACTCGACTCCTCGAGTTGGTCTCCCACTGGACTCTAGAACCCGGTTACTTGTGCACTCCTCCTTGGGTGTATCCTAGTGCGGAAAAGTAAATAATATACAAATGGTGACAACAACCTCATCCCGGAAGTGCCCCAAAAAAAGAATATTACATACATTAAATTTACATGAATGAAAATGAAAAACACTCATCTCACATAAAAACCCCCCGGCTATTCAGAACGCGACGATCCAATATAACATATCCAGCAACACATAACATCACATGTCATCAACGTAAGTAAATATGCCTATCCCAATTGTCGTTGACATATAGCAACGAAACCGGCGTAACACATATTACACTTACGGTCGCAGAAAAAAAAATGTAAAACTACAACAGTTGGAATCCGCAACCTCTTTAGATATCGCATGCCTAACAATTATAAACCCCGCATTTTAGTTTCTATATCGAAAACACTTTTCAATATCAAGTCGGGCAATTCAACAAGATTCCCGATAAGTGATCGAATGCTCGTCGCAAACTTTAGTAGACGGCCGCACCCCCGGATGCCGTCGACGAAGTGCACTAAGGCGGAACACCGCTGCCGCAAGCACCCGAATGGATGCTTTCGGTGACGGGGTTCTCCTACAATCACTTGGTCGGGGCTATGGGGCATGGCTGTCTATTAAGTTTACCCGGCGAGTATCCGCGTACGCTACGTGATTGCGACGGATTTTTGATCGCATCAAAATTCCGTGGCAACCGATCATCTGAGACTAAACTGCTATGTTTATAATATTCAAATTAGTTATCTCATAACTACTTGTGGATTCCAAATATTGTATCACATTCCAGATAAATAGACAATGTTAAACTTTCCGATCGAATGATCAAACACCCATGTTTTCCATCTAGTTCTCAACACTTGAGGGGAGCTTAAAAACATCCATCACATGCCACAGTACCAATGGTCCAGCCGTAGAAGGGTCAAGCCAACGCCTCACATGTGGCACGCCGTACTGCCCCAAACCCTAAGGTTCAAAAGGCAGTTCAAGACGGTCACATAATCGAGTTAAGGTTTGTTGTCTTCTAGAGGGTCCATCGCGTAACTTGCACGATCTAGACGTTCTTAAACAAACGGAAAAATCCAACACTTGGCAATTTTCCGGGTCGGGAAAAAGTGAGTTATTGATATCCGTTCGAACTTTTTAATACTTTCTAAATATCCGGAAAACACATAACAAAATTAAATTCTCCGATCGAATCGACGATTACAAAATAAACCCCAAAATACTCAACACTGGAGTCAGAATAAAAAATACCCAGAAAGATATACTCACAGAAATAGACATTACTGTAGAAAAACAAAAGCCTATTGCTACAGTACGGCCGCGGATCCGCGGCCCAAGAGAGGTATGGCCGCGGTTCCGCGGTGGGTTTTACTGTTCATGGGTTCGTTTTCTACAGTAATGTTTATATTTACCTGATGATTTTTTTAGGTATTTTTAATTCAGAAAAATCCCAGTTTTGAAAAATTTTCCAGAGAGGGGGTTAATTTTGACATATCGGGTTCGATCGGGGTTTTAACTTTGTTAACACATCGCCTAATGTTTTAGTTAGGCTCTGATACCACTGTAGGGTTACTAGGCACACTAACAAAGATCTACAAGGCATCAACCATGCCGGAATAAAATTTTAGCCGTGCCGAATAACTCTAAACAAGATCTTTGCTAGAAAATTAGGTTAACACATGCAAGTTAAACTCTTTAACACTAAGTGAATACGAAATACAACCTTTGTAGATCGGTCCTTCACTTCTTAAGCTCTTTGTTGTAGTCTCTTCACTGCGATCAACAAACTCCCGGACTCTCGGACGGCTCCATGAGAAAATTGCAACGGGATCGCTTGAAGTCTTCGAGGCCGAAGATGATCTACGTCGAGGGAATATGAACTCAAGCTTCTACTTCACTAACCAAAGAATTAGTGAAGCAAACACCCTAAACTAAAGTGCCAGTCTAGTAGAGGATGGTGAGATAGGAAATGGGTACACTTTAGAATTTCTTTTCTCACTTTGTATCTCTCTCTTTATCAAACCCTAGAAAAGAATTGAAGGAGGAAGAAGATGAGCTCAAAATGAATATGAAACTTAATCAAGAAAGAGAATGAGCTAACCATGGTGAGTGAGTATCATATACTAACTCTTGTAGAGACATTACCATGGCTAAGTGTTATGGTTAGGTTAACTAATAATCCATAGTAAAAACAAAGTTAGTGGAATTAGTCAATGCATCCACAAGCTTCTTGCATTTATCTAGTCCTCCACTAATTTTGTAATTACTTTAGATATTAAAACCCACCATAATAAATAGCATGGTGTATGTCTTACACACCCCAGTATGATGTATCATCAACCATGATACAAATTTGTACACTAATAAATATATATTAACTTGTGCACAAGTGAGAAAAAACCCTAAGTGAACAAGTGTTAGTTAATGTAAATTAGCATATCTAATTTACAATTATACACTAAATTATTAAATCAACACTTGACTTAATAATCCGGTCATATCTCATATAACCGACTAACAAACATTGTATCGACTTATCGAATCAACCCTTGATTCGATAACTTGGTTAAATCGCATATAACCGATCGACACAAACATCGTGAGAATAGAATACGGTATCACATACATGCATTATTCTCGGTCCCACACATATCACATATGCGCACCTATCTCGTTTTTCCTGAGCCAGTATAACCTCTATGTAGGACTCTAAAGACTCGTCAATACGCCGGCAGTTGGTGATGATCGTATCAAGTACCCACAAGCCATCAGCGGTACTAGCTGGACGTAACGGCTATCCGGGTATTGAGCGATCAGAAGATCAGCAAGCAAGCCCGCTCCAACTCCTGTAAAAGCCTGACAGTGACACTACCGTACAGTCCGGTCTCCTCGTCTGATATGTCGCATATCAAGTCTAGGAGTGGTAAACGTCAGACCCCAATAACCGATAAGTCATGCCGATATGAGGCTCATAACGGGTCGAGAAACTACTAGTAACACTTACTGGTATATCTCTAAACCAGCCCTGGCCAGGGACTTCCCTGTTATGGCCAATCGAGCATAGCGCAACATCAACCCCCAATACCGGGAGAGACGAAACCCCTCCTATCGCTCATTGCCTCTATGTGACTCGGGACTGTATCCAAAAACCACCGTTTTGCACGCCCTCTTGGACGTGGTAAGGTGGAAATCAAAGCACAGTAGGAATCACACAAGACTCTATGACGATCTCGGGTCTACAGACTAACCTGTACCAGTGTCACCAGAGAACTGCCATCTGACGTAAGGTATAATACCATCTGGGAGTTCTCGGCGAGTCTGTCCAGTGTACCCAGTCTCTACTGAGCACCCGTATATCATCTCTGATGTCAAACACCAATGGATATGGGATCATCCATCGCCCATCTGTATGGGTCGAGAAGGTATACGCTAGTCTACTCTGGTATATCGATGCCCCGTCTCGATACACCCACGACTAGGGACCTTGAAGGATGTACTTATGGACTACCATGTCCCCACTAGTATGATCCGTATCATAGTCCAGGTAGTCAAGTACACATCCTAAGGGCTTTACCAACATGTAACAGAGAGACAATCAACATACACGTTAAGGTAAAGAGTAACCAGATAGCATACTATCATGTCGAGCAAGAAAGTCCTCCCTATATATGTCCAAGCATCCACTACAATATACATCACATGTATAGTAATGGCCTCTAGGGCATACATATAACTAACATTGTGATGTGTAGGTAACCCCACGAGGACTTCGAGATGACAAGAAAGCGCGTGACGACGTCGGCAACGGAAAGCGAAGAGTAAGGTGAGTAGATTTATATCTATGGGGGAAGTCGAGTGGATGGCGTATAGCACCCCCCGTAAAGTTGTAAGAAATGATGTGATGTGATATAGATGTGAAAGGTTCCTAGGCACCCTATAGTGGTCTCACAAGGCATCGAACATGCCAATTTAAAATTTTTGGTGCCGAGAAACCCTAGACTACGGATCTTAAACTAGATGTTTAGGCGAAACTAAAAGCTAGTTAACACTTAACTACTAGGATACGGAAATTACAACCTTTGTAGATCCGGATATCCACCTCCACGGCTCCGCAACGAAGTCTTCTCGCTGTCCATCTTGAAGCTTGAACTCTCGTGACGGCTTCATCGGAGAAACGTGCGGAATAGGTCGTCGGCTTTGTGTCAAAGACGATCTACGTCGAGGTTGCACAAACTCAAGCTCCGACTTCACAAACTTGTGAAACTTGTGAAGTAAACACCCAAAACAACTTGGCAAGAGGTAGAGGGTGAAGAAATAGGAGGTGGGTTCAGTTTAGAATTGGATTTATCTCACTAGAACTCAAGTTGCCATTGTTGTAGCAAGCTTGAAGAAGAAGAAGAAGATGAGCTCAAGAAAAGAATATGATAAGTCTTATGATAAAAATAAATTTAAATCAAAATACTTATCATAACTTGAACTAGGGTTAAGTGTAGAGAATAAACCATGGTCACTTTAGAGGGTTAGGGTTAAGCATGAAGATAAGGATGGTTAGCAAAGTCAAAGCTTCATGAAGCTTCAACTTAAAACAAAAAGAGCCACCATTCTCATCATAATCCATTTCAAATAAATAAATAAACAAATAAATAAATAAATGAATATGCAAAACCCTAATTATCAAATTAACCATGGATTAATTCTATACACTTAACTAAATGATCAAGTATCATCAAACATGATACAAAAATGTGCACGAAAGCATATCACATATACAATGTGCATCAAGTGAGAAAAATCCGTTTAAAGTGAACCAATACTAGTTAATGCAATGCAATATATCAAATATATAATTATGCATTAAATCATTAAATCAACATTTGATTCAATGATCCGGTCATGTCGCACATAACCGACTAGAATCCAATGTATCGATATATCGAATCAATGATTCGATAACTAGGTCATATCGAATATAGCCAATCGAAACATATATCGCGAGAATGAAATGCGGTATCACATACACGCATTATTCTCGGTCCCGCACATATCTCATATGCGCTCCTATTTCGTTTCGCTTGAGCCAGGAAACCTCTGTGTAGGACTCTAAAGACTCGTCAATACGCCGGTAGCAGATGATGATCATATCAAGCACCCACAAGCCGCAAGCGGTCTGCTAAACGTAACGGCCACCCGGGTATTGAGCGATCAGAAGATCGACGAGCTAGCCCGCTCACACTCCTGCGAATCCGACCAGTAACACTTACCATACAGTCCGGTCTCTTCGTCTGATACGTCGCATATCAAGTCTAGGGGTGGTAAACTTCAGACCCCAATAACCCGATAAGTCGTGCTGATGTGAGGCTCGTAACGGGTCGAGAAACTACTGGTAACACTTACCAGTAAATCTCTGATCAGCCCTGGCCAGGGACTTCCCTGCTACGGCCAATCGAGCACAGCGCAACATCAACTCCCAATACCGGGAGAGACGAAACCCCTCCTATCGCTCATTGCCTCCATGTGACTCGGGACTGTACCCAAAGACCACCATTTTGCACGCCCTCATGGACGTGGTAAGGTGGAGATCAAAGCACAGTGGGAATCACACAAAACTCTATGACGATCTCGGGTCTACAGACTAACCTGTACAAGTGTCACCTGAGAACTGCCATCTGACGTGAGGTATAATACCATCAGGGAGTTCTCGGCGAGTCCGTCCAGTGTACCCAGTCTCCACTGAGCACCCGTATACCATCTCTGATGTCAAACACCAATAGATATGGGATCATCCATCGCCCATCACATGGGTCGAGAAGCGTATACGCTAGTCTACTCTGGTATATCGATGCCCCGTCTCGATACACCCACGACTAGGGACCTTGAAGGATGTACTTATGGACTACCATGTCCCCACTAGTATGATCTGCATCATAGTCCAGGTAGTCAAGTACAAATCCTAAGGGCTTTACCAACATGTAACTATAAGACAGTATAAAGAGACTAGTGTACATGTTAAGATAAAGAGCAACCAGATAGCATACTATCATATCGAGCAAGAAAGTCATCTCTATATATGTCCAAGCATCCAATATAATATACATAATATGTACAATACTGGCCTCTAGGGCATACATACAACTAACAATCTCCCACTTGCACTAGGGCCAGCTGCTGTAGTATCTCATACCGAGCATCCCGAAGAGTCTCTCAAACTGTATCTGGGGAATGGCCTTCGTGAGTGGATCCGCCGTGTTGTTCTTCGTGTCAACTCTCCTGACCTCGATCTCCCGGCGATCAACTATCTCCCGGATCAGGTGATACCGCCTCAGAATATGCCTGGACCGTTGATGGGACCTGGGTTCCTTGTCCAAAGCCACCGCTCCATTGTTATCGCAATACAAAGGTATTGGACGCTCAATGGATGGAACCATACCAAGTTCAGTAATGAACTTCTTGATCCAAACAGCTTCTTTAGCAGCATCGTTGGCAGCGATGTATTCAGCCTCCATCATCGAGTCTGCCACGGTTTCCTGCTTGGAACTCTTCCAGCTAACCGCCCCTCCGTAAAGGGTAAAGACAAAGCCCGACTGCGACTTAGAGTCGTCCTTATCACTCTGGAAGCTCGAATCGGTAAAGGACTCCACTTGGAGTTCTCCGTTACCATACACCAAGAACATATCTCTAGTCCTTCGCAAGTACTTGAGAATGCTCTTCACAGCTGTCCAGTGACTCTCTCCAGGATCAGCTTGATACCTGCTCACTACACTTAGTGAGTATGCTACATCGGGTCTGGTACATAGCATCGCATACATGATAGAGCCTACCGCCGAAGCGTAGGGTATCCCTTGCATGCGAGCTCTCTCCAAATCAGTCTTGGGAGACATCTCTTTGGAGAGAGTGACTCCAGAGATCGTGGGCAAGTTCCCACGCTTGGACTCTTCCATACTAAACCTCTTTAGTATGGTGTCAATGTACCTGGATTGGGACAATCCCAAAATCCGTTTAGATCTATCTCTATAGATCCTAATTCCCAATATGCAGGAGGCATCACCAAGATCTTTCATTGAGAATCTTTGTGATAAGAAAAGCTTGACCGATTGCAGCATAGGAATATCATTTCCTATCAAGAGTATGTCGTCCACGTACAATACGAGGAAGACAACCTTACTCTCTGCCACCTTCTTGTAGATACAAGGTTCATCTGGATTTTTGACGAAATCAAACTCTTTGATAACGACGTCAAAGCAGATGTTCCAACTCCGCGATGCTTGCTTTAATCCATAAATGGATTTAAGCAGCTTGCACACCTTCCCGCTGCTCCCACTGTCTACGAAGCCCTCTGGCTGAGTCATGTACACGCACTCTTCTAAATCACCATTTAGAAAGGCGGTCTTAACTTCCATTTGCCAGATTTCGTAGTCATGAAAGGCAGCAATGGCAAGCATGATTCGGATGGATTTAAGCATAGCCACTGGAGAAAAGGTCTCGTCATAGTCCACACCTGGTCTTTGACGAAAACCCTTTGCTACAAGTCTAGCTTTGAAAGTCTCCACTTTCCCATCTACACCAAGTTTCTTCTTGAAGATCCACTTGCTCCCAATGGGTTTTACCCCTTCAGGAGCAACTTCCAAAGTCCATACTTTGTTGGTGTACATGGATTCCATCTCGGACCGCATAGCATCTAGCCATTTCACTGAGTCCCTACTCGTGATGGCCTGCTCGAAGTTAGTTGGGTCATCATCCTCCATGATGCAATCCTCGCTCCCACCGTCCATGAGAAAACCGTAGTATCTCTCAGGTTGGCGAGGAACCCTACTAGATCGGCGGAGTGGCTGAGGTTCATTGGGAGCTACTGAATCTTCTGGTTCCACTAAATCTTCAGTTACTGTTTGTGTATCTGGAACCTCTTCCAGCTCTACCACTTTGCCACTAATTTCTTTTTCAAGAAATTCCTTTTCTAAAAAGGTGGCATATTGAGAAACAAACACTTTTTGTTCTTCAGCATGGTAGAATAAATATCCTTGGGAATTCTTAGGATATCCCACAAACTTGCAAAGAACTGACCGTGCCTCGAGTTTGTCTGGATTTTGTCTTTTGACATAGGCCGGACAACCCCATATTTTAACTCGTTTAAAATATGGTCTCTTCCCACTCCATATCTCATATGGTGTGGTAGGTACAGATTTAGATGGAACTTGATTCAATAGGTATGCTGCTGTCTCCAGCGCATATCCCCAGAAGGAAATAGGTAACTCAGCTGTGCTCATCATAGAGCGCACCATATCTAATAGGGTGCGGTTCCTCCGTTCAGATACACCGTTGTGCTGTGGTGTATATGGAGGAGTCAGCTGAGAGAGAATCCCATTCTCTTTTAGGAAGTCCAGGAATTCATTGCTCAAGTATTCACCTCCTCGATCTGATCGAAGGATTTTAATACTTTTTCCGGTTTGGTTCTCGACTTCTTGTTTATATTCTCTAAATTTCTCAAAAGCTTCTGATTTGTGTTTCATCAGGAACACATATCCGAATCTAGAGAGATCGTCAGTGAATGTAATGAAGTACGAAGAACCATCCCTGGCATGTGTAGACATGGGACCGCATACATCACTATGTATCAGTCCTAAGAGTTCGGTAACTCTTTCTCCGTGTCCCGTAAACGGAGTCTTGGTCATCTTGCCTTTGAGACATGACTGGCAAGTGTCATAGGATGAAAATTCAAACGGATTTAAATATCCATCCTTATGCAACTTAGCCAGTCGTGTCGCATTGATGTGACCCAGTCTACAATGCCACAAGAAGGATTCGTTGAGTTCAGAACTCTTCCTCTTATGTGTGTTTGTTATGTTTAGAACTGTTGATTGATTTAGAACATAAATGCCATTGCATAACGTGCCTGATCCAACCAACTTTTGGTTATGGAAAATGTTCATAACATTGTCCTGTAATACAAAATTATATCCTTCTTTACTTAGCAAAGAAACCGATATAATGTTGCATATCAGGTTCGGCATGTAATAGCATTCGTTCAGAACCAATGTATTACCAGTTGGTAATACAAGGTGATATTCCCTGACAGTCTTAGCTGCAACAATTGCACCATTTCCAACCCTAATGTCTTTATCACCTTCTCCAAGTTCTCTACCTCTCCTTAGCCCATGTAACTGATTACATATATGGGATCCCGACCCGGTATCCAATACCCAGGACGTAGAGCAAATGGAGAAACAGTTCTCAGTAACGAACACACCCGAAGAAAATGCATCATCATGTACTTTCTTCATTCGGGTGGCATGGGAATCCTGGTATTCCCCTATATCCTGTTCATTCCTATAACTCTTATAAGAATGAACGGAACCAACGTTCCCCAGCACAGTATAACATGCGGGTTCGGTCAATACATCCATATTATTATCTTTATTAAGGCATGAAATGGTCGCTACCTGGAGAGAGAGAGAAGAAAACACTTTAGCGTATGCTCGTGCAAGATCAGATTGGTTATTATCTTATCTAATCAGGATGGCTCCCACTGCTTTTTATCAAATCTTCCTCCAAACCTTAAAAGGAAAGACTAGCCGGGATTAATTACACACTACAAGTTCGCCAATCTTTCAGCCAGGCCAGTGTCGGTACTTTGAGGGAGGTCCCCCGTGCTTTCGCACGAACCTAATTACTGTAAACCTCGTTTTCCCAGAGGCGTAACCTCGTTAACACCTTTCTAGACACCTACTTGATCGGCTAATTGTAATGTATAAAACTCTCCCAGGAGTAACTCTTACTCGCAGTAGGTATCGGGATCCAACTATCTCATAGAAGGTATGCAATCTCATTGCAAATTTCAACACTTGAAATTCCCGATAATCTTTTGCCCCTAGCAGCTATATGACCTTAACATAGTCAACAAATCATAAGTGCTAGTCAAGTTCAACCCGTCATTTCCCGATTGAATTAAACCCACCC
Organism: Agapanthus africanus; assembly: GCA_030015575.1. Classification (NCBI taxonomy): domain Eukaryota; kingdom Viridiplantae; phylum Streptophyta; class Magnoliopsida; order Asparagales; family Amaryllidaceae; genus Agapanthus; species Agapanthus africanus. The sequence continues at coordinate 663,868,505 of CM057341.1, forward strand.
GCACGACCCTTAACATAGTCAACAAAGTCGCACGACTACCTTAATCCAATTGCATCATATGCTTATACAGATAAGCACTAATTAGCTACCGCACACTACGCCTTAACATAGTCAACAAACGTAGCACGAATACTAACTAGTACTTATCTGAAATGACGGAGGGCTACGACAGGTTTTTCTGAAAACCTATTGCGTAATGAACTTGATATCGTTGTAGAATCAAATGAAGTTTTAAAATGGAGTGATTTTGAGGCTTTTCTGGTTTTGCTAAAGGAGTCACTCCCGGTGAAGGGATCTCGGTCCTTTCCTCATCGAATAAGGTGCGGGGTATATCATATATACCGCTGTGCAAAGCAAAAACCCAAAAGCAGTCAAAAGCAAACCGAGTGTGTAGCATCTGCCAGTTATTGCTAAAGGAGTCACTCCCGGTGAAGGGATCTCGGTCCTTTCCTCATCGAATAAGGTGCGGGGTATATCATATATACCGCTGTGCAAAGCAAGAACTGTAGCTACCTGTTTTATTTTAAAATTCGATTCTACAACATCTTAGGTTTCTTATCTTTCATTAATCACATTAATGAAGTCCCATCATTTAAATACCTAAACATCACAGATAGATATGACGTACACTTATGCCATCCGTATTTGCCTCGATGTCCCCTCGTGCACCGTTTGGTTAGGTAACTAACGACAGAGCAGGGCAGGGCTAGCGCGGGTGTAAAACATAAGTAACGTCTATATAATATATCATATATACTATATACTATATCCATCACAGAGTCACAACACAGATATCGCAGCAGAATAAACATATGAAATATTGGATATACTAGGACGTCCGTGTTTTCAATACGAGCCAGTATAAAACACGGATTCCACGGTCGTGATGAATAGCCAATCCCACACCCCTAGACCCCTACGAGAGCGGCAAGCAACCCTGCCAATTCTAGGGTTAGGAGACCCGGACTCGACTCCTCGAGTTGGTCTCCCACTGGACCCCAGAACCCGGTTACTTGTGCTCCCCTCCTTGGGTCTATCCTAATGCGGAAAAGTAAATAATATACAAAGGGTGACAACTTCCGCTACCTGGAAGCGCCCCAAATGAAAGAATATTACATACAAGTTTTTATACATGAATGAAAATGAAAAACACTCATCTCACATAAAAACCCCCGGCTATTCAAACACGACGATCCAATATAACATATCCAGCAACACATAACATCACATGTCATCAACGTAAGTAAGTATGCATACCCCAATTGTCGTTGACGTATAGCAACGAAACCGGCGATATGAACATACTACACTTACGGTCACAGAAAAGAAAGTGTAAAACTACAACAATTGGAATCCACAACTGCTTTAGACATCACATGCCTAATCAGATATAAATCCCGTATTTTAGTCTCATTATCGAAAACTCTTTTCAATATCATATGGGACTAAATTGCTAGATTTATAACATTCATTCAGTTATCTCATAACTACTTGTGAATTCCAATTATTGTATCACATTCCAGATAAACAGAAAATGTTAAACTTTCCGATCGAACAATCGAACACCCAAGTTTTCCCAATACAGATCAACACATGAAATAAGTGTAACAACATTCAGTTCGTACCTCAGTACCAACGGTCCAGCCGTAGAAGGGTCAAGCCAACGCCTCACATGTGGCACGCCGTACTGCCCCAAACCCGAAGGTTCAAAGGGCAGTTCAAGACGGTCACATAATCGAGTTAAGGTTTGTTGTCTTCTAGAGGGACCATCGAGTTACTTGCACTACTTAGAACGTCGTTAAACTACGGAAAAATCCAACACTTGGAAATTTCCCGACAGGGGAAAAGTTGGGTATTTATATCCGGTCGAACTGTTTAACATATTCTAAAATTTATCCGGAAAGCCACACAGACAAAATTTGATAAACCCGATCGAATCATCAAAGCTCCAAAACATCCCAGATTATTCAACACTTGAATAAATTTTAAAAATAACCAGAGAAGTCAGCACAGAAAACAATGAATTACTGTGCAAAAATTGGATGATGACGTCACAATTTTGCCGCTTATCCGCCGCATTATCCTTCCTTATGCCGCGGATCCGCGCCAATGTGTACTGTTCATCAAAAAAATTTTGTGCCGAAATTCTTATATTTCTCTGCTGGTTTTTCTGCATATTTTTAATACTGAAAAATCACTGTTTTTAGAAAAAGTACAGAGAGCACATTTTGGAGTTGGTTTCGGGTTCGTTCCGGTTTCAAATTCCGTCTGGACTTCGCCTAAGGCTCTAGCTAGGCTCTGATACCAGTGAAAGGTTCCTAGGCACCCTATAGTGGTCTCACAAGGCATCGAACATGCCAATTTAAAATTTTTGGTGCCGAGAAACCCTAGACTACGGATCTTAAACTAGATGTTTAGGCGAAACTAAAAGCTAGTTAACACTTAACTACTAGGATACGGAAATTACAACCTTTGTAGATCCGGATATCCACCTCCACGGCTCCGCAACGAAGTCTTCTCGCTGTCCATCTTGAAGCTTGAACTCTCGTGACGGCTTCATCGGAGAAACGTGCGGAATAGGTCGTCGGCTTTGTGTCAAAGACGATCTACGTCGAGGTTGCACAAACTCAAGCTCCGACTTCACAAACTTGTGAAACTTGTGAAGTAAACACCCAAAACAACTTGGCAAGAGGTAGAGGGTGAAGAAATAGGAGGTGGGTTCACTTTAGAATTGGATTTATCTCACTAGAACTCAAGTTGCCATTGTTGTAGCAAGCTTGAAGAAGAAGAAGAAGATGAGCTCAAGAAAAGAATATGATAAGTCTTATGATAAAAATAAATTTAAATCAAAATACTTATCATAACTTGAACTAGGGTTAAGTGTAGAGAATAAACCATGGTCACTTTAAAGGGTTAGGGTTAAGCATGAAGATAAGGATGGTTAGCAAAGTCAAAGCTTCATGAAGCTTCAACTTAAAACAAAAAGAGCCACCATTCTCATCATAATCCATTTCAAATAAATAAATAAACAAATAAATAAATAAATGAATATGCAAAACCCTAATTATCAAATTAACCATGGATTAATTCTATACACTTAACTAAATGATCAAGTATCATCAAACATGATACAAAAATGTGCACGAAAGCATATCACATATACAATGTGCATCAAGTGAGAAAAATCCGTTTAAAGTGAACCAATACTAGTTAATGCAATGCAATATATCAAATATATAATTATGCATTAAATCATTAAATCAACATTTGATTCAATGATCCGGTCATGTCGCACATAACCGACTAGAATCCAATGTATCGATATATCGAATCAATGATTCGATAACTAGGTCATATCGAATATAGCCAATCGAAACATATATCGCGAGAATGAAATGCGGTATCACATACACGCATTATTCTCGGTCCCGCACATATCTCATATGCGCTCCTATTTCGTTTCGCTTGAGCCAGGAAACCTCTGTGTAGGACTCTAAAGACTCGTCAATACGCCGGTAGCAGATGATGATCATATCAAGCACCCACAAGCCGCAAGCGGTCTGCTAAACGTAACGGCCACCCGGGTATTGAGCGATCAGAAGATCGACGAGCTAGCCCGCTCACACTCCTGCGAATCCGACCAGTAACACTTACCATACAGTCCGGTCTCTTCGTCTGATACGTCGCATATCAAGCCTAGGGGTGGTAAACGTCAGACCCCAATAACCCGATAAGTCGTGCTGATGTGAGGCTCGTAACGGGTCGAGAAACTACTGGTAACACTTACCAGTAAATCTCTGATCAGCCCTGGCCAGGGACTTCCCTGCTACGGCCAATCGAGCACAGCGCAACATCAACTCCCAATACCGGGAGAGACGAAACCCCTCCTATCGCTCATTGCCTCCATGTGACTCGGGACTGTACCCAAAGACCACCTTTTTGCACGCCCTCATGGACGTGGTAAGGTGGAGATCAAAGCACAGTGGGAATCACACAAGACTCTATGACGATCTCGAGTCTACAGACTAACCTGTACAAGTGTCACCTGAGAACTGCCATCTGACGTGAGGTATAATACCATCAGGGAGTTCTCGGCGAGTCCGTCCAGTGTACCCAGTCTCCACTGAGCACCCGTATACCATCTCTGATGTCAAACACCAATGGATATGGGATCATCCATCGCCCATCACATGGGTCGAGAAGCGTATACGCTAGTCTACTCTGGTATATCGATGCCCCGTCTCGATACACCCACGACTAGGGACCTTGAAGGATGTACTTATGGACTACCATGTCCCCACTAGTATGATCTGCATCATAGTCCAGGTAGTCAAGTACAAATCCTAAGGGCTTTACCAACATGTAACTATAAGACAGTATAAAGAGACTAGTGTACATGTTAAGATAAAGAGCAACCAGATAGCATACTATCATGTCGAGCAAGAAAGTCATCTCTATATATGTCCAAGCATCCAATATAATATACATAATATGTACAATACTGGCCTCTAGGGCATACATACAACTAACAAGATGTACATTTATGTGTTATTGAGAGATATGAACACTTAGCAAGAAAAGCTTTAGGGGATCATAGGTTAATGATAGCGAGAATTGAAGAAAGTGGTTTAGTTGGTTTCTTAGTCGCGAACCTTAGAGTGAGGTTGTTACCCATACACATGCACACACGGGATATGATTTTAGGTGTACTAGTTTTATGTATGTGTATAGATGTGGATGCGTGGGTTTATATATATACATATACGGGTACACGGATGATAGAGGATAGTATATTGTACTTGGAGGTGAGTCGATGTGATTGGGCTTGATGCCGTGAGATCGGTGATGTGATTTGGTTCGTATTATGAGATACGACATGATATTAGCGGATTGATGGGTGATGTGTATTCACACACACGCGTACATATATGTTAATGATATTAGTATTGTACTAGACTTAGATCAATACCCCTATTCACGATATGTGATGATAAAGATATCAGATGAGTAATGAGATAAATATGATATTTAACCCATACCCAGATTTGGGATGCCGTACGATAGATTACCGTACGAGATATAATTATGATGTTAGATCTGCACTCTTGACTCGGGGATGTCATATGATATATTGTATCGTACGTGATACTATTGAGGCGAGATCACCGACTACTAGATATATATATATATATATATATATAGATCGACTCAGACTTAGGTGGATTCTCTTACCCTTTTGACTGAGATCGAGTCATACTCATTTTCAAAAGTGGAGAATCGTGAGTATTTTAAATACCAAACTGTATGACTCGTATATTGGGTAGGTATATTTTCAGGGTTGCTGTTACTACATCACTTTCTGTATATTCATGATGTTTCATCGCATTGCATGCTTGTACATATGTTATCTGTAATTATTATGAAACCCTGCTAAAAGGACACTGGCACCATTACCGATGATGCGTATGTTCCACGTACACCTGCTTGCGGGCTCACACACATCATCATCGGTAATTGCAATATCACGTACACTTTAGAGAATATTATTTCATTGACATAGCTTGCTAGCTGATAGTTGCAATATGTTATCGCTTTCATATGCTAGTTTAACTATTGCACTCATTGCATGATATCAGATGCATTCATATATTCATTGGTTATGCAGTATTATGGAGATTTATGCCGGTTTTCACTGTTTATTGACATGGTGATTTGATGATTTCGGATCCTTCTTGACATTTTCTGGATTTGGAAACCGCATGTGAAAGTTTATTAAACTGATGAATTGTTTTAAAGAGAAAGATGCGGTTTTCCTTGATATGATGAGTATTGTCCACCATGATGTTTTCTCGGTTCTGAGATGGTTTTCGAGACCCGATTCGATGTGGGTACTTGGTGGACCAGGTATGGTACCCAGGGCAAGAAGCTCGAGTTGTAGATGATGAGCCCGGCAGGGGCAGACTGCCTACCAGTGATTTGTCTAGCACGGCGGATATCCGGAGGATACCGCTCGTGGTCGTGTGATTAATGATATGGGCCGATCCGGACTGACGGAGCCTGAGGTATTGGGATATTGAGATATTGAGATTTGAGACACTGAGATATTGAGATTTGATGATGCAGGCCAATCCGGATAGCCGGAGCCTGAGATATTGAGATTCATGTTTTGTGTCGATGCTTGACACTGATTTCTCTATTGATTTCATTGATGATATTCGATTTATATACATACAGGAATCTCATTAAATAATGAAAACAGTTGTCTCACTCATGATGTATTCTGTTTCCATTCGTAATGCATTCATACATCATATATCTGATATGTTGCTATCTGAGGCACTGACACGAGCACGTAATATTGCACTTATATGTAGATGGATTAGGATATTATTTGAGGATATTACTTGATATGACCTAGGATGCGTCATACATGCGATTTCTTCTCTGTGATGTTTTCTACTCACGAGTTGGCAACTCACTCGCGTTGTGCCACAGTTCCTTGCAGATTTTGCCGTACATATTTCGTTGCGGCTTTGTTAGCACACTGTTCCTTCCGGGTGATTGCTTTGGTAGGTGGGTTCACTTGTATCGTGACCACCATTGTATATTTGTTATTTCAGTTGTATCTAGTAAAACTCCATCTACCAGACTTGTTTATTTGATAGAACTAGAAGACCAGTGTTTATTCTTTCGACCTTAGAGTCGCGCTTGTATTATTATGGTTTTATGGTGGATATGTGCTTTCTTTTGAGTTTTGATCCTCGCTCTTTGACGTTGTATATTATATTACTTGCGTGGTTGTGACCGTCAATTGACGAAGAGCTAGCCACCGCTTGGGGATGCCTTTATTCATTTTATATGCTTTATAAGGTTTGTACCCATTTGGGGTCAGTATTTACAAAGGAAACTCTGCCAAAATTTTCAGAAAAGACTTGAGATTTTAAAAATGCATATTCGGCTTATGTTGTTAAACTTCTTGCTTTAAAAGTGGTTTTTCCTTCACTCTACTGCTTTAATTGGTTTTGATTTCTGGGTTTTGGCTTACTTAGATTACGTACGCCTCGAGACGTTTCGTAATTTAAGTGTCGGTCATGTTCCGTACTTTTCGAGTCATGACAAAGACTCTGTAATCGACAAAGACTACTCCCGCCGACAGAAGAAAATGAAGGTTCGGCAAGAGGAGGACCATCCCGCAGCCATACCGCAGAAGGTATCACGGATGCCTGTTGCAACGGCTCCCTCAACTTCGACCGCCCATAAAAGGAGAAGGCCGAAGAGGATCCCCGTGTCTACGACAAATCTCACGGGCACTGAATCCAAACGCCCCAACTCTGGGGGCATGATTGTGCGTACTGTCTACATGGTTGCCGGAAAAGAGGAAAACCGTGCTTCTACGGGTCATCGACCACTCACACGGTCTGTGACGAAAACTCAGGAGCAGCAACAAAAGCTCCAAGAGATGCTGACAAAGATGGCCACACTTACTGGGAAAAAGGAAAGTCCGGAAGCATCGTCGGATCAACGCCAGGAGCAAGAAACCGACACCGAGTTCCTACGAAGGATGCTCTAAAAGAAAGATAAAGAAGTCGCAGAACAAGCTGCTAATATAAAACAAATGGCGCTACTATTCCAAGATATGGTCGGGATGATGATCCAGCCGAAGATCCCCCAATAATCATTGAATATGAAAGAGGGGAAACATCAAACCCTCTTCCGGCTTTATCAGCAGCCAAGGAGGAGACGATCTCGAAAGCGGTGCTTGATGACTACATAGCTCAACAAATACGAGCTCATCGGGCAAATGAAGCAACTGGCCAAGTCGTCAGAACTGGGCGACCCTATCTAGGCTTGTACGATCAAATTAAGTACCCGCCTGGATACACGATCCCTAAATTTCACGTATATAAGGGGATAGGCAATCCCCATCAGCACGTCGCTCAGTTCAGGGCTCTGTGCGGCAATACTAAGGGTGATGACAAACTGCTGCTTCGCCAATTCATCGGCAGCCTAGCGGAGACAACTTTTGAATGGTACTCGGAGCTTCCGAATGACTCCATCAAAACGTTTACGGAAATGAAGCTGTTATTCACCCAACGTTTTGCAAGCGCCCACGAACGAACCCCGATCACGGCCTTGATCAATACTAGGGTGAAGCCAGGAGAGACTTGGGTTCAGTATGCAATTCGGTGGCGGAACTTATGGTCGAGATGCGAACAATGCATAGAAGAAGCTTCTGCTGTGGGCATGTTCATAGGGACCCTTGACCAGTAAGCGACTATATCCCAGTTTATGATGTTTTTCAAGCCGACCACCTTCCAGGCCTTGATCGATAAGCTGGCCCAAATGGACCAGATGGGCTATAGACCATCCTTCTAAAAAATGGAGCTTCGAAATGAAAAAGGTAAAGGGAAAGCGACCTTCGTCGCCAACGCTCAGCAACAGCCAAGTGGTCTAAAACCAGCTGCTCGCCAAGGCAACAAACCGTGATTCCTCGACGAGAAGTTGAGTCGTCCTTACTCATTCCCTCGGGATAAAACGAGGAGACTTTTCGAACTAGCGGTGCACAACAAGCTTATCACCCTGCCGGATCCGAAGCGCCCACTCCATCCCGGTGACGTCAACAATCTCAACTATTGCCCCTACCACCGAATGTTGGGCCATCCAATTGAAGATTGCTTCGTCATCAAAAGCTGGATTGAGGACCAGTACCAGCAAGGCAAATTCGCGCTGTCTGAAAACTGGAGGGTAAACCCGCTACAACCACATGCTCTGAAAAAGATGGACACGTTGGGGGCATCATGCTTATTCATAGAGGAAGCAACATGGGAAGTAGATCTTTCGGCAAAAACTAAAAGAATGCTGAAAGATCTTCAAGCATGCTCGGCAATCAGGTAGAGAAGCCCGCTAGAGCAAGAAATCATAGAGGGGAAGCTGAAACCACGACCAACATCAGGAATTGGTAGCGATGGGCAAAATACCCAGGCCCAGCCGACGAAGTCTTCGAGGAAGAAAAAGAAGACCAAAAAGCCCGTGCAGTCTGATGACAAACGTACAGATTTGCAAAGGCATATTGACATGCTGGAGGAATATAACCAGAAGGCGCGAACCCCAATCACGCTCTAAGAGTTTCTCGACCATATCCTTGAAAGTGGAGATAATGACAATGACGAGGGAGATGACTCATCAAAAGAACCCGAAGATTATGTGGCATGTTGCCACATGATCTCTCATTCGTCGCTAAATAACGAAGAAGTTGACTCGGCGTTAAAAGATAACAAAAAGGAGAGGGGGACAGGATCGGTGCCAAAATCCTTGAAACCGTCAGACGAGATGATCGACATGCTACTGAACGAAGCCCGTCAGAAGTGCAAAGCTTATCAAGAGCGTGAAATGGCCATATTCGAAAGAGCCAGACGTCGACATCGAGCTGAAGAAGTCATGGTAGGGATGAGTCACAAAGTTCTCCAACTAGATCGAAGCACACCCGCGGAAGACAAAAGCAGGCTTAAGGCAAGGAAACGGTTCGCTAAAGCCCTATCATTGGGAATGAAGCTGCCATCCTCCAAAGGAAAAACTCCTGGCGGTATACACCTTGACGAAGCGGATGTACATCCTAGCTACTGTTTATACCATCAAAGAATTGTGCACCCTACCGAAGAGTGCAATACCTTTAAAAACTGGTGGCAGGGATATGTTGCCCGCCAACAACACTTCAAGCGATTGAAGCGTAAGGCTCGTCGGGAGCAGAGAAGCATGACATATGAGAACAAAAGAACTGCAGGCAACTGTCACATGGTTTATACCAGGGGATCATAGGTTCTTACCTTCGGGAGTGATTCTGACGAAGAAATAGCCCTCGGCCCTCTCTTCAAGGAATCCACCTCTGGAAAAGAGAAGGAGATAAAGAACTGTGAAAACATTCAGCTGCGTAGTCGTACGTTGCCCGAAAAGAATCTCGGACCTACAAACAAGGGATCGAACAAAAAAGACAAGGGGAAGGAAAAAGTCCCTGAGGATATCGCCCTCGATGATCGAGCCGTTGAAGAGCTGGCAGCCAAGGACCAGCCCAAGAAAAACAAAGTGGATTACAATGTTCTGGCACACCTGAGAAAGATACCCTTGTAGCTAAGCATTTTAGATGCCCTTCTGCTGTCTAAAGAGGCGTGAGATTCTCTGATCAAGGCACTACAAGAGCCTGACCAATTTCAAGCTTTCCTTGCCGAAGCAAAGATGAAGGACGAGCTGGAAGAAGTGCACACAGCTGACATCACTTTCGACGACGAAGATCTCCTCCTCGGAACGTGCGAGCACAACCGTCCCCTGTATGTCACCGGGTAATGCCATGACATCAAGATAGGGAAGATCTTAGTTGAAAACGGGTCCTCTGTCAACCTCCTAAATGTGAGGGTGCTAAAAGAAATATGCATGAGTGTTCAACACCTCGCTCGGGATAAAATCACCATCTCTGGGTTCGACTCCCAGTCATCTTGGACGTTTGGGTCTGTAATACTGACATTGCGCTTTGTGCTGCTCGTCACTGACATCAAATTTCACGTCATTGAAATCAAGACCTGCTGCAATGCTTTGCTCGGCAGGCCTTGGTTACACGAGTACAACATCATCCCTTCTACACAACATCAGTGTATGAAGTATTTCAAAGATGGTCTCGAGTATACCATGACTGGGGAATTAAACCCATTCTCCATAAATGAAGTTCGAAAGTATGAAGATGCAAAGTATTTCCTACCAAACTTTGAAGACACGGAAAGATGCCATAAGCCGGATAATAAGCAAAAAGCTATCACTACTGTTCCGGTCTTCGGGAGCGATACCGAGGAGGAAGAGGAGATAGTCTATTCGTCACCACCCCAATGCAACAGGCCGGGACCATCTACCCCTATTCTAGTCTTTGGCAGTGACTCTGAAGATGAAGTCAACGCAGTGTTCTTGGTCCGTCCATCAATGTTCTTGGTCCGTCCATCAATGTAGGCCTTCACTAGAGATGATCAGAGTTTGCAAATCGCCATGGTTCCGTGGCAGCACTACAGAGAGCTTGATACGCTTGAGACATATAGTGTGCAAGAGCTGCAGACATTTTACGTCCCTTCCAGGCGAAGAGGTGAAAAGACGATCCTATTCTACCGATCCACGGAGAATAAAGTCGAAAGAGAAGTCTGGCATGGTGCTGATTTTGCGCTCGACAAGTTCCAACCAATCCGTCTGCCCAGATACTATGCAGAGGGATTGAAAAGGTTATTAAGATGCTAAGGCGTACCCTTTAAGAAAGCCGCGCGACAGGCCCAATTCTGCAACAGGATCTGGAATGTTCCCGGAACTCAGCGAAAATTGCCCAACGGAAAAATGGAAACGATCGGGCTTGGATATGTCCAGTCCAAGAAACGGGAGCAGTTCTATGGCTGCCATGTCATAAAGGACCTTGATGAAGAAGAGGATGCTCTTTTAAAAGACGTTGACGCTGAACCAGAACACGGTCCTGTTATAAAAATTCCGAGTTCGTCGTTTGAAGAACAAATGGACAAGCTGGTGAAGGAAGAGAGTCAAAAGGCTCGGAATGACCACAGCCGCGAAATGGCCATTTACGAGAAAGCCAGGACGCAACGTATCCTTCAGCAGGCCATGGAGGATGACAATGCCCTCCGCCGTCAGCCCGCCATGCATTCCCAAGACAAGAAAAAGGCCCGACGCGGAGACAAAAACAAGTTAAAGAACGGAAAAAATGTTCGGCAACGGAGAAGCGGGTCCAAGAAGCCTCGCGATCGAGAAAAGGTCAGCCGGAATCCATCACTGATGAAGAAGATGGATCGGGGATATTCCTTCCCTCAAAACTTGACAAGGAGAATCTTCGACCTTTTCATGAAACACCAGATGATGACACTCCCGGAGTCTCGGCACCCCAATCAAGCAAATGAAGTCCATCACCCGGATTATTGCTCCTATCACCGAGCGATAGGACATCATCTTGAAGACTGCTTCACTTTCAAAAACTGGGTCGAAGACCAATATCAGCTCGGCAGGTTCACTCTATCCAACAGTTGGAGGGTAGCCCCACCACAAAGGCATGTGCCAAAAGCAACGTATATAGCAGGAGTAGAACTAGATCAACATCGGTATTGGAAAAGATCTCGTACCTGTCATGTGATAACACTGTCAGAAGAAGGAGTGCCCGAGAATATGGACGACCTCTCCTGGTGCTTCGAAAATGAGGATGAAGATGAGTTGATCTCAGAATTTCTACCGGCGCCAAAAGAATTGGAAGATGGAATACATACTACTGCGGACAACCTAAGGAAAATCGACTTGGGGACGGCAAACGAGCCACGGCCAACATTCGTTAGTGAGTTGCTGTCTAAAGAACAGGTGGCTATACTAAAAGTCGTGCTCGTGCAGTATAAAGACTGCTTCGCATAGAACTATTCCAAGATGCCGGGGCTAGATCCAGAAATAGCTGTGCATAAATTGGCGATATCTCGAGACGTCAAGCCAGTCAAACAAGCACCAAGAAGAATGCGGCTCAAACTTGAAATGAGTATCAACGCCGAAGTCAAGAAGCTAATCGACTCCGGCTTCATCCAAGAAGTTCAATACCCTGACTGGATCGCCAATATTGTCCTAGTGATGAAGAAAAATAGGACGGTGCGCATCTGCGTGGATTTTCGGGACCTCAACAAAGCATGTCCGAATGATGACTTTCCCGTACCGGTTACCGAGCTGATGATAGATAACACGTCCACTCACGAAGTCTTCTCCTTCATGGACGGATCATCGAGGTACAATCAAATAAAGATGCAGCCCGAAGACCAGAAGCATACCGCTTTCCGAACTCCTCTGGGCATATTCTGCTACAAAGTGATGCCTTTCGGTCTGAAGAACACAGGTGCTACTTATCAGAGGGCCATGACGAAGATTTTCGATGACCTCATACATGAAATCGTCGAATGCTATAACGACGACCTCGTAGTGAAAAGCAAATCATACGAAGAACATTGGGAGCATCTGAAGATCGTGTTTCAGCGCCTCCAGAAATACAACCTGAAGATGAACCCTCTCAAATGCGCGTTCGGAGTTTCCTCGGGCAAATTCCAAGGATTCATCGTACGACACCGGGGCATCGAAATAGACCCTTCAAAGATCAAGGCGATTATGGAAATACCCCCACCAAGAACTCTTAAGCAACTGCGATCTCTTCAAGGAATGCATGTGTATATCCGGCGGTTTATAGCTAACCTCTCCGGAAAATGCCGCCCCTACAGTCATTTAATGAAGAAGGGGACCCCGTTCGTTTAGGATCGCAAATGCCAGAGCGCACTGGACAAAATCAAGAAATACCTGCAGAATCCGCCGGTACTGACCGCTCCGGTTAAAGGAAAGCCCCTCATCCTATACACAACCGCCTTTGAAGGTTTCTTAGGCGCGCTATGGGCACAGGAAAATGACCAAAGGAAAGAGAGATCCCTATACTATTTGAGTCGGGTTCTCCTGGGGGGCAGAAAACAACTACTCCTCTATCGAAAAACACTGCCTGGCTTTAATCTTCGCTATAACGAAGTTTCGACATTATGCTTTGGCGCATGAGGTCCATTAAAAGTGGATCCTCTCAAATATTTGATGTCAAGAGCCATATTAACAGGACGACTGACTAAATGGACCCTACTCCTAATGGAATTCTCGATAACATACCGACCTCTCAAGGCAGTGAAAGGCCAGGCCATCGCCGACTTCCTCGCTGAGCATCTGATACCTGCCGATTCACCCCTAAATTGCGAATTGCCATATGAGCACGCGTTTGACACGATCGACGAGGAGAGAAGAGAGAGTGATACCCGATGGGAACTCTACTTTGACGGGGCATCTTCCATGAAGAAGCGAAAGCACAACTTCCCCATAATCAAATCTAGGGTAGGCCTCATCTTCGTGACTCCACAAGGAGGGATAATGCGTTTTGCCTTTTTCTTGACAAAGACGAGGACAAACATTGAAGCAGAATAAGAAGCTTTGATAGAAGGTCTTGAGATCGTTATCGACATGGGAATAAAAAACCTCCTCATATACGGAGACTCCCAACTGGTCGTTAGTAAAGTAAACGGCGACTATCAAACGTGCAAACCAGAGTTGGTGAAGTACTGTTGGAGATAGTGCCCTCAGAGTCAATTATTGGATCACAGGCACGTGATTGCAATGATTGAGGGAGGAAATATACCGGTAGGACAGTCTTACTCAAGATGATAGTATGCTATCTGGTTTATCTTTATCATCGTGTACTGCTTTAGGTGACCTTACAGGTCACTATTGCACGTTGATAGAGCCCATAGGATTCTTGCTTGACTACCAGCAGTATAAGGGCGATCATATACGTGGGAGCTGGGGTCTATAAGCACATCCTTAAAAGGTCCCTAGTCGTGGGAGTTTCGAGACAGGGCATCGATTCTCCAGAGTAGACTAGTGTATACAGTCGAGACCCCGACGAGGGGAAGTGGCCGGTCTCACAAGCCACTGGTGTCAGTTGGTTCACCTAAGATGTATACAGGTGCTCATTGGGTTATGAGTACACCGGACAGGACTCGCCGGGAACCTGCTAGTTGGGATTATACCAGACGTCAGATAGCAGTTCCCTGGTGACATGTGTACAGGTTAGTTCATCGACCTGAGATCGTCATTTGTCTCGTGTGAGTTCCCACTGTACTTTGATTACTACCCTACCACGCTCAAAGGAGACGTGCAAACAGGTTTTAGTTGGGTACAGTCCCGAGCCACATGGAGGCAGTGAGCGGATCTGCAGGGGTTCGTCTCTCCTGGTATTGGGGGTGAGGTCGCGCTGTGTCTAGGAGAGCCATTACACAAAGCCCTCGGCCGAGGCAGAAGATTTACTGGTAGGTATTCCAGTAGTATCTCAGGATGTTCTGGGCTACACTCCGACACGACTTGTACCGCTTTTGGGGGTCTGACTTTTACCAACCTCCTAGGCCCGCCATGCGATACTCATAGACGAACAGACCGGACTGTACGGATATTGTCACTGACAGGCTCAGTAGGGTGTCAGGATGAGTTCGCTCATCGACGCCCCTTTTGGTCAATACCTGGTAGCCCGTCACGTATTGGCTAATACCTCTGACGTGCTAGTGGTTAAATCCACAGCCAAACTATTGACGAGTCTTTAGAATCCCCCACAGATCAGTTTCTCAAGTTTCGGGCGAAACGCTGTAGAGGCCGTATGGAGATATGGCAGGGTTCGATCAGATACGTGCGGTATTGCACGGATCGTGATCGGACGGTTTTTACTAGCGGGCTTTGGTTTAAGCCGGATCCTAGTATCGTACAGTGTAGATTTTGTCTCTTTGCATTTGTGTTCAGTGGGAATACAAATGCGGGCATGTATATGCAGTCGCGGGGTTTTCCTATAATTTATTACGGGATTATTTTTCTGAAGTTTCCAATTTGTATTCCGTTCCGGCCAGTTTTCCTTTGTTCCTTCCCTGCCAGACTTTTTCCGATGGAGGGGGTTATTTGCAGTTGTGCAAATTATCTTTTATGGAGGTGCTATTTGTATATGTGGCTTTATGATATGAATAGCATCATGAGATTCCTTTTTAATCACTTCCTTTGCATTAAGTGAGATGGGAATGGATGAGAGTTATGTGAGGCTTGATTTGGCTTATGGTCACCCTTTGCTTTTACTACTCTCACCTTCCTTCATGTTTTGATTTCTCCACCATTTCTCTCATCATAAGGCCGGCCACTTTGAGGGGTGAGGAGAGAGAGGTTTCATTTTAGTGAAGGAAAATGATTCATCATATTTCTAGCTTGCTACAAAATTCTTCATCACTCCAAAGTTCATTCATTCCTCCATCAAAGGCAACTTAAACCCCAAATGAGACAATATGTTCTACACTAGCCTACAACACTTCTTGGGCATGTCGACTCGCCAGCTTCGTGCCCGAGTTGCCTCGGTCCAGAGGTGGGAGCCCGTAAAACAACCCGGCGATGTGGTGCCCGTTTCGACGAGGAGGCGGCGACCGGAGATTCCGCGAGGAGATCGGAGTGGAGGCGAAGACCGAAGGACACGGATCGCTTGGTATAGCTTCTCTACCCTTTCTCGTATTTGCTAGTGTTAGGTTAATGGCCCGATCCGGGTTTTTAGTGCACGGTGGTGCCGGTTTTCTAGTTTGAAAAGTTTTTCGTTTCCGCATTCCGGCGTCGGATTGACGGCCGGGGCGCCGCCGTGCACTTACATTGGTATCAGAGCCACGCCATTAACCTAGTCTATCTTGCTCTAGTATGTTTAGAACTCGATCGAATAAAAATCCCAAAAACCGTATTTTCTAGTGCATCAGGTTTCTGTCGATTTTGTTTTGGCTCGAAAATTTTTTCAGTACATTGCAGAAACATGTGCAGGGAATTATAAGCATTCTGTAAAAATTTGGTCGAGTGACGTCATCATTCCACCGCGGAACCGCGGCCAAACCCACGCATTGGCCGCGGTTCCGCCGCGACTTTGACTGTTCATTTGACCAAATTTGTACAGTGGGCTTCTGAGTTTAAAATGGGGTTTTTGGAATGTTCTGTTTGGGTCCAGATTTTCTGTGAGTGCTACAGTAGTGCTTGGGGCCCACTTCGGTAAATTTGATCGATCGAATATTTTAAACATGTTAGTTCACAGTATTTACATTATATCTGCGACCGTGAATATCATTTGATCGGTAAATCCTGTCTAACTGCTATAGCGCTTTTAGACGGATTTGCGAACGTGACATTCACGTTGATGTTCTGTGTTGTGCTGTGATGTTGCGGATTGGTCGTGGGGGATAGCCTGGATGCAGTGGTAGTACAGTTTTGTTTTATATGTACATTTGATATTGCGGGACGAGCGTCCAACATGTGGACTGCCGTCACTGCCTGTTTATATTATTCTTTTGGGGAACGACCGGGTCGAGGTCGATGTACCCATTGTATGTATATTTTACTTTCTGTACTAGGTTTACCCCACGGAGGGGTGCACGGATAGCCGGGTTCTAAAGGGCAAAGGGCCCGCATCTCATGGCGTTGAGACGGAGGGGGCTTCACTTTAGAATTGGCGGGCTATTCGCCGCACTCATAGGGGGTACAGGTTGACCCAGGAGGGGTGCCTAAGTTACCGGATTCCGTGAAGTGCTGGGTAGTCCATTCACGTTGCTGAAGGGGGCTGCCTCGCTTCAGGTTTTGGCGGGTAACTTGCCGCGCCCGTAGGGGTCTAGGATTTCATTGCACAGGCTATCCACACGACCAGGGGAACGTCGGGTTTCAGTAGCGGCTCTGTGAAACCCGGGGATCCCAGATATCTGTATTGTTCTGTGATGCTGGTTACATTTCTGTGATGCCGCATTTTATCACGCCTTGAGCGAATATTATATATTGATATATATACTAGTAGATGTTGTATATGTTTTGCATCCGCACTAGTCCAGTCCCCGCTCTGTCGTTAGTTAAGTAACCTAACGGGTGATGACGGGACCCAGTGGCAAATACGGATGGCATATACGCACATCATTATTTTCGTTCTTTATTGGTGTGATCAATTGATGGGACTGCGATAATTCGGATCAATGCAAGATAAACAAACCTATTCTGATGTTGTTGGAACACTTTTCAAAAAGCTGTTATTGCAAGGACGTTCTCTTTTGTTTTGCACAGTGATATTCAGTTGGAATATCCTGCTCCTCAGTCGACGAGGCAAGGGCCGAGATCCCTTCACCGGGAGTGACCCCTTGGACAGAAGTTTGAGTCAGGGCAATAACTTCACTATAGCCGTTTACTTTTGCTTTGCATCGTGGTATTCAGTTGGAATATCCTGCATCTCATTCTACGGGGAAAGAGCCGAGATCCCTTCACCGGGAGTGACCTCTTTAGCAATGCTTTTCGTCCCTATATTTTTATAAAGCTATCCGGTTCCTTCAACGATATCAAGTTCATTACGTTGAAGGTTTTCGCCAGAAACCATTCGTAGCTCTCCGTCGTTTCATATGGTTAGTCAATAGTATTCAAGCTGTGTTTGTTGGCCATAGTCAAGGCACAGTGTTTGGTAGCTATTAGGTGTTCATATGCAGCATAGATAGATGCGTTGGTTTGGGACAGTCGTATAGCCTTGTTGGCCCTAGTCAAGGGCTTGTATGGGTGGGTTCAAATTAACCTGGACAATGACGGGTAGAACTTGACATGTGACTTATGATTTGTTGGCCTTAGTCAAGGTCATAAGAGTATGGGGCAAAAATCACATCGGGAGTTTCAAAAGAAACTGAAACTTGCTAGATATGCGCATACCTTCTGGATAGTGATAACGTGAGCGGATTCCGTCACGTTATCATGCGATGATAGTTGGATCCCGATTCCCACTGATGAGTTGGTTTACTCCTCGGGTGATCCCGACTAATTCTTCTTTCAGGTTTGGAGAAGAATTTGAGGTTATAGTGGGAGGTTTCCTGATTAGATAAAGTGATAACCATTCTGATCTAGGTTAGAGTGCACGCTGAGTGTTTCTTTTCTCTCTCTCTTTGGCAGCGACCATTGACCCGACCTTAGACTATGACTCAGTGACCAAAATTAACCGAACCTTCTTAAACTCTGGCTTTTGGATTGTCTGAGTTGCAGACCTCATTGCCACTCCTACTTTTACCCTTTTCTCCAGGACACCCCGTATCACTACGAACGTCCACTTCCATTGGATAAAACCATCGTATGGTTATATACGAACTCGAAGGAATTTATTCGAGGATGGTTTCCGGTTCTGGAGAAAACGAATAGGACTATTCAGTTGTCTTTTCCTTTTACCTTCTCTCAGGTTGCGAGTACTCCTTGGTTTAGGAGATAGTACACCTATTACGCAAATTGGATAGTCTTCTTCCAAACCATAGGCAGGTGCCGACCGGTAGGGAATGAAGAAAACCAATTAGCCTAACGATGGTGTACAGAAGGTATTAAGTAAAGACATATCAAGGGATTAGAAGAGGGCAAAGTAAATTGCGACTGCTATTCACGACCAAACCAAGTATTTCATTACCACTTCCACTTCACCTTTGTATTTCTCCAGAACACTCCGTATCACTACGAAGATCCACAGTTTATTTGGATACTCCATCGTATGGTTATATACGAACTCGAAAGGAACTTGTTCCAGTTCGGGGATGGATTCTGGTTCAGGAGAAATAGGAATAAGGTTTATTCGGTTGTCTTTTATCTTCACCTTCTCTCGCATTGCGAGTGCTCCTAGGATTAGGACAGTACACCCATTATGCTTATTGGATAGTCTTCTTCCAAACCATAGGCTGGTGCCGAAAGGTAGGGAAGGAAGAAAACCATTTAGCCTAAGAGGGTGTACAGAAGGTAATGACTAAAGACATATAAAGGGATTTGGAGAGATGACAAACATTTATACGGTTACAGTTGTGAATCTGGATAATGGAAGAGGCATTACTAGGAATACCGGGATACCCCATCGAAACATTTCAATGTTTCAGTTTCACTGTGTATTGTTAAAAGAAAACTGATTTCCCAATTGACACTAGCTCCAGGGTATGTATTTACCAGGTATGATTCTCACATCTGTATGGTTTTACAGATGTTGAGTGGGAGTAAGTTATTGGGAATTAGGTGATCATCCTCATTATATCGGGATTCGTTGTAATTGGTGATATTTGAGGAAGTCACCTGGGTTGTTTGCCGGACGGCAAATGTTTGGTTTTGAATATCCGTTGTTATGCACCAATTTCAAATTGATATATTTGTACGTCTATTTTCATAGAGTGAGATATGACTTTTTGAAATTATGTCTATAACATTTACCTATATCAGTGGATGGTTAGGTAAGGAGCATTGAACAGCGGTGTAATTCTTCATAACCATAGTACAGTTTTCAACTTACGACACACAGGGAATGAGTTATTAGACTCAAGGGACTTATACAGAGTATTGTATGCTGTCCAGTGTCCATTAGGACAGAGGGGTTGGTCCTCGCACTATATTCTGTTTACTTGTGACTTCTCTAGTTCTTAGACATATGTTTCGTGGAAACACAGGGTCCAAGTTTTGAGAAGTTATAAGTATATGAATAAAGTAGAGAACCATGTGTTGCAAGTATCGGGATTCTTCAAGGTGATCGAAGATGTAGATACTTGTGTATGGTATTCAGTTGATAGTAATGATTAAGAGAACTTGCTTCTCTTTCAGGTTACTCATAATTGGAAGCACTCCTAAGTTGATTAATGCTGATCGGCCCCTCTCTCCATTTACTTGACATGCACTGGAGACAGCTGCATGATTTGAATCTGGTTCAATTAAATTAGTGCCTCTGGTTCTATATTGGATATAGAACAGTTCATATCTTAACGATGTTAAGGTACGGGGAGTTGTCCAGCTTATGCTTAAAACCAGACTCTGGATAACTCAAGGCACGTTTCTGTAATGGCTGTTTGTGGGTTGACCCAGGCTATGACGAGGGTTGACTTTCTACCATCTGGAAGATCAATAGTGATATTGTTCTTGACTCGCCACAGTTTTAACAAAAATGGATTTTTTCAGAAAACAGTAGTGGGAGTATGGTAGAACTGGAAGTGATTCCAGAACCGCAAACGATTACTGAAGATTTGATAAAGAACCTAAAGATTCAATCTGGTTTGACATTCTATTAGCCACTCCGCAGATATGGTGGGTAACCTCAGGCGCTCGAGAGGTACTTCGGCATGCTCAAGGACGGTAGCAGGGAGGTTCTTGTTTACCCAGACTTGCCATTGCTGTTGTTCCAGACTATGAGACCCGGCAGGAGGATGAGTATAGCATCGTTCTAAACTAGCTTTAGAAATGTACGTCTATATGACTCAGCCAGAGGGTTGTCATGGTCAGTGGGAGCAGCGGAAGCATTGGTGGACATGTGGCTTATGTCTATTTATAGACTAAAGCGGATATAGCGGAGATAGATCATCTATTTCTGATGTGACAGTCATAGGTTTGACTTCATCAGAATAGGGGATGGATCTGTTAAGAAGGTGGTAGGGTGTGATGTCCTGGTATTTGGATGACATACACAGAGTAGGAAGTGATATTCCTATACTACGATCGGTTATTCTTTGGTTGTCACACAGTGGTTTCTCCACAAAAGGCTTGGATATTATATCAGACATTCTGGTTACTGGATCTATGGTATTAGATCTAGATTTGGGTAATTTCCCAATCTGGGTACTTAGACAGCATTCTATGAGTATTTAGAATGGACGACTCCTGGCACGGTAGTGTACCTGCAGGTAATGGAGTCACCCTCTCTAAAGGTGTCTTATAGACTAAAGTAGAGAGGGATGTGCATGATTGGCAGATCACTTGCTTAGGCAATTGAGTTAATCATGAGATGTCAAGTACCACACCAGATGTTATTCTTGCAGTAGATGCAATAAGTTGATATTGATCCAATCCTGGAGAAACATTCGGAAGCAGTTTTACAACATAAGTGGATGTTCTAGGGATTTGATAACGGCAACCTCCTTTAGGAGACGGTTATCATTCCAGGCTTCCAAGGTGACCTAGATGGCAGAGTGACTGTCAGAGTTATAGTTTTCCCTCTGACGAGGGGCAGTATTTTGGACAGGTGGTCCAGGTGGATACTGAAGGAAGGATGGCGCAGGATACTGATTAAGTTCAGTTGACGATACAGTCTAAAAGGTTTGGATTTGGAGTTCATTTATGAACTAGGTCCCATCAGACATCCAGACATATTCTAAGACAGGTATTGCTCTTTTCGGGAGATGGATTTCTCCGCGAACTTGAGATAAAGAGAGACATAGAAAGAAACATCACAGCAGATCCACTCACTGAGGCTATTCCTCGAACGCAATAGTTTCGCAAACGAGTTTTGTGAGACTGACTAGTAGAGGAGTTGGGTGTTCGGTATCACACGGGCTGTGAGTATGCGACATCGCAATAATTAGCCTTGAGTGCAAGTGGGAGATTGTTGGAGATAGTGCCTTCAGAGTCAATTATTGGATCACAGGCACGTGATTGCAATGATTGAGGGAGGACCTATACCGGTAGGACAGTCTTACTCAAGATGATAGTATGCTATCTGGTTTATCTTTATCATCGTGTACTGCTTTAGGTGACCTTACAGGTCACTATTGCACATTGATAGAGCCCCTAGGATTCTTGCTTGACTACCAGCAGTATGAGGGCGATCATATACGTGGGAGCTGGGGACTATAAGCACATCCTTAAAAGGTCCCTAGTCGTGGGAGTTTCGAGACAGGGCATCGATTCTCCAGAGTAGACTAGTGTATACAGTCGAGACCCCGACGAGGGGTGGTGGCCGGTCTCACAAGCCACTGGTGTCAGTTGGTTCACCTAAGATGTATTCAGGTGCTCATTGGGTTATGAGTACACCGGACAGGACTCTCCGGGAACCTGCTAGTTGGGATTATACCAGACGTCAGATAGCAGTTCCCTGGTGACATGTGTACAGATTAGTTCATCGACCTGAGATCGTCATTTGTCTCGTGTGAGTTCCCACTGTGTTTTGATTACTACTCTACCACGCTCAAAGGAGACGTGCAAACAGGTTTTAGTTAGGTACAGTCCCGAGCCACATGGAGGCAGTGAGCGGATTTGCAGGGGTTCGTCTCTCCCGGTATTGGGGGTGAGGTCGCGCTGTGTCTAGGAGAGTCATTACACAAAGCCCTCGGCCGAGGCAGGAGATTTACTGGTAGGTATTCCAGTAGTATCTCAGGGTGTTCTGGGCTACACTCCGACACGACTTGTACCGCTTTTGGGGGTCTGACTTTTACCAACCCCCTAGGCCCGCCATGCGATGCTCATAAACGAACAGACCGGACTGTACGGATATTGTCACTGACAGGCTCAGTAGGGTGTCAGGATGAGTTCGCTCATCGACGTCCCTTTTGGTCAATACCTGGTAGCCCGTCACGTATTGGCTAATACCTCTGACGTGCTAGTGGTTAAATCCACAGCCAAAGTATTGACGAGTCTTTAGAGTCCCCCACAGATCAGTTTCTCAAGTTTCGGGCGAAATACTGTAGAGGCCGTATGGAGATATGGCAGGGTTCGATCGGATACGTGCGGTATTGCACGGATCGTGATCGGACGGTTTTTACTAGCGGGCTTTGGTTTAAGCCGGATCCTAGTATCGTACAGTTTAAATTTTGTCTCTTTGCATTTGTGTTCAGTGGGAATACAAATGCGGGCATGTATATACAGTCGCGGGGTTTTCTTGTAATTTATTACGGGATCAGTTTTCTGAAGTTGCCAGTTTGTATTCCATTCCGGCCAGTTTTCCTTTGTTCCTTCCCGGCCGGACTTTTTCCGATGGAGGGGGTTATTTGCAGTTGTGCAAATTATCTTTTGTGGAGGTGCTATTTGTATATATGGCTTTATGATATGACTAGCATCATGAGATTCTTTTTTAATCACTTCCTTTTCATTAATTGAGATGGGAATGGATGAGAGTTGATGTGAGGCTTGATTTGGCTTATGGTCACCCTTTGCTTTTACTACTTTCACCTTCCTTCATATTTTGATTCCTCCACCATTTCTATCATCATAAGTCCGGCCACTTTGAGGGGTGAGGAGAGAGAGGTTTCATTTTAGTGAAGGAAAATGATTCATCACATTTCTAGCTTGCTACAAAATTCCTCATCACTCCAAAGTTCATTCATTCCTCCATCAAAGGCAACTTAAACCCCAAATGAGACAATATGTTCTACACTAGCCTACAGCACTTCTTAAGCACGTCGACTCGCCAGCTTTGTGCCCGAGTTGCCTCGGTCCAGAGGTGGGAGCCCGTAAAAGAACCCGGCGATGTGGTGCCCGTTTCGACGAGGAGGCGACGACCCGAGATTCCGCGAGGAGATCGGAGTGGAGGCGAAGACCGAAGGACACGGATCGCTTGGTATAGCTTCTCTACCCTTTCTCGTATTTGCTAGTGTTAGGTTAATGGCTCGATCTGGGTTTTTAGTGCGCGGTGGTGCCGGTTTTCTAGTTTGAAAATTTTTTCGTTTCCGCATTCCGGCGTCGGATTGACGGCGGTGCGCCGCCGTGCACTTACAAGTACGGCGAGAGAGTGCAACAATTGCTGACTCAAATCCTTTCCTACGCCCTGGAAAGCATACCGCGTGCGGAAAATAGCAAGGTGGACGCATTAGCCAAACTCGCTAAAGAACTGGCTGACGAAAACCTCGATGACGTAAGAATCATTGTACAAAACCGTCGGGTTCTTGCACCAGCAAAAATATCTCCGGAGTCGTCTGAAGAAAAGGAAGCGACTCAGCTAACAGTCCTACAAATAGAGGACCAGGAATAGGCTAAGGATTGGAGAGAAGTCTTTGTAGACTACTTCAAATTCCGTCGAACACCTGAAGATGCATCCTCAAGACATCAGCTCATGAAACGAGCTCTGTCTTTCGCCTTCGTCAATGATACTCTGTACAAGAGATCGTTCGACTCTCTGTGGATAAGATGCCTGGGACCGGAAGAAGCAAGGAGAGTCGTCTAAGAAACTCACGACAGACTCTGCGGTTCTCATCAAGCCGGGTCAAAGATGAAGCTGAAGATCAAAAGAATGGGCTACTATTGGCCCACAATGATTCGGGACTGCCTCGAATACGCGAATCAGTGCCACTCGTGCCAAATTCATGGAGACTTCATCCACCAGCATCCAAACCCGCTACACCCAACAGTAGCTAGCTGGTCGTTCGAAATGTGGGGAACTAACATAATCGGGCCCATCGAATCGACGTCATCCAAAGGACATCGGATCATATTGGCGACAACTGATTACTTCTCTAAATGTGCAGAAGCAATACAGCTAAGAGAAATGAAGATGGAAAATATTCTCCATTTCTTCAAGACACACGTCATCTATCGGTTCGGCACTCCGCGACGGATTATCTCCGATAACGGGCCAGCTTACAGAAGTCACAGAATCAGCCACTTCACACAGCAGCATAATATAGACTGGAGATACTCTTCGGTATACAATCCCCGAGCTAATGGTCTAGCTAAGGCTTTCAACAAAAACTTGACGAAGATCATAAAGAAGACGGTGTCCAAAAATAATAAGGACTGGCATGAGAGATTGCATGAAGCTCTCTGGGCGTATCGGACTACGTTCAAAACGACCACAAACACAACGCCGTACGCATTGGTATTCGGCGCTGAAGCAGTACTCCCATTGGAGATAAAGCTACCCTATCTACGAGTGGCGGTTCATTATGAATTAACAGACGAAGAGAATGCTCAACTTCGGCTTGAGGAGCTCGACGCCCTTGATGAAACTCGTCTCATGGCGTAGCAAAACTTAGAAGCTTATAAAGCAAGGATGACGTGCTCATACGAAAGATTAACTAGGCCGAGAACATTTTGCCAAGGCGAACTCGTGCTAGTGGTCAAGAGACGTATGATCCCCAATCGTGCCAAACGGGGGAAATTCGAGCTGAACTATGAAGGCCCGTGCATCATAGACAAGGTCTACCAAGGTGGGGCCTACCTACTCATGGATATACATGGCGAAAGACCTTTCAGGCCAATAAACGGCCGGTTCCTAAAAAAATACTACGCCTGACGAGTCACGGCCTAGGTCAACGATAGATGACGATGCCTATGTCTGCTCTCTATCTTTCCAACCCAAAACTCTATAAGTAGTATCCGGCGAAACCTTTCCTCAAAACCGTGCCACGGACCAAAACGTCCTTAAACTAAAAATGGACCGCAATGTCCTGAAACTAGCAACGGACCGAAACGTCTTTAAACTACTACAAACCGCGGCATCCTTAGACTAACGTGACAAAAAAAATAATAAAAAATAATAATAAAAAAACGGTACGTCCATAAGAGAAATGGGCACGGATGAAAACCTGAAAGGGCTCCGTGAGTAAAAACAGCAGGGCTACCGGCGAGTTTATGAAAACCCGAAAGGGCGCAGTTTCGTAAAAAAATTCATGCACACTTGCAAGGTCCTCTCGACCTTGTAAGGAGACAATACCTGCGTGAGATCCTTACGATTCATAAGGGAGCAACACACTTAGGAATCTCACGGTTTCATGTTCTATTTCACTCCCCGATGGGGGTTCTTTTCACCTTTCCTTCACGGTACTACTTCGCTATCGGTCACCCAGGAGTATTTAGCCTTGCAAGGTGGTCCTTGCTGATTCACACGGGATTCCACGTGGCCCATGCTACTCGGGTCAGAGTGTAAACTAGTGATGCTTTCGGCTACTGGACTCTCGCCATCTAGGGTGCAACACTCCACTGCTTCGCCTAGCAGCACGACGCTTGTATTGCTCTCCCACAACCCTGTTTTCACGGTTTATCAAATCTCTTCGTATCTAACGGAACGCTATTGGATCAAATGACAAAGACATTGCTGAGAAAGAGATGGCTTTTCCCGGATGAAATGAAACATTTGATTCATGTAACAGGGGAAAGATTTCCCATTCCTTAGCTGCAAAGATATGTGGCCATGAAAAAGGGATTAAGTGGAACAGAATTGGCCGGGTGGTAGAGTCGTGGAAACACTTGTTTATTCCATATTTTGAACCTTAGCTCCATGGAAAAATATGCTACTGCTGAAGCATGGAAGAATTGAAATCTTCCCCACGATTCCTAAGGAGAAATTACACTTACGAGATCTTCACGACTCGTAAGGAGAATCCCCTTATGAGACCCTCACGGCTCATAAGATTCAAAAGCCTTAAGCTACAGGGATCTGAACCTGTTCTTAAGCCATCACATTCCCCAGATTGCCCTACAAGTGGTTCAATATTGACCCTTGTATACAATCCACGGGCACAATAAACGTCTCCCTCACCAAGTTCCGCCAATGGCACGAAATGTCCTCATGTGGAGAAAGATTTGTAAGTCCCCTCGACTTATAAGGAGAAAACACTCTTGCAAGATCCTTACGACTTATAAGAGAACACGCACTTAAGAATCCTCACGATTCCTAAGGAGAAATCGCGCCTATGAGATCCTCACGACTCGTAGAGAGAAATACCTTTATGAGACCCTTACGACTTATGAATTCAAAATCCTTAGTCGACAGGATCCTAACCCTGTTTGCTAAGCCACTTTTGTTCAAATCGACAAAGGCAAATGATGATTTGCTCATGGAAATGTCCCAGTGGTAGCGATGCTGATGCCTAAATCGGTATCAAATTCCAAGTCCTTTCACGGTAAATGATGATTCGCTCCTGGCAATATTCTAGTCGTATCGATGCTGATGCTAAGATTGGCATTAGATTCCAAGTCCCATACTCGCAGCAAAAAGTCAGCGAGCTATAAATGTATATGAAATAGCCGAAATGATAGGGCAACTTGCAACAAAATCGGCAAGTAAAAGATATGCATACAAAAATAGCAGAAATGATTGGGCAACTCGCAATAAAAAGCAGCGAGTAAAAAGAAAAACAGCCGAAATGATTGGGCAATCGCAACTTTTGCAATAAAAAGCTGAAATGATAGAGTATCGCGGAAAGAAATAAAAAATATATATAATAATAAAAGAATGAAACTTTTGCCCTACAGGCGAATCCATACTAACCCCTGTATACAATCCATGGGCATAAAAGAAAAGGAAACTCCATTTCCCGACAGACTCTATCAAAGAGAGTGTCAGACCTCAATGGCAGCATCTGCATCCCAGGAGATCAACAACAGCGTTCCTCCTCATTCCAGCAGGATACGGATGCAACATCACCCATCGAAGCCACGACACAATCCTTAGTTCCAAGACTCTACAATTCACAGACAACCTAAAGTCAATCCTGACACCATAGAAAGCGGAACACGTCAACCACGACACCGCAGAAAATGGAGCAAGTCAACCCTGACACCGCAGAAAGCGCAAGTCAATAACGACACCGCAGAAAACGGAGCAAGTCAACCATGACACCCCAGAAAGCGGAGCAAGTCAACCACGACACCGCAGAAAACGGAGCAAGTCAACCATGACACCGCAGAAAGAGGAGCAAGTCAACCACGACACCGCAAAAAATGGAGCAAGTCAACCATGACACCGTAGAAAGCGGAGCACGTCAACCCCGACACCACAGAAAGCGGAGGAAATCAATCCTGACACCGTAGAAAATGGAGCAAGTGAACCCTGACACCGCAGAAAGCGGAGCAAGTCAACCCTGACACCGTAGAAAGCGGAGCAAGTCAACCACGACACTGCAGAAAGCGGAGCAAGTCAACCATGACACCGTAGAAAGCAGAGCAAGTCAACCATGACACCGCAGAAAACGGAGCAAGTCAGCCCTGACACCGTAGAAAACGGACCAAGTCAACCACGACACCGCAGAAAGCGGAGCAAGTCAATCCTAACACCGCAGAAAACGGAGCAAGTCAACCACGATACCGCAGAAAGTGGAGCAAGTCAACCACGACACCGCAAAAAACGGAGCAAGTCAGACCTGACACCGCAGAAAGCGAAGCAAGTCAACTCCGACACCGTAGAAAGCGGAGCAAGTCAACCCTGACACCGCAGAAAGCGGAGTACGTCAACCCCGACACCGCAAAAAGCGGAGTAAGTCAATCCTGACACCGTAGAAAACGGAGCAAGTCAACCCTAACGCCACAGAAAGCGAAGTAAGTCAAACCCCAACACCGTAGAAAACGGAGCAAGTCAACCCCGACACCGCAGAAAGCGGAGCACGTCAACCCCGACACCGCAGAAAGCGGAGTAAGTCAATCCTGACACCGCAGAAAGCGGAGCAAGTCAATCCTGACACCGCAGAAAGTGGTGTAAGTCAATCCTGACATCGTAGAAAATGGAGCAACTCAACCCTGACACCGCAGAAAGTGGAGTAAGTCAACCACGATACCGTAGAAAACGGAGCGAGTCAACCTTGACACCACAGAAAGCGGAGCACGTCAATCCCGACACCGCAGAAAGCGGAGTAAGTCAATCCTTACACCGTAGAAAGCGGAGCAAGTCAATCCTGACACCGCCGAAAGTGGAGTAAGTCAATCCTGACACCGCAGAAAGTGGAGTATGTCAAACCTGACACCGCAGAAAGCGGAGCAAGTCAACCCCAACACCGCGGC
The DNA here is from genome assembly GCA_030015575.1 of Agapanthus africanus. Lineage (NCBI taxonomy): Eukaryota > Viridiplantae > Streptophyta > Magnoliopsida > Asparagales > Amaryllidaceae > Agapanthus > Agapanthus africanus. Next base: position 663,897,590 of record CM057341.1, read on the forward strand.
AAGCGGAGCAAGTCAATCCTGACACCGCAGAAAGCGGAGCAAGTCAACCAATAATCCCTTGATTCGTTTCGACTTGTAGGGGAAAGCCTTAGGCAACGGGGATAAAAACCTATTTCCTAAGCACTGGGGCCCTGCAAGTCGGTCCAAAATGGGCCATTGCATATTATTCACGGGTCACACCCTCCAAAGTCGAATCTCGACAAGGAGAGAAACAACCATTTACGAGTCCTCTCAACTTGTAAAAGGGAAAAATTCTCTTGTAAGATCCTTACGACTCTCGAGAGAAAACATGCACTTAGGAATATTCACGATTCCTAAGGAGAAATTACACCTACGAGATCCTCTCGACTCAAAGGGAGAAAAGTCTTTATCTGACCCTCACGGTTCATAAAGTTGAAAAGTCTATGGCAGCAGACCTGAACCTGTTTCCTAAACCATCGCTACCCTACAAGGAGGTTAAGATGGACTGCTATCTACTATCTACAGGCCACATTTTCTAAAGTAACATGCCAATGACACAGCAAAGAAAAGAAAGCGATAGTACAAGATAAAAAATGTGTCTTTTATTCATGAATTCAATTGTGTACAAGATACATCATATAAAAGAAAAAAAATTTGAATGAATGCATGTTATTCATAGATTACAAATTTTCAGTCGATACAAAGGCGGCTACTAAGAAGGAGGCATCGTCAATAAGTGAGCAAGCTGTTCGCGCACTTCTCTCAACTCCTTTTCACGGTCAGCCGCCGTGGCCAACTCCGCTTCAATTCGAGCCCGTTGCTGCAAACAGGATGAAAGTTTCTCATCGATTTCCCGCTGAGCAACTTCGCGACTGTAACACCCGAGCCCAATACTACTAATTTCAGTTACCGTTCGAACGTAGTGTGGCACTTATTTCATTTATCTTGCTTGATGGTTAATTATTGTAAATTCTACCCGGAAATTAATTTCTGCATATAACAAATTTTGGCATCTAAAATAAAATTGAAAATATTCATCTTGGCTTACTTGACACCCCTACCCTCGTGGTAGCGTCCGTGCATCGTGTTCTCGTCCCGTTCAGTGAAACGGGCGAGTTTGGACGGCTACGTGCACGTACGTGTGTCCGTTTTGGGGGTATGCTTTTTTGATCATAAAACACTTCATTTTAAATTTTGGATCCCGCCTAAAATTCTATTATTTCAATTTCAAATTTTTGGACCTGACCCGAGCGCGATTTGGAAATGTTTTACTTTGCGCCAAAATCCCAGATTTTAATATTATTAAAACCATCGCATATATTTTTCTAACTAACCTGATATCTTACTGTTCATTACCTATCTTTTAAATCTTTAAATTAACCTATATATATATCCTACTGTTTCTTAAAATGTTTTGAATCTTTAATTAATATTTATCCCTAACTAACGATTCCCCTTTAGCCAATCGCGTTCCTTTTAATTCCGTGGGCCCCCACCTGCAGCTCTCTCTCTCTTGCTTTCACTTCTCTCTCTCTCTATCTCTCCACTTTCTCTCTCTCCCTCTTCTCTCCCTCTCGCTCCACTTTTTCTCGCTCTCTCTCATATATTCTCTCATACTTCTCTTTATCATTCTTTCTCTTCTTGCTTCATATCTCGTTTCTCTCTTTTTTTTATACTGTTCTTTTGTTGCTGGAATTCCGTCATGCCGATGACGCTTCTCGACGTTCCAGCGAGATACCCTGACCCGTGTGGTTCTTTTGTTCGTCGTTTGAGTTCATTCCGTGAACCGTGCGCCCGTCGCGAGTTTTTCCCGCCGACGGTTAACGTTCCGTTTTCCCGATTCACGACCCATCGAGGCAAGTTAATCTTGCTACATGCTATATAATTCATTTTATACCTATTTAAATAAATACCATACCTATAGTTTAAATCTAGTGCTCCATGTTTAATTTTATAACGTTTCGATATTCCGTTTGCATCCGTTTATATCATATTAAATCTAGATCATGAAAACTTATCTTGTGACATACTAGATTACATTATACTGCATCCATATCAATTAAAATATACATCGTCATAATATTTCTTATTATTATCTTTAATTAGTTTATAATCTGCATTTTATGATATTATATATTTAAAATATTATAGTTTACACATGAAACGTCGTTGAAAAAGCGGATACGACAAATCTGAAATTTACTGTACACCTTACCGTATAAAATTCATTATAAATCATAAAAAAATCATTAGTATACGTTCTTTAGTTCGTTACGAAGCTAACTCAGAATAATATAACTCTATGAAATATTTACTTGCAAAATAAATTGTTTAAATAACGTAAAATGCAAATGAAAATGTCTCCAAACTGCTGTCCAGGGAAATTCCAGCAGCAAACTTTCAATTTCGAATGTTCATAACTTTTTGTAGGGACAACCTGAGATTCTTATACTTATAAAACTGAAAACCTTATTGAATTATCTTTGTTTTGGTATAAGACACGTCCCTTTTGGAGAACGTTTGTTATTTTTTAAGTTATTTTACAAATTAGGGTGACGCTGAATTTCTGAACGGAACTTTCTTGTGCATGGTTAATCAATACCACTTTTATAGTTATTAATCGCTTTGAATATGCTATCCATATTAATATTATTATATCAATATTTATATCACATATTGCTTAGTTGTACATCCCACATTACCATTTTATAGTTTTATAACTTTTCGGATACCCGTTTGCATCCATCGCATTTAAGATACATATAATTGCATCCATAGATCACATTACTGCATAATAATGTGATATTAACACTCCATGTTTAATAAATTGCATCCTAATTAATATTGGGACTATAAATGTAACCCTAATCGATAACTGTGCATCCAAATCCTTGAAATTATATCTATTTGCATATCATATTACATGTTCCAGTTTATTGTTCTGATAGTACTCATGCTTGTTTATTTATACACATGCTTATGTTAGTTTGATTATGAGCACCCACATGACATCTTGTGCTTCCTGACATGACCTGTTACACTTCCTACTTGACATGACATGGTACCGTACACTCTTGACATGACATGACACCTTTATACATTACCTGGATGGACCTGATGTACCATGGCTTTACCTGTTACCTAATCTTGTGTCCAATGCCAACAAACATAACATGTAGTCCTCATGGACCGTTCCTGTTGTCTATCCAGACAAACCTGCTTTTACCTGATCCTGTGTTGGCATTATTTCTTGACTACTGAATACCTAACTTGATATACATAACTTGGGGGTATGGGGAAATCAAAAGTGAAACCTGACTTGCAACACAACAGTCCGATACCTGTTCTGATCAGTCTTACGGGCTAGGCCAGCCCCGGAGTGATGATGCTGACATCACTCGCCCATCCTGCTACCTGTTACTGCCTAGCAGCACGTCTCGGATTCAGCCCTGAGGATCTTGACCGTGGTCCCGGGCACGCACGGGATACTATTGAGTTACATCGACGATTCATCAATTGATTTCAAAGACTTTAGAATAGAAAACCTGATAGAACAGTGTAGTTTACCCACTGCACGCTACCTTGTACTGGTATGATTCATATTATTGTTATTCTTGCTGTATTCATATTTATATTACATTGCTTGCTACACTGTTCATATTATATTACTTGATGACATGACGTGCTGACGTCTGGGTTTTGCATGGCCCAGATTCCGTACCGCTGTTGCAGTCCGAGCAGGAGTACTTCAGCCAGCAGGCTGAGCTGTGAGTTCAGTAGTAGTTAGTTTTATTTCCTGCATTTATTTCCTGATGTGAGCCCGCATTATGGGACACACTTTTCAGTTATTTGTATTGGATCATTTGCTTCCGCATTTATTTATTATTGACTCCTGTTATTCTGGATTATGGACATGTTTTAGATAGTTTTATCTTGTTCTTGATATCTCTACAGCCGTAATGTGACTGTGGATGGATACTTTCTACCCACAGGTAGCATGGTTGGCTATGTCACGTGCCCAATCTAGCGTACTCTGGGAAGCGGGGCGTGACAGCGACTCTGCGTAACCCGCTCAGTGAAGTCGAGCTTCTGTCTCAGTACCAGCCCGTCAGAAATACATCGTTGGAGGCCTTCAAAAATAGCTTTCAGCTGTGCAGCGTTCGCTTTGACCTGGGCACGTAATTGGACAGACTCGGTAGAAGCCGCATCACATTCCTTTCGCCTCATGGTCACCTCTTATTCAAAATGGTGAAGGAAAGGAACACTCTGCTCAACCCATGCAGCTCGCTGGGAGTTCAAAGCCGATACTTCCGGAGCGGGACGCTTGAGCTCAATCTCATGTAGGCAGGCCTCGACCTTCCTGCAGTAATTAATCCAAGACTCGACGACGCCTTCATCATGAAAGTTCAAGAGCGTCGCCAGCATGGGATTAACTTCAGCAGCAAAGTCTGCAGCAAATACGAGGGCCTCGTCATCAAGATCCTTGACGAATTCGCTCAACATTCGCGGCTAGTCGCAGCGCCCCTGGAAGATAGGTGTCTAGAAAAAGGCCCTATCGGCATTGGGATCCGAGACTCGAAAGGATCTGGTACCAGTGCGATTGCTGCAAAACAAATTATGATCAAATATCGACTTGAAAGGTAAAGAAATACATGAGTAATGGAGTTTACTATAACGGCTATGGCGGATGGCAAAATTAGGAGTACCGAAGGCGCGACTATTCTCCCGTACCCTCCTCCATTCCATGACGCTGCGATCAATACAAGGAAGACTTAGCGACAATACGACTATTTATAAAAAAAAGGGAAAACAAAGTTGAAGAATATACTAACCAATACCAGCAGGCGGAGTGACTTCCGACTGGAAGGAGAAATGCGGGTTCAGCACCTGGTACAGATGGTCAAAAAGGACTCCTACAAAGTTGTGACAATATACTGTCAGTACAAGGAGGATGATACCCACAATGAAACTGATAAATCGCAAACATATACCTTCCAGCATTTCAGAGGACATAGAAGAAGGCGAAGGAACAACAACCGTCATGGCGGCGACCGGAGGTGCTTCAAATGGCACAATCGCAGCGTTCGCTGCACCTACAAACTTCAGAAGAAGCTGAACGGGGTTGTGAAATAAAAAGAACAATGACTCAATACTAACCTGACGGGTCATCAACCAAAATCGCGACGGAAGCATCACCAGGCGTTGCGGCTTCTTCACTCTCCAGCAGAGGAGTGGTCTCTGCGCCCATGGCTTCGTCCCATGATTCGACGAGGGCCGTCGTGACGCTTGCGATGCCCGCCGATACCGGGGAGCCACAAGGGGAAAGAGCGACGGTTTGGGCAGTCTCAGACTCCCGAGAGAGAGTAGCCACTTTGAGCTCTGTAGTCGCCATCGTCCCACCTACCATCTCATCGCCAGGACTTGGCCCTATGGGATATGATGTAAAAGAATTTGCAGATTGAGTTCTAATAAAAAAGACCCGGCATTACGTTACCTTGCAAAAGACTCTCGGTTGCTTCCCGCGCCACGCGCGCAACCTGTCTATAGGCGGTAGACAGAGCAGCTGGAGCACCCTCTGAAGGAATAGCGACAGATAGAGTGGTGCTTAAGCCTGCACCTATAGCCAAAGCGGCATCACGTTCCTTCGCTGCGCGCTTCCTGCGTTTCTTTTCAGTTTGGGCCATGAGAGCTGATCTCCTCAAGACCTCCGTCAAAGGGACGTCATAGTCCGAACCAAGCTCTGCCTCTGGAGCCGTTACAGCATCTGTCATCGGCCGCTTTAGCGAAGCCTCCTGCGGTAAGGTTGAAGGAGCTGGGGCCACAATAGCTGGCTCTGGAAGCGTCACCGCATCACCACTTGGGATCGGCACCGCACTCGGAATAACCTGGGTCAAGGTAGTCCCTGCAATAAAATGAAGGAGAGGGTTAGACTACGAATAAAGAAAAAGGGAATGAAGGCAGAATGAGCCGAATTATACCAAGACCCAAACAAGCGCGGAGCCTCTCTTCCTCCTCGAAAGTCTTGATGGAAGCTACGAGGGCCTCGTCGGCAGAAATTCCTGTTGAAAAAAAAGGGCATTAGTAAAAGCATAATAATAAGGAAGGAATGACAAAAAAATATACAACTGAAGTATACCTGACTTCGCGATGGTGATCAGTCGCTTCTTCGTGAGCCAGTCGCTCGAAGGTCACAAGGGCAGCCTGGAGATCGGTATCATCCGCAGGCGTGATTAATAAACCCTCATTGGTCCTAAACTCGCACAAACTCTCGCTGTAGGGAGCATGATGCTCCTGGCCGAGTATGACGTCGGCATAAAATAGCGACTTCTTCTTCTTTTGTGAGCGAGCGCCGGCAGCCGATGACAGGAGCTTGCGATTGGCGAGCAATTTTAGGCAACGAGTCCCGATCTCCGTACCCAGACCAGACTCAGGAGACGCTGCAGCTACCGCTTCTACAGGCACATGAGGTAGAGTCTTATCAGGAAGGATGCGCGGGACCACAACCGCTGTAGCTTCTCTTAAGAAAGGACGAACGGTGGTCCGTCGCTTCAAGGGAACGGCTGGATTACCAGCTGGGGCAGCACCCTTGCGATCGAGCAGTAATCGCTTTTCTTCCCTAATAACAGCACCCGTCGCATGCTGATACTACGCCACATATGCGTTCGAGATTTTCTGAACACAGCTCGGCTCACTGATAAAAAAGTTGGACCCAGTGTTTAGCCGCATGAAATGGTGCAGCGCGCTACGGATACTCTCCTCTGTAGCAGCCGGCTCAGCTAAAAAGGCCTCTAGTGGGACACCCTGATCGTAACCTGACTGTTGAGCGAAACGGTGCGGGTTGTACCTCATGAATAGCGTCGAGTCGTTCTGTCTGAACACTAAAAAGCCAGCCTGATTGAGTACAGATGCAGAATCTCTCGAGCCTTCAATATAGGGGCCCCGTCTTTGAAGGTGTCGCGCAGCGGCTGCACCGTTTTTGTGGATTCCTTGCCGATGGTTAAGACCTTATCGACGATGGTCATGTCGTCCCCGACCATACGCGGGCGAAGAACCAAGCCCTGAGCCTCTCGCTGTGACGGATCTAAAGCAGAAGCGTCAACTAGGAACATGGCCCGAGGAAAATTATAGCTGTCGTAGAAACGGGGCCGCTTGTAGACTCCGAAAGCGCCGAGCACATGAAGCTCGATCCACGACGTAAAATAATGCAGCGGGAGGTTTATGGGCTGCACCCCCGGCTGAGTGGTGTCTGTCGCCAAGCTAAGGCCACGGTACAGGTGAGCCAGCCCAGCGATCCCGACGGCCACTCGCGTCCCGGCAACCATTCGGTGGGCTGGGTAAAAGACCGACGGTCTCATATAGCGAGGGTGCATCGGAAGCACGAACCAGTTCAACCACAAGCCAATAAACCCAAGGAAGAACGTCTCTTCATCGACGTCTGAAGCAGCAAGCTCTGCGAAAGGAATGACCAGGGTATCCGGAATGAAGAAGTTTTTTAAATCTGCATCCGTCGTCGGCTGGCTATCCAAATCAAAACCAAACGGGTCGTCGAGTTTGGCGAATTTTGCAGCTTGTTTTGATAAAACTTCCGGGTGAAGAAAGCGGGCGATGAAATCTGCGAAGCTGACCCCATGCCTTCCGGATTCGAGAAACAGGCCCTCATAAATATTCAACACCTTGATCAAACTCAGGAATTGATGTTGAATAGCATTATCCGGAGTAAGACCCATCACCACTGATCTGGTGGCGAAGATGTACTCGTCAGGAGGAAGTAGCTCCTCGTAATGTTCTCCCCTGACGGGTAAGTCGGAGATCTCCGTGAACTCCTCCTAGGAGATTGAAACTTCCCGATCTGATAGAAGGAAGGTGTGAGTTGGGACATTCCATTGTTCGAAGAAAGCTTTGACCCACCACATAGGGGGCGTGGAATACTGGAAGAGAGATGCATAAACTGCGGGGTACAACCCGAGCTTCAACAGCAGTGATTTCTTGGCCGACAAGATATATCGAGCCCACTGCAAGTACCCGGCTGAATGGCAAGGAGTCAAGTCTATCATGTATGGTTGTATCTAAAAGCACGACTCGCCTTTACATATACGCCTCCCCAGAATATCTAAAGCCATCGGTGGCTGTACAGGTATCGAACCCATCGAGGGCTGGAGGCATCCATCCATAATCCAGTTAACCTCCTCCACCGCGTAATTCACCTGAGGTGAGTCAGCATAATTAATGGCGGAGATTGGCTCTGAAGGCACCGCATAAGAGAAGCTGCGTCGACCCCTGATGATTTTATTGTACCACGAACCCTATAGATGAAGAGATTTCTGCTCCGGGTCATGATCTTTAATGAGTGCGAATACTTCCCTATCCACGGGAGCGTCAACAAATGCGCTCTCCGGACGAAAAAATGGGAAGGAAGTGTCAAAAGACATAGTACCTGCATGAAAAAGAACAAGGATTAGCTGTCAATGCTACAGTCCAAAGTCTGACACTTGGTACTTTAAATTTGCACCACACTGCAATGCAGTGGAAAGGGACCAAAGGGGACCCACAAAATCAAGGTGACGGCTTATCATTGATGAGACAGTCACTCATTAAAGAGGAAATCCTAAAATGATTCTCATTTAATGAGAGGCTCCTCGGGCTAAGGAGTTAAACTCCCTCGAGTGCAATGCTCTGCAAACAGAAATGATATCTGTCAACGGTAATCATGAAGGGAATAAAATTCCCCAAAATTTCTGTGAGAACGATGGAGTAAATCCATCAAAACCCTAAAAAAGCAAAGGTTTTTGCAAAGTAAAGACTCCAAGATCTTCATGATCTGTGAACAAACTCTAAGAGTTCTTCATGGAAGAAGAACAGTGTTCTAATTCATGGGTTAAAATCACCCTAAAAAAATTATATCTTAAAGATCTATGATCTAAAGATGAGCACGGCTCTGTTAATGGGTAAAACCCTAAAACATTTTTTAATATCTACGATCTGAGAAGAGAAAAGCTCTGTTAATAAGTTCAATCCTTACCAAATTTGGGCAGAGTTTTGACTCTAAAAAGAGTTTCTAAAGATAGAGAGCTAAGCTCTGAAAGGGGGAGAATTATATTCTCAGGAGAAACAAGAAGAACAAAGTAAGAAGATGAACAGCGGTCATATCAAAGAGCTAAAGGCCCTATTTATAGACGCTGGAAGTTGATCCAACTTCCAAGTTGATCTAACGGTGGAAAGGCTACCACCGTTGCACTCACGTGTAAGCCACGTGAGCGCAACGGTGGGGGGCATTTGTTTCCCCCAATCAGAGAGCAAAGCTCTGTTCAAAATTAAAATTTGAACCGAGACAGCACCTCACGTGCAAAGCACGAGAGCGCTCGCGCCAAGAACGCCAGCGCTAAGAGTCAAAGACTCTAAGGAAGCGCCTCACGTGCAAAGCACGAGAGCGCTAACGCCAAGAGCGCCAGCGCTAAGAGTCAAAGACTCTGAGGAAGCTCCTCACGTGCAAAGCACGAGAGCGCTCGCGCCAAGAGCGCCAGCGCCAAGAACGCCAGCGCCATGAGTCAAAGACTCTGAGGCAGCCCTCACGTGCAAAGCACGAGAGCACTCGAGCCAAAAGCGCCAGCGTCAAGAGTCAAAGATTCTGAGGTAGCGCCTCACGTGCAAAGCACGAGAGCTCCGGCGCTAGAACTAAATTTTCTCCACCATTGGATCAAAGATCCAACGAATATGATGAATCATCAAATTACAGAATCGAATTCTGTTGAGGAAATACTCCTCAAATCTTTATAAATAAGAAAGATTGTGCTCTATAAATCAGAGCACCGTTGGATCAAAGACCCAATGGTGATTAAAAATCACCAAGATACAGAATATGTTCTATATGGGAAAATATTTTCCCAATCTTGTTAAAAATAAGAAAAATATCTTCTGTAAAAGAGAATCCCTTGGATCAAAGATCCAGTGGCGGGAAACATCCCCAAATCAATTAGAAATCTCTCAATGAGAGATTTCCTTAACTGATTCAACAAATCAGTCACCCTATATAAAGGACCCAAGATTTCAAGTCTTGTAGAGAGGAACCTCCCCATAAGTTTCAAATTAAAGGAAGAAACAGAGAAGAATTCCCCCATAAACATAAGAGTTCAAAACGAGAAATACCTCTCTTCAAGGTAAAGAAAAAACAAAAGAGATCATAGCATCTCTTCATAAAGAAGAACTTAGTTCTTAGATCCATGAGACAAAGTCTCTCATAAAGAAAAACAAAGGAGATCATAGCATCTCTTCATAAAAGAAGATCTTAGTTCTTAGATCCATGAGACAAAGTCTCTCATAAAGAAAAACAAAAGAGATCATAGCATCTCCTCATAAAGAAGAACTTAGTTCTTAGATCCATGAGACAAAGTCTCTTATAAATGAGAATTTAATTCTCAAAGCACAGAACTGATCGGAACTGCCAAAGAAACAGTGTCTAACACTCAACGCCGAGCGCTCCATGTGCTCCTTATGTGGACGCTATCTTAAAAGAAGCGCTTTAGCGCTCCAAGTCTGGCACTCGCCAAGCGCTCCACGTGCTCCTCACGTGGGCGCTATTTTAAAAGAAGCGCTTTAGCGCTCCTGTTAATTATATGTATGCCCTAGAGGTCATTACTATACATGAGATGTATAATGTAGTGGATGCTTGGACATATATAGAGAGGACTTTCTTGCTCGACATGATAGTATGCTATCTGGTTACTCTTTACCTTAACGTGTACACTGATTGTCTCTCTGCTACATGTTGGTAAAGCCCTTAGGATGTGTACTTGACTACCTAGACTATGATGCGGATCATACTAGTGGGGACATGGTAGTCCATAAGTACATCCTTCAAGGTCCCTAGTCGTGGGTGTATCGAGACGGGGCATCGATATACCAGAGTAGACTAGCGTATAGCTTCTCGACCCATATAGATGGGCGATAGATGATCCCATATCCATTGGTGTTTGACATCAGAGAAGGTATACGGGTGCTCAGTGGAGACTGGGTACACTGGACGGACTCGCCGAGAACTCCCAGATGGTATTATACCTCACGTCAGATGGCAGTTCTCTAGTGACACTGGTATAGGTTAGTCTGTAGACCCGAGATCGCCATAGAGTCTTGTGTGATTCCTATTGTGCTTTGATTTCCACCTTACCACGTCCAAGAGGGCATGCAAAATGGTGGTTTTTGGGTCCAGGAGAGCACAAGTAACCGGGTCTCCTAACTCTAGAATTGGAAGGAGTCTAGGGGTGTGGGTTTGGCTATTCATCGCGACCGTGGAATCCGTGTTTTATAGAGGCTCAAAATAAAACATGGACGTCCTAGTATATCCAATGTTTCATTTGTTTCTTCTGTTGCGATATCTGTGATGTGATCATTTGATATGTTGAGATGGATACTGTATATAGTATATATGATATATTATATAGACGTTACTTATATTTTACACTCGCACTAGCCCTGCCCCGCTCTGCCGTTAGTTAGCTAACCTAACGGTGCACGAGGGGACATCGAGGCGAATGCGGATGGCATAAGTGTACGTCGTATTTATCTGTGATGTTTAGGTGACTTAAATGATGGGACTTCATTAATATGATTAATGAAATAAAAGAAACCTAAAAGATGTTGTAGAAACTTGTTTAAAAACTGGTAGCTCTAGTTCTTGCTTTGCATAGCAATGTTCCTTGTAGAACATCCAGCACCTTATTCGATAAGGAAAGAGCCGGGATCCCTTCACCGGGAGTGACCTCTTTAGTGAAACTAGCAGATGCTACACACTCGATTTGTCTTTTGATTGCTTGTATAGTTCTTGCTTTGCATAGTGATATTTGTGAAATATCCTGCACCTTATTCGATGAGGAAAGGGCCGACGATCCCTTCACCGGGAGTGACCTCTTTAGCAAAACTAGAAAAGCCTAAAAAATACTCCATTTAAAATCACTCGATTCTACAACGATATCAAGTTCATTACGCAAAGGGTTTTCTTAAAAACCTGTCGTATCCCTCCGTCATTTCAGATAAGGACTGTTTAGTATTCGTGCTGCGTTTGTTGGCCTTTGTCAAGGCGTAGTGTGCGGTAGCTGAATAGTACTCATCTGCTTATGCATATGATGCAGATTGGATTAGGGTAGTCGTGCGACCTTGTTGGCCTTTGTCAAGGGCCGTGCGGGTGGGTTTATTTCAATCAAGAAATGACGGGTTGAACTTGACTAGCAGCCTATGATTTGTTGGCCTTTGTCAAGGTCATAGGAGGCTTAGGGAAAAATATTATCGGGAATTTCAAGTGTTGAAATTTGCAATGAGATTGCATACCTTCTATGAGATAATTGGATCCCGATACCCGCTGCGAGTAAGAGTTACTCCTGGGAGAGTTTTACACATTACAATTAGCCGATCAAGTAGGTGTCTAGAAAGGTGTTAACGAGGTTATGCCTCTGGGAAAACGAGGTTTACTTTAATTAGGTCCATGCAAAAGCACGGGGCACCTCCCTCAAAGTACCGACACTGGCCTGGCTGAAAGATTGGCGAACTTGTAGCATGTAATTAATCCCGGCTAGTCTTTCCTTTTAGGGTTTGAAGGAAGATTTGATTAAAACAGTGGGAGACATCCTGGTTAGATATATTAGATAACCAATCTAATCTTGCAAGAGCATACGCTGAGTGGTTTCTTCTCTCTCTCTCTCTCCAGGTAGCGACCATATCACGCCTTAATCAAGATAATAATACGGATGTATCGACCGAACCCGCTTGTTATACTGAGCTGGGGAACGTTGGTCCCGCTCCAACTTATAATTGTTATAAGACAGAGCAGGAAATTGGGGATTACCAGAATTCCCGTGCCGCCCAAACAAAGAAAGTGCATGTTGATGCATCACTTCGGGTGTGTTCATTACACAGAACTGTTTCTCAGTATCTTTTACGTCCTGGGTATATGATACCGGATCAGGATCCCGCATATGTAATCTGTTACATGGGCTACAGAGAGGTAGAGAACTGAGAACGGGTGATTAGTTTCATGAGATAGAAACGGTGCAAGTGTTGCAGCCAAGTCTGTTGGTCACTATCACCCTGTATTACCAGAATACATTGATTCTGAACGAATGTTATTAGATACCGAACCTGATATACAACATCATATCAGTCTCTTTATTAGTAAAGAAAGGATATAATTTTGTATTGTTGGATAATGTTTTGAACATTTCCTATATCAAGAGTTGATCGGTTCAGGTACGTTATCTAAAAGCATAGACGTTCTAAATCAAACTACAGTTCTTAGTATACGGAACATACACAAGAGGAAAAGTTCAAAAATGAACGAATCCTTCTTGAGGTATTGTAGACTAGGTCATATCAATACGACCCGACTAGCTGAAGTTACATTAAAATGCATATTTAAATTTGTTTGAATTTACATCTTATGAAACTTGCCGGTCATGTCACAAAGATTAGATGATCACAGCTTTGTTTATTGGAAACAGAGAAAGAGTTACTGAACTTTTGGAATTGATACATGCTGATGTATGAAGGTCCCCTGTCTACACATGCCAAGACCGGTTCTTTGTACTTATTATATTCGCTGATGATCTCTCAAGATTCGCACATATGTTCCTATTGAAACACAAGCCCGAACCTTTTGAAATATTCACAGAATATAAGTTAGAAGTAGAGAACCAACAACGGGTATTTATATCCTTTGATGAGATCAAGGAGGAGAATGCTTGAGCACGAAAATCCTGGACTATTCTAAAGGAAAATGAGATTCTCTCTCAACATTACTCCTCCGTATACACCATAACACGATGGTATATCGTGGTGGAACAATAGCACCCTATGTGATATGGCGTGCTCTATGATGAGTACTACTGAGTTTCCTATTTCCTTTTGGGAGTTATGCGCTTGAGAAGCTGCATACCTATTGAATAGGGTTCAAATCAAATCAGTTGCCTACCACTTCATATGTGATATGGAAAGGGAAGAGCCCATATCTTAAGTTTGTTAAGATTTGGGGTTGTCCGGCCTATGTCTAAAAAGCAAAATCCGGACAAGCTCGAGGCAAAGTCAGATCTGTGGAAGTTTGTTGGATATCCCAAGTATTCGCAAGGGAATATCTTCTACCAAACCGAGGAACAAAAGATGTTTTGTTTCTCAGCATGCCACCTTTGTGAAAGGGAATTTCTTGTGGAAAAATTAGTGGTCATGAGGTAGAACTGGAAGGAGTTCCAGCTATACAAACTACAGCAGATGAGTTGGTAGAACCAAAGGATTCAATAGTAACCAACGAACCTCAGCCTCTCCGCCGATCTAGTAGGATTCCTCACGCACCTGAGAGATACTTTGGTTTCTCTATGACAGTAGGAGCGAGGATTGCATCATGAGATGATGACCCAACTAGTTTCGAGCAGGCCATCAGGAGTGGGACTCTGTAAGAATGGCTGGATGCTTAGCGATCTGAGATGGAATCCTTATACACCAACAAAGTATGGACTTTGGTTGCTTTATCTGAAGGGTTAAATTCCCATCAGGAGCAAGTATATCTTGAGAAGATTACTTGGTGTACATGGAAAAGTTGAGACTTTCAAAGCTATGCTTAAGTCCATCCAGATCCTACTTGCCACTGCTACATACCATGACTACGATATCTGGTGGTTGGGTGTCATGACTGCTTTTCTAAATGATGTTTTAGAAGAGAACGTCTATAAGCACACAGCCAGAGGGCTTTGTAAACAGTAGGAGCAGCGGAAACGTGTGCAAGATGCTTTATGTGATAAAGCAGGCATCGCGGAGTTGGAACGTCTGTTTTGATGTGGTGGTCAAAGAGTGTGACTTCATCAAAATGGTAGATGAACCTTGTATATACAAAAAGGTAGTAGAGAGTATGGTGATGATCCTCGTAGAGTACGTGGATGGCATACTCTTGATAGGGAAGTAGTTTCCTATGCTACGCTCGGTCAATCTCCACTTACCAGAAGGATTCTTCATATAGGATCAAAGTGATACCTCCTAAATCCTGGGTTTTGGATTTATGAGATAGATCTAATTGGACGTTAGGTTACTCACTAGTTGTGGTGAGATGGTATCAATCGATCCTGGGGAGAATCACTGGAAAGGTTCCAGGGTGATAAGGACGACTAAATGTCAGTCACAGGCATTGTCTTTACCCTCAGTGGTGGGACGGTATGTTGGAAGAGTTCCAAGCTAGATACCGTGACTTACTAGACGATTAAAGGCAAGATACATCGTTACCAAGGATGCTACCAAAGTGGCAGTCTGGATAGATATAAGTTCATGATATGAACTTCGTTCCTACCATTGTGTGACAATGGAGTTGTGGTTTATGCCTAGGAACGACCGTCCTATCAGCAATCCAGATATATTCTAAGGCAGTGTCACCAGATCATGGAGATGGTTGATCTCTAGGGGATCGAGGTCAGGAGAGTAGACTCAGAGGACAACACGGCGGATCCACTCACAAAAGGCCTTTTCCCAGAGAGAGACTATTATGGGATGGTTGAGTATGAGATACAACAACCACTGTTATCAGATGGCCCTAGTGCAAGTGGGAGATTGTTAGTTATATGTATGCCCTAGAGGCCATTACTATACATGGGATGCATAATGTAGTGGATGCTTAGACATATATAGGGAGGACTTTCTTGCTCGACATGATAGTATGCTATCTGGTTACTCTTTACCTTAACGTGTACACTGATTGTCTCTCTTCTACATGTTGGTAAAGCCCTTAGGATGTGTACTTGACTACCTGGACTATGATACGGATCATACTAGTGGGGACATGGTAGCCTATAAGTACATCCTTCAAGGTCCCTAGTCGTGGGTGTATCGAGACGGGGCATCGATATACCAGAGTAGACTAGCGTATAGCTTCTTGACCCATATAGAAGGGCGATGGATGATCCCATATCAATTGGTGTTTGACATCAGAGAAGGTATACGGGTGCTCAGTGGAGACTGGGTACACTGGACGGACTCGCCGAGAACTCTCAGATGGTATTATACCTCACATCAGATGGCAGTTCTCTAGTGACACTGGTATAGGTTAGTCTGTTGACCCGAGATCGCCATAGAGTCTTGTGTGATTCCTATTGTGCTTTGATTTCCACCTTACCACGTCCAAGAGGGCATGCAAAATGGTGGTTTTTGGGTACAGTCCCGAATCACATGGAGGCAATGAGCGATAGGAGGGGTTTTGTCTCTCCCGGTATTGCGGGTTGATATTGCGCTGTGCTCGATTGGCCATAACAGGGAAGTCCCTGGCCAGGGCTGGTTTAGAGATTTACTGGTAAGCATTACCCTTAGTTTCTCGACTCGTTATGCGCCTCATATCGGCATGACTTATCGGTTATTGGGGTCTGATGTTTACCACCCGTAGACTTGATATGCGACATATCAGACGAGGAGACCGGACTGTACGGTAGTGTCACTGTCAGGCTTTTTGCAGGAATTGGAGCGGTCTTGCTTGCTGATCTTCTGATCGCTCAATACCCGGGTAGCCGTTACGTCCAGCTAGTACCGCTGACGGCTTGTGGGTGCTTGATGTGATCATCACCTACTGTCGGCGTATTGACGTGTCTTTAGAGTCCTACATAGAGGTTTTACTGGCTCAGGCAAAACGAAATAGGAGCGCATATGTGATATGTGCGGGACCGAGAATAATGCGTGTATGTGATACCGTATTCTATTCTCGTGATGTTTGTATCGATCGGTTATATGTGATATAACCAGGTTACCGAATCAAGGGTTGATTCGATAAGTCGATACATTGGATGTTAGTCGGTTATATGTGATATAACCGGATTATTAAGTCAAGTGTTGATTTAATAATTTAGTGTATAATTGTATATGTGATATGCTAATTTACATTAACTAACATTGGTTCACTTAAGCATTTGTTTTTCTCACTTGTGCACAACTTAATATATATATGTCATATGTATTTATTTGTGTTCATTTTGTATCATGGTTGTTGATACAACTTACATGGGTGTATAAGACTTATACCATACTAATTATAGTGTTAGGTTTTTTATATTTAAAGTAATTCTAAAATTAGTGGATGATAAGCTCAAGTGCATGAAGCTTCATGAAGCTTATGGTTGCATTGACTTAGTCCACTAGTTTTGTTTTACTTGTGATATTAATTAACCTAACCACTATAATTAGCCATGGTTATGTCTCTACATGAGTTAGTATATGATACCCACTCACCCATGGTTAGCTCTCTCTCTTGATTTAGTTTTCATTCCCATTTTTGAGCTCATCTTCTTCCTCCTTCAAATTCTTGCTAGGGTTTGATAAAGAGAGAGAAATATTGTGAGAAAAGAAATTCTAAAGTGTACCCATTTCCTATTTCACCATTCTCTACTAGACTAGCACTTTAGTTTAGGGTGTTTGCTTTACTAATTCTTTAGTTAGTGAAGTAGAAGCTTGAGTTCGTATTCCCTCGACGTAGATCATCTTCGGCCTCGAAGACTTCAAGCAAAACCGTTGCCCTCTTCTCATGGAGCCGTCCGAGAGTCC
Source organism: Agapanthus africanus (assembly GCA_030015575.1). Lineage (NCBI taxonomy): Eukaryota > Viridiplantae > Streptophyta > Magnoliopsida > Asparagales > Amaryllidaceae > Agapanthus > Agapanthus africanus. The sequence continues at coordinate 663,915,095 of CM057341.1, forward strand.
GGGAGTTCGATGATCGCAGCGAAGGGACTACAACAAAGAGCTTATGAAGTGAAGGACCGATCTACAAAGGTTGTATTTCGTATTCTCATAGAAATAAAGTTGTTTGCTTGCTATTAGTTTCGCCTAATCTCTAGTATACGATCTTGCTTTGGGTTGTTCGGCACATAAAAATTTGATTTTGGCATGGTTGATGCCTTGTAGAACCTTGTTAGTGTGCCTAGTAACCCTACAGCTCTAAGTCTGGCGCTCAGCACCAAGCGCTCCACGTGCTCCTCACATGAGCACTAAGAAGCACTTTAGCGCTCCGAGTCAGATGTCCAGCGCCAAGCGCTCCACGTGCTCCTCATATGGGCGCTGAGAAAACACAGTGCTCTTTAAATAAAGCCCCAGCGCCATAAAGAGTGTTCAACACTCAATAAAAAACAAAAAGAAAGAGGGGTGTCAGAACCTAAATCAATGCTCAGCATTGTTGAACAAAAAGGGACTGAGCCCAAACAAATGTTCAACATCTTATTCAAAACTGAATGGACTGAGCCCAAGTTGGTGTAAGTCGACGTTAGACACCCCATATGATGCGGGGAGGCGGAATAGGTAAAACAATCATTTTGTTCAAGTTAACATTGACTAAATTTACGGATCTTTGCTAAACCCTAACTAACAACTATCTAGAAATGCTAAACTACTATGATAGATGATTATACCTCAAGATACCAGTCCTTCTTGTTCTTGTTGTTCACCTCCTCGTCGGCCTCCTCGATATGATAGAAGATCCACCCGAGAGTTCCTTCTCCAAGCTTTAACCTCTCACTTGAGGTAACTAAGTGGCTAGGATTGCTAATCCAAGTGACCTAGAAGATATAGAAGTGGATTAAGGATTTAATAGTCTTTCTAACCCTTGGGATCTCAACACATGAGAGGATTAGGGTTAGGTTTAAGAAGAGGAGAGCTTGAGGAGAGAGAGTGTGTATGTGAGAATGAAATGAAAAATAACTCATTTGTATATTTATTTGAAGCATAATGATTATCAAATAAATCATATAAGATAATTACAACCATACTTCATTTAATACAATGAATGAATCATCTCATGAGTCATTAAAACAATTAATGCTTCATTAACTCATTTGGATGAATTATCTCATGAGTCACTAATTCATTTAATGCAAATTACACATAAGTGTTGAAGATAGTGCCCTCAAAGTCAATTATTGGATCGCAGGTACATGATTGCAATGATTGAGGCAGGACCTATACCAATATGACAGTCTTGCTCGAGATGATAGTATGCTATCTGGTTTGTATTTATCATCGTATACATGCTTTAGTTCACTATTGCATGATGATAGAGCCCATAGGATTTTGCTTGACTACCAGCAGTATGATGGCGATCATATACGTGGGAGCTGGGGTCTGTAAGCACATCCTTAAAGTGTCCCTAGTCGTGGGAGTTTCGAGACAGGCATCGATACTCCAGAGTAGACTAGTGTATACAGTCGAGACCCCGACGAGGGGCGATGGCCGGTCTCACAAGCCATTGGTGTTAGTTGGTTCACCTAAGATGTATACAGGTGCTCATTAGGTTATGAGTACGCCGGACAGGACTCGTCGGGAACATGCTAGTTGGTATTATACATATCGTCAGATAGCAGTTCCTTGGTGACATGTGTACAGGTTAGTTCATCGACCTGAGATCGTCATTTATCTCGTGTGAGTTCCCACTGTGCTTAGATTACTACCCTACCACGCTCAAAGGAGTTGTGCAAACAGGTTTTAGTTGGGTACAGTCCCGAGCCACATTGGAGGCAAGTGAGCGGATCGTCGGGGATTCGTCTCTCCCGGTATTGGGGGTTGATGTCGTGCAGTGCACGGGTGGCCATCACTAGGAATCCTCAGCCGAGGTAGTGGAGAATTACTGATTTGGATTAGTAGTTTCTCAGGTGGTGATGGGCTTCATACCGACACGATTTATCGCGTTATTAGGGGTCTGACTTTATCCACCCCCTAGACTCGATATGCGATACTCTTTAGACGAATGGACCGGACTGTATAGACATTGTCACTGTCAGGCTCAGTAGGGTTTTTAGATGAGTTCGCTCGTCAGCTTCCCTTCCAATCAATACATAGGCAAAACGTTACGTGCAGCTTATACCTCTGACGTGCTAGTGGTTATACCCAGTGCCGATGTGTTAATGAGTCATTAGAGTCCCCCACAGACACTTTCCCAAGTTCGGGCGAAACGTTGTATAGGCCGTATGGGTTTATGGCAAGGTTCGGAAAAAGCACGTGCGTTTTCGCACATGTCGTTTTTCGGGCAGATAATACTGGTAGGCTTTGGTTTAAGCCGGAACCCAGTATTATACTGTGTAGATATAATATTTTTGTCTCAGTTGCATTTGTATTCGGTCGTAATACTGTTAGTTATATGTATGCCCTAGAGGCCATTACTATATATAGGATGTATATTGTAGTGGATGCTTGGACATATATAGGGAGGACTTTCTTGCTCGACATGATAGTATGCTATCTGGTTGCTCTTTACCTTAACGTGTACACTGATTGTCTCTCTTTTACATGTTGGTAAAGCCCTTAGGATGTGTACTTGACTACCTGGACTATGATGCGGATCATACTAGTGGGGACATGGTAGTCCATAAGTACATCCTTCAAGGTCCCTAGTCGTGGGTGTATCGAGACAGGGCATCGATATACCAGAGTAGACTAGCGTATACCTTCTCGACCCGTACAGATGGGCGATGGATGATCCCATATCCATTGGTGTTTGACATCAGAGATGATATACGGGTGCTCAGTGGAGACTGGGTACACTGGACGGACTCGCCGAGAACTCCCAGATGGTATTATACCTTACGTCAGATGGCAGTTCTCTGGTGACACTGGTACAGAGTAGTCTGTTGACCCGAGATCGTCATAGAGTCTTGTGTGGTTCCCACTGTGCTTTGATTTCCACCTTACCACGTCCAAGAGGGCGTGCAAAACGGTGGTTTTTGGGTACATTCCCGAATCACATGGAGGCAATGAGCGATAGGAGGGGATTCGTCTCTCCCGGTATAGGGAGTTGATGTTGCGCTGTGTTCGATTGGCTATAACCGAAAATCCCTGGGCAGGTTTACTGAGATTTACTGGTAAGTGTTACCTGTAGTTTCTCGAACTGTTATAGACCTCATATCGACACGACTTATCGAGCTATTGGGGTCTGACGTTTACCACCCCTAGGCGAGATATGCGATATATCAGACGACGAGACCGGACTGTACGGTAAGTGTTACTGGTTGGATTCACAGGAGTATGAGCGGGCTTGCTCATCGATCTTCTGATCGCTCAATACCCGGGTGGCCGTTACGTTTAGCAGACCGCTTGCGGCTTGTGGGTGTTTGATATGATCATCACCTGCTGCCGGCGTATTAACGAGTCTTTAGAGTCCTACACAGAGGTTTCCTGGCTCAAGCGAAACAAAATAGGAGGGCATATGAGATATGTGCAGGACCGAGAATGATGCGTGTATGTGATACCGTATTCTATTCTCGCGATGAATGTATCGATTGGTTGTATGCGATATAACCTAGTTATCGAATCGAGGATTGATTCGATAAGTCGATACATCGGATATTAGCCGGTCATATGCGATATGACCGGATCATTAAATCAAGTGTTGATTTAATGATTTAATGTATAATTATATATTTGATATATTACTTTGCATTAACTAATATTTGTTCACTTAAAAAGGATTTTCTCACTTGATGTGCACATTGCATATGTGATATACTTTTGTGTATTTGATTGTATCATGTTTGATGATACATGAAAGTTTGTGTGTTTGGTTTAAACCATGGTTGGTCAATGGTTAGGGTTTCATTTGCTTCATTTACTTATTCATTTATTTATTTATTCATTTTAGAAAGAAATAAAATGGTGGGTAACTTTGGATTATCTTTGAAGCTTCATGAAGCTTTGAAATGGTTGACCATTTTGTTTCTTTCCCTAACCCTAACCATTCACCTAACCTTGGTTCATTCTCTACACTTAACTATGGTTGCAAATATGATAAGTATCATATTATTTCCTATTTTTCAAATACTTATCATAATTCTTTTCTTCTTCTTCTTCTTCAACAATGAAGAAAAGCTTGCTACCATTAATGGCAACTTGAGAAAAAGAGTGAGAAATCCAATTCTAAAGTGAACCCACTTCCTATTTCTTCATCCTCTACCACTTGCCAAGTAGTATAGGGTGTTTTCTTCACAAGTTTCTTGACTTGGTGAAGTTGGAGCTTGATCTTGTGTTGCCTCGACGTAGATCATCTTCGGCATCGAAGTCGACGACCTAGCCCGCCCATTTCTCCGATGAAGCCGACGCTAGAGCCCGGGATCCGATGATCGCAGCGAGGGGACTTTATCACGGAGCTATGGAGGTGAAGGACCGGATCTACAAAGGTTGTATTTCCGTTCACTTTTAGAGTAAAGTCGTTTGCTCGCTTTTGTTATCGCCTAAACTCTAGTCAACGATCTGTATTAGGGTTTCTCGGCACCGAAAATTTTTGATTTTGGCATGGTTGATGCCTTGTGAGACCTCATTAGAGTGCCTAGGAACCCTACAAATACAAATGCGGGTATGTTTATACTGATACGGGGTTATCCTGAAATTCGTTTCAGGATCACTTTTGGAAGTTGCCAGTTTCCAGTTTTCTATCAGCCGTATTTGACAGTCGGTTAAATACGGATTTATCTTTTCTTTGGATGAGTGTAGAAGTTTCTAGATGCTTCTAGAAGGTGGTGACAAGGCTTGATGATTCATTGTTAGCATTAATTGTTCATTTAATACTTGATGAGGTGTTTTAAATGAATCACCATTTTGCTTTAATGTGTTTTGTTTGTGCTAAGATTTTTTTCCTTGATCTTTTGCTTGTGGTCACCACTCCTCTCCTACACTCACCCCCTCTCCTCCTTTTAAGTGGCCGGACACCCTTTGGTAAGGGATTATGGTTGCTAGAAAAAGATTAGTATTGTTTTGGACTCATGGAAATTAGATAAGCCTCATTTCTCATTTCACTCGATTCCAAAAGGCAACTTCATTAACCGTTCATCCATAGCCTTGGACATAACGAGACAAAGTGTTCTACTCATTCTTTACTTCATCTTGGTCGTCTCTTTTAGCAAACTTGACGATCGAGTTGCCTCGGTTCAGAGGCGGGAGCCCGTTTAAAGATCCGTCGACGTGGTGCCACCTGGACGAGAAGATTGGAGATTCAGGAGATCGGAGAAGCCGCAACAAAGCGTGGGATGATGGTTGAAGAACGAAGGACTCGGATCATTCGGTATAATGTTTCTACCCATTTGTAATTTGTTAGTTTAGCTTTAATGGCAGATCCGGGTTACGGTACACGATAGCGCCAGTTTGTAAAAAGTTTTTGTTCCGCATTTTGGCATCTGTTAGACGGCCGGGGCGCTACCGTGGACTTACAGTGGTATCAGAGCCTCACCATTAAGCTATACTAACTTGTGCTAACGCGTTTAAAAGATCGATCGAACGGAATTTCCGAAACTACAATATCCTGTACCAAACTTTCTGTCGATTTTTAATCAGGCCCTAAAATTATTTTGAGCACTTCAGAAAATTCAGCAGGCTTTTTGAAGAATACTGGCAAAATTTGGTGGGCCAAATCAACAGTACTGCCGCGGATCTGCGGCCCAAGCCTAGGTTTGGCCGCGGATCCGCCGCCAGTTTGTGGGATTGGAGCACCAATTTTCTACAGTAAGTTCTTCACAGTAAATTATGGTTTTTGGAATGTTTCTTTTGGGTCCAGATTTTGTTACTGTACAGCAGATGTACGTGGGGCCCACTTCGGGAAATTTGGTCGATCGAAATTTTAAATTTGTTAGTATGCAGTACTTATTTTATAACTCCGACCGGGAATGTCATTTGATCGGTAAACTGCGTTTAATTGCTATAGTTCTTTTAGACGGGTTTGCGAACGTGACATTCGCGTTGATGTTCTGTGTTGTGCTGTGTGGTTGCGGATATGCCGTGGTGGATAGCAGTGTGCAATGGTAGTGCAGTTTGGATTTATTTGTACATTTGATATTGCGGGGCGAGCGTCCAACATGTGGACTGCCGTCACTGCCTGTTTGTATAATATTCTTTTGGGGCACGACCGGGTTGAGGTCGATGTACCTATTGTACATATTTTTATTTCTGTACTAGGTTTATCCCGCGAAGGAGTGCACGAATAGCCGGGTTCTGGAGGGCAACGGGTCCGTATCTTATGGCTTTGAGAGGCAAAGGGACCTTACTCTAGAATTGGCAGACTATTCGCCGCACTTGTAGGGGGTACAGGTTGACCCAAGGAGGGGTGCTCAATTTACCGGATTCCGTGAAGTGCCGGGTGTTCCATTCACTATGCTGTGGGGACTACCTCGCTTCAGGTTTTGGCAGGTAATTTGCCGCACCCGTAGGGGTCTAGGTTTCATTGCACAGGCTATCCACACGACCAGGGGAACGTCGGGTTTCAGCAGCGGCTCTGTGAAACTCGGGGATCCCAAATTATCTGTATTGTTCTGTGATACTTATTACTTTTCTGTAATGTTGAATATTATCATGCCTGGAGCGATTATTGTATATTGGTATATATACTATTAGATGTTGTATATGTTTTACACCCGCGCTAGTCCAGCCCCCGCTCTGTCGTTAGTTAAGGAACCTAACGGGTGATGACGGGACCCAGTAACGAATGCGGATGGCATATACGTACATTTTATTTTTCGTTCTTTTCTGGTGTGATTGATTGATGGGACTGCATTAATTCTGATCAATGCAAGGATAAAACAAACCTATATTTGATGTTGTTGGAACAAATTTTAAAAAGTGTTATTACAAAGACGTTTCCTTTTGTTTTGCATAGAGGTATTCAGTTAGAATATCCTGCACCTCATTCGACGAGGCAAGGGCCGAGATCCCTTCACCGGGAGTGACCCCTTGGGCAGAAGTTTGTGTCAGGGTAATAACTTTATATATAGTCGATTACAAGTTGCTTTGCATCGAGGTATTCAGTTAGAATATCCTGCACCTCATTCCACGAGGAAAGAGCCGAGATCCCTTCACCGGGAGTGACCTCTTTAGCAAAAGGTTTTCGCCACTATATTTTTATAAAAAGCTATCAGGTTCCTTCAGCGATATCAAGTTCATTACGTTAAAGGTTTTTCGCCAAAAACCAGCCGTAGCCCTCCGTCATTTCTTATGGTTGGTCAGTAGTATTCAAGCTATGTTTGTTGACCTTCGTCAAGGCATAGTGTTTGGTAGCTGCGGGGTATTCATTTGTTGCATAGATAGATGTGTTGGTTTGGGACAGTCGTATAGCCTTGTTGACCTTCGTCAAGGGCTTGTGTGGGTGGGTTCAAATTAACCTGGACAATGACGGGTAGAACTTGACATGTGACTTATGATTTGTTGACCTTCGTCAAGGTCATAAGAGCATGAGGCAAAAATCACATCGGGAGTTTCTAAAGAAACTGAAACTTGCCAGATATGCGCATACCTTCTGAAGTGTGATAACTTGAGTGGCTTCCATCAAGTTATCATGCGATGATAGTTGGATCCCGATTCCCACTGATGAGTTAGTTTACTCTTCGGGTGATCCCGACTAATTCTTCTTTCAGGTTTGGAGGAGAATTTGAGGTTACAGTGGGAGGTTTCCTGATTAGATAAAGTGATAACCATTCTGATCTAGGTTAGAGTGCACGCAGAGTGTTTCTTTTTTTTCTCTCTCTCTCTCTGGCAGCGACCTTTGACCAACCCTAGACTATGACTCAGTAACCAAGTTGACCGAACCTTCTTAAAAATACTGGCTTTTGGATTGTCCAAGTTGCATAAGTCATTGCCGCTCCTTCTTTTACCCTTTGTATTTCTCAGAACACCCCGTATTATTACGGACATCCACTTCCATTGGATAGATCCATCGTATGGTTATATACGAACTCGAAAGTACTACTTCGAGGATGGATCCAGGTTCAGGAGAAATAGAATTGGTTCATTCAGTTGTCTTTTGTTATCACCTTCTCTCAAGTTGCGAGGGCTCCTTGGTTTAGGAGAGTACACCTATTACGCTTATTGGATAGTCTTATTCCAAACCATAGGCTGGTGCCGAAAGGTAGGGAATGAAAAAAACCAATTAGCCTAAGTAGGGTGTGCAGAAGGTAATATGTAAAGACAAAATAAAGGGATTGGAAAGAGAGCAAAGTAAATTGCGACAGTTATCATTCACGACCAAACCGCGTACTTTATCGCCACTCCTATTTCACCTTTGATTTTTCCCAGTTCGGGAGAAATAGAATAAGGTATTATTCAGTTGTCTTTTATCATCACCTTCTCTCAAGTTGCGAGTACTCCTAGGATTAGGAGAGTACACCTATTATGCTTACTGGATAGTCTTCTTCCAAACCATAGGCTGGTGCCAAACGGTAGGGAAGGAAGAAAACCATTTAGCCTAACGAGGGTGTACAGAAGGTAACGACTAAAGACAAATAAAGGGATTTGGAGAGATGGCAATAAAATATACGGTTAAAGTCATGAATTGGATTATGGAAGAGGCATTACTAAGAATACCAGGATACCCCTACGAGACATTTTTAAATGTTTCAGTTTCACTGCGCATTATTAAAAGAAAAACTGATTTCCCGATTAGATACTTACTCCAAGGGTATGTATTTACCAGGTTTCATTCTCATATCTGTATAGTTTTACAGATGATGAGTGGGAGGAAGTTATTGGGAATTAGGTGATCATCCTCATTATATCGGAATTCGTTGTAATTGGTGATATTTGAGAAAATCATCTGGGTACAGTTTTCAACCTACGATGCACATGTTTTTGAGTTATTCAACTCAGTGGACTTATACAGAGTATTGTATGTTGTCCAGTGTCCGTCAGGACAAAGGGGTAGGTCCTCGTACCGTGTTCTGTTTACTTATGACTTCTCTAGTTTTTAGACAAGTGTTTCGTAGAAATACAAAGTCTAAGTTTTTAGAAGTTGTGGGTATAAGACTAAAGTAGAGAACCAGATGTCGCAAGTATCAGGATTCTTCAAAGAGATCGAAGATGTAGATTCTTGTGATTGGTATTCAGATGAAAGTAATGGTTTTGAGAAACTTGTTTCTCTTTCAGGTTACTCGTAATTGGATGGATTCCTAAGTTGAGTAATACTGATTAGCCTTTTTCCATTAAGTTGATATGCACTGGAGACAGCTGCAGGATTTGAATCTGGTTCCAATTAAATTAGTGCCTCTGTTTCTATATTGGATATAGAATGGTTCATATCTTAACGATGTTAAGGTATGGGGAGTTGTCCAGCTTATGCTTAAAACCAGACACTGGATGACTCTAGGCACGTTTTTGTAATGGCAGTTTGTGGGTTGACCCTGGCTTTGACGAGGGTTGACTTTTCTACCATCTGGAAGATCAATAGTGATATTGTTCTTGACTCGCCACAGTTTTAGTAAAATGGATTTTTTCAGAAAACAGTAGTGGGAGTATGGTAGAACTGGAAGTGATTCCAGAACCGCAAACGATTACGGAAAATTTAATAGGACCTATATATTCAATCAGGTTTGACATTCCAATAGCCACTCCGCAGACATGGTGAGTAACCTCAGACACCCGAGAGGTACTCCGGTAGCCTCAAGGACGGTGACAGAGAGGTTCTTGTTTACCCAGACTTGACACTACTGTTGTTCCAGACTATGAGACCCGGCAGAAGGATAAATATAGTGTCGTTCTAAACTAGCTTTAGAAGTGAACGTATATGTTATTCTGCTAGAGGGTTGTCGTAGTCAGTGGGAGAAGCGGAAGCATAGTGGGTAAGTAGCTTATGTCTATTTATAGGCTTGAGCAGAAATAGCGGAGATTAGATCATCTAATTTTGATGAGACAGTCATAGCTTTGACTTCATCAGAATAGGGGATGGATCTGTTGAGAAGGTAGTAGGGTGTGATGTCCTGGTATTTGGATGACATACATAGAGTAGGAAGTAAAATTCCGATACTACGATCAGTTATACTTTGGTTGTTACACAGTTGTTTCTTCACAAAGGACATGGATATAATATCAGACATTCTGGTTACTAGATCTATGGTATTAGATCTAGATTTGGGTAGTTTCCCAATGTGGGTACTTTGACAGTATTCTAATAGTATTTTAGAATAGATGACTCCTGGCATGGTGGTGTACCTGCAGGTGATGGAGTCACCCTCTCTAAAGGTGTCTTAGAGACTAAAGAGGAGAGGGATGTGCATGATTGGCAAATCACTTGCTTAGGCAATTGAGTCAATTATGAGATGTCAAGTACCACACCAGATGTTGTTTTTTGCACTAGATACGATAAGTTTATATTAATCCAATCCTGAAGAAACATAAGGAAGCAGTCTCAGAACATAAGTGGATGTTCTACGGATTTGATGACGGCAGCCTCCTTCGGGAGACGGTTATCATTCCAGACTTCTAAGGTGACCTAGATGATAGAGTGATTGCCAGAGCTATAGTTTTCCCTCTGACGAGGGACAGTATTATGGACAGGTAGTCCAAGAGGATACTGCGGGAGGCATGGTGCTGGATACTGATTAGGTTCAGTTATCGATACAATCTAAGAAGTTTGAATTTGGACTTCATTTATGAACTAGGTCCCATCAGATATTCAGACATATTCTAAGACATGTATTACTCGATTCGGGAGATGGTTTTCTCCGCGAACTTGATTAAGAGAGACATAGAAAGAAATATCAGGGGCGGATCCACTCACTGAGGCTATTTCTCGAACACAAGAGTTTTACAAACTAGTTTTGTGAAACTGATTAGTAGAGAAGTTGGATATTCGGTATCACACGGGCTGTGAATATGCGACATCGCAATAATTAGCCTTGAGTGCAAGTGGGAGATTCTGTAAGTGCACGGCGGCGCCCCGGCCGTCAATCCGACGCCGGAATGCGGAAGCGGTGAAAAACTTAAATTTTGCGGACTTAGCAAACCGGCACCACCGCGCACTATCACCCGGATCGTTACCATTAACTAGTCTAAGCTAACTACAAGAATGGGTTAGAGATATATACCATACGATCCAAGTCCTCCGGTCTTCATCTCCAATCCGATCTCCTCGCGGGATCTCCGTCCGTCTCATCCTCGTCGCCGGAAGTGCACCACATCGCCTTCTGCGTTTACGGGCTCCCACCTCAATGCCGAGGCAACTCGGGCACGAAGCCGGCTACTCGACGTGCCCAAGAATCGCTGTAGAATGTGTAGTAGAAGAAGTCTCATTTTTGGGGTTGTGGAGTTGCCATTTGTGGAGGGATAGAACTTGGGGGTTTGTGGATTGAACTTGTGGGATTTTGCAACATGAAATGAGCCAAAACCTCCCCACAAAAATTTGGGACAGCCCCTACTATGTTTGGCCGGCCATGAGAGGTGAGGAGAAGAGCATGGAGTGAGGGAGTGATATGATATATATACCAAAAGATCAAAAACCACAACCATAATCAAAAAGAGAAAGAAAGGAATGGTTATGATATCAAGCAATGATCACAAGCAAAACCAACACTCATCCAACCATCATCACCAAACTCATCATCAACAACCATGATGATCACTAAAAGTCAAGCAATCATGAAGTATGAAGTCAAGGTCAATGAGAGGCTATCATGATAAAACAAAGATGCAAAGACCCCCTCCACAAATGCCTATTTGCAACAATGCAAATAAGCCCTCCTCCACCAAACTTCGGCCAATGAACGGAACAATGGAAATCGGCCGAAACGGAAAGCAAACTGGCAACTCCAGAAAACTGGTCCCGTAATAAATTACAGGAAAACCCCGATACTGTGCATACACACCCGCATTTGTATTCCGACCGAAATACAAATGCAATGAGACAAAATCTACACTGTACTATACTAGAATCCGGCTTATACCAAAACCGGATAGTAATATCTGTTCGATCCTGATCCGTGCAATACCGCACGTATCTGATCGAATCCTGCCATATAACCATACGGCCTATAGTACAGACTGTCCGATCCTGATCCGTGCAATACCGCACGTATCTGATCGGACCCTGCCATATCTCCATACGGCCTCTACAACCTTTCGCCCGAAAGCTGAGTAACTGAAATGTGGAGGACTCTAAAGACTCATCAACACCTTGGTTGTGGATTTAACCACTAGCACGTCAGAGGTATAAGCCAATACGTAACGGGCTACCAGGTACTGACTAAAAGGGACGTCCGTGAGCGAACTCAGCCTGACTCCCTACTGAGCCTGTCAGTGACAATATCCGTGCAGTCCGGTCCGTTCGTCTATGAGTATCGCATGGCGGGCCTAGGGGGTTGGTAAAAGTCAGACCCCCAAAAGCGGTACAAGTCGTGTCAGAGTGTAGCCCAGAACACCCTGAGATACTACTGGAATACCTACCAGTAAATCTCCTTGCCTTGGCCAAGGACTTTGTGTAATGGCTCTCCTAGACACAGCACGACCTCACCCCCAATACCGGGAGAGACGAACCCCTGAAGATACGCTCACTGCCTCCATGTGGCTCGGGACTGTACCCAACTAAAACCTGTTTGCACGACTCCTTTGAGCCGTGGTAGGGTAGTAATCAAAGTACAGTGGGAACTCACACGAGACAAATGACGATCCTCAGGTCGATGAACTAACCTGCACACATGTCACCAGGGAACTGCCATCTGACGTCTGGTATATGACCAACTAGCATGTTCCCGGCGAGTCCTGTCCGGTGTACTCATAACCCAATGAGCACCTGTATACATCTTAGGTGATCCAACTGACACCAGTAGCTTGTGAGACCGGCCACCGCCCCTCGTCGGGGTCTCGACTGTATACACTAGTCTACTAATGGAGTATCGATGCCCGGTCTCGAAACTCCCACGACTAGGGACCTTTTAAGGATATGCTTGTAGACCCCCAGCTCTCACTTATATGATCGCCCTCATACTGCTGGTGGTTAAGCAAGAATCCTAGGGGCTCTATCAACGTGTAATAGCGACGTGTCATGTCACCTAAAGCAGTACACGATGATAAAGGTAAACCAGATAGCATACTATCATCTCGAGTAAGACTGTCCTACCGGGATAGGTCCTCCCTCAATCATTACAATCACGTACCTGTGACCTAATAATTGACTCTGAGGGCACTATCTCCAACAATCTCCCACTTGCACTCAAGGCTAATTATTGCGATGCCGCATACTCACAGCCCGTGTGATACCGAACATCCAACTCCTCTACTAGTCAGTCTCACAAAGCTCGTTTGCGGAACTATTGCGTTCGAGGAATAGCCTTAGTGAGTGGATCCGCTTAGTTGTTTCTTTCTATGTCTCTCTATATCTCAAGTTCGCGGAGAAAGCCATCTCCCGAAATGAGCAATACCTGTCTTAGAATGTGTCTGGATGTCTGATGGGACATAGCTCATAAATGAACTTCAAATCCAAACTTCTTAGACTGTATCGTCAACTGAACTTAATCAGTATCCTGCGCCATGCCACCCTCAGTATTGCCTTGGACCATCTGTCCAAAATACTGCCCCTCATCAGAAGGAAAACTATAACTCTGACAACCTCCTTGTCGTCCATGTCACCTTGGAAGCCTGGAATGATAACTGTCTCCTGAATGAGGCTGTCGTTATCATATCCCTAGAACATCCACTTATGTTCTAAAACTGCTTCCGACTGTTTCTCCAGGATTGGATTAATGTCAACTTATTGCATCTAGTGCAAGAACAACATCTGGTGTGGTACTTGACATCTCATGATTGACTCAATTGCCTGAGCAAGTGATCTGCCAATCATGCACGTCCCTCTCCCCTTTAGTCTGTAAGACACCTTTAGAGAGGGTGACTCCATTACCTGCAGGTACACTACCGTGCCAGGAGTCGTCCATCCTAAATACTCTTAGAATGCTGTCAAGTACCCTGATTGGGAAACCACCCAAATCTAGATCTAAAACCATAGATCTAGTAACCAGTATGTCTGATATAAAATCCATTTCCTTTGTGGAGAAACAACTGTGTGACGACCAAAGTATAACCGATCGTAGTATAGGAGTTTCCTTTCCTACTTTGTGTATGTCATCCAAATACCAGGATATCACACCCTACTACCTTCTCAACAGATCCATCCCCTATTCTGATGAAGTCAAACCCATGACTGTCACGTCAGAAATAGATGATCTATCTCCGCTACTGGTGCTTCAGTCTGTAAATAGACATAAGCTACCTGTCCACCAATGCTTCCGCTGCTCCCACTGACTACGACAACCCTCTGGCAGAGTCATATAGACGTACACTTCTAAAACTGGTTTAGAACGACGCTATACTCATCCTCCCGCCGGGTCTCGTAACCTGGAACAACAGCAATGGCAATTGTGGGTAAACTAGAACTTCCCTGTCACCGTCCTTGAGGCTACCGTAGTGCCTCTCGGGTGCCTGAAGTTACCCACCTTATCTGCGGAGTGGCCAATGGAATGTCAATTCAGATTGAATCTTTAGGTTCCTCATCAAATCTTCAGTAATCGTTTGTGGTTCTGGAATCACTTCCAGTTCTACCATACTCCCACTACTGTTTTCTGAAAAAGTCCATTTTTAATAAAACTGTGGCGAGTCTAGAACAATATTGCTATTGTTCATCCAGATGGTAGAAAGTCAACCCGCGTCATAGCCTGGGTCAACCCACAAACAGCCATTACAGAAACGTGCCTTGAGTTGTCCAGTGTCTGGTTTTAATCATAAACCGGACAACTCCCCGTACCTTAACATCGTTAAGATATGAACTGTTCTATATCCCATATAGGACCAGAGGCACTGATTTAATTGAACCAGATCCAAATCATGCAACTGTCTCCAGTGCATGTCAACTAAAAGGAAGGAGGCCAGATCAGCGTTACTCAACTTAGGAATGCTTCCAATTATGAGTAACCTGAAAGAGAAGCAATTTCTCTTAATCATTACTATCAACTGAATACCACATACAAGTATCTACATCTTCAATCACTTTGAAGAATCCCGATACTTGCTACACCTGGTTCTCTACTGTATTCAAATACCTATAACTTCTCCAAATTCGGACCCTGTGTTTCCACGAAACACTTGTCTAAAAACTAGAGGAGTCATAAGTAAACCGAATATAGTACGAGGACCAACCCCTCTGTCCTGATGGACCCTGGACAACATACAATACTCTGTATAAGTCCCTTTGAGTCTAATAACTCATTCACTGTGTGTCGTAGGTTGAAAACTGTACTTATGGTTAAGAAGAATTACACCGCTGTTTAATGCTCCTTGCCTAACCATCCACTGATATAGGTAAATGTCGTAGACATAATTTCAGAAAGGTATATCTCACTCTATGAAAATAGACGTACAGATATATCAATTTGAAATTGGTGCATAACAGCGGATATTCAAAACCAAATATTTGCCGACCGGCAAACAACCCAGGTGATTTCCTCAAATATCACCGATTACAACGAATCCCGATATAATGAGGATAATCACCCAATTCCCAATAACTTACTCCCACTCATCATCTGTAAAACCATACAGATGTGAGAATCGTATCTGGTAAATACATACCCTGGAGTAAGTATCTAATCGGGAAATCAGTTTTCTATTAACAGTACACAGTGAAACTGAAACATTGAAATGTTTCGATGGGGTATCCTGGTATTCCTAGTAATGCCTCTTCCAGATTCACGACTGTAACCGTATAGTTCTTTGCCACCTCTCCAAATCCCTTCATATGTCTTTAGTCTTTACCTTCTGTACACCCTTTTAGGCCAAATGGTTTTCTTCCTTCCCTACCGTTCGGCACCAGCCTATGGTTTGGAAGAAGACTATCCAATAAGCATAATGGGTGTACTGTCCCAATCCTAGGAACACTCGCAATGAGAGAGGGTGAAGATGAAAGACAACCGAATAAACCTTATTCCTATTTCTCCTGAACCAGAATCCATCCCCGAACTGGAACAAGTTCCATTCGAGTTCGTATATAACCATACGATGGAGTATCCAAATAAACTGTGGATCTTCGTAGTGATACGGAGTGTCCTGGAGAAATACAAAGGTGATGTGGGAGTGGTAATGAAATATTTGGTTTGGTCGTGAATATCTGTTGCAATTTACTTTGCCCTCTTACTAATCCCTTGCTTTGTCTGAACTTAATACCTTCTGCACACCATCGTTATGCTAATTGGTTTTCTTCATTCCCTACCGGTCGGCACCAGCCTAAGGTTTGGAAGAAGACAATCCAATTTGCGTAATAGGTGTACTACCCCTAAACCAAGGAGTACTCGTAACCTGAGAGAGGGTAAAAGGAAAAGACAACTGAATAATCCTATCCGTTTTCTCCAGAACCGGAAACCATCCTCGAATAAATTCTTTCGAGTTCGTATCTAACCATACGATGGTTTTGTCCAATGGAAGTGGACGTTCGTAGTAATACGGGGTGTCCTGGAGAAAAAGGGTAAAAGTAGGAGTGGCAATGAGGTCAGCAACTCTGACAATCCAAAAGCCGGTGTTTAAGAAGGTTCGGTCAACTTGGTCACTGAGTCAAAGTCTTAGGGTCGGGTCAATGGTCGCTGCCAAAGAGAGAGAGAAAAGAAACACTCAGCGTGCACTCTATCCTAGATCAGAATGGTTACCAATTTATCTAATCTGGAATCCTCCCACTGTACCTCAAATTCTCCTCCAAACCTGAAAGAAGAATTAGTCGGGGTTACCCGAGGAGTAAACTAACTCATCAGTGGGAATCGGGATCCAACTATCATCGCATGATAACGTGACGGAATCCGCTCACGTCAACACACTCCAGAAGGTATGCGCATATCTGGCAAGTTTCAGTTCTTTTGAAACTCCCGATGTGATTTCTGCCCCATGCTCTTATGACCTTGGCGTGAGGTCAAAATATCATAAGTCACATGACAAGTTCTGCCCGTCATTATCCAGGTCAATCTGAATCCACCCGTACATACCCTTGACGTAGGCCAAAATAGTAGTACGACTGTCCCAAACCAACGCATCTATCTATGCAACAGATAAATACCCGGCAGCTACCAATCACTATGCCTTGGCGTGAGGTCAAAATACATAGCTTGAATACTACCGAATATTTAACTGAAATGACGGAGGGCTACGAATGGTTTCTGGCGAAAACCTTTAACGTAATGAACTTGATATCGTCGAAGGAACGGATAGCTTTTAAAAATATAGTGACGAAAACCGTTGCTAAAGAGGTCACTCCCTGTGAAGGGATCTCGGCTCTTTCCCCGTAGAATGGGGTGCAGGATATTCCAACTGAATACCACGGTGCAAAGCAAAAGTAATCGGCTATAGTGAAGTTAATGCCCTGACGCAAACTTCTGTCCAAGGGGTCACTCCCGGTGAAGGGATCTCGGCCCTTGCCTCGTCGACTGAGGAGCAGGATATTCCAAATGAATACCACGATGCAAAACAAAAGTGAACGTCCTTGCAATAACAGATTTTTGAAAAGTGTTCCAACAACATCAGATTAGGTTTGTTTTTAACTTTGCATTGATCCGAATCAACGCAGTCCCATCAATTGATCACACCAAAAAGAACGAAAATATACTGATGTACGTATATGCCATCCGCATTCGCCACTGGGTCCCGTCATTACCCGTTAGGTTAGCTTACTAACGACAGAGCGGGGACTGGACTAGCGCGGATGCAAAACATATACAACATCTACTAATATATATACCAATATATTATATTCGCTCAAGGCGTGAAAGAAATGCAACATCACAGAAAATGTACAGCATCACAGAAACAATACAGATATCTGGGATCCCCGGGTTTCACAGAGCCGCTGAAACCCGACGTTCCCCTGGTCGTGTGGATAGCCTGTGCAATGAAATCCTAGACCCCTACGGGCGCGGCAAGTCACCCGCCAAAACCTGAAGCGAGGCAGCCCCCTTCAGCACCGTGAATGGACCACCCAGCACTTCACGGAATCCGGCAACTTGGGCACCCCTCCTGGGTCAACCTGTACCCCCTACGAGTGCGGCGAATAGCCCGCCAATCCTAGAGTGAAGCCCCCTCCGTCTCAATGCCATGAGATGCGGGCTTGTTGCCCTCTAGAACCCGGCTATCCGTGCACCCCTCCGCGGGGCAATCCTAGTACAGAAAGTAAAATATACATACAACGGGTACATCGACCGCAACCAGGTCGTGCCCCAAAATAATAATACAAACAGGCAGTGACGGCAGTCCACATGTCGGACGCTCGCCCCGCAATATCAAATGTACATAATACAACCACAACTGTACTAGCATTGCATCCAGGCTATCCCCCACGACCGATCCGCAACAACACAGCAAATACATAGAACATCAACGTGAAAGTCACGTTCGCAAATCCGTCTAACCGGGCTATAGCAGTTAGACAGGATTTACCGATCGAGTAACATTCACGGTCGCAGATATAATGTAAATACTGTGAAAAATGTGTTTAAAATTTTCCGATTGACCAAAAATTAACAAGTGGGCCCCAAACTAATACTGTAGCACTCACAGAAATAATTGGCCCAATTTTAATATTCCAAAACCCCTAATACTAGCCCAGAAGCCCACTGGGAAATTTTGGCCCATTGATCTCTCTAAGTTGCGGCGGATCCGCGGCCCAATAGAAGGGTGAGGCCGCGGTTCCGCGCTCTGGAAGAGGGATCAGTGCGTCGAATTTTCCCAGAGTTCTTAGAATCTCCTGCACATCATTCTGAGACCACCTGAAAAATTTTTGGACACCAAAAAATCTTAACAGAAAACTGATGTGCACAAAAACATAGATTTTGGAATTTTGGTCGATCGGAAAAGCAAAACACATCAAACGAAAGCTAGACGAAGTTAATGGCGAGGCTCTGATACCACTGTAAGTGCACGGCGGCGCCCCGGCCGTCAATCCGACGCCGGAATGCGGAAGCGGTGAAAAACTTAAATTTTGCGGACTTAGCAAACCGGCACCACCGCGCACTATCACCCGGATCGTTACCATTAACTAGTCTAAGCTAACTACAAGAATGGGTTAGAGATATATACCATACGATCCAAGTCCTCCGGTCTTCATCTCCAATCCGATCTCCTCGCGGGATCTCCGTCCGTCTCATCCTCGTCGCCGGAAGTGCACCACATCGCCTTCTGCGTTTACGGGCTCCCACCTCAATGCCGAGGCAACTCGGGCACGAAGCCGGCTACTCGACGTGCCCAAGAATCGCTGTAGAATGTGTAGTAGAAGAAGTCTCATTTTTGGGGTTGTGGAGTTGCCATTTGTGGAGGGATAGAACTTGGGGGTTTGTGGATTGAACTTGTGGGATTTTGCAACATGAAATGAGCCAAAACCTCCCCACAAAAATTTGGGACAGCCCCTACTATGTTTGGCCGGCCATGAGAGGTGAGGAGAAGAGCATGGAGTGAGGGAGTGATATGATATATATACCAAAAGATCAAAAACCACAACCATAATCAAAAAGAGAAAGAAAGGAATGGTTATGATATCAAGCAATGATCACAAGCAAAACCAACACTCATCCAACCATCATCACCAAACTCATCATCAACAACCATGATGATCACTAAAAGTCAAGCAATCATGAAGTATGAAGTCAAGGTCAATGAGAGGCTATCATGATAAAACAAAGATGCAAAGACCCCCTCCACAAATGCCTATTTGCAACAATGCAAATAAGCCCTCCTCCACCAAACTTCGGCCAATGAACGGAACAATGGAAATCGGCCGAAACGGAAAGCAAACTGGCAACTCCAGAAAACTGGTCCCGTAATAAATTACAGGAAAACCCCGATACTGTGCATACACACCCGCATTTGTATTCCGACCGAAATACAAATGCAATGAGACAAAATCTACACTGTACTATACTAGAATCCGGCTTATACCAAAACCGGATAGTAATATCTGTTCGATCCTGATCCGTGCAATACCGCACGTATCTGATCGAACCCTGCCATATAACCATACGGCCTATAGTACAGACTGTCCGATCCTGATCCGTGCAATACCGCACGTATCTGATCGGACCCTGCCATATCTCCATACGGCCTCTACAACCTTTCGCCCGAAAGCTGAGTAACTGAAATGTGGAGGACTCTAAAGACTCATCAACACCTTGGTTGTGGATTTAACCACTAGCACGTCAGAGGTATAAGCCAATACGTAACGGGCTACCAGGTACTGACTAAAAGGGACGTCCGTGAGCGAACTCAGCCTGACTCCCTACTGAGCCTGTCAGTGACAATATCCGTGCAGTCCGGTCCGTTCGTCTATGAGTATCGCATGGCGGGCCTAGGGGGTTGGTAAAAGTCAGACCCCCAAAAGCGGTACAAGTCGTGTCGGAGTGTAGCCCAGAACACCCTGAGATACAACTGGAATACCTACCAGTAAATCTCCTTGCCTTGGCCAAGGACTTTGTGTAATGGCTCTCCTAGACACAGCACGACCTCACCCCCAATACCGGGAGAGACGAACCCCTGAAGATACGCTCACTGCCTCCATGTGGCTCGGGACTGTACCCAACTAAAACCTGTTTGCACGACTCCTTTGAGCCGTGGTAGGGTAGTAATCAAAGTACAGTGGGAACTCACACGAGACAAATGACGATCCTCAGGTCGATGAACTAACCTGCACACATGTCACCAGGGAACTGCCATCTGACGTCTGGTATATGACCAACTAGCATGTTCCCGGCGAGTCCTGTCCGGTGTACTCATAACCCAATGAGCACCTGTATACATCTTAGGTGATCCAACTGACACCAGTAGCTTGTGAGACCGGCCACCGCCCCTCGTCGGGGTCTCGACTGTATACACTAGTCTACTAATGGAGTATCGATGCCCGGTCTCGAAACTCCCACGACTAGGGACCTTTTAAGGATATGCTTGTAGACCCCCAGCTCTCACTTATATGATCGCCCTCATACTGCTGGTGGTTAAGCAAGAATCCTAGGGGCTCTATCAACGTGTAATAGCGACGTGTCATGTCACCTAAAGCAGTACACGATGATAAAGGTAAACCAGATAGCATACTATCATCTCGAGTAAGACTGTCCTACCGGGATAGGTCCTCCCTCAATCATTACAATCACGTACCTGTGACCTAATAATTGACTCTGAGGGCACTATCTCCAACAGATTGTTGCAGATAGTGCCCTCAAAGTCAATTATTGGATCGCAGGTACGTGATTGCAATGATTGAGGCAGGACCTATACCGATATGACAGTCTTGTTCGAGATGATAGTATGCAATCTGGTTTGTCTTTATCATCGTATACATGCTTTAGTTCACTATTGCATGATGATAGTGTTAGTGTATATGCCCTAGAGGCCATTACTGTATCATACTAGTTTGTATATTACTTAATGGAAGCTTGGGATATTCACCTTGTATATACAATCTTGCTCAAAATAGTAGTATGCTACTTGGTTTGTTTCTACTTCAATGTGTACATGTGTTTATTTTAGTATATCGCCTATACACATTAGTGGAGCCCTTAGGATCTTTGCTTGATTACCATCGTTGTGATGGCAGTCACACTAGTGGGGCTGGGTAATCTATAAGCACATCCTTATGCAGGTCCCTGGTCGCAGGACTATCGAGACAGGGCATCGATACTCCAGAGTAGACTAGCGCATGCGCTTCTCATCCCAGTGTGGGAGACGGTCTGCCCCACAGCCGTCGGTACGTCGTACTTGAGAGAGTATGCGGGTGCTCGTTGGGTTACGAGTACACTGGACAGGACTCGTCGGGAACTGACTAGTTAGTATTATGCCTATCGTCAGTTATCAGTTCCCAGGTGACATGAGTACAGCTTAGTCCGCTGACTTGACACTGTCACTTCGCCTCGAGTGTGTTCCCACTGTACTTTGATTACTACCCTACCACGGCTCAAAGGAGTCGTGCAAACAGGTGGTAGTTGGGTGCAGTCCCGAAGCACTTGGAGGCAGTGACGGTTAGACAGGATTCGTCTCTCCCGGTATTGGGGGTTGACATCGCGGTGTGTCTAGGAGAGCCATTACACGAGTAGTCCCTGGCCAGGGCAAATGAGATATACTGGTAGGCTTCCAGTGTTATCTCAGGGTGTTTTGGGCATCACTCCGACACGACTTGTACCGCTATTGGGGGACTGACGTTTACCGCCCCCTAGGCCCGCCATGCGATGTATCAGACGAACAGACCGGACTGTACGGAGTGTAAGTCCACGTTGCGACCCCCGGTTCTTACGGGGAGGCGGAAACGGTATAAAAATCAAATTTTTAGCGCAAGGGGCAACATGGACTAAGCAAAGTCGGGATCTTTGACTAAACTAAAACTAGCATACTTTGCTAAAGAGAGTTAGCTACTCGGATGGAGATGGTTATACCTTGCTTGTCTTGAACTCCTTCATCTTCAAAGCTCCGATGGTGGTCCAATGGCTTCTTCTCGTCGTCTCCGTACGCCGAAGATAGATCCACCTGAAAGCTCCAACCTTTAGCTCCTTCTTCGTTCTTTGAAGAAACTAGTTCACTTGGTTTGCTAAACCTAGTGAACTAGAATGAGTAGAGAGGAAATAGAATGGGATTTTATCTATGGTTCTTGATTCTCAACTCATGAGACAAGAGAACCATAGATCAAGAGAGGGAGCAAGAGGTTGAGGGTGAGAGCAAGAGGAGAGCTCAAGAACAAGAGAGAGAATGAGCAAGAAAGAATGAGCAAGTATTTTGTCTCTCACCCTCTCATAATCCAAAGCAATGATAACTCATCATATTAACAAAAGTCTTATGTGATGGTTAGAAGCAACCACAACCATATCATTTCATGCACTCATTTTACACAAATGAGCAAGTAAACAAAAGTCTTTGCCATGACATGATGGCTATGGTTATCATGATGGTCAACTAGTCAAGCCTAGTCAACCGGTCAACAAGTCAACAAAAGTCAACAAGTCAACAAAAGTCAACAAGTCAACAACCATATCACCATAATACTTAATTAATATAATAGTTAATCACATATCATATTCTCATTAGGGTTGAGCATAAAGTCAAATAGTCAACGGTCAACTGTCAACAACCCTAATGAGAATCCGCTGCCTCTGCCTCCCTGTCAACTGTGCATACACACCCGCATCCACGTTCCGAGGAACACGAATGCAAACTGGATAAATCCAATCCCATAAGGTACACTAGGATCTGGCTTAAACCAAAGCCCGCTAGTGTAAACTGTCCGGACACTGTACGTGCACAAGTGCACGGATGTGACCGAACCCTGTCGCAAAACCATGCGACCTGTCGCAATACCATGCGACCTCTACTCTTTTGCCTAAAGGCGAAAAGCTTTCTGTGTGGGACTCTAAAGACTCGACACTACGCTGGCAGTGGGTTTAACCACAGACCGCAAGCGGCACTAGCTGTGCGTAACGGTCCCCAGGTAATGCCGACAAGAAGACCGACGAGGCGAAACCCATCTGAACTCCTACTGAGCCTGAGTGTGACATTCTCCGTACAGTCCGGTCTGTTCGTCTGATACATCGCATGGCGGGCCTAGGGGGCGGTAAACGTCAGTCCCCCAATAGCGGTACAAGTCGTGCCGGAGCGAAGCCCAAAACACCCTGAGATAACACTGGAAACCTACCAGTATATCTCGTTTGCCCTGGCCAGGGACTACTCGTGTAATGGCTCTCCTAGACACAGCGCGATGTCAACCCCCAATACCGGGAGAGACGAATCCTGTCTAACCGTCACTGCCTCCAAGTGCTTCGGGACTGCACCCAACCACTACCTGTTTGCACGACTCCTTTGAGCCGTGGTAGGGTAGTGATCAAAGTGCAGTGGGAACACACTTGAGGCGAAGTGACAGTGTCAAGTCAGCGGACTAAGCTGTACTCATGTCACCTGGGAACTGATAACTGACGATAGGTATAATACCAACTAGTCAGTTCCCGACGAGTCCTGTCCAGTGTACCCGTAACCTAACGAGCACCCGCATACTATCTCAAGTACGACGTACTGACGGCTGTGGGACAGACCGTCTCCCACACTGGGATGAGAAGCGCATGCGCTGGTCTACTCCGGAGTATCGATGCCCTGTCTCGATAGTCCTGTGACCAGAGACCTGCATAAGGATGTGCTTATAGATTACCCAGCCCCACTAGTGTGACGGCCATCACATCGCTGGTAATCAAGCAAAGATCCTAAGGGCTCTACTAATGTGTATAGGCGATATACATAAATAAACACATGTACACATTGAAGTAGAAACAAACCAAGTAGCATACTACTATTTTGAGCAAGATTGTATATACAAGGTGAATATCCCAAGCATCCATTAAGTAATATACAAACTAGTATGATACAGTAATGGCCTCTAGGGCATATACACTAACAATCTCCCACTTGCACTAAGGCCATGTACTGGCGTATCGAAGACCTATCATCTCGATCAGCCGCTCGAACTGAGTCTGGGGCAGGGCCTTGGTGAATGGATCTGCAGTGTTATCTTCTGAAGCGACTCTCCGAACCTCGATCTCCTGGCGATCTACGATCTCCCTGATCAGGTGATACCTCCTCAAGATGTGCCTGGATTTCTGATGGGACCTTGGTTCCTTCGCTAAAGCTATAGCCCCGTTGTTGTCGCAATACAGAGGTATTGGATCAACAATGGACGGAACCACCTGAAGTTCTTTCAAGAACTTCCTCATCCAGACAGCTTCTTTTGCGGCATCAGATGCAGCGATGTATTCCGCTTCCATCGTCGAGTCTGCAACGGTTTCTTGTTTGGAACTCTTCCAACACACCGCCCCTCCATTGAGGGTAAAGACAAAACCCGACATGGACTTGGAATCATCCTTGTCACTCTGGAAGCTGGAGTCAGCAAAGGCCTCGATCTGGAGGTCTTTTCCGCCATACACCAAGAACATCTCCTTAGTCCTTCTCAGGTACTTGAGAATGTTCTTTACCGCTATCCAGTGTTTGTCCCCAGGGTTTGACTGATACCGGCTTACCACACTTAGTGCATAAGCTACATCTAGTCTGGTACACAACATCGCATACATTATAGAGCCTACCGCAGAAGCGTAGGGTATAATAGACATGCGATCCCTCTCCAAATCAGTCTTGGGAGACATCTCTTTAGAGAGGGTGATCCCGTGACAAGCCGGTAGGTTACCGCGCTTGGAATCTTCCATACTGAATCTCTTCAGTATGGTGTCGATGTACCTGGACTGCGAAAGTCCTAATATCCTCTTGGATCTGTCACGGTAGATCCGGATACCCAGAATGTACGAGGCATCACCCAGGTCTTTCATGGAGAACCTGTGTGACAAGAACCCCTTGACAGATTGTAGCATAGGAATGTCATTTCCTATTAAGAGAATGTCATCCACGTATAAAACAAGGAATACTACAGTTCTCGCTACAAATCTACTATAGATACATGGTTCATCTGGATTTTTGATAAAGCCAAATTCTTTGACTGTCTCATCAAAGCAGATGTTCCAACTCCGCGATGCCTGCTTTAGTCCATAAATGGACTTAAGCAACTTGCACACCTTTCCGCTGCTGCCACTCTGAATGAAGCCCTCTGGCTGGTCCATATAGACACACTCCTCTAAATTTCCATTTAGAAAAGCTGTCTTTACGTCCATTTGCCACATCTCATAGTCGTGGAAGGCAGCAATGGCAAGAAGGATCCGAATGGATTTCAGCATGGCTACTGGAGAAAAGGTTTCGTCATAGTCCAAGCCAGGTCTTTGACGGAAACCCTTTGCTACCAGCCTAGCTTTATAGGTCTCAACCTGTCCATCTACACCAATCTTCCTTTTGAAGATCCACTTGCATCCTACGGGTTTCACCCCGTCTGGAGCAATGTCCAACGTCCATACCTTGTTGGTGTACATGGACTCCATTTCGGTCCGCATTGCATCCAGCCATTTCACTGAGTCAACGCTCTGAACGGCCTGCTGGAAGCTAGTAGGCTCATCATAATCTATGATGCAATCCTCTCTATCCCCGTCTATGAGAAAACCGCAGTATCTCTCGGGCGGATGAGACTGCCTACTACTCCTGCGGAGTGGCGTAGGAATGTCCTGTTCTGTTGAACCCTCTGGTTCCACTAAGCTTTCAGTAACAGTCTGTGGTTCTGGAACTTCTTCCAGTTCTATTGTGTTCCCACTTATCTGGGTTTCCAAAAACTCAGTTTCCAAGAAGCGGGCATGCTGAGAAACAAAAACCTTTTGTTCCTCAGCGGAATAGAAAAGATACCCCCTGGAGTTCCTTGGGTATCCCACAAACTTACACTGTACTGAACGTGCCTCAAGTTTGTCCGCATGCTGCTTTTTTACAAAAGCTGGACATCCCCATACCTTAAGATACTTAAGACAGGGTTTCTTCCCAGTCCACATCTCATATGGGGTGGTAGGCACAGTCTTGGTGGGAGCCTTGTTCAAGAGATACGCAGCTGCTTCTAGTGCATATCCCCAGAATGATCGCGGTAACTCAGCGTTACTCATCATGGACCGAACCATATCCAATAGGGTTCGGTTCCGTCTCTCCGATACACCGTTATGTTGCGGAGTGTATGGAGGAGTAAGCTGAGAGAGAATACCATTCTCTTTTAAGTAATTCAGGAATTCGGCACTTAAGTATTCTCCACCTCGATCCGATCTTAGAATCTTAATACTTTTGCCGGTCTGTTTCTCTACTTCATTCTTATACTCCTGGAATTTTCCAAAGGCCTCGGACTTATGTTTCATTAAGAAGACATAGCCGTACCTTGAGAAGTCATCCGTAAAAGTAATGAAGTAAGAATGTCCGCTTCGGGCATGTGTAGACATTGGACCGCATACATCACTGTGTACGAGTCCCAAGAGCTCGCTCGCTCTTACTCCTTCTCCAGTAAACGGAGTCTTTGTCATCTTTCCTTTGAGACAAGATTGACAAGTGGCATACGATTGATATTCGAACGCATTCAAATATCCTTCTGTATGTAACTTAGTCAACCTTCTCTCATTGATGTGACCCAATCTACAATGCCATAAGAAAGTCTGATTCATTTCCGGAGACTTTCTTTTGTGTGTATTCTGGACGTTGAAAATCTGTGGTTGGTTTAACACGTATATACCATTACTCAATGTACCTGACCCAATCAAAACTTGATTAAGGTGAATGTTTACAACATTACTTACAAACGCAAATTCATAACCTTCTTTAGAAACTAAAGATACAGAAATGATATTACAAGTTGCGTTGGGTACAAAAAAGCAATTACGCAAAACCAAAACATGTCCATCTGACATTCCCAGGTGATAGTCCCCCACGGCTTTAGCATCCATGCTAGCTCCGTTCGCAACTCTGAGGGTTATGTCACCTGCTTTCAAAACACTACGGTTTCTCAACGCCTGCAAAGAATTACAGATATGAGATCCTGATCCGGTATCCAATACCCAGGAAGTAGAGTTTATTGAAAGACAGTTTTCAATAACATACACACCTGAAGCTGAAGATGCAACCTGCTTCAATTCCTGTGTTCTGGCCTTCCAGGCCCTGCAATCATTCTTCCAGTGTCCTTTCTTATGACAATAGAAGCATTCTTCCTTATCCACAAGCTTCCCCGCTATCTTTGTTGCTTTTGCTTTTCCCTTCGTATCCACTTTACTAACACCGCCCCTTGGTTTGGCGGGGGCCTTCTTCTTCTTTCCCTTGGCTTTCGCCTTGGACCTAGAAGAAGATGATCCCCCTACAAACAAAGTGGATATTTCCCTACCTTTCTGTAGGGTGCCCTCTGCGCTCCTCAGCATGTTGAGGAGCTCTGATAGTTCAACCTCTTTTTCTTGTAGGTTGAAGTTCAGTATAAACTGGGCGTAAGTGGAAGGAAGGGACTGGAGAACTATATCCGTATATAGCTCACTCTCCAATGTGATCCCTAGGTCAGCGAGCTCCTCAATGTAGCCGATCATCTTTAGCACGTGCTCGGCTACTGATGATCCGACGGCCATTCTTGTCGAAAATAACTTTTTCGACGCTTCGTATCTTGCGATACGAGACTGCTCTCCATACAGTTCTTTTGTATGAAGCAATATGGACTCCATGTCCATATTCTCATGCCTCCTCTGATGTTTGTTGTCCATCGAGGCAAGCAGGAGGCACTTGGCCTTCGCGCTATCAATCTCCCAAGTCTTGCGGATTTCCTTATCCGCGACGCTGGAAGTTGGACCAGGGACAGGGGGAGCTTTGGTGGTAAGAAGATACCCCAGCTTGTCATAAGTGATTGCTATCTTGACATTCCTGAGCCAATCTTTGTAGTTTGGCCCTGTCAGTTTGTTTTTATCTAGGAGTAACTTAAGTCCAGTCATGTTGATTGGTCGCTGCAATTAGGAGAGAGAAGAAGAAACACTCAGCATGATACTCTTGCAAGTTTAGAGTGGTTTTTAGTTTGTCTAAACAGGATGGCTCCCACTGTTTCTCGAATCCCTCCTCAAACCATAAAGGAAGAATTAGCCGGGATCAATCCCACCGCACAATACTTGCTTAACCGTTCAGCCAGGCCGGTGTCGGTACTTCGAGGGAGGTTTTCCAACGCTTTCGCGAAGTTCCTTAATTAAAGAACCTCTTTTCCCTGGGGGCGTAGCCCCGCTAACACCTTTCTAGGCACCTACTAGGTTTATAGCATTGATCGTTTAGTGAGAAATTTCCCGAGGAGTACCATATACTCACAGTAGGATCGGGATCCAAATATCATCGCGTGACGAAACTGAAGGAATCCTACCAGAATCATCACACTCCAAATGGTATGCAAATCTAGCAAGTTTCAGTACTTATGAAACTCCCAATGTGGATTTTTGCCCCATGCTCTTATGACCTTGACGAAGGTCAACAAATCATAAGTCACATGTCAAGTTCTGCCCGTCATTATCCAGGTTAATTTGAATCCACCCGTATATACCCTTGACGAAGGTCAACAAGGTAATGCGAATGTCCCAAACCAACGCATCTATCTATGCTACATATGAATACCCAATAGCTACCAATCACTATGCCTTGACGAAGGTCAACAAACACAGCTTGAATACTATTGAATATTCATACGAAACGACGGAGGGCTACGAATGGTTTTGGCAAAACCGTGAACGTAGTGAACTTGATTTGGTCGATGGAACGAGATAGCTTTTAAAAGGAGTGGCTCAAGCTCCGCATTTAAAAGTTGGTTTTGAAAAGAACCGAGTGGTTTTTCGAAAGTGTTCCAACGACTTTAACTTGGTTTATTATCTTGCATTAGTTCTTTTAATGCGTGATATTCTTGCATTAGTTCTTTTAATGCGTCCCATCATTTAATCCTACCATTGCAGAAAACAACCAAAATATGACGTACGCTTATGCCATTCGCATTAGCCACGGGGCCCCGTCATTACCCGTTAGGTTACTTAACTAACGACAGAGCGGGGGCTGGGCTAGCGCGTCTGTAAAACATAAGCAACGCCTAAATAATATCATATATAGATATACTGCAATGATAAACATTTCAGATCACAGATAAATACATTGGATATACTAGGAATCTGTAATTTGTACGAGCCTGTAACAAAAACAGATTACACGGTCGCGGTGAATAGCCAATACCCCACCCAAGACCCCTACGGGTGCGGCAAACTACCCGCCAAGTACCCGAAGCGTAGCAACCTCCCTCATCTCCATGAGTAGGCCACTCGACACTTCGGCATACCCGGTAGTTTGTGCACCCCTCCATGGGTCTATCCTAGGAGCAAAAACAGTAAAAAGAAATTATACAATGACGGCTACAACCCCGACCCGGTTGTGCGGCCATACAAATAATTATTACATCAATTTACAAATTTACATGAATTGAAAGAAAAGAAAACTCTCGTCTCACAACCCCCGGCTATTCACCCGCGACAATCCAACATATTTATATACACATTCCAGCACATTACAGATCATGTATAACCCCGACCAATCGACTTATAGCGATTAGCCGACGTTCAATACATGCAAACATCACAGATATAACCATCATAGTCAAAGTGCAGTGAAGTTCGGAAAAAAAATACGGAATTATAGGACCCCAAAAGGAAATTTCTTTTCTGGAAAATCTGGGCACATATAATATATTCCAAAAATCCCAAAACCAACACAGACACACACTGGATGAAAAACGATGCAGAGAAGACGACAAACCGCGGCGCTTCCGCGGCACATGCCTACCTCGTGCGGCGGAAGCGCGGCGGTTTGAACGAAACAGTGGACCGTTTTTCATGGGTGTTCACACAAAACCCTGAGCCGAATTTAGGAGTATAAAGTTTTTCATTTTGACCAGAAAAAATTTCAACAGAAACTCAGGTTTTGTAAAAGTTTGGTTTTTTGATTTTTCCGGTTCCGAACTTCGTTACACTTCACTACCAAGCTAGTTTAAGTTTAGTTAGGCTCTGATACCACTGTAAGTCCACGTTGCGACCCCCGGTTCTTACGGGGAGGCGGAAACGGTATAAAAATCAAATTTTTAGCGCAAGGGGCAACATGGACTAAGCAAAGTCGGGATCTTTGACTAAACTAAAACTAGCATACTTTGCTAAAGAGAGTTAGCTACTCGGATGGAGATGGTTATACCTTGCTTGTCTTGAACTCCTTCGTCTTCAAAGCTCCGATGGTGGTCCAATGGCTTCTTCTCGTCGTCTCCGTACGCCGAAGATAGATCCACCTGAAAGCTCCAACCTTTAGCTCCTTCTTCGTTCTTTGAAGAAACTAGTTCACTTGGTTTGCTAAACCTAGTGAACTAGAATGAGTAGAGAGGAAATAGAATGGGATTTTATCTATGGTTCTTGATTCTCAACTCATGAGACAAGAGAACCATAGATCAAGAGAGGGAGCAAGAGATTGAGGGTGAGAGCAAGAGGAGAGCTCAAGAACAAGAGAGAGAATGAGCAAGAAAGAATGAGCAAGTATTTTGTCTCTCACCCTCTCATAATCCAAAGCAATGATAACTCATCATATTAACAAAAGTCTTATGTGATGGTTAGAAGCAACCACAACCATATCATTTCATGCACTCATTTTACACAAATGAGCAAGTAAACAAAAGTCTTTGCCATGAAATGATGGCTATGGTTATCATGATGGTCAACTAGTCAAGCCTAGTCAACCGGTCAACAAGTCAACAAAAGTCAACAAGTCAACAAAAGTCAACAAGTCAACAACCATATCACCATAATACTTAATTAATATAATAGTTAATCACATATCATATTCTCATTAGGATTGAGCATAAAGTCAAATAGTCAACGGTCAACTGTCAACAACCCTAATGAGAATCCGCTGCCTCTGCCTCCCTGTCAACTGTGCATACACACCCGCATCCGCGTTCCGAGGAACACGAATGCAAACTGGATAAATCCAATCCCATAAGGTACACTAGGATCTGGCTTAAACCAAAGCCCGCTAGTGTAAACTGTCCGGACACTGTACGTGCACAAGTGCACGGATGTGACCGAACCCTGTCGCAAAACCATGCGACCTGTCGCAATACCATGCGACCTCTACTCTTTTGCCTAAAGGCGAAAAGCTTTCTGTGTGGGACTCTAAAGACTCGACACTACGCTGGCAGTGGGTTTAACCACAGACCGCAAGCGGCACTAGCTGTGCGTAACGGTCCCCAGGTAATGCCGACAAGAAGACCGACGAGGCGAAACCCATCTGAACTCCTACTGAGCCTGAGTGTGACATTCTCCGTACAGTCCGGTCTGTTCGTCTGATACATCGCATGGCGGGCCTAGGGGGCGGTAAACGTCAGTCCCCCAATAGCGGTACAAGTCGTGACGGAGCGAAGCCCAAAACACCCTGAGATAACACTGGAAACCTACCAGTATATCTCGTTTGCCCTGGCCAGGGACTACTCGTGTAATGGCTCTCCTAGACACAGCGCGATGTCAACCCCCAATACCGGGAGAGACGAATCCTGTCTAACCGTCACTGCCTCCAAGTGCTCGGGACTGCACCCAACCACTACCTGTTTGCACGACTCCTTTGAGCCGTGGTAGGGTAGTGATCAAAGTGCAGTGGGAACACACTTGAGGCGAAGTGACAGTGTCAAGTCAGCGGACTAAGCTGTACTCATGTCACCTGGGAACTGATAACTGACGATAGGTATAATACCAACTAGTCAGTTCCCGACGAGTCCTGTCCAGTGTACCCGTAACCTAACGAGCACCCGCATACTATCTCAAGTACGACGTACTGACGGCTGTGGGACAGACCGTCTCCCACACTGGGATGAGAAGCGCATGCGCTGGTCTACTCCGGAGTATCGATGCCCTGTCTCGATAGTCCTGCGACCAGGGACCTGCATAAGGATGTGCTTATAGATTACCCAGCCCCACTAGTGTGACGGCCATCACATCGCTGGTAATCAAGCAAAGATCCTAAGGGCTCTACTAATGTGTATAGGCGATATACATAAATAAACACATGTACACATTGAAGTAGAAACAAACCAAGTAGCATACTACTATTTGAGCAAGATTGTATATACAAGGTGAATATCCCAAGCATCCATTAAGTAATATACAAACTAGTATGATACAGTAATGGCCTCTAGGGCATATACACTAACACGGAGAATGTCATATTCAGGCTCAGTAGGAGTTCAGATGGGTTTCGCCTCGTCAGTCTTCTTGTCGGCATCTACCTGGGGACCGTTACGCACTGCTAGTGCCGCTTGCGGACTGTGGTTAAACCCACTGCCAGCGTAGTGTCGAGTCGTTAGAGTCCCACATAGAAAGCTATTCGCCTTTAAGCAAAAGAGTAGAGGTCGCATGGTTTTGCGGCAGATCGCATGGTTTTGCGGCAGGTCGCATGGTTTTGCGACAGGGTTCGGTCACATCCGTGCACTTGTGCACGTACAGTGTCCGGATAGTTCACACTAGCGAGCTTTGGTTTAAGCCAGATCCTAGTGTACCTTTTGGGATTGGATTTATCCAGTATGTATTCGTGTTCCTCGGAACGCGGATGCGAGTGTGTATGCACAGTTGACGGAGAGGCAGAGGCAGAGGATTCTCATTCGGGTTGTTGACCGTTGACAGTTGACCATTGACTTTTTGCTCAACCCTAATGAGAATATGATATGTGATTAACAATAATATTAATTAAGTATTGTGGTGACATGGTTGTTGAGGGGTTGACTTTGTTGACTTGTTGACTTTATTGACCGGTTGACTAGGTTGGACTAGTTGACCATCATGATGACAATGGCTATCATTTCATGGCAAATACTTTTTACTTGCTTGTTTCTTTTGTGAGAAATGAGTGCATGAAATGATTTAGCCATTTTGACTTGAACCATTTTACACAATTCTTGATTATTATTTTTGTGATGATGGTTTTGGATTATGAGAGCCAAGAGAGAAAAGTCTTCTCTCATTCTTTCATGCTCACTCTCTCTCTTGTTCTTGAGCTCTCATCTTCCTCCTCTTGCTCTCCCTCTCTTGATTCTATGGTTCACTTGTCTCATGAGTTGAGAACTAAGAACCATAGATAAAATCCCATACAAACTCTTCTCTACTCACTCTAGTTCACAAGGTTTAGCAAACCGAGTGAACTAGTTTCTTCAAAGTTCGAAGAAGGAGCCAAAGGTTGAAGCTTTCGGGTGGATCTATCTTCGGCGCAAGGAGATGACGGGGAGAAGCCGATTCGGACGACCATCGAAACTTGAAGACGAAGGAGTTCGAGAAAAAGAAAGGTATAACCCCTTAACCGAGTAGTTAGCAACTCGTAGTTAGGTTGTTAGTTAGATGTTTAACAAAGATCCGGGTTTTAAGTCCATGTTACCACCTCTAAGAAAATCTTTTTTTACCAAATTCCGCATGCCCGAAAGTACCGGGAGAGGTAGCATGGACTTACAGTGGTATCAGAGCCTAGTTAAACTCTATCTAATATGTTAGCAAAGTAGCTAGAAGATCGATCAAAGAAAAAGTCGCAAAACGAACCCAGTTTTTTAAACTTTCTGTCGATTTTAAAAGTGCTGGAAATTTTTTTTGAGATACACCAAAAATCGACTCAGGGTTTTCTGAAGAAACTGCAAAAATTTGACCCCCTAACTCGATCAAAGCGCCGCGGTTCCGCGGCGGGAGCTTGCTCCCGCCGCGGAACCGCGGCCGAGTTGACTCGGTCATGGGGTTTCTTTTTTGCAGTTTGCTCATAGGGGTATTTTGGGATTTTTGGAATATATATTTTCTGCCCAGATTTTCCAGAATGAAAATTTTATTTTTGGGGTCCTGAAAATCCGTATTTTTTATCGAACTTCTAAAAGACTTTAGCTGACGGGTTTTTTCTGTAATGTGATATTTGTATTGAACGTCTGCTAATCGCTATATGTCGATTAGTGGGGGTTTTACAAATCTGTGATCTGTAATGTTGCTGGAATGTGTATATGAATTCATTGGATTATCGCGGGTGAATAGCCGGGGGTTGTGAGACGAGAGTTTTCTTTTCTTTCAATTCATGTAAATTTGTAAATTGATGTAATAATTATTTGTATGGCCGCACAACCGGGTCGGGGTTGTAGCCGTTATTGTATAATTTCTTTTTACTGTTTTTGCTCCTAAGATAGACCCATGGAGGGGGTGCATAAACTACCGGGTATGCCGAAGTGCCGAGTGGCCTACTCACGGAGTTGAGGGAGGTTGCTTCGCTTCGAGTACTTGGCGGGTAGTTTGCCGCACCCGTAGGGGTCTTGGGTGGGGTATTGGCTATTCACCGCGACCGTGTAATCTGCTTTTCGTTATAGGCTCGTACGAATTGCGGATTCCTAGTATATCCAATGTGTTCATCTGTGATCTAAAATGGCTATCATTGCAATATATCTATATATGATATTATTTAGGCGTTGCTTATGTTTTACAGCCGCGCTAGCCCAGCCCCCGCTCTGTCGTTAGTTAAGTAACCTAACGGGTAATGACGGGGCCCCGTGGCGAATGCGAATGGCATAAGCGTACGTCATATTTTGGTTGTTTTCTGCAATGGTAGGATTAAATGATGGGACGCATTAAAAGAACTAATGCAAGAATATCGCGCATTAAAAGAACTAATGCAAGAAAATAAACCAAGTTAAAATCGTTGGAACACTTTCGGAAAACCACTCGGTTCTTTTCAAAACTAACTTTTAAATGCGGAGCATGAGCCACTCCTTTTAAAAGCTATCTCGTTCCATCGATTATATCAAGTTCACTACGTTCACGGTTTTGCCAAAACCATTCGTAGCCCTCCATCATTTCAGTTAAATATTCGGTAGTATTCAAGCTATGTATTTTGACCTCACGCCAAGGCATAGTGATTGGTAGCTGCCGGATATTTATCTGTTGCATAGATAGAATGCGTTGGTTTGGGACAGCCGTACTACCATTTTGGCTTACGTCAAGGGTAGGTACGGGTGGATTCAAATTAACCTGGATAATGATGGGAAGAACTTGACATGTGACTTATGACATTTTGACCTCACGCCAAGGTCATAAGAGCATGGGGCAAAAATCCACATCGGGAGTTTCAAAAGAACTGAAACTTGCTAGTGTTGCATACCATTTGGAGTGTGATGATTCTGGTAGGATTCCTTCAGTTTCATCACGCGATGATATTTGGATCCCGATCCTACTGTGAGTATATGCTACTCCTCGGGAAATTTCTCACTAAACGATCAATGCTATAAACCTAATAGGCGTCTAGAAAGGTGTTAGCGGGGCTACGCCCCCAGGGAAAAGAGGTTATTTAATTAAGGAACTTCGCAAAAGCGTTGGAAAACCTCCCTCGAAGTACCGACACTGGCCTGGCTGAACGGTTAAGCAAGTATTGTACGGTGAGATTGATCCTGACTAATTCTTCCTTTTTGGTTTGAGGAGGGATTCGAGAAACAGTGGGAGCCATCCTGTTTAGAAAAACTAAAAACCATTCTAAACTTGCAAGAGCATCAAGCTGAGTGTTTCTTCTCTCTCCTAATTGCAGCGACCAATCGACATGACTGGACTTAAGTTACTTCTAGATAAAAACATACTGACACGGCCAAACTACAAAGATTGGCTCAGGAATGTCAAGATGGCAATCACTTACGACAAGCTGGGGAATCTTCTTACCACCAAAGCTCCCCCTATCCCTGGTCCCACTTCCAGCGTCACGGATAAGGAAATCCGTAAGACTTGGGAGATTGATAGCGCGAAGGCCAAGTGCCTCGTACTTGCCTCTATGGACAACGAACATCAGAGGAGGCATGAGAATATGGACTTGGAATCCATATTTCTTCATACAAAAGAAATGTATGGAGAGCAATCTCGTATCGCAACATACGAAGCGTCGAAAAAGTTATTTTCGGCAAGGATGGCCGTCGGATCATCAGTAGCAGAATACGTGCTTAAGATGATCGGCTATATTGAGGAGCTCACGGACCTAGGGACCACATTGGAGAGTGAGCTCTATACGGACTTAGTTCTCCAGTCCCTTCCTTCCACTTACGCCCAGTTTATACTGAACTTCAACTTACAATAAAAAGAAGTTGAACTTTCAGAGCTCCTCAACATGCTGAGGAGCGCAGAGAGCACCCTACAGAAAGGTAGGGAAACATCCACTTTGTTTGTAGGAGGATCATCTTCTTCTAGGTCCAAGGCGAAAGCCAAGGGAAAGAAGAAGAAAGCCCCCGCCAAACCAAGGGGCGGTGTTAGTAAAGTGGATACGAAGGGAAAAGCTAAAGCAACAAAGTGTTGGAGATAGTTCCCTCAGAGTCAATTATTGGATCACAGGTACGTGATTGCAATGATTGAGGGAGGACCTATCCTGGTAGGACAGTCTTACTCGAGATGATAGTATGCTATCTGGTTTACCTTTATCATCGTGTACTGTTTTAGGTGACCTGACACGTCGCTATTACACGTTGATAGAGCCCCTAGGATTCTTGCTTGACCACCAGCAGTATGAGGGCGATCATATAAGTGGGAGCTGGGGGTCTACAAGCATATCCTTAAAAGGTCCCTAGTCGTGGGAGTTTCGAGACCGGGCATCGATACTCCATTAGTAGACTAGTGTATACAGTCGAGACCCCGACGAGGGGCGGTGGCCGGTCTCACAAGCCACTGGTGTCAGTTGGATCACCTAAGATGTATACAGGTGCTCATTGGGTTATGAGTACACCGGACAGGACTCGCCGGGAACATGCTAGTTGGTCATATACCAGACGTCAGATGGCAGTTCCCTGGTGACATGTGTGCAGGTTAGTTCATCGACCTGGGGATCGTCATTTGTCTCGTGTGAGTTCCCACTGTACTTTGATTACTACCCTACCACGGCTCAAAGGAGTCGTGCAAACAGGTTTTAGTTGGGTACTGTCCCGAGCCACATGGAGGCAGTGAGCGTATCTTCAGGGGTTCGTCTCTCCCGGTATTGGGGGTGAGGTCGTGCTGTGTCTAGGAGAGCCATTACACAAAGTCCTTGGCCAAGGCAAGGAGATTTACTGGTAGGTATTCCAGTAGTATCTCAGGGTGTTCTGGGCTACACTCCGACACGACTTGTACCGCTTTTGGGGGTCTGACTTTTACCAACCCCCTAGGCCCGCCATGCGATACTCATAGACGAACGGACCGGACTGTACGGATATTGTCACTGACAGGCTCAGTAGGGTTGTCAGGCTGAGTTCACTCACAGACGTCCCTTTTAGTCAATACTTGGTAGCCCGTTACGTATTGGCTTATACCTCTGACGTGCTAGTGGTTAAATCCACAACCGAGGTGTTGACGAGTCTTTAGAGTCCCCCACATTCAGTTACTCAGCTTTCGGGCGAAAGGTTGTAGAGGCCGTATGGAGATATGGCAAGGTCCGATCAGATACGTGCGGTATTGCACGGATCAGGATAGGACAGTTTGTACTATAGGCCGTATGGTTATATGGCATGGTTCGATCAGATACGTGCGGTATTGCACGGATCAGGATCGAACAGATATTACTAGCCGGCTTTGGTTTAAGCCGGATCCTAGTATAGTACAGTGTAGATTTTGTCTCATTGCATCTGTATTTCGGTCGAAATACAGATACGGGTGTGTATGCACAGTATCGGGGTTTTTCCTGTAATTTATTACGGGACCAATTTTCTGGAGTTTCCAGTTTGCTTTCCGTTTCGGCCGATTTCCATTGTTCCGTTCATTGGCCGATGTTTGGTGGAGGAGGGTTTATTTGCATTGTTGCAAATAGGCATTTGTGGAGGGGGTCTTTGCTTTTTGTAGCATCATGATAGTCTTCATGATGATGCACCATCCATTGACTTCCTTGACTTCTAGCTATCATGATGGCTTGACTTTGTTTAGTGATGATTGTGGTTTGAGTGTGGTTTTGGTGTTGTGATCATATTCTTTCATAATTGGTTTTTGATGCCTTGCATTATTGTTCAAGCCTCTCACTCTCTCATGGTGATCCATCTCATTCTCTCCCTCCCTCACTTGAGCATGGCCGGCCTCCCCCTTGTTTGGGGCTGTCCAAAACTTTGTTGTGGGAATTTTTGGTTCTTTCATGTTGGAAAATTCCCACTACACCATCTCCAAAAAGCTCATCTCATTATCCTCCACCAAATGGCACCTCCTTAACCCCAAAATGAGACATGGATCTCTACACCACTCATTCTACAGCGAATCTTGGGCACGTCGAGTAGCCGGCTTCGTGCCCGAGTTGCCTCGGCATTGAGGTGGGAGCCCGTAAACAAAGTTGGCGATGTGGTGCACTTCCGGCGACGAGGAGGAGACGGGACTTTTCCGCAGGAGATCGGGACCATGACGAGAAGACCGGAGGACTTGGATCGTCGGTATATCTCTAACCCATCTTCTAGTTAGCTTAGACTTGTTAATGGTTTCGATCCGGGTGTTTAGTGCGCGGTGGTGCCGGTTTGCTAAGTCCGCAAAATTTAAGTTTTCACCGCTTCCGCATTCCGGCGTCGGATTGACGGCCGGGGCGCCGCCGTGCACTTACACAAAGAAAGCGGGGAAGCTTGTGGATAAGGAAGAATGCTTCTATTGTCATAAGAAAGGACACTGGAAGAATGATTGCAGGGCCTGAAAAGCCAGAACACAGGAATTGAAGCAGGTTGCAGCTTCAGCTTCAGGTGTGTATGTTATTGAAAACTGTCTTTCAATAAACTCTACTTCCTGGGTATTGGATACCGGATCAGGATCTCATATCTGTAATTCTTTGCAGGCGTTGAGAAACCGTAGTGTTTTGAAAGCAGGTGACATGACCCTCAGAGTTGTGAACGGAGCTAGCATGGATGCTAAAGCCGTAGGGGACTATCACCTGGGAATGTCAGATGGACATGTTTTGGTTTTGCGTAATTGCTTTTTTGTACCCAACGTAACTTGTAATATCATTTCTGTATCTTTAGTTTCTAAAGAAGGTTATGAATTTGCGTTTGTAAGCAATGTTGTAAACATTCACCTTAATCAAATTCTGATTGGGTTAGGTATATTGAGCAATGGTATATACGTATTAAACCAACCACAGATTTTCAATGTCCATAATACACACAAAAGAAAGTCTCCGGAAATAAATCAGACTTTCTTATGGCATTGTAGACTGGGTCACATCAATGAGAGAAGGTTGACAAAGTTACATACAGAAGGATATTTGAATCCGTTCGAATACCAATCGTATGCCACTTGTCAATCCTGTCTCAAAGG
Organism: Agapanthus africanus; assembly: GCA_030015575.1. NCBI lineage: Eukaryota > Viridiplantae > Streptophyta > Magnoliopsida > Asparagales > Amaryllidaceae > Agapanthus > Agapanthus africanus. The sequence goes on from CM057341.1 coordinate 663,954,868, forward strand.
AAAGATGACAAAGTCTCCGTTCACTGGACACGGAGTAAGAGCGAGCGAGCTCTTGGGACTCGTACACAGCAACGTGTGCGGTCCAATGTCTACACATGCGCGAAGCGGTTTTTCTTACTTCATTACTTTTACGGATGACTTTTCAAGGTACGGTTATGTCTTCTTAATGAAACATAAGTCCGAAGCCTTTGGAAAGTTCCAGGAATATAAGAATGAAGTAGAAAAACAGACCGGCAAAAGTATCAAGATTCTAAGATCGGATCGAGGTGGTGAATACTTGAGAGCCGAGTTCCTGGACTATTTAAAAGAGAATGGAATTCTCTCTCAGCTTACTCCTCCATACACTCCGCAACATAACGGTGTATCGGAGAGACGGAACCGCACCCTATTGGATATGGTACGGTCCATGATGAGTAACGCTGAGTTACCGCGATCATTCTGGGGGTATGCGCTAGAATCAGCTGCGTACCTTTTGAACCGAGTTGCCACTAAGACTGTGCCTACCACACCTTATGAGTTATGGAGTGGGAAGAAACCCTATCTTCAATATCTGAAGATCTGGGGATGTCCAGCTTTTGTCAAAAAGCAGCATGCGGACAAACTCGAGGCACGCTCAGTACTATGCAAGTTTGTGGGATATCCAAAGAACACCAGGGGGTATCTTTTCTACCACGCAGAGGAACAAAAAGTCCTTGTTTCTCGTAATGCCCACTTTCTAGAACACCAGTTCTTAGAAAAGGAAATTAGTGGGAGCGCAGTAGAACTGGAAGAAATTCCAGAACCACGAGCTATTACTGAAAGCTTAGTGGAACCAGAGGGTTCAAAAGAACAGGACATTCCTACGCCGCTCCGCAGGAGTAGTAGGCAGTCTCATCCGCCCGAGAGATACTACGGTTTTCTCATAGACGGGGATAGAGAGGATTGCATCATAGATTATGATGAGCCTACTAGCTTCCAGCAGGCCGTTCAGAGCGTTGACTCGGTAAAATGGCTGGATGCAATGCGGACCGAAATGGAGTCTATGTACACCAACAAGGTATGGACGTTGGACATTGCTCCAGACGGGGTAAAACCCGTAGGATGCAAGTGGATCTTCAAAAGGAAGATTGGTGTAGATGGACAGGTTGAGACCTATAAAGCTAGACTTGTTGCGAAGGGTTTTCGTCAAAGACCTGGTTTGGACTATGACGAAACCTTTTCTCCAGTGGCTATACTGAAATCCATTCGGATCCTTCTTGCCATTGCTGCCTTCAACGATTATGAGATCTGGCAAATGGACGTAAAGACCGCTTTTCTAAATGGAAATTTAGAGGAGTGTGTCTATATGGACCAACCAGAGGGTTTCATTCAGAGTGGGAGCAGCGGAAAGGTGTGCAAGTTGCTTAAGTCCATCTATGGACTAAAGCAGGCATCGCGGAGTTGGAACATCTGTTTTGATGAGACGGTCAAGGAATTTGGCTTTATCAAAAATCCAGATGAACCATGCATCTATAGTAGATTTGTAGAGAGAACTGTAGTATTCCTCGTTTTATACGTGGATGACATTCTCTTAATAGGAAATGACATTCCTATGCTACAATCTGTCAAGGGGTTCTTGTCACACAGGTTCTCCATGAAAGACCTGGGTGATGCCTCATACATCTTGGGGATCCGGATCCATCATGATAGATCCAAGAGGATATTAGGACTTTCACAGTCCAGGTACATCGACACCATACTGAAGAGATTCAGTATGGAAGATTCCAAGCGCGGTAACCTACCGGCTTGTCACGGGATCACCCTCTCTAAAGAGATGTCTCCCAAGACTGATTTGGAGAGGGATCGCATGTCTATTATACCCTACGCTTCTGCGGTAGGCTCTATAATGTATGCGATATTGTGTACTAGACCGGATGTAGCTTATGCACTGAGTGTGGTAAGCCGGTATCATTCAAACCCTGGGGAGAAACACTGGATAGCAGCAAAGAACATTCTCAAGTACCTGAGAAGGACTAAGGAGATGTTCTTGGTGTATGGCGGAAAAGACCTCCAGATCGAGGCCTTTGCTGACTCCAGCTTCCAGAGTGACAAGGATGATTCCAAGTCCATGTCGGGTTTTGTCTTTACCCTCAATGGAGGGGCGGTGTGTTGGAAGAGTTCCAAACAGGAAACCGTTGCAGACTCGACGATGGAAGCGGAATACATCGCTGCATCTGATGCCGCAAAAGAAGCTGTCTGGATGAGGAAGTTCTTGAAAGAACTTCAGGTGGTTCCGTCCATTGTTGATCCAATACCTCTGTATTGCGACAACAATGGGGCTATAGCTTTAGCGAAGGAACCCAGGTCCCATCAGAGATCCAGACACATCTTGAGGTGGTATCACCTGATCAGGGAGATCGTGGATCGCCAGGAGATCGAGGTTCGGAGAGTCGCTTCAGAAGATAACACTGTAGATCCATTCACCAAGGCCTTGCCCCAGACTCAGTTCGAGCGGCTGATCGAGATGATAGGTCTTCGATACGCCAGTACATGGCCTTAGTGCAAGTGGGAGATTGTTAGTGTATATGCCCTAGAGGCCATTACTGTATCATACTAGTTTGTATATTACTTAATGGAAGCTTGGGATATTCACCTTGTATATACAATCTTGCTCAAAATAGTAGTATGCTACTTGGTTTTTTTCTACTTCAATGTGTACATGTGTTTATTTTAGTATATCGCCTATACACATTAGTGGAGCCCTTAGGATCTTTGCTTGATTACCATCGTTGTGATGGCAGTCACACTAGTGGGGCTGGGTAATCTATAAGCACATCCTTATGCAGGTCCCTGGTCGCAGGACTATCGAGACAGGGCATCGATACTCCGGAGTAGACTAGCGCATGCGCTTCTCATCCCAGTGTGGGAGACGGTCTGTCCCACAGCCGTCGGTATGTCGTACTTGAGAGAGTATGCGGGTGCTCGTTGTGTTACGAGTACACTGGACAGGACTCGTCGGAAACTGAGTAGTTGGTATTATGCCTATCGTCAGTTATCAGTTCCCAGGTGACATGAGTACAGCTTAGTTCGCTGACTTGACACTGTCACTTCGCCCCGAGTGTGTTCCCACTGTACTTTGATTACTACCCTACCACGGCTCAAAGGAGTCGTGCAAACAGGTGGTAGTTGGGTGCAGTCCCGAAGCACTTGGAGGCAGTGACGGTTAGACAGGATTCGTCTCTCCCGGTATTGGGGGTTGACATCGCGCTGTGTCTAGGAGATCCATTACACGAGTAGTCCCTGGCCAGGGCAAACGAGATATACTGGTAGGCTTCCAGTGTTATCTTAGGGTGTTTTGGGCTTCACTCCGACACGACTTGTACCGCTATTGGGGGACTGACGTTTACCGCCCCCTAGACCTGCCATGCGATGTATCAGACGAACAGACCGGACTGTACGAAGAATGTCACATTCAGGCTCAGTAGGAGTTCAGATGGGTTTCGCCTCGTCAGTCTTCTTGTCAGCATCTACCTGGGGACCGTTACGCACAGCTAGTGCCGCTTGCGGTCTGTGGTTAAACCCACTGCCAGCGTAGTGTCGAGTCTTTAGAGTCCCACACAGAAAGATATTCGCCTTTAAGCAAAAGAGTAGAGGTCGCATGGTTTTGCGGCAGGTCGCATGGTTTTGCGACAGGGTTCGGTCACATCCGTGCACTTGTGCACGTACAGTGTCCGGACAGTTCACACTAGCGGGCTTTGGTTTAAGCCAGATCCTAGTGTACCTTTTGGGATTGGATTTATCCAGTATGTATTCGTGTTCCTCGGAACGTGGATGCGGGTGTGTATGCACAGTTGACGGAGAGACAGAGGCAGAGGATTCTCATTAGGGTTGTTGACCGTTGACAGTTGACCATTGACTTTTTGCTCAACCCTAATGAGAATATGATATGTGATTAACAATAATATTAATTAAGTATTGTGGTGACATGGGTGTTGAGGGGTTGACTTTGTTGACTTGTTGACTTTGTTGACCGGTTGACTAGGTTGGACTAGTTGACCATCATGATGACAATGGCTATCATTTCATGGCAAAGAATTTTTACTTGCTTGTTTCTTTTGTGAGAAATGAGTGCATGAAATGATTTAGCCATTTTGACTTGAACCATTTTACACAATACTTGATTATTATTTTTGTGATGATGGTTTTGGATTATGAGAGCCAAAAGAGAAAAGTCTTCTCTCATTCTTTCATGCTCACTCTCTCTCTTGCTCTCCCGCTCTCATCTTCCTCCTCTTGCTCTCCCTCTCTTGATTCTATGGTTCACTTGTCTCATGAGTTGAGAACCAAGAACTATAGATAAAATCCCATACAAACTCTTCTCTACTCACTCTAGTTCACAAGGTTTAGCAAACCGAGTGAACTAGTTTCTTCAAAGTTCGAAGAAGGAGCCAAAGGTTGAAGCTTTCAGGTGGATCTATCTTCGGCGCAAGGAGACGATGGGAAGAAGCCGATTCGGACGACCATCGAAGCTTGAAGACGAAGGAGTTCGAGAAAAAGAAAGGTATAACCCCCTAACCGAGTAGTTAGCAACTCGTAGTTAGGTTGTTAGTTAGATATTTAACAAAGATCCGGGTTTTAAGTCCATGTTACCACCTCTAAGAAAATCGTTTTTTACCAAATTCCGTATGCCCGAAAGTACCGGGAGAGGTAGCATGGACTTACAGATAGAACCCATAGGATTTTGCTTGACTACCAGCAGTATGATGGCGATTATATACGTAGGAGCTGGGGTCTGTAAGCACATCCTTAAAGTGTCCCTAGTCGTGGGAGTTTCGAGACAGGGCATCGATACTCCTGACTAGACTAGTGTATACAGTCAAGACCCCGACGAGGGGCGATGGCCGGTCTCACAAGCCATTGGTGTAAGTTGGTTCACCTAAGATGTATACAGGTGCTCATTAGGTTATGAGTACACCGGACAGGACTCGCCGGGAACATGCTAGTTGGTATTATACATATCGTCAGATAGCAGTTCCCTGGTGACATGTGTACAGGTTAGTTCATCGACCTGAGATCGTCATTTGTCTCGTGTGAGTTCCCACTGTGTTTAGATAAGTACCCTACCATGCTCAAAGGAGTTGTGCAAACAGGTTTTAGTTGGGTACAGTCCCGAGCCACATTGGAGGCAAGTGAGCGGATCGTCGGGGATTCGTCTCTCCCGGTATTGGGGGTTGATGTCGCGCAGTGCACGGGTGGCCATCACTAGGAATCCTCGGCCGAGGTAGTGGAGAATTACTAATTTGGATCAGTAGTTTCTCAGGTGGTGATGGGCTTCATACCGACACGATTTATCGCGTTATTAAGGGTCTGACTTTATCCACCCCCCTAGACTCGATATGCGATACTCTTTAGACGAATGGACCGGACTGTATATACATTGTCACTGTCAGGCTCAGTAGGGTTTATAGTTGAGTTCGCTCGTCAGCTTCCCTTCCAATCAATACATAGGCAAAACGTTACGTGCAGCTTGTACCTCTGACGTGCTAGTGGTTATACCCAGTGCCGATGTGTTAATGAGTCATTAGAGTCCCCCACAGACACTTTCCCAAGTTCGGACGAAATGATGTAGAGGCCGTATGGGTTTATGGCAAGGTTCGGAAAAAGCACGTGCGTTTTCGCACGTGTCGTTTTTCGGGCAGATAATACTGGTAGGCTTTGGTTTAAGCCGGAACCCAGTATTATACTGTGTAGATATAATATCTTTGTCTCAGTTGCATTTGTATTCGGTCGTAATACAAATGCGGGTATGTTTATACTGATACGGGGTTATCCTGAAATTCGTTTCAGGATCACTTTTGGAAGTTGCCAGTTTCCAGTTTTCTATCAGCCGTATTTGACAGTCGGTTAAATACGGATTTATCTTTTCTTTGGATGAGTGTAGAAGTTTCTAGAAGCTTCTAGAAGGTGGTGACAAGGCTTGATGATTCATTGTTAGCATCAATTGTTCATTTAATGCTTGATGAAGTGTTTTAAATGAATCATCATTTTGCTTTAATGTGTTTTGTTTGTGCTAAGATTTGTTTCCTTGATCTTTTGCTTGTGGTCACCACTCCTCTCCTACACTCACCCCCTCTCCTCCTTTTAAGTGGCCGGCCACCCTTTGGTAAGGGATTATGGTTGCTAGAAAATGATTGGTAATGTTTTGGACTCATGGAAATTAGATAAGCCTCATTTCTCATTTCACCCGATTCCAAAAGGCAACTTCATTAACCGTTCATCCATAACCTTGGACGTAACGAGACAAAGCGTTCTACTCATTCTCTACTTTATCTTGGTCGTCTCTTTTAGCAAACTTGACGATCGAGTTGCCTCGGTTCAGAGGCGGGAGCCCGTTTAAAGATCCGTCGACGTGGTGCCACCTGGACGAGAAGATTGGAGATTCAGGAGATCGGAGCAGCCGCAACAAAGCGTGGGATGATGGTTGAAGACCGAAGGACTCGGATCATTCGGTATAACGTTTCTACCCATTTGTAATTTGTTAGTTTAGCTTTAATGGCAGATCCGGGTTACGGTACACGATAGCGCCAGTTTGTAAAAAGTTTTTGTTCCGCATTTTGGCGTCTGTTAGACGGCCGGGGCGCTACCGTGGACTTACAATAAGCTCTCCACCTCACCTTTCTTCTAGAAGCTTCTCGACTAATTACGAGAATGCCCCTCCCATCCGTCAAACACGGATATTCTGAGACTGTATAAATCCAATAATCCAATACTAGAATCTGGCTTAAACTAAAGCCCGCTAGTATAATCTGTCCGAATGTCATACGTGCATAAGTACACGTATATGTCCGAACCCTGTCGTAAAACCATACGACCTCTATATCAATTCGCCTGAAGTAGGGAAACTCTCTGTGTAGGACTCTAAAGACTCGACACTACGCTGGCAGTGGGTTTAACCACAGGCCGCAAGCGGTACTAGCTATACGTAACGGTCCCTAGGTAGATGTCGATAAGAAGGCCGATGAGGAAACCCATCCGAACTCCTATTAAGCCTGATGTGACAATCTCCGTAGAGTCCGGTCTGTTCGTCTAAGACTATCGCATATCGGGCCTAGGGGGCAGCAAGCGTCAGTCCCCTAAAAGCTGTATAAGTCGTGTCGGTGTGAAGCCCATTACACCTTGAGAAGCTACTGGAAATCCTACCAGTAAATCTCGTTTGCCCTGGCCAGGGACTTTGCGTAATGGCTCTCCAAACACAGTGCGATATCAACTCTCAATACCGGGAGAGACGAATCCTTTCTAACTGCCACTGCCTCCAAGTGCTTCGGGACTGCACCCAACTGCTACCTGTTTGCACGACTCCTTTGAGCCGTGGTAGGGTAGCAATCTAAGAATAGTGGGAACACACTCGAGGTGAAGCAACAGTGTCAAGTCTACAGACTATGCTGTACCCATGTCACCTGGGAACTGTTAACTGACGACGGGTATAATACCAACCAACAGTTCCCTGCGAGTCCTGTCCGGTGTACCCGTAACCCAACGAACACCTGCATACTATCTCTAGTACTGGCTGTGGAACAGACCATCTCCTATGCTGGGATGAGAAGCGTATACACTAGTCTACTCTGGAGTATCGATGCCCTGTCTCGATAATCCTATGACTAGAGACCTGAAAAAGGATGTGCTTGTAGACTACCCAGCTCCCACTAATGTGACTGCCATCACAACGCTAGTAGTCAAGCAAGATCCTAAGGGCTCTATCAATATGTATTCGCGATATGCTAAAAGAAACATATACACATATTAAGATAGATATAAACTAAGTAGCATACTACTATGTTGAGCAAGACTGTTAATACAACTGTGAATATCCCAAGCTTCCATTAAGTAATATACAAACTAGTATGATACAATAATGGCCCTAAGGCATATACACTAACAATCTCCCACTTGCACTAGGGACATATACTGGCGTATCGAAGACCTATCATCTCGAATAGTCTCTCGAACTTTGTCTGAGGTAAGGCCTTTGCGAATGGATCTGCAGTGTTCTCCTCTGTAGCAACTTTTCGGACCTCGATCTCCCGGCGTTCTATGATCTCCCTGATCAGGTGATACCGCTTCAAGATGTGTCTGGACTTCTGATGGGACCTGGGTTCCTTCGCTAAAGCTATAGCGCCGTTGTTGTCACAATACAGCGGTATTGGATTAACAATGGTAGGAACCACCTGAAGTTCTGTTAGAAACTTCTTCATCCAAACTGCTTCTTTTGCGGCATCGCAAGCAGCTATATACTCCGCTCCTATCGTCGAGTCAGCAACGGTGTCCTGCTTGGAACTCTTCCAGCACACCACCCCTCTATTGAGGGTAAAGACATAACCTGACATGGACTTGGAGTCATCCTTGTCACTCTGGAAGCTGGAGTCAGCAAAAGCCTCGATCTGGAGGTCTTTTCCGCCGTAAACCAAGAACATATCCTTAGTCCTTCTCAGGTACTTGAGAATGTTCTTTACTGCTATCCAGTGCTTCTCCCCTGGGTCTGACTGATATCGGCTTACCACGCTCAGAGTGTAAGCTACATCTGGTCTGGTATATAACATCGCATACATTATAGAGCCTACTGCAGAAGCGTAGGGTATAACTGATATGCGATCCCTTTCCAAATCAGTCTTGGGAGACATCTCTTTGGAGAGGGTGATTCCGTGACATGCCGGTAAATTACCGCGCTTAGAATCTTCCATACTGAATCTTTTCAGTATAGTATTGATATACCTGGACTGCGAAAGTCCCAACATCCTCTTAGATCTATCACGATAGATCTGGATCCCCAGAATGTAAGAGGCATCACCCAGGTCTATTATGGAAAACCTGTGTGACAAGAATCCTTTGACAGATTGTAGCATAAGAATGTCATTTCCTATCAAGAGAATGTCATCCACGAACAAGACGAGGAACACGACAGTCCGTGCTACAATTTTACTATATATACATGGTTCATCTGGATTTTTGATAAAGTTATATTCTTTGACTGTTTTATCAAAACAGATGTTCCAACTCCGCGATTCCTGTTTTGGTCCATAAATGGACTTAAGCAACTTGCACACTTTCCCGCTGCTCTCACTCTGATTGAAACCTTCTGGCTGATCCATATAGATGCACTCTTCTAAATTACCATTTAGAAAAGCCGTCTTTACGTCCGTCTGCCAGATCTCATAATCATGGAAGGGGGCAATGGCAAGAAGGATCCAAATGGATTTGAGCATAGCCAGTAGAGAAAAAGTTTCGTCATAGTCCAAACCAGGTCTTTGACGAAAACCCTTTGCAACAAGTCTAGCCTTATAGGTTTTCACCTGTCCATCCACACCAATCTTCTTCCTGAAGATCCATTTGCATCCTATGGGTTTTACCCCATCTGGAGCAAAGACCGAAGTCCATACTTTGTTGGTGTACATGGACTCCATCTCGGTCCACATTGCATCCAGCCATCTTACCGAGTCGCCGCTCTGGATGGCCTGCTGGAAGCTAGTAGGTTCATCATTATCAATGATGCAATCCTCTCTATCTCCGTCTATGAGAAAACCATAGTATCTCTCAGGCGGATGAGACAGCCTACTACTCCTGCGGAGGGGTGCGGGAATGTCCTGTTCTTCTGGAACTTCTGACTCTACCAAAGTTTCAGTAGTAGTTTGTGGTTCTGGAATTTCTTCCAGTTCTATTGCGCTCCCACTTGTTTCCTTTTTTTAAAAACTGCTGTTCTAGAAAATGGGCATTACGAGAAACAAAAACCTTTTGATCCTCTGCGTAATAGAAAAAATACCCCTTGGAGTTCTTTGGATATCCCACAAACTTACACTGTATTGATCGTGCCTCGAGTTTGTCCGCATGCTGCTTTTTAACAAAAGCTGGACATCCCCATATCTTGAGATACTGAAGATAGGGTTTCTTCCCACTCCACATCTGATATGGTGTGGTAGGCACAGTCTTGGTAGGAACCCTATTCAAAAGATATGCAGCTGATTTTAGTGCATAACCCCAGAAAGATCACGGTAACTCAGCATTACTCATCATGGAACGTACCATATCCAATAGGATTCGGTTCCGCCTTTCCGATACACCGTTATGTTGTGGAGTGTATGGAGGAGTAAGCTGAGAGAGAATTCCTTTCTCTTTTAGGTAACCCAGGAACTCGGCACTTAAGTATTCACCACCTCAATCAGATCCCAGTGTCTTGATAATTTTGCCGGTTTAGTTTTCTACTTCATTCTTATATTCTCGGAATTTCTCAAAGGCCTTGGATTTATGTTTCATCAAGAAAATGAATCCATACCTAGAGTAATCATCCGTAAAAGTAATGAAATATGAAAAACCGCCTCTTACATGTGTAGACATTGGACCACATACATCGCTGTGTATGAGTCCTAAGAGCTCGCTCGCTCTTACTCCATGTCATGTGAATGGAGTCTTTGTCATCTTTCCTTTGAGACATGATTAACAAGTGGCATAAGATTGATATTCGAACGGATCCAAATATCCTTCTCTATGTAACTTAGTTAACCTTGTCTCATTGATGTGACCCAGTCTACAATGCCATAAGAAAGCCTGATTTATTTCTGGAGACTTTCTTTTTAGTGTGTTCTGGACATTGAAAATCTGTAATTGGTTTAACACGTATATACCGTTATCTAGTGTACCGGACCCAATCAAACCATGATTATGGTGGATGTTAACAACATCGCTTACAAACGTGAAATCATAACCTTCTTTTGATAACAACGATACTGATATGATATTACATGTTAAACTAGGTACACAAAAACAGTTGCGCAAAACCAAAATATATCCACTCGTCAATCCAAGGTGATAACCCCCTACGGACACAGCATTCACGCTAGCTCCGTTAGCAACCTGGAGGGTCATATCACTAACCTTCAGCATTCTACGGTTTCTCAGTGCCTGCAATGAATTGCATATATGAGATCCTAATCCGGTATCCAATACCCAGAAAGTAGAGTTGATTGACAGACAATTTTCAATTACAAACACACCTGAAGCCGAAGCCACAACTTACCTCGGGTCCTGGTTCTTGGCAATCCAAGCTTTGCAATCCTTCTTCCAATGGCCTTTCCTACGACAGTGGAAGCATTCGTCCTTTTCCACTACTGGCACCACAACCTTTGCCTTTCCCTTGACTCCTACCTTACCAACACCACCTCTCGGTTTGGTAGCGGCCTTCTTCTTCCTTCCTTTGGCCCTTGCCTTGGACCTGGAAGAGGAAGCACTACGAACAAACATAGTGGGTGTTTCCCTTGCCTTCTACAAGGTGCTCTCTGCACTCCTCAACATGTTAAGGAGTTCTGGAAGTTCAACTTTTTTACCTTGAATGTTGAAATTCAAGATAAACCGGGCGTAGGTGGAAGGAAGGGACTGGAGAATCAAGTCTGTATACAGCTCGTTCTCTAATGTTGTCCCGAGGTCTGCGAGCTCTTCAATATAGCCAATCATCTTAAGGACATATTCCCCTACAGATGATCCGACGTCCATCCTCGACTGAAACAAGTTCTTCGAGGTCTCGTATCTGGCTATACGAGATTGCTCTCCATATAGTTCCTTGGTGTGGAGAAATATGGATTCTAGATCCATATTCTCGTGCCTCCTCTGATGTTCATTATTCATAGAGGCAAGCACGATGCACTTGGCCTTCGCGCAGTCTAACTCCCAGGTCTTGCGGATTTCCTTATCCGCGACACTGGATTCAGGACCTGGGACGGCAGGGGCCTTAGTAGTAAGGACATACCCTATTTGGTCATAGGTAATTGCCATCTTGACATTCCAGAACCAATCTTTATAGTTTGGCCCTGTCAAAATATTTTTATCTAATAATAACTTAAGGCCTGTCATGTTCTGGGTCGCTGCAATTAGGAGAGAGAGAGGAAACACTTTAGCATGATGCTCTTGCAAGTTTAGAGTGGTTTTTAGTTTATCTAAACAGGATGGCTCCCACTGTTTCTCGAATCCTTCCTCAAACCATAAAAGAAGAACTAGTCAGGACTATTCTCACCGTACAATTCTTTCTTAACCGTTCAGCCAGGCCAGTGTCGGTACTTCGAGGGAGGTTTTACGACGTTTTCGCGAAGTTCCTTAATTAAATAACCTCTTTTCTCTAGGGGCGTAGGCCCACTGACACCTTTCTCGACACTTACTTGGTTTATAGCATTGATCATTAAGTGAAAGAATCTCCCGATGAGTAGCTTATACTCACAGTAGGATTGGGATCCAAATATCATCGTGTGATAAAGCTGAAGAAATCCTACCAAAATTATCACACTCTAAATGGTATGCAACTCTAGCTAGTTTCAGTTTCTTTAGAAACTCCCGATATGGATTTCTGCCCCATGCTCTTATGACCTTGGCGTTGGTCAAAATGTCATAAGTCACATGTCAAGTTCTACCTATCATTATCTTGTTAATTTGAACCCACTCGTACATACCCCTGACGTTGGCCAAATGGCAATACGACTGTCCCAAACCAACTCATCTATCTATGCAACAGATGAATACCCAGCAGCTACCAAACACTATGCCTTGGCGTTGGTCAAAAATACATAGCTTGAATACTACTGAATACCCAAATGAAATGACGGAAGGCTACGAATGGTTTTGGCGAAACCGTGAACGTAGTGAACTTGATATGATCGAAGGAACCTGATAGCTTTTAAAAGGAGTGGTTTAAGCTCCGAAATTAAAAAAAAAATCTACTGTTTTAAAATAACCGAGTGGTTTCTTTTAAACTGTTCCAACGATTCAACTTTGGTTTATTTTCTTTGCATTAAAATAATGCGTCCCATCATTTAACCTATCATTGTAGAAAACAACGAAAATACAACGTCTTCTTATGCCATCCGCATTCGCCACTGGGCCCCGTTATTCACCCGTTAGGTTACTTAACTAACGACAGAGCGGGGGCTGGGCTAGCGCGGATGCAAAACATAAGTAACGCCTACTAGATATCATATATAGATATTGTACATTCGTCAGACACAATAATAGGCATTCCAGATCACAGATGAACATATTGGATATACAAGCAATCCGAATTTCTTTTGAGCCTGCAATGAAAGACGGATTACACAGTCGCGATGAATAGCCAAACCCCACCCCTAGACCCCTACGGGTACTGCAAACTACCCGCCAAGAATTAAATTTTCTCCCCCATTGAATCAAAGATCCAATGAATATGATGAATCATCAAATTACAGAATCAAATTCTGTTAAGAAAATACTCCTCAAATCTTTATAAACAAGAAAAATTGTGCTCTGTAAATCAGAGCACCGTTGGATCAAAGATCCAATGGTGATTAAAAATCACCAAGATACAGAATATGTTCTATATGGGAAAATATTTTCCCAATCTTGTTAAAAATAAGAAAAATGTCTTCTGTAAAAGAGAATCCCTTGGATCAAAGATCCAGTGGCGGGAAACATCCCCAAATCAATTAGAAATCTCTCAATGAGGGATTTCCTTAACTGATTCAACAAATCAGCCCCCCTATATAAAGGACCCAAGATTTCAAGTCTTGTAGAGAGGAACCTCCCCATAAGTTTCAAATTAAAGGAAGAAACAGAGAAGAATTCCCTCATAAACATAAGAGTTCAAGGGGAGAAATACCTCTCTTCAAGGTAAAGAAAAAACAAAAAGATCATATCATCTCTTCATAATGAAAAACTTAGTTCTTAGATCCATGAGACAAAGTCTCTCATAAAGAAAAACAAAGGAGATCATAGCATCTCTTCATAAAAGAAGAGCTTAGTTCTTAGATCCATGAGACAAAGTCTCTCATAAAGAAAAACAAAAGAGATCATGAAATCTCCTCATAAAGAAGAACTTAGTTCTTAGATCCATGAGATAAAGTCTCTTATAAACGAGAATTTAATTCTCAGAGCACAGAACTGATCGGAACTGCCAAAGAAACAGTGTCTAACACTCAACGCCGAGCGCTCCATGTGCTCCTTACGTGGGAGCTATCTTAAAAGAAGCGCTTTAGCGGTCCAAGTCTGGCGCTCACCAAGCGCTCCACGTGCTCCTTACGTGGGCGCTATTTTAAAAGAAGCGCTTTAGCGCTCCAAGTCTGGAGCTCAGCGCCAAGCGCTCCACGTGCTCTTCACATGAGCACTAAGAAGCGCTTTAGCGCTCCGAGACAGATGCCCAGTGCCAAGCGCTCCACATGCTCCTCATATGGGCGCTGAGAAAATACAAAGTGCTCTTTAAATAAAGCCCCAGCGCTATAAAGAGTGTTCAACACTCAATAAAAAACAAAAAGAAAGAGGGGTGTCAGAACCCAAATCAATGCTCAGTATTATTGAACAAAAAGGGATTGAGCCCAAACAAATGTTCAACATCTTATTCAAAACTGAGTGGACTGATCCCAAGTTGGTGTAAGTCGACGTTAGACACCCCACATGATGAGGGAGGCGGAATAGGTAAAACAATCATTTTGTTCAAGTTAATATCGACTAACTTTACGGATCTTTGCTAAACCCTAACTAACAACTATCTAAAAGTGCTAAACTACTATGATAGATGATTATACCTCAAGATACTAGTCCTTCTTGTTCTTGTTGTTCACCTCCTCGTCGGCCTCCTCGATGTGATAGAAGATCCACCCGAGAGTTCCTTCTCCAAGCTTTAACCTCTCACTTGAGGTAACTAAGTGACTAGGATTGCTAATCCAAGTGACCTAGAAGATATAGAAGTGGATTAAGGATCTAATAGTCTTTCTAACCCTTGAGATCTCAACACATGAGAGGATTAGGGTTAGGTTGAAGAAGAGGAGAGCTTGAGGAGAGAGAGTGTGTATGTGAGAATGAAATGAAAAATAACTCATTTCTATATTTATATGAAGCATAATGATTATCAAATAAATCATATAAGATAATTACAACCATGCTTCATTTAATACAATGAATGAATCATCTCATGAGTCATTAAAACAATTAATGCTTCATTAACTCATTTGGATGAATCATCTCATGAGTCACTAATTCATTTAATGCAAATTACACATAAGCTCTCCACCTCACCTTTCTTCTAGAAACTTCTCGACTAATTACGAGAATGCCCCTCCCATCCGTATAACACGGATATTCTGAGACTGCATAAATCCAATAATCCAATACTAGAATCTGGCTTAAACTAAAGCCCACTAGTATAATCTGTCCGAATATCATACGTGCACAAGTACACGTATATGTCTGAACCCTGTCGTAAAACCATACGACCTCTATATCGTTTCGCCTGAAGCAGGGAAACTCTCTGTGTGGGACTCTAAAGACTCGACACTACGTTGGCAGTGGGTTTAACCACAGGCCGCAAGCGGTACTAGCTGTACGTAACGGTCCCCAGGTAGATGTCGATAAGAAGGCCGATGAGGAAACCCATCCGAACTCCTACTGAGCCTGATGTGACAATCTCCGTACAGTCTGGTCTGTTCGTCTAAGACTATCGCATATCGGGCCTAGGGGGCGGCAAGCGTCAGTCCCCTAAAAGCTGTATAAGTTATGTTGGAGTGAAGCCCATTACACCTTGAGAACCTACTGAAAATCCTACCAGTAAATCTCGTTTGCCCTGGCCAGGGACTTTGCGTAATGGCTCTCCAAACACAGTGCGATATCAACTCCCAATACCGGGAGAGACGAATCCTTTTTAACTGCCACTGCCTCCAAGTACTTCGGGACTGCACCCAATTGCTACCTGTTTGCATGACTCCTTTGAGCCGTGGTAGGGTAGCAATCTAAGAACAGTGGGAACACACTCGAGGCGAAGTAGCAGTGTCAAGTCTACGGACTATGCTATACTCATGTAACCTGGGAACTGTTAATTGACGACGGGTATAATACTAACCAACAGTTTCCTGTGAGTCCTGTCCGGTGTACCCGTAACCCAACGAGCACCTGCATACTATCTCCAGTACAACGTACTAATGGCTGTGGAACAGACCATCTCCCCTGCTGGGATGAGAAGCGTATACACTAGTCTACTCTGGAGTATCGATGCCCTGTCTCGATAATCCTACGACTAGGAACCTAAAAAGGATGTGCTTGTAGACTACCCAGCTCCTACTAGTGTGACTTCCATCACGACGCTGGCAGTCAAGCAAGATCCTAAGGGCTCTATCAATATGTATTCGCGATATGCTAAAAGAAACATATACACATATTAAGATAGATATAAACCAAGTAGCATACTAGTATGTTGAGCAAGACTGTTAATACAACTATGAATATCCCAAGCTTCCATTAAGTAATATACAAGCTAGTATGATACAATAATGACCCCTAGGGCATATACACTAACAGTTTGCCACAAGTCCTTAATTCAGATCAACCAAGCCCATGTGCTTACAATTTCTCTAATTGGTCTTAGTCCCTAACCTGACTATAGATCTCCCAACCAACATTGGTTCAAGGGAACATCTCTTCACAATTCTGATACATGTCGTTGTAATTCTTCAACGTCTTCAGGGAGGTGGCGGGTCCTGACAACCAAAAACTCCACAGACTATGATGTCTTTAAACCAGACTATGATGTCTTTAGACCCTACAGACTATGATGTCCTTAAACTTACATGGACTATGATGTCCTTAAACCCAATGGACCGCAACGTCCCTAAACTAAGACGATAGAGCCCAAATACTCTTTCGTTGGATCTAAATGATCCTAAATCCCGTTGAGTAGATCTTAATCTAAAATTAGACTAACGTATCCTCAACAAACATTTAAGTTGATCTTAATCTCAAATGTGGTTAACGATCCATAAATCAAACCAAATCCAAATCTAAGAAAATACGGATTTGGACTAATCCCTGCCCTACGGGCGACAACATAAATTAGTCTCTGTATACAATCCATGAGCAACCTAAAACAAAACAAACACACACGACACAAAGTGAACATCTGGAGAAGGAGAAAGTGGTTATCGCTATGCGATAATGTAATTAACTGCAGGGGCTTATGCCTGCAGGGAAGAGCGTCTTCACAATTAAAAAACCCTCACAATGAGGGGGAATCTGACGAAGTCTGCTATAATGGTCGCATCTGTCCAAACCTCTGATACACGGTGCCATAAATCAACTTGGCATCTTCGGAGAGGTGGACGGATAAAACCAAATACCATCTGCCCCCAAATTCAGGCAAGACGACCAACGCGGTTTCGTCTCTGTTTTCAGCGGTAAACAACCGTATGATTCTTGTGTAGATAGATACACCATTTATTATTCATTTTGTGTAGGATATTACCCCTCGTGATGTACATACCACGTGCCGGTATTTAATGCTATATGATATCATTTGCTAGCACACCCGCACAATTACCGTTGATACGCATGTTACACATACACAGATTTGCCGGCTCACACGCATTCTTCATCGAGAATTGCTATGTCACTTATACAGTAGAATTGTCATGCTACTTACACAGTAATACTGCTATATCATGATATTACTCTTAACCGTAAAAGTACATTCATTTTTCGGTACTATCACTTAACATGCTTGCATGATATACTCGATATGCTCATATTAGTACTCTATGTTGCATACATCGTACCTTATGGTTATATGCATTGAGATGCTGTTTTTATGAGATCTCTGGATTTGAGAAGCGTAGTTTAAATTCAAAAGGAATTGTGTATTGTTTTAAAAACGTGGTTTCTCTTGATATGATATTTCGAGGTGTCCACCATGAGTTTTCTCGGTTCTGAGTAGTGAGTCTACCCGATTCAAGGAGCGGTAGGCACCGTCTGCGGATACATGGTGGACCCGGTGAGGTACCCCGGGGCAAGAAGACTCGTATTATTAGGCGATGAGCCTGGCAGGGGAGCACTATCTACCGGTGATTGTATAGAGCTCGGCGGATATCCGGAGGATACCGTTTTGGAGTTATGATATGAGATATATATGAGGACCGATCTGAGGACACACGTGGTAGATACTCTCATATATATACATGCTTATGTTTTCATAATGTTCGAGTGTCGGTGTGGGACACTCAGGTTCTATGATATTGTTTTGTGTCGTTGATGGACACGTGGATAATATCTACATGCATACAGGAATATGATGTCGGATGTTTATTTATATATGTCATTGTATTGATAGATTGTTGACATATATGCGTACTTGGTCACCCTAGATATCATAGTATTATCTTCAGGATATAGTGATATCATTGTATTACCTTCAGGATATAGTGACCTAGGAAATCGTTGTTTCATTCGATTTCTACTTGCTGATGTTTTCTACTCACGAGTTGGCAACTCATCTCCGTTGTGCCATAGTTTTTGCAGGTTTGACCGCTTGGGATCAGTTGCGGTATCGCTGGCACACAGCTTCTTCCAGGGTGTTTGCTTTGGTAGGTGGGACACATATTGGATCGTTCCCACTCTTGTACTGTTATATTCTGTTGTATCTAGATAAGCTCCATTAGATCAGATCAAATCAGAGACCAAACATTGTATATTGGTAGACCTAGTCAGACTTGGTTGTGCGAGACTTAGAGCGATGGGTTTTTGATCGTTTTCTTGAGTTTTGATGTCTTGCTTCCTTATTTGTTCTTTCTGGGTTAATTCTTCGCCGTTGGGCGTCGTATATATGTTATTGCGTGGTTGTGATTCCGCCAGTTGGCGAAGAACTAGCTCCCGCTTGGGGATGCCTATATATTGTTGTGTATATGTTTTTGGATCAAAATATACAAGGGAGGTGCTGTCCAAAATTTTAAGAGACAAACATGATTTATTATACCTTTATTTCAAAACTGCACCCCCACTATTTTTCGGAAAAAGGTTTAGATTTTCTGGGCTTCGGCTTACTTGATTTACGTCACTCCTTTTGACGTTGCGTAATTTAAGTGCCGGTTGTAGGGTTCCTAGGCACACTCAAGAGGTTCCATAAAGCATCAACCATGCCAAAATCAGTTTTTTTACATGTGCCGAGAAACACTAATGCTAGATCGTTACTAGAGGTAAGGCGAAAAACATGCAAGTTAACTACTTTAACTACAAGTGAAAGGGATTACAACCTTTGTAAATCCGGTCCTCCACTTCTTTAGCTCCCTGTTGACGTCCCTCCGCTGCGATCATCGGGATCCCGGACTCTAGCATTGGTTTCATCGGAGAAATGAGCGGACTAGGTCGTTGACTTCGATGCCGAAGATGATCTACGTCGAGGCGACTCAAACTCAAGCTCCATCTTCACTAGGTCATGAAACTTGTGAAGATAACACACTCTACTACATGGCAAGTTGTAGAGGATGAAGAAATAGGAAGTGGGTTCATTTTAGAATTGGATTTCTCACTTGATTTCTTCACTTGGAAATTTTCAAGAAAACTTTCTTCACTTCATGAAGAAGAAGAAGAAGAAGGAAAAGAAAAAGAATTATATGAAAAAAATAATTCAAGTGAAGTCTTATCATTTTGCAACCATGGGTGAGATTAACTTTTGTAAAGAATAAACTAGGGTTTAGGTAATGGTTAGGTTAAGGAAAACAAAATGGTTAGACTTTTTAAAGATGCTAAGAAGCTTCATGAAGCTTGAAGCCAAAACAATAAAAGCCACCATTTAGTTTTTGCCAAAATAAAAAAAATGAATAAAACCCTAACCATTAACCTAAACATTGTGTAAAGCATACACACACCCAAGTTTGCATGTATCATCAATCATGATACAAACTAGTGCACAAACATATATCACATATACAACTTGTGCACATCAAGTGAGAAAATCAATCTTAAGTGAACAAATACTAGTTAATGTAAAGTAATATATCAAATATATAATTATACATTAAATTATTAAATCAACACTTGATTTAATGATCCGGTCATATTGCATATAACCGACTAATATCAAGTGTATCAATATATCGAATCAACATTTGATTCGGTAACCCGGCTATATCTTATATAACCGTCTGATGATACAAATCGCGAGAATAGAATTCAGTATCACATACTGGTATTATTCTCGGTCCCACAAATATCTCATATGCGCTCCTATTTCGTTTCGCTTGAGCCAGGAAACCTCTGTGTAGGACTCTAAAGACTCGTCAATACGCCGGCAGTAGGTGATGATCATATCAAACACCCACAAGCCGCAAGCGGTCTGCCAAACGTAACGGCCACCCGGGTATTGAGCGATCAGAAGATCAACGAGCAAGCCCGCTCACACTCCTCTGAATCCAACCAGTAACACTTACCGTACAGTCCGGTCTGTTCATCTGATATGTCGCATATCTCGCCTAGGGGTGGTAAACGTCAGACCCAGTAGCTCGATAAGTCATGCCGTTGTAAGGTCCATAACAAGCACGAAACTACTGATAACACTTACCAGTAAATCAGTGCAACCCTGGCCAGGGATTTCCAGTTATGGCCAGTCGAGCATAGCGCAACATCAACCCCCAATACCGGGAGAGACAAATCCCCTCCTATCGCTCATTGCCTCCATGTGAATCGGGACTGTACCCAAAAACCACCTGTTTGCATGACTCAGTAGAGCCGTGGTAGGGTGGAAATCAAAGCACAGTGGGAGACACACAAGACACTATGACAATCTCGGGTCAACAGACTAAGCTGTACCAGTGTCACCAAAGAACTGCCATCTGACGTAAGGTATAATACCATCTGGGAGTTCTCGGCGAGTCCGTTCAGTGTACCCAGTCTCCACTGAGCACCCGCATACCATCTCTGATGTCAAACACCAATGGATATAGGATCTGTAAGTCCATATTGCGACCCCCGGTACTTACGGGGAGGCGGAAACGGTATAAAAAACGAATTTTTATCGCAAGAGGCAACATGGACTAAACTATGTCGGGATCGTTGTCTAAACTAAAACTAGTTAACAAGCTAAAGAGAGTTAGCTACTATGGAAGATGGTTATACCTAAACTTGAACTCCTTCTTCTTCAAACCTTGTAGAGGTTGATGGTTCTCTTTTCGTCGCCTTCTCCCGTCGAAGATGGATCCACCTCGAAGGTTCGACTTTGGGCTCTTCCTCGATCTTTGAGTGAACTAGGGTTTCCGGCTTGCTAAACCTTCATCCTAGAATGAGTAGAGAGTGATTAGGGTTTGCTTTTCTATCTAAAGAGAATGATTCTCAACACATGAGAAGGTTTCTCTTTTCAAGAGGAGGAAGAAGATGAAATGAGGAGAGAGAGAGGTTATGATAGAATGAGCTCAATTATTTCTTTCTTGCAACCATATTGCAAAAGAAAAGAATTATCTAAATGATAATAATTGAAATAAGAATAGTTGATGGTTATATTTGGAATGACCACTATCATGCTTCTTTAAATGAAGTGTAAGCATGAATCAAGGAGGATCTTTCAAAGCATGATGGTGGTCAATGGTCAACAAGTCAACTAAGGTCAACAAGTCAACAAAAAAATCAACCATAACATAATTCTCATTTAATTACTATTATTAATAGATAATACATAAATCCATTAGGGTTTGGAAAATGATAACTGTCAACTGTGCATACGCACCCGATCCGAAACCCTAATGAAAAACCTCATTCTCCGCCTCAAGCAACTGTGCATACACACCTGCATTCTCCTTCCGAGGAACAAGAATACCAAGAGATAAAAGCAACCCCCAAAACATATACCAGTATCTGGCTCAAACCAGAGCCTGCCAGTATAATCCGTCCGGACTCCAAACGTGCACAAGTGCGCGGATGAGAACGAACCCTGTCGCAAAACCATGCGACCTCTACTCTGTTTTGCCCAGAGGCGAATACCCTCTGTGTGGGACTCTAAAGACTCGACACTACGCTGGCAGTGGGTTTAACCACAGACCGCAAGCGGCACTAGCTGTGCGTAACGGTCCCCAGGTAGATGCCGACAAGAAGGCTGACGAGGTGAAACCCCATCTGAACTCCTACTGAGTCTGAATATGACATTCTCCGTACAGTCCGGTCTGTTCGTCTGATACATCGCATGGCGGGCCTAGGGGGCGGTAAAGCGTCAGTCCCCCAATAGCGGTACAAGTCGTGTCGGAGTGAAGCCCAAAACACCCTGAGATAACACTGGAAACCTACCAGTATATCTCGCTTGCCCTGGCCAGGGACTACTCGTGTAATGGCTCTCCTAGACACATTGCGATGTCAACCCCCAATACCGGGAGAGACGAATCCTGTCTAACCGTCACTGCCTCCAAGTGCTTCGGGACTGCACCCAACCACCACCTATTTGCACGACTCCTTTGAGCCGTGGTAGGGTAGTGATCAAAGTGCAGTGGGAACACACTCGAGGCGAAGTGTCAGTGTCAAGTCAGCGGACTAAGCTGTACTCATGTCACCTGGGAACTGATAACTGACGATAGGTATAATACCAACCTTTCAGTTCCCGACGAGTCCTGTCCAGTGTACTCGTAACCCAACGAGCACCCGTATACTATCTCCAGTACGACGTACTGATGGCTGTGGGACAGACCATCTCCCACACTGGGATGAGAAGCGCATACGCTAGTCTACTCCGGAGTATCGATGCCCTGTCTCGATAGTCCTACGACCAGGGACCTGTATAAGGATGTGCCTATAGATTACCCAGCCCCCACTAGTGTGACTGCCATCACAACGCTGGTAATCAAGCAAAGATCCTAAGGGCTCCACTAATGCGTATAAGTGATATACTGAAATAAACACAAGTACACATTGAAGTAGAAACAAACCAAGTAGCATACTACTATATTGAGCAAGATTGTTTATACAAGGTGAATATCCCAAGCTTCCATCAAGTAATATACAAACTAGTATGATACAGTAATGGCCTCTAGGGCATATACACTAACAATCTCCCACTTGCACTAAGGCCATGTACTGGCGTATCGAAGACCTATCATCTCGATCAGCCGCTCGAACTGAGTCTGGGGTAGGGCCTTGGTGAATGGATCTGCAGTGTTCTCTTCTGAAGCAACCCTCCGAACCTCGATCTCCTTGCGATCCACGATCTCCCTGATCAGGTGATACCGCCTCAAGATGTGCCTGGATCTCTGATGGGACCTGGGTTCCTTTGCTAAAGCTATAGCCCCGTTGTTGTCGCAATACAGAGGTACTGGGTCAACAATGGACGGAACCACCTGAAGTTCTTTTAAGAACTTCCTTATCCAGACAGCTTCTTTTGCGGCATCAGATGCAGCGATGTATTCCGCTTCCATAGTCGAGTCTGCAACGGTTTCCTGTTTGGAACTCTTCCAACACACCGCCCCTCCATTGAGGGTAAAGACAAAACCCGACATGGACTTGGAATCATCCTTGTCACTCTGGAAGCTGGAGTCAGCAAAGGCCTCAATCTGGAGGTCTTTTCCGCCATACACCAAGAACATCTCCTTAGTCCTCCTCAGGTACTTGAGAATGTTCTTTACCGCTATCCAATGTTTCTCCCCAGGGTTTGACTGATACCGGCTTACTACACTCAGTGCATAAGCTACATCCGGTCTGGTACACAACATCGCATACATTATAGAGCCTACCGCAGAAGCGTAGGGTATAATAGACATGCGATCCCTCTCCAAATCAGTCTTGGGAGACATCTCTTTAGAGAGGGTGATCCCGTGACAAGCCGGTAAGTTACCGCGCTTGGAATCTTCCATACTGAATCTTTTCAGTACGGTGTCGATGTACCTGGACTGTGAAAGTCCTAATATCCTCTTGGATCTATCACGATGGATCCGGATCCCCAGGATGTAAGAGGCATCACCCAGGTCTTTCATGGAGAACCTGTGTGACAAGAAACCCTTGACAGATTGTAGCATAGGAATGTCATTTCCTATTAAGAGAATGTCATCCACGTATAAAACAAGGAATACTACAGTTCTCGCTACAAATCTACTATAGATGCACGGTTCATCTGGATTTTTGATAAAGTCAAATTCCTTGACCGTCTCATCAAAACAGATGTTCCAACTCCGCGATGCCTGCTTTAGTCCATAGATGGACTTAAGCAACTTGCACACCTTTCCGCTGCTCCCACTCTGAATGAAACCTTCTGGCTGATCCATATAGACACACTCCTCTAAATTTCCATTTAGAAAAGCGGTTTTTACGTCCATCTGCCAAATCTCATAATCGTGGAAGGCAGCAATGGCAAGAAGGATCCGAATGGATTTCAGCATAGCCACTGGAGAAAAGGTTTCGTCATAGTCCAAGCCAGGTCTTTGACGGAAACCCTTTGCTACAAGTCTAGCTTTATAGGTCTCAACCTGTCCATCTACACCAATCTTCCTTTTGAAGATCCACTTGCATCCTACGGGTTTTACCCCGTCTGGAGCAATGTCCAACGTCCATACTTTGTTGGTGTACATGGACTCCATTTCGGTCCGCATTGCATCCAGCCATTTTACCGAGTCAACACTCTGAACGGCCTGCTGGAAGCTAGTAGGCTCATCATAATCTATGATGCAATCCTCTCGATCCCCGTCTATGAGAAAACCGTAGTATCTCTCGGGCGGATGAGACTGCCTACTACTCCTGCGGAGCGGCGTAGGAATGTCCTGTTCATTTGAACCCTCTGGTTCCATTAAGCTTTCAGTAATAGTCTGTGGTTCTGGAATTTCTTCCAGTTCTACTGCGCTCTCACTTAATTCTTTTTCTAAGAACTGATGTTCTAGAAAGTGGGCATGACGAGAAACAAGAACTTTTTGTTCCTCTTCGTAGTAGAAAAGATATCCCTTGGAATTCTTTGGATATCCCACAAACTTACACAGTACTGAGCGCGCCTCGAGCTTGTCCGCATGCTGCTTTTTAACAAAAGCTGGACTTCCCCAAGTCTTAATGTGACTGAGATGGGGTCTCTTCCCACACCACATTTCATATGGTGTAGTAGGCACAGTTTTAGTAGGAACTCGGTTCAAAAGGTACGCAGCTGATTCTAGTGCATACCCCCAGAATGATCGCGGTAACTCAGCGTTACTCATCATGGACCGTACCATATCCAATAGGGTCCGGTTCCGTCTCTCCGATACACCGTTATGTTGCGGGGTGTATGGAGGAGTAAGCTGAGAGAGAATCCCATTCTCTTTTAAATAATTCAGGAACTCGGCACTTAAGTATTCTCCACCTCGATCCGATCTTAGAATCTTGATACTTTTGCCGGTCTGTTTTTCTACTTCATTCTTAAATTCCTGGAATTTTTCAAAAGCTTCGGACTTATGTTTCATTAAGAAGACATAACCGTATCTCGAAAAATCATCCGTAAAAGTAATGAAGTAAGAATAACCGCTTCGCGCATGTGTAGACATTGGACCGCACACGTCGCTGTGTACGAGTCCCAAGAGCTCGCTCGCTCTTACTCCGTGTCCAGTGAACGGAGTCTTTGTCATCTTTCCTTTGAGACAGGATTGACAAGTGGCATATGATTGATATTCGAACGGATCCAAATATCCTTCTGTATGTAACTTAGTCAACCTTCTCTCATTGATGTGACCCAGTCTACAATGCCATAAGAAAGTCTGATTAATATCTGGTGACTTTCTTTTGTGTGTATTCTGGACATTGAAAATCTGTGGTTGGTTTAATACGTATATACCATTGCTCAATGTACCTGACCCAATCAGAACTTGATTAAGGTGAATGTTAACAACATTACTTACAAACGCAAATTCATAACCTTCTTTAGAAACCAAAGATACAGAAATGATATTACAAGTTGCGTTGGGTACAAAAAAGTAATTACGCAAAACCAAAACATGTCCATCTGACATTCCTAGGTGATAGTCCCCCACGGCTTTAGCATCCATGCTAGCTCCGTTCGCAACTCTGAGGGTCATGTCACCTTCCTTCAAAAACCTACGGTTTCTCAACGCCTGCAAAGAATTACAGATATGAGATCCTGATCCGGTATCCAATACCCAGGAAGTAGAGTTTATAGAAAGACAGTTTTCAATAACATACACACCTGAAGCTGAAGCTGCAACCTGCTTCAGTTCCTGTGTCCTGGCTTTCCAAGCCCTGCAATCTTTCTTCCAGTGTCCACTCTTGTGACAATAGAAGCATTCCTCTTTACCAACAAGCTTTCCCGCTATTTTTGTTGCCTTTTCCTTTCCCTTCGCACCCACTTTACTAACACCGCCTCTTGGTTTGGCGGGGGCTTTCTTCTTCTTTCCCTTGGCTTTCGCCTTGGACCTAGAAGAAGAAGATCCTCCTACAAACAAAGTGGATGTATCCCTACCCTTCTGTAGGGTGCCCTCTGCGCTCCTCAGCAGGTTGAGGAGTTCTGAAAGTTCAACTTCCTTTTCTTGCAAGTTGAAATTCAGTATGAACTGGGCGTAAGTGGATGGAAGGGACTGGAGAATTATATCTGTATAAAGTTCACTGTCCAACGTGGTCCCAAGTTCCGCGAGCTCCTCAGTGTAGCCAATCATCTTAAGCACGTGGTCCGCTACCGATGATCCGACGGCCAACTTAGTCGAAAATAACTTCTTCGACACTTCGTATCTTGCGATACGAGACTGCTCTCCATACAGTTCTTTTGTATGAAGAAATATGGATTCCAAATCCATATTCTCGTGCCTCCTCTGATGGTCATTGTCCATCGAGGCAAGTACGAGGCATCTGGCCTTCGCGCTGTCAATCTCCCAAGTCTTACGGATTTCCTTATCCGCGACACTGGAGGTGGGACCTGGGACGGGGGGAGCTTTGCTGGTAAGAAGATACCCCAGCTTGTCGTAAGAGATTGCCAATTTGACATTCCTGAGCCAATCTTTATAGTTTGGCCCTGTCAATATGTTTTTATCTAGAAGTAACTTAAGTCCAGTCATTTCGATTTGGTCGCTGCAGGGGGAGAGAAGAAACACTTAGCACGATGCTCTTGCAAGTTTAGAATGGTTTTTAATTTGTCTAAACAGGATGGCTCCCACTGTCTCTCGAATCCCTCCTCAAACCACAAAGGAAGAATTAGCCGGGATCAATCCCACCGTACAATACTTGCTTAACCGTTCAGCCAGGCCAGTGTCGGTACTTCGAGGGAGGTTTTCCAACGCTTTCGCGAAGTTCCTTAATTTAAGAACCTCTTTTCCCTGGGGGCGTAGCCCCGCTAACACCTTTCTAGGCACCTACTAGGTTTATAGCATTGATCGTTTAGTGAGAAATTTCCCGAGGAGTAGCATATACTCACAGTAGGATCGGGATCCAAATATCATCGCGTGACGAAAATGAAGGAATCCTACCATAATCATCACACTCCAAATGGTATGCAAATCTAGCAAGTTTCAGTACTTATGAAACTCCCGATGTGGATTTTTGCCCCATGCTCTTATGACCTTGACTTTGGCCAAAATATCATAAGTCACATGTCAAGTTCTTCCCGTCACTTTCCAGGTTAATTTGGATCCATCCGTACATACCCTTGACTTTGGCCAAAATGGCAGCACGACTGTCCCAAACCAACGCATCTATCTATGCTACACATGAACACCCAATAGCTACCAATCACTGTGCCTTGACTTTGGCCAAAATACACAGCTTGAATACTATTGCCTATTCATGCGAAACGACGGAGGGCTACGAATGGTTTTGGTAAAACCGTGAACGTAGTGAACTTGATATAATCGATGGAATGAGATAGCTTTTAGAAGGAGTGGCTCAAGCTCCGCATTTAAAAGTTAGTTTTGAAAAGAACCGAGTGGTTTTTCGAAAGTGTTCCATTGACTTAAACTTGGTTTATTATCTTGCATTAGTTCTTTTAATGCGTGATATTCTTGCATTAGTTCTTTTAATGCGTCCCATCATTTAATCCTACCATTGCAGAAAACAACCAAAATATGACGTACGCTTATGCCATTTGCATTCGCCACGGGGTCCCGTCATCACTCGTTAGGTTACTTAACTAACGACAGAGCGGGGGCTGGGCTAGCGCGGCTGTAAAACATAAGCAACGTCTAAATAGAAAGCAATGATAGACATTACAGATCACAGATGAATACATTGGATATATTAGCAATCCGCATTCCTTTCGAGCCTGAAACGAAAAGCGGATAACACGGTCGCGGTGAATAGCAAATACCCCACCCAAGACCCCTACGGGTGCGGCAAACTACCCTCCATGTTCCCGGTAGTTTGTGCACCCCACCATGGGTCTATCCTAGGAGCAAAAACAGTAAAAAGAATTATACAATGACGGCTACAACCCCGACCCGGTTGTGCGGCCAAACAAATAATATTATTACATCAATTTACATTTACAATGAATGAAAGAAAAACAAAAGCTCATCTCACATCCACCCCGGCTATTCACCCGCGACAGTCCAACACATTCATATACACATTCCAGCACATTACAGATCATGTATAACCCCGACTAATCGACTTATAGCGATTAGCCGACGTTCAATACATGCAAACATCACAGATATAACCAACATAGCCAAAGTGCAGTGAAGTTCGGAAAAAAATACGGAATTATAGGACCCCAAAAGTGAATTTCAGTTCTGGAAAATCTGGGTACATATAATATATCTTAAAAATCCCAAAACCAACACAGAAGAACACTGCACGAAAAACGATGCAAAGATGACACCAACTTGCGGCGGTTCCGCGGCCAGATGAGTAGCTCAGGCCGCGGAAGGGCGGCGGTTTTGATGAAACATGCTATCGTTTTTCTTGTGTGTTCTTAGAAAACCCTGAGACAATTTTACAAGTATAAAGTTTTTCATTTTGAGCAGAAAAAATTTCAACAGAAAGTTAGGGTTTTGATTTTCCGGTTTTGCGATTTTTCGGTTCCGAACTTCGTTACACTTTACTACCAAGCTAGTTTAAGTTTAGTTAGTCTCTGATACCACTGTAAGTCCATATTGCGACCCCCGGTACTTACGGGGAGGCGGAAACGGTATAAAAAACGAATTTTTATCGCAAGAGGCAACATGGACTAAACTATGTCGGGATCGTTGTCTAAACTAAAACTAGTTAACAAGCTAAAGAGAGTTAGCTACTATGGAAGATGGTTATACCTAAACTTGAACTCCTTCTTCTTCAAACCTTGTAGAGGTTGATGGTTCTCTTTTCGTCGCCTTCTCCCGTCGAAGATGGATCCACCTCGAAGGTTCGACTTTGGGCTCTTCCTCGATCTTTGAGTGAACTAGGGTTTCCGGCTTGCTAAACCTTCATCCTAGAATGAGTAGAGAGTGATTAGGGTTTGCTTTTCTATCTAAAGAGAATGATTCTCAACACATGAGAAGGTTTCTCTTTTCAAGAGGAGGAAGAAGATGAAATGAGGAGAGAGAGAGGTTATGATAGAATGAGCTCAATTATTTCTTTCTTGCAACCATATTGCAAAAGAAAAGAATTATCTAAATGATAATAATTGAAATAAGAATAGTTGATGGTTATATTTGGAATGACCACTATCATGCTTCTTTAAATGAAGTGTAAGCATGAATCAAGGAGGATCTTTCAAAGCATGATGGTGGTCAATGGTCAACAAGTCAACTAAGGTCAACAAGTCAACAAAAAAATCAACCATAACATAATTCTCATTTAATTACTATTATTAATAGATAATACATAAATCCATTAGGGTTTGGAAAATGATAACTGTCAACTGTGCATACGCACCCGATCCGAAACCCTAATGAAAAACCTCATTCTCCGCCTCAAGCAACTGTGCATACACACCTGCATTCTCCTTCCGAGGAACAAGAATACCAAGAGATAAAAGCAACCCCCAAAACATATACCAGTATCTGGCTCAAACCAGAGCCTGCCAGTATAATCCGTCCGGACTCCAAACGTGCACAAGTGCGCGGATGAGAACGAACCCTGTCGCAAAACCATGCGACCTCTACTCTGTTTTGCCCAGAGGCGAATACCCTCTGTGTGGGACTCTAAAGACTCGACACTACGCTGGCAGTGGGTTTAACCACAGACCGCAAGCGGCACTAGCTGTGCGTAACGGTCCCCAGGTAGATGCCGACAAGAAGGCTGACGAGGTGAAACCCCATCTGAACTCCTACTGAGTCTGAATATGACATTCTCCGTACAGTCCGGTCTGTTCGTCTGATACATCGCATGGCGGGCCTAGGGGGCGGTAAAGCGTCAGTCCCCCAATAGCGGTACAAGTCGTGTCGGAGTGAAGCCCAAAACACCCTGAGATAACACTGGAAACCTACCAGTATATCTCGCTTGCCCTGGCCAGGGACTACTCGTGTAATGGCTCTCCTAGACACATTGCGATGTCAACCCCCAATACCGGGAGAGACGAATCCTGTCTAACCGTCACTGCCTCCAAGTGCTTCGGGACTGCACCCAACCACCACCTATTTGCACGACTCCTTTGAGCCGTGGTAGGGTAGTGATCAAAGTGCAGTGGGAACACACTCGAGGCGAAGTGTCAGTGTCAAGTCAGCGGACTAAGCTGTACTCATGTCACCTGGGAACTGATAACTGACGATAGGTATAATACCAACCTTTCAGTTCCCGACGAGTCCTGTCCAGTGTACTCGTAACCCAACGAGCACCCGTATACTATCTCCAGTACGACGTACTGATGGCTGTGGGACAGACCATCTCCCACACTGGGATGAGAAGCGCATACGCTAGTCTACTCCGGAGTATCGATGCCCTGTCTCGATAGTCCTACGACCAGGGACCTGTATAAGGATGTGCCTATAGATTACCCAGCCCCCACTAGTGTGACTGCCATCACAACGCTGGTAATCAAGCAAAGATCCTAAGGGCTCCACTAATGCGTATAAGTGATATACTGAAATAAACACAAGTACACATTGAAGTAGAAACAAACCAAGTAGCATACTACTATATTGAGCAAGATTGTTTATACAAGGTGAATATCCCAAGCTTCCATCAAGTAATATACAAACTAGTATGATACAGTAATGGCCTCTAGGGCATATACACTAACAGGATCATCCATTGCCCATCATATGGGTCGAGAAGATATACGCTAGTCTACTCTGGAATATCGATGCCCCGTCTCGATATTCCCACGACTAGGAACATTGAAGGATGTACTCATGGACTACCCAGGCCCCACTAGTATGATCTACATCATAGTCCTGGAAGTCGAGTACACATCCTAAGGGCTTTATCAACATGTAACGAAGAGACAATAAGTATACATGTTAAGATAAAGATCAACCAGATAGCGTACTATCATGTCGAGCAAGAAAGTCTTACCTATATATGTCCCAGCATCCACTACAATATACATCTCATGTACAGTAATGGCCTCTAGGGCATACATATAACTAACAATCTCCCACTTGCACTAGGGCCATCTGTAGCAGTGGTTGCAGTATCACATACTCAACCATCCCATATAAGTCTCTCTCTGGGAAAAGGCCTTTGTGAGTGGATCCGCCGTGTGGTCCTCTGAGTCTACTCTCCTAACCTCGATCACGCTGGAGATCAACTATCACCATGATCAGGTGATGCTGCCTCAGAATATGTCTGGGTCACTGATGGGACCGGGGTTCCCGGGCCAAAGCCTCACTTCCATTGTCACACAATGGTAGGAACCTAGTTCATCTCATGAACTAATATACACCCAAACAGCCTCTTTGGTAGTATCTTTGATAGCGATGTCACCAGCCTTTATCGTCTAGTCTGCCACGGTATCTAGCTTGGAACCCTTCCAACACACCGTCCCTCTACTGAGGGTAAAGACAATGCCTGCGACTGACATTCAGTCGTCCTTATCACCCTGGAACTTTTCCAGTGATTCTCCCCAGGATCGATTGATACCATCTCACTACACCTAGTAAGAATCCTAATATCCATTTAGATCTATCTCATAGATATAAAATCTAGGATTTAGGAGGTATCACATAGATCCTATATGGAGAATCGTTGTGATAAGATGAGATTGACCATGCGCAGCATAGGAAACTCTTTCCCTATCAAGAGTATGTTGTCCACGTAGAATACGAGGATGACCACCATACTCCCTACTACCCTTTTGTATATACAAGGTTCATCTACCATTTTGATGAAGTCAAACTCTTTGACTACCACATCAAAACAGATGTTCCAACTCCGCGATGCCTGCTTTATTCTGTAAAGCAACTTGCACACGTTTCCGCTGCTCCCACTGTTTACGAAGCCCTCTGGTTGTGTACTTATAGACGTTCCCTTCTAAATCAGTATTTAGAAAAATAGTCATGACACCCAACCACCAGATATCGTAGTCATGGTATGTAGCAATGTCAAGTAGGATCCGGATGGACTTAAGCATAGCCACTGGAAAAGGTTTCATCATTATCCACGCCTGGTCGATGACGAAAACCTTTAACAAGTCTAGCTTTGAAAGTCTCAACTTTTCCATCTACACCAAGTAATCTTCTCAAGTTATACTTGCTCCTGATGGGGATTTAACCCTTCAGATATAGCAGCCAAAGTCCATACTTTGTTAGTGTACATGGATTTCATCTCAGATCGCTAAGCATCCAGCCATTCTTACAGAGTCCCCACTCTTGATGGCCTGCTCGAAACTAGTTGGGTCATCATCTCATGATGCATTCCTCGCTCCCACTGTCACCGAAAAACCGAAGTATCTCTCAGGCAGGTGAGGATCCCTGCTAAATCGGCGGAGAGGCTGAGGTTCGTCGGAATCTATTGAATCTTTTGGTTCTACCAAATCATCTGTTGTAGTTTGTATAGCTGGAACTCCTTCCAGTTCTACAGAACTAACCTTGCCTCGATCTTGTCCGGATTTTGCTTTTGACATAGGCCGGACAACCCCAAATCTTAACTTTCTTAAGAGATGGGTTCTTCCCATGCCATATCTCATATGGAGTGGTAGGCTGTGATCTGATTCGAACCTAATTCAATAGGTTTGCAGCTTCTTAAGTGCATAACCCCTAAAAGGAAACAGGTAACTCAGTAGTACTCATCATAGAGCGCACCATATCATATAGGGTGTGATTGCTCCGCCCCGATACACCGACGTGCTGTGGTGTATACGGAGGAGTAATGCTGAGAGAGAATCTCATTCTCCTTTAGAATAGTCCAGGAATCCCATGCCCAAGTACTCTCCTCCTTGATCTCATCAAAGGACATAATACTTATACCCGTATTTGGTTCTCTACTTCTGACTTGTATTCAGTGATTATCTCAAAAGTTTCGGACTTGTGTTTCAACAGGAACATATGTCTGAATCTTGAGAGATTATCAGTGAATGTAAGGAAGTACAAAGAATCAGTCCTGGCATATGTAGACTGGGGACCTTTATACATCACTATGTATCAGTCCCAAGAGTTCACTAACTCTTTCTCTGTTTCCAGTAAACGGAGCTATGGTCATCTTATCTTTGTGACATGACTGGCAAGTTTCATAAGATGTAAATTTAAACTGATTTAAATATGCATCTAAATGTAACTTAGCTAGTCGGGTCGCGTTGATATGACCTAGTCTACAATGCCTCAAGAAGAATTCGTTCATTTCTGAACTCTTCCTCTCGTGTGTGATCTGTACGTAAGGAACTGTAGTTTGATTTAGAATGTATATGCTTTTAGATAACGTGCCTGATCCGATCAACTATTGATATAGGAAATGTGCAAAACATTATCCAACAATACAAAATTATATCCTTCTTTAATAATTAAAGAGACTGATATGATGTTGTATGTCAGGTTCGGTATCTAATAACATTCGTTCAGAATCAATGTATTCTGGTAATACATGGTGATAGTGACCAACAGACTTGGTTGCAACACTTGTACCGTTTTCTGTCTCATGAAACTTATCACCCGTTCTCAGTTCTCTACCTTTCTTTAGCCCATGTAACAGATTACATATGCGGGATCCTGATCCGATATCTAATACCCAGGATGTAGAGGATACAGAGAAACAGTTCTTTGTAATGAACACACCCGAAGAAGATGCATCATCATGCACTTTTTTCGTTTGGGCGGCACGGGAAATCTGGTATTCCCCTAATTCCTGCTCTGTCTTATAACAATTATAAGTTGGAGCGGGACCAACGTTCCCCAACTCAGTATAACAAGCGGGTTCGATTAATTCATCCATATTATTATCTTGATTAAGGCGTGACATGGTCGCTACCTGGAGAGAGAGAGAAGAAAACACTCTGCGTGCGCTCTAGCAAGATAAGATTGGATATATATTTTATCTAATCAGGATGGCTCCCACTGTTTTTATCAAATCTTCCTTCAAACCTTAAAAGGAAAGACTAGCCGGGATTAATTACACTCTACAAGTTCGCCAATTTTTCAGCCAGGCCAGTGCCGGTATTTTGAGGGAGGTTCCCCATGCTTTCGCACGGACCTAATTAAAGTAAACCTCGTTTTCCCAGGGGCGTAACCCCGTTGACACTTTTCTAGACACCTACTTGATCGGCTAATTGTAAAGTGCAAAACTCTCCCAGGAGTAACAATTACTGGCAGTGGGTATCAGGATCCAACTATCATATAGAAGGTATGCAATCTCATTGCAAATTTCAACACTTAAAACTCCCGATAATGGTTTTTACCCCTAGCACCTATGACCTTGGCTAAGGTCAACAAATCATAAGCACTAGTCAAGTTCTACCCGTCATTTCGTGATTAATTAGACCCACCCACATGATCCTTGGCTAAGGTCAACAAAGCCACATGACTGTCCTAACTAATCGCATCATATGCGGTGTAGGAAGACATCACTTAGCTACCGTACACTGTGCCTTGACTATGGTCAACAAACACAGCACGAATACTAAGTACTCTGCTTCCTAAAATGACGGAGGGTTGCGGATGGTTTTTATGAAAACCTTTAACGCTTTGAACTTGATCTCGTTGCGGAATCAAATGATTTTTAAATGGAGTGTTTTTGAGGCTTTTCTAGTTTTGCTAAAGGGGTCACTCCCGGTGAAGGGATCGTCGGCCCTTTCCTCATCGAATAAGGTGCAGGATATATCATATATACCGCTTTGCAAAATAAAAATTATAGAAGCAATCTAAAGACAAACCGAGGGCTGTAGCATCTGCCAGTTATTGCTAAAGGGGTCACTCCCGGTGAAGGGATCTCGGCCCTTTCCTTATCAAATAAGGTGCAGGATGTTCTACAAGGAACACCGCGATGCAAAGCAAGAACTGTAGCTACCTGTTTTATTTTTGAAATTCGATTCCACAACATCAATTAAGTTTATTTTCTTTCATTAATCTCATTAATGAATGTCCCATCATTTAAGTCCACCTAAACATCACAGATAAATATAACGTACGCTTATTCCATCCACATTCGCCTCGATGTCCCGTCTGCACCGTTAGGTTAGGTAACTAACGCCAGAGCGAGGCAGGGCTAGCGCGGGTGTAAAACATAAGCAACGTCTATATAATATATCATATATACTATATACAATATCTATCTGAACATATCACATGATCACATCACAAATAACGCAGCAGAAAAATATCATATGAAATATTGGATATACTAGGACGTCCGTGTTTTATTTTGAGCCTGTATAAAACACGGATTCCACGGTCGTGATGAATAGCCAATCCTACACCCCTAGACCCCTACGAGAGCGGCAAGCAATCCTACCAATTCTAGAGTTAGGAGACCCGGACTCGACTCCTCGAGATGGTCTCCCACTTGATCCTAGAACCCGGTTACTTGTGCTCCCCTCCTTGGGTCTATCCTAATGCGGAAAAGTAAATAATATACATCAACAGTGACATCTTCCGCAACCTGGAAGTTCCCCAAATAAAAGAATATTACATACAAGTTTTTTACATGAATGAAAATGAAAAACACTCATCTCACATAAAACCCCCCGGCAATTCAAACACGACGATCCAATATAACATATCCAGCAGCACATAACATCACATATCATCAACGTAAGTAAATATGCCCATCCCAATAGTCGTTGACATATAGCAACGAAACCGGCGATATCACATATTACACTTACGGTCGCAGAAAAAAAAGTGTAAAACTACAACAGTTGGAATCCGCAACCTCCTTAGACATCGCATGCCTAATCAAATGAATTCCTTAAACATCGCATGCCAAATTATTATAAACCTCGCATTTTAGTCTCATTATCGAAAACTCTTTTCAATATCAAGTCGGGCAATTCAACAAGATTCCCGACATCCTGATCGAATGCTCGTCGTAAACTTTAGTACACGGCCGCACCCTCGATACTGTCGACGAAGTGCACTAAGGTGGAACACCGCTGCCGCGAGCACCCGAACGGATGCTTTCGGCGACGGGGTTCTCCTACAGTCACTTGGTCGGGGCTATGGGGCGTGGCTATCTATTAAGTTTACCGGCGAGTATCCGCGTATGCTACGTGATTGCGACGGACTTTTGATCACATCAAAATCCCGTGGCAACCGATCAAATGAGACTAAACTGCTATGTTTATAACATTCAAACATTGTTGATTCCAATTATTGTATCGCATTCCAGATAAATAGAAAATGTTAAACTTTCCGATCGAACAATCAAACACCCAAGTTTTCCCGAAAAGCTCAACACATGAAATAAGTTTAAAAACATTCACTTCATGCCACAGTACCAACGGTCCAGCCGTAGAAGGGTCAAGCCAACGCCTCACATGCGGCACGCCGTACTGCCCCAAACCCTAAGGTTCAAAGGGCAGTTCAAGACGGTCATATAATCGAGTTAAGGTTTGTTGTCTTGTAGAGGGTCCGTCGCGTTACTTGCACTACTTAGAACGTTATTAAAACTACGGAAAAATCCAATACTTGGAAATTTCCTGGCAGGGGAAAAAATGGGTATTTATATCCGGTCGAACTTTTTAACATGTTCTAAAATTACCCGGAAAAACACATAGATGAAGTTAAACTTTCCGATCGAAACATCGAGTCCCCAATACAACTCAGAAAACTCAACTCTTGAGGAAAAATTAAAAATTCCCAGAAAACACAGGAAACAAATAAGGACATTACTATGCAAACTGCAATGAATGAAGTGATTGTACGGCCGCGGAACCGTCGCACGAGCCATGATCATGCCGCGGTTCCGCGGTGCTCTGATAGACTTACGGGCACGTGCTGCACAGTAACTCCTAGAAAAGCCTGCTGATTTTTCTGAGTATTTTTAATTCACAAAAAATCACAGTTTCAGAAAATGTACAGAGAAGGGTGTAGTTTAGGGATTCGGGGTTCGATCGGGTTTCTGACATCATCTACACTTCGCCTAAACCTCTAGCTAGGCTCTGATACCACTGTAGGGTTCCTAGGCACACTCAAGAGGTTCCATAAGGCATCAACCATGCCAAAATCAATTTTTTAACATGTGCCGAGAAACCCTAATGCTAGATCGTTACTAGAGGTAAGGCGAAAAACATGCAAGTTAACTACTTTAACTACAAGTGAAAGGGATTACAACCTTTGTAGATCCGGTCCCCCACTTCTTTAGCTCCCTGTTGACGTCCCTCCACTGCGATCATCGAGATCCCGGACTCTAGCGTTGGTTTCATCGGAGAAATGAGCGGGCTAGGTCGTTGACTTCGATGCCGAAGATGATCTACGTTGAGGCGACTCAAACTCAAGCTCCATCTTCACTAGGTCATGAAACTTGTGAAGATAACACACTCTACTACATGGAAAGTTATAGAGGATGAAGAAATAGGAAGTGGGTTCACTTTAGAATTGGATTTCTCACTTGATTTCTTCACTTGGAAATTTTCAAGAAAACTTTCTTCACTTCATGAAGAAGAAGATGAAGAAGGAAAAGAAAAAGAATTATATGAAAAAAATAATTCAAGTGAAGTCGTATCATTTTGCAACCATGGGTGAGATTAACTTTTGTAGAGAATAAACTAGGGTTTAGGTAATGGTAAGGTTAAGGAACAAAACAAAATGGTTAGACTTTTCAAAGATGCTAAGAAGCTTCATGAAGCTTGAAGCCAAAACAATAAAAGCCACCATTTAGTTTTTGCCAAAATAAATAAAATGAATAAAACCCTAACCATTAACCTAAACATGGTGTAAAGCATACACACACCCAAGTTTGCATGTATCATCAATCATGATACAAACTAGTGCACAAACATATATCACATATACAACTTGTGCACATCAAGTGAGAAAATCAATCTTAAGTGAACAAATACTAGTTAATGTAAAGTAATATATCAAATATATAATTATACATTAAATCATTAAATCAACACTTGATTTAATGATCCGGTCATATTGCATATAACCGACCAATATCAAGTGTATCAATATATCGAATCAACATTTGATTCGGTAACCCGGCTATATCTTATATTACCGTCCGATGATACAAATCGCGAGAATAGAATTCAGTATCATATACTGGTATTATTCTCGGTCCCGCACATATCTCATATGCGCTCCTATTTCGTTTCGCTTGAGCCAGGAAACCTCTGTGTAGGACTCTAAAGACTCGTCAATACGCCGGCAGTAGGTGATGATCATATCAAACACCCACAAGCCGCAAGCGGTCTGCCAAACGTAACGGCCACCCGGGTATTGAGCGATCAGAAGATCAACGAACAAGCCCGCTCACACTCCTATGAATCCAACCAGTAACACTTACCGTACAGTCCGGTCTGTTCGTCTGATATGTCGCATATCTCGCCTATGGGTGGTAAACGTCAGACCCCAGTAGCTCGATAAGTCATGCCGATGTAAGGTCCATAACAAGCATGAAATTACTGATAACACTTACCAGTAAATCAGTGCAACCCTGGCCAGGGATTTCCAGTTATGGCCAGTCGAGCATAGCGCAACATCAACCCCCAATACCGGGAGAGACGAATCCCCTCCTATCGCTCATTGCCTCCATGTGAATCGGGACTGTACCCAAAAACCACCTGTTTGCACGACTCAGTAGAGCCGTGGTAGGGTGGAAATCAAAGCACAGCGGGAGACACACAAGACTCTATGACGATCTCGGGTCAACAGACTAAGCTGTACTAGTGTCACCAGAGAACTGCCATCTGACGTAAGGTATAATACCATCTGGGAGTTCTCGGCGAGTCCGTTCAGTGTACCCAGTCTCCACTGAGCACCCGCATACCATCTCTGATGTCAAACACCAATGGATATGGGATCATCCATCGCCCATCATATGGGTCGAGAAGATATACGGTAGTCTACTCTGGAATATCGATGCCCCGTCTCGATATTCCCATGACTAGGAACATTGAAGGATGTACTCATGGACTACCCAGGCCCCACTAGTATGATCTACATCATAGTCCTGGAAGTCGAGTACACATCCTAAGGGCTTTATCAACATGTAACGGAGAGACAATAAGTATACATGTTAAGATAAAGATCAACCAGATAGCGTACTATCATGTCGAGCAAGAAAGTCCTACCTATATATGTCCCAGCATCCACTACAATATACATCTCATGTACAGTAATGGCCTCTAGGGCATACATATAACTAACACCGGTCACGTGCTAAATTACGGGTCGTGACAATCCTGTTCCGGTATCTCATACCCAGGACATAGAATGTACCGAGAAACAGTTCTCGTTAATGAACACGTCCGAAGAAGATGCATCAACATGCACATTCCTCGAATTGGTCGCGCAGGAATCCGGATATTCTCCTATTTCCTGCTTAGTCTTATAACAATTATAAGAAAGAACGGAACCAACATTCCCCAGCTCGGTATGATAAGCAGGTTCGGTCAAAACATCCATATTATTATCTTGATTAAGGCATGTTACGGTCGCTACCAGGAGAGAGGGAGAGAAGAAAACACTCAGCGTATGCTCTTGCAGGATCAGATTGGTTATTATTTTATCTAATCAGGATGGCTCCCACTGTTTTTATCAAATCTTCCTTCAAACCCTAAAATATAAGACTAGCCGGGATTAATTACACCCTACAAGTTCGCCAATCTTTTGGCCAGGCCAGTGTCGGTACTTTGAGGGGGGTTCCTTGTGCTTTCGCACGGACCTAATTAAAATAAATCTCGTTTTCCCAGGGGCGTAACCCCGTTAATACCTTTCTAGACACCTATTTGATCGGCTAATTGTAATATGTAAAACTCTCATAGGAGTAACTCTTACTCGCAGTGGGTATCGGGATCCAACTATCTTATAGAAGGTATGCAATCTCATTGCAAATTTCAACACTTGAAATTCCCGATAATATTTTGCCCCTAGCCTCCTATGACCTTGACAAAGGCTAACAAACCATAGGTTGCTAGTCAAGTTCAACCCGTACATTTTATGATTGAATTAAACCCACATACACGACCCTTGACAAAGGCCAACAAGGTCGCACGACTACCCTAATCCAATCGTATCACATGCTTAAGCAGATAAGCACTAGTCAGCTACCGCACACTACGCCTTGACAGTGGCCAACAAACGCAGCACGAATACTAAATAGTCCTTATCTGAAATGACGGAGGCCCACGACAGGTTTTTAAGAAAACCTTTTGCGTAATGAACTTGATATCGTTGTAGAATTGAGTGATTTTGAAAAGGAGTGTTTTTTAGGCTTTTACTGGTTTTGCTAAAGAGGTCACTCCCGGTGAAGGGATCTCGGCTCTTTCCTTATCGAATAAGGTACTGGATATTTCACAAATACCACTATGCAAAGCATGAACTAAAAAAGGCAATCAAAAACAAAACCGAGTGGGTTGTAGCATCTGCTAGTTTCGCTAAAGAGGTCACTCTCGGTGAAGGAATCTCGTCTCTTTCCTTATCGAATAAGGTGTTGGATATTCTACAAGGAATACCGCTATGCAAGCAAGAACTAGAGCTACCAGTTTTTAAAACAAGATTCTACCACATTTTTAGGTTACTTTTATTTCATTAATCTCATTAATGAAGTCTCATCAATTATGCTTCCTAAGCATCACAGAAGAAACGAAAATATAACGTACGCTTATGCCATCCGCATTTGCCACAGTGTCCCGTTATGCACCGTTAGGTTACTTAACTAACGGCATAGCGGGGTGGGACTAGCGCGGGTGTAAAACATAAGAAATGTTTATTATATATCATATATGTAAGTCTACGGCAGCGCCCCGGTCGTCTTTCCGAGGCCAAATGAGGAACAAAAACTTTTTCGAACTGGCGCTAATGCAAACTTAAAACCCGGATCGTTCCATTAACCGTAAACTAGTATTCTGTAAAATGGGGTTTAGATATTATACCGATCGATCCGTGTCCTTCGGTCTTTAACCACAGCCCCTAGCTTGTTGCAGTTGCGCCGACGAAGCTCGCACTCCGATCTCACTCGATCTACAGTCTCCTCCTCACTGAAAGTTGTGCCACATCATCGAATCTTTATACGGGCTCCCGTCTCTAAACCAAGACAACTCGGACATGAAGTTTGCTAGCCGACATGTCCAAGGATGAAGTAGAGTGAGTGTAGAACAATTTGTCTCAAGTCACCCACACTAATGGATGAAGGTTAATCGAAGTTGCCAAAAGGAGTGATGAAATGGAAAATGAGCTTTGGAGATGAACTAAGGATTTTCTTTTGCAAATGAATCATTCTCCTCCTCAAGAGGCTCGGCCAAAAAAAAATGGGGCTGCCCAAAAAGCTCTCGGCCATTATGAGGAGAGGGTGAGCACAAGGCAAAAGAGATGGTGACCATAGGCTAAAATATCACAACAAATATCTAAGCCATTCTAAAAACCAATCAATGCAATAATTGAGCCAAAGCAAGAGCCAAGCTCATCTAGAATCCTCTGGTGGCTGCTGGAGCCCCGTACACCGCAGAAAGGTCCCCCATTTAAAAAAAAAACTACATTTATAAATAACCCCTTTTACAACAATTTCAGCCAAGAAGGATAGAAAGGTAGTTTGGCCAAAAAAGGAAATGCACAACATTAAACATTAAACATAATTTTTAATCGGGGGAAGAAACTGGCAACTTCAAAAAGCGATCCCGTAATAAATTACAGGATAACCCCGCTACTGTATATACATACCCGCATTTGTATTCCGACCGAATACAAATGCAATGAGACAAAAAAATATTCCTACAAGATATAATACTAGGATCCGGCTTAAACCAAAGCCCACTAGTATTATCCGTCCGAACCATGACATGTATACAAGTGCACCTGTATGTTCGAACCCTGCCATAAAACTATACGGCCTCTGTAACGTTTCGCCCGAACTGGGAAACTGTCTGTGGGGGACTCTAAAGACTCGTCAATACTCTGGCAGTGGATTTAACCACAAGCCGTCAGTGGTACTAGCTGTACGTAACGTCCGCCCATTTATTGAGCGAAAGGGAAATCGATGAGCGAACTCATCCTGGAACCCTACTGAGCCTATGTGTGACAATATCCGTACAGTCCGATCCGTTTGTCTATAAGTATCGCATATCGGGCCTAGGGAGCTGGTAAACGTCAGACCCCCAAAAGCGGTATAAGTCGTGTCAGAGTGTAGCCCAGAACACCCTGAGATACTACTGGAATATCTACCAGTAAATCTCGCTTGCGATGGCCATGGACTTCGTATAATGGCTCTCCTAAACACAGCGCGATCTCACCCCCAACATTGGGAGAGACGAATCCCCTGCCGATCCGCTCACTGCCTCCATGTGGCTCGGGACTGTACCCAACTAAAACCTGTTTGCACGACTCCTTTGAGCCGTGGTAGGGTAATAATCAAAGCACGGTGGGAACTCACTCGAGACAAATGATGATCTCAGGTCGATAGACTAACCTGTACACATGTCACCTGGGAATTGCTATCTGACGACAGGTTTTAATAACCAGTTAGCATGTTCCCGACGAGTCCTGTCTGGTGTACTCATAACCCAATGAGCAGCTGTATACATCTTAGGTGAACCAACTGACACCAATGGCTTGTGAGACCGGACACCGCCCCTCGTCGGGGTCTCGACTGTATACACTAATCTACTACGGAGTATCGATGCCCTATTTCAAAACTCCTACAACTAGGGACCACTTTGAAGGATGTGCTTATAGACTACCCAACTCTCACGTATATGATCGCCATCATACTGTTGGTAGTCAAGCAAGAATCCTATGGGCTCTATCAACATGCAGTAGTGATATATCATGTCACCTAAAGCAGTACACGTTTGATAAAGATAAACCAGATAGCGTACTATCATCTCGAGTAAGATTGTCCCACCGGTATAGGTCCTTCCTCAATCATTGCAATCACGTGCCTGCGATCCAATAATTGACTTTGAGGGCACTATATCCAACAATCTCCCACTTGCATTTAAGGCTAATTATTGTGATGCAGCATACTTACAGCCCGTGTGATACCGAACACCTAACTCCTATACTAATCAGTGTCACAAAGTTCGTTTGTAAAACTATTGTGTTCGAGAAATAACCTCAGTGAGTGGATCCGCTCTGATGTTTCTTTCTAGGTCTCTCTATATCTCAAGTTCGCAGAGAAACCCATCTCCCGAAACGAGTAATACCTGTCATAAAATATGTCTGGATATCTGATGGGACCTAGTTCACGAATGAACTCCAAATCCAAACTTCTTAGACTATATCGTCAACTGAACCTAATCAGTATCCTGCGCCACACCTCCCTCAGTATCCGCTTGGATCACCTGTCCAAACTACTGCCCCTCGTCAGAGGGAAAATTATAACTTTGACAGTCACTTTGTCATCCAGGTCACCTTTGAAGCCTGGAATGATAACTGTATCCCGAAGGAGGCTGCCGTTATCAAATCCCAAGAACATTCACTTATGTTCTAAAACTGCCTCCGAACGTTTCTCCAGGATTGGATCAATATCAACTTATTGCATCTAGTGCAAAAACAACATCTGGTGTGGTACTTGACATCTCATGATCAACTCAATTGCCTAAGCAAGTGATCTGCCAATCATGCGCATCCCTCTCCCCATTAGTCTTTAAGACACCTTTAGAGAGGGTGACTCCATCACCTGCTGGTGCACCACCATGCCAGGAGTCGTCCATTCTAAATATCAGTCTAAGTACCCAGATTAGGAAACTAC
This sequence comes from Agapanthus africanus, assembly GCA_030015575.1. NCBI lineage: Eukaryota > Viridiplantae > Streptophyta > Magnoliopsida > Asparagales > Amaryllidaceae > Agapanthus > Agapanthus africanus. Next base: position 663,998,773 of record CM057341.1, read on the forward strand.
CCAAATCTAGATCTAAAATGATAGATCTTGTAACCAGAATGTCTGATATAATATCCATATCTTATGTAGAGAAACCACTGTGTGACAACCTAAGTATAACCGATCGTCGTATAGGAGTTTTACTTCCTACTCTATATATGTCATCCAAATACCAGGACATCACACTAAACTACTTTCTTAACAGATCCATCCCCTATTCTGATGAAGTCAAAGCCCATGACTGTCACATCAAAAATAGATGGTCTATCTCCGCTATATCTGCTTTAGTCTATAAATAGACACATGCAACTTATCCATTATGCTTCCGCTGCTCCCACTGACTACGACAACCCTCTGGCAGAATAATATACACGAGCACTTCTAAAACTAGTTTAGAACGACGCTATACTTATACTCCTGCCGGGTCTCATAGTCTGGAACAACAGTAATGGCAAGTCTGGGTAAAAAAGAACCTCCATGTCACCATCCTTGAGGCTACCGGAGTACCTCTTGGGTGTCTGAGGTTACCCACTAATCAGTCGAAAATATTGCATTTTTAACACATCAATTTCCCTACTCTTTGCAATCATCTAAAGGGGTTTGGTATAAATATAGCACATATTAGCAATTCGTCTGCAAAATATCAAATAACATGTGTTATACATTATAACCGGCATTTTGTGGGAAATTATGTGTTTATTACTGCACGCATGATATTGTTTATCTCACCACTGTTTATCAAGATTGTGTGCAGAAAATCCTTCAGGTTAAAGAGCCGGAATCACAAAAGTGCCGATAAAATGCATCAAGTACAAGACTTGAGATCTGGCAGCAACCAAGAAAGAAATATCAGATTCCAGGTATCAGAAGAAGATCCCAAAATTGTCAGAAGAACACCAAAAAAATTTCATGCAGCGAGCCCATTATATGGCCGCGGATCCACGGCCGAGTTGGCCGATCCGCCGTGGATCCGTGGTTTACTTGACACGTCATCAAATCAGATTTTATCCAGAAGCTTCATCTAACAACCCTTGCTTCTAGAAGACTCTCAAAGACCACGTGGCTTCTTCCAGAAGGCTCTACATAACAAACTCACTCTAGAATATTCCTTGTAACAACCTTCCTCTAAAATATTCCCTCCAACAACCTCATTCTAGAAGGCTCCTTGTAACAACCTCATTCTAAAATATTCTCTCTAACAACCTCATTCTAGAATATTCTCTCTAACAAACTCATTCTAGAAGGCTCTCTCTAACAATCTAGCTTTGGAGGGAAGATTCAAATGAGGTAGTTATAAAATGAGATCTAGATGTAGGGTTTTGGAGGTTAGACAATTAGTGGTGAGTTAGTTACACATTTGGAGCCAAAATTCAAATTCCAGTTGAGTGACACAACTTGATACTAAAACCCTAGCCCAAATTCAAATCCAAAGCCAAATCAAGATCATTTTGAGAAGCAAATCAAGCAAACAACCATCGATCCTTTATCCGCGAGGCCAATCTTCATCCGAGCAAGAGATCCACGACGATCCGCGACTCACGGAGATCGAGCGGAGAAAACTTCGATGGATCTAGTTACCTCTTCAAAGGAGCGATCGAGAGCAACTCTTGTAAGCTCGAATTGAGGGAATGTGTAATTAGTCGTCGATTTAATAAAGGTGATAATTGAAATTCTTGCTTTCTTTACATTCTTGCGTTATGAAACTTCTTAATTCTTGATTCATTAATTTTCATGATGTGTGAGTGAAATCTCCGCTTGTGGAGGATTCGAGAGAATCGGTAGATCTAGTGATGATAAATTTGTTACGATTCTTGAAATTGGTTGTTTGCATATTTTAATACGGAAATTAAGGGGCAAAGACCAAATTCAGATTAGGTCGGGAGTTCATTACCCTTTCTAAGCCCCAAAAATCACAAACTTGCATCCACATTGCCCTTCATTAACTAAAAAATATCTAGACAAGACTCTAAGGACCGTCGCGCTCAATTAGGACAGAAGGAGGTCGTGGGTAATTTATTGCTTATCCGCGTTTCTTTTGTGGTGTCTAAGGCAAGTGTGTCTAAGTCAAGTGGTTACTTAATTAGGCCCACTACTTGTTAGTGTATATGCCCTAGGGGCCATTATTGTATCATACTGGTTTGTATATTACTTAATGGAAGCTTGGGATATTCACATGTGTATAACAGTCTTGCTAAACATGGTAGTATGCTACTTGGTTTTTCTATCTTAATATGTGAGTATACATATTGATAGAGCTCTTAGGATCTTGCTTGACTACCAGCGTTGTGATGGCAGTCACACTAGTGGGGGCTGGGTAGTCTACAAGCACATCCTTATTCAGGTCCCTAGTCGTTGGATTATCGAGACATGGCATCGATACGCCGGAGTAGACTAGTGTATACGCTTCTCATCCCAGTTGGGGAGATGGTCTGTCCCACAGCCGTCAGTACGTTGTACTGGAGATAGTATGCAGGTGCTCGTTGGGTTACGGGTACACCGGACAGGACTCACAGGGAACTGTTGGTTGATTTTATACCAGTCGTCAGTGAACAGTTCCCAGGTGACATGAATACAGCATAGTCCGCAGACTTGACACTGCTACTTCGCCTCGAGTGTGTCCCACTGTTCTTAGATTACTACCCTACCACGGCTCAAAGGAGTCATGCAAACAGGTAGCAGTTGGGTGCAGTCCTGAGCACTTGGAGGCAGTGGCGGTTAGACAGGATTCGTCTCTCCCGGTATTGAGGGTTGATATCGCGCTGTGTCAGAGAGCCATTACGCAAAGTCCCTGGCCAGGGTAAGCGAGATTTGCTGGTAGGTTCCAGTAGTTTCTCAGGGTGTAATGGGCTTCGCTCCGACACGACTTATACCGCTATTAGGGGACTGACGCTTGCCGCCCCCTAGGCCCGATATGTGATAGTCTTAGACGAACGGACCGGACTGTATGGAGATTGTCACATCAGACTCAGTAGGAGTTCGGATGGGTTTCCTCATCGGCCTTCTTATCGACATCTACCTGGGGACCGTTACGTACAGCTAGTGCCGCTTGCGGTCTGTGGTTAAACCCACTGCCAGCGTAGTAGTCGAGTCTCTAAAGTCCCACACAGAGAGTTTCCCTATTCCAGGCGAAACGATATAGAGGTCGTATGGTTTTACGACAAGGGTTCGGACGCATACGTGTGTTTACGCACGTACGACTTTCGGACAGTTTTTACTAGTCGGCTTTGGTTTAAGCCAGTTACTAGTATCCGGTTATTGGATTTATACAGTCTAAAGATTTTCCGTGTTTTCACGGATAGGAGGGGCATTCTCGTAATTGCGCGAGAAGCTTCTAGAAGATAGTGACTAAGGAGGTTTAGGTGGCATATACATTGAATGAGATTAGTGAGTCATATGGATGATTCATCCATGTCATTAATGCTTCATAATTGCTTAATGACTCATGGAGATGAATCACCATTAGATATTTATCAAGCATGGTTGTAAATCATTTTATTTTATTTTCTTGAAAAACAATAATGCTTGATATATATTATGATAGCCATTTTCTCATTTCATTATTATGTTCATCTTCTCTCTCCTCAAGCTCTCTCTCTTCAAACGCTAATCCTCCCCTCTCATGTGTTGAGTACAAAGATTAGTTAGACTAATAAACCATAACCCTCTCTATATATCATCTAGGTACTTTGATTAGCACTTAAAAAAACCTAGTTACCTCTAGTTTGAGGTGAAGCTTGTAGTAAAGCTCTCGGGTGGATTTTGTACTACTTAGAGAAGGCCGGAGAGGACGTGGAGAATGACAAGACGAAGGACTCGGAGCTTTAGGTATAATCACTTCACATAGTAGTTTAGAACTTCTATGTTTGTTGTTAGTTATCGTTTAGCTTCGATTCATGCGGTTAGTTGATGTTTAAGCAAAGAACAAGATCGTTTTTCATATTTCCGCCTCCCCGCAAGTCGTGGGGTGTTGCACATCGACTTACACTACTTACGTAGTGGAGAACCTCCTACTTACCTGGCACTTACCTGGCCACAAAAGGGATAAAGAGGCAGTAGAGGATTTATCCTGCGATTTGTCTTCTGGAAGTCTAGGAGCGGTCTAGAGACTTGACCTAGGTGACCATTAGATCTAGGGTTGTGTGTGCATTTTTTTGTGATTTGTTTTTTCAAAACCCGTATTTTTCAAAACAAACACCAACCAACTTTTTCCCTAATTATTACCAACGCTGCCACTTGTGCTACAACTATTTAGCACATGTTAGGCTGGACACGGGATTCCATTTCCCGTCTTGTCCGTGTTTCTTTTATCGACCCCAGAGTCGGTAATTCTTCGTCTTCTTTCCTACCACCCACCACGACCGCGATGGACGGATTTCCATCAAACTTTAACAGCACTCTGCCACCGTCCACAGGTGTGCAGAATCCTCCACACATTTCTCTCCAAGAGAGATGCTATCTTACACGTGTTCCCCTTCCCACCTGTCTTTCTATACCACCAGCCAATGGGGAAAATTTCAAAATTAAACCCCAATTCATCAAACTTTTACCTAAATTTTACGGGCTCGAGTCTGAAGACGCATACCGTTTTATCACCAAATTTCAAAACGTATGTGCTTTGATGGGTAATTCACAACTGCCTATGGATGCTATGCGTTTACGTCTTCTCCCATTCACTTTGTGCGATTTAGCTGAGAAGTGGCTTTACAACACACCCGCACATTCTATTTCAAAATGGGATGAATTTGTTGTAGCATTCCTTAAGAAATTTTATCCCAATCATAAGACCGCCCGTATTCGGAGCGAAATCTTCAAATTTACCCAACTTCCCAATGAACCATTTTGGAAATACTTTGAACGGTTCAAGGATCTTCTTTTACAATGCCCTCATCACGGAATCCCTAGATGGGATCTGTGTCGAATTCTTTATGAGGGTATTGATTTCACGACTAAACAGATGCTTGAAACCATGTGTCATTGCCGATTCCTATCTAAAGATGATGGTGAAGCTTGGAAATATCTAGAAGATTTAGCTCAAAACACATTACAATAGGAAAGTGTTAGACCACCATTGTCTGGGGAAGGTAGCAATCATCTCGATGTTTCCGTCACAATGAGAGCCGAAATGGCCACAATGCAAAGGAAGCTCGACGCTATAGAAAACAAAATCTCTTCAGCCTCCCTAAACCAATACACACTTCCCAAAACCGTGTGTGGCTGCAGTTCAAATCCATCACATTTGATGGAAGAATGTCCTTTGAATATACCATTTCAAGGTCACACTAATGCTGCATTTTAGCAAGACCTGGAAACGATCCTTCTTCTTCCTCATATAATCAAGATTGGAGGAATCACCCTGATCTTTCTTTGATCCAACACCAAACTCAATACACGGATCCAAACCAGAATAACTTTCAATGGGTCCCTCCACATCAACAGCAACTACTACCAATGAGTCAGCTGTTGGAGATAGTGCCCTCAGAGTCAATTATTGGATCATAGGCACGTGATTGCAATGATTGAGGGAGGACCTATCCCGGTGCGACAGTCTTACTCGAGATGATAGTATGCTATTTGGTTTACCTTTATCATCGTGTACTGCTTTAGGTGACCTGACAGGTCGCTATTGCACGTTGATAGAGCCCCTAGGATTCTTTCTTGACTGCCGGCAGTATGAGGGCGATCATATACGTGGGAGCTGGTAGTCTATAAGCACATCCTTAAAAGGTCCCTAGTCGTAGGAGTTTCGAGACAGGGCATCGATTCTCCAGAGTAGACTAGTGTATACAGTCGAGACCCCGACGAGGGGCGGTGGCCGGTCTCATAAGCCACTGGTGTCAGTTGGTTCACCTAAGATGTATACAGGTGCTCATTGGGTTATGAGTACACCGGACAGGACTCGCCGGGAACATGCTAGTTGGTCTTATACCTGACGTCAGATAGCAGTTCCCAGGTGACATGTGTACAGGTTAGTTCATCGACCTGAGGATCGTCATTTGTCTCGTGTGAGTTCCCACTGTGCTTTGATTACTACCCTACCACGGCTCAAAGGAGTCGTGCAAACAGGTTTTAGTTGGGTACAGTCCCGAGCCACATGGAGGCAGTGAGCGGATCTTCAGGGGTTCGTCTCTCCCGGTATTGGGGGTGAGGTCGCGCTGTGTCTAGGAGAGCCATTACACAAAGTCCTTGGCCAAGGCAGGAGATTTACTGGTAGGTATTCCAGTAGTATCTCAGGGTGTTCTGGGCTACACTCCGACACGACTTGTACCGCTTTTGGGGGTCTGACTTTTACCAACCCCCTAGGCCCGCCATGCGATGCTCATAGACGAACGGACCGGACTGTACGGATATTGTCACTGACAGGCTCAGTAGGGTGTCAGGATGAGTTCGCTCATCGACGTCCATTTTGGTCAATTGCTGGTGGCCCGTCACGTATTGGCTTATACATCTGACGTGCTGGTGGTTAAATCCACAGCCATAGTATTGACGAGTCTTTAGAGTCCACCACACTTTCAGTTACTCAAGCTTTCGGGCGAAACGCTGTAGAGGCCGTATGGAGATATGGCAGGGTCCGATCAGATACGTGCGGTATTGCACGGATCAGGATCGGACGGTTAGTACTAGAGGCCGTATAGATATATGGCAAGGTTCGGTCAGATACGTGCGGTATTGCACGGATCAGGATCGAACGGATATTACTAGCCGGCTTTGGTTTAAGCCGGATCCTAGTTTAGTACAGTATAGATTTTGTCTCTTTGCATTTGTATCCGGTCGGAATACAGATGCGGGTGTGTATGCACAGTATCGGGGTTTTCCTGTAATTTATTACGGGACCAGTTTTCTGGAGTTGCCAGTTTGCATTCCGTTCCGGCCGGTTTTCCTTTGTTCTTTCCCAGCCGGACTTTTCCGATGGAGGGGGTTATTTGCAATTGTGCAAATAACATTTGTGGAGGGGGTTTCTTGCAAATATATTTCTTATGATATGTTTAGCATCTTTCATCCATGATGGTGCATTAAATGAGATTAGAAAGGGTATGGAGTGATAAGCATGGTTGATGTTTTTAGCTTTATGATGTGGTCACCTTTTCTTTTCTCCTACACTCACCTCCCTTCATGAGTTTTGTTTATTCCTCCACCATTCTCACATTTGTTTTGGCCGGCCAGAATTTGGGAGAGGAGAGAAAATGAGAGGTTTCATTTTTGGTGAGGAAATTTCATCATCTCATTCCATGCTTGATAAATGAGAGTTCCACTTGAAAGTTACAATCCATTCCTCCATCAAGGCAACATAACCCCAAAGAGACAAGCATCATCTACACTACATTATACAGCACCTCTTGGGCACGTCGACTTGCCAGCTTCGTGCCCGAGTTGCCTCGGCATTGAGGTGGGAGCCCGTAAAAGATACAGACGATGTGGTGCCCTTCTGGCAAGGAGGCGAAGACCGGAGTTTCCGCGGGAGATCGGGACGATGACGAGAAGACCGGAGGACTCGGATCGCTCGGTATATCTCTTCCCTATCTTGTTAGTTTGCTAGGACAAGTTTAATGGCCCGATCCGGGGTTTAGTGCGCGGTGGTGCCGGTTTGCTAAGTTCGCAAAATTAAAGTTTATCACCGTTTCCGCATTTGGCCGTCGGATTGACGGCCGGGGCGCCGCAGTGCACTTACAGTGGTATCAGAGCCTCGCCATTAACTTCGTCTAGCTTTGTTTGATATGTTTTACATTTCCGATCGACCAAAATTCCAAAACTTGCATTTTTGTTCACATCAGTTTTCTGTTGAAATTTTTTGGTCTCGAAAAATTTTTCAGGTTGTTTCAGAATGATGTGCAGGAAGTTCTAAGAACACTGGAAAAATTCGACAACACGATCCCTCCGTACGACCGCGGAACCGCGGCCATTACCACTCTGGAGGCCGCGGATCCGCCGCATGAATGAGGGATCATGTCATCATTTTTTTGCAGTGGGCTTGTGGACTAAAAATAGGGGTTTTGGAATATTAAAATTGGGCCCAGATTTTCTGTGAGTGCTACAGTATTGCTTGGGGGCCCACTTGTTAATTTTTGATCGATCGGATATTTTAAACACATTTTTTCACAGTATTTACATTATATCTGCGACCGTGAATGTCACTCGATCGGTAAATCCTGTCTAACTGCTATAGCACGGTTAGACGGATTTGCGAACGTGACTTTCACGTTGATGTTCTGTGTTTTTGCTGTGATGTTGCGGATCGGTCGTGGGGATAGCCTGGATGCAATGCTAGTACAGTTTTGTTGTATTATGTACATTTGATATTGCGGGGCGAGCGTCCGACATGTGGACTGCCGTCACTGCCTGTTTGTATTATTCTTTTGGGGCACGACCTGGTTGCGGTCGATGTACCCGTTGTATGTATATTTTACTTTCTGTACTAGGATTGCCCCACGGTGGGGTGCACGGATAGCCGGGTTCTGGAGGGCAACAAGCCCGCATCTCATGGCATTGAGACCGAGGGGGCTTCAGTCTGGAATTGGCGGGCTATTCGTCGCACTCGTAGGGGGTACAGGTTGACCCAGGAGGGGTGCCCATGTTACCGGATTCCGTGAAGTGCTGGGTGGTCCATTCACGGCGCTGAAGGGGGCTGCCTCGCTTCAGGTTTTGGCGGGTAATTTGCCGCGCCCGTAGGGGTCTAGGATTTCATTGCACAGGCTATCCACACGACCAGGGGAACGTCGGGTTTCAGCAGTGGCTCTGTGAAACCCGGGGATCCCAGATATCTGTATTGTTCTGTGATGCTGTACATTTCTGTGATGTTGCATTTTATTCACGCCTTGAGCGAAATATAATATATTGGTATATATATTAGTAGATGTTGTATATGTTTTTCATCCGCGCTAGTCCAGCCCCCGCTCTGCCGTTAGTTAGCTAACCTAACGGGTGATGACGGGACCCAGTGGCGAATGCGGATGACATATACGTACGTCAGTATATTTTCGTTCTTTGTGGTGTGATCAATTGATGGGAATGCATTGATTCGGATCAATGCAAGTTAAACAAACCTATTCTGATGTTGTTGGAACACTTTTCAAAAAATGTTGTTATTGCAAGGACGTTCACTTTTGTTTTGCATCGTGGTATTCATTTGGAATATCCTGCTCCTCAATCGACGAGGCAAGGGCCGAGATCCCTTCACCGGGAGTGACCCCTTGGACAGAAGTTTGCGTCAGGGCATTAACTTCACTATAGCCGATTACTTTTGCTTTGCACAGTGATATTCGGTTATGAATATCCAGCACCCCATTCTACGGGGAAAGAGCCGAGATCCCTTCACCGGGAGTGACCTCTTTAGTAAAGGTTTTCGTCACTATATTTTCTAAAAAGCTATCCGTTCCTTCAACGATATCAAGTTCATTACGTTAAAGGTTTTCGCTAGAAACCATTCGTAGCCCTCCGTCGTTTCAGACAGGTAGCACGTAGTATTCATGCTATGTTTGTTGACCTTCGTCAAGGCATAGTGCATGGTAGCTGCTTGTTGCTTTTCTGCTGCATAGATAGATGTGTTGGTTTGGGACAGTCGTATAGCCTTGTTGACCTTCGTCAAGGGCTTGTACGGGTGGGTTCAAATTAACCTGGACAATGACGGGTGGAACTTGACATGTGACTTATGATTTGTTGACCTTCGTCAAGGTCATAAGAGCATGGGGCAGAAATCACATCGGGAGTTTCAAAAGAACTGAAACTTGCCAGATATGCGCATACCTTCTGGAGTGTGATAGCGTGAGCAGATTCCGTCACGTTATCATGCGATGATAGTTGGATCCCGATTCCCACTGATGAGTTAGTTTACTCTTCGGGTGACCCCGACTAATTCTTCTTTCAGGTTTGGAGGAGAATTTGAGGTACAGAGGGAAGTTTCCAGATTAGATAAATTGGTAACCATTCTGATCTAGGGTAGAGTGCACGCTGAGTGTTTCTTTTCTCTCTCTCTTTGGCAGCGACCATTGACCCGACCCAAGACTATGACTATGTGACCAAGTTGACCGAACCTTCTTTACACTGGCTTTTGGATTGTCAGAGTTGCAGACCTCATTGCCACTCCTACTTTTACCCTTTTCTCCAGGACACCCCGTATTACTACGAACGTCCACTTCCATTGGACAAAACCATCGTATGGTTATATACGAACTTGAAGGAATTCGAGGATGGTTTCCGGTTCTGGAGAAAACGGATAAGATTTATTCAGTTGTCTTTTCCTTTTTGCCTTCTCTCAAGTTGCGAGTACTCCTTAGTTTAGGAGATAGTACACCTATTACGCAAATTGGATAGTCTTCTTCCAAACTTTAGGCTGGTGCCGAACAGTAGGGAATGAAGAAAACCAATTAGCATAACGATGGTGTGCAGAAGGTATTAAGATTAAGACAAAGCAAGGGATTAGTAAGAGAGCAAAGTAAATTGCGACTGATATTCACGACCAAACCAAGTATTTCTTCGCCAATCCTAAATCACCTTTGTATTTCTCCAGGACACTCCGTATCACTACGAAGATCCACAGTTTATTGGATACTCCATCGTATGGTTATATACGAACTCGAAAGGAACTTGTTCCAGTTCGGGGATGGATTCTGGTCCAGGAGAAATATGAATAAGGTTTATTCGGTTGTCTTTTATCTTCACCTTCTCTCGCATTGCGAGTGCTCCTAGGACTAGGACAGTACACCCATTATGCTTATTGGATAGTCTTCTTCCAAACCATAGGCTGGTGCCGAACGGTAGGGAAGGAAGAAAACCAATTGGCCTAAAGGGGTGTGCAGAAGGTAATGACTAAAGACATATAAAGGGATTTGGAGAGGTGGCAAAGAATTAATACGGTTATAGTTGTGAATCTGGATAATGGTAGAGGCATTACCAGGAATACCAGGATACCCCAACGAAACATTTCAATATTTCAGTTCAACTGTGTACTGTTAAAAGAAAATTGATTTCCCGATTAGACACTTGCTCCAGGGTATGTATTTACCAGGTTTGATTCTCACATCTGTATGGTTTTACAGATGATGAGTGGGAGTAAGTTATTGGGAATTGGGTGATCATCCTCATTATATCGAGATTCGTTGTAATCGGTGATATTTGAGGAGATCACCTGGGCTGTTTGCCGGTCGGCAAATATTTGGTTTTGAATATCCGCTGTTGTGCACCAATTTCAAATTGATATATCTGTACGTCTATTTTCATAGAGTGAGATATACCTTTTGATATTATGTCGATGACATTTACCTATATCAGTGGATGGTTAGGTAAGGAGGATTAAACAGCGGTGTAATTCTTCTTAACCATAAGTACAGTTTTCAACCTACGACACACAGTGAAAGAGTTGTTAGACTCGGCGGACTTATACAGAGTATTGTATGTTGTCCAGTGTCTATTAGGACAGAGGGGTTGGTCCTCATACTATATTCTGTTTACTTTTAACTTCTCTAGTTCTTAGACGTGTGTTTCGTAGAAACACAGGGTCTAAGTTTTGAGGAGTTATAGGTATTTGAATAGAGTAGAGAACCAGGTGTAGCAAGTATCGGGATTCTTCAAGGTGATCGAAGATGTAGATACTTGTGTATGGTATTCAGTTGATAGTAATGATAAAGAGAAATTGCTTCTCTTTCAGGTTACTCATAATTGGAAGCATTCCTAAATTGAGTAATGCTGATCGGCCTCTCTCCATTTAGTTGACATGCACTGGAGACAGCTGCATGATTTGAATCTGGTTCAATTAAATCAGTGCCTCTGGTTCTATATTGGATATAGAACAGTTCATATCTTAACGATGTTAAGGTACGGGGAGTTGTCCGGCTTATGATTAAAACCAGACACTGGACAACTCAAGGCACGTTTCTGTAATGGCTGTTTGTGGGTTGACCCAGGCTATGACGAGGGTTGATTTTCTACCATCTGGCAGATCAATAGAAATATTGTTCTAGACTCGCCACAGTTTTATTAAAAATGGATTTTTTCAAAAACAGTAGTGGGAGTATGGTAGAACTGGAAGTGATTCCAGAACCGCAAACGATTACTGAAGATTTGATAAGGAACCTAAAGATTCAATCTGATTTGACATTCCATTGGCCACTCCGCAGATAAGGTGGGTAACTTCAGGCACCCGAGAGGTACTCCCGTAGCCTCAAGGACGGTGACAGGGAAGTTCTTGTTTACCCACACTTGCCATTGCTGTTGTTCCAGGCTGCGAGCCCCGGCAGGAGGATGAGTATAGCGTCGTTCTAAACTAGCTTTAGAAGTGCACGTCTATATGACTCTGCCAGAGGGTTGTCGTAGTCAGTGGGAGCAGCGGAAGCATTGGTGGATATCAGGCTTATGTCTATTTGTAGACTAAAGCAGATATAGCGGAGATAGATCATCTATTTCTGATATGACAGTCATGGGTTTGACGTCATCAGAATAGGGGATGGATCTGTTGAGAAGGTAGTAGGGTGTGATATCCGGGTTTTGGATGACATACACAAAGTAGGAAGTGACATTCCTATACTACGATCGGTTATACTTTGGTCGTCACACAGTGGTTTCTCCATAAGGGACTTGGACATTATATCAGACATACTGGTTACTAGATCTATGGTTTTAGATCTAGATTTGGGTGGTTTCCCAATCAGGGTACTTTGACAGCATTCTAAGAGTATTTAGAATGGAAGACTCCCGGCATGGTAGTGTACCTGCTGGTGATGGAGTCACCCTCTCTAAAGGTGTCTTATAGACTAAAGTAGAGAGGGATGTGCATGATTGGCAGATCACTTGCTTAGGCAATTGAGTCAATCATGAGATGTCAAGTACCACACCAGATGTTGTTCTTGCACTAGATGCAATAAGTTGACATTGATCCAATCCTGGAGAAACAGTTGGAAGCAGTTTTAGAACATAAGTGGATGTTCTAGGGATATGATAACGACAGCCTCATTTGGGAGACAATTATCATTCCAGGCTTCCAAGGTGACATGGACGACAAGGAGGTTGTCAGAGTTATAGTTTTCCTTCTGACGAGGGGCAGTATTTTGGACAGGTGGTCCAAGAAAATACTGAGGGTGGCATGGCGCAGGATACTGATTAAGTTCAGTTGACGATACAGTCTAAGAAGTTTGGATTTGGAGTTCATTTATGAGCTCGGTCCCATCAGACATCCAGACATTCTAAGACAGGTATTGCTCATTTCGGGAGATGGCATTCTCCGCGAACTTGAGATTTAGAGAGACATAGAAAGAAACATCAGAGCGGATCCACTCGCTGAGGCTATTCCTCGAACGCAATAGTCTCGTAAACGAGCTTTGTGAGACTGACTAGTAGAGGAGTTGGGTGTTCGGTATCACACGGGCTGTGAGTATGCGACATCGCAATAATTAGCCTTGAGTGCAAGTGGGAGATTGTTGGAGATAGTGCCCTCAGAGTCAATTATTGGATCACAGGCACGTGATTGCAATGATTGAGGGAGGACCTATCCCGGTGCGACAGTCTTACTCGAGATGATAGTATGCTATTTGGTTTACCTTTATCATCGTGTACTGCTTTAGGTGACCTGACAGGTCGCTATTGCACGTTGATAGAGCCCCTAGGATTCTTGCTTGACTGCCGGCAGTATGAGGGCGATCATATACGTGGGAGCTGGTAGTCTATAAGCACATCCTTAAAAGGTCCCTAGTCGTAGGAGTTTCGAGACAGGGCATCGATTCTCCAGAGTAGACTAGTGTATACAGTCGAGACCCCGACGAGGGGCGGTGGCCGGTCTCACAAGCCACTGGTGTCAGTTGGTTCACCTAAGATGTATACAGGTGCTCATTGGGTTATGAGTACACCGGACAGGACTCGCCGGGAACATGTTAGTTGGTCTTATACCTGACGTCAGATAGCAGTTCCCAGGTGATATGTGTACAGGTTAGTTCATCGACCTGAGGATCGTCATTTGTCTCGTGTGAGTTCCCACTGTGCTTTGATTACTACCCTACCACGGCTCAAAGGAGTCGTGCAAACAGGTTTTAGTTGGGTACAGTCCCGAGCCACATGGAGGCAGTGAGCGGATCTTCAGGGGTTCGTCTCTCCCGGTATTGGGGGTGAGGTCGCGCTGTGTCTAGGAGAGCCATTACACAAAGTCCTTGGCCAAGGCAGGAGATTTACTGGTAGGTATTCCAGTAGTATCTCAGGGTGTTCTGGGCTATGTTGCGCCACGGCAGCGCCCCGGCCGTCTTACTCGAGGCCAAATTGCGGAATCAAAAATTTTCCTTACTCGGAAACCGGCGCTACCGCGGACAAAGAAAACCCGGATCGTTAACCATTAACCTAACTAGCAAACAAGAGATGGGAAAAGAAGTATACCGAGTGATCCGAGTCCTCCGGTCTTCTCTTCATCATCCCGATCTCCCGCGGAAAGTCTTTGCTCCACATCGTCGCCTCCTTGCCGGAAAGGGCACCATATCGCCTTCGTCTTTTACGGGCTCCCGCCTCAATACCGAGGCAACTCGAGCATGAAGCCGGCAACTCGACATGCCCAAGAAGTGCTGTAGAATGTAGTGTAGATGATGCTAGTCTCATTTGGGGTTTGTAGTTGCCATGATGGAGGATTGGGGTTAAGAAAAATGGTGCTTTCATTTTTCTAAAACAAGAAGAAGAAGGAGATGAAGAATTCCTCACATAATCAAGATGAACTCTCTCATTCTTTTTCTTTCTCTCTTTCTTTTTCTTCTTCTCTCTTTTTTCTCTCAACCATGAATAACTTCTTATCAAAAAGAGAATGGTGGAGGAGGTAATATCAAGCAAGGAGGGAGGTGAGTGTAGGAGCAAGGAAGTGGTGACCACATCAAGAGACAAATAAACATACAACCATGCTTAAACACTATGCACTCCATAACCTTTCATCTCACCATAAAAGCAAGCAAGGATGAAAGAAAATGAAATCTATCATAATCAAACTTTATGCAAGAAACCCCCCACAAAGTGTAATTTGCAAAACTGCAAATTACCCCCTCCATCGGAAAAGTCCGGCCGGGAAAGAACAAAGGAAAACCGGCCGGAACGGAATGCAAACTGGCAACTCCAGAAAACTGGTCCCGTAATAAATTACAGGAAAACCCCGACACTGTGCATACACACCCGCATCTGTATTCCGACCGGATACAAATGCAATGAGACAAAATCTACACTGTACAAAACTAGTACCGGCTTAAACCAAAGCCGGCTAGTAAAATCCGTTCGATCCTGATCCGTGCAATACCGCACGTATCTGATCGAACCCTGCCATATAACTATACGGCCACTAGTACAGAACTGTCCGATCCTGATCCGTGCAATACCGCACGTATCTGATCGGACCCTGCCATATCTCCATACGGCCTCTACAGCGTTTCGCCCGAAAGCTGAGTAACTGAAAGTGTGGTGGACTCTAAAGACTCGTCAATACTATGGCTGTGGATTTAACCACTGGCACGTCAGAGGTATAAGCCAATACGTGACGGGCCACCAGCTATTGACCAAAAGGGACGTCGATGAGGAAGCTCACCCCGACACCCAACTGAGCCTGTCAGTGACAATATCCGTACAGTCCGGTCCGTTCGTCTATGAGTATCGCATGGCGGGCCTAGGGGGTTGGTAAAAGTCAGACCCCCAAAAGCGGTACAAGTCGTGTCGGAGTGTAGCCCAGAACACCCTGAGATACTACTGGAATACCTACCAGTAAATCTCCTGCCTCGGCCGAGGGCTTTGCGTAATGGCTCTCCTAGACACAGCGCGACCTCACCCCCAATACCGGGAGAGACGAACCCCTGAAGATCCGCTCACTGCCTCCATGTGGCTCGGGACTGTGCCCAACTAAAACCTGTTTGCACGACTCCTTTGAGCCGTGGTAGGGTAGTAATCAAAGCACAGTGGGAACTCACACGAGACAAATGACGATCCTCAGGTCGATGAACTAACCTGTACACATGTCACCAGGGAACTGCTATCTGACGTCAGGTATAAGCCCAACTAGCAGGTTCCCGGCGAGTCCTGTCCGGTGTACTCATAACCCAATGAGCACCTGTATACATCTTAGGTGAACCAACTGACACCAGTGGCTTGTGAGACCGGCCACCGCCCCTCGTCGGGGTCTCGACTGTATACACTAGTCTACTAATGGAGTATCGATGCCCAGTCTCGAAACTCCCACGACTAGGGACCTTTTAAGGATGTGCTTATAGACTACCAGCTCCCACGTATATGATCGCCATCATACTGCTGGTCGTCAAGCAAGAATCCTAGGGGCTCTATCAACGTGTAATAGCGACATGTCAGGTCACCTAAAGCAGTACACGATGATAAAGATAAACCAGATAGCATATTATCATCTCGAGTAAGACTGTCCTACCGGGATAGGTCCTCCCTCAATCATTGCAATCACGTGCCTGTGATCCAATAATTGACTCTGAGGGCACTATCTCCAACAATCTCCCACTTGCACTCAAAGCTAATTATTGCGATGTCGCGTACTCACAGCCCGTGTGATACCGAACACCCAACTCCTCTACTAGTCAGTCTCACAATGCTCGTTTGCGAAACTATTGCGTTCGAGGAATAGCCTTAGTGAGTGGATCCGCTGTGATGTTTCTTTCTATGTCTCTCTATATCTCATGTTCGCGGAGAAAACCATCTCCCGAAATGAGCAATACCTGTCTTAGAATGTCTGGATGTCTGATGGGACCTAGCTCATAAATGAACTCCAAATCCAAACTTCTTAGACTGTATCATCTACTGAACTTAATCAGTATCCTGCGCCATGTCACCCTCAGTATTGCCCTGGACCACCTGTCCAAAATACTGCCCCTCGTCAGAGGGAGAACTATAACTCTGACAACCTCCTTGTCGTCCATGTCACCTTGGAAGCCTGGAGTGATAACCGTCTCCTAAAGGAGACAGCCGTTATCATATCCCTAGAACATTCACTTATGTTCTAAAACTGCTTCCGACTGTTTTTCCAGGATTGAATTAATATCAACTTATTGCACCTACTGCAAGAACAACATCTGGTGTGGTACTTGACATCTCATGATTGACTCAATTGCCTAAGCAAGTGACCTGTCAATCATGCGTATCCCTCTCCCCTTTAGTCTGTAAGACACCTTTAGAGAGGGTGACTCCATTACCTGCAGGTACACTACCGTGCCAGGAGTCGTCCATTCTAAATACTCTTAGAATGCTGTCAAAGTACCCTGATTGGGAAACCACCCAAATCTAGATCTAAAACCATAGATCTAGTAACCAGTATGTCTGATATAATGTCCAAGTCCCTTGTGGAGAAACCACTGTGTGACGACCAAAGTATAACCGATCGTAGTATAGGAATATCACTTCCTACTACCTTCTCAACAGATCCATCCCCTATTCTGATGACGTCAAACCCATGACTGTCACATCAGAAACAGATGATCTTACTCCGCTATATCTGCTTTAGTCTATAAATAGACATAAGCACAAAGTCCACCAATGCTTCCGCTGCTCCCACTGACTACGACAACCCTCTGCCAGAGTCATATAGACGTGCACTTCTAAAGCTAGTTTAGAACGACGCTATACTCATCCTCCTGCCGGGTTTCGCAGCCTGGAACAACAACAATGGCAAGTGTGGGTAAACAAGAACTTCCCTGTCACCGTCCTTGAGGCTACCGGAGTACCTCTCGGGTGCCTGAAGTTACCCACCTTATCTGCGGAGTGGCCAATGGAATGTCAAATCAGATTGAATCTTTAGGTTCCTTATCAAATCTTCAGTAATCGTTTGCGGTTCTGGAATCACTTCCAGTTCTACCATACTCCCACTTCTGTTTTTGAAAAAAAATCCATTTTTAATAAAACTGTGGCGAGTCTAGAACAATATTTCTATTGATCTGCCAGATGGTAGAAAATCAACCCTCGTCATAGCCTGGGTCAACCCACAAACAGCCATTACAGAAACGTGCCTTGAGTTATCCGGAGTCTGGTTTTAAGCATAAGCCGGACAACTCCCCGTACCTTAACATCGTTAAGATATGAACTGTTCTATATCCAATATAGAACTAGAGGCACTGATTCAATTGAACCAGATTCAAATCATGCAACTATCTCCAGTGCATGTCAACTAAATGGAAGGAGGCCGATCAGCGTTACTCAACTTAGGAATGCTTCCAATTATGAGTAACCTGAAAGAGAAGCAAGTTCTCATTACTATCAACTGAATACCATACACAAGTATCTACATCTTCGATCACCTTGAAGAATCCCGATACTTGCTACACCTGGTTCTCTACTCTATTCAAATACCTATGACTCCTCAAAACTTAGACCCTGTGTTTCCACGAAACAGCTGTCTAAAATCTAGAGAAGTCATAAGTAAACCGAATATAGTACGAGGACCAACCCCTCCGTCCTAATGGACACTGGATAACATACAATACTCTGTATAAGTCCGCTGAGTCTAATAACTCTTTCACTGTGCGTCGCAGGTTGAAAACTGTACTTATGGTTAAGAAGAATTACACCGCTGTTTAATGCTCCTTACCTAACCATCCACTGATATAGGTAAATGTCATCGACATAATATCAAAAGGTATATCTCACTCTATGAAAATAGACGTACAGATATATCAATTTGAAATTGGTGCATAACAGCGGATATTCAAAACCAAATATTTGCCGACCGGCAAACAGCCCAGGTGATCTCCTCAAATATCACCGATTACAACGAATCCCGATATAATGAGGATGATCACCCAATTCCCAATAACTTACTCCCACTCATCATCTGTAAAACCATACAGATGTGAGAATCATACCTGGTAAATACATACCCTGGAATAAGTGTCTAATCGGGAAATCAGTTTTCTTTTAACAGTACACAGTGAAACTGAAACATTGTAATGTTTCGTCGGGGTATCCTGGTATTCCTAGTAATGCCTCTTCCATTATCCAGATTCACAACTGTAACCGTATAATTCTTTGCCACCTTTCCAAATCCCTTTATATGTCTTTAGTCATTACCTTCTGTACACCCCTTTAGGCCAAATGGTTTTCTTCCTTCCCTACCGTTTGGCACCAGCCTATGGTTTGGAAGAAGACTATCCAAAAAGCATAAAGGGTGTACTGTCCTAATCCTAGGAGCACTCGCAATGCGAGAGAAGGTGAAGATAAAAGACACCTGAATGTACTTTATTCCTATTTCTCCTGAACCAGAATCCATCCCCGAACTGGAACAAGTTCCTTTCGAGTTCGTATATAACCATACGATGGAATATCCAATAAACTGTGGATCTTCGTAGTGATACGGAGTGTCCTGGAGAAATACAAAGGTGATTTAGGATTGGCGAAGAAATACTTGGTTTGGTCGTGAATATCAGTCGCAATTTACTTTGCCCTCCTACTAATCCCTTTAGTTTTGTCTAAACTTAATACCTTCTGTACACCGTTTTAGGCTAACTGGTTTTCTTCATTCCCTACCGGTCGGCACCAGCCTATGGTTTGGAAGAAGACTATCCAATTTGCGTAATAGGTGTACTACTCCTAAACTAAGGAGTACTCGCAACGAGAGAAGGTGAAAAGAAAAGACAACTGAATAATCCTATTCGTTTTCTCCAGAACCAGAAACCATCCTCGAAGTCCTTCGAGTTCGTATATAACCATACGATGGTTTTGTCCAATGGAAGTGGACGTTCGTAGTAATACGGGGTGTCCTGGAGAAAAGGGTAAAAGTAGGAGTGGCAATGAGGTCTGCAACTCTGACAATCCAAAAGCCAGTGTAAAGAAGGTTCGGTCAACTTGGTCACTGAGTCAAAGTCCAGGGTCGGGTCAATGGTCGCTGCCAAAGAGAGAGAGAAAAGAAACACTCAGCGTGCACTCTAACCAAGATCAGAATGGTTATCACTTTATCTAATCTGGAAACCTCCCACTGTACCTCAAATTCTCCTCCAAACCTGAAAGAAGAATTAGTCGGGGTCACCCGAGGAGTAAACCAACTCATCAGTGGGAATCGGGATCCAACTATCATCGCATGATAACGTGACGGAATCCACTCAAGTCACCACACTCCAGAAGGTATGCGCAGGCTTGGCAAGTTTCAGTTCTTTTGAAACTCCCGATGTGTGTTTTTACCCCTAGGACCCAAGTGACCTTGACGGAGTCAACAAATCAAAGAGTCCTAGTCAAGTTCATCCCGTCATTATCTGGATTGCATTAAACCCACCCGTACGTGCCCTTGACGGAGTCAACAAGGCCGCACGACTGTCCTAACCAATCCCATTTATGCAACAAACAAGCACTACTTAGCTACCGTACACTACGCCTTGACGGAGTCAACAAACGCAGCACGAATACTAAATAATACTCATAAGAAATGACGGAGGGCTACGAATGGTTTTTGGCGAAAAACCTTTAACGTAAAGAACTTGATATCGTTGAAGGAACTGCACAACTTTTTATAAAATATAGTGACGAAAACCTTTACTAAAGAGGTCACTCCCGGTGAAGGGATCTCGGCTCTTTCCCCGTAGAATGAGGTGCAGGATATTCCAACTGAATACCACGATGCAAAGCAAAAGTAATCGGCTATAATGAAGTTAATGCCCTGACGCAAAATTCTGTCCAAGGGGTCACTCCCGGTGAAGGGATCTCGGCCCTTGCCTCGTCGACTGAGGAGCAGGATATTCCAAATGAATACCACGATGCAAAACAAAAGCGAACGTCCTTGCAATAACAGCTTTTTGAAAAGTGTTCCAACAACATCATAATTAGGTTTGTTTAAACTTGCATTGATCCGAATCAATGCAGTCCCATCAATTGATCACACCACAAAGAACGAAAATATACTGACGTACGTATATGCCATCCGCATTCGCCACTGGGTCCCGTCATCACCCGTTAGGTTAGCTAACTAACGGCAGAGCGGGGACTGGACTAGCGCGGGTGTAAAACATATACAACATCTACTAATATATAGTATTTCGCTCAAGGCGTGAATAAAATGCAACATCACAGAAATGTACAGCATCACAGAACAATACAGATATCTGGAAGCCCCGGCTTTCACAGAGCCGCTGCTGAAACCCGACGTTCCCCTGGTCGTGTGGATAGCCTGTGCAATGAAATCCTAGACCCCTACGGGCGCGGCAAGTCACCCGCCAAAACCTGAAGCGAGGCAGCCCCCTCCAGCACCGTGAATGGACCACCCAGCACTTCACGGAATCCGGTAACTTGGGCACCCCTCCTGGGTCAACCTGTACCCCCTACGAGTGCGGCGAATAGCCCGCCAATCCTGGACTGAAGCCCCCTCCGTCTCAATGCCCTGAGATGCGGGCCCGTTGCCCTCCAGAACCCGGCTATCCGTGCACCCCACCGCGGGGTAACCCTAGTACAGAAAGTAAAATATACATACACCGGGTACATCGACCGCAACCAGGTCGTGCCCCAAAAGAATAATACAAACAGGGACGGCAGTCCACATGTCGGACGCTCGCCCCGCAATATCAAATGTACATAATACAACAAAACTGTACTAGCATTGCATCCAGGCTATCCCCCACGACCGATCCGCAACATCACAGCATAAACATAGAACATCAACGTGAAAATCACGTTCGCAAATCCGTCTAACCGGGCTATAGCAGTTAGACCGGATTTACCGATCGAGTGACATTCACGGTCGCAGAAAAAAATGTAAATACTGTGAAATAATGTGTTTAAAATTTTCCAATTGACCAAAAATTAACAAGTGGGCCCCCAATCAAAACTGTAGCACTCACAGAAAACCTGGGCCTAATTTTAATATTCCAAATACCCCATTTTCATGTTCAAGACAATCTGGAAAAATTTGGTAAAGTGAGGATTTTAAAGCGCGGCGGAAGAGCGGCCAAAGCAAGGCTTTGGCCGCGCTTCCGCGGTGGAAGAAAGGAATCAGGGTACCAAATTTTATCAGATCTCTTATATTTCCCTGCACATCATTCTGAAACCACCTGAAAAATTTTTGGACTTCAAAAAAATTCGACAGAAACTGATGTGCAATAAAAATACGGTTTTTGGAAATTTCGGTCGATCGGAAACGCAAACACATCAAACGAAGCTAGGTAAGGTTAATGGCGTGTCTCTGATACCATGTTGCGCCACGGCAGCGCCCCGGCCGTCTTACTCGAGGCCAAATTGCGGAATCAAAAATTTTCCTTACTCGGAAACCGGCGCTACCGCGGACAAAGAAAACCCGGATAGTTAACCATTAACCTAACTAGCAAACAAGAGATGGGAAAAGAAGTATACCGAGTGATCCGAGTCCTCCGGTCTTCTCTTCATCATCCCGATCTCCCGCGGAAAGTCTTTGCTCCACATCGTCGCCTCCTTGCCGGAAAGGGCACCACATCGCCTTCGTCTTTTACGGGCTCCCGCCTCAATACCGAGACAACTCGAGCATGAAGCCGGCAACTCGACATGCCCAAGAAGTGCTGTAGAATGTAGTGTAGATGATGCTAGTCTCATTTGGGGTTTGTAGTTGCCATGATGGAGGATTGGGGTTAAGAAAAATGGTGCTTTCATTTTTCTAAAACAAGAAGAAGAAGGAGATGAAGAATTCCTCACATAATCAAGATGAACTCTCTCATTCTTTTTCTTTCTCTCTTTCTTTTTCTTCTTCTCTCTTTTTTCTCTCAACCATGAATAACTTCTTATCAAAAAGAGAATGGTGGAGGAGGTAATATCAAGCAAGGAGGGAGGTGAGTGTAGGAGCAAGGAAGTGGTGACCACATCAAGAGACAAATAAACATACAACCATGCTTAAACACTATGCACTCCATAACCTTTCATCTCACCATAAAAGCAAGCAAGGATGAAAGAAAATGAAATCTATCATAATCAAACTTTATGCAAGAAACCCCCCACAAAGTGTAATTTGCAAAACTGCAAATTACCCCCTCCATCGGAAAAGTCCGGCCGGGAAAGAACAAAGGAAAACCGGCCGGAACGGAATGCAAACTGGCAACTCCAGAAAACTGGTCCCGTAATAAATTACAGGAAAACCCCGACACTGTGCATACACACCCGCATCTGTATTCCGACCGGATACAAATGCAATGAGACAAAATCTACACTGTACAAAACTAGTACCGGCTTAAACCAAAGCCGGCTAGTAAAATCCGTTCGATCCTGATCCGTGCAATACCGCACGTATCTGATCGAACCCTGCCATATAACTATACGGCCACTAGTACAGAACTGTCCGATCCTGATCCGTGCAATACCGCACGTATCTGATCGGACCCTGCCATATCTCCATACGGCCTCTACAGCGTTTCGCCCGAAAGCTGAGTAACTGAAAGTGTGGTGGACTCTAAAGACTCGTCAATACTATGGCTGTGGATTTAACCACTGGCACGTCAGAGGTATAAGCCAATACGTGACGGGCCACCAGCTATTGACCAAAAGGGACGTCGATGAGGAAGCTCACCCCGACACCCAACTGAGCCTGTCAGTGACAATATCCGTACAGTCCGGTCCGTTCGTCTATGAGTATCGCATGGCGGGCCTAGGGGGTTGGTAAAAGTCAGACCCCCAAAAGCGGTACAAGTCGTGTCGGAGTGTAGCCCAGAACACCCTGAGATACTACTGGAATACCTACCAGTAAATCTCCTGCCTCGGCCGAGGGCTTTGCGTAATGGCTCTCCTAGACACAGCGCGACCTCACCCCCAATACCGGGAGAGACGAACCCCTGAAGATCCGCTCACTGCCTCCATGTGGCTCGGGACTGTGCCCAACTAAAACCTGTTTGCACGACTCCTTTGAGCCGTGGTAGGGTAGTAATCAAAGCACAGTGGGAACTCACACGAGACAAATGACGATCCTCAGGTCGATGAACTAACCTGTACACATGTCACCAGGGAACTGCTATCTGACGTCAGGTATAAGCCCAACTAGCAGGTTCCCGGCGAGTCCTGTCCGGTGTACTCATAACCCAATGAGCACCTGTATACATCTTAGGTGAACCAACTGACACCAGTGGCTTGTGAGACCGGCCACCGCCCCTCGTCGGGGTCTCGACTGTATACACTAGTCTACTAATGGAGTATCGATGCCCAGTCTCGAAACTCCCACGACTAGGGACCTTTTAAGGATGTGCTTATAGACTACCAGCTCCCACGTATATGATCGCCATCATACTGCTGGTCGTCAAGCAAGAATCCTAGGGGCTCTATCAACGTGTAATAGCGACATGTCAGGTCACCTAAAGCAGTACACGATGATAAAGATAAACCAGATAGCATATTATCATCTCGAGTAAGACTGTCCTACCGGGATAGGTCCTCCCTCAATCATTGCAATCACGTGCCTGTGATCCAATAATTGACTCTGAGGGCACTATCTCCAACAGGCTACACTCCGACACGACTTGTACCGCTTTTGGGGGTCTGACTTTTACCAACCCCCTAGGCCCGCCATGCGATGCTCATAGACGAACGGACCGGACTGTACGGATATTGTCATTGACAGGCTCAGTAGGGTGGCAGGATGAGTTCGCTCATCGACGTCCATTTTGGTCAATTGCTGGTGGCCCGTCACGTATTGGCTTATACATCTGACGTGCTGGTGGTTAAATCCACAGCCATAGTATTGACGAGTCTTTAGAGTCCACCACACTTTCAGTTACTCAAGCTTTCGGGCGAAACGCTGTAGAGGCCGTATGGAGATATGGCAGGGTCCGATCAGATACGTGCGGTATTGCACGGATCAGGATCGGACGGTTAGTACTAGAGGCCGTATAGATATATGGCAAGGTTCGGTCAGATACGTGCGGTATTTCACGGATCAGGATCGAACGGATATTACTAGCCGGCTTTGGTTTAAGCCGGATCCTAGTTTAGTACAGTGTAGATTTTGTCTCTTTGCATTTGTATCCGGTCGGAATACAGATGCGGGTGTGTATGCACAGTATCGGGGTTTTCCTGTAATTTATTATGGGACCAGTTTTCTGGAGTTGCCAGTTTGCATTCCGTTCCGACCGGTTTTCCTTTGTTCTTTCCCAGCCGGACTTTTCCGATGGAGGGGGTTATTTGTAATTGTGCAAATAACATTTGTGGAGGGGGTTTCTTGCAAATATATTTCTTATGATATGTTTAGCATCTTTCATCCATGATGGTGCATTAAATGAGATTAGAAAGGGTATGGAGTGATAAGCATGGTTGATGTTTTTAGCTTTATGATATGGTCACCTTTTCTTTTCTCCTACACTCACCTCCCTTCATGAGTTTTGTTTATTCCTCCACCATTCTCACATTTGTTTTGGCCGGCCATAATTTGGGAGAGGAGAGAAAATGAGAGGTTTCATTTTTGGTGAGGAAATTTCATCATCTCATTCCATGCTTGATAAATGAGAGTTCCACTTGAAAGTTACAATCCATTCCTCCATCAAGGCAACATAACCCCAAAGAGACAAGCATCATCTACACTACATTATACAGCACCTCTTGGGCACGTCGACTTGCCAGCTTCGTGCCCGAGTTGCCTCGGCATTGAGGTGGGAGCCCGTAAAAGATACAGACGATGTGGTGCCCTTCTGGCAAGGAGGCGAAGACCGGAGTTTCCGCGGGAGATCGGGACGATGACGAGAAGACCGGAGGACTCGGATCACTCGGTATATCTCTTCCCTATCTTGTTAGTTTGCTAGGACAAGTTTAATGTCCCGATCCGGGGTTTAGTGCGCGGTGGTGCCGGTTTGCTAAGTTCGCAAAATTAAAGTTTATCACCGTTTCCGCATTTGGCCGTCGGATTGACGGCCGGGGCGCCGCAGTGCACTTACATCAGCACCCCTACCAACCACAAAATTTTGAAAACCCGGCCAACAACTTTGATCCTTTTTCTGCCGGAACCAATAACACCTCTTCACTCGAACAAACCATGAATTTTTTTCTGACAAATTTCATGCAAGTTGCTGCAAATTTTCAGTCTTCCGTCGATGACTTAAATAGGAACTTTGCCTCCCAAGGTGAGATTATTAAATCGATGGAAGCACAAATTGCCCGTATAAATGCAGCAATGAGTGCTAGAGAGAAAGGGAATCTTCCATCTCAACCCCTACCTGATCCTGGACCTTCACATTACACTAATGTGGATGCATTTACCACGTTGATATCTGAAAGAGTGCTATACAATCATGTGGGTGAACAAATTGATAATGATGAATTGATCATTAACACCCAGGCTTCCACTTCCACTTCCATTCCCACTTCTACTTCTTACCCTATTTCGTCCAATTTACCTTCTTCTTCTTCCGGGCCTATTCTCCGTTTTCCCAAAGGCTCGAACCCTCCACCCACTTCATCCTTTCTACCT
Source organism: Agapanthus africanus (assembly GCA_030015575.1). Classification (NCBI taxonomy): domain Eukaryota; kingdom Viridiplantae; phylum Streptophyta; class Magnoliopsida; order Asparagales; family Amaryllidaceae; genus Agapanthus; species Agapanthus africanus. The sequence continues at coordinate 664,025,084 of CM057341.1, forward strand.
CCATAAACTTCTCCACAAATATTAGACCCAACACTTATTGATAAAGCTCCATTTCCAGAAAGGTTGAGGCCCAACAAACCTAATGCACAAATGGAGAAGATTGTGGACATGTTTAAGGAAGTTAACATCAACATCCCTCTCCTAGATGCTATACAACAAGTTCCGTCCTATGCGAAAATTCTTAAGAATTTGTGCACTAGGAAGAGGAAGACTCAAGTGCCGAAAAAAGTGTTCATGTCAAGTACTGTAGACACAGCTTTTCCCCAACAATTACCAAGGAAACGTAAGGACCCTGGCTGTCCTACTATTTCTATTTCTATTGGGGATAAACACATTAACCGTGCTTTACTTGACCTTGGCACTAGTGTTAACTTGCTTCCATATTCAGTCTATGAGCAACTAGGTATTGGAGTGTTAAAGCCCTCGAACATAACTCTCCAGATGGCCGACCAATCAATCACCAAACCTAGGGGTGAAATTGAGGATGTGTTGATAAAAATCGGGGAAGTTGTATTCCCTGTGGACTTTATTGTTCTTCAGCCTGTAGTGAACCGACGGAACCAAATTCCGGTGATTCTAGGTCGTCCTTTTTTGGCTACTTTCAACGCTGTAATCAACTGTAGAAATGGCTCTATGAACCTATCTTTCGGGAATAGGTCAATTGAGCTTAACATTTACAAGTTGGGAAGTCAGCCTCCGATCCTCATGCTCGAGTATGTTTTGTCGAATTAATGGATGTTGACAGCAGCGAATTTGATCAGCTTCACGATACAGATCCAGACTTCCTTTATACGTTGTTGTTTGACCCAGTATCATATACATACGGACCCTTCTTTCGAGTTGTCCGGGTCAACATCTAACGTCGATTATGAACCTTTTCTGGAGTCTGAGTATCATCCTGTTCTTTCAAATAAGAATATTCTTCAGGATATTGATGAAAGCTTCAAGGAAATGTTCGCTGATAGACTTGCATTCTTAGCAAACACGGGTGTTGAGATGAATCATCTCCACAACGAAGAAATTGAACCTCCACCCCTTCTTCTTGACAATCATGAGAATGCAAGTAATCCATCACTTTCACTATGTCGTCTTTCCAAAACGAGACGCAAACACATTCTTTCATGCCACTTATCTTTTCCCCACTTCTTCTTGGCTCTTTTCAACTTGTTCTTCCACCAACCGATGCACTACACTGATAAAATCTTCGAATGGTTGGTGCTGACTTTCGGTCTTTGCAAAGCTTGGCATTGACCAGTAATTTTGACCCCCTCTTGTGATTTTCAAAGCTTAACATGGTTTAACTCAAGTTTAGGGGGGGTATAATCTGGCTCTTGAAAATAAAATTTTTACTTAAAATTGTGAGCCAAAAGAATAATTTTGGGGGAGCATTTTCACGATCATATTTATTGCCCCCGTTAAATAATTTCCTCCCAAGCTTATAGGTTTTTTTGATCTAGCGGATGACAACAGTGAGGACACTGTTGAAAACAAGTTTGGGGGAGGTTTGTGCTTATTTACGCATCACTTTCCATCATACTTTGCATAAGCACAAAACATATGATAAAAAAAATTGTGTACATAAATAAGATAATAAAATATTAGATAGTGAAAAATTACATCCAAAATATCGGAAAAATTTAAGAAAACCTAGAAAATTAGAAGTTTTCTTAAACGAAACTAGTAATAAGTAGTTATGAGCTGTTGTCCCAAGGGTTAGAAAGATGAAGGAAGTCACTAATCTGAGGATAAAAATAAGTCTAAAAAATAGTTTCTATTCTGGAAGCCAAACATTTGAATGTTGATACCCTACTATACGCACTTACACACGTCTTGAAACTCGGGATAGTAGAGGATACCTTAAAATGCTCTTATCTAAAAGCCAAAGTATGAAGGAAATAAAAAATGAATAAAATATAAAATGGTGAAGAAAAAAATGAACACTGGTTTTGTTATCGCCAAGGCAGCAATAAAAAAATATAGCGAGGGTGCTTCATCACCTAGTGCCTTAGACCAACTGATTTGGGAGTCACTGCTAAGCCTTAGGTGTTGCAAAACGAGGAAAATATTAATACACCTAATCAGCAAGCACATGAGTAATCGGTCGGTTAGTACCTCAAGAATTATTAACGGTCGCATGAAAAATGTATGAGCAATCTCATCTAAATATTCATCGATTAAAAAGCACTGAGGTAGATGGACAAGAGTATGATAGCTTGAATTGAATTCTCCGAGTGTAGGGATGTCTTTTACACACACGTAGGGGTATATGATCGATATTTGGATGAAAGGTAGGAATGAAAAATAAAGACGATGTTTTATTGAGGGATGATGTGATTTCTAACATCTTTTCATGACTATTAAGATAGGGCTCATGACAACCGAAAAGCTAGTATTAGTTGGAAACTCTAATTTTCAAAGTCTTTCCTTTATAATTCTTATCTTTACATGTAACTTTCACGGTCTTCCTTTTATTATGGGATTTTGTGGGTGCAATCCGCTGAAAACCCTCAGGAGACAACACTCAACCTACTAGGGACACCTAGAGGTTTAAAGGCTTGTTGCACGTGCTCAGTGCAATCGTGTTGCCTACGAAAGTGTGCTAGTTAGTTTTTCTTTTTCTTTATTTTCTCCTTCTCTTGAATAAAAGATGTTTGCTCGAGACGACCAAAATTATGTTTGGGGGTATTTGATCAGTCGAAAATATTGCATTTTTAACACATCAATTTCCCTACTATTTGCAATCATCTAAAGGTGTTTGGTATAAATATAGCACATATTAGTAATTCGTCTGCAAAATATCAAATAACATGTGTTATACATTATAATCGGCATTTTGTAAGAAATTGTGTGTTTATTACTGCACGCATGATATTGTTTATCTCAACACCATTTATCAAGATTGTGTGCAGAAAATCCTTCAGGTTAAAGAGCCGGAATCACAAAAGTGCCGATAAAATGCATCAAGTACAAGACTTGAGATCTGGCAGCAACCAAGAAAGAAATATCAGATTCCAGGTATCAGAAGAAGATCCCAACATTGTCAGAAGAACACCACAGAAATTTCATGCAGCGAGCCCATTATATGGCCGTGGATCCGCGGTCTACTTGACACGTCATCAAATCAGATTTTATCCAGAAACTTCATCTAACAACCCTTGCTTCTAGAAGACTCTCAAAGACCACGTGGCTTCTTCCAGAAGGCTCTTCATAACAAACTCACTCTACAATATTTCTTGTAACAACCTTCCTCTAGAATATTCCCTCCAACAATCTCATTCTAGAATATTCCCTCCAACAAACTCATTCTAGAAGGCTCTCTCTAACAACCTAGCTTTGGAGGGAAGATTCAAATGAGGTGGTTATAAAATGAGATCTAAATCTAGGGTTCTGGAGGTTAGATAATTAGTGGTGAGTTAGTTACACATTTGGAGCCAAAATTCAAATTCCAGTTGAGTGACACAACTTGATACTAAAACCCTAGCCCAAATTCAAATCCAAAACCAAATCAAGATCATTTTGAGAAGCAAATCAAGCAAGCAAGCAACCATTGATCCTTTATCCAGGAGGCCAATCTTCATCCGAGCAAGAGATCCACGATGATCCGCGACTCACGGAGATCGAGCGGAGCGAACTTCGACGGATCTAGTTACCTCTTCAAAGGAGTGATCGAGAGCAACTCTTGTAACCTCGAATTGAGGGAATGTGTAATTAGTCATCGATTTAATAAAGGTGATAATTGAAATTCTTGCTTTCTTTACATTCTTACGTTATGAAACTTCTTGATTCTTGATTCATTAATTTTCATGATGTGTGAGTGAAATATCCGCTTGTGGAGGATTCGAGAGAATCGGTAGATCTAGTGATGATAAAATCTTAATACTAATTTTAAGTCTTATGAGATTTGTGAACTCTAGGAAAAAGAATCATCAATGACCTAATTTGGATCGGGATCACATTCTTGTGAATTTCGTTGCAATTTAGGGATCAAATGATTGATTATTTTCTTTGCTAGAGGCTAGATCCGAATGATCATGATTGAAAAGACAAGGGATAGAAGGAGAAACCCGAGTTTCTTCAATAGATTCCTAATCTTCATTCATCATCATCAATGTAGCTACAAATTATCAATAGATAAGATTAGGAATTATTAGATTCATCACTACTACTAATTTGATCGATTCCTACAAGCCTTTTTACAAATCTTGATAATTCAAACGATTTGGATATTTTCTTGATCTTTAGTATTTCTTGATTTTAGATCTAGTTCTTTATAATTGTTGAAACTAAATTTCACAAATTTTGAATCAAATTTCTTGCAATTTTCTCTTATCTTTTCATTTTGACTCATCTAAAACAATATCGATCAAAACACACATCTCAGTGGACGATCTGTATTCATTAACGCGCTACATCGACACCGTTAATTGATTGCGGTATAAATTTCTTTGGTTGTGAAACATTTCTAAACACGACACGGAAACGATCAATCACCCACCATATCTACGGAGTGGCTAATGGAATGTCAAACCTCATTGAATCTTTAGGTACTATTAAATTTTTCGTAATCGTTTGCGGTTCTGGAATCTCTTCTAGTTCTACCATACTCCCACTACTGTTTTCTGAAAAAATCCATTTTACTGAAACTGTGGTGAGTCAAGAACAATATCACTATTGATCTTCCATATAGTAGAAAGTCAACCCTCATCAAAACCCGGGTCAACCCACAAACTGCCATTACAAAAACGTGCCTTGAGTTATCCAGAGTTTGGTTTTAAGCATAAGCCGGACAACTCCATAGACCTTAACGTCGTTAAGATATGATCCATTCTATATACAATATAGAAACAGAGGCACTGATTTAATTGGAACCAGATTCAAATCATGCAGTTGTCTCCAGTGCATGTCAACTAAATGGAGAGAGGCCGATCGGTATTACTCAACTTAGGAATGCATCCAATTATGAGTAACCTGAAAGAGAAGCAAGTTCTCCAAAACATTACTATCAACTGAATACTATACACAAGTATCTACATTTTCGATCACCTTGAAGAATACCGATACTTGCTACACCTGGTTCTCTACTTTATTCTTGTACCTATAACTTCTCAAAATTTAGATCTTGTATTTCTACGAAACACATGTCTAAAACTAGAGAAGTCATAAGTAAATAGAATATAGTACGAGGACCTACCCCTTTGTCCTAATGGACTCTGGACAATATACAGTACTTTGTATAAGTCCCCTGAGTTTAATAACTCAAACCCTGTACGTCGTAGGTTGAAAACTGTACCCAGACAATTTTCTTAAATATCACCAATTACAACGAATTCCGATATAATGAGGATGATTACCTAATTCCCAATAACTTACTCCCACTCACCATCTATAAAACCATACAGATGTGAGAATCATACCTGGTAAATACATACCCTGGAGCAAGGACTAATTGGGAAATCAGTTTTCTATTAACAATACACAGTGAAACTGAAACATGAATATGTTTCGAAGGGGTATCCGGGTATTCCTAGTAATGCCTCTTCCATTATCCAGATTCATGACTATAACCATATATTTCCTTTGCCATCTCTCCAAATCTCTTTATTTGTCCTTAGTCGTTACCTTCTGTACACCATCGTTAGGCTTAATGGTTTTATTTCTTCCCTACCATTTGGTGCCAACCTATGGTTTGGAAGAAGACTATCCAATAAGCATAATAGGTGTACTCTCCTAATCCTAGGAGTACTCGCAACCTGAGAGAAGGTGATGATAAAAGACAACTGAATAAAACTTATTCTATTTCTCCCGAACCAGAATCCATCCACGAACTGGAACAAGTTCCATCGAGTTCGTATATAACCATACGATGGATTGTCCAAATAACTGTGGATCTTCGTAGTGATACGGAGTGTTCTGGAGAAATACAAAGGTGAAATAGGAGTGGTGATGAAATATTTGGTTTGGTCGTGAATAGCAGTCGCAATTTACTTTGCCCTCTTTCTAATCGCTTCATATGTCTTTACTCATTACCTTATGTACACCACAGTTAGGCTAATTGTTTTTCTTCATTCTCTACCTTTCGGCACCTGCCTATGGTTTGGAAGAAGACTATCCAATAAGCGTAATAGGTGTACTGTCTCCTAATCCTAGGAGCCCTCATCACCTGAGAGAAGGTAAAAGGAAAAAACAACTGAATAGTCCTATTCAATCTCTCCAGAACCAGAATCCATCCTCGAATCTAGAAAAAGTTCTTTCGAGTTCGTATATAACCATACGATGGATTTATCCAATGGAAGTGGATGTTCGTAGTGATACGGGATGTTCTGGAGAAATGCAAAGGGTAAAAGAAGGAGCAGCAATTATGTATGCAACTCAGACAATCCAAAAGCCAGTGTTTTAAGAAAGTTTAGTTAACTTGGTTACTAAGTCATAGTCTAGGGTCGGGTCATGGTCGCTGCCAAAGAGAGAGAAAAGAAACACTCTGCGTGCACTCTAACCTAAATCAGAATGGTTATCACTTTATCTAATCAGGAAACCTCCCACTGTATTCTCAAATTCTCCTCCAAACCTGAAAGAAAAATTAGTCGGGATCACTCGAGGAGTAAACCAACTCATCAGTGAGAATCGGGATCCAACTATCATCGCATGATAACGTGATGGAGTCCACTCACGTTATTACACTCCAGAAGGTATGCGCATGCCTGGCAAGTTTCAGTTTCTTTAGAAACTCCCGATGTGATTTTTACCCCATGCTCTTATGACCTTGACGAAGGCCAACATATCATAAGTCACATGTCAAGTTCTACCCGTCATTATCCAGGTTAATTTGAACCCACCCGTACATACCCTTGACGAAGGCCAAAATGGTAGTACGACTGTCCCAAACCAACGCATCTATCTATGCAACAGAAAAGTAACAAATAGCTACCATATGCTATGCCTTGACGAAGGCCAACATACATAGCATGAATACTAAGTGCTACCCGTCTGAAATGACGGAGGGATACGAATGGTTTTTGGCGAAAAACCTTTAATGTAATGAACTTGATATCGTTGAAGGAACCGGATAGCTTTTACAAAAATATAGTGGTGAAAACCTTTGCTAAAGAGGTCATTCCCGGTGAAGGCATCTCGGCTCTTTCCTCGTAGAATGAGGTGCAGGATATTCCAAAATGAATACCACGATGCAAAGCAAAAAGTAATCGACTATAGTGAAGTTATTACCCTGACGCAATCCTCTGTCCAAGGGGTCACTCCCGATGAAGGGATCTCGGCCCTTGTCTCGTCGAATGAGGTGCTGGATATTCATAACCGAATACCTCTATACAAAACAAAAGAAAACGTCCTTGTAATAACAACTTTTTGAAAAATATTCCAACAACATCTGTATAGGTCTGTTTTCTTTGGATTGATACAAATCAACGCAGTCCTATCAATTAATCACACCAATAAAGAACAAAAATAAAATGTACGTATATGCCATCCGCATTCACCACTGGGTCCCGTCATCACCCGTTAGGTTACTTAACTAACGACATAGCGGGGACAGGACTGCGGGTGTAAAATATATACAATATCTACTAGTATATATAACAATATACAATAATCGCTCCAGGCGTGATAAATGCAATATCACAGAAAAGTAATAAGGATCACAGAACAATACAGATAATATGGGATCCCCAGGTTTCATAGAGCCACAAATGAAACCCGACGTTCCCCTGGTCGTGTGGATTGCCTGTGCAATGAAAATCTAGATCCCTACGAGTGCGGCAAGTTACTCGCCAAAACCAGAAGCGAGGCAGCCCCCTTCAGCATCGTGAATGGACCACCCAGCACTTCACGGAATCCGGTAACTTGAGCACCCCTCCTTAGGTCAACCTGTACCCCCTACGAGTGCGGCGAATAGCCCTCCAATCCTAGAGTGAGGTCCCCTCCCTCTCAAAGCCATGAGATGCGGACCCGTTGCCCTCTAGAACCCGGCTATCCGTGCACTCCACCGCGGGGTAATCCTAATACAGAAAAGAAAAATATATACAACGGGTACATCGACCTCAGCCCGGTCGTGCCCCAAAAGAATAATATACAAATAGGCAGTGACGGCAGTCCACATGTCGGACGCTCGTCCCGCAATATCAAATGTAAAAATATATCCAAACTGCACTACCATTGCACGCAAATTATCCACCACGACAAATCCGCAACATCACAGAAGAACACAGAATATCAACGTGAATGTCACGTTCGCAAACCCGTCTAAAAGAGCTATAGCAATTAGACAAGATTTACTGATCGAATGACATTCACGGTCACGGATAAAAATGTAAGTACTGTAAATTTTAAACAATATTAGAAAATATCGAGTTCGAAATAACCCCTGGATAGCCCCCAAACAAGTAGATATAATCATATCAAAACTGGGCTAAACAAACAATACCACTGAACCAATATTCCAGAGACTAAATGCAATTAGGGCGAAGAAAATGTGAGCACAAGATTTTAGGCTGGGCCATTTCTTTTTGAAGAATGGGGCTCGGCCATGTGGGAAAAATCATCTCAGTTATTGTAACGAGGGTGTGTGAAATGAATGATTAAAATCAACACAAGAAATTAATCCTCCCAAAATAACACAGAAGCCCCACATTTACACTACACTCACTCACTGAAACATACACAAAGAACATTTCTTCATGGCCGAGCACAAAAAAAAATCCAGCAAGCCCCTTATTTTTTTTAAAGCAAAGAATATTAACAATGGTATTGTTTCGGGTTGTTTCGGTTTCGATATTTTAACATTGTCTAAACAACTAGCATGCGGTTAATAGTTTGTCTCTGATACCATGTAAGTCTATGGTAGCGTCCCGGACGTCTTTCCGAGGCCAAATGCGGAACAAAAACTTTTTCGAACTGGCGCTAAAGAAAACTTAAAACCCGGATCGTTCCATTAACCGTAAACTAGTATTCTGTAAAATGGGGTTTAGAGATTATACCAATCAATCCGTGTCTTTCGGTCTTTAACCACAGCCCCAAGCTTGTTGCGGCTGTGCCGACGAAGCTCGCTCGATCTACGGTCTCTTCCTCGCTGAAAATTGTGCCACATCATTGAATCTTTATACGGGCTCCCACCTCTAAACCAAGGCAACTCGGACATGAAGTTTACCAGCCGACATGTCCAAGGATGAAGTAGAGTGAGTGTAGAACAATTTGTCTCAAGTCACCCACGCTAATGGATGAAGGTTAATCGAAATTGCCAAAAGGAATGATGAAATGGAAAATGAGCTTTGGAGATGAACTAAGGATTTTCTTTTGCAAATGAATCATTCTCTTCCTCAAGAGGCTCGGCTAGAAAAAAATGGGGCTGCCCAAAAAGCTCTCGGCCATTATGAGGAGGGGGTGAGCACAAGGCAAAAGAGATGATGACCATAGGCTAAAATATCACAACAAATATCTAAGTCATTCTAAAAACCAATCAATGCAATAATTGAGCCAAAGCAAGAGCCAAGCTCATCTAGAATCCTTTAATGGTTGCTGGATCCTTGTACACCACAGAAAAGCCCCCCATTTACAAAAAAAATGCAAATAACCCTCTTGGCAGCAATTGATAGAAAGCTAGTTTGGCCAAAAAAGGAAATGCACAACATTAAACATTAGACATCATTAAACATTAAACATAATGTTTAATCGGGGGAAGAAACTGGCAACTTCAAAAAGCGATCCCGTAATAAATTACAGGATAACCTCGCTACTGTATATACATACCCGCATTTGTATTCCGACCGAATACAAATGCAATGAGACAAAAAAATATTCCTACAAGATATAATAGTAGGATCCGGCTTAAATCAAATCCCACTAGTATTATCCGTCTGAACCATGACACGTACATAAGTGCACGCGTATGTTTGAACCCTGCCATAAAACCATACGGCATCTACAACGTTTCCCCCGAACTGGGAAACTTTCTGTAGGGGACTCTAAAGACTCGTCAATACTCTGGCAGTGGGTTTAACTACAAGCCGTCAGTGGTACTAGCTGTACGTAACGGCAGCCCATGTATTGAGCGAAAGAGAAACCGATGAACGAACTCATCCTGGAACCCTACTGAGCCTATGTGTGACAATATCCGTACAGTCCAGTCTGTTCGTCTATGAGTATCGCATATCGGGTCTAGGGAGCTGGTAAACGTCAGACCCCCAAAAGCGGTATAAGTCGTATCGGAGTGTAGCCCAAAACACCCTGAGATACTATTGGAATATCTACCAGTAAATCTCGCTTGCCATGGCCATGGACTTCGTGTAATGGCTCTCCTAAACACAGCGCAATCTCATCCCCAACGTTGGGAGAGACGAATCCCCTGCCGATCTGCTCACTGCCTCCATGTGGCTCGGGACTGTACCCAACTAAAACCTGTTTGCACGACTCTTTTGAGCCGTGGTAGGGTAATAATCAAATCACAGTGGGAACTCACACGAGACAAATGACGATCTCAGGTCGATAGACTAACCTGTACACATGTCACCTGGGAATTGCTATCTGACGATAGATTTTAATAACCAGCTAGCATGTTCTCGGCGAGTCCTGTCCGGTGTACTCATAACCCAATGAGCACCTGTATACATCTTAGGTGAACCAACTGACACCAATGGCTTATGAGACAGGCCACCGCCCCTCGTCGGGGTCTCGACTGTATACACTAGTCTACTCCGGAGTATCAATGCCCTATCTCGAAACTCCCGAGACTAGGGACCACTTTTAAAGATGTGCTTATAGACTACCCAACTCTCACGTATATGATCGCCATCATACTGTTGGTAGTCAAGCAAGAATCCTATGGGCTCTATCTGTAGGTTTTCTAGGCACACTTATGAGGTTCTACAACTGATCAACCATGGCAAAATCAAATTTTCCATGTGCCGAGAAACCCTAATGCTAGATCGTTAACTAGAGATTAAGCGAAACAATGCAAGCAAACAACTTTGCTACTAAGTGAATGGAAATACAACCTTTGTAGATCCGGTCCTCCACTTCTCTAGCTCCGTGTTGACTTCCCTCCACTGCGAACATCGGAATCCCGGACTCTAGCGATGGTTTCGTCGGAGAAATGATCGGGCTAGGTCATTGACTTCGATGCCGAAGATGATCTATATCGAGGCGACTCAAACTCAAGCTCCATCTTCACTTGGTCATGAAACTTGTGAAGATAACACACTCTACTACATGGCAAGTGGTAGAGAATGAAGAAATAGGAAGTGGGTTTACTTTGGAATTGGATTTCTCACTTGGATTCATCACTTGGAATTTTCAAGAGAGCTTTTTTCTCTCTTCATGAAGAAGAAGAAGAAGAAGAAAAGAAAATGAATAATGAATTATCTCAAAATAGAAAATCAAGTGATTCTTATCATTTTGCAACCATGGGTGAGTGTAACTAATGTAGAGAATAAACTAGGGTTTAGTTAAATGGTTAGGTTAAGCATAAAACAAAATGGTAGACTTTTTCAAAGATGCATGAAGCATCATGAAGCTTCTTGCATAAAGACAAAGAAAGCAACCATTCTATTTTACCAAAATAAATAAATAAATAAATAAATAAGGTAATGGAAACCCTAATCATTAACTAAACATGGTGTATAGCATACACACACCCAAGTTTGCATGTATCATCAAACATGATACAAACTAGTGCACAAAAATATATCACATATACAACTTGTGCAAATCAAGTGAGAAAATCCATCTTAACTGAACAAATACTAGTTAATGTAAAGTAATATATCAAATATATAATTATACATTAAATCATTAAATCAACACTTGATTTAATGATCCGGTCATACCGCATATAACCGACTAATATCAAGTGTATCAATATATCGAATCAACATTTGATTCGGTAACCCGGCTATATCTCATATAACCGTCCGATGATACGAATCACGAGAATAGAATTCAGTATCACATACTGGTATTATTCTCGGTCCCGCACATATCTCATATGCGCTCCTATTTCGTTTCGCTTGAGCCAGGAAACCTCTGTGTAGGACTCTAAAGACTCGTCAATACACCGGCAGCAGGTGATGATCATATCAAACACCCACAAGCCGCAAGCGGTCTGCTAAACGTAACGGCCACCCGGGTATTGAGCGATCAGAAGATCAACGAGCAAGCCCGCTCACACTCCTGTGAATCCAACAAGCAACACTTACCGTACAGTCCGGTCTGTTCGTCTGATATGTCGCATATCTCGCCTAGGGGTGGTAAACGTCAGACCCCAGTAGCTTGATAAGTCATGCCGATGTAAGGTCCATAACATAGCGTGAAACTACTGATAACTCTTACCAGTATATCACTGCAACCCTGGCCAGGGATTTCTAGTTATGGCCAGTCGAGCATAGCGCAATATCAACCCCCAATACCGGGAGAGACGAATCCCCTCCTATCGCTCATTGCCTCCATGTGAATCGGGACTGTACCCAAAAACCACCTGTTTGCACGACTCAGTAGAGCCATGGTAGGGTGGAAATCAAAGCACAGCGGGAGACACACAAGACTCTATGACGATCTCGGGTTAACAGACTAAGCTGTACCAGTGTCACCAGAGAACTGCCATCTGACGTGAGGTATAATACCATCTGGGAGTTCTCGGCGAGTCCGTTCAGTGTACCCAGTCTCCACTGAGCACCCGTATACCATCTCTGATGTCAAACACCAATGTATATGGGATCATCCATCGCCCATCACATGGGTCGAGAAGATATACGCTAGTCTACTCTGGAATATCGATGCCCCGTCTCGATATTCCCACGACTAGAAACATTGAAGGATGTACTCATGGACTACCCAGGCCCCACTAGTATGATCTACATCATAGTCCTGGAAGTCGAGTACACATCCAAAGGGCTTTATCAACATGTAATAGAGAGACAGCAAGTATACATGTTAAGATAAAGAGCAACCAGATAGCGTACTATCATGCTGAGCAAGAAAGTCCTACCTATATATGTCCCAGCATCCACTGCAATATACATCCTATGTACAGTAATGGCCTCTAGGGCATACATATAACTAACAATCTCCCACTTGCACTAGGGCCATCTGTAGTGGTTGTAGTAACTCATACTCAACCATCCCATATAAGTCTCTCTCTGGGAAAAAGCCTTTGTGAGTGGATCCGCCGTGTTGTCCTCTGAGTCTACTCTCCTAATCTCGATCACTCTGGAGATCAACTATCTCCATGATCAAGTGATGCTGCCTCAGAATATGTCTGGGTCACTTATGGGACCAGGGTTCCTTAGACAAAGCCACACTTCCATTGTCATACAATGGTAGGAACCTAGTTCATCTCATGAACTAATATACACCCAAACTGCCTCTTTGGTAGTATCTTTAATAACGATGTTACCAGCCTTTATCGCCTAGTTTGCCATGGTATCTAGCTTGGAACTCTTCCAACATACCGTCCCTTCACTGAGGGTAAAGACAATGCCTGCGACTGATATTCAGTCGTCTTTATCACCCTGGAACTTTTCCAGTGATTCTCCCCAGGATCGATTGATACCATCTCACTATACCTAGTGAGAATCCTAACATCCATTTAGATCTATCTCATAGATCCAAATCCCAGGATTTAGGAGGTATCACCTTTATCCTATATGAAGAATCTTTGTGATAAGAGGAGATTGACCATTCGTAGCATAGGAAACTCCTTTTCCTATCAAGAGTATGTTGTCCACGTACAATACGAGGATGACCACCTTACTCTCTACTACCTTTTTTGTATATACAAGGTTCATCTACCATTTTGATGAAGTCAAACTCTTTGACTACCACATCAAAACAGACGTTCCAACTCCGCGATGCCTGCTTTATCCTGCAAAGCAACTTGCACACGTTTCCGCTGCTCCCACTGTTTATGAAGCCCTCTGGTTGTGTTCTTATAGACGCTCTCTTCTAAATCATTATTTAGAAAAGTAGTCATGGCACCCAACCACCAGATATCATAGTCATGGTATGTAGCAATGGCAAGTAGGATCCGGATGGACTTAAGCATAGCCACTGGAAAAGGTTTCATCATTATCCATGCCTGGTCGATGACGAAAACCTTTAATAAGTCTAGCTTTGAAAGTCTCAACTTTTCCATCTACACCAAGTAATCTTCTCAAGACATACTTGCTCCTGATGGGATTTAACCCTTCAGATATAGCAACCAAAGTCCATACTTTGTTGGTGTACATGGATTCCATCTCAGATCGCTAAACATCCAGCCATTCTTACAGAGTCCCTACTCTCGATGGCTTGCTCGAAACTAGTTGGGGCATCATCTCATGATGCATTCCTCGCTCCCACTGTCATCGAGAAACCGAAGTATCTCTCAAGCGGATGAGGAACCCTGCTAGATCGGCGGAGAGGCTGAGGTTTGTCGGAATCTATTGAATCCTTTAGTTCTGTCAAATCATTAGCTGTAGTTTGTATAGCTGGAACCTTTCCAGTTCTACAGAACTGACCTTACCTCGAGCTTGTCCAGATTTTGCTTTTAGACATAGGCCGGACAACCCCAAATCTTAACTAACTTAAGAGATAGGCTCTTCCCATACCATATCTTATATGGAGTGGTAGGCACTGATTTGATTCGAACCCAATTCAATAGGTATGCAGCTTTTCAAGTGCATAACCCCTAAAAGGAAACAGGTAACTCAGTAATACTCATCATAGAGCACGCCATATCCAATATGGTGTGATTGCTCCGCCCCGATACGCCTACGTGCTGTGGTGTATACGGAGGAGTAATGCTGAGAGAGAATCTCATTCTCCTTTAGAATAGTCCAAGAATCTTATGCACAAGTATTCTCCTCCCTGATCTCATCATAGGACATAATACTTATACCTGTATTTTAGTTCTCTACTTCTAACTTATATTCTGTGATTATCTCAAAAGTTTCGAACTTATGTTTCAACAGGAACATATGACTGAATCTTGAGAGATCATCAGAGAATGTAATGAAGTATAAAGAACCGGTCCTGGCATGTGTAGACAGGGGACCTTACATACATCATCATGTATCAGTCCCAAGAGTTTACTAACTCTTTCTCTGTTTCCAATAAACAGAGCTGTGGTCATCTTATCTCTGTGACATGACTGGCAAGTTTCACAAGATATAAATTCAAACTAATTTAAATATGCATCTATTTATAACTTCAGCTAGTCGGGTCGCATTGATATGACCTAGTCTACAATACCGCAAGAAGGATTTGTTCATTTCTGAACTCTTCCTCTTGTGTGTGTTCTGTATACTAAGAACTGTAGTTTGATTTAGAACGTCAATGCTTTTAGATAATGTGCCTGAACCGATCAACTTTTGATATAGGAAATGTTCAAAACATTATCCAACAATACAAAATTATATCCTTTCTTTACTAATAAAGAGACTGATATGATTTTGTACATCAGGTTCGGTATCTAATAATATTTGTTCAGAATCAATGTATTCTGGTAATACAGGGTGACAGTGACCAACAGACTTGACTGCAACACTTGCACCGTTTTCTGTCTCATGAAACTTATCACCCGTTCTCAGTTCTCTACCTGTCTGTAGCCCATGTAACGGATTACATTTGCGGGATCCTGATCCGGTATCTAATACCTAGGACGTAGAGAACATTGAGAAACAGTTCTTTATAATGAACACACCCGAAGGAGATGCATCGCATGAACTTTCTTCGTTTGGGCGGCATGGGAATTATGGTATTCCCCTATTTCTTGCTCTGTCTTATAACAATTATAATTTGGAGCGGGACCAACGTTCCCCAGCTCAGTATAACAAGCGGGTTCGGTCAATACATCCATATTATTATCTTGATTAAGGCATGATATGGTCGCTACCTGGAGAGAGAGAGAAGAAAACACTCTGCGTGCGCTCTTGCAAGATTAGGTTGGTTATTTATTTTATCTAATCAGGATGGCTCCCACTGTTTTTATCAAATCTTCCTTCAAACCCTAAAAGGAAAGACTAGCCGGGATTAATTACACTCTACAAGTTCGCCAATCTTTCAGCCAGGCCAGTGTCGGTACTTTGAGGGAGGTTCCCCGTGCTTTCGCACGGACCTAATTAAAGTAAACTTCATTTTCCCAGAGGCGTAACCCCGTTGACACCTTTCTAAACACCTACTTGATCGGCTAATTGCAAAGTGCAAAACTCTCCCAGGAGTAACAATTGCTCGTAGTGGGTATCGGGATCCAACTATCTCATAGAAGGTATGCAATCTCATTGCAAATTTCAACACTTGAAACTCCCGATAATGGTTTTTACCCCTAGCACCTATGACCTTGGCTAAGGTCAACAAATCATAAGCACTAGTCAAGTTCTACCCGTCATTTCGTGATTAATTAGACCCACCCACATGACCCTTGGCTAAGGTCAACAAAGCCACATGACTGTCCTAACTAATCGCATCATATGCGGTGTAGGAAGACATCATTTAGCTACCGTACACTGTGCCTTGACTATGGTCAACAAACACAGCACGAATACTAAGTACTCTACTTCCTAAAATGACGGAGGGTTGCGGATGGTTTTCATGAAAACCTTTAACGCTTTGAACTTGATCTCGTTGCGGAATCAAATGGTTTTTAAATGGAGTGTTTTTAAGGCTTTTCTAGTTTTGCTAAAGGGGTCACTCCCGGTGAAGGGATCGTCGGCCCTTTCCTCATCGAATAAGGTGCAGGATATATCATATATACCGCTGTGCAAAGCGAAAACTATAGAAGCAATCAAAAGACAAACCGAGGGTTGTAGCATCTGCCAGTTATTGCTAAAGGGGTCACTCCCGGTGAATGGATCTCGGCCCTTTCCCTATCGAATAAGGTGCAGGATGTTCTACAAGGAACACCGCGATGCAAAGCAAGAACTATAGCTACCTGTTTTTATTTTTGAAATTCGATTCCACAACATCTTTTAGGTTTATTTTCTTTCATTAATCTTATTAACGAATGTCCTATCATTTAAGTCCACCTAAACATCACAGATAAATATAACGTATGCTTATGCCATCCGCATTCGCCTCGATGTCCCGTCTGCACTGTTAGGTTAGGTAACTAACGCTAGAACGAGGCAGGGCTAGCGCGGGTGTAAAACGTCTATATAATATATCATATATACTATATACAATATCTATCTGAACAAATCACATGATCACATCACAGATAACGCAGCAGAAAATATCATATGAAATATTGGATATACTAGGACGATCGTGTTTTATTTTGAGCCTGTATAAAACATGGATTCCACGGTCGTGATGAATAGCCAATCCCACACCCCTAGACCCCTACGAGAGCGGCAAGCAACCCTACCAATTCTAGAGTTAGGAGACCCGGACTCGACTCCTCGAGATGGTCTCCCACTGAACCCTAGAACCCGGTTACTTGTGCTCCCCTCCTTGGGTCTATCCTAATGCGGAAAAGAAAATAATATACATCAACGGTGACATCTTCCGCAACCTGGAAGTGCCCCAATAAAAGAATATTACATACAAGTTTTTACATGAATAAAAATGAAAAAACACTCATCTCACATAAAAAAAACCCCGGCTATTCAAACACGACGATCCAATATAACATATCCAGCAATACATAACATCACAAGTCATCAACGTAAGTAAATATGCCCATCCCAATTGTCGTTGACATATAGCAACGAAACCGGTGATATCACATATTACACTTACGGTCGCAGAAAGGAAAGTGTAAAACTACAACAGTTGGAATCCGCAACCTCCTTAGACATCGCATGCCTAACTAAATGAATTCCTTAGACATCGCATGCCTAACAATTATAAACTCCTCATTTTAGTCTCAATATCGAAAACACTTTTCAATATCAAGTCGGGCAATTCAACAAGATTCCCGACATCCTGAACGAATGCTCGTCGCAAACTTTAGTAGACGGCCGCACCCCAGATGCCGTCGACGAAGTGCACCAAGGCAGAAAACCGCTACCGCGAGCACCCGAACGGATGCTTTCGGCGATGGGGTTCTCCTACAGTCACTTGGTCGGGGCTATGGGGTGTAGCTGTCTATTAAGTTTACCCGGCGAGTATCCGCGTACGCTACGTGATTGAGACGGACTTTTGATCACATCAAAATTCCGTGGCAACCGATCAAGTGAGACTAAACTGCTATGTTTATAACATCCAAATCAGTTATCTCATAACTACATGTGGATTCCAAATATTGTATCACATTCCAGATAAATAGAAAATGTTAAACTTTCCGATCGAACAATCAAACACCCAAGTTTTCCTAAATAGCTCAACACTTGAAATAAGTTCAAAAACATCCATTTCATGCCACAGTACCAACGGTCCAGCCGTAGAAAGGTCAAGCCAACGCCTCACATGTGGCACGCCGTACTGCCCCAAACCCTGAGGTTCAAAGGGCAGTTCAAGACGGTCACATAATCGAGTTAAGCTTTGTTGTCTTCTAGAGCTTCCATCGCGTTACTTGCACTACTTAGAACGTCTTTAAACCACGGAAAAATCCAACATTTGGAAATTTCCCGACAGGGGAAAAATTGGGTATTTATATCCGGTCGAACTATTCAACATGTTCTAAAATTACCCGGAAGAACACATAGACAAAATTAGACAATCCGATCGAATCTACGAACTCCCAATACAACCCAGAAAACTCAACTCTTGAGTACAGATTAAAAATTTCCAGAGAACAGAGGAAACTGCTACAGGCATAACTGTAGAAACTCGAGACCATAATCAGTACATACGGCCGCGGAACCGCCGCAAATAGAGGTTAATGCCGCGTTTCCGCGGCTCTACAGTAGAATTAGGGTTTCGTTTTCTGCCAATATTCTTAGAATTTCCTGCTATATTTTCTGAGAATTTTTAATTCACAAAAATCCACAGTTTGAAAAATTGTACAGAGAGGGGTGAAATGTGGGGATTTCGGATTCGATCGGACTTCTAACGTTGTCTACACTTCGCCTAAAGCTCTAGCTAGGCTCTGATACCACTGTAGGGTTCCTAGGCACACTCATGAGGTTCTACAACTGATCAACCATGGCAAAATCAAATTTTCCATGTGCCGAGAAACCCTAATGCTAGATCGTTAACTAGAGATTAAGCAAAACAATGCAAGCAAACAACTTTGCTACTAAGTGAATGGAAATACAACCTTTGTAGATCCGGTCCTCCACTTCTCTAGCTCCGTGTTGACGTCCCTCCGCTGCGAACATCGGAATCCCGGACTCTAGCGATGGTTTTGTAAGTCCACGTTGCCCATCCCGGTGCATGCGGGGAGGCGGAAAACGGTATAAAAATCGGATTTTTATCGAACTAGGCAACATGGACTAACTAAAGGAGGATCTTTGCTAAACAAAAACTAACTACAAGCTAACTAGTATTAGCTACATGGAAGAAAGGTTATACCTTGGGCTTTATGTCCTTCTCACCTTGCTCCTTGGAGTGGAAGAAAGAGATCACCTTGTCGCCTTCTCTAGTCGAAGAAGGATCCACCTGAGAGCCTCAATCTTTGGCTTCAACTTCAAGCTAGAAGTAACTAAGATGCTAGAAGTGCTAATCCTAGAACCTTAGAAGAGAGTAGAGATTATTTTAGAGAGGTTTATCTCAAGCTCATGTGTTTCTCAACTCATGAGAGGGGAGAGCTTGAGAGAGAGGAAAAGGAGGAGAGAGAATCAATATGATAGAATGAGGAGAATAATGAACCATTCTCACATATATGTGTGAATTATGTAAATTAGATAATTAGCTAGATAATTGTCATGGTTAATCAAGAATTGACCATTATCATTTCACATTAAATGCAAATTGTAAGGATCAAAGAGCATCTTTTATATGGAATGATGATGGTCAACATGTCAACCTAAGTCAACAAGTCAAGATAGTCAAATGGTCAACAACCCTAACCATACACAATTATATTTAACTAATATCAATTAATCATAATACACACATAAGCATTAGGGTTAAGAAAATGACAATGGTCATTAACCCTAATCAAAGTCCTCTCCCTCTGTCTCAGTCAACTGTGCATACGCAACCGCATCCGTGATCCGAGGAACACGAATACAATGAGATAAAACCAATCTCAAATCATATACTAGGATCCGGCTTAAACCAAAGCCCGCTAGTATAAGCTGTCCAGACAGCAAACGTGCACAAGTGCGCGGATGTGAACGAACCCTGTCGCAAGACCACGCGACCTCTACTCATTTTGCTTAAAGGCGAATAACTCTCTGTGTGGGACTCTAAAGACTCGACACTACGCTGGCAGTGGGTTTAACCACAGACCGCAAGCGGCACTAGCTATACGTAACGGTCCCCAGGTAGATGCCGATAAGAAGACTGACGAGGTGAACCCATCTGAACTCCTACTGAGCCTGTATGTGACAGTCTCCGTACAGTCCGGTCTGTTCGTCTGATACATCGCATGACGGACCTAGGGGGCGGTAAACGTCAGTTCCCAAATAGCGGTACAAGTCATGTCGGAGTGTAGCCCAGAACACCCTGAGATAACACTGGAAACCTACCAGTATATCTCGCTTGCCCTGGCCAGGGACTACTTGTGTAATTGCTCTCCTGGACACAGCGCGATGTCAACCCCCAATACCGGGAGAGACGAATCCTGTCTAACCGTCACTGCCTCCAAGTGCTTCGGGACTGCACCCAACTACTACCTGTTTGCACGACTCCTTTGAGCCGTGGTAGGGTAGTAATCAAAGTACAGTGGGAACACACTCGAGGCGAAGTGACAGTGTCAAGTCAGCGGACTAAGCTGTACTCATGTCACCTGGGAACTGATAACTGACGATAGGTATAATACCAACCAACAGTTCCCGACGAGTCCTGTCCAGTGTACTCGTAACCTAACGAGCACCCGCATACTATCTCAAGTATGACGTACTGACGGCTGTGGGACAGACCGTCTCCCACGCTGGGATGAGAAGCGCATACGCTAGTCTACTCCGGAGTATCGATGCCCTGTCTCGACAGTCCTACGACTAGGGACCTGTATAAGGATGTGCTTATGGATTACCCAGCCCCGACGAGTGTGAGCGCCATCACAACGCTGGTAATCAAGCAAAGATCCTAAGGGCTCCACTAATGCGTATAAGTGATATAATAAAAGAAACACATGTACACATTAAAGCAGAGACAAACCAAGTAGCATACTACCATTTCGAGCAAGATTGTATATACAACTGTGAATATCCCAAGCTTCCATCAAGTAATATACATACTAGTATGATACAGTAATGGCCTCCAGGGCATATACACTAACAATCTCCCACTTGCACTAAGGCCATGTACTGGCGTATCGAAGACCTATCATCTCGATCAGCCGCTCGAACTGAGTCTGGGGTAAGGCCTTCATGAATGGATCTGCAGTGTTATCTTCTGAAGCAACCCTCTAAACCTCGATCTCCTGGTGATCCACGATCTCCCTGATCAGGTGATACCGCTTCAAGATGTGTCTGGATTTCTGATGGGACCTGGGTTCCTTCGCTAAAGCTATAGCCCCGTTGTTGTCGCAATACAGAGGTATTGGATCAACAATGGACGGAACCACCTGAAGTTTTTTCAAGAACTTCCTCATCCAGACAGCTTCTTTTGCTGCATCAGATGCAGCGATGTATTCCGCTTCCATAGTCAAGTCAGCAACGGTTTCCTATTTGGAGCTCTTCCAACACACCGCCCCTCCATTGAGGGTAAAGACAAAACCCGACATGGACTTGGAATCATCTTTGTCACTCTGGAAGCTGGAGTCAGCAAAGGCCTTAATCTGGAGGTCTTTTCCGCCATACCCCAAGAACATCTCCTTAGTCCTTCTCAGGTACTTGAGAATGTTCTTTACCGCTATCCAATGTTTCTCCCCAGGGTTTGACTGATACCTGCTTACCACACTCAGTGCATAAGCCACATCTGGTCTGGTACACAACATCGCATACATTATAGAGCCTACCGCAGGAGCGTAGGGTATAATAGACATGTGATCCCTCTCCAAATCAGTCTTGGGAGACATCTCTTTGGAGAGGGTGATCCCGTGACAAGCCGGTAGATTACCGCGCTTAGAATCTTCCATACTGAATCTTTTCAGTATAGTGTCGATGTACCTGGACTGTGAGAGTCCTAAAATCCTCTTGGATCTGTCACGGTAGATCCGGATCCCCAGAATGTATGAGGCATCACCCAGGTCTTTCATGGAGAACCTGTGTGACAAGAACCCCTTGACAGATTATAGCATATGAATGTCATTTCCTATTAAGAGAATGTCATCTACGTATAAAACGAGGAATACTATAGTTCTCGCTACAAATCTACAATAGATGCATGGTTCATCTGGATTTTTAATAAAGCCAAATTCCTTGATCGTCTCATCAAAACAGATGTTCCAACTCCGCGATGCCTGCTTTAGTCCATAAATGGACTTGAGCAACTTGCACACCTTTCCGCTGCTCCCACTCTGAATGAAACCCTCTGGCTGGTCCATATAGACACACTCCTCTAAATGTCCAATTAGAAAAGCGGTCTTTACGTCCATCTGCCAAATCTCATAATCGTGGAAGGCAGCAATGGCAAGAAGGATCCGAATGGATTTCAGCATAGCCACTGGAGAAAAGGTTTCGTCATAGTCCAAACCAGGTCTCTGACGAAAACCTTTTGCAACCAGTCTAGCTTTATAGGTCTCAACCTGTCCATCTACACCAATCTCCCTTTTGAAGATCCACTTGCATCCTACGGGTTTTACCCCATCTGGAGCAATGTCCAACGTCCATACTTTGTTGGTGTACATAGACTCCATTTCGGTCCGCATTGCATCCAGCCATTTTACTGAGTCAACGCTCTGAATGGCTTGCTGGAAGCTAGTAGGCTCATCACAATCTATGATGCAATCCTCTCTATTCCTGTCTATGAGAAAACCGTAGTATCTCTCGGGCGGATGAGACTGCCTACTACTCCTACGGAGTGGCGTGGGAATGTCCTGATCTTTCAAACCCTCTGGTTCTACTAAGCTTTCAGTAATAGCTCGTGGTTCTGGAATTTCTTCCAGTTCTATTGCGCTCCCACTTATTTCTTTTTCTATGAACCGGTGTTCTAGAAAGTGGGCATGGCGAGAAACAAAAACCTTTTGTTCCTCTTCGCAATAGAAGAAATATCCCTTGGAGTTCTTTGGATATCCCACAAACTTGCACTGTACTGAGCGTGCCTCGAGCTTGTCTGCATGCTGCTTTTTGACAAAAGCTGGACATCCCCATATCTTAATGTGATTAAGATAGGGTCTCTTCCCACACCACATCTGATATGGTGTAGTAGGCACAGTCTTAGTAGGAACTCGGTTCAAAAGGTATGCAGCTGATTCTAGCGCACATCCCCAGAACGATCGCGGCAACTCAGCGTTACTCATCATGGACCGTACCATATCCAATAGGGTTCGGTTCCGTCTCTCCGATACACCGTTATGTTGCGGAGTGTATGGAGGAGTAAGCTGAGAGAGAATTCCATTCTCTTTTAAGTAACCCAGGAACTCGGCATTCAAGTATTCACCACCTCGATCAGATCTCAGTGCCTTGATACTTTTGGCTGTTTGTTTTTCTACTTCATTCTTATATTCCTGGAATTTTTCAAACGCCTCGGATTTATGTTTCATTAAGAAGACATAACCGTACCTTGAAAAGTCATCCGTAAAAGTAATGAAGTAAGAATAACCGCTTCGTGCATGTGTAGACATTGGACCGCACACGTCGCTGTGTACGAGTCCCAAGAGCTCGCTCGCTCTTACTCCGTGTCCAGTGAACGGAGTCTTTGTCATCTTTCCTTTGAGACAGGATTGACAAGTTGCATACGATTGATATTCGAACGGATCCAAATATCCTTCTGTATGTAACTTAGTCAATCTTCTCTCATTGATGTGACTCAGTCTACAATGCCACAAGAAAGTTTTATTGATTTCTGGAGACTTTCTTTTGTGTGTATTCTGGACATTGAAAATCTGTGGTTGGTTTAATACGTATATACCGTTGTTTAATGTACCTGACCCAATCAAAACTTGATTAAGGTGAATGTTCACTACATTACTTACAAATGCAAATTCATAACCTTCTTTAGATAATAAAGATACAGAAATAAGATTACAGGTTGCATTTGGTACAAAATAAAGCCTAAGCAAAACCAAAAAGTGTCCATCTGATAATCTCAGGTGATAGTCCCCACGGCCTCAGCATCCATGCTAGCTCCGTTTGCAACTCTGAGGGTCATATCACCTGCCTTCAAAACTCTACGCTTTCTCAACGCCTGCAAAGAATTACAGATATGAGATCCTGATCCGGTATCCAATACCCAGGAAGTAGAATATATTGATAGACAGTTTTCAATAACATACACACCTGAAGCTGAAGCCGCAACTCGCTTCAGATCCTGGGTTCTGGCCTTCCAAGCCTTGCAATCCTGTTTCCAGTGTCCACTTTTGTGACAGTAAAAGAATTCTTCCTTCCCCACAAGCTTTCCCGCTACCTTTGTTGCCTATCCCTTTCCCTTCGTATCCACTTTACTGACACCGCCCCTTGGTTTGGCGGGGGCTTTCTTCTTCTTTCCCTTGGCTTTCGCCCTGGACCTAGAAGAGGAAAATCCTCCTACAAACAAAGTGGATGTCTCCCTACCTTTCTGTAGGATGCCCTCAGCACTCCTCAACATGTTTAGAAGTTCGGAAAGTTCAACCTCCTTTCCTTGCATGTTGAAGTTAAGGATAAACTGGGCGTAAGTGGAAGGAAGGAACTGGAGAATCAAGTCAGTGTAGAGTTCATTCTCCAACGTGGTCCCAAGGTCCGCGAACTCCTCTATGTAGCCAATCATCTTAAGCACGTGTTCCGCTACCGATGATCCGATGGCCAACCTTCCCGAAAACAACTTCTTCGACACTTCGTATCTGGCGATACGAGACCGCTCTCCATACAGTTCTTTTGTATGAAGAAATATGGACTCTAGGTCCATATTCTCGTGCCTCCTCTGATGTTCGTTGTCCATCAAGGCAAGCACGGGGCATTTGGCCTTCGCGCAATCTATTTCCCAGGTCTTATAGATTTCCCTATCTACGACACTGGTTTTGGGACCTGGGACAGGGGGAGCTTTGGTGGTAAGGAGATACCCCAACTTGTCATAAGTGATTGCCATCTTGACATTCCTGAGCCAATCTTTGTAGTTTGGCCCTGTCAGTATGTTTTTATCTAGTAATAACTTAAGTCCGGTCATCTTGAATGGTCGCTGCAATTAGGAGAGAGAAAAGAAACACTTTAGCATGATGCTCTTGCAAGTTTAGAGTGGTTTTTAGTTTGTCTAAACAGGATGGCTCCCACTGTCTCTCGAATCCCTCCTCAAACCATAAAGGAAGAATTAGTCGGGATCAATCTCACCGTACAATACTTGCTTAACCGTTCAGCCGGGCCAGTGTTGGTACTTCGAGGGAGGTTTTCCAACGCTTTCGCGAAGTTCCTTAATTAAGTAACCTCTTTTCCCTGTGGGCGTAGCCCCGCTAACACCTTTCTAGACACCTACTAGGTTTATAGCATTGATCGTTAAGTGAGAGATTTCCCGAGGAGTAGTATATACTCACAGTAGGATCGGGATCCAAATATCATCGCGTGATAAAACCGAAGGAATCCTACCAGAATCATCACACTCCAAATGGTATGCAGCGCTAGCAAGTTTCAGTACTTATGAAACTCCCGATGTGGATTTTTGCCCCATGCTCTTATGACCTTGACTTTGGCCAAAATATCATAAGTCACATGTCAAGTTTTACCCGTCATTCTCCTGGTTAATTTGGACCCACCCGTACCTACCCTTGACTTTGGCCAAAATGGCAGTACGACTATCCCAAACCAACGCATCTACCTATGCTGCACATGAATACCCAATAGCTACCAATCACTATGTCTTGACTTTGGCCAATATACATAGCTTGAATACTTTTTGACCATTCATGTGGAATGACGGAGGGCTACGAATGGTTTTGGCGAAACCGTGAACGTAGTGAACTTGATATAATCGATGGAACGAGATAGCTTTTAAAAGGAGTGATTCAAGCTCCGCATTTAAAAGTTTGGTTTTGAAAAGAACCGAGTGGTTTTCAAAGTGTTCCAATCGACTTTTACTTGGTTTATTTTCTTGCATTAGTTCTTTTAATGCGTCCCATCATTTAATCCTACCACTGCAGAAAACAACCAAAATATGGCGTACGCTTATGCCATTCGTATTCGCCACGGGGCCCCGTCATCACCCGTTAGGTTACTTAACTAACGACAGAGCGGGGGCTGGGCTAGCGCGACTGTAAAACATAAGCAACGCCTAAATAGTTATCGTATATAGATATATAGCAATGATAGACATTACAGATCACAGATGAATACATTGGATATACTAGGAATCCGCAATCCGTTCGAGCCTGCAACGAAAAGCGGATTACACGGTTGCGGTGAATAGCCAATACCCCACCCAAGACCCCTACGGGTGCGGCAAACTACCCGCCAAGTATCCGAAGCGAAGCAACTTCCCTCAACACCGTGAGTAGGCCACTCGGCACTTCGAGATACCCGGTAGTTTGTGCACCCCCTCCATGGGTCTATCCTAGGAGCAAAAACAGTAAAAATAATTATATAATGACGGCTACAACCCCGACCCGGTTGTGCGGTCATACAAATAATATTACATCAATTTACATGTTACATGAATTGAAAGAAAAGAAAACTCTCGTCTCACAAAACCCCCCGGCTATTCACCCGCGATAATCCAACGCATTCATATACACTTACCATCAACAAACACAGATCACAGATATGTATAACCCCCACTAATCGACGTATAGCGATTAGCAGACGTTCAATACATATAAACATCACAGATATAACCCATTAGTCAAAGTGTAGTGAAGTTCGATCAAAAATACGGATTTATAGGCACCCCAAATACAAATTTCTTTTCTGGAAAATCTGGGCAGAAAGAAACCATCTTAAAAATCCCAAAACCTCAGCAGAAGAATACTGCACCAAACTCGGTCCAGAACCGAGTCAAAACGGCCGCGGTTCCGTGGCAAAAGGCATGTTATTGCCGCGGAAGCGCAGCGCTTTGAGCGATTCACTGGATCGTTTTTGGTGTGCTTCTTTAAAAAACCCTGAGCCGATTTTTGAAGTATGATTTATTATTTTTTGAGCAGAAAAAAAAATCAACAGAAACTTAGGGTTTTGAAATTTTGGTTTTGCGATTTTTACCGATCGAACTTCTATACACTTTATTAACTAGCTAGTTTATGTTTAGTTAGGCTCTGATACCACTGTAAGTCCACGTTGCCCACCCCGGTGCTTGCGGGGAGGCGGAAAATGGTATAAAAATCGGATTTTTATCGAACTAGGCAACATGGACTAACTAAAGGAGGATCTTTGCTAAACAAAAACTAACTACAAGCTAACTAGTATTAGCTACATGGAAGAAAGGTTATACCTTGGGATTTATGTCCTTCTCTCCTTGCTCCTTGGAGTGGAAGAAAGAGATCACCTTGTCGCCTTCTCTAGTCGAAGAAGGATCCACCCGAGAGCCTCAACCTTTGGCTTCAACTCCAAGCTAGAAGTAACTAAGATGCTAGAAGTGCTAATCCTAGAACCTTAGAAGAGAGTAGAGATTATTTTAGATAGGTTTATCTCAAGCTCATGTGTTTCTCAACTCATGAGAGGGGAGAGCTTGAGAGAGAGGAAGAGGAGGAGAGAGAATCAATATGATAGAATGAATAGAATAATGAACCATTCTCACATATATGTGTGAATTATGTAAATTAGATAAATAGCTAGATAATTGTCATGGTTAATCAAGAATTGACCATTATCATTTCACATTAAATACAAATTGTAAGGATCAAAGAGCATCTTTTATATGGAATGATGATGGTCAACATGTCAACCTAAGTCAACAAGTCAAGATAGTCAAATGGTCAACAACCCTAACCATGCACAATTATATTTAACCAATATCAATTAATCATAATACACACATAAGCATTAGGGTTAAGAAAATGAAAATGGTCATTAACTCTAATCAAAGTCCTCTCCCTCTGTCTCAGTCAACTGTGCATACGCACCCGCATCCGTGATCCGAGGAACACAAATACAATGAGATAAAACCAATCCCAAATCATATACTAGGATCCGGCTTAAACCAAAGCCCGCTAGTATAAGCTGTCCGGACAGCAAACGTGCACAAGTGCGCGGATGTGAACGAACCCTGTCGCAAAACCATGCGACCTCTACTCATTTTGCCTAAAGGCGAATAACTCTCTGTGTGGGACTCTAAAGACTCGACACTACGCTGGCAGTGGGTTTAACCATAGACCGCAAACGGCACTAGATGTACGTAACGGTCCCCAGGTAGATGCCTATAAGAAGACTGACGAGGTGAACCCATCTGAACTCCTACTGAGCCTGTATGTGACAGTCTCCGTAGAGTCCGGTCTGTTCGTCTGATACATCGCATGGCGGGCCTAGGGGGGCGGTAAACGTCAGTCCCCTAATAGCGGTACAAGTCGTGTCGGAGTGTAGCCCAGAACACCCTGAGATAACACTGGAAACCTACCAGTATATCTCGCTTGCCCTGGCCAGGGACTACTTGTGTAATGGCTCTCCTAGACACAGCGCGATGTCAACCCCCAATACCGGGAGAGACGAATCCTGTCTAACCGTCACTGCCTCCAAGTGCTTCGGGACTGCACCCAACTACTACCTGTTTGCACGACTCCTTTGAGCCGTGGTAGGGTAGTAATCAAAGTACAGTGGGAACACACTCGAGGCGGAGTGACAGTGTCAAGTCAGCGGACTAAGCTGTACTCATGTCACCTGGGAACTGCTAACTGACGATAGATATAATACCAACCAACAGTTCCCGACGAGTCCTGTCCAGTGTACTCGTAACCTAACGAGCACCCGCATACTATCTCAAGTACGATGTACTGACGGCTGTGGGACAGACCGTCTCCCACGCTGGGATGAGAAGCGCATACGCTAGTCTACTCCGGAGTATCGATGCCCTGTCTCGACAGTCCTACGACTAGGGACCTATATAAGGATGTGCTTATGGATTACCCAGCCCCGACGAGTGTGAGCGCCATCACAACGCTGGTAATCAAGCAAAGATCCTAAGGGCTCCACTAATGCGTATAAGTGATATAATAAAAGAAACACATGTACACATTAAAGCAGAGACAAACCAAGTAGCATACTACCATTTCAAGTAAGATTGTATATACAACTGTGAATATCCCAAGCTTCCATCAAGTAATATACATACTAGTATGATACAGTAATGGCCTCTAGGGCATATACACTAACAATCTCCCACTTGCACTAAGGCCATGTACTGGCGTATCGAAGACCTATCATCTCGATCAGCCGCTCGAACTGAGTCTGGGGTAAGGCCTTCGTGAATGGATCTGCAGTGTTATCTTCTGAAGCAACCCTCCGAACCTCGATCTCCTGGCGATCCACGATCTCCCTGATCAGGTGATACCGCCTCATGATGTGTCTGGATTTCTGATGGGACCTGAGTTCCTTCGCTAAGGCTATAGCCCCGTTGTTGTCGCAATACAGAGGTATTGGATCAACAATGGACGGAACCACCTGAAGTTCTTTCAAGAACTTCCTCATCCAGACAGCTTCGAGGAAAACAGGCAAATTTACGAATAAATACATTCTGTAATAATTTCGTGGAACTTGAATTGGGGGTGTGTAAAGTAAATAGCAAAATTATCTAAATTAACTTAGAGGAAACCTACATGCATGATGTGAAAAGTTTATTGAATAAATACATTCTGTAATTGTATTTAGAGAAGAACGATACAGACATAAAGGTAAAGCGACCATAACCTAATGTCTTGATTTAAAACAACCTATCGGATGCAAATTTACGAATCTAGACTTCTACTTTCTGATTTTATTAGTTAATTTTAGAAAATATATAGAGTAAAACAGGCAAATAACTTCTCTAATGACAGAATTAAAACAATTAAGTTCATGTTAGCGAATAATCACAGGAGCAATCTTGTCTTGTTATATAACGAGCATTAATTAATAAAATTCTGTCTCATTAAACTATATAAAAACTACAATTAGAAACTAACAGAAACATTCTTTGGATACAAGGGTATTAGATATACTTCCCTGATACTACCAAGAACTAAAATTATAACTTTAAACATTATTATAAATAAAACTTTGTCCCTCTTATAATTTCGGTTTAGAGTGTTCTGGATTGACAACTTCTTGTTTCTGCAGATTCTCCGTCGCGGTATCATTGTTCCAAGTCAATGGAAGTGGGAACGGATAGAAGTACGAGTATGGATAATAACCCATCCAATTGCCAGGATGCATTGCATAATATGCGTACGACAAAGCTTCAGACTTCGCAACGGCAGGTTCAAACTGATCCAAACCAGTACTTGTAACTATGGCACCTTGATTCATACAACTTTCTGGTGTCGGATTTGTACCCTTTACTTCAAGATCTTGTATCATACAACGCTTCGGAACCTGATGTTGATTTGGAGCTATGCCCGTCACTTCATGAACTGGATTACTACAACTTCTTGGAGCTGGAAGCTGACTCGGCTTAGCAACTCGATTGCCGCTAATACCGGGACACGGATCCCTAACTGATTTACCATCGGTTTCTATTTGAACTTTAGCGACGCTCTTCCCGACTGTGCCGACTGATTTATCACTTCCAGTTGAGGAGACCTAAGCATCCACAAACCAGAAAAAGAAAATCCGTGCTTGATTATGTTTAGAGATAATATAATAGTCTGACTGGAAATATATAATCTTCTAAACAATGAGTGGTATTGAGTTCAAAAAAGTTCCCTAGCTTTTAATTATCATTCATGCCTTGTATCTTTAGGTTTGGGTCATAGTAGCGATAAATAACCAATTATTTATAAACCAAACACCAAATATCATTCCATCCCTCTTCATTAGTCTGGATATTTCAACATTAGGATAAATAATTTTTATTTATAAACAATTACACAACAATGAGTAATAGCTCAGTTGGTATATGACACTTTCTCTTCTTGGAGAGTGCGGGGTTTGAATCTTAGGTGGAGAAAAAGTGACCACAAAATATAGCGTTTTCGGGGCATATTCATGGGTTCTCCAGGTGCGCGTGTGTGTTGTGTGTGTTTGTGCATGTGTTACAATATTTAGGACCTTTTCCTTCCACTTTCTTTTATGAAAAAATAAGACTTTTGAAGCTTTTAAGAATGTTTCTATGTGTTAGAATTAAAATAGGACAGAGACATAGCAAGGATTTTGTGCAAGTGTGATATTGTACATCTAGTCGATAAATTGAAAAAATTAAGTTACGGCTAAACCTGTCGAAATAAGAATCTGTCCCTAAGTATAACAGATAACAGCTGATGTTAAGTTGTTTTCTAACCAAAATATACTTGAAACATATT
Organism: Agapanthus africanus; assembly: GCA_030015575.1. Lineage (NCBI taxonomy): Eukaryota > Viridiplantae > Streptophyta > Magnoliopsida > Asparagales > Amaryllidaceae > Agapanthus > Agapanthus africanus. The sequence goes on from CM057341.1 coordinate 664,056,597, forward strand.
TTGCATGTGCAAATAAATTGAATCAACATAATTAAAACATAAAAGTGCTTATATCAAAAGTAATTTCTAATTGAAATAATATCTCTAATCAATATTTTCGTTTACGGATAATTTCCTTTTACTATAGTTTTTAATGCTTCTCGGAAAATTAGGAGAAGTTTTTTCACTCTTATAATACCATACACGCAAATTGCCGGAGGGAACCCTATATACCTCCGCCAGTGATAGTAGAGATATACATATAGTAATGGAAAATAAAATAATTTCATTATTGTAAGAGTATCGTATCATTCCATAATTTTGAGAATTTTTAAAAAAAAGATTATAACTTAACTTTTTGAATTTTTTTATAGTGCATAAAAATCTCTGAACATTCTTTATTAATTTTAATTTAATTTCTTTAGAAACCCTTTTTATCTTAACAATTTTATTTTACAAAAGTCAAATCTTTAGTCTATGACGTTAACATATATATACATGCATCACTCGTGTAGAATGCGAGCAAGTTGTATAGCAACAATCTTTGAGAGATCGTCCATGTCTAGAAAGCATGCACTAAAGATGGGATCTATGCGCGCACACATGCACACACGGTGAAAAACAAAAGATACATAAAAAGAATTTGTAAAGCCTAATCACTTTAGAATAAATTTAGTACAATATATATATAACAAAAGCTTAATCCCTTTAGAATAAATTTACCTTGTTATCAAAGTGTACATCAAATATACTAGCCGTAGCTCTTCTCTTTCTTCTGTTAGAACTCATCAGATGTTCAAAATACTTCTGGGCATGGCTCGCAACTTGAGTACTAGTCCTTGACTTCACAAAATCACGTGAAATTTTCGCCCAATTGCCTTTCCCATGCTTTTCCAACCCAACGAGAAACCTTTTGTGTTCTTCTTCGGTCCATGAACTTTTCTTTATCGAACTCGAACTTGAACTCAAACCCTTTTGAATTGGCGTTTCGCTCAAAAATACACCAAAGACCTTCGGCCCTCGTTTCGGACAAGTTTCATTATTGTGCCCACTCTCCGTAAACATTGTGCAACTCTCTTCGGCCATCTCTGTTCCTTCGTTAAACTTGATCTTCTCATAAAGATGGTCAGGGTATAAATAAGGTTCAAGTTTAGGATTAAGGATATATAACAGGAATGTCTATTACTTCATTGATTTGATTCTCAATTTAGTATATTCAAGTAACAGGGCTAAATATAGAAATTATCCCATCTAAATTTCTAAAGAAAAGATCAGCCAAAATTTTTTTCTATAGAAAAGATTTCACGACATGGCATGTGCATATCAGCGTTCTCAATATTAGTATGGAGATTTTTATTTCCATTTTTTGTTCTATTTTTAGTATGACAATTTAGTATAATTTTCATGTTCTTCATGTGATCTACGTAGTTTAATGAATGTCATCTTTTTATGATCAATTGGGTATAATTAATTTTAAGCTGATAGTTATGGTTTGTTTTGTTCTTTCTGGAAAAATTAAAACAAAAATGGAATATCAAGTACATCTTTGATTAAATACAAAGCAAGATATTTCCTTGTTAATTAGGATTCAGTAATTGTCATAGTTCATGCTTAGCCATGGAGAACAACTAGCAATTTGCACATTTGTATATTGCAATATGATTGACAAAGATTTGAAAGGATTTTTAAAGAATTTTACTTCAGTTAATATGGATTTTTAAATATTTGAGTGGATAAGGAAAGTTAGTTATTATTTTTATTAAATAATTTTTTTCGAAACTATGAGGATATTTTTTTGCCGCGTGTCTTATTGAGAATCAAATTGAAATTTTATTTGAAGATCCTATTTCCTTTTGCATTAAAATAGGAGATTGAGACATTTAATTAAAAAATTTACGGTTTTGGCACATGCATTGCATGTACATAAAGCTGACAGGACATCGACAACGAAAAGATTATTTACTTCTGTTATATAGAAAACCTATGTTTTATTATTATAATTTGTAATCAATTTATCATTATACAAAATATTTATCATTTTACAAGTTTAATTCTGTTATGTATAATCCTTTGTTTTATTCTGTTAATCTGTTATTAATTTACTATTTTAAGAAGATTTAATGATTCAAAAATTTAGTTATGGAATTTAAAAGAAGTTCTAAAAATATGAGAATTTTTTGTATTTGTCTGAGAACTAATTGGCAATTTCAATTTGAATATCCACTTTCTTTAGCGTTAAAATTGCAGAGATAAGGATAAAGAAGATATTTCTAAAATCATCTTAGAATATGGCAGGTCGTCGCATGCGCTTCCACAAAGTATATATATTTTTTCAAAGGATGAAAAGATTAGAAAAATCATTTCATATATCTCTACTATTAAAATTAGAAAATAAAGGTGACAAATGGCAAACTCAAATTAATCCAAATATAAGTTAATTAAAAATAAGAAAATTTCTTTGTTCTAAGAGCTTCCTGTTGGGGAGATCGATCCCCCAAAACCATCGAGGAACACAAAGATAGCATACACAATATAACAAGAAGAAGAAATAACACATTGGATATAATATGGTTCGGCCATTTCGACCTAGTCCACGGGGCAATCATGTCACTCTGAGTTTCATTATAATTAGAAAATAACATACAAGAGATCACAAGCTCTCATAGCACTCTAATTGCTCTCTCTCTCTCTCTCTATATATATATATATATATATATATATATATATATATATATCCACACAAGAGAGGGAGGCACACACAAATCTAAAAGACTACATTTTGGCACACACTCACAACTCTCTACAATAAGAGTATATATAATGTTAACAATAACTAACACCACCTATCATCCATTGGTAGTCCACACCAATGGATGTCCTGACCTTGGCTTGAATCCGTGAGCCGAAATTCGGAGATATAACAACGTCCTCGCAACACACTTCTCAGATATTGTAACATTTCAGAAATATAAAATATTATTTTTGGAATTTAAATATTAAAATAATATATTTCACGAAAACTATTCGATTTGCGAGTAGGGTTTTCTTTTCCCGTAAAATGGTATAAGTATATACCAATATTTGGAATATAAGTGGAGATTAAAATGATTTATTTATTAAAAAGATATTTATCGGATTTTGGCATTTTTATAATTAATAATATGCAAGTTTAAAGTAAACTTGATTAGTGCACTACTAATCACGATTAAACCAAATCCGTATTTTTATATTTTCCATGGCTAGTGCACCATGGCATGTTGCATTTTGTTGCATGTTGTTCATTTGTATTTGTGACTTGTGATTTATTTGGAAAAAGAGAGAAAGAAAAGAGAGAATAATTGAGGTGAGAGGGGGGGCACATAATGGCATGTGATGAGAGAGAGATATGAGAGTATGGCTACACCTTGACCCTTTCTCCATTTTCTTTCCTTTATCCATCATTATTTCTTCACTTCATTATTTCTTCTCCTCCTCCTTCATTTCCTCCTCCACCTCCTCTTCCTCCATGATTCATCTTCAAAACCCTCTCAAAACCACATACTCTCTTCATTAAAAATGATCCCCACCTCATCCTACACCCCTTAGCAAGTCCAAGTTTGGATTTTGAAGATTTTGAACATCTAGGGTTTTCTTAAGTTGCTCTCATGAGGTATATTTCATTTCCTTTAGTTAAGTTATTGTGTTTAATGTATCTTAGTTGTAGTTTAGAGTTAAACAAGTGTGGATTTGTGATCTTAGAAATTTCCAAGTTGATATTTAGTGGGAGACTTGACTTGTAAGTGGCAAATTGAGATGTAGTGAGTGTTTGTAAGACCTTAGTGGTGTTTTTACTGGTCAAGACCTGAGACTAGAACCCAAAACACGAAGTTAGAATTTCCCGACATCGGATTTTTGACAGATTGTGGTGATTTAATGGAATCTGGGATGACCCGAGAGACCCATAAAATAAGTTCCCTTCACTGTGAGACGATCGGGCAACCTAGAAGCACCACCTGAAACCCGAGCCCAATTTTCCAAGTCCGGACCGCAGATTTATTGCCTGGGGCCACAAATTGCGGCCAAGTCGAGGTGAAAAGTGTTGATTTTTGGACTATGGACTTGTTATCTGATATATAGAGCAACCCTATATGCAAAATTCTTTAGTTTGACTGAGGGTAGAATCTGGGAGTGATTTTCTCTGTTGTTGAATTTCGTTTTGTGATTCTAAAACTTGGTTTTGGTATTTAAGATTTATTTGGTCATTGGACGTTTGTACATCAACGACGAGGGATAGTTGGTTATTTTTGCATGCGTAAGCTATAGGTTCTAACCTATAAGCAATTCGTGTGCCGTATCGGTTTCGGATATTGGTTTTAATAGTATCGCGATTGTGTATTGATTGTAGGTACCTTTGTGTGGACTTCCGAGACGGCGAAGCACATCGACTTCGGCTAAGCGAAAAGTTTAGCAGGTGAGTAGATTTATATCTATGGGGGAAGTCGGATGGATGGCGTATAGCACCCGCGCAACCATTGATATGGATAAGTGATATATTAATTGTAGTTTGGAGAAAACCTATGTATAAACTCACGGATATGATAGCTAAGGATGATTCGGATTAATATATGAGGATATGATTGATGATGTGAAGCTTGATATATAGAATTGAAAGATGACAAGTATGAGTTGATAGTGTTATGATATGAGATCGGTATAAATACGACATGAGATGTGGTGGGATTAATAAGATATGACGTATATACAAGATGACATGATATGAGATTGATACAGATGTGGCTCGAGATATTTGTGTACATAAATATATATTTATGAGAATTAAGAGTGATACGCCGTATGAGATCATAGATCCGTATCCTTATGGACGAATAGGACGATAGAATCCTTATTCTGTTTGATATTATCGTACGATGGATTGCCGTACGCGATGAGATATACCGGACGATTGATCCGCGCTTATGATTTGAGAATGATGATCGAGGATATTGCCATATCGGATACTATGAGGCGGGATCGCCGACGTAAATATGCCACCTGAACCATACTTATTTCCAAAATTGACGAATCGTATGCATCTTCTAAATGGAAAACATCAAGGGACGCTACGGATTTTCAAATAGTGTCTTTTCCTTAAAAACACCATAGCCCCCACTTTCAAAACTACGATTCGTATTTTTAAAACTGACCGTATGGTTCATGTGTAGATAGATATACCCATTGATTGTTCATGTTGTGTAGGATATTACCCCTCGTGATGTACATATCACACTCCAGTACTATTGCTATATGATATCATCTGCTAGTACACCTGTACAATTACCGTTGATGCGCATGTTACACCTACATAGATTGCCGACTCACACACATTCATCATCCGTAATTGCCATGCCACTTGCACAGTAGAATAGCTGTATCATGATATTATTCATAACAATAAGTACATTCATTATCCAGTACTATCATATGACATGTTTGCGTGATATACTTGATATGCTCATCTTACCGTTCTATATTGCATATATTGCACTTTATGGTTATATGCATTGAGATGTTGTTTTATGAGATCTCTGGATTTGAGAATCGTGGTTATATTTCAAAGGAAATTGTGTATTATTTTAAAAACCCGGTTTCTCTTGATATGATATTTCGAGGTGTCTATCATGAATTTTCTCGGTTCTGAGTTGTGAGCATACCCGATTTGAGGAGTGGGAGCCACCGTCTGCAGGTATATGGTACACCTGGTAAGGTACTCCGGGGCAAGAAGCTCGAGATGTAGACGATGAGTCTGGCAGGGGAGCACTACCTACCGGTGATATATTTGGACCCGACGGTTATCCGGAGAATACTGACCGGAGTCGTGAGATAGATATGAGGGCCGATCAGAGTATGCAGCGCCTGAGGGCCGATCTGAGTATGCGGCGTCTGAGATGAGATAGATATGAGGGCCAATTTGAGTATGCGGCGCCTGAGATATGAGGATATATGTGTCGATACTGGACACGGGTTTCATGATGTTTCTATTGTTGATATTGGACACTCAGTTTCCATGATTTTGACGTGTCGTTGATTGGCACATGTGGTTGATATCCTCATACATACAGGCACATGTTTTCATGATGATTCGAGTGTCGATGTTGGACACTCAGGTTCTATGATATTGATTGTGTCGTTGATGGACACGTGGATGATATCCACATGCATACAGGCATATGATGCCAGATGTTTATTTCTACATGCTATTGGATTTGACTCTATTGTTGACATATATGCATTCATGGTCACCCTAGATATCATAGTATTACCTTCATGATATAGTATGACCTAGGAAATCGTTGTTTTATTCGATATCTACCTGCTGATGTTTTTTACTCACGAGTTGGCAACTCACTCCCGTTGTGCCACAGTTCTTGCAGGTTTGACCGCTTGGGATCAGTAGTGGTATCGTTGGCACACAGCTTTATCCAGGGTGTTTTGCTTTGGTAGGTAGGACACATATTGGATCGTGCCCACTCTCATACTTATATTCTGTTGTATCTAGATAAACTCTATCAAACAGAAACTAGAATTTTATATTAATAGACTAGAAGACTTGAGTTGCGAGACTTAGAGCGATGGGTGTATGTTCGCTTCCTTTCGGTTTTGATGTCTCGCTTTATTATTTGTTTCTTTCTGTGTTTGATCTTCGCCGTTGGGCGTCGTATGTATATCTCTTGCTTACTTGCGAGGTTGTGTTTCCGCCGATTGACGAAGAGCTACCTCCCTCTTGGAGATGCTTATATATATTGCTTGTATGTGGTTTTTGGATCAAAATATACAATGGAGGTACTGCCCGAAATTTCAAGGACGAAAAATGTTTTCAATTATAGTATAATCCACTTGCATTTTCATGTTTCATTTGTTCGAGATGTTGGGCATGCGGTACGCCGGCAACTGATTCTAGTGTAGACATTGGGTACTTATTGCACCAACTACAGGCCTTAATGCAAGTGGGAGATTGTTAGATATGTATGCCCTAGAGACCTGTATTGTATAGGATGCTAGGTATGTATATATACAGAAACAATATTTGCTCGAAATGATAGTATGCTATCTGGTTTATCTTCATCTTAACTTGTGATGTGTTGTATTTCATATCTTTATATACATGTTGTGTTAGTGTATATGCCCTAGAGGCCATTACTGTATCATACTAGTTTGTATATTACTTAATGGAAGTTTGGGATATTCACCTTGTATATACAATCTTGTTCAAAATAGTAGTATGCTACTTGGTTTGTTTCTACTTCAATGTGTACTTGTGTTTATTTCAGTATATCACCTATACACATTAGTGGAGCCCTTAGGATCTTTGCTTGATTACCAGCGTTGTGATGGCAGTCACACTAGTGGGGGCTGGGTAATCTATAAGCACATCCTTATGCAGGTCCCTAGTCGCAGGACTATCGAGACAGGGCATCGATACTCCGGAGTAGACTAGCGCATGCGCTTCTCATCCCAGTGTGGGAGACGGTCTGTCCCACAGCCGTTAGTACGTCGTACTGGAGATAGTATGCGGGTGCTCGTTAGGTTACAAGTACACTGGACAGGACTCGTCGGGAACTGACAGGTTGGTATTATACCTATCGTCAGTTATCAGTTCCCAGGTGACATGAGTACAGCTTAGTCCGCTGACTTGACACTGTCACTTCACCTCGAGTGTGTTCCCACTGTACTTTGATTACTACCCTACCACGGCTCAAAGGAGTCGTGCAAACAGGTAGTAGTTGGGTGCAGTCCCGAAGCACTTGGAGGCAGTGACGGTTAGACAGGATTCGTCTCTCCCGGTATTGGGGGTTGACATCGCGCTGTGTCTAGGAGAGCCATTACACGAGTAGTCCCTGGCCAGGGCAAGCGAGATATACTGGTAGGCATCCAGTGTTATCTCAGGGTGTATTGGGCTTCACTCCGACACGACTTGTACCGCTATTAGGAGACTGACGTTTACCGCCCCCTAGGCCCGCCATGCGATGTATCAGACGAACAGACCGGACTGTACGGAGACTGTCACATTCAGGCTCAGTAGGAGTTCAGATGGGTTTCACCTCGTCAGTCTTCTTGTCGGCATCTACCTGGGGACCGTTACACACAGCTAGTGCCGCTTGCGGTCTGTGGTTAAACCCACTGCCAGCGTAGTATCGAGTCTTTAGAGTCCCACACAGAAAGCTATTCGCCTTTAGGCAAAAGAGTAGAGGTCGCATGGTTTTGCGACAGGGTCCGGTCACATCCGTGCACTTGTGCACGTACAGTGTCCGGACAATTAACACTAGCGGGCTTTGGTTTAAGCCAGATCCTAGTGTACGTTTTGGGATTGGTTTTATCTCGTTTGTATTCATGTTCCTCGGAACGCGGATGCGGGTGTGTATGCACAGTTGACAGAGAGACAGAGGCAGAGTATTCTCATTAGGGGTTGTTGACTGTTGACTGTTGACAGTTGACTGTTGACCATTGACTTTTGCTTAACCCTAATAAGAATAAGATACATGATTAACATTAATATTAATTAAGTATTATAGTGACATGGTTGTTGAGGGGTTGACTTTGTTGACTTGTTGACTTTGTTGACCGGTTGACTGTAAGTCCACGTTGCCCACCCCGGTGCTTGCGGGGAGGCGGAAAACGGAATAAAAATCGAATTTTTATGAGCTTAGGCAACATGGACTAGACAAAGAAGGATCTTTGCTAAACAAAAATAAGCTAAAGCTAACTAGAAACTAGCTAAGTGCTAGAAAGGTTATACCTTGGGCTTTATGTCCTTCTCTCCTTGCTCCTTGGAGTGGTGGAAGGAGGTCACCTTAGTCGTCTTCTCACGTCGAAGAAAGATCCACCCGAAAGCCTCGACCTTTGGCTTCAACTCCAAGCTAGAAGTAACTAGGGTGCAAGAAGTGCTAATCCTTGAACCCTAGATGAGAGTAGAGATTATCAAGAGAGGGTTTTTCTCAAGCTCAAGTGTTTCTCAACACATGAAAGGGGAGAGCTTGAGGGAGAGGAAGAACAAGAGAGTGTGAATAATAGAATGAGAGAATAATATGAAGCATTCTTTCATATATGTGAATTATTGTAATTAGATAATTAGTGAGATAATTGTCATGGCTAAATCAAGACATGACCATTATCATTTCATCTTTAATGCAAATTGCAAGGATCAAAGAGCATCTTCCAAATGAAATGATGATGGTCAAAGTATCAACAAGGTCAACAAGTCAAGGTGGGACAAATGGTCAACAACCATAACCATGCACAATTATTAAACTAATACCAATTAACCATAATACACACATAATTATTAGGGTTAATAAAATGACAATAGTCATTAACCCTAATCAAAGTCCTCCCCCTCTGTCTCAAGCAACTGTGCATACGCACCTGTATTCGTGATCCGAGGAACACGAATACAATGAGAAAAACCAATCCCAAATGATATACTAGGATCCGGCTTAAACCAAAGCCCGCTAGTATAAGCTGTCCGGACAGCAAACGTGCACAAGTGCGCGGATGTGAACGAACCCTGTCGCAAAACCATGCGACCTCTACTTATTTTGCCTAAAGGCGAATAGCTCTCTGTGTGGGACTCTAAAGACTCGACACTATGCTGGCAGTGGGTTTAACCACAGACCGCAAGCGGCACTAGCTGTACGTAACGGTCCCCAGGTAGATGTCGATAAGAAGACTAACGAGGTGAACCCCATCTGAACTCCTACTGAGCCTGTATGTGACAATCTCCGTACAGTCCGGTCTGTTCGTCTGATACATCGCATGGCGGGCCTAGGGGGGCGGTGAACGTCAGTCCCCTAATAGCGGTACAAGTCGTGTCGGAGTGTAGCCCAGAACACCCTGAGATAACACTGGAAACCTACCAATATATCTCGCTTTCCCTGGCCAGGGACAACTCGTGTAATGGCTCTCCTGGACACAGCGCGATGTCAACCCCCAATACCGGGAGAGACGAATCCTATCTAACCGTCACTGCCTCCAAGTGCTTCGGGACTGCACCCAAAAACTACCTGTTTGCACGACTCCTTTGAGCCGTGGTAGGGTAGCAATCAAAGTGCAGTGGGAACACACTCGAGGCGAAGTGATAGTGTCAAGTCAGCGGACTAAGCTGTACTCATGTCACCTGGGAACTGATAACTGACGATAGGTATAATACCAACCAACAGTTCCCGACGAGTCCTGTCCAGTGTACTCGTAACCTAACGAGCACCCGCATACTATCTCAAGTACGACGTACTGACGGCTGTGGGACAGACCGTCTCCCATGCTGGGATGAGAAGCGCATACGCTAGTCTACTCCGGAGTATCGATGCCCTGTCTCGATAGTCCAACGACTAGGGACCTGTATAAGGATGTGCTTATAGATCACCCAGCTCCCACGAGTGTGAGCGCCATCACAACGCTGGTAATCAAGCAAAGATCCTAAGGGCTCTACTAATATGTATATCAGCGATATGCTAAAAGAAACACATGCACATATTAAAGCAGAGACAAACCAAGTAGCATACTACCATTTCGAGCAAGATTGTATATACAACTGTGAATATCCCAAGCTTCCATTAAGTAATATACAAACTAGTATGATACAGTAATGGCCTCTAGGGCATATACACTAACAATGACTAGGTTGGACTAGTTGACCATCATCATGACAATGGCTATCATTCCATGGCAAAGACTTTTGCTTGCTTGTTTATTTATGCAAAATGAGTGCATGAAATGATATAGCCATTTTGACTTAAACCATTTACACAATACTTGATTACTATTTTTGTTATGATGGCTTTTGGATTATGAGAGGTTAGAATGAGAAGAGTATGGTTGATTCTATCATTTGCTTTCTCTCTCTTGAGCTCTCTCATTCTCAAGCTCTCCCTCTTGCTCTTGCTCTCTCTACCTCAAGGCAAACCATTCTCATGTGTTGAGACTCATTGCCTTAGAGATAAAAAGACACCAAACATTCCTCTACTCATTCTAGTTCACAAGGTTTAGCAAACCGAGTGAACTAGTTTCTTCAAAATTCGAAGAAGAAGCCAAAGGTAGAAGCTTTCAGGTGGATCGATCTTCGGCGCAAGGAGACGACGGGGTGAAGCCGATCCGGACAACCATCGAGGCTTGAAGACGAAGGAGTTCAAGAAAGAAAGGTATAACCCCCTAACCGAGTAGTTAACAACTCCTAGTTAGGTTGTTAGTTAGATGTTTAACAAAGATCCGGTTTTGAGTCCATGTTACCGCCTCTAGAAAATCGTTTTTCACCAAATTCCGCAAGCCCGTAAGTACCGGGAGAGGTAGCATGGACTTACAGTGGTATCAGAGCCTAGTTAAACTCTATCTAACATGTTAGCAAAGTAACTAGAAGATCGATCAAAGAAAAAGTCATGAAATACACCAAAAATTCATGCTTGCTGTCGATTTTCAAAGTACTGTAAAAGTAATAAATCATGCTTCAAAAATTGACTCAGGGTTTTTAGAGTATACTGTAGAAAGACGGTCCTCTGATCTCATCAAAGCGCCGCGGAAACGCGGCAATAGCCGCGGTTCCGCGGCCGTATTGGCTCCTCTCTGGATCTTCTTTGCTACAGTATATTCAGTGGGGTATTTTGGGATTTTTGAAATATGTCTTTTCAGCCCAGATTTTCCAGAACGAAAATTTTGTGTTTGGGGCCTAAAAATCCGTATTTTTGATCGAACTTCTAAAGACTTAAGCTGACGGGTTTTTATCTGTGATGTGATATTTGTATTGAACGTCTGCTAATCGCTATATGTCGATTAGTGGGGGTTATACAAATCTATGATCTGTAATGTTGCTGGAATGTGTATATGAATTCATTGGATTGTCGCGGGTGAATAGCCGGGGGTTGTGAGACGAGAGTTTTCTTTTCTTTCAATTCATGTAAATTTGTAAATTGATGTAATAATTATTTGTATGGCCGCACAACCAGGTCGGGGTTGTAGCCGTCATTGTATAATTTCTTTTTACTGTTTTTGCTCCTAGGATAGACCCATGGAGTGGGTGCACAAACTACCGGGTATGCCGAAGTGCCGAGTGGCCTACTCACGGAGTTGAGGGAGGTTGCTTCGCTTCGGGTACTTGGCGGGTAGTTTGCCGCACCCGTAGGGGTCTTGGGTGGGGTATTGGCTATTCACCGCGACCGTGTAATCTGCTTTTCGTTACAGGCTCGTACGAATTGCGGGTTCCTAGTATATCCAATGTGTTCATCTGTGATCTGAAATGGCTATCATTGCAATATATCTATATATGATATTATTTAGGCGTTGCTTATGTTTTACAGCCGCGCTAGCCCAGCCCCCGCTCTGTCGTTAGTTAAGTAACCTAACGGGTAATGACGGGGCCCCGTGGCGAATGCGAATGGCATAAGCGTACGTCATATTTTGGTTGTTTTCTGCAATGGTAGGATTAAATGATGGGACGCATTAAAAGAACTAATGCAAGAATATCACGCATTAAAAGAACTAATGCAAGAAAATAAACCAAGTAAAAGTCGTTGGAACACTTTCGAAAAACCACTCGGTTCTTTTCAAAAACAACTTTTAAATGCGGAGCTTGAGCCACTCCTTTTAAAAGCTATCTCGTTCCATCGATTATATCAAGTTCACTACGTTCACGGTTTAGCCAAAACCATTCGTAGCCCTCCATCATTTCAGTTAAATATTCGGTAGTATTCAAGCTATGTATTTTGACCTCACGCCAAGGCATAGTGATTGGTAGCTGCCGGATATTTATCTGTTGCATAGACAGAATGCGTTGGTTTGGGACAGCCATACTGCCATTTTGGCCTACGTCAAGGGTAGGTACGGGTGGGTTCAAATTAACCTGGATAATGATGGGAAGAACTTGACATGTGACTTATGACATTTTGACATCACGCCAAGGTCATAAGAGCATGGGGCAAAAATCTACATCGGGAGTTTCATAAGTACTGAAACTTGCTAGAGTTGCATACCATTTGGAGTGTGATGATTCTGGTAGGATTCCTTCAGTTTCGTCACGTGATGATATTTGGATCCCGATCCTACTGTGAGTATATACTACTCCTCGGGAAAATTCTCACTTAACGATCTGTTAGTTATATGTATGCCCTAGAGGCCATTACTATACATAGGATGTATATTGTAGTGGATGCTTGGACATATATAGGGAGGACTTTCTTGCTCGACATGATAGTATGCTATCTGGTTACTCTTTACCTTAACGTGTACATTGATTGTCTCTCTGATACATGTTGGTAAAGCCCTTAGGATATGTACTTGACTACCTGGACTATGATGCAGATCATACTAGTGGGGACATGGTAGTCCATAAGTACATCCTTCAAGGTCCCTAGTCGTGGGTGTATCGAGACGGGGGCATCGATATACCAGAGTAGACTAGCGTATACCTTCTCGACCCATACAGATGGGCGATGGATGATCCCATATCCATTGGTGTTTGACATCAGAGATGATATACGGGTGCTCAGTGGAGACTGGGTACACTGGACGGACTCGCCGAGAACTCCCAGATGGTATTATACCTAACGTCAGAAGGCAGTTCTCTGGTGACACTGGTACAGAGTAGTCTGTTGACCCGAGATCGTCATAGAGTCTTGTATGGTTCCCACTGTGCTTTGATTTCCATCTTACCATGTCCAAGAGGGCGTGCAAAACGGTGGTTTTTGGGTACAGTCTTGAATCACATGGAGGCAATGAGCGATAGGAGGGGATTCGTTTCTCCCGGTATAGGGAGTTGATGTTGCGCTGTGTTCGATTGGCTATAACCGGAAATCCCTGGCCAGGGTTGCTGAGATTTACTGGTAAGAGTTACCAGTAGTTTCTCGAATTGTTATAGACCTCATATCGACACGACTTATCGAGCTATTGGGGTCTGACGTTTACCACCCCTAGGCGAGATATGCGACATATCAGACGGACAGACCGGACTGTACGGTAAGTGTTACTGGTTGGATTCACAGCAGTGTGAGCGGGCTTGCTCGTCGATCTTCTGATCGCTCAATACCCGGGTGGCCGTTACGTTTAGCAGACCGCTTGCGGCTTGTGGGTGTTTGATATGATCATCACCTGCTGCCGGCGTATTGACGAGTCTTTAGAGTCCTACACAGAGATTTCCTGGCTCAAGCGAAACGAAATAGGAGCGCATATGAGATATGTGCGGGACCGAGAATGATACCAGTATGTGATACTGTATTCGATTCTCGCGATTTGTGACATTGATCGGTTATATGCGATATAGCCGGGTTATCGGATCAAGTGTTGAATCGATAAGTTGTTACTGTTGATGTTAGTCGGTTATATGCGATATGACCGGATCATTAAATCAAGTGTTGATTTAATGATTTAATGCATAATTATATATTTGATATATTACTTTGCATTAACTAGTATCGGTTCATTTAAGATGGATTTTCTCACTCGGATGTGCACATTGTAATGTGATATATTTTGTGCACTTGATTGTATCATGTTTGATGACATATGATTGCTAGGGTTTGTGTAAAGAATTAAACCTTGGTTAAATAAATGGTTAGGGTTTTTATTTGATTATTCATTCATTTATCTATTTATTTTTGGATTAAAAGAATGAGAAATGAAAACAAAAGGTTGCTTTTCTTTATGAAGCTTGTTGAAGCTTCATGAAGCTTTGACCAAAGTAACCATTTTTGTCTTCATCTCCTTAACCCTAACCATTCCTTTAACCTTGGTCAATTATCTACACATAACTATAGTTAAAATTATGATAAGAATTGATTTTTCTTTTCTATTCTACATTCTTATCATAAAGATTATCATCTTCTTCTTCTTCTTCTTCAAGAAGAAAACCTAGACTTCATCAATGGTGACTTGATGAAATGAGTGAGAAATCCAATTCTAAAGTGAACCCACTTCCTATTTCTTCATCCTCTACCTCTTGCCAAGTAGTATAGGGTGTTTCCTTCACAAGTTTTCATGGCTTGGTGAAGGTGGAGCTTGATCTTGTGATGCCTCGACGTAGATCATCTTCGGCAGCGTAGTCGATGACCTAGCCCGTCCATTCTCCGATGAAGCCGATGCTAGAGCCCGGGATCCGATGATCGCAGCGAGGAGACATCATCACGGAGCTGTGGAGGTGGAGCACCGGATCTACAAAGGTTGTATTTCCGTTCAACTCATAGTTAAGTTGTTAACTAGCTTATCGTTTCGCCTAAAATCCAGTTAACGATCCGTATTAGGGTTTCTCGGCACTCATAAATTTTTAAATTGGCATGGTTGATGCCTTGTGAGACTTCATTAGCGTGCCTAGGAACCCTACAGTGGTATCAGAGCATAGCTAGAGCCTTAGGCGATGCGTAGACGGAATTGGAAGTCCGATCGAACCAAAACCCAAACCCTAAAATGCTCTCTGTACATTTTTGTAATTCGTGGATTTTTCAGAATTAAAAATATGCAAAAAAATCAGCAGGGAATCCTTAGAATTACTGTGCAACACGTGTCCTTGATTCAACAAGAGTGCGGCGGAACCGCGGCATAAGCAAGGCTTATACGGCGGTTCCGCGGCCGTATTATCACATTGCCCCATATTTTTTGCACAGTAATTCCACATTTCTGGTGTTGGATTTTCTGGGAATTTTTAATATTTATTCAAGAGTTGAATTTTCTGGGGTTGTTTTGGGGATTCGATGATTCGATCGGATTATCAATCTTTGTCTATGTATTTTTCCGGATAATTTGTTGAATATGTTAAAAAGTTCGACCGGATATAAATACCCAATTTTTCCCCTGTCGGGAAATTTCCAAGTGTTGGATTTTTCCGTGGTTTAAAGACGTTCTAAGTAGTGCAAGTAACACGATGGACCCTCTAGAAGACAACAAACCTTAACTCGATTATGTGACCGTCTTGAACTGCCCTTTGAACCTTCAGGTTTAGGGCAGTACGGCGTGCCACATGTGAGGCGTTGGCTTGACCCTTCTACGGCTGGACCGTTGGTACTGAGGCATGAACTGGATGTTTTTAAACTTGTTTCATGTGTTGATTTGCTTTGGGAAAACTTGGGTGTTCGACTGTTCGATCGGAAAGTTTAACATTTTCTGTTTATCCGGAATGTGATACAATAATTGGAATTCACAAGAAGTTATGAGATAACTGAATGAATGTTATAAATCTAGCGGTTTAGTCTCACTTGATCGGTTGCCACGGAATTTTGATGTGATCAAAAGTCCGTCGCAATCACGTAGCGTACGCGGATACTCGCCGGATAAACTTATTAGACAGCTACATCCCTTAACCCCGACCAAGTGACTGTAGGAGAACCCCGTCGCCGAAAGCATCCATTCGGGTGCTTGCGGTAGCGGTGTTCCGCCTTGGTGCACTTTGTCGACGGTATCGGGGGTGCGGCCGTCTACTGAAGTTTGCGACGAGCATTCGATCAGGATGTCGGGAATCTTGTTGAATTGCCCGACTTTATATTGAAAAGTGTTTTCGATTTTGAGACTAAAATGCGGGGTTTATAATTGTTAGGCATGCGATGTCTAAGGAATTCATTTGATTAGGCATGCGATGTCTATGGAGGTTGCGGATTCCAACTGTTGTAGTTTTACACTTTCTTTTCTGTGACCGTAAGTGTAATATGTGATATCGCCGGTTTCGTTGCTATATATCAACGACAATTGGGATGCGCATATTTACTTACGTTGATGACATGTGATGTTATGTGTTGCTGGATATGTTATATTGGATCGTCGTGTTTGAATAGCCGGGGTTTTTTATGTGAGATGAGTGGTTTTCTTTTTCATTCATGTAAAAACTTGTATGTAATATTCTTTTATTGGGGCGCTTCCAGGTTGCGGAAGATGTCACCGTTCATGTATATTATTTACTTTTCCGCACTAGGATAGACCCAAGGAGGGGAGCACAAGTAACCGGGTTCTGGAGTTCAGTGGGAGACCAACTCGAGGAGTCGAGTCCGGGTCTCCTAACTCTAGAATTGGTAGGGTTGTTTGCCGCTCTCCAAGGGGTCTTGGGGTGTGGGTTTGGCTATTCATCGCGACCGTGGAATCCGTGTTTTATACTGGCTCGTATTGAAAACACGGACGTCCTAGTATATCCAATATTTCATATGATTCTTCTGCTGCGATATCTGTGATGTGATCATGTGATGTTCTGTGATGGATACTTTATATAGTATATATGATATATTATATAGGCGTTACTTATGTTTTACACCCGCGCTAGCCCTGCCCCGCTCTGCCGTTAGTTACCTAACCTAACGGTGTACGAGGGGACATCGAGGCGAATGCGGATGGCATAAGTGTACGTCGTATTTATCTATGATGTTTAGGTACTGAAATGATGGGACTTCATTAATGTGATTAATGAAAGTAAAAAGAAACCTAAGATGTTGTAGAATTGAATTTCAAAAATAAAACAGGTAGCTACAGTTCTTGCTTTGCATAGCGGTATATGTGATATATCATGCACCTTATTCGATGAGGAAAGGACCGAGATCCCTTCACCGGGAGTGACTCCTTTAGCAATAACTGGCAGATGCTACACACTCGGTTTGTCTTTTGATTGCTTTTAAGAGTTTTTGCTTTGCACAGCGATATATATGATATATCCTGCACCTCATTCGACGAGGAAAGGACCGACGATCCCTTCACCGGGAGTGACTCCTTTAGCAAAACTAGAAAAGCCTAAAAAACACTCCATTTTAAAATCATTTGATTCTACAACGATATCAAGTTCATTACGCAATAGGTTTTCAGAAAAACCTGCCGTAGCCCTCCGTCATTTCAGATAAGTCCTGTTTAGTATTCGTGCTGCGTTTGTTGACCTTGTCAAGGCGCAGTGTGCGGTAGCTAACCAGTATTTATCTGCTTATGCATATGATGCAGATTAGGTTAGGGTAGTCGTGCGGCCTTGTTGACCTTGTCAAGGGTCGTGCGGGTAAGTTTGATTCAATCAAGAAATGACGGGTTGAAGTTGACTTGCGGTCTATGGTTTGTTGACCTTGTCAAGGTCATAGATCGTTCGGGGCAAAATATTATCGGGAATTTCGAGTGTTGAAATTTGCAATGAGATTGCATACCTTCTATGAGATAGTTGGATCCCGATACCCGCTGCGAGTAATTGTTACTCCTGGGAGAGTTTTACACATTAAAATTAGCCGATCAAGTAGGTGTCTAGAAAGGTGTCAACGGGGTTACGCCTCTGGGAAAACGAGGTTTACATTAATTAGGTTCGTGCGAAAGCACGGGGGACCTCCCTCAAAGTACCGACACTGGCCTGGCTGAAAGATTTGTAAGTCCACGTTGCGACCCCCGGTTCTTACGGGGAGGCGGAAACGGTATAAAAATCAAATTTTTAGCGCAAGGGGCAACATGGACTAAGCAAAGTCGGGATCTTTAACTAAACTAAAACTAGCATACTTAGCTAAAGAGAGTTAGCTACTCGGATGAAGATGGTTATACCTAAACTTGAACTCCTTCTTCTTCAAACTTTGTAGAGGTTGATGGTTCTCTTTTTGTCGCCTTCTTCCGTCGAAGATGGATCCACCTCGAGAGTTCAACCTTTGGGCTCTTCCTCGTGCTTTGAGTGAACTAGGGTTTCCGGCTTGCTAAACCTTGAACCTAGAATAAGTAGAGAGTGTCTAAGGGGTGCTTTTCTTTTTAAAGAGAAGGATTCTCAACACATGAGAAGGTTTCTCTTTAGCTAGAGGAAGAAGAAGATGAAGTGAAGAGAGAGAATGAATATGATAGAATGAGCTATCCTTTTTCTTTCTTGCAACCATAATGCAAAAGAAAAAGAATTATCAATGATAATAATAATGAAAATGAAAAGGTTGATGGAAAGTTTTAGAATGACCATTATCATTTCAAACATTAAATGAATTTGCTAGAATCAAAGAGCATCTTTCTTTTGTAATGATGATGGTCAAAACTTCAACCATGGTCAACAAGTCAACCATGGTCAACAAGTCAACAAAAACCAACCATGACACAATTTCATTTTATTATATATTATTAATTGATATAATACAAATCCATTAGGGTTTGGAAA
The DNA here is from genome assembly GCA_030015575.1 of Agapanthus africanus. NCBI lineage: Eukaryota > Viridiplantae > Streptophyta > Magnoliopsida > Asparagales > Amaryllidaceae > Agapanthus > Agapanthus africanus. The sequence continues at coordinate 664,075,657 of CM057341.1, forward strand.
AAGACGACTGTCAACTGTGCATACGCACCCGTTCCGAAACCCTAATGAAAGTCATCTTCCTCTTCCTCAAATAACCGTGCATACACACCTGCATCCTTGTTCCGAGGAACATGAATACTGAGATAAAAGCAACCCCAAAAACATATACCAGTATCTGACTCAAACCAGAGCCAGCCAGTAATATCCGTCCGGACTCTAAACGTGCACAAGTGCGCGGATGAGAACGAACCCTGTCGCAAAACCATGCGACCTCTACTCTGTTTTGCCCAGAGGCGAATACCCTCTGTGTGGGACTCTAAAGACTCGACACTACGCTGGCAGTGGGTTTAACCACAGACCGCAAGCGGCACTAGCTGTGCGTAACGGTCCCCAGGTAGATGTCGACAAGAAGGCTGGCGAGGTGAAACCCCATCTGAACTCCTACTGAGTCTGAATGTGACAGTCTACGTACAGTCCGGTCTGTTCGTCTAATACATCGCATGTCGGGCCTAGGGGGCGGTAAAACGTCAGTCCCCCAATAGCGGTACAAGTCGTGTCGGAGTGAAGCCCAAAACACCCTGAGATAACACTGGAAACCTACCAGTATATCTCGCTTGCCCTGGCCAGGGACTACTCGTGTAATGGCTCTCCTAGACACAGCGCGATGTCAACCCCCAATACCGGGAGAGACGAATCCTGTCTAACCGTCACTGCCTCCAAGTGCTTCGGGACTGCACCCAACCACCACCTGTTTGCACGACTCCTTTGAGCCGTGGTAGGGTAGTGATCAAAATGCAGTGGGAACACACTCGAGGCGAAGTGCCAGTGTCAAGTCAGCGGACAAAGCTGTACTCATGTCACCTGGGAACTGATAACTGACGATAGGTATAGTACCAACCTGTCAGTTCCCGACGAGTCCTGTCCAGTGTACTCGTAACCTAACGAGCACCCGTATACTATCTCCAGTACGACGTACTGATGGCTGTGGGACAGACCATCTCCCATACTGGGATGAGAAGCGCATACGCTAGTCTACTCCGGAGTATCGATGCCCTGTCTCGATAGTCCTGCGACTAGGGACCTGTATAAGGATGTGCTTATAGATTACCCAGCCCCCACTAGTGTGACTGCCATCACAACGCTGGTAATCAAGCAAAGATCCTAAGGGCTCCACTAATGCGTATAAGTGATATACTGAAATAAACACAAGTACACATTGAAGTAGAAACAAACCAAGTAGCATACTACTATATTGAGCAAGATTGTTTATACAAGGTGAATATCCCAAGCTTCCATCAAGTAATATACAAACTAGTATGATACAGTAATGGCCTCTAGGGCATATACACTAACAAGATTGGCGAACTTGTAGCGTGTAATTAATCCCGGCTAGTCTTTCCTTTTAGGGTTTGAAGGATGATTTGATAAAAAGCAGTGGGAGCTATCCTGATTAGATAAAATAATAACCAATCTATTCTTGCAAGAGCGCACACTGAGTGTTTTCTTCTCTCTCTCTCCAGGCAGCGACCATATCACGACTTAATCAAGATAATAATACGGATATTGACCGAACCCGCTTGTTATACTGAGCTGGGGAACGTTGGTCCCGCTCCAACTTAAAATTGTTATAAGACAGAGCAGGAATTTGGGGATTACCAGAATTCCCGTGCCGCCCAAACGAAGAGAGTGCATGCTGATGCATCATCTTCGGGTGTGTTCGTTACAAAGAACTGTTTCTCAGTATCCTCCGCATCCTGGGTATATGATACCGGATCAGGATCCCAGATATGTAATCTGTTACATAGGGCTACAGATAGGTAGAGAACTGAGAACGGGTGATAAGTTTCATGAGACAGGAAACTGGGCAAGTGTTGCAGCCAAGTCTGTTGGTCACTGTCACCCTGTATTCCAAATACATTGATTCTGAACGAATGTTATTAGATACCGAACCTGATATACAAAATCATATCTATCTCTTTATTAGTAAAGAAATGATAAAATTTTGTATAGTTGGATAATGTTTTGAACATTTCCTATATCAAAAGTTGATCGGTTCAGGCACGTTATCTAAAAGCATTGATGTTCTAAATCAAACTACAGTTCTTTAATATACGGAACACACATAAGAGGAAAAGTTCAGAAATGAACGAATCCTTCTTGAGGCATTGTAGACTAGGTCATATCAATGCGATTCGACTGGCTGAAGTTACATTTTAGATGCATATTTAAATCAGTTTGAATTTACATCTTATGAAACTTGCCAGTCATGTCACAGAGATAAGATGACCATAGCTCCGTTTACTGGAAACAGAGAAAGAGTTAGTAAACTCTTGGGATGATACATGTTGATGTATAAAGGTCCCCTGTCTACACATGCCAAGACCGGTTCTTTGTACTTTATTACATTCTCTGATGATCTCTTTAGATTCAGACATATGTTCCTGTTGAAACACAAGTCCGAACCTTTTGAGATATTCACAGAATATAAGTTAGAAGTAGAGAACCAATACGGGTATAAGTATTATGTCCTTTGATGAGATCAAGGAGGAGAATACTTGAGCACGGAATTCCTGGATTATTCTAAAGGAGAATGAGATTCTCTCTCAGCATTACTCCTCCGTATACACCATAGCACGATGGTATATCGGGGCAGAGCAATCACACCCTATATGATAAGGTGTGCTCTGTGATGAGTACTACTGAGTTACATGTTTCCTTTTTGGGAGTTATGCACTTGAGAAGCTGCATACCTATTGAAAAGGGTTCAAATCAAATCAGTTGCCTACCACTCCATATGAGATATGGTATGGGAAGAGCCCATGTCTTAAGCTAGTTAAGATTTGGGGTTGTCCGGCCTATGTCTAAAAGCAAAATCCGGACAAGCTCGAGGCAAGGTCTGTTATGTAGAACTGGAAATGTTCCAGCCATACAAATTGCAGCTGATGATTTGATAAAACCAAAGGATTCAATAGTTACCAACGAACCTCAGCCTCTCCGCCGATCTAGTAGGGTTCCTCACCCACCGGAGAGATACTTCAGTTTCTCTATGACAGTGGGAGCGAGGATTACATCATGAGATGATGACCCAACTAGTTTCGAGCTGGCCATCAGGAGTAGGACTCTATAAGAATGGCTGGATGCTTAGTGATCTGAGATGGAATCCATGTACACCAACAAAGTATGGACTTTGGCTGCTATATCTGAAGGATTAAATCCCCATCAGGAGCAAGTATATCTTGAGAAGATTACTTGGTGTAGATGGAAAAGTTGAGACTTTCAAAGCTAGACTTGTTAAAGTTTTTCGTCATAGACCAGGCGTGGATTATGATGAAACCTTTTCAAGTGGCTATGCTTAAGTCCATCCAGATCCTACTTGCCAGGCTACATACCATGACTACGATATCTGGCGGTTGGGTGCCATGACTGCTTTTCTAAATGATGTTTTAGAAGAGAACGTCTATAAGTACACAGCCAGAGGGCTTCGTAGACAGTGGGAGCAGCGGAAACGTGTACAAGATGCTTTATAGGATAAAGCAGGTATCGCGGAGTTGGAACATCTGTTTTGATGTGATTAGTCAAAGAGTTTGACATCATCAAAATGGTAGATGAACCTTGTATAAACAAAAAGGTAGTAGGGAGTATGGTGTTGATCCTCATAGAGTACGTGGATGACATACTCTTGATAAGAAAGGAGTTTCCTATGCTACGCTCGGTCAATCTCCGCTTATCACAATGATTCTCCATATAGGATCAAAGTGATGCCTCCTAAATCCTGGGTTTTGGATCTATGAGATAGATCTAATTGGATGTTAGGATTCTCACTAGTTGTAGTGGGATGGTATCAATCGATCCTGAGGAGAATCACTTGAAGGGTTCCAGGGGGATAAAGACGACTGAAAGTCAGTCACAGGCATTGTCTTTACCCTCAGTAAAGGGACGGTATGTTGGAAGAGTTCCAAGCTAGATACCGTGGCATACTAGACGATTAAGGCTGGATACATCGCTACTTAAGATGCTACCAAAGAGGCTGTCTGGGTGTATATTTGTTCATGAGATGAACTTAGTTCCTCCCATTGTGTGACAATGGAGTTGTAGCTTATGCCAAGGAACGTCCGTCCCATCAGTGATCCAGACATATTCTAAGGCAGTGTCACCTGATCATGGAGATGGTTGATCTCCAGGGTGATCGAGGTTAGGAGAGTAGACCAAGAGGACAACACGGCGGATCCACTCACAAAGGCCTTTTCCCAGAGAGAGACTTTTATGGGATGGTTGAGTATGAGATACTACAACCACTGCTATCAGATGGCCCCAGTGCAAGTGGGAGATTGTTAGTTATATGTATGCCCTAGAGGCCATTACTATACATAGGATGTATATTGTAGTGGATGCTTGGACATATATAGGGAGGACTTTCTTGCTCGACATGATAGTATGCTATCTGGTTACTCTTTACCTTAACGTGTACATTGATTGTCTCTCTGATACATGTTGGTAAAGCCCTTAGGATATGTACTTGACTACCTGGACTATGATGCAGATCATACTAGTGGGGACATGGTAGTCCATAAGTACATCCTTCAAGGTCCCTAGTCGTGGGTGTATCGAGACGGGGGCATCGATATACCAGAGTACACTAGCGTATACCTTCTCGACCCATACAGATGGGCGATGGATGATCCCATATCCATTGGTGTTTGACATCAGAGATGATATACGGGTGCTCAGTGGAGACTGGGTATACTGGACGGACTCGCTGAGAACTCCCAGATGGTATTATACCTAACGTCAGATGGCAGTTCTCTGGTGACACTGGTACAGAGTAGTCTGTTGACCCGAGATCGTCATAGAGTCTTGTGTGGTTCCCACTGTGCTTTGATTTCCATCTTACCACGTCCAAGAGAGCGTGCAAAACGGTGGTTTTTGGGTACAGTCCCGAATCACATGGAGGCAATGAGCGATAGGAGGGGATTCGTTTCTCCCGGTATAGGGAGTTGATGTTGCGCTGTGTTCGATTGGCTATAACCGGAAATCCCTGGCCAGGGTTGCTGAGATTTACTGATAAGAGTTACCAGTAGTTTCTCGAATTGTTATAGACCTCATATCGACACGACTTATCGAGCTATTGGGGTCTGACGTTTACCACCCCTAGGCGAGATATGCGACATATCAGACGGACAGACCGGACTGTACGGTAAGTGTTACTGGTTGGATTCCCAGGAGTGTGAGCGGGCTTGCTCATCGATCTTCTGATCGCTCAATACCCGGGTGGCCGTTACGTTTAGCAGACCGCTTGCGGCTTGTGGGTGTTTGATATGATCATCACCTGCTGCCGGCGTATTGACGAGTCTTTAGAGTCCTACACAGAGGTTTCCTGGATCAAGAGAAACGAAATAGGAGCGCATATGAGATATGTGCGGGACCGAGAATGATACCAGTATGTGATACTGTATTCGATTCTCGCGATTTGTGACATTGATCGGTTATATGCGATATAGCCGGGTTATCGGATCAAGTGTTGATTCGATAAGTTGTTACTGTTGATATTAGTCGGTTATATGCGATATGACCGGATCATTAAATCAAGTGTTGATTTAATGATTTAATGCATAATTATATATTTGATATATTACTTTGCATTAACTAGTATCGGTTCATTTAAGATGGATTTTCTCACTCGGATGTGCACATTGTATATGTGATATATTTTGTGCACTTGATTGTATCATGTTTGATGACATATGATTGCTAGGGTTTGTCTAAAGAATTAAACCTTGGTTAAATAAATGGTTAGGGTTTTTATTTGATTATTCATTCATTTATCTATTTATTTTTGGATTAAAAGAATGAGAAATAAAAACAAAAGGTTGCTTTTCTTTATGAAGCTTGTTGAAGCTTCATGAAGCTTTGACCAAAGTAACCATTTTTGTCTTCATCTCCTTAACCCTAACCATTCCTTTAAACTTGGTCAATTCTCTACACATAACTATAGTTAAAATTATGATAAGAATTGATTTTTCTTTTCTATTCTACATTCTTATCATAAAGATTATCATCTTCTTCTTCTTCTTCTTCAAGAAGAAAACCTAGACTTCATCAATGGTGACTTGATGAAATGAGTGAGAAATCCAATTCTAAAGTGAACCCACTTCCTATTTCTTCATCCTCTACCTCTTGCCAAGTAGTATAGGGTGTTTCCTTCACAAGTTTTCATGGCTTGGTGAAGGTGGAGCTTGATCTTGTGATGCCTCGACGTAGATCATCTTCGGCAGCGTAGTCGATGACCTAGCCCGTCCATTCTCCGATGAAGCCGATGCTAGAGCCCGGGATCCGATGATCGCAGCGAAGAGACATCATCACGGTGCTGTGGAGGTGGAGCACCGGATCTACAAAGGTTGTATTTCCGTTCAACTCATAGTTAAGTTGTTAACTAGCTTATCGTTTCGCCTAAAATCCTGTTAACGATCCGTATTAGGGTTTCTCGGCACTCATAAATTTTTAAATTGGCATGGTTGATGCCTTGTGAGACTTCATTAGCGTGCCTAGGAACCCTACAGTGGTATCAGAGCCTAGCTAGAGCCTTAGGCGATGCGTAGACGGAATTGGAAGTCCGATCGAACCAAAACCCAAACCCTAAAATGCTCTCTGTACATTTTTGTAATTCGTGGATTTTTCAGAATTAAAAATATGCAAAAAAATCAGCAGGGAATCCTAAGAATTACTGTGCAACACGTGTCCATGATTCAACAAGAGTGCGGCGGAACCGCGGCATAAGCAAGGCTTATGCGGCGGTTCCGCGGCCGTATTATTACATTGCCCCATATTTTTTGCACAGTAATTCCACATTTCTGGTGTTGGATTTTCTGGGAATTTTTAATATTTATTCAAGAGTTGAATTTTCTGGGGTTGTTTTGGGGATTCGATGATTCGATCGGATTATCAATCTTTGTCTATGTATTTTTCCGGATAATTTGTTGAATATGTTAAAAAGTTCGACCGGATATAAATACCCAATTTTTCCCCTGTCGGGAAATTTCCAAGTGTTGGATTTTTCCGTGGTTTAAAAACGTTCTAAGTAGTGCAAGTAACACGATGGACCCTCTAGAAGACAACACACCTTAACTCGATTATGTGACCGTCTTGAACTGCCCTTTGAACCTTTGGGTTTGGGGCAGTACGGCGTGCCACATGTGAGGCGTTGGCTTGACCCTTCTACGGCTGGACCGTTGGTACTGAGGCATGAACTGAATGTTTTTAAACTTGTTTCATGTGTTGATTTGCTTTGGAAAAACTTGGGTGTTCGACTGTTCGATCGAAAAGTTTAACATTTTCTGTTTATCCGGAATGTGATACAATAATTGGAATTCACAAGAAGTTATGAGATAACTGAATGAATGTTATAAATCTAGCGGTTTAGTCTCACTTGATCGGTTGCCACGGAATTTTGATGTTATCAAAAGTCCGTCGCAATCACGTGCGTACGCGGATACTCGCCGGATAAACTTATTAGACAGCTACATCCCTTAACCCCGACCAAGTGACTGTAGGAGAACCCCGTCGCCGAAAGCATCCGTTCGGGTGCTTGCGGTAGCGGTGTTCCGCCTTGGTGCACTTTGTCGACGGTATCGGGGGTGCGGCCGTCAACTGAAGTTTGCGACGAGCATTCGATCAAGATGTCAGGAATCTTGTTGAATTGCCCGACTTTATATTGAAAAGTGTTTTCGATTTTGAGACTAAAATGCGGGGTTTATAATTGTTAGGCATGCGATGTCTAAGGAATTCATTTGATTAGGCATGCGATGTCTATGGAGGTTGCGGATTCCAACTGTTGTAGTTTTACACTTTCTTTTCTGTGACCGTAAGTGTAATATGTGATATCGCCGGTTTCGTTGCTATATATCAACGACAATTGGGATGCGCATATTTACTTACGTTGATGACATATGATATTATGTGTTGCTGGATATGTTATATTGGATCGTCGTGTTTGAATAGCCGGGGGTTTTTATGTGAGATGAGTGGTTTTCTTTTTCATTCAGGTAAAAACTTGTATGTAATATTCTTTTATTGGGGCACTTCCAGGTTGCGGAAGATGTCACCGTTCATGTATATTATTTACTTTTCCGCACTAGGATAGACCCAAGGAGGGGAGCACAAGTAACCAGGTTCTGGAGTCCAGTGGGAGACCAACTCGAGGAGTCGAGTCCGGGTCTCCTAACTCTAGAATTGGTAGGGTTGCTTACCGCTCTCGTATGGGTCTTGGGGTGTGGGTTTGGCTATTCATCGCGACCGTGGAATCCGTGTTTTATACTGGCTCGTATTGAAAACACGGACGTCCTAGTATATCCAATATTTCATATGATTCTTCTGCTGCGATATCTGTGATGTGATCATGTGATGTTCTGTGATGGATACTTTATATAGTATATATGATATATTATATAGGCGTTACTTATGTTTTACACCCGCGCTAGCCCTGCCCCGCTCTGCCGTTAGTTACCTAACCTAACGGTGCACGAGGGGACATCGAGGCGAATGCGGATGGCATAAGTGTACGTCGTATTTATCTATGATGTTTAGGTACTGAAATGATGGGACTTCATTAATGTGATTAATGAAAGTAAAAAGAAACCTAAGATGTTGTAGAATTGAATTTCAAAAATAAAACAGGTAGCTACAGTTCTTGCTTTGCATAGCGGTATATGTGATATATCCTGCACCTTATTCGATGAGGAAAGGACCGAGATCCCTTCACCGGGAGTGACTCATTTAGCAATAACTGGCAGATGCTACACACTCGGTTTGTCTTTTGATTGCTTTTAAGAGTTTTTGCTTTGCACAGCAATATATATGATATATCCTGCACCTCATTCGACGAGGAAAGGACCGACGATCCCTTCACCGGGAGTGACTCCTTTAGCAAAACTAGAAAAGCCTCAAAAACACTCCATTTTAAAATCATTTGATTCTACAATGATATCAAGTTCATTACGCAATAGGTTTTCAGAAAAACCTGTCGTAGACCTCCGTCATTTCAGATAAGTCCTGTTTAGTATTCGTGCTGTGTTTGTTGACCTTGTCAAGGCGCAGTGTGCGGTAGCTAACCAGTATTTATCTGCTTATGCATATGATGCAGATTGGGTTAGGGTAGTCGTGCGGCCTTGTTGACCTTGTCAAGGGTCGTGCGGGTGGGTTTGATTCAATCAAGAAATGACGGGTTGAACTTGACTTGCGGTCTATGGTTTGTTGACCTTGTCAAGGTCATAGATCGTTCGGGGCAAAATATTATCGGGAATTTCGAGTGTTGAAATTTACAATGAGATTGCATACCTTCTATAAGATAGTTGGATCCCGATACCCGCTGTGAGTAATTGTTACTCCTGGGAGAGTTTTACACATTACAATTAGCTGATCAAGTAGGTGTCTAGAAAGGTGTCAACGGGGTTACGCCTCTGGGAAAACGAGGTTTACATTAATTAGGTTCGTGCGAAAGCACGGGGGACCTCCCTCAAAGTATCGACACTGGCCTGGCTGAAAGATTGGCGAACTTGTAGCGTGTAATTAATCCCGGATAGTCTTTCCTTTTAGGGTTTGAAGGAAGATTTGATAAAAAGCAGTGGGAGCCATCCTAATTAGATAAAATAATAACCAATCTATTCTTGCAAGAGCGCACGCTGAGTGTTTTCTTCTCTCTCTCTCCAGGTAGCGACCATATCACGACTTAATCAAGATAATAATACGGATATTGACCGAACTCGCTTGTTATACTGAGCTGGGGAACGTTGGTCCCGCTCCAACTTATAATTGTTACAAGACAGAGCAGGAATTTGGGGATTACCAGAATTCCCGTGCCGCCCAAAAGAAGAGAGTGCATGCTGATGCATCATCTTCGGGTGTGTTCGTTACAAAGAACTGTTTCTCAGTATCCTCCGCATCCTGGGTATATGATACCGGATCAGGATCCCAGATATGTAATCTGTTACATAGGGCTACAGATAGGTAGAGAACTGAGAACGGGTGATAAGTTTCATGAGACAGAAAACGGGCCAAGTGTTGCAGCCAAGTCTGTTGGTCACTGTCACCCTGTATTCCAAATACATTGATTCTGAACGAATGTTATTAGATACCGAACCTGATATACAAAATCATATCTATCTCTTTATTAGTAAAGAAATGATAAAATTTTGTATAGTTGGATAATGTTTTGAACATTTCCTATATCAAAAGTTGATCGGTTCAGGCACGTTATCTAAAAGCATTGATGTTCTAAATCAAACTATAGTTCTTTAATATACGGAACACACATAAGAGGAAGAGTTCAGAAATGAACGAATCCTTCTTGAGGCATTGTAGACTAGGTCATATCAATGCGATCCGACTGGCTGAAGTTACATTTTAGATGCATATTTAAATCAGTTTGAATTTACATCTTATGAAACTTGCCAGTCATGTCACAGAGATAAGATGACCATAGCTCCGTTTACTGGAAACAGAGAAAGAGTTAGTGAACTCTTGGGATGATACATGTTGATGTATAAAGGTCCCCTGTCTACACATGCCAAGACCGGTTCTTTGTACTTTATTACATTCTCTGATGATCTCTTTAGATTCAGACATATGTTCCTGTTGAAACACAAGTCCGAACCTTTTGAGATATTCACAGAATATAAGTTAGAAGTAGAGAACCAATACGGGTATAAGTATTATGTCCTTTGATGAGATCAAGGAGGAGAATACTTGAGCACGGAATTCCTGGATTATTCTAAAGGAGAATGAGATTCTCTCTCAGCATTACTCCTCCGTATACACCATAGCACGATGGCATATCGGGGCAGAGCAATCACACCCTATATGATAAGGTGTGCTCTGTGATGAGTACTACTGAGTTACCTGTTTCCTTTCTGGGAGTTATGCACTTGAGAAGCTGCATACCTATTGAAAAGGGTTCAAATCAAATCAGTTGCCTACCACTCCATATGAGATATGGTATGGGAAGAGCCCATGTCTTAAGCTAGTTAAGATTTGGGGTTGTCCGGCCTATGTCTAAAAGCAAAATCCGGACAAGCTCGAGGCAAGGTCTGTTATGTAGAACTGGAAATGTTCCAGCCATACAAATTGCAGCTGATGATTTGATAAAACCAAAGGATTCAATAGTTACCAACGAACCTCAGCCTCTCCGCCGATCTAGTAGGGTTCCCCACCCACCTGAGAGATACTTCAGTTTCTCTATGACAGTGGGAGCGAGGATTGCATCATGAGATGATGACCCAACTAGTTTCGAGCTGGCCATCAGGAGTGGGACTCTGTAAGAATGGCTGGATGCTTAGTGATCTGAGATGGAATCCATGTACACCAACAAAGTATGGACTTTGGCTGCTATATCTGAAGGGTTAAATCCCCATCAGGAGCAAGTATATCTTGAGAAGATTACTTGGTGTAGATGGAAAAGTTGAGACTTTCAAAGCTAGACTTGTTAAAGTTTTTCGTCATAGACCAGGCGTGGATTATGATGAAACCTTTTCAAGTGGCTATGCTTAAGTCCATCCAGATCCTACTTGCCACGGCTACATACCATGACTACGATATCTGGCGGTTGGGTGCCATGACTGCTTTTCTAAATGATGTTTTAGAAGAGAACGTCTATAAGTACACAGCCAGAGGGCTTCGTAGACAGTAGGAGCAGCGGAAACGTGTACAAGATTCTTTATAGGATAAAGAAGGTATCGCGGAGTTGGAACATCTGTTTTGATGTGATTAGTCAAAGAGTTTGACATCATCAAAATGGTAGATGAACCTAGTATAAACAAAAAGGTAGTAGGAAGTATGGTGTTGATCCTCGTAGAGTACGTGGATGACATACTCTTGATAAGAAAGGAGTTTCCTATGCTACGCTCGGTCAATCTCCGCTTATCACAATGATTCTCCATATAGGATCAAAGTGATGCCTCCTAAATCCTGGGTTTTGGATCTATGAGATAGATCTTAATTGGATGTTAGGATTCTCACTAGTTGTAGTGAGATGGTATCAATCGATCCTGAGGAGAATCACTGGAAGGGTTCCAGGGTGATAAAGACGACTGAAAGTCAGTCACAGGCATTGTCTTTACCCTCAGTAAAGGGACGGTATGTTGGAAGAGTTCCAAGCTAGATACCGTGGCATACTAGACGATTAAGGCTGGATACATCGCTACTTAAGATGCTACCAAAGAGGCTGTCTGGGTGTATATTTGTTCATGAGATGAACTTAGTTCCTCCCATTGTGTGACAATGGAGTTGTAGCTTATGCCAAGGAACGTCCGTCCCATCAGTGATCCAGACATATTCTAAGGCAGTGTCACCTGATCATGGAGATGGTTGATCTCCAGGGTGATCGAGGTTAGGAGAGTAGACCAAGAGGACAACACGGCGGATCCACTCACAAAGGCCTTTTCCCAGAGAGAGACTTTTATGGGATGGTTGAGTATGAGATACTACAACCACTGCTATCAGATGGCCCCAGTGCAAGTGGGAGATTGTTAGTTATATGTATGCCCTAGAGGCCATTACTATACATAGGATGTATATTGTAGTGGATGCTTGGACATATATAGGGAGGACTTTCTTGCTCGACATGATAGTATGCTATCTGGTTACTCTTTACCTTAACGTGTACATTGATTGTCTCTCTGATACATGTTGGTAAAGCCCTTAGGATATGTACTTGACTACCTGGACTATGATGCAGATCATACTAGTGGGGACATGGTAGTCCATAAGTACATCCTTCAAGGTCCCTAGTCGTGGGTGTATCGAGACGGGGGCATCGATATACCAGAGTAGACTAGCGTATACCTTCTCGACCCATACAGATGGGCGATGGATGATCCCATATCCATTGGTGTTTGGCATCAGAGATGATATACGGGTGCTCAGTGGAGACTGGGTACACTGGACGGACTCGCCGAGAACTCCCAGATGGTATTATACCTAACATCAGATGGCAGTTCTCTGGTGACACTGGTACAGAGTAGTCTGTTGACCCGAGATCGTCATAGAGTCTTGTGTGGTTCCCACTGTGCTTTGATTTCCATCTTACCACATCCAAGAGGGCGTGCAAAACGGTGGTTTTTGGGTACAGTCCCGAATCACATGGAGGCAATGAGCGATAGGAGGGGATTCGTCTCTCCCGGTATAGGAAGTTGATGTTGCGCTGTGTTCGATTGGCTATAACCGGAAATCCCTGGCCAGGGTTGCTGAGATTTACTGATAAGAGTTACCAGTAGTTTCTCGAATTGTTATAGATCTCATATCGACACGACTTATCGAGCTATTGGGGTCTGACGTTTACCACCCCTAGGCGAGATATGCGACATATCAGACGGACAGACCGGACTGTACGGTAAGTGTTACTGGTTGGATTCACAGGAGTGTGAGCGGGCTTGCTCATCGATCTTCTGATCGCTCAATACCCGGGTGGCCGTTACATTTAGCAGACCGCTTGCGGCTTGTGGGTGTTTGATATGATCATCACCTGCTGCCGGCGTATTGACGAGTCTTTAGAGTCCTACACAGAGGTTTCCTGGCTCAAGCGAAACGAAATAGGAGCGCATATGAGATATGTGCGGGACCGAGAATGATACCAGTATGTGATACTTTATTCGATTCTTGCGATTTGTGACATTGATCGGTTATATGCGATATAGCCGGGTTATCGGATCAAGTGTTGATTCGATAAGTTGTTACTGTTGATATTAGTCGATTATATGCGATATGACCGGATCATTAAATCAAGTGTTGATTTAATGATTTAATGCATAATTATATATTTGATATATTACTTTGCATTAACTAGTATCGGTTCATTTAAGATGGATTTTCTCACTCGGATATGCACATTGTATATGTGATATATTTTGTGCACTTGATTGTATCATGTTTGATGACATATGATTGCTAGGGTTTGTGTAAAGAATTAAACCTTGGTTAAATAAATGGTTAGGATTTTTATTTGATTATTCATTCATTTATCTATTTATTTTTGGATTAAAAGAATGAGAAATGAAAACAAAAGGTTGCTTTTCTTTATGAAGCTTGTTGAAGCTTCATGAAGCTTTGACCAAAGTAACCATTTTTGTCTTCATCTCCTTAACCCTAACCATTCCTTTAACCTTGGTCAATTCTCTACACATAACTATAGTTAAAATTATGATAAGAATTGATTTTTCTTTTCTATTCTACATTCTTATCATAAAGATTATCATCTTCTTCTTCTTCTTCTTCAAGAAGAAAACCTAGACTTCATCAATGGTGACTTGATGAAATGAGTGAGAAATCAAATTCTAAAGTGAACCCACTTCCTATTTCTTCATCCTCTACCTCTTGCCAAGTAGTATAGGGTGTTTCCTTCACAAGTTTTCATGGCTTGGTGAAGGTGGAGCTTGATCTTGTGATGCCTCAACGTAGATCATCTTCGGCAGCGTAGTCGATGACCTAGCCCGTCCATTCTCCGATGAAGCCGATGCTAGAGCCCGGGATCTGATGATCGCAGCGAGGAGACATCATCACGGAGCTGTGGAGGTGGAGCACCGGATCTACAAAGGTTGTATTTCCGTTCAACTCATAGTTAAGTTGTTAACTAGCTTATCGTTTCGCCTAAAATCCAGTTAACGATCCATATTAGGGTTTCTCGGCACTCATAAATTTTTAAATTGGAATGGTTGATGCCTTGTGAGACTTCATTAGCGTGCCTAGGAACCCTACACGATCAATGCTATAAACCAAGTAGGTGTCTAGAAAGGTGTTGGTGGGGCTACACCCACAGGGAAAAGAGGTTATTTAATTAAGGAACTTCGCGAAAACGTTGGAAAACCTCCCTCGAAGTACCGACACTGGCATGGCTGAACGGTTAAGCAAGAATTGTACGGTGAGATTGATCCTGACTAATTCTTCCTTTTTGGTTTGAGGAGGGATTCGAGAAACAGTGGGAGCCATCCTGTTTAGACAAACTAAAAACCATTCTAAACTTGCAAGAGCATCATGCTGAGTGTTTCTTCTCTCTCCTAATTGCAGCGACCAATCGACATGACTGGACTTAAGTTACTCCTAGATAAAAACATACTGACAGGGCCAAACTACAAAGATTGGCTCAGGAATGTCAAGATGGCAATCACTTACGACAAGCTGGGGTATCTTCTTACCACCAAAGCTCCCCCTGTCCCAGGTCCCAAAACCAGCGTCGCGGATAAGGAAATCCGTAAGACCTGGGAAATCGATTGCGCGAAGGCCAAGTGCCCCGTGCTTGCCTCTATGGACAACGAACATCAGAGGAGGCACGAGAATATGGACCTCGAATCCATATTTCTCCATACAAAAGAACTGTATGGAGAGCAGTCTCGTATCGCAAGATACGAAGTGTCGAAGAAGTTATTTTCGGCAAGGTTGGCCGTCGGATCATCGGTAGCGGAACACGTGCTTAAGATGATTGGCTACATAGAAGAGCTCGCGGACCTTAGGACCACGTTGGAGAATGAGCTCTATACGGACTTGATTCTCCAGTCCCTTCCTTCCGCTTACGCCCAGTTTATCCTGAACTTCAACTTACAAGAAAAGGAAGTTGAACTTTCAGAACTCCTCAACATGCTGAGGAGCGCAGAGGGCACCCTACAGAAAGGTAGGGAAACATCCACTTTGTTTGTAGGAGGATCTTCCTCTTCTAGGCCCAAAGCGAAAGCCAAGGGAAAGAAGAAGAAAGCCCCCGCCAAACCAAGGGGCGGTGTTAGTAAAGTGGATACGAAGGGAAAGGCAAAAGCAACAAAGAAAGTGGGAAAGCTTGTGGATAAGGAAGAATGCTTCTATTGTCATAAGAAGGGACACTGGAAAAATGATTGCAGGGCTTGGAAGGCCAGAACACAGGATCTGAAGCAGGTTGCGGCTTCAGCTTCAGGTGTGTATGTTATTGAAAACCGTCTTTCAATAAACTCTACTTCCTGCGTATTGGATACTAGATCAGGATCTCATATCTGTAATTCTTTGCAGGCGTTGAGAAACCGTAGGGTTTTGAAGACAGGTGACATGACCCTCAAAGTTGCAAACGAAGCTAGCATGGATGCTAAGGCCATGGGGGACTATCACCTGGGGTTGTCAGATGGACACGTTTTGGTTTTGCGTAATTGCTATTTTGTACCCAACGCAACTTGTAATATCATTTCTGTATCTTTGACTTCTAAAGAAGGTTATGAATTTGCGTTTGTAAGTAATGTTGTAAACATTCACCTTAATCAAGTTCTGATTGGGTCAAGTACATTAAGCAATGGTATATACGTATTAAACCAACCGCAGATTTTCAATGTCCAGAATACACACAAAAGAAAGTCTCCGGAAATCAATCAGACTTTCTTATGGCATTGTAGACTGGGTCACATCAATGAGAGAAGGTTGACGAAGTAACATACAGAAGGATATTTGAATCCGTTCGAATATCAATCGTATACCACTTGTCAATCCTGTCTCAAAGGAAAGATGACAAAGACTCCGTTCACTGGACACGGAGTAAGGGCGAGCGAGCTCTTGGGACTCGTACACAGCGATGTGTGCGGTCCAATGTCTACACATGCGCGAAGCGGTTATTCTTACTTCATTACTTTTACGGATGACTTTCCAAGGTACGGTTATGTCTTCTTAATGAAACATAAGTCCGAAGCCTTTGGAAAATTCCAGGAATATAAGAATGAAGTAGAAAAACAAACCGGCAAAAGTATCAAGATTCTAAGATCGGATCGAGGTGGTGAATACTTGAGTGCCGAGTTCCTGGACTATTTAAAAGAGAATGGAATTCTCTCTCAGCTTACTCCTCCATACACTCCGCAACATAACGGTGTATCGGAGAGACGGAACCGAACCCTATTGGATGTGGTACGGTCCATGAAGAGTAACACTGAGTTACCGCGATCATTCTGGGGATATGCGCTAGAATCAGCCGCATACCTTTTGAACCGAGTTCCCACTAAGCCTGTACCTACCACACCATATGAGTTATGGAGTGGGAAGAAACCCTATCTTCAATATCTGAAGATCTGAGGATGTCCAGCTTTTGTCAAAAAGCAGCATGCGGATAAACTCGAGGCACGCTCAGTACTGTGCAAGTTTGTGGGATACCCAAAGAACACCAGGGGGTATCTTTTCTACCACGCAGAGGAACAAAAAGTCCTTTTTTCTCGTAATGCCCACTTTCTAGAACACCAGTTCTTGGAAAAGGAAATTAGTGGGAGCACAGTAGAACTGGAAGAAATTCCAGAACCACAGACTATTACTGAAAGCTTAGTGGAACCAGAGGGTTCAAAAGAACAGGACATTCCTACGCCGCTCCGCAGGAGTAGTAGGCAGTCTCATCCGCCCGAGAGATACTACGGTTTTCTCATAGACGGGGATAGAGAGGATTGCATCATAGATTATGATGAGTCTACTAGCTTCCAGCAGGCCGTTCAGAGCGTTGACTCGGTAAAATGGCTGGATGCAATGCGGACCGAAATGGAGTCCATGTACACCAACAAAGTATGGACGTTGGACATTGCTCCAGACGGGGTAAAACCCGTAGGATGCAAGTGGATCTTCAAAAGGAAGATTGGTGTAGATGGACAGGTTGAGACCTATAAAGCTAGACTTGTTGCAAAGGGTTTCCGTCAAAGACCTGGCTTGGACTATGACGAAACATTTTCTCCAGTGGCTATGCTGAAATCCATTCGGATCCTTCTTGCCATTGCTTCCTTCCACGATTATGAGACCTGGCAGATGGACGTAAAGACCGCTTTTCTAAATGGAAATTTAGAGGAGTGTGTCTATATGGACCAACCAGAGGGTTTCATTCAGAGTGGGAACAGCGGAAAGGTGTGCAAGTTGCTTAAGTCCATCTATGGACTAAAGCAGGCATCGCGGAGTTGGAACATCTGTTTTGATGAGACGGTCAAGGAATTTGGCTTTATCAAAAATCCAGATGAACCATGCATCTATAGTAGATTTGTAGCGAGAACTGTAGTATTCCTCGTTTTATACGTGGATGACATTCTCTTAATAGGAAATGACATTCCTATGCTACAATCTGTCAAGGGGTTCTTGTCACACAGGTTCTCCATGAAAGACCTGGGTGATGCCTCATACATCCTGGGGATCCGGATCCATCGTGATAGATCCAAGAGGATATTAGGACTTTCACAGTCCAGGTACATCGACACCATACTGAAGAGATTCAGAATGGAAGATTCCAAGCGCGGTAACCTGCCGGCTTGTCACGGGATCACCCTCTCTAAAAAGATGTCTCCCAAGACTGATTTGGAGATGGATCGCATGTCTATTATACCCTACGCTTCTGCGGTAGGCTCTATAAGTATGCGATGTTGTGTACCAGACCGGATGTTGCTTATGCACTGAGTGTGGTAAGCCGGTATCAGTCAAACCCTAGGGAGAAACACTGGATAGCGGTAAAGAACATTCTCAAGTACCTGAGAAGGACTAAGGAGATGTTCTTAGTGTATGGCGGAAAAGACCTCCAGATCGAGGCCGTTGCTAACTCCAGCTTCCAGAGTGACAAGGATGATTCCAAGTCCATGTCGGGTTTTGTCTTTACCCTCAATGGAGGGGCGGTGTGTTGGAAGAGTTCCAAACAGGAAACCGTTGCAGACTCGACGATGGAAGCGGAATACATCGCTGCATCTGATGCCGCAAAAGAAGATGTCTGGATGAGGAAGTTCTTGAAAGAACTTCAGGTGGTTCCGTCCATTGTTGATCCAATACCTCTGTATTGCGACAACAACGGGGCTATAGCTTTAGCGAAGGAACCCAGGTCCCATCAGAGATCCAGACACATCTTGAGGCGGTATCACCTGATCAGGGAGATCGTGGATCGTCAGGAGATCGAGATTCGGAGGGTTGCTTCAGAAGATAACACTGCAGATCCATTCACCAAGGCCTTGCCCCAGACTCAGTTCGAGCGACTGATCGAGATGATAGGTCTTCGATACGCCAGTACATGGCCTTAGTGCAAGTGGGAGATTGTTAGTGTATATGCCCTAGAGGCCATTACTGTATCATACTAGTTTGTATATTACTTAATGGAAGCTTGGGATATTCACCTTGTATATACAATCTTGCTCAAAATAGTAGTATGCTACTTGGTTTATTTCTACTTCAATGTGTACTTGTGTTTATTTTAGTATATCACCTATACACATTAGTGGAGCCCTTAGGATCTTTGCTTGATTACCAGCGTTGTGATGGCAGTCACACTAGTGGGGGCTGGGTAATCTATAAGCACATCCTTATGCAGGTCCCTAGTCGCAGGACTATCGAGACAGGGCATCGATACTCCGGAGTAGACTAGCGCATGCGCTTCTCATCCCAGTGTGGGAGACGGTCTGTCCCACAGTCGTTAGTACGTCGTACTGGAGATAGTATGCGGGTGCTCGTTAGGTTACGAGTACACTGGACAGGACTCATCGGGAACTGACCGGTTGGTATTATACCTATCGTCAGTTATCAGTTCCCAGGTGACATGAGTACAGCTTAGTCCGCTGACTTGACACTGTCACTTCGCCTCGAGTGTGTTCCCACTGTACTTTGATTACTACCCTACCACGGCTCAAAGGAGTCGTGCAAACAGGTAGTAGTTGGGTGCAGTCCCGAAACACTTGGAGGCAGTGACGGTTAAACAGAATTCGTCTCTCCCGGTATTGGGGGTTGACATCGCGCTGTGTCAGCCATTACACGAGTAGTCCCTGGCCAGGGCAAGCGAGATATACTGGTAGGCATCCAGTGTTATCTCAGGGTGTATTGGGCTTCACTCCGACACGACTTGTACCGCTATTAGGGGACTGACGTTTACCGCCCCCTAGGCCCGCCATGCGATGTATCAGACAAACAGACCGGACTGTACGGAGACTGTCACATTCAAGCTCAGTAGGAGTTCAGATGGGTTTCACCTCATCAGTCTTCTTGTCGGCATCTACTTGGGGACCGTTACGCACAGCTAGTGCCACTTGCGGTCTGTGGTTAAACCCACTGCCAGCGTAGTGTCGAGTCTTTACAGTCCCACACAGAAAGCTATTCGCCTTTAAGCAAAAGAGTAGAGGTCGCATGGTTTTGCGACAGGTCGCATGGTTTTGCGACAGGGTCCAGTCACATCCGTGCACTTGTGCACGTACAGTGTCCGGACAGTTAACACTAGCGGGCTTTGGTTTAAGCCAGATCCTAGTGTACGTTTTGGGATTGGTTTTATCTCGTTTGTATTCGTGTTCCTCGGAACGCGGATGCGGGTGTGTATGCACAGTTGACAGAGAGACAGAGGCAGAGTATTCTCATTAGGGGTTGTTGACTGTTGACAGTTGACTGTTGACCATTGACTTTTGCTTAACCCTAATGAGAATAAGATATATGATTAACATTAATATTAATTAAGTATTATAGTGACATGGTTGTTGAGGGGTTGATTTTGTTGACTTGTTGACTTTGTTGACCGGTTGACTAGGTTGGACTAGTTGACCATCATCATGACAATGACTATCATTCCATGGCAAAGACTTTTGCTTGCTTGTTTATTTATGCAAAATGAGTGCATGAAATGATATAGCCATTTTGACTTAAACCATTTACACAATACTTGATTACTATTTTTGTTATGATGGCTTTTGGATTATGAGAGGTGAGAATGAGAAGAGTATCGTTGATTCTATCATTTGCTTTCTCTCTCTTGAGCTCTCTCATTCTCAAGCTCTCCCTCTTGCTCTTGCTCTCTCTACCTCAAGGCAAACCATTCTCATATGTTGAGACTCATTGCCTTAGAGATAAAAAGACACCAAAACATTCCTCTACTCATTCTAGTTCATAAGGTTTAGCAAACCGAGTGAACTAGTTTCTTCAAAATTCGAAGAAGAAGCCAAAGGTAGAAGCTTTCAGGTGGATCGATCTTCGGCGCAAGGAGACAATGGGGTGAAGCCGATCCGGACAACCATCGAGGCTTGAAGACGAAGGAGTTCAAGAAAGAAAGGTATAACCCCCTAACCGAGTAGTTAACAACTCCTAGTTAGGTTGTTAGTTAGATGTTTAACAAACATCCGGTTTTGAGTCCATGTTACGGCCTCTAGAAAATCGTTTTTCACCAAATTCCGCAAGCCCGTAAGTACCGGGAGAGGTAGCATGGACTTACATGTTGATGAAGCCCTTAGGATTATGCTTGACTGCCTGGATTATGATGTTGATCATACTAGTGGGGCCTGGGCAGACTATAAGCATATCTATTAATAGTTCCTAGTCAAGGGTATATCGAAGCAGGGCATCGATATTACCAGAGTAGACTAGTGCGTACGTTTCTTGACCCTGTGGGCTATGGTTGATCCCATAACCATTGGTGTTCGACATCAAAGATTGTACACAGGTGCTCATTGGAGAATGGGTACACCGAACAGGACTCACCGAGAACTCCTAGATGGTATATATTGTTGGAGATAGTGTCCTCAGAGTCAATTATTGGATCACAGGCACGTGATTGCAATGATTGAGGGAGGACCTGTCCCAATAGGACAGTCTTACTCGAGATGATAGTATGCTATCTGGTTTATCTTTATCATCGTGTACTGCTTTATGTGACCTTACGAGTCGCTATTACACGTTGATAGAGCCCTTAGGATTCTTGCTTGACTACCAGCAGTATGAGGGCGATCATATACGTGAGAGCTGGAGTCTATAAGCACATCCTTAAAAGGTCCCTAGTCGTGGGAGTTTCGAGACAGGGGCATCGATACTCCGGAGTAGACTAGTGTATACAGTCGAGACCCCGACGAGGGGCGGTGGCCGGTCTCACAAGCCACTGGTGTCAGTTGGTTCACCTAAGATGTATACAGGTGCTCATTGGGTTATGAGTACACCGGACAGGACTCGCCGGGAACCTGCTAGTTTGGATTATACCAGACGTCAGATAGCAGTTCCCTGGTGACATGTGTACAGGTTAGTTCATCGACCTGAGATCGTCATTTGTCTCGTGTGAGTTCCCACTGTGCTTTGATTACTACCCTACCACGGCTCAAAGGAGTCGTGCAAACAGGTTTTAGTTGGGTACAATCCCGAGCCATATGGAGGCAGTGAGCGGATCTGCAGGGGTTCGTCTCTCCCGGTATTGGGGGTGAGGCCGCGCTGTGTCTAGGAGAGCCAGAACATGAAAAGTCCTTGGCCAAGGCAGGAGATTTGCTGGTAGCTATTCCAGTAGTATCTCAGGATGTTCTGGGCTACACTCTGACACGACTTGTACCGCTATTGGGGGTCTGACTTTTACCAACCCCCTAGGCCCGCCATGCAATGCTCATAGACGAACGGACCGGACTGTACGGATATTGTCACTGACAGGCTCAGTAGGGTGTCAGGATGAGTTTGCTCATCGACATCCCTTTTGGTCAGTACCTGGTAGCCCGTTACGTATTGGCTTATACCTCTGACGTGCTAGTGGTTAAATCCACAGCCATAGTATTGACGAGTCTTTAGAGTCCACCACACACAGTTACTTAAGTTTCGGGCGAAACGCTGTAGAGGCCGTATGGAGATATGGCAGGGTTCGATCAGATACGTGCGGTATTGCACGGATCGTGATCGGACGGATTTTACTAGCCGGCTTTGGCTTAAGCCGGATCCTAGTATTAGATAGTATAGATATTGTCTCTTTGCATTTGTGTTCAGTGGGAATACAAATGTGGGCATGTATTTGCAGTAGCGGGGTTTTCCTGTAATTTATTACGGGATCAGTTTTCTGAAGTTGCCAGTTTGCATTTCGTTCCGGCCGGTTTTCTTTTGTTCCTTCGCGGCCGGACTTTCCGATGGAGGGGGGTATTTGCACATTTGCAAATAACTTATTTATGGAGGGGTATCTTGCATAAGTGTGGCTTCATAATTATTCTTTCATCATGAGATGCTTTTCTTGTCCATTTCATTGCTTTTCATATGATGGTTGTTTGATTTGATGAGAAATGAAATGGGTGTGACCATTTTATATTGTTTTATTCTTTTTTCCTTCTCTTGATGAAGATTCCTATTTGAACTCCTCCACCATTCCATTCATGAGGTCGGCCACTTTGGGTAGAAGGGGAGAATGAGGGAATTCATATTATGTGTGGAAATTGATTCATCTCATTTTCCATTTCTTTTGCTTGCCAAAATTCCAAAGCTCTTTCCATGGTTCATTCTCTATTCCTCCATCCATGGCAACTTCTAAAACCCTAAAGAGACAATCCACTACACTATATCTACAGCAAACCTTGGACGCGTCGGCTAGCCAACTTCGCGCCCGAGTTGCCTCGGTCAAGAGGTGGGAGCCCGTAAAAGATTCCGGCTACGTGGTGCCCTTTTCGACGAGGTCGCAACGGACGGAGATTCCGCGGGAGATCGGAGTGGAGACGAAGACCGAAGGACATGGATCGCTTGGTATACTTCTCTACCCATCTTGTATTTTGCTAGTAGCTAGGTTAATGGCCCGATCCGGGTTAAAAGTGCGCGGTGGTGCCGGTTTGCTAGTTTGCAAAGTTTTTGTTTCCGCGTTTCCGGCGTCGGATCGACGGCCGGGGCGCCCCCGCGGACCTACATTGGTATCAGAGACACGCCATTAACCATGCCTAGCTTGCTCTAGTATGTTTAAAACCCGATCGAACAAAAATCGCAAAATCCGTATTTTCAGTGCACTGGTTTCAGTCGAATTTTTTTTTAGCTCCAAAAATTTTTCAGGTTGTCTCAGAATACTGTGCATGGATATCGAAGCAATCTGTGAAAATTTGGTCGCGCGATCTCTCCATACCGCCGCGGAACTGCGGCCAAACCCATACTTGGGCCGCGGTTCCGCCGCTCTTTTGATTGATCACTTGATCAAAATTTTGCAGATAGCTTATGAGTTAAAAATAGGGGTTTTGGGATATTCTTTTTGGGCCCAGATTTTCTGTGAGTGCTACAGTACTGCTTGGGGCCCACTTTGATAAATTTGTTCGATCGGATATTTTAAACTTGCTAGTTCACAGTATTTACATTATATCTGCGACCGTGAATGTCACTCGATCGGTAAATCCAGTCTATCTGCTATAGCCCTTTTAGACGGATTTGCGAATGTGACATTCACGTTGATGTTCTGTGTTGTGCTGTGATGTTGCGGATCGGTCGTGGGGATAGCCTGGTTGCAGTATTAGTACAGTTTTATTTTATATGTACATTTGATATTGCGGGGCGAGCGTCCGACATATGGACTGCCGTCACTGCCTGTTTGTATTATTCTTTTGGGGCACGACCAGGTTGCGGTCGATGTACCCATTGTATGTATATTTTACTTTCTGTACTAGGATTACCCCGCGGAGGGGTGCACGGATAGCCGGGTTCTAGAGGGCAATGAGACCACATCTCATGGCATTGAGACGGAGGGGGCTTTACTCTAGAATTGGCGGGCTATTCGCCGCACTCGTAGGGGGTACAGGTTAACCCAGGAGGGGTGCCCAAGTTACCGGATTCCGTGAAGTGCTGGGTGGTCCATTCACGTTGCTGAAGGGGCTGCCTCGCTTCAGGTTTTGGCGGGTAACTTGCCGCGCCCGTAGGGGTCTAGGATTTTCATTGCACAGGCTATCCACACGACCAGGGGAACGTCGGGTTTCAGTAGCGGCTCTGTGAAACCCGGGGATCCCAGATATCTGTATTGTTCTGTGATGCTGCTGTACATTTCTGTGATGCTGCATTTTTATCACGCCTTGAGCGAAAATTATATATTATATATATACTAGTAGATGTTGTATATGTTTTGCATCCGCGCTAGTCCAGTCCCTGCTCTGTCGTTAGTTAGCTAACCTAACGGGTGATGACGGGACCCAGTGGCGAATGCGGATGGCATATACGTACGTCATTATTTTCGTTCTTTTATGGTGTGATCAATTGATGGGACTGCGTTGATTTGGATCAATGCAAGATAAACAAACCTATTTGATGTTGTTGGAATATTTTTCAAAAAGTTGTTATTGCAAGGGCGTTCTCTTTTATTTTGCACAATGGTATTCAGTTGGAATATCCTGCTCCTCAGTCGACGAGGCAAGGGCCGAGATCCCTTCACCGGGAGTGACCCCTTGGACAAAAGTTTGCGTCAGGGCAATAACTTCACTATAGCCGATTATTTTTGCTTTGCATCGTGGTATTCAGTTGGAATATCCTGCACCTCATTCTACGGGGAAAGAGCCGAGATCCCTTCACCGGGAGTGACCTCTTTAGCAAAGGTTTTCGTCACTATATTTTTCTAAAAAGCTATCTGTTCCTTCAACGATATCAAGTTCATTACGTTAAAGGTTTTCGCCAGAAACCATTCGTAGCCCTCCATCATTTCTGTTAAATATTCGGTAGTATTCAAGCTATGTATTTTGACCTCACGCCAAGGCATAGTGTTTGGTAGCTGCCGGGTATTTATCTGTTGCATAGATAGATGCGTTGGTTTGGGACAGTCGTACTACTATTTTGGCCTACGTCAAGGGTATGTACGGGTGGGTTCAAATTAACCTGGACAATGATGGGTAGAACTTGACATGTGACTTATGATATTTTGACCTCACGCCAAGGTCATAAGAGCATGGGGCAAAAATCCACATCGGGAGTTTCAAAAGAACTGAAACTTGCCAGATATGCGCATACCTTCTGGAGTGTGATAATATGAGCGGATTCCGTCACGTTATCATGCGATGATAGTTGGGTCCCGATTCCCACTAATGAGTTGGTTTACTCCTCGGGTTATCCCGGCTAATTCTTCTTTCAGGTTTGGGGAAGAATTTGACGTTACAGTGGGAGGTTTCCAGATTAGATAAAGTGATAACCATTCTGATCTAGGTTAGAGTGCACGCTGAGTGTTTCTTTTCTCTCTCTCTTTGGCAGCGACCATTGACCCGACCCTAGACTATGACTCAGAGACCAAGTTGACCGAACCTTCTTTAACACTGGCTTTTGGATTGTCAGAGTTGCAAACCTCATTGCCACTCCTACTTTTACCCTTTTCTCCAGAACACCCCGTATTACTACGAACATCCACTTCCATTGGACAAATCCAACGTATGGTTATATACGAACTTGAAGGAATTCGAGGATGGTTTCCGGTTCTGGAGAAAACGAATAGGACTATTCAGTTGTCTTTTCTTTTCACCTTCTCTCATTGCGAGTACTCCTTGGTTTAGGAGATAGTACACCTATTACGCAAATTGGATAGTCTTCTTACAAACCATAGGCAGGTGCCGACCGGTAGGGAATGAAGAAAACCAATTAGCCTAAACGGTGTACAGAAGGTATTAAGTTAAGACAAAGCAAGGGATTAGTAAGAGGGCAAAGTAAATTAGGACTGCTATTCACGACCGAACCAAGTATTTCTTCGCCAATCCTAAATCACCTTTGTATTTCTCCAGGACACTCCGTATCACCACGAAGATCCCAAGTTTATTGGATAATCCATCGTATGGTTATATACGAACTCGAAAGGAACTTGTTCCAGTTCGGGGATGGATCCTGGTTCAGGAGAAATAGGAATAAGGTTTATTCGGTTGTCTTTTATCTTCACCTTCTCTCGCATTGCGAGTGCTCCTAGGATTAGGACAGTACACCCATTATGCTTATTGGATAGTCTTCTTCCAAACCATAGGCTGGTGCCGAACGGTAGGGAAGGAAGAAAACCATTTGGCCTAAAGGGGTGTACAGAAGGTATTGACTAAAGACATATAAAAGGATTTGGAGAGATGGCAAAGAAATATATGGTTACAGTTGTGAATATGGACAATGGAAGAGGCATTACTAGGAATACCAGAATACCCCATCGAAACATTTCAATGTTTCAGTTTCACTGTGTACTGTTAAAAGAAAACTGATTTCCCAATTAGATACTTGCTCCAGGATATGTATTTACCAGGTTTGATTCTCACATCTGTATGGTTTTACAGATGATGAGTGGGAGTGAGTTATTGGGAATTGGGTGACCATCCTCATTATATCGGGATTCGTTGTAATTGGTGATATTTGAGGAAGTCACCTGGGTTGTTTGCCGGTCGGCAAATATTTGGTTTTGAATATTCGTTGTTATGCACCAATTTCAAATTGATATATCTGTACGTCTATTTTTATAGAGTGAGATATACTTTTTTGAAATTATGTCTATGACATTTACCTATATCAGTGGATGGTTAGGTAAGGAGCATTGAACAGCGGTGTAATTCTTCTTAACCATAAGTACAGTTTTCAACCTACGACACACAGTGAATGAGTCACTAGACTCGGGGACTTATACAGAGTATTGTATATTGTCCAGTGTCCATTAGGACAGAGGGGTTGGTCCTCGTACTATATTCTGTTTACTTATGACTTCTCCGGTTCTTAGACAGGTGTTTCGTAGAAACACAGGGTCCAAGTTTTGAGAAGTTATGGGTATAAGAATAAAGTAGAGAACCAGGTATTGCAAGTATCGGGATTCTTTAAGGTGATCGAAGATGTAGATACTTATGGATGGTATTCAGTTGATAGTAATGATTAAGAGAACTTGCTTCTCTTTCAGGTTACTCATAATTGGAAGTACTCCTAAGTTGAGTAACGCTGATCCGCCTCCTTCCATTTAGTTGAAATGCACTGGAAACAGCTGCATGATTTGAATCTGGTTCAATTAAATCAGTGCCTCTGTTTCTGTATTGGATATAGAACAGTTCATATCTTGACATTGTTAAGGTACGGGGAGTTGTCTGGCTTATGCTTAAAACCAGACTCCGGATAACTCAAGGCACGTTTCTGTAATGGCTGTTTGTGGGTTGACCCGGGCTATGACGAGGGTTGACTTTCTACCATCTGTAAGATCAATAGTGATATTGTTCTTGAATCGCCACAGTTTTAATAAAAATGGATTTTTTCAAAAAACAGTAGTGGGAGTATGGTAGAACTGGAAGTGATTCCAGAACCACAAACGATTACTGAAGATTTGATAAGAACCTAAAGATTCAATCTGGTTTGACATTCCATTGGCCACTCCGCAAATATAGTGGGTAACCTCAGGCACTCAAGAGGTACTTCGGTATGCTCAAGGACGGTGGCAGGGAGGTTCTTGTTTACCCAGACTTTCCATTGCTGTTGTTCCAGACTGTGAGACCTGGCAGGAGGATGAATATAGCGTCGTTCTAAACTAGCTTTAGAAGTGCATGTGTATATGACTCTGCCAGAGGGTTGTCATAGTCAGTGGGAGCAGCGGAAGCATTAGTGGACATCAGGCTTATGTCTATTTATAGACTAGAGCAGATATAGCGGAGATAGATTATCTATTTCTGATGTGACAGTCATAGGTTTGACTTCATCAGAATAGGGGATGGATCTGTTAAGAAGGTAGTAAGGTGTGATGTCCTGGTATTTGATGACATACACAGAGTAGGAAGTGATATTCCTATACTACGATCGGTTATACTTTGGTCGTCACACAGTAGTTTCTCCATATAGGAATTGGATCTTATATCGTACATTCTGGTTACTAGATCTATAGATTTAGATTTGGGTGGTTTCCCAATCTGGGTACTTAGACAGCATTCTATGTGTATTTAGAATGGACGACTCCTGGCACGGTAGTATACGTGCAGGTGATGGAGTCACCCTCTCTAAAGGTGTCTTACAGACTAAAGGGGAGAGGGATGTGCATGATTGGCAGATCATTTGCTTAGGTAATTGAGTCAATCATGAGATGTCAAGTACCACACCAGATGATGTTCTTGCAGTAGATGCAATAAGTTGATATTGATCCAATCCTAGAGAAACAGTCGGAAGCAGTTTTAGAACATAAGTGGATGTTCTAGGGATATGATAACGACAGCCTCATTCGGGAGACAGTTATCATTCCAGGCTTCCAAGGTGACCTGGATGGCAGAGTGGCTGTCAGAGTTATAGTTTTCCCTCTGAAGAGAGGCAGTATTTTGGACAGGTGGTCCAGGTGGATACTGAGGGAAGGCATGGCGCAGGATACTGATTAAGTTCAGTTGACGATACAGTCTAAGAAATTTGGGATTTGGAGTTCACTTATGAGCTAGGTCTCATCAGACATCCAGACACATTCTAAGACAGGTATTTCTCATTTCGGGAGATGGCTTTCTCCGCGAACTTGAGATAAAGAGAGACATAGAAAGAAATACCAGAGCGGATCCACTCACTGAGGCTATTCCTCGAACGCAATAGTTTCGCAAACGAGCTTTGTGAGACTGACTAGTAGAGGAGTTGGGTGTTCGGTATCACATGGGCTGTGAGTATGCGACATCGCAATAATTAGCCTTGAGTGCAAGTGGGAGATTGTTGGAGATAGTGCCCTCAGATTCAATTATTTGATCACAGGCATGTGATTGCAATGATTGAGGGAGGACCTGTCCCAGTAGGACAGTCTTACTCGAGATGATAGTATGCTATCTGGTTTATCTTTATCATCGTGTACTGCTTTAGATGACCTTACGAGTCGCTATTACACGTTGATAGAGCCCCTAGGATTCTTGCTTGACTACCAGCAGTATGAGGGCGATCATATACGTGAGAGCTGGAGTCTATAAGCACATCCTTAAAAGGTCCCTAGTCGTGGGAGTTTCGAGACAGGGGCATCGATACTCCGGAGTAGACTAGTGTATACAGTCAGACCCCGACGAGGGGCGGTGGCCGGTCTCACAAGCCACTGGTGTCAGTTGGTTCACCTAAGATGTATACAGGTGCTCATTGGGTTATGAGTACACCGGACAGGACTCGCCGGGAACCTGCTAGTTGGGATTATACCAGACGTCAGATGGCAGTTCCCTGGTGACATGTGTACAGGTTAGTTCATCGACCTGAGATTGTCATTTGTCTCGTGTGAGTTCCCACTGTGCTTTGATTACTACCCTACCACGGCTCAAAGGAGTCGTGCAAACAGGTTTTAGTTGGGTATAGTCCCGAGCCACATGGAGGCAGTGAGCGGATCTGCAGGGGTTCGTCTCTCCCGGTATTGGGGGTAAGGTCGCGCTGTGTCTAGGAGAGCCAGAACATGAAAAGTCCTTGGCCAAGGCAGAAGATTTGCTGGTAGCTATTCCAGTAGTATCTCAGGGTGTTCTGGGCTACACTCCGACACGACTTGTACCGCTATTGGGGGTCTGACTTTTACCAACCCCCTAGGCCCGCCATGCGATGCTCATAGACGAACGGACCGGACTGTACGGATATTGTCACTGACAGGCTCAGTAGGGTGTCAGGATGAGTTCGCTCATCGACGTCCCTTTTGGTCAGTACCTGGTAGCCCGTTACGTATTGGCTTATACCTCTGACGTGCTAGTGGTTAAATCCACAGCCATAGTATTGACGAGTCTTTAGAGTCCACCACACACAGTTACTCAAGTTTCGGGCGAAACGCTGTAGAGGCCGTATGGAGATATGGCAGGGTTCGATCAGATACGTGCGGTATTGCACGGATCGTGATCAGACGGATTTTACTAGCCGGCTTTGGCTTAAGCCGAATCCTAGTATTAGATAGTGTAGATATTGTCTCTTTGCATTTGTGTTCAGTGGGAATACAAATGCGGGCATGTATTTGCAGTAGCGGGGTTTTCCTGTAATTTATTACGGGATCAGTTTTCTGAAGTTGCCAGTTTGCATTCCGTTCCGGCCGGTTTTCTTTTGTTCCTTCGCGGCCGGACTTTCCGATGGAGGGGGGTGTTTGCATATTTGCAAATAACTTATTTATGGAGGGGTATCTTGCATAAGTGTGGCTTCATGATTATTCTTTCATCATGAGATGCTTTTCTTGTCCATTTCATTGCTTTTCATATGATGGTTGTTTGATTTGATGAGAAATGAAATGGGTGTGACCATTTTATATTGTTTTATTCTTTTTTCCTTCTCTTGATGAAGATTCCTATTTGAACTCCTCCACCATTCCATTCATGAGGTCGGCCACTTTGGGTAGAAGGGGAGAATGAGGGAATTCATATTATGTGTGGAAATTGATTCATCTCATTTTCCATTTCTTTTGCTTGCCAAAATTCCAAAGCTCTTTCCATGGTTCATTCTCTATTCCTCCATCTATGGCAACTTCTAAAACCCTAAAGAGACAATCCACTACACTATATCTACAGCAAACCTTGGACGCGTCGGCTAGCCAACTTCGCGCCCGAGTTGCCTCGGTCAAGAGGTGGGAGCCCGTAAAAGATTCCGGCTACGTGGTGCCCTTTTCGACGAGGTCGCAACGGACGGAGATTCCGCGGGAGATCGGAGTGGAGACGAAGACCGAAGGACATGGATCGTTTGGTATACTTCTCTACCCATCTTGTATTTTGCTAGTAGCTAGGTTAATGGCCCGATCCGGGTTAAAAGTGCGCGGTGGTGCCGGTTTGCTAGTTTGCAAAGTTTTTGTTTCCGCATTTCCGGCGTCGGATCGACGGCCGGGGCGCCCCCGCGGACCTACATATATACATATTGTCAGATAGCAGTTCTCTGGTGACACTTGTACAGGTTAGTCTGTAAACCCGAGATCGTCATAGTGTCTTGTGTGATTCCCACTGTGCTTTGATTTTCTCCCTACCACGGCTCTACTGAGTTATGCAAATAGATGGATTTTGGGTACAGTCCCGAATCACATGGAGGTAGTGAGCGATAGGAGGGGTTTCTTCTCTCCCGGTATAGGGAGTTGATGTCGTGCTATGCTTGATCGGCCATAACAGCAAATCCCTGGCCAGGGTTCTCGAGATTTACTGATAAGAGTTATCAGTAATTTCTCGAACCGTTATGGGCCGTAAATCAGCATGACTTATAAAGTTACCGGGATCTGACATTTACCACCCTTAGACTTCATATGCGACGTATCAGATGAAGAGACCGGACTGTACGGTAAGTGTTGGTTACAGGCTCGTTAGGGTTGTGATGAGTTCTTTCGTCGGCCACCCATTTCATCATGTACCTGGGTAGTCGTTACGCACAGCTAGTGCCGCTGACGTGCTTGTGGTTAAACCCACTGCCAGCGTACTGTCGAGTCTTTAAAGTCCCACACAGAGGGTTCTCTGGTTCAGACAAAAGATGTATAGGCCGTAAATTGTTACGGTGGGGTTTCGATCATGTTCCTGTAATGGTTACAGGAATAATGATCGAAAGGATAATACTGGTAGGTTTTGGTTTAATCCGGATACCGGTATTATATTATTGGATTATTTGTATTCGTATTTTTCGGAATTCAGATACGGGTATACTTATACGGTATACAGTGGAGGGGTATTCTTGTAATAGTACAAGAACACCTTCTAGAAGGAGACACCTCATAATTGGATATTTATTTTATGAAAATAAATAAATGAGGTGGAATTTGGAGAGAGAGTCAAAGCATGGATGAAGGAATAGCCCACTTGCACTAAGGCCTGTAGTTGGTGCAATAAGTACCCACTGTCTACATTAGAACCAGTTGCCAGCGTAATGCATGCCCAACATCTCGAACAGTTTCTCAAACTGGATTTAAGGGATGGCCTTAGTGAATGGGTCTGCTGTGTTATCTTTCGTGTCTACTCTCCGCACCTTGATGTCCTGGCGATCCACTATTTTCCTGATGAGGTGATACCGCCTCAAGATATGTCTGGATTTCTGATGGGACCGCGGTTCCTTTTACCAAAACCATGGCTCCATTGTTATTGCAATACAGAGGTATTGGATTAGCAATGGATGGAACCACCTGAAGTTCAAAAATGAACTTCCTCATCCAGACTGCTTCTTTTGCGGCATCATTAGCAGCAATATACTCAGCTTCCATCATGGAGTCAGTGACGGTATCTTGTTTGGAACTCTTCCAACATACCGTCCCTCCATTTAGGGTAAATACAAACCCTGAGATGGACTTACTATCATCCTTGTCGCTCTGGAAGATGGAGTCGGTAAAGCCCTCCATTTGGAGATCTCCGTTACCATACACCAAGAACATTTCTTTAGTTCTTCTCAAGTACTTTAGAATGTTCTTCACAGCAGTCCAGTGTTTCTTCCCTGGATTGGATTGATACCTGCTTACTGCACTCAGTGCATAAGCTACATCTGGGCGAGTACACAACATCGCATACATTATAGATCCTACCGCCGAAGCGTAGGGTATAATGCTCATGCGAGCCCTCTCCTCATCAGTCTTTGGAGATATCTCTTTGGAGAGGGTGATCCCGTGACAAGCTGGTAAATTACCCCGCTTGGAATCTTCCATACTAAATCTTTTTAGTATGGTGTCTATGTATCTCGATTGGGACAATCCTAATAATTTCTTAAATCTATCTCTATAGATCTTGATTCCCAGAATGTACGGGGCATCACCCAGGTCTTTCATGAAGAACCTCTGCGATAAGAATAGTTTGACCGATTGTAGCATACGAATATCATTTCCTATTAAGAGAATGCCGTCCACGTACAATACGAGGAATGTAACAGTACTCTCTATAATCCTTTTATAAATACATGGTTCATCTACATTTTTGATAAAACCAAACTCTTTGATTGTATCATCAAAGCAAATGTTCCAACTCCGTGATGCCTACTTTAATCCATAGATGGATTTAAGCAACCTGCATACTTTTCCGCTGCTCCCACTATCAATGAAGCCTTTTGGCCGATCCATAAAAATGCATTCTTCTAAATCAACATTTAGAAATGCCGTTTTAACCAGATCTTATAGTCATAGTGAGCAGCTATAGCAAGCAAGATCCGAATGCATTTGAACATCGCGACTGGTGAAAAGGTTTCATCATAGTCCAAGCCTGGTCTTTGATGAAATTCTTTTGCGACTAGCCTAGCTTTATAGGTCTCCACCCGACCATCCACACCGATCTTTCTCTTAAAGATCCATTTGCACCCTATGAGTTTTACTCCAGAAGGTGCAACCTCCAAAGTCCACACTTTATTGGTGTGCATGGATTCTATTTCAGATCTCATGGCATCCAGCCACTTCACTGAGTCACCACTCGTGATAGCTTGCTGAAAACTAGTAGGGTCATCATCATCCATGATGCAATCTTCTCTATCACCATCAATTAGATAACCGTAGTATCTATCAGGTGGGCGAGAAGTCCTACTAGATCTACGGAGTGGTTGAGATTCATCAGGTTCTATTGAAACCTCAGGTTCAACCAAATCATCAGTAGTGAGTGTTTGTAAGACCTTAGTGGTGTTTTTACTGACCAAGACCTGGGTCCAAGTCTTCTCGTGAAGTATCCCATCATATGATATCCGGATGACGTCGAATTTTTCGATCGATTCATCAAAGTCCCATAATTTCCCGAGAGCTCAACACTCATGTACAGTTTAATAATATCCAGTACATGCCACAGTACCTATGAACCAGCCGTAGAAGGGCAAACCCAAGCCTCACTAATGGCACCGCGGGACTGCCGCCAACATTAAGGTTCAAAAGCGTTCGCATGGTCATTATGTCGAGTTAGGGTTTTATTCTTCTAGAGGGTCCACAGAATTACTTGCATGTTTTTCCGAATACTTTAAACTTGGAAGAAAATGGGTTTCTGACATTCGTTCGTTTCCATCGACTCATCATCGTACCTGCGTGAAGTCTTCTCTAGCTGGAATCCATCAATCTGATGACCTCGCATCGGGGTATGCAACTAACCACATGCCCTAGTCGTTCCTCCATGGGTGACTAGCGATCTTCTACCATATCTCTACTTGCAACTCATGCTGCAATAGCTTCAAATATCTGGAGAGATATCTTGTCAGTCGCCGCAACAACTGAATCATTCGTCTGCACGCTGAACAGTGCCTCAATCATCAAGAATAATCGGTGCATTGACGGTCATCACATTCTGGCTGGCCTCTAGCGGTAGCCCGATCCTCTGGTGCTAATCTGCACGTTCGAGAAATTTTTGTAAAAGCAATTCATCAAACGCTCATGGCGCGAAAAACACAATAAAACGACACCCCTATGCAATCGTGTGTCACCGGAATCACGCCCTGGTCAGTCCTCGTCCGTGACAAGCTCGTGCTGACTATAACCCTAGCTGCAGTTCTCTCTGCCAATGCAATCGTGGTAGCAAAACCATAAACCGATATCAATGAGGATAGATCATAGGAATGAATATAATACTGTGCAAGGAAATGTACATCTTAAGGCTTCTTAAGTGGAGTAGCGTATCGTAAGTATGCCGCGGAACATACACACGGTACGTCACTCTACTTAAGTCACCTACTCCATCAACCAAGGTCAACCTACGCGACGAAAGTTCGGGTCTAATACCCCCTCGACCAAGTCTAAGTTCCATAAGGTCAAGCCTAGGTTCCGAATAAATATACACTCTAGACTCCGCATAGTCAAACATAGACTTGAACCAAGGTTAAACCTAGCGCTCTGATACCAACTTTGTCACGACCTGAAATGGCACGTGACTGGCACTTGAATCATATGAAGTCTATAGGACCCCATCTAATTCAAGTAAGCCAAAATCCCAGAAATCTAAACCATTTAAAAGAAGAGAAGGAAAACTTGTTTTTAATAAAAAGTGGTATTAAACATTTTTAAAACAACATCATATTTTCCCGAAAATTTCGGCAGAGTCTCCTTTGTAAAAACTGGCCCTAAACGGGTACAAACATGAATAATACACATAATGAATAAAGGCATCCCCAAACGGGAGCTAGCTCTTCGCCAATTGGTGGTCACAACCACGCAAGCAATATAATATACAACGCCGAAGGACGAGGATCAAAACTCAAAAGGAAAACCAATATCATCAAGAAAACCATAATAATACAAGCGCGACTCTAAGGTCGAAAGAATATACACTGGTCTTCTAAGTCTAATAATAATACAAGTCTGGTTGATGGAGTTACTAGATACAACTGAAATAAATAAATGTACAATGGTGGTCACGATACGAGTGAACCCACCTACCAAAGCAATCACCTGGAAAGAAGCAGTGTGCCAGCAAAGCCGCCAAGAAAACCTGTACGGCAAAACCTGCAAGAAACTGTGGCACAACGGGAGTAAGTTGCCAATGTAGGGTTACTAGACACTGTCACAAGGTTCTATAAGGAATCAACCATGCCCGATTCAAAATTTAGACATGCCGAACAACCCTAACCAAGATCTTAGACTAGAGATTAGGTGAAACAAATAGCAAGTAAACAACTTTACTTCTAAGAGTTAGGGATTACAACCTTTGTAGTCCGTTCCTTCACTTCTAAAGCTCCGTGTTGAGGTCCCTTCGCTGCGATCATCGAGTATCTGAACTCTAGAGAGGCTCCACAAAAGAAAGATGCAAGCTTGCTTTCGATCTTCGATAACAAAGATGGTCTACCTTGAAGAAACTCAAACCCAAGCTCTTGCTTTGCTAATCAAGTATTAGCAAAGCAAACACCCTAATCTAAGTGGCAAGAATAGATGAGGATGATAAAGTAGGAATTTAGCTCTCATTTGTTTTCAATTTCTCACTCATTTTCATCACTTTGCAAAAAGCTAGAAAGGTTTTTCAAGAGAAAGAAGAAGAAGAATCTATTTGTGATGAATAATGAAAAGTGTGTGAGGTTAGAAATGCAACCATGGATTAAGAATGAAAACTTAACCCATGTAGAGAATTAACCATGGTTAAAGGTTGGGTTGGGTCAAACAAATATCTACAAAAAATATCAACACATAATATCTTTGCAAGAAACAAAACAAAAGCTTTTAGAAGCTTCTAGAAAAGATTAACCCAAATCAAACCCTAACCATGTTTAATCTCCACTAATCATGTTGCATTTATAACCATAACATGTTACAATATTATATATCACATATACAATATTTATTGTAACAAAATAAAATAATACAATTAACATATATCACATATATATCAATGTATTACCCGAGTGAGAAAAAGAATCTTTAAGTGAGCTTATATTAGTTAATATAATTTAATATATCAAATATATAATTATACATTAAATTATCAAATCAACACTTGATCCGATAATCCGGCTGTTTCATAAATAACCGACTAATATAATATGTATCAGTTCATCGAATCAACACTTGATCCGATGACCCGGCTTTATCACATATACCCGGCCGATGTCTCATATCGCGAGAATCTAATACGTTATCGCATACACGTATTATTCTCGGTCCCGCACATATCACATATGTGCTCCTACTCCGTTTTGCCTGAGCCAAGAAACCTCTGTGTAGGACTCTAAAGAATCGTCAATATGCCGGCAATAGGTGATGATCATATCAAACACCCACAAGCTGCAAGCGGTCAGCTAAACGTAACATCCACCCAGGTATTGAGCGATCAGAAGATCAACAAGAAAGCATGTACATTCTCCTGCGAATCCAATCAGTAACACTCCCGTACAGTCCGGTCTCTTCATCTGATATGTCGCATATCTCGCCTAGGGGTGGTAAACGTCAGACCCCAGTAGCTTGATAAGTCGTGTCGATATGAGGTCTATAATAGTTTGAGAAACTACTGATAACACTTACCAGTAAATCTCAGCAACCCTGGCCAGGGATTTCCAGTTATAGCCAATCGAACACAGCGCAACATCAACTCCCTATACCGGGAGAGACGAAACCCCTCCTATCGCTCATTGCCTCCATGTGATTCGGGACTGTACCCAAAAGAAACCTTTTTGCACGCACTCTTGGACGTGGTATGATGGAAATCAAAGCACAGTGGGAATCAAACAAGACTCTATGACGATCTCGGGTCTACAGACTAACCTGTACCAGTGTCACCAGAGAACTGCCATCTGACGTGAGGTATAATACCATCTGGGAGTTCGGCGAGTCCGTCCAGTGTACCCAGTCTCCACTGAGCACCCGTATACCTTCTCTGATGTCAAACACCAATGGATATGGGATCATCCATCGCCCATCATATGGGTCAAGAAGCGCATACGCTAGTCTACTCTGGAGTATCGATGCCCTGTCTCGGTACTCTCTCGACTAGGAACATTTGAAAGATGTACTTGGCGACTACACTGTCCCCACTAGTATGATCCGCATCATAGTCCTGGTAGTCAAGTACTCATCCTAAGGGCTTTATCAACATGTAACATAGAGACAATCAGAGTACATGTTAAGATAAAGAGCAACCAGATAGCATACTATCATGTCGAGCAAGAAAGTCCTCCCTATATATGTCCAAGCATCCACTACAATATATATCGTATGTATAGTAATGGCCTCTAGGGCATATATATAACTAACAATCTCCCACTTACACTAGGGTCATCTGTTGTGGTATCGCATACCCAACAATCAGCTGTGGTTGAAGTATCTCATACTCAACCATCCCATAAAAGTATCTACTGGGAAATAGGCCTTTGTGAGTGGATCTGCGCTGTTGTCCTCTGTGTCTACTCTCCTAACCTCGATCTCCCTGGAGATCAACCATCTCCATGATCAGGTGATACTGCCTAAGAATTATATCTGGATTTCTGATGGGACGGGGGTTCCTAGGCCAAAACCATAACTCCATTGTCACACAATGGTTGGAACGAAATTCATCTCATGAACTTATATATATCCAGACTGCCTCTTTGGTAGCATCCTTGGTAACGATGTATCTTGCCTTTAATCGTCTAGTAAGTCACGGTATCTAGCTTGGAACTCTTCCAACATACCGTCCCTCCACTGAGGGTAAAGACAATGCATGCGACTGACATTCAGTCGTCCTTATCACCCTGGAACCTTTTCCAGTGATTCTCCCTAGGATCGATTGATACCATCTCACTACAACTAGTAAGAATCCTAACATCCAATTACATCTATCTCATAGATCAAAACCCAGGATTTAGGAGGTATCACTTTGATCCTTTATGGAGAATCCTTGTGATAAGCGGAGATTGACCGAGCGTAGCATTGAAAACTCCTTCCCTATCAAGAGTATGTCATCCACGTACAATACGAGGATCACCACCATACTCCCTACTACCTTTTTGTATATACAAGGTTCATCTACCATTTTGATGAAGTCAAACTCTTTGACTACCACATCAAAACAGATGTTCCAACTCCGCGATGCCTGCTTTATCCCATAAAGCAACTTGCACACGTTTTCGCTGCTCCCATTGTCTACGAAGCCCTCTGGCTGTGTACTTATAGACGCTCTCTTCTAAATCAACATTTAGAAAAGCTGTCATGACACCCAACCGCCAGAAATCGTAGTCATGGTATGTAGCAATGGCAAGTAGGATCTGGATGGACTTAAGCATGGCTTTGAAAGTCTCAACTTTTCCATGTACACCAAGTAATCTTCTCAAGATATATTTGCTCCTGATGGGGATTTAACCCTTCAGATGAAGCAACCAAAGTCCATACTTTGTTGGTGTATAAGGATTCCATCTCAGATCGCTAAGCATCCAGCCATTCTTACAGAGTCCCACTCCTGATGGCCTGCTCGAAACTAGTTGGGTCATCATCTCATGATGCAATCCTCGCTCCCACTGTCATAGAGAAAACTGAAGTATCTCTCAGGTGGGTGAGGAACCCTATTAGATCGGCGGAGAGGCTGAGGTTCATTGGAAACAATTTAATCTTTTGGTTCTACCAAATCATCAGCTGCAGTTTGTATAGCTGGAACTCTTTCCGGTTCTACCTCATGACCACTAATTTCTTCACAAGAAATTCCCTTTCACAAAGGTGGCATGCTGAGAAACAAAACATCTTTTGTTCCTCGGTTTGGTAGAAGATATTCCTTTGCGAATGCTTGGGTTATCCAATAAACTTCTACAGAACTGACTTTGCCTCGAGCTTGTCCGGATTATGCTTTTAGACATAGGATGGACAACCCCAAATCTTAACATACTTAAGATATGGGCTCTTCCCATTCCATATCACATATGAAGTGGTAGGCACCTGATTTGATTGGAACCCTATTTAATAGGTATGCAACTTCTCAAGTGCATAACTCCCAAAAGGAAATAGGAAACTCAGTAGTACTCATCATAGAGCGCACCATATCTAATAGGGTGTGATTGCTCCGCCCCGATACACCGACGTGCTATGGTGTATACGGAGGAGTGATGATGAGAGAGAATCTCATTCTCCTTTAGAATAGTCCAGGAATCTCCGTGCTCAAGTATTCTCCTCCTTGATCTCATCAAAGGACATAATACTATATCCGTTTTGGTTCTCTACTTCTAATTCATATTTATTGAATTTCTTAAAAGGTTCAGACTTGTGTTTCAACAGGAACACATGTGCGAATCTTGAGAGACCATCAGTGAATATAATGAAGTACAAAGAACCAGTCCTGGCATGTGTAGACAGGGGACCTTACATACATCATCATGTATCAATCCCAAGAGTTCACTAACTCTTTCTCTGTTTACAATAAACAGAGCTGTGGTCATCTTATCTTTGTGACATGACGGCAAGTTTCACAAGATGTAAATTCAAACTAATTTAAATATGCATCTAAATGTAACTTCAGCTAGTCGGGTCACATTGATATGACCTAGTCTACAATGCCTCAAGAAGGATTTGTTCATTTCTGAACTCTTCTTTTTGTGTGTGCTCTATACGTTAAAAACTGTGGTTTGATTTAGAACGTCTATGCTTTTTGATAACGTGCCTGAACCGATCAACTCTTGATATAGGAAATGTTCAAAACATTATCCAACAATACAAAATTATATCCTTCTTTATTAAATAAAAATACTGATATGATGTTGTATATCAGGTTCGGTATCTAATAACATTCGT
The DNA here is from genome assembly GCA_030015575.1 of Agapanthus africanus. Taxonomy (NCBI): domain Eukaryota; kingdom Viridiplantae; phylum Streptophyta; class Magnoliopsida; order Asparagales; family Amaryllidaceae; genus Agapanthus; species Agapanthus africanus. The sequence continues at coordinate 664,116,326 of CM057341.1, forward strand.
TCTGAATCAATGTATTCTGGTAATACAGGGTGATAACTGCCAACAGATTTGGCTTGCAACAATTGCATCGTTTCCAACTCTTGAAACTTATCACCCGTTCTCAGTTCTCTACCTATCTGTAGCCCATGTAACAGATTACATATCTGGGATCCTGATCCGGTATCTCAAACCTAGGACGTAAAGGAAACTGAGAAACAGTTCTCTGTAATGAACACACCCGAAGAAGATGCATCAGCATGCACTTTCTTAATTTGGGCGGCACGGGAATTCTGGTAATCCCCAATTTCCTGCTCTGTCTTATAACATTTATAAGTTGGAGCGGGACCAATGTTCCCTAGCGCAGTATAACAAGCGGGTTCGGTCAATACATCCGTATTATTATCTTGATTAAGGTTTGATATGGTCTCTACCTGGAGAGAGAGAGAAGAAAACACTCAGCGTATGCTCTTGCAAGATTAGATTGGTTATTTAATATATCTAATCAGGATGTCTCCCACTGTTTTAGTCAAATCTTCCTTCAAACCTAAAAGGAAAGACTAGCCGGGATTAATTACACGCTACAAGTTCGCCAATCTTTCAGCCAGGCCAGTGCCGGTACTTTGAGGGAGGCTACCCGTGCTTTCGCACGGACCTAATTAAAATAAACCTTGTTTTCCCAAGGGCGTAACCCCGTTGACACCTTTCTAGACACCTACTTGATCGGCTAATTGTAATGTGTAAAATTCTCCCAGGAGTAACTCTTACTCGCAGCGGGTATCGGGATCCAACTATCTCATAGAATGTATGCAATCTCATTGCAAATTTCAACACTTGAAATTCCCAATAATATATTGCCCCTGGTGACTTATGACCTTAACTATGGTCAACAAATCATAAGCACTAGTCAAGTTCTACCCGTCATTTCTTGATTAATTAGACCCACCCACATGACCCTTAACTAAGGTCAACAAAGTCACATGACTGTCCTAACTAATCGCATCATATGCTATATAGAAAGACATCACTTAGCTACCGTACACTGCGCCTTAACTAAGGTCAACAAACACAGCACGAATACTAAGTACTCTACTTCCTAAAATGACGGAGGGTTACGACAGGTTTTTAAGAAAACCTTTTGCGTAATGAACTTGATATCGTTGTAGAATCGAGTGAATTTAAATGGAGTGTTTTTTAGGCTTTTACTAGTTTTGCTAAAGAGGTCACTCCCGGTGAAGGGATCGTCGGCTCTTTCCTCATCGAATAAGGTGCAGGATATTTCACAAATACCACTATGCAAAGCAAAAACTATAGAAGCAATCAAAAGACAAACCGAGTATACAGCATCTGCTAGTTTCGCTAAAGATGTCACTCCCGGTGAAGCGATCTCGGTTCTTTCCTTATCGAATAAGGTGCTGGATGTTCTATAAGGAACACCGCTATGCAAATCAAAAACTAAAGCTACCAGTTTTTAAACAAGTTTCTACAATATCTTTAGGTTTCTTTTATTTCATTAATCTCATTAATGAAGTCCTATTTTAATTATGCTTCACAAGCATCAGATTTGAAACGAAATCAGCAATATATAATATATATCTCATATATATAATATAAATATTCGTCTCAGGCAGTAATATGATCTCATCACAGAACATTACAGCAGAAGAACACATATGAAATATTGGATATATTAGGACGTCCGTGTTTTAATACGAGCCTGTATAAAACACGGATTCCACGGTCGCGATGAATAGCCAAACCCACATCCCTAGACCCCTACGAGAGCGGCAAGTAAGGCTGCCAATTCTAGAGTTAGGAGACCCGGTCTCAACTCCTCGAGATGGTCTCCCACTGAACCCTAGAACCCAGTTACTTGTGCTTCCAGCCTTGGGTCTATCCTAATGTGGAAAAGTAAATAATATACAATGGTGACATCATCCTCAGCCCGGAAGTGCCCCAATAAAAGAATATTACATACAAATGAATTTTACATGAATGAAAAAGAAAAACTCTCATCTCACATAAAACCCCCGGCTGTCCAAAACACGACGATCCAATATAACATATCACAGCAACACATAACATCACATATCATCAACATAAGTAAATATGCGTATCCCAATTGTCGTTGATGTATAGCAACGAAACCGGCGATACACCACATATTACACTTACGGTCGCAGAAAAGAAAGTGTAAAACTACAACAGTTGAAATCCGCAACCTCCTTAGATATCGCATGCCTAACCAAATGAATTCCTTAGACATCACATGCCTAACAATTATAAACCCCGCATTTTAATCTCAATATCGAAAACTCTTTTCAATATCTGGTCGGGCAATTCAACAAGATTCCCGATATCCCGATCGAATGCTCGTCGAAAACTTTAGTAGACGGCCGCACCCCCGATGCCGTCGACGAAGTGCACTAAGGTGGAACACCGCTGCCGCGAGCACACGAACGGATGCTTTTGGCGACGGGGTTCTCCTACAATCACTTGGTCGGAGTTATGGGGCATGGCTATCTATTAAGTTTCCCGGCGAGTATCCGCGTACGCTACGTGATTGCGACGGACTTTTGATCGCATCAAAATCCCGTGGCAACCGATCATCTGAGATTAAACTGCTAGATTTATAACATTCAAATTAGTTATCTCATAATTACGTGTGGATTCCAAATATTGTATCATAATCCAGATAAATAGACAATGTTAAATTTTCCGATCGAATAAACAAACACCCAAAATTTCCCAAATGGCTCAACACTTGAGCGGAGTTTAAAAGCATCCATCACATACCACAGTACCAATGGTCCAGCCGTAGAAGGGTCAAACCAACGCCTCACATGTGGCAACGCCGTACTGCCCCAAACCCTAAGGTTTAGAGACGGTTCAGACGGTCATATAATCGAGTTAAGGTTTGTGTTCTTCTAGAGGGTCCACCGCGTTACTTGCACGACTTTGAACGTTCTTTAACTAAGGAAAAATCCAACACTTGGAAATTTTTCGACAGGGGAAAAAGTGAGTTATTGATATCCGTTCGAACTTTTTAACACGTTTTAAATTACCCGGAAAAACTTAAACGAAGTTAAACTTTCCGATCGAACCAACGAATACAAAAGATCTCCAGAGAACTCAACACTTGAGTAGAATTAAAAATTCCCAGAAGCATGCAAAATTAACCAAGAATAAACCCAAGAAGTATTATCCCATGATAACCTAAGATGGCCGCGGAACCGCCACCAAACCCATGGTTTGGCCGCGGAACCGCCGCCAAACCCATGGTTTGGCCGCGGTTCCGCGGTCTCTTGAAGGGTTCATGGGACCGTACTTCACAGTAATTCTTAGAATTCCCTACTTATTTTTCTGAGTATTTTTAATATGAAAAAAACAATATTTTTAAAAATTTCCAGAGAAGGGGTAAGTCGCGACGTTTCGGGGTTCGATAGGACTTTAAATTTCGTCTAGACTTCGCCTAAAGCTCTAGCTTGGTTTTGCTACCACTGTAGGGTTACTAGGCACTGTCACAAGGTTCTACAAGACATTAACCATGCCCGATTCAAAATTTAGACGTGCCGAACAACCCTAACCAAGATCTTAGACTAGAGATTAGGTGAAACAAATAGCAAGTAAACAACTTTACTTCTAAGAGTTAGGGATTACAACATTTATAGTCCATTCTTTCACTTCTAAAGCTCCGTGTTGAGGTCCCTTCGCTGCGATCATCGAGTATCTGGACTCTAGAGAGGTTCCACAAAAGAAAGATGCAAGCTTGCTTCCGATCTTCGATAATAAGGATGATCTACCTTGAAGAAACTCAAACCCAAGCTCTTGCTTTGCTAATCAAGTATTAGCAAAGCAAACACCCTAATCTAAGTGGCAAGAATAGATGAGGATGATAAAGTAGGAATTTAGCTCTCATTTGTTTTCAATTTCTCACTCATTTTTATCACTTTGCAAAAAGCTAGAAAGCTTTTTCAAGAGAAAGAAGAAGAGGAATCTATTTATGATGAATAATGAAAAATGTGTGAGGTTAGAAATGCAACCATGGGTTAAGAATGAAAACTTAACCCATGTAGAGAATTAACCATGGTTAAAGGGTTGGGTTGGGTTAAACAAATATCTACAAAAATATCAACACATAATATCTTTGCAAAAAATAAAACAAAAGCTTCTAGAAGCTTCTAGAAAAGATTAACCCAAATAAAACCCTAACCATGTTTAATCTCCACTAATCATGTTGCATTTATGACCATAACATGTTATAATATTATATATCGCATATACAATATTTATTGTAACAAAATAAAATAATACAATTAACACATATCACATATATATCAATGTATTACCCGGGTGAGAAAAAGAATCTTTAAGTGAGCTTATATTAGTTAATGTAATTTAATATATCAAATATATAATTATACATTAAATTATCAAATCAACACTTGATCCGATAATCCGTCTATTTCATAAATAACCGACTAATATAATCTGTATCAGTTCATCGAATCAACACTTGATCCGATGACCCGGCCATATCACATATACCCGGCCGATATCTCATATCGCGAGAATCTAATACGGTATCGCATACACGTATTATTCACGGTCCCGCACATATCACATATGTGCTCCTACTCCGTTTTTCCTGAGCCAAGAAACCTCTGTGTAGGACTCTAAAGAATCGTCAATACGTCGACAGTAAGTGATGATCATATCAAACACCCACAAGCTGCAAGCGGTCAGCTAAACGTAACAACCATCCAGGTATTGAGCGATCAGAAGATCAACAAGCAATCCTGTACATTCTCCTGCGAATCCAATCAGTAACACTCCCGTACAGTCCAGTCTCTTCGGCTGATATGTCGCATATCTCGCCTAGGGATGGTAAACGTCAGACCCCAGTAGCTTGATAAGTCGTGTCGATATGAAGTGTATAACAGTTCGAGAAACTACTGATAACACTTACCAGTAAATCTCAGTAACCCTGGCCAGAGATTTCCAGTTATAGCCAATCGAACACAGCGCAACATCAACTCCCTATACCGGGAGAGAAGAAACCCCTCCTATCGCTCATTGCCTCCATGTGATTCGGGACTGTACCCAAAAGCCACATTTTTGCACGCCCTCTTGGACATGGTATGATGGAAATCAAAGCACAGTGGGAATCACACAAGACTCTATGACGATCTCGGGTCTACAGATGTCACCAGAGAACTGCCATCTAACGTGAGGTATAATACCATCTGGGAGTTCTCGGCGAGTCCGTCCAGTGTACCCAGTCTCCACTGAGCACCCGTATACCTTCTCTGATGTCAAACACCAATGGATATGGGATCATCCATCGCCCATCATATGGGTCAAGAAGCGCATACGCTAGTCTACTCTGGAGTATCGATGCCCTGTCTCGGTACTCCCTCGACTAGGAACATTTGAAAGATGTACTTGGCGACTACACTGTCCCCACTAGTATGATCCGCATCATAGTCCTGGTAGTCAAGTACTCATCCTAAGGGCTTTATCAACATGTAACATAGAGACAATCAGAGTACATGTTAAGATAAAGAGCAACCAGATAGCATACTATCATGTCGAGCAAGAAAGTCCTCCCTATATATGTCCAAGCATCCGCTACAATATACATCGTATGTACAGTAATGGCCTCTAGAGCATACATATAACTAACAGCCAACTCGTGAGTAGAAAATATCGCTGAGCAGAAATCGCATGTATGACTCAGTCCTAGGTCATACGATAATAATATTCTCAACATCCATGTGTGTGTGTGTGTGCGTGTGTATACATACTCACATACATACATACATACATACATACATACATATCCCCATATACGCACAAGTAGAACAGATGTATGCGTATGTGTGCGTGAGTGTAAACATTATTCTAGGGTTCGCGACTAAAATAAACTAACGACACTATCATCCAATTATACTAAAATTTAACCCATGATCTCCTAAGATCTTACTTGTTAACTATCCATGTTTCACATAACACAAATTCATATATAAATATAATATATCATAGGCTACACTACGAACTGCGGGGGTGCTATACGCCATCCACCCAACTTTCCCTGTAGATATATCTACTCACCTGATCCTTACTTGCCGAAGTCGATGTCGACACGCTCTTGCTTGTCGTCCCAAAGTTCACGCGGAGGTACCTACATATCATAACATATCGTGCCGCATTAAAATCCAATTCAAAACCAAAACGACACACGAATCGTACATAGGTTAAAACCTATGGCCTACGCATGCAAGAAAGGCCCAACAAATCCTCGATGTCGATGTACAAACGTCAAACCATCGAGTTAAAATCCAGATACCAAAACTCAAGCTAAAACGAAGTCGCAAAATAAAGCAGCAACTCAAGAAAATATCTCTAGATTTTACCCTAGGTTGAATTAGCCAATTTTGCACATGTGGAAGGTCTAGTTTACTGAAGATAAAGCCCTGGACCAAGCACAAACCAAAATGGAAGTAACCAGGCCGCAAATTGCGGCCATAAAGGATATATTTGCGGCCAAGATGAAGGGGTTGAGGCTCGGGTCTCTATGGTAGCTTCCAGGTTTCCTGCACGACTCACAGTAATCGCTGAAAATTTTTCAGGTGCCCCGGGTCATAGCAGATCTCTAAAGCACATCACCAAAGTCAACAAAATCCCATATCGGGGTTTCTAAGTTTGGGGTTTGGGGTTCTAGTCTCTGTTTTAGTTCAAAATTCTAACACTAAAGGGGTTGTATGGCCTCTACTAATCTCAATTTACACTTCACAACTCATAAAATCTCCTAGCATCTTCTTGGAATTTTCAAAGTTCACAAAACTACACTAAATGGATTCTAAACTAGTATGGATGCTAAAATAAACCAAACACTACACTAATGGTAAAGGAATTACCTCATTTGGCAACTTAAGAAAATTCTTGAGTTTCCACAAGTCTCCAAAATCCAATTTTTCTTGGTCCATCATGCTTGTAGTGAGCTTGTGCATGTTTTTAGTGAAGAGGGTGAAGTGTTTTGATGTATTTTTGGTGTTGTTATGAGGGGTTGAGGTGGTGGAGAGAGGAGGGCAGTCATGGGGTTGAGAGGGAGAGAGAATGATGAAGATAAAATGCAGGGAATGTAGGAATGGGACTAAGGTCAAAGACCCCTCACCTCTCTCTCTCTCTTCTCTCTCATGCCCATACTTCTTTCTTTATTCATCTTCCTTTTCTTTTCTTTTCTTCTCATTTAAAACCAAACCATGCTTGAAAATAAAGAAAGAAGCCAGAGTAGAAAAATGTAACAATGTGTAATATGACATGGTGCATATCATGTGCACAAATCAAGTTTAATGCACGATCAGTGATATTTAATCGTGATTAGCATAAAAATGGAATATAATTAATCATAAAGAATTTATAATTTGCTTAAATCATATAAAACACCCTCATTTCAGTAATTCCTATAATTTTTCAAATATTTCCCCAATTTATCGGTACTTAATCGCATTATCAAAATATCCATAATATTTATTATTTAACTATATAAATTCCCAAAAATAATATTTTATTTTTCTGAAATGTTACACCTTACATGGTTTCATCGTTCAAAACATTTTTTTTATTTCAAAAGGCAAGTTTTCCAGGTTTTTGCTTTTCAGATGTCTGCTCGTTATGCTTTAGATGCCTGGTCTTTGTAGCCTTTAAAATATCAGAAAGTGTGCAGATTTACAGACGTCTGAAGGTCATTTTTGGCAGACGTCTGAAATTTTTTTAATACTGCATGTTTTTGAACGACAGACGTCTGCCGGTTGAATTTCAGACGTTTAAGGTGCGCTCTGTCTTTTGGAGACCCCTTATCAGACGTCCAAAATCATTTTGGACAGACGTTTGAAAGGCTTTTAATACTGCATGTTTTGAACATCAGACGTCTGCATATTGAACTTCAGACGTCTATGGTGTGCTCTGTCCTTTGGAGGCCCCTTACCAGACGTCTGCAGTTGATCGTGGCAGACATATGAAGCTTTATTTTTGACGAAAATCTTTCTTGTTCGGACATCTGCCTATTTACTCTTCAGACGTCTACCTCGCAAAACTTTTCAAAAAAATTACCGTTACCGTGGATTAAATATTCCAACAGATCTATTTTTTAAGGGAGTAGACGTCTGGCCCGTTGACTTTCAGACATCTGCCTCTTCTGTCAAAACCGCATTTAATTCTTTTTTCTTGGTTTTTGTGTAGGGCTATAAAAGGGTGTTTTGGTGAGAATTTATTGGCATATATTAACTGAGTATTTCATTGAAGTTTTTCATCTTCCTCACCAAACAAAATACACAAAATCTTGAGCTCTTATTTGCAAATCTCATACTCATTGAAGTATATCTAGAGGATTGTTTGTAAAACTCTTGAGAGAGTAATTTGGATTGTAATTTTCCTTCTTTTTCTTTTGTATGAGGTCTCTTTAGTGTGAGAGAGCCTTTGTAAGAAGGAAGAACTTGTTGAGAAGCAAGTCGCTCGTGTGTCAAGTGACGTGGTGTAAAGAATTGCAAGTGTGCAACGTGCTTGTCTCATCGAAGACGTGAATAAGTGGAATGGGCTCATATGTCTAAAAAAAGTGGACTAGGGGATCTCCCGAACCACTCTAAAACTCTTGTATTTGCAATTGTTTTTCTGTCTCTCTCATTATATTACTTGCTATTTAAGTGCTTGTTTATTTGCTTGCAAGTAGATTTTTAATTTCAAAAGAAAACGAAGTCCAAGGAGCGTAGAACTTTCATCATGAGCACAACGTCTATACTTCATAAACACTCCAAACCGGTGTGATATACATTGGAAGAGCTGGAAAGATCCGAAACGGTGTGATAGACACCTACGAAACAGAATAATCCCATCGCTAACCGGTGTGACATACACAGATGAAGCATGAAAGACCCCATCACATGCCGGTGTGACATACACCGAAGTAGCAGAAAAGGTCCCACAATCGCAAACCAGTCTGACATACGCAGGAGAAGCCAACAAGGTCCTCCATCGATCAAGTCCTACGCAAAGCCGGTGCGACATGCACCACTGAAGCTAATCCGTTCTAGTCCCATCAACCAGCGTGGCGAAAACTATGAAGCCTCATTCGTCCCATTAACATCATTTCCAAATGCGTGTCCAAAACCGGTTACATTAGGTTTTAAATTCGAAATCCTAACTCAAAACCCCGAGTTGATAAACCCTCCTTATTTTTTAGCTTACAATATTTTATTGTGAAAAGTCTCGAGAATAGAGAATATTTTTTTCATGATTTTTCTTTAATCGAAACTAGAGCATTAATACAGCAGAGATGGATCAAGCAAATTATGGTCTGATTTCATAAGAGTGGGCCTTGAGGGCTAGTACCAATGGCCCACATCGTTCTGAATACTCTTTTTATAAAAGGAAAAAGTAGTTAGTCCCTTACTAAAACAAATTATTTAAAACAGTAAAAATGTACATATTCTACAGGATAAATAAAAGAGTGGAGTGAGTGCAAAAGGGCTGGATGTTGGCCTTTGTAGGAGTACAAGGTAAAGAGTGAAGAACGATAAGCGGATCCTAATTAGTCATCCGTTACTTACCATGTATTCAAAATGTCGACAAAGTCCCACTACACAAACTTACAAGCCACTCGAAACTCCAAAATAATAGATAATAAGTTGTCAAATGGCCCAGCTATTTCGGGAGTTGTCTAAAAATCCCTGTAATTTTCGAAACTGTTAGAAAATGCCTATTGATCAAAATCTTTGTGATTAAACCCATGGGTTGTATTTCATTTAGACTTTGTATTCCCTCAACTGCTGGGATATTACAGGCAACTGCTTAGATATTACATGCAACTTGTATGCATGGAGTTTTGATTGGGGCCAGGGTTTTTTAACAAGAGCAAAAGACCTAGGAGATTTTACACAAGTTTGAAACGGACTGGGGGCTTTTTGACAATTTACCCTAAAGTTTTAGTGAAAACCTTATCCATCTTTTATCTTGAATCTTAAAATTTCAAAAGTTGTGTCAAGGATTGGTTGATATATTCTTGCATTTCGTCATACTTCTTTAGGGCTGAAAATTAGATATTTTAAATGTGATTTTTTTTTAATTTTGTTTTACTAACGCACTCATAATAATTTGAATGATGACGACCCATAAAAATTTGAATGTGAGTGAATCTGGTTAAATGAATTTTAAATTGAAAGTAAATTCTCCACTTGTTTCTCCATCTTATATGCTCCCTCTGTTTCACAATATATTTTTTGTATCTTTTCTCAAATTACTTGTCTTTTTGAAATATCAAAAAAAATGTATGTTCTACTCTACATTTATAAAAGTCTTCATTGATTCTCTTGAACTCGAATAAAATTCATGATGGCCTATGAAACTTAGATGTGCGCCCGCAACAATTTTTCTGACTAGATTTGAAACTCCATTATTCAAGTTCAAGAGAATCAATGAAGACTATTATAAATTTTAGTTTGGGATCCCACATTTATGATATTTTAGATTTTAGAAAATCTATAATCATGTACAAGAGAAAAACAAAGAGGACAGTAAAATCTTAAAACCAATTACGCACAGGGCAAAACATTTACAACAGTGAAAATTGATTTCTCAATTCTATCTATAAAACTTTTGTGTTAACTAAAAGTTCAAAATAAGTATAAATATGTCATTGCAAATCCTCTTTGTATGTGAGGGTATTGAAATAATATGATTTAATTTGAGAGAAAAACACCAAAGTGGCAATACTAAGAAAACATTGTGAGTCAAGTCCATTCACAAATCCATTCAAAGAGCTGAGAAAATTACGGATCAAGCATCATAATTACCTAAAATTGGAGTTAAATTGCAACATAGCTAGAATTAATACAACAATTTAAATACCGAAACCGTCGCTATATATATATTTTTCCTACCAAAGACTGTCCCTAAACTTAACTAAAGTCACTGTTTGAGCTTCATCAGTAATCGCCAAAACTTTTCGACTCTTCCTGTCAGATAAAAAAACTCAAATCGCTTTCTCTCGGCTCCAACGATCGAAGCTTTCTCGAGCTTCAGAGTCCCAATAAAATGTAGTAGACCAAGGTGATGGGGAGAGCAATTAGCATCCCAAAGATAACCCTGCAATCATTAATCACAATGCATTTCGTTAATCAGTGACCTTAAAATTTTGAACTTTGTTGTATATAATATATATAAAACGTTTAATGTTTCTAACCCTGTGCTCAAAATGTCAGGATGAACATTGTATTCCTTGGCAAACACAAAGGGAACAATTCCTTGGGGCAGAGCTGCCTGTAATTTACAAATTTTTCAATAACTCAAATTTTGCATTTCGATCGTTAAATTAGTAGTAGAAAGAAGATTACCTGAACGATGGCGATATGCAAAAGAACTCCCCGCAATCCGACGGCAATGGATGCAGCCGCCATCACGGCCGGCCCTGTAATGAACCTCACCGCCATTGCGAATGACGCGATAGAGTTACCACATGCGATGATCCTCGGCTGCAATGCCATAAATAACCCTGCACCATCATCAAAATAATTAAGGCGACAGATACATCAAGGGTTTTATATGCAATTGAAGACTAAATATAACCGGCAGAGATGCATACCGAGGCTGAACATAGCCATCCCCAGCCCGGCATCGGAGAGTATCGCTATAGAACGAGCGATGATGGCAGGCATTTCAATCCCCCACCTATATATATTAAAAGCGACGATTATTTACACACTTGCAGATGGATCGATGCGGAAGAGGAAATGAAATGAAGTTACCTGAAGGAGACGAGGGACCAGATGAGACCGATGAGGCTAGAGTAGGTGTTGGGATTGCGGATGAGCTTTCTCCAGACCATGATGAGAATGAGCCTGGTCATAACACTAGCAGGCGGCATCGATCTCGACTTCATTTCACCTGTCGGGCCTTTCGGGTGGAGCTCGGCTGTTGAGTTTGATCCCAGTTTTGATAAGCTCGTCCCGTCTTTTTGCATTGTAGCGTCTACGGGCCTGTTGCGGAAGCTGAACTCATCACGGCTGTACTCATCATATGCTTCTTCGGAAATAAACATAAGCATAAGCATCATCAGTGATCATAATTAAAGGTTGAGAAGAAATCTAGAAAATGGAGTTGCGTAAACTACACTAAAATACCCTTAACCATCCCTGTTATTCACCCAACAACCTTTAAATTACAGTTAAGAAATCCCATAAAAACTAGTGAGGTTCAAGGGATTTTACTGTAATAAGTTTTTTTTAGGTATTCCAGTAAGGAGAAAACAAACTCAGAAAAGAAATATGTCTATTTACATTTGTAAGAAAACTTTTTGCATTTTTAAGTTACAGTTTCATGAACAGGCCGTAATTAGTTTCATCACTTCCTGAAATTTAGCCTAACTAAACAAAAGACGAAACAAATACTGGGTAAAAAAAATGCTACCTTTGTTAATGTGATGAGCTCCTCCTCCTCCTCCTCCTCCTCCTCCTCCATTATTCTCATTCCCAAAGTCTAGGCCTCCTCGAAACACAGGAATCCCTCCCTCGGCCGAAACAGGCGAAGCGGTGGAGCTCCACACAAACATATGCAGATCCTTCCCATTGCTCTGATCCTTCTTCCGGCCTCCGGTAACCGGCGAGGAAAACAAGCCGGTCCCCCTACAAACCCCCCCATTCTCTTCATCCGCTGCCGCATTGTTCCCGAAATTAGAGCCTCTCCCATAGACCAAATCGCTGTGATTGAAGCTCGAGCCTCGAGGCGTCGGGTTCCTCGAGGACTGCAGCGAGTAGATCTCCGCGTTGGTCAGGTTCGACGGCCTCGGCGTCATTGCCGAAACCACGCCTCCCGAGAAATTCTTGGACCTTCTGGAAAGGGCCTCGGACGTCGTCCTCGAGGAGGTGGACTTCCGGACGGTTACGTGGAGCTTCCCGTCTTCCCCTACCTCCGCCTCGGTTTGCAACGCGTCCTTCCCGTCCAGCGAAATGATGTCTGAATCGACCCGGAAGGAGACGATGGACCCGGCCGTGTTGTCGGGGAACTGATCAATGATCAGGAGCCTGGCGCCGCGGTACTCGAACAAGAAGAGCATCAATGTGTACCTGTCCACACCACACCACCCAACAAAACATCATCTCAATTTCTTCTTGTCTTAATTTGTTGCTAATCTGCTTTTTGTCGGTACATCGATCATCTCAATCGACATGCCATGAAATATATATATACATGCTCGCTCTTATATGCCATGCTATATATGTATGATTACTACTACTTTTCAAGGCATGAAAATAATGCATGCATGCATGCATGCGAAATCGGGTTACCAGATAATGCACTGCAGGACAACGATCTGAACCATGAGGGTCCCGGAGTCGGCCCCATACATGCCCTTCAGCAGCGGGATCCCCATCACAAGCGTGTTCGGCAGCGTCGACAGCGAGAACAGGGTGATGGCCCACTCCATGCCCCCGCGCGCGCTGAACCTGCACCACAGCGACAGGATGCCAAGGACCATCACCTTCTGCAGGGTGTCGGCGGCGATGAACCTTAGGTTCATGGCGTAAGGGTCGTTGGTGGAGATGAAATGGAACGAGAGGAGCGGGACGGCGAAGAGGGCCACGAAGCGGTTGATGCCGGAGCACTGGTCCGGGCTGAAGATACCCCACCACTTCACCGACCCGTACGCCAGGACCATCGCCACGTACAGCGGCACCACAGCCGTCAGCACGTGGTATAAATCCGACAATGTGATCATCTTTCCTCTCTCTCTCTCTTTCCCTTAATCACTCTTCTCTTAACTTGTCAAGCAGATCGATGTGGGCGGGCTTTATCAAGACAAGGAGAGGAAGAGTATATATATATATATATATATATATATATATATATATATATATATATAGCTAGATAGCTGTAAATTAATGATTTGGAAATTTGGGTTGAGGAATCATGGAATGGAGCAGTTGATAGCTGTAAATGTTTTTAATTATGAGAAAGGAAAAAGAAGAGGGGGGAGAGTCAAGAGAGCAGAAGAGAGAATCGGTCCATTAGGGTGATATGGAGATTTTTTGTAAGAGACACAGAGAGGAACAAAGAACAAAAGCAAGCAAGTACCTCTTCTTATTAAAGTTGTGTGTTTATATATATATATATATGTATATATATATATATATATGAGATTAATGGAGGAAAGAGGCCATAGGAGGGAATTTCCTCCCATGGCGTCGAAAAAACACCCCCTCCCTAGTTTTTTCCGACGATCGGCATCCACCAACTTCATCGTCATCATCTAAGATGTGGATACACCAAATTTCATGTGATTCTACAACTTTTTCACCGTTGATTTAGCAATGTAAAAAGTTCTATTGTCGGTAAACCGTTAATTTTGTGGCATCTTTTCTCCATTATTCTCTTCTCTCTATATATATATATAGCTTTCTTTCTTTCTTGAAATAAATTTTTTAAATTGTGATGGGTTGAGGATTTAATGGGAGACAAGAAAGAAAAGAAAGGGTTTGTTGGGGGTTAGGGGTGCTCAGCACTTTGGGTCTCAGAGTTTGTCTTTCTCTCTAGTAGAGTTGTAGGGCTGCAACAAAAGAATTGATGTGGGGAGAACATTGAGGGAATATATTTGTCCCAACAACTAATAATGTACTTTGAAATTATGAGCTTTATTTTTAAGTTTTGATGGAAGTGCAAAATCTCATTTCTAGGTTTTCCGTTTTACACTAGCAGATTCCTCCATGCCATACAATGGTATGGAAAGTTGTTCGAAAAATATTCTCTCATATGACTGATCATAATAGTAACTAAATTTATTGCCGGTAAATATGCATGCTTTACTTGAATTTTCTCCAAACAATTATAAAAATTTCTTCATTTCCCTGCAAAACAAATTATAAAAGGGTATTTTACCGACCAAATATTTTTATAAAAAATGCAATTTATCATCATTCTTCAATATGTTCTAGAAATAAATAAATGCAATTTATCGTCCTCTAAATGAATGCAATATGTACAAATATGAAATTTATCATCTTTCTTCAAACAACGGTTATCTCAAAGTCATTATGGACTCTTTTCTCATTACTTTTCATATTATGTAATTCAAATCACTGCTTTTAATATACATTTCAGAAGTATATATAACTTTTAATATATATTTCATAGCCGTATTAGTAGTCGATTTATAGAATACGGATTTTCATTTCTTATAGCTATCACTACTACAAATAGGGGTTGCCCCTACGGATTTATCCGTAGGAGCAAACCACTGCCCCCCGTAGGGGCAAGAAAATACCCTGTAGGTGCAAACGCCGTATGTACAAGTCTTAGCCTTAAACATACCCCTACGGTCAAAAACTTGCCCCTACGGAGTAATGTGTAGGTCCAGTTGTCCCTACGGATTAGGCTGTAGGGGCAAAAATTTTATTTAATTTATCTGTTTATAAAATAAATTAGGTGTCCCTACAGACGTATCTGTAGGGTCAAATAGTTGCCCCTACGGATAAGTGCGTAGGTATAAATCTGTAGGGACAAAATATCAGGTATCCTGATATTTTGTCCCTACGGATACCTGTGTAGGGGCATTTGTTTGCCCCTACGGATATATCCGTAGGGACAAGCGTAAACCCTAATACTGAGATCATAGGGGCAAAATATCAGGTATCCTGATATTTTGTCTCTACGGATAAATCTGTAAGGGTAATGTTGGGCCCTACGGATTAATCCGTACGGTCAATGTTGGGCCCTACGGATTAATCCGTAGGTACATATTATCAGTTTTTTTTTTAAAAAGGCTGCCTATTTTTTTCTCGCCCTGTGCACAATAATATATACATCATATATAAAATTAATCAGCACGCAGAACATATATCACAGTATTCATAATCACATCTCACGCATAATATACAAAAGAAATCAACAAGCAGAATATGATATCAATATAAACACCACCAATATCAATATCGTCCAAAATATAGTACAATATGTATCATATAAATAAATACATGTTTAAAATATAGGAATTAAAAAGCTACCCTAGCTCGGTCCAGCTCCACCTCTGATAAACGCCATAATCTGACGCGCCTGCTCCTCGGATATACCCTGAGTCAATAAATCATGCAATGCGGAATGTGCGGGAGTCTGAGCGGGCTGTGGAGCTGTAGGAGTGGACTGCGCAACCGCCGCCGAGGTAGTGGCTTGCAGAGCCGCGGCTGCGGGAGTTTGAGCGGGCAGTGGAGCTATAAGAGCTGTCTGCGGAACCGCAGCTGATGTAATGGCTTGCGGAGCCGCAGCCGAAGGAGATGCATGTGGAGGCTCGGCCGATGTACCCTGTCGCGTCTGGACATACGTGTGTAATAAACGAGTAAGAACTGTATATTAGTCGAGTTCGTATCATTATCAAGTTATTTCGAAACCCCAATCTATGTATACTTAGGGACTTAGGTCTCGTTTGGATATCTAGTTTGGAAAACTGTAGTTTATTTTAATTAGATATGTATGTATGATTAATCAAAGCTAAGTCTACAACCATCAAAGCTCAGGCTACGTACTAATATTGGATATGTTGCTATCTATAATATGACATAATATTTTACTATTAAGTAGTATACATACCAACATCTCCTTCAACTCCTGAACGGTGGCCTTCAAGCTCTCTAGTTCTTGCTGGAAACGTCGCTCACTGGAGACGGAGGAAGTAACCGCCGGAGTGGAGTCCAACCTCGTATGGGCCCTGCTAGGGCCCAGTCCCCGGCCTCTCTCCCAACCTCCGTGTGCGGCGTCTAGGACTGGGATCAGCAACATCGAATCGTTCTATCCAGTAAAATTGATTTCCGATGCCTCGGCCTGCTCAACCACCCGCTCCTACACCCACATTAACCAGTAAAATAGAAGTATATCATTTAAATTTGAACCTTTCAAAAATAAAATTTCAAATAGGGGTTGAATAAATATTAACACTTACGCAATACTCCTGGATAGCGGCGTCGGGGTATCGAAGCTCGCCCGTGGCGGGATCTGTCGAGGTGCCGTGGATGGCAAGATATGCGGACAGCACGCTCGGTGTACCACCTTGCGCCAGGGTCTGAGCTCTCTGCAATATTAGAAAATAACTCTTAATATTAGATATATTAGAAAATAACTCTTAATATTACATTATATCACAAAGGCCGGTCTATTGTAATTTACCGATAACTCCATGGCACGAGTAATATTTCTCGAGCCACCTGTATAAGTGGGGCGACCCCTCTTCGCCGACTTCCTATTCTCTTTATTTTGATCGGCATGTTTCTGCACAACACATTCACATTTAGTTTTCTAATTAAGCAACACAAAAAAATAAATTATATACTAAACAATGAATTACATTTAAAATACATACCTGTTTGCGATGAGAGTCGAAATATTTGCACAATAGAGGCCATGTATCTACGTCGACTCTCGCAAAGGCCGGAGTAGATAGGGGGGCCACTCTCTCTATCTCGGGGGTCGCCATCCACAGGGAATAGCATTCGGTCTTCAGCTCATTCCTATTTTATCGGACCTTCGTCTGCATGTTCTTCATCAGGCCATTGTACAGAGCGTGAAGATCGAGCACCCTCCCAGGATGATCAGGGTCGGGTACAGGCTGAAAATCGTAATCCAACTGAAAATACAAAAAAAAACATTGTTATTAGATTGCAAGTGTTAATAATAAATATATTGGATAAATCAAATGAAAATATATATTAATACCCGAGTCTGATCCCAGAAGAGGGCGAATGAGCGCCGGTGCTGGTCGCCCCACTCAACGTGAAGTGGATAGTTCTTCACGAGCCGGCTCTCATCCCCCATATACCGGGCGAACCTCTCGGCATGATCGTCGGTATAGCGATAATCAGGGGTAAAAAAGAGGAGGAATGCTGCCTTTCCTAACTCTGTCGGGCCTCAGCCTGTGGGACTGATTCGGACCTCAAGTCCCCCTATGGGGATGGGGAGGCCCTGCGTTTGCAAGAAATATCAAGACAATCAATATTAGGACAAAGTTGTATTAAGAAATCAAGGTTTAACGAAAATTGAAGTGTGATATATACCTCCGGTGACTAAAGCACGAGCCTGGGCTCGGGCAGCAGCACGAGCGGGACGATAGTTCTTCCGGTGAGGAACAGCCGGTGACCCGGATGCGGACGCATTCCCTCCAACTAGAAAATAAATATTGACGCTAAATTTCCATGAAGTTCATATTTATTCTTTAGAGGATATGTAAAATGAATAAATATTTTATATTTATTCATACTAACCTACAGACTGAGCGGAGGGTACGGAAGTGGCGGGAGTGGCCTCTGCGTCAGATGTGGACGCACCACCTATAATTAGACAATTAAAATAGATTATATAAGTAATTGCAAAAGTAATGTGTAGATCAATAATATAACATTCTAAATCAATATGCATGCACTAAGGATATATAAACATATCCGCAAATGCGGTGGTGGCCTCTGCCCGAGATGCGGAGGCACCACCTACAGCCAGACAATAAAAATAATGATTATCTAAGTAAGAGCAAAAGGAATGTGTGTATATTTATGATATAGCATTCTAAATCAATATACATGCACTATATGATATATAAACATACTTGGAGGTATGGGAGTGGCCTCTGTCCCTAATGTGGACGCATCACCAACAGCTAGACAATCAAACATTGACAATATAAGTAATTTTGACATGAACAGGCATGTATATCTATAATATTACATTCAAAATAGATATGCGTGCAATATACCTGGAGGTGTGGCAAAGTCCACACGGAAGGAGTCATCCGAAGGGGTCTCCGATCGGGGTGCAAGACCGGCCCTCTGAAGCTCCCTACGCAGCTTTCCGGGCGGCAGAACCGCTCTGCCTCTGCCTCTGCCTCTGCCGCGGCTGGAGCTCCTGCCACCCCTCGCTGCTCCCGTCATCATCATCAGATCTAGATAAACGGTTCGTGGACGCATTAGACAATCATTACAAGTATTGACTATATATGTATAGATCGTAAAATGTGAAGTAATAATATAACATTACTGATAACCTTTTTCGTTTCGTGGGCGCATTAGACATATCTACTTGGATTTCATCATCGATATCATTTCTAACCCACGTAACTTCTGTAAGTCTATGTCACGCACCCCACGAGCTTGCGGGGAGGCGGAATATATGAAAAACAATTATCAAAGCTTCATAACACGGACTTGAGCACACGGATCGTGTCTAAACCATTACTAGCAAATTACGAAAGGTTTAACTACTCTGATTCGAAATTATACCTCACGTTACTTGTCCTTCGGGTCTTCATCGCTGTCCTCCACCCCTCGTCGGCTCTATGGAACATGGGCACCTCAACGGCCTCCTTGAGTCAAAGACGATCCACCCGAGAGTATATAGTCCGAGCTCTAATCTCAAATCTGAGATAACTACGGCTTCTAGTTTGCTAATCTAGAAGTCCTAGAGAGTGTAGAGTATTTAGATGAATTACTTAGTCACTTAAACCCTGGGATTCTCAACTCATGAGAGCTTTTAGGGTTTGAGGAAGAAGATGAAGACTTGAGGAGAGAAAAAGCTTTTGTGATAATGATAATGAATAATGTCTCATGAAAGAATATAATGAAGCATACAAATATCTCTTGATAAATATCTAGAAATATCTTGTGAGCTTCATTTAATCCCAAGGGTGAATCACCTCATGAGTCATTAAGTATTTAATGAAAACTTACTGTAGGGTTCCTTGGCACGCTAAGGAGGTCTCACAAGGCATCGAACATGCCAATATAAAATTTTACGGTGCCGAGAAACCCTAAACTACGGATCGTTGGCTAGATGTCTAGGCGAAAAAGCTAACTAGTTAACACTTAACTATGAGAATACGGATATACAACCTTTGTAGATCCGGTGCTCCACCTCCACGGCTCCGCAATGAAGTCTCCTCGCTGTCCAAGATGGATCCCGGGCTCTAGCGTCGTCTTCATCGGAGAATGGACGGGCTAGGTCATCGACAACGTGCCGAAGATGATCTATGTCGAGGCATCGCTAAATCAAGCTCCGACTTCACCAAGTCAAGAAACTTGTGAAGAAAACACACTCTACTACTTGGCAAAAGGTAGAGGATGAAGAAATAGGAAGTGGGTTCTATTTAGAATTGGATTTCTCACTCTTTATCATCAATCACCATTGATGAATGCAAGCTTCTTTCTTGAAGAAGAAGAAGAAGATGATAATTGTTATGATAAGTTATTTAAAAATAAAAAGAAAATAAAAACTTATCATAATCTAAACCATGGTCAAGTGTAGAGATTAAACTAGGGTTAGTGGGAATGGTTAGGGTTAAGGATGAGATAAGAATGGTTGACTTGATCAAAGCTTCAAGAAGCTTCAACATGAAACAAAATTAGCCACCATTCTTTTCTCTTTTCTTTTATTCATTTATCAAAAATAAAAGGATAATTAAATAAGATAAATGAATAACAAATAATAAACCCTAACCATTTCATTAACCAAGGTTTAATACTTTACACTTAACCAAAAAGCATGTATCATCAAACATGATACAAGCAAGTGCACAAAATCATATCACATATATAATGCGCACATCCGAGTGAGAAAATCCATCTAAAGTGAACCAATATTAGTTAATGCAAAGTAATATATCAAATATATAATTATACATTAAATCATTAAATCAACACTTGATTTAACGATCCGGTCATATCGCATATAACCGGCTAATATCCAATGTATCGATTTATCGAATCAATCCTTGATTCGATAACTAGGTTATATCGCATACAACCATTCGACACATTCATCGCGAGAATAGAATACGGTATCACATACACGCATTATTCTCGGTCCCGCACATATCTCATATGCGCTCCTATTTCATTTCGCTTGAGCCAGGAAACCTCTGTGTAGGACTCTAAAGACTCGTCAATACACCGGCAGCAGGTGATGATCATATCAATCACCCACAAGCCGCAAGCGGTCTGCTAAACATAACGGCCACCCGGGTATTGAGCGATCTGAAGATCGACGAGCAAGCCCGCTCACACTCCAGTGAATCCAACCAGTAACACTACCGTACAGTCCGGTCTGATCGTCTGATCTGTCGCATATCTCGCCTAGGGGTGGTAAACGTCAGACCCCAATAGCTCGATAAGTCGTGTCGATATGAGGTCTATAACTGTTCGAGAAACTACTGGTAACACTTACCAGTAAATCTCAGCAACCCTGGCCAGGGATTTCCTGTTATAGCCAATCGAACACAGCACAACATCAACTCCCTATACCGGGAGAGACGAATCCCCTCCTATTGCTCATTGCCTCCATGTGACTCGGGACTGTACCCAAAAACCACCGTTTTGCACGCCCTCTTGGACGTGGTAAGATGGAAATCAAAGCACAGTGGGAACCACACAAGACTCTATGACGATCTCGGGTCAACAGACTACTCTGTACCAGTGTCACCAGAGAACTGCCATCTGACGTGAGGTATAATACCATCTGGGAGTTCTCGGCGAGTCCGTCCAGTGTATCCAGTCTCTACTGAGCACCCGTATATCATCTCTGATGTCAAACACCAATGGATATGGGATCATCCATCGCCCATCTGTATGGGTCGAGAAGGTACATGCTAGTCTACTCTGGTATATCGATGCCCCGTCTCGATACACCCACGACTAGGGACTTTGAAGGATGTACTTATGGACTACCATGTCCCCACTAGTATGATCCGCATCATAGTCCAGGTAGTCAAGTACAGATCCTAAGGGCTTTACCAACATGTAACAGAGAGACAATCAGTATACACGTTAAGGTAAAGAGCAACCAGATAGCATACTATCATGTCGAGCAAGAAAGTCCTCCCTTTATATGTCCCGGCATCCACTGCAATATACATCCTATGTATAGTAATGGCCTCTAGGGCATACATATAACAAAAATCTCCCACTTGCACTAGGGCCATCTGTAGCAGTAGTTGTAGTATCTCATACTCAACCATCCCATAAAAGTCTCTCTCTGGGAACAGGCCTTTGTGAGTGGATCCGCTATGTTGTCCTCTGAGTCTACTCTCCTAACCTCGATCTCCCTGGAGATCAACCATCTCCAAGATCAAGTGATACTGCCTTAGAATATGTCTGGATCACTGATGGGACCCGCGTTCCTTGGCATAAGCCACAACTCCATTGTCTCACAATGGTAGGAACGTAGTTCATCTCATGAACCATTATACACCCAAACAGCCTCTTTGGTAGCATCTTAAGTAGCGATGTATCGTGCCTTTATCGTCTAGTATGTCACGGTATCTAGCTTGGAACTCTTCCAACATACCGTCCCTTTACGGAGGGTAAAGACAATGCCTGCGACTGACATTCAGTCGTCTTTATCACCCTGGAACACTTCCAGTGATTCTCCCCAGGGTCGATTGATACCATCTCACTACATCTAGTGAGAATTCTAACATCCATTTAGATCTATCTCATAGATCCAAAACCCCAGGATTTAGTAGGTATCACTTTGATCCTACACGGAGAATCTTTGTGATAAGCGGAGATTGATCGAGCGTAGCATAAGAAACTCCTTCCCTATCAAGAGTATGTTATCCACGTACTCTACGAGGATCGTTACCATACTCCCTACTACCTTTTTGTTTATACAAGGTTCATCTACCATTTTGATGAGGTCAAACTCTTTGACTAATTCATCAAAACAGATGTTCCAACTCCGCGATGCCTGCTTTATCCTATAAAGAATCTTGCACACGTTTCCGTTGCTCCCACTGTCTACGAAGCCCTCTGGCTGTGTACTTATAGACGCTCTCTTCTAAATCATCATTTAGAAAAGCAGTCAAGACACCCAACCACCAGATATCGCAGTCATGGTATGTAGCCGTGACAAGTAGGATCTGGATGGACTTAAGCATAGCTACTTGAAAAGGTTTCATCATTATCCACACCTGGTCAATGATGCAAACTTTTAACAAGTCTAGCTTTGAAAGTCTCAACTTTTCCATGCACACCAAGTAATCTTCTCAAGATATACTTGCTCCTGATGGGGATTTAACCCTTCAGATATAGCAACCAAAGTCCATACTTTGTTGGTGTATAAGGATTCCATCTCAGATCACTAAGCATCCAGCCATTCTTATAGAGTCTTACTCTAGATGGCCAGTTCGAAACTAGTTGGGTCATCATCTCATGATGTAATCCTCGCTCCCACTGTCATAGAGAAACTTATGTATCTCTCAGGTGGGTGAGAAAACCCTACTAGATCGGTGGAGAGGCTGAGGTTCGTTGGTGACTATTGAATCCTTTGGTTCTATCAAATCATCTGCTGTAGTTTGTATAGCTGGAACATTTCCAGTTCTACATAACAGATCTTGCCTCGAGCTTGTCCGGATTTTGCTTTTAGACATAGGCCGGTCAACCCCAAATCTTAACTAGCTTAAGACATGGGCTCTTCCCTTTCCATATCACATATGAAGCGGTAGGCAACTGATTTGATTGGAACCCTATTCAATAGGTATGCAGCTTCTCAAGTGCATAACTCCCAAAAGGAAAAAGGTAACTCAGTAGTACTCATCATAGAGCACACCTTATCATATAGGGTGTTATTGCTCCGCCCCGATATACCATCGTGCTATGATGTATACAGAGGAGTAATGCTGAGAGAGAATCTCATTCTCCTTTAGAATAATCCAGGATTTTCGTGCTCAAGTATTCTCCTCCTTGATCTCATCATAGGACATAATACTTATACCCGTATTTGGTTCTCTACTTCTAACTTATATTCGGTGAATATCTCAAAAGGTTCGGACTTGTGTTTCAACAGGAACATAGGTCTGAATCTCGAAAGATCATCAGAGAATGTAATGAAGTACAAAGAACCGGTCTTGACATGTGTAGACAGGGGACCTACATACATCAATATGTATCATCCCAAGAGTTCATTAACTCTTTCTCTGTTTCCAGTAAACGGAGCTGTGGTCATCTTATCTTTGTGACATGACCGGCGAGTTTCATAAGATGTAAATTCAAACTAATTTAAATATGCATCTTTATGTAACTCTAGCTAGTCGGGTCGTATTGATATGACCTAGTCTACAATACCTCAAGAAGGATTCGTTCATTTCTGAACTTTTCCTCTTGTGTGTGTTCAGTATACTAAGAACTGTAGTTTGATTTAGAACATTAATGCTTTTAGATAACGTGCCTGAACCGATCAACTTTTGATATAGGAAATGTTCAAAACATTATCCAACAATACAAAATTATATCGTTTCTTTACTAATAAAGAGACAAATATGATTTTGTATATCAGGTTCGGTATCTAATAACATTCGTTCAGAATCAATGTATTCGTAATACAGGGTGACAGTGACCAACAGACTTGGCTGCAACGCTTGCCCCGTTTTCTGCCTCATGAAACTTATCACCCGTTCTCAGTTCTCTACCTATCTGTAGCCCTATGTAACAGATTACATATTTGGGATCCTGATCTGGTATCACATACTCAGGACGTAGAGGATACTGAGAAACAGTTCTCTGTAATGAACACACCCGAAGATGATGCATCAGCATGCACTCTCTTCGTTTGGGCGGCACGGGAATTCTGGTAATCCCCAATTTCCTGCTCTGTCTTATAACAATTATAAGTTGGAGCGGGACCAACGTTCCCCAGCTCAGTATAACAAGCGGGTTCGGTCAAATATCCGTATTATTATCTTGATTAAGGCGTGATATAGTCGCTACCTGGAGAGAGAGAGAAGAAAACAATCAGCGTGCGCTCTGTCAAGAATAGATTGGTTTTTATTTTATCTAATCAGGATGGCTCCCACTGCTTTTTATCAAATCTTCCTTCAAACCCTAAAAGGAAAGACTAGCCGGGATTAATTACACACTACAAGTTCGCCAATCTTTCAGCCAGGCCAGTGTCGGTACTTTGAGGGAGGTCCCCCGTGCTTTCGCACAGACCTAATTAATGTAAACCTCGTTTTCCCAGAGGCGTAACCCCGTTGACACCTTTCTAGACACCTACTTGATCGGCTAATTGTAATGTATAAAACTCTCCCAGGAGTAACTCTTACTCGCAGCGGGTATCGGGATCCAACTATCTCATAGAAGGTATGCAATCTCATTGCAAATTTCAACACTTGAAATTCCCGATAATATTTTGCCCCTAGCTCGCTATGACCTTGACGCATGCCAAACAACCCATAGTCTGCTAGTCAAGTTCAACCCGTACATTTCTTGATTGAATTAAACCCACCCGCACGACCCTTGACGCATGCCAAACAACGCCGTACGAATACCCTAATCCAATCGCATCATATGCTGGCAGATAAGCACTAGTTAGCTACCGTACACTACGCCTTGACGCATGCCAAACAACCGCAGCACGAATTCTAACTAATACTTATCTGAAATGACGAAGGGCTACGACAGGTTTTTCTGAAAACCTATTGCGTAATGAACTTGATATCGTTGTAGAATCAAATGATTTTTAAAATGGAGTGCTTTTGAGGCTTTTCTAGTTTTGCTAAAGGAGTCACTCCCGGTGAAGGGATCGTCGGTCCTTTCCTCGTCGAATGAGGTGCGGGATATATCATATATATCACTGTGCAAAGAAAAAACACTTAAAAGCAATCAAAAGACAAACCGAGTGTGTAGCATCTGCCAGTTATTGCTAAAGGAGTCACTCCCGGTGAAGGGATCTCGGTCCTTTCCTCATCGAATAAGGTGCAGGATATATCATATATACCGCTGTGCAAAGCAAGAACTGTAGCTACCTGTTTTATTTTGAAATTCGATTCTACAACATCTTAGGTTTCTTTTATTTCATTAATCACATTAATGAAGTCCCATCAATTATGTACCTAAACATCACAGATAAATACGACGTACACTTATGCCATCCGCATTCGTCTCGATGTCCCCTCGTGCACCGTTAGGTTAGGTAACTAACGACAGAGCAGGGCAGGGCTAGCGCGGGTGTAAAACATAAGTAACTTCTATATAATATATCATATATACTATATACTGTATCTATCAAAGAACATCACATGATCACATCACAGATATCGCAGCAGAAGAATCATATGAAATATTGGATATACTAGGACGTCCGTGTTTTCAATACGAGCCAGTATAAAACACGGATTCCACGGTCGCGATGAATAGCCAAACCCACACCCCTAGACCCCTACGAGAGCGGCAAGCAACCCTACCAATTCTAGAGTTAGGAGACCCGGACTCGACTCCTCGAGTTGGTCTCCCACTGGACTCCAGAACCCGGTTACTTGTGCCCTCCTCCTTGGGTCTATCCTAGTGCGGAAAAGTAAATAATATACAAACGGTGACATCTTCCGCAACCTGGAAGTGCCCCAATAAAAGAATATTACATACAAGTTTTTACATGAATGAAAATGAAAAATACTCATCTCACATAAAAACCCCCGGCTATTCAAACACGACGATCCAATATAACATATCCAGCAACACATAACATCACATGTCATCAACGTAAGTAAATATGTCCATCCCAATTGTCGTTGACATATAGCAACGAAACCGGCGATATCACATATTACACTTACGGTCACAGAAAAGAAAGTGTAAAACTACAACAGTTGGAATCCGCAACCACCTCAGACATCACATGCCTGACCAAATGAATTTCTTAGACATCGCATGCCTAACAATTATAAACCCCGCATTT
Source organism: Agapanthus africanus (assembly GCA_030015575.1). Taxonomy (NCBI): domain Eukaryota; kingdom Viridiplantae; phylum Streptophyta; class Magnoliopsida; order Asparagales; family Amaryllidaceae; genus Agapanthus; species Agapanthus africanus. The sequence goes on from CM057341.1 coordinate 664,143,050, forward strand.
TAGTCTCATTATCGAAAACACTTTTCAATACCAAGTCGGGCAATTCAACAGGATTCCCGACATTTTGATCGAATGCTCGTCGCAAACTTCAGTAGACGGCTGCACCCCCGATACCGTCGACGAAGTGCACCAAGGCGGAACACCGCTGCCGCGAGCACCCGAACGGATGCTTTCGGCGACGGGGTTCTCCTACAGTCACTTGGTCGGGGCTATGGAGCGAGGCTGTCTATTAAGTTTATCGGCGAGTATCCGCGTACGCTACGTGATTGCGACGGACTTTTGATCACATCAAAATTCCGTGGCAACCGATCAAGTGAGACTAAACTGCTATGTTTATAATATTCATTCCGTTATCTCATAACTATTTGTGAATTCCAATTATTGTATCACATTCCAGATAAACAGAAAATGTTAAACTTTCCGATCGAACAATCGAACACCCAAGTTTTCCTGATACAATCCAACACATGAAATAAGTCTAACAACATTCAGTTCGTGCCTCAGTACCAACGGTCCAGCCGTAGAAGGGTCAAGCCAACGCCTCACATGTGGCACGCCGTACTGCCCCAAACCCGAAGGTTCAAAGGGCAGTTCAAGACGGTCACATAATCGAGTTAAGGTTTGTTGTCTTCTAGAGGGTCCATCGCGTTACTTGCACTACTTAGAACGTCGTTAAACTACGGAAAAATCCAACACTTGGAAATTTCCCGACAGGGGAAAAATTGGGTATTTATATCCGGTCGAACTTTTTAACATATTCTAAAATTTATCCGGAAAGCCACATAGACAAAATCTGATACTCCGATCGAAACACCGAATCCCCAATAACAACTCAGAAAATGCAAACTCTGGAAAAAATATTAAAAATAGCCAGGAGAACCAGCACTGTTAAATAGGAGTTACTGTGCAAACTAATTTAAATATTGTGGCCGTACGGCCACGGTTCCGCCGCGTGAGCCTAGCTCATGCCGCGGAAACACGGTGGAAAAGTTGAATTAGGTCCACGAAATTTACAGTAATTCCTATAAAACCCTGCTTGATTTTCTGCATATTTTTAATTTCAAAAAATCCACGTTTTTAGAAAAAGGACAGAGAGCATTATTTGAGATGGGGTTTCGGGTCGATCGGACTTCAAACTCCGTCTAGACTTCGCCTAAGGCTCTAGCTAGGCTCTGATACCACTGTAGGGTTCCTTGGCACGCTAAGGAGGTCTCACAAGGCATCGAACATGCCAATATAAAATTTTACGGTGCCGAGAAACCCTAAACTACGGATCGTTGGCTAGATGTCTAGGCGAAAAAGCTAACTAGTTAACACTTAACTATGAGAATACGGATATACAACCTTTGTAGATCCGGTGCTCCACCTCCACGGCTCCGTAATGAAGTCTCCTCGCTGTCCAAGATGGATCCCGGGCTCTAGCGTCGGCTTCATCGGAGAATGGACGGGCTAGGTCATCGACAACGTGCCGAAGATGATCTACGTCGAGGCATCGCTAAATCAAGCTCCGACTTCACCAAGTCAAGAAACTTGTGAAGAAAACACACTCTACTACTTGGCAAGAGGTAGAGGATGAAGAAATAGGAAGTGAGTTCTATTTAGAATTGGATTTCTCACTCTTTATCATCAATCACCATTGATGAATGCAAGCTTCTTTCTTGAAGAAGAAGAAGAAGATGATAATTGTTATGATAAGTTATTTAAAAATAAAAAGAAAATGAAAACTTATCATAATCTAAACCATGGTCAAGTGTAGAGATTAAACTAGGGTTAGTGGGAATGGTTAGGGTTAAGGATGAGATAAGAATGGTTGACTTGATCAAAGCTTCAAGAAGCTTCAACATGAAACAAAATTAGCCACCATTCTTTTCTCTTTTCTTTTATTCATTTATCAAAAATAAAAGGATAATTAAATAAGATAAATGAATAAGAAATAATAAACCCTAACCATTTCATTAACCAAGGTTTAATACTTTACACTTAACCAAAAAGCATGTATCATCAAACATGATACAAGCAAGTGCACAAAATCATATCACATATATAATGCGCACATCCGAGTGAGAAAATCCATCTAAAGTGAACCAATATTAGTTAATGCAAAGTAATATATCAAATATATAATTATACATTAAATCATTAAATCAACACTTGATTTAACGATCCGGTCATATCGCATATAACCGGCTAATATCCAATGTATCGATTTATCGAATCAATTCTTGATTCGATAACTAGGTTATATCGCATACAACTATTCGACACATTCATCGCGAGAATAGAATACGGTATCACATACACGCATTATTCTCGGTCCCGCACATATCTCATATGCGCTCCTATTTCATTTCGCTTGAGCCAGGAAACCTCTGTGTAGGACTCTAAAGACTCGTCAATACGCCGGCAGCAGGTGATGATCATATCAATCACCCACAAGCCGCAAGCGGTCTGCTAAACGTAACGGCCACCCGGGTATTGAGCGATCTGAAGATCGACGAGCAAGCCCGCTCACACTCCAGTGAATCCAACCAGTAACACTACCGTACAGTCCGGTCTGATCGTCTGATCTGTCGCATATCTCGCCTAGGGGTGGTAAACGTCAGACCCCAATAGCTCGATAAGTCGTGTCGATATGAGGTCTATAACTGTTCGAGAAACTACTGGTAACACTTACCAGTAAATCTCAGCAACCCTGGCCAGGGATTTCCTGTTATAGCCAATCGAACACAGCACAACATCAACTCCCTATACCGGGAGAGACGAATCCCCTCCTATCGCTCATTGCCTCCATGTGACTCGGGACTGTACCCAAAAACAACCGTTTTGCATGCCCTCTTGGACGTGGTAAGATGGAAATCAAAGCACAGTGGGAACCACACAAGACTCTATGACGATCTTGGGTCAACAGACTACTCTGTACCAGTGTCACCAGAGAACTGCCATCTGACGTGAGGTATAATACCATCTGGGAGTTCTCGGCGAGTCCGTCCAGTGTACCCAGTCTCTACTGAGCACCCGTATATCATCTCTGATGTCAAACACCAATGGATATGGGATCATCCATCGCCCATCTGTATGGGTCGAGAAGGTACACGCTAGTCTACTCTGGTATATCGATGCCCCGTCTCGATACACCCACGACTAGGGACTTTGAAGGATGTACTTATGGACTACCATGTCCCCACTAGTATGATCCGCATCATAGTCCAGGTAGTCAAGTACAGATCCTAAGGGCTTTACCAACATGTAACAGAGAGACAATCAGTATACACGTTAAGGTAAAGAGCAACCAGATAGCATACTATCATGTCGAGCAAGAAAGTCCTCCCTATATATGTCCCGGCATCCACTACAATATACATCCTATGTATAGTAATGGCCTCTAGGGCATACATATAACTAACACTTACAACTCATCTCTCCATCTCATTTGTGTTTAATCCAAAAGAAATAAATACAAATGAGTCATCTTCTTCTAGAAGCTTCCCGATAAATTACGAGACTACCGCTCCTATCCGTATTTCCGAAAAACACGGATAATCTTTGACTGAATAAATCCATCTGTATAATACTAGAATCTGGCTTAAACCAAAGCCCGCTAGTATTATCTGCCCGATCAAAATACGTGCACAAGTGTACGTAAGTGATCGCGGCCCTGCCGTAAAACCATACGGCCTCTACACCTTTTTCCCGGTGCAGGGAAACTCTCTGTGTGGGACTCTAAAGACTCGACACTACGCTGGCAGTGGGTTTAACCATAGACCGTAAGCGGTACTAGCTGTACGTAACGGTCCCCAGGTAGATGTCGATAAGAAGGACGAGTAGGAAACCCATCCGAACTCCAACTGAGCCTGATGTGACAATCTCCGTACAGTCTGGTCTGTTCGTCTAGGTCTATCGCATATCGGGCCTAGGGGGCGGTAAACGTCAGACCCTTAATAGCGGTATAAGTCGTGTCGGAGTGAAGCCCATTACACCTTGAGAAACTACTGGCAGCCTACCAGTAAATCTTGCTTGCCCTGGCCAGGGACTTTGCGTAATGGCTCACCATACACAGCGCGATATCAACCCCCAATACCGGGAGAGACGAATCCTGTCTAACTGCCACTGCCTCCAAGTGCTTCGGGACTGCACCCAACTACTACCTGTTTGCACGATGATTGATCTCAAAAATTATCTAGTAACCGCAATCAAGAACGGCGTCACTTGGTAGCTAGCCAGTGAGTACGGGTCGGTCCACAGGGATGTTGTGAATTTCCTAATCGCTCAAACGAGTTAATTCCGATGGGTGTTCGGAATGATTTATTTAAATCTAAAAACTAAATCTATCTATACTAAGATTATCTAGATCTAAATCTTCCTAGGGTTAGGTTTTTAGGGTAGGTTTGGAAATGTAAATAAATCTCAACGCTTTCTATACCCAAATTAGGATCTAAAATGAGTTATGGTAATTATTCATAAAGGGGATTAGAACCATCGGGAAGATGTTTCTTCCTCTACCTTCTTGTCCTTCCTTTATCAATCCTTACCCAAACCTCCATGGAAAACACACGCAATCGGGCCTTTATACTACGGTATCACCACTACCTCGTGGGATAGGGTGCCGTAGGGAGCGGTATGTGCATGTATGCATGAAGTCCTTTGAAAAAGTATGATGGGCAAGAAAGGGATGAGAGATCTCATCTCTCAAAAAGCCTTCCCGAAAGCTAACCCTAACAAGTGAGGAGACTACTCGCTCATTAGGGAATTGAAAAACATTTATCTAGGGCAAGGAATTAAATCTAAACTAGAGAAATTAAATAAAACTACTTACAGATGGCTCTCTCCAAACATTTACACAGGGCTGTCAGATCTGAATAGATGATATGAAAAGAGGCATCGATGCTCTCCAAAAGAAATCTGAATTTTATTAATGAAAGGAGGCATACCTCAAAAGAGGTATTTGAGTTTCTATTTATAGGACATAGAAACCCTAGAGTTACAATTGACTCGCATATCTGCTATTACAAAAATATCCCTTAAGAAAAAGACCTATTCAACGCCCGCCAGCTCCTCTGGAATTTTGCACCGACACGGGCCTTACATGGCCGCGGATCCACGGCTAAAGCCCACGTTTGGCCGCGGTTCCGCGGCCATTTATGGGCTTTGTGGGCTCATTTTTCCTGGGCTGATTCTGGCTGCTGTTGTCTTCTGTTTTCTTCACTTTTTTCTCAGGTTGGCTTCTAGGTTTCTTCCAGATCTCCACAGTGAATAATTGTAGTGGACTTTTACAGTTGCTTCATGACGAAGTCTTGAACCTTACACTGCCTTGTACTTTGTGAACTGATCTTCGTGTAGGCTTGATCAAGATTCCACCATTTATTGGTTTTAGTCTCACTTTTATATCGTCTTTTGTCTTTTTCACTGTTTTTGTCCCGAGAATCTGTAACCTGCAACTATGTAGCAGACATGGGTCAAAAGCACCTGTTTATTTGTAAAATGACTAGGACTGGGGAATATAATAATGCAATATTATGATATGAACAAATACCCCCAAACTTATCTTTTGCTCGTCCTCGAGCAAACCTAGTTTTATTCTCAAAAAAAACCTAATCGCACTTTCGCAAGGAATCGCGATTGCACTGAGCTCGTGCAACAAGCCGTTAAACCTCTAGGTGTCCCAAGTAGGAGGAATGTTGTCTCCTGAGGGTTTTCAGCGGATACTACCCACAAAATCCTATCAATTAGGCCCATTGACTTTTATTCTCCAATTATGTTTTCTAACAAGGAATTCTATTATCTTTGACTCGTAAATTATCCACCCGTATTCTTCACGCTTCCTCATTATTTAACTTAAGATTATATACATTCTGTAGACTTATTTAGCTTTCGGCATCTCTTAAGTTTTCCTTCTAGGGTTCCATCTCAACTTAGGAATTTTTATCATCTCTACTAAACATACAAGTCCTATTCTTCATTCCTATCTCTTATCTAAACCCCAATCATATATCCCTACGTGTGTGTATATATCACCCCTACACTTGGAAATTCAAATCAAGCAATCATACTCTTGTCCGTTGTCCAAAGCACTTCTTAATTGGTGAATTTTTAGATGAATTTCGCTCACACATCCTTGATGCGACCGTTAATACTTTTTGAGGTACCAATAACTGATTACAAGACGTGTTTGCATATTAAAGCGTAATTCCTAGCCTTGTAATACCTAAGGCTTTAGCAGTGACTCTCAAACCAGTTGGTCTAAGGCACTAGGTGATGAAGCACCCTTGCTAAATATTTTTCTATTTTTTGCAGCCTTAAGTAATCACAAAAACCAGTGTTCATTTTTTTATTATCTCTTTATTCACACTTGTATTTTTATTTTATTTCGTACTAAGGACTTTAGACAAGAGCATTTCAAGGTCTCCTCTACTATTCCAAGTTTCAAGGCGCGTGTTTGTGCAATTTGTAGGGTATATATTTTCAGAATTTAGACTTAAGCTAGGAATTATTTTTCAAACTTATACTTTAATAAAAATATCAATACTCTTCCCTTGTTTTAACTTAGCCCAAGAAGTGAACTCAAAATTTTGCCTATTTCTAAATAAACTATAAAGACATATACTTTCTACCGTTAAATTTTAAGAAAGGTTATTTTTAGGGTTTTTAATTTACTAAGTCTAGAATCTAGTTGTTCCTAACTAGTTAACCTTTTTGTCAAACTCAAGTCAATTATGGCCAAAATTGAATACTTTAATTTTTATAATTTTTCAAATTTTTTCAATTTTTATGGGTTTTAAAATAAGTATGCAAATGCAAAAATATACACATGAATGCGAAGGAAGAAGGCTTAAGATCTATCGGCTGACGCGGACTTAGACCTGTTACAACCTCGAAAGGAGATCTTCCTGAGCACACCCCCAAACTTAAACTTAACAGTGTCCTCACTGTCATGCTACACCAAGATGGTTGAAAATGTCGGCACTCCCCTGTTTATTTATTTATAAATTTTTTTATTGTTAAAAGAAAAACAAATATATATATACATATATACAACAAGGTCCTCCCCAAACTAAACAAGGCCTTACACAGACCAAAGGTTAGCACCAACCATTCAAAAATTCTATCGTGATAATGGTAGGGCTGCTGGAAGAATGGAGTATAGAGGAAGGAGTGGAGAAACACACGATACCAAATGGGAAGAAGAGTGGAATATGGTCTCGGTGGAGGAGAAGAATGGCGGAAAAGAGTAAGAAGTGTAGTACGATCTTGAGGGTGTAAATCGAGTGAATAAATTAGTGCAATTTGTGATGACCGATGTGTTAAAAGCGATTGTGCTAATCTATCAACCCGTCGAGAAATGGGGTCAAATCCCTCAAGATTCGCAAGAAAACATGGGTACATTGAACTTGGTAAACCCTCCATTGAAAATGGAAACGCGACGGAGTCTTGCGTGGTCGAAACAATAGGAAGGACGACAGGGAGTGATTGAGGGATAGTCTTAATCTCACCTAAGTAATCTGTCTCGAACTTGAAAGATTCCATCAATGGTTCGAAACAACTGTAAGCAACCGAGTCTGATGGTTCAACTAACTCATCTGAAAATGTAAAGGACTCAAACTCGGGAGGTGAGTTTTCAACATCGTCCGAAAAGGTGAGACATTCGTAATCGATATCGTCTGTGAGAACTGTGTCAGATTCAAAGAGAATTTTTTCAAGCTCACAGTCTTCAAGCGTGATCTTATGCGTGGTCAGAACGATGGAAAGAAGGGAGGGTGATTTAGGAAGTATAACAGTTAAAGGGTTCGGAGGATGAATAGGAAAGTCCGACACATCAAACAAAAATGGTTCATCCTCAATATTATCCTCAATACTCTCCTCAATACTATCCTCATAATTCTCCTCAATATTTAGCTTATCCATGCTATTATCATCAAAATCAAGACGCGTATGAAGTTCGGGAGAAAAAAATAATGACTTGGGATGATGAATTGGAGATAAAATTTCAGTCAAATTTACGGGTTCATCATCCAAAATATTCCCGGCGTCAATATCCTCAATCAAGTGAAAATCAATTTTTTCTGACACCTCATCAAAAGCATGGATATCTATCAATTCAGGTTCTAGATTGGAGGTGTAGAGTTCAAAGGGATTAGGTATGGTTTCACTCGAAAGGGATTCCTCACAATCTGGCAAATCAAGCACTACAAAGTCGCACAACTCATTAAATGTTTTATTTTCAACTGATGAATCATTTGGGACAATCGATAGAAAACCGGAGTTGTGGGATTCAATTTGGTGTGGGTATGTTTGATTTGGAAAGGTGTAGAACTCTCCTCTCAAATTCTCACTCTGTCCAACCGCCTCCTCATACATTGGAATTTTTGGAGCTAGTTGGAAACTAGCTACCGGTTCATTAGGTCGTATAAGGGCGGCTATGGACGCATCCACATTCCTTACCATTTTGTTTGTTGCTAAAATATAAGCTTCCAACGACTGTTCCAAACTAGACATGGGTTGTGAAGGGGTTTCGGTAAAAGATTCGAAATTGTTTGGATACGTGAAACTCCTAAATGGCTGTGTAGAAGAAATGTCTAGTGAAGGTGGGAAAGTCAGGTAGGACTGGTAGGAATTGGATGGTTGGACAGGAGTAGGGTCAACATTTGGATAAAAAGGTGAATGGGCTTGTTAATCCCTAGAACTGGATGTGTGGAGATGAGTGAAAGATCGGCTACGAGATTGTTCAATGTGCTCAGCGATAGACATGGGTTTAGGAGTTATAACAGGACTCGAAAAAGTGGTATCAACGTACGAAGGTGGTGAAGGATGAGATGGTTGATACAAAGTGGATTGCAAAGTCGAACTGTTTCTCCTAGACGCTTCTATTTGATCTTTCAATGAAATTTTAGGCATGGAGGGGTCATCCTTAAATCGACTGAAACAATTCGCGTAAGAGGCAAAGTTAGGTTCAGGGTACCAAAGTTCGGAAAGAGATTTATGAGGTGGGGTACCCATGATGTAAGAAGGAGAAGAGAAAGAAGGTAGGTGGTGCAAGGATTTCTTAGCGACAAGATTTTGCAAGTATTTGAAAAAAATTTCTTTTTTTTTATTTGGAGCTTTTTGCACAAAAGATTTTCGATAAAAGGCTTTAACACAAATGCAATCAACCAGAAATGCACAATCAGGCTTAAATCTAGGGTCACCTAGGTCAGCTAGACAGCTCCTAACTATTCCAAAGGGCTAGAAATAGGACCTCAAACCGCCTCTTCACCGCCAATTGCGGCCAGGTAAATGCCAGATGAGTGGGAGGCTCCCCGCTACAAATAGCGGTCCTAATTAAGTAACCACTCGCCTTAGACACACTTGCCTAGACACCGCAAAGTCAGGTTAGGATTAACGGCCGATTCCTATAACTAGTCCTCTGTCCTATTGAGCTCGAAGTCCTTAGGGCTGAGTCTAATATTTTTTAATTAATAAATGGTCAATGCACATGCCTTATGTGATTTCTGGGGTCCTGGGAAGGGTGATGAAATCCCCACCCAATCTGAATTGGTCAAAAGCCCCTTAAAGTCCGATTAAAGATATGCAAAACAGTAAATCACTTGCAATCAAATCTTTTTATTTTATGCGCGGCGCAAAGAATCCTGCACAAGATTTGTTATTGGAAGGGGGAAGATTTTTAAGCGCAAAGAATCCTGCAGGAGATTTTTCAGAGGAGATATCAGAGATTTGCAGAGGAGGAGATCAGAAGACTTATAGAGTTTTTTTTTTCAAGCCCTGAATCGACCAGGCCGCGGCGGTTCCGCGGCCAGAATGGGGGTCACGCGGCGGTTCCGCGGCCGGTTGGACGGTTCAACAGTTTTTTTTTTGTCACCAGATCGCCGCGGTTGACTTGTTGACTCGGTCCTCCAAATTTCTTCTGTTGTCTGTTGTGATATTCCTCTGTTTGTTCAGATTTGATATTTGCGATTTTGATCTCTGGAGATTTCCAGATCCGAACTTGATTGTAAATCCTGAAAAATTCAAACAAAGATACCCTTCACAAAATAACAAAATGATAAATTTTTATATTTTTTTTTTGATTTTTCAGTTTTTATGATTTTTTAATTTTAGATTAACCCGAAATTGCAAAAAGGAAATAACACGCCATCCCCGGCAACGGCGCCATTTGATTGATCTCAAAAATTATCTAGTAACCGCAATCAAGAACGGCGTCCCTTGGTAGCTAGCCGGTGAGTACGGGTTGGTCTACAGGGATGTTGTGAATTTCCTAATCGCTCAAACGAGTTAATTCCGATGGGTGTTCGGAATGATTTATTTAAATCTAAAAACTAAATCTATCTATACTAAGATTATCTAGATCTAAATCTTGCTAGGGTTAGGTTTAGGGTAGGTTTGGAAATGTAAATAAATCTCAACGCTTTCTATACCCAAATTAGGATCTAAGAGGAGTTATGGTAATTATTCATAAAGGGGATTAGAACCATCGGGAAGATGTTTCTTCCTCTACCTTCTTGTCCTTCCTTTATCAATCCTTACCCTAACCTCCATGGAAAACACGCGCAACCGGGCCTTTATAATACGGTATCACCACTACCTCGTGGGATAGGGTGCCGTAGGGAGCGGTATGTGCATGTATGCATGAAGTTCTATGAAAAAGTATGATGGGCAAGAAAGGGATGAGAGATCTCATCTCTCAAAAAGCCTTCCCCAAATCTAACCCTAACAAGCGAGGAGACTACTCGCTCATTAGGGAATTGAAAAATATTTATCTAGGGCAAGGAATTAAATCTAAACTAGAGAAATTAAATAAAACTACTTACAGATGGCTCTCTCCAAACATTTATACAGGGTTGTCAGATCTGAATAGATGATATGAAAAGAGGCATCGATGCTTTCCAAAAGAAATCTGAATTTTATTAATGAAAGGAAGTATACCTCAAAAGAGGTATTTGGGTTTCTATTTATAGGACATAGAAACCCTATGGTTACAATTGACTCGCATATCTTCTATTACAAAAATACCCCTTAAGAAAAAGACCTATTCAACGCCCGCCAGCTCCTCTGGAATTTTGCGCCGACACGGGTCTTACATAGCCGCGGATCCGCGGCCAAAGCCCACGTTTGGCCGTGGTTCTACGGCCATTTATGGGCTTTGTGGGCTCATTTTTCCTGGGCTGATTCTGGCTGCTGTTGTCTTCTGTTTTCTTCACTTTTTTCTCAGGTTGGCTTCTAGGTTTCTTCCAGATCTCCACAGTGAATAATTGTAGTGGATTTTTACCGTTGCTTCATGACGAAGTCTTGAACCTTGCACTGCCTTGTATTTTGTGAACTGATCTTCGTGTAGGCTTGATCAAGATTCCACCATTTATTGGTCTTAGTCTCACTTTTATATCGTTTTTTTGTCTTTTTCACTGTTTTTGTCCCGAGAATCTGTAACCTGCAACTATGTAGCAGACATGGGTCAAAAGCACCTGTTTATTTGTAAAATGACTAGGACTGGGGAATATAATAATGCAATATTATGATATGAACATACGACTCCTTTGAGCCGTGGTAGGGTAGTAATCTAAGAACAGTGGGAACACACCCGAGGCGAAGTGGCAGTGTCAAGTCGACGGACTAAGATGTACTCATGTCACCTGGGAACTGCTATCTGACGATGGGTATAAAACCAACCTGCAGTTCCCGGCGAGTCCTGTCCGGTGTACCCGTAGCCTAACGAGCACCTGCATACTATCTCCAGTACGACGTACTGATAGCTGTGGGACAGACCATCTCCCCAACTGGGATGAGAAGCGTACACACTAGTCTACTCCAGAGTATCGATGCCCCATCTCGATAATCCTATGACCAGGGAGCTGTATAGGATGTTGCTTATAGACTACCCAGCCCCCACTAGTGTGACTGCCATCACAACGCTGGTAATCAAGCAAAGATCCTAAAGGCTCTACTAATATGTATAAGCGATACGTTAAAAGAAACATATGCACATATTAAAGTAGACACAAACCAAGTAGCATACTACCATCTTTAGCAAGACTGTCAATACAACTGTGAATATCCCAAGCTTCCATTAAGTAATATACAAACTAGTATGATACAGTAATTGTAGGTTTACTAGGCGCTGTCACAAGGGTCTACAAGGCATCAACCATGCCCGATTTAAAATTTAGACGTGCCGAACAACCCTAACCAAGATCTTTAAACTAGAGTTTAGGTGAAACAAAGCATGTTAAACACTTTAACATTAAGTGAGAGGGATTACAACCTTTGTAGATCCGGTCCTTCACTTCATAAGCTCCGTGTTGAGGTCCCTTCGCTGCGATCATCAAGTTCCGGACTCTCGAGAGGCTCTACGAAGAGAAAGATGCAAGCTTGCTTCCGATCTTCGATAACAAAGATGATCTACCTTGAAATTTTATTAACACAAGCTCTTACTCACTAAATGAAGTGAACACCGTAATCTAAATGGCTAGGATAGATTAGGATGATGAAATAGAATTTTAGCTCTATTTTATTTTCATTAACTCACTCATTTTCACCACCTTTGAAAAAGCTAGAAAGCTTTTCCAAGAAAGAAAAAGAAGGAAGAAGAAGATCATTTTCTTTTGTGATGAATAATAAAATGTAATAATAATTACTTATGCAACCATGGTTGCTAATAATATAATCAAACCCTTATAGAGAGTTGACTAGGGTTATGGGTTTGAGTTGGCCGGGTTAAGAATGAGTCACAAAAATATCAAGCATAATATCTTAGCCCAATCCAAAAGAAAACCTTCTAGAAGTATCATGAAGGAACTAACCCAAATCAAACCCTAACCTTGTTTAATCTCCACTAAACTTGTTGCATTAGTAATCATATCATGTTACAATATTATATATCACATATATAATATTTATTGCAACAAAATAAAATAATACAATTAACATATATCGCATATATATCAATGTATTACCCGAGTGAGAAAAAGAATCTTTTAGTGAGCTAATATTAGTTAATGTAATTTAATATATCATATATATAATTATACATTAAATCATCGAATCAACACTTGATCCGACAATCTGGCTATTTCATAAATAACCGACTAATATTATCTGTATCAGTTTATTGAATCAACATTTGATCCGATGACCCGGTTATATCTCATATACCCGGCCGATATCTCATATCGCGAGAATCTAATACGGTATCACATATCGCATTATCCTCAGTCCCGCACATATCATATATGTGCTCCTACTCCGTTTTGCCTGAGCCAAGAAACCTCTATGTAGGACTCTAAAGAATCGTCAATACGCCGGCAGTAGGTTGATGATCATATCAAACACCCACAAGCTGCAAGCGGTCAGCTAAACGTAACAGCCACCCAGGTATTGAGCGATCAGAAGATCAACAAGTAAGCCTATACATTCTCCTACGAATCCAATCAGTAACACTCCCATACAGTCCGGTCTCGTCGTTTGATATGTCGCATATCTCGCCTAGGGGTGGTAAACGTCAGACCCCAGTAGCTCGATAAGTCGTGTCGATATGAGGTCTATAACAGTTCGAGAAACTACTGATAACACTTACCAGTAAATCTCAGCAACCCTGGCCAGGGATTTCCAGTTATAGCCAATCGAACACAGCACAACATCAACTCCCTATACCGGGAGAAACGAATCCCCTCCTATCGCTCATTGCCTCCATGTGATTCGGGACTGTACCCAAAAGCCACCTTTTTGCACACCCTCTTGGACGTGGTATGATGGAAATCAAAGCACAGTGGGAATCACACAAGACTCTATGACGATCTCGGGTCTACAGACTAATCTGTACCAGTGTCACCGGAGAACTGCCATCTGACGTGAGATATAATACCATCTGGGAGTTCTCGGCGAGTCCGTTCAGTGTACCCAGTCTCTACTGAGCACCCGTACACCATCCTTGATGTCAAACACCCATGGATATGGGATCATCCATCGCCCATCATATGGGTCAAGATGCGTATACGCTAGTCTACTCTGGTGTATCGATGCCCTGTCTCGATACACCCTCGACTAGGAACAGTTATAGGATGTACTCGTCGACTACAGTGGCCCCACTAGTATGATCTCATCATAGTCCCAGTAGTCGAGTACATATCCTAAAGACTTTATCAACATGTAACATAGAGACAACCAGAGTACATGTTAAGATAAAGAGCAACCAGATAGCGTACTATCATGTCGAGCAAGAAAGTCCTCCCTATATATGTCCAAGCATCCACTACAATATACATCGTATGTACAGTAATGACCTCTAGGGCATACATATAACTAACAATCTCCCACTTGCACTAGGGCCATCTGTTGTGGTATCACATACCCAACAATTAGCTGTGGTTGAAGTATCTCATACTCAACCATCCCATAAAAGTCTCTACTGGGAAAAAGGCCTTTGTGAGTGGATCCGTGTTATTGTCCTTTGTGTCTACTCTCCTAACCTCGATCTCCCTGGAGATCAACCATCTCCATGATCAGATGATACTGCCTAAGAATGATATCTGGATTTCTGATGGGACGGTAGTTCCTTGGCTAAACCCACAACTCCATTGTCACACAATGGTAGGAACGAAGTTCATCTCATGAACTTATATATATCCAGACTGCCTCTTTGGTAGCATCCTTAGTAACGATGTATCTTGCCTTTAATCGTCTAGTATATCACGGTATCTAGCTTGGAACTCTTCCAACATACCGTCCCTCCACTGAGGGTAAAGACAATGCCTGCGACTGACATTCAGTCGTCCTTATCACCCTGGAACCTTTCCAGTGATTCTCCTCAGGATCGATTGATACCATCTCACTACAACTAGTGAGTATCCTAACATCCAATTAGATCTATCTCATAGATCCAAAACCCAGAATTTAGGAGGTATCATTTTGACCCTATATGGAGAATTCTTGTGATAAGCGGAGATTGACCGAGCGTAGCATAGGAAACTCCTTCCCTATCAAGAATATGTCATCCACGTACTCTACGAGGATCACCAGCATACTCTCTACTACCTTTTTGTATATACAAGGTTCATCTACCATTTTGATGAAGTCAAACTTATTGACTACCACATCAAAACAGACGTTCCAACTCCGCGATGCCTGCTTTATCAACATAAAACATCTTGCACACTTTTCCGCTGCTCCCACTATCTACGAAGCTCTCTGGCTGTATACTTATAGACGCTCTCTTCCAAATCATCATTTAGAAAAAGCAGTCATGACACCCAACCACCAGATATCGTAGTCATAGTATGTACCAGTGGCAAGTAAGATCTGGATGGACTTAAGCATAGCTTTGAAAGTCTCAACTTTTTCATGTACACCAAGTAATCTTCTCAAGATATACTTGCGCCTGATGGGGATTTAACCCTTCAGATAAAGCAACCAAAGTCCATACTTTGTTGGTGTATAAGGATTCCATCACAGATCACTAAGCATCCAGCCATTCTTACAGAGTCTCACTCCTGATGGCCAGCTCGAAACTAGTTGGGTCATCATCTCATGATGCAATCCTCGCTCCCGCTGTCATAGAGAAGACCGAAGTATCTCTCAGGTGGGTGAGGAACCCTACTAGATCGGCGGAGAGGCTGAGGTTTGTTAGAATCTATTGAATCCTTTGGTTCTACCAAATCATCTGCTGTAGTTTGTATAGCTGGAACTCCTTTCAGTTCTACTTCATGACCACTAATTTCTCCACAAGAAATTCCCTTTCACAAAGGTGGCATGCTGAGAAACAAAACATTTTTGTTCCTCGGTTAGGTAGAAGATATTCCCTCGCGTATGCTTGGGATATCCAACAAACTTCCACAGATCTGACTTTGCCTCGAGCTTGTCCGGATTTTGCTTTTTAGATATAGGCCGGACAACCCCAAATCTTAACAAGCTTAAGATATGGGCTCTTCCCTTTACATATTGTAGGGTTCCTAGGCACTCTAACAAGGTTCCACAAGGCATCTACCATGCCCAATTCAAAAATTAGCCGTGCCGAACAACCGTAACCAAGATCGTATACTAGAGATTATGCGAAAACTAGTAAGCAAACAGCTTTAACAATAAGTGAAAGGGATTACAACCTTTGTAGATCCGGTCCTTCACTTCAATAGCTCCGTGTAGATGTCCCCTTCGCTGCGATCATGTGTTAGTTATATGTATGCCCTAGAGGCCAGTATTGTACAGATGATGTATATTATATTGGATGCTTGGACATATATAGGGAGGACTTTCTTGCTCGATATGATAGTATGCTATCTGGTTGCTCTTTATCTTAACATGTATACTTGTCTCTTTAAACTGTCTTATAGTTACATGTTGGTAAAGCCCTTAGGATGTGTACTTGACTACCTGGACTATGATGCAGATCATACTAGTGGGGACACGGTAGTCCATAAGTACATCCTTCAAGGTCCCTAGTCGTAGGTGTATCGAGACAGGGCATCGATATACTAGTGTAGACTAGCGTATACGCTTCTCGACCCATGAGATGGGCGATGGATGATCCTATATCCATTGGTGTTTGACATCAGAGATGGTATACGGGTGCTCAGTGGAGACTGGGTACACTGGACGGACTCGCCGAGAACTCCCAGATGGTATTATACCTTACGTCAGATGGCAGTTCTCAGGTGACACTTGTGCAGGTTAGTTTGTAGACCCGAGATCGTCATAGAGTCTTGTGTGATTCCCACTGTACTTTGATCTCCACCTTACCACGTCCATGAGGGCGTGCAAAACGGTGGTTTTTGGGTACAGTCCCGAGTCACATGGAGGCAATGAGCGATAGGAGGGGTTTCGTCTCTCCCGGTATTGGGGGTTGATGTTGCGCTGTGCTCGATTGGCCGTAACAGGGAAGTCCCTGGCCAGGGCTGATTCAGAGATTTGCTGGTAAGTGTTACCAGTAGTTTCTCGACCCGTTATGAGCCTCACATCGGCACGACTTATCGGTTATTGGGGTCTGACGTTTACCACCCATAGACTTGATATGCGACATATCAGACGAGGAGACCGGACTGTACGGGAAGTGTTGCCGGTTGGCTCGACGGGAGTTGTAGCAGGTTCGCTTGTTCTCTTCTGATCGCTCAATACCCGGGTGGCCGTTACGTTTAGCTGACCGCTTGCGGCTTGGGGGTGCTTGATATGATCATCACCCACTGCCGGCGTATTGACGAGTCTTAGAGTCCCACAATGGAGTTACCTAGTCCAGGCGAAATGTTGTGGTGCGCGTATGCGATATGCGCATGGACCCGATTAAAATACGTGTATGGGATACCGTATATTGATCGGGCGGCTTGCTTTTGGTTAGGGTCGTATGTGATATGGCCGGATTGATAAATCAAGTGTTGATTTATCATTTAACCATTAGATTCTCACTAGAAATCCTTTCTTGTTTCTATGGATGTATGGATGCATGTATGCATTCCTTATTGTTTCATGCACATATGGATGTGCATATATACATACATACATACATACATACATCCATCATGGTTGCTTATTCATTGAGAATGGTGGCAATATAAGAATAACACCATGGTTATTATATGGATTTTTATTGCTTTTGAATTAAAACAAAAAAGGAAAAGAAAAAGGGTTAAATGATAGAATGTTTCTACACTCTTTTTTACCTTACCATGCTCACCTACCTTTTAACCCTTGGTTTATTTTCCTTTTGTGCTTTTAACTCCATTACAATAATATCTATATAATTAACCATGGTTTGAAATGAGAGATGGAAAATATATATGCTTATATTTTTCATTTTTCTATATAGAGTTTTTCTTCTCTTCTTCTAAAAAGCCCTCATCTTCATCAACCTTGATCATTTGATCTCTAGATTTTTGTAGTGAGAAATATACTCATCAAGTTAGGATTTTGAAGTGAGAAAGAGAACCACAACATCATTCTACACAAGTCTAGCCCACTTGTTTGGAGTGTTAGCTTCATTTCGTTCTCTTGATCGGGTAAAATTGCAAGCTTGGACAAAGCGGACTCCGGGTGGATCATCGGTGACCTTGAGGAGTTCAAGCGGAGCTTTTTCAAACCCCAAGTAGCCGAGGAGTCTAGCGTAGGGAGCTACAAAGGTTGTACTCTCTAAACCCCATCTATTCTTTTATATGTTGATGTGAAAATTTTAGAAACCCTAATTTTCTAGGAACGATCCGATGTTTGTTAACTTAGCACCCTAAAGACTCTACCTTTGGTACATGTGATGCTTCCAAACCCTTCATGAGGTGCTAGGCTAACCCAACATTGGTATCAGATCCAACCTAGAACATTAGACGACTTTTTTACGAAATTAAAACTCCGATCGAACCGAAATGCAGCCTTTTAGAATGCTCTCTGGACATTTTTTAAAAACTGGTTATTTTCAGAATTAAAAATATGAAAAAAATTCAGCAGGTAAATATAAGAGTTACTGTGAAAAACGAGTCAATGAACAGTTATTTTCGCCGCGTAACCACGGCAATAGCCTGCTTAGGCCGCGGTTTCGCGGCCGTTTTGTTGATTCATGGACTCGTTTTTGTACAGAAACTAATGCCTCTGATTGTATATGGTTTTGGGTATTTTTAATCTGAATTTAGTTCTGTAAATTCTGGAGATGGTTTTAGACTCGTCGATTCGATCGGAATTTTCATTTCGTGGTTTTTCCGGATAAATTAGAAAGTATCGAATTGTTCGAACGAATGTCATTTGCTCACTTTTCACGGGGTTTAAATATTTTGGAGATACGTGCAAGTTTTGTGGTGGACCCTCTAGAAGACAACAAACCTTAACTCGATTATGTGACCGTCTTGAACTGCCCTTTGAACCTTAGGGTTTGGGGCAGTACGGCGTGCCACATGAGAGGCGTTGGCTTGACCCTTCTATGGCTGGACCGCTACTACTATGTCACATTCCGGGTCTTTTGAACTCCGCTCAAGTGTTGGGCTTTAGGGAATCTTGGGTATTTGATCATTCGTTCGAAAACTTTAATACTGTCTAATTATCTGGAATGTGATGCAATGTGTGGAATTCATATTACTAGACATGAAATACGAAGTATGTGATATTTCGCATTTACGATGTCTAAAGAGAATGCGGATTCCAGATATTGCAGTTTTACACTTTCTTTTCTATGACCGTAAGTGTAGTATGTTGATATCACCGGTTTCGTTGCTATACATCAACGATAATTGGGGTATGCATACTTACTTACGTTGATGATATGAGATATTATGTGTTGCTGAGATATGATGTGCAGGATTGTCGCGATTGAATAGCCGGGGGGTTTTATGTGAGATGAGAGTTTTATTTTTTCATTCATGTAAATTCAAATGTAAAGTAATATTCTTTTATTTGGGGCACTTCCGGGTTGAGGTTGATGCCACCAGTGTTGTATATTATTTACTTTTCCGTATTACAATGGACCCAAGGAGGGGAGCACGGGTGACCGGGTTCTGGGGTTCAGTGGGAGGACATCTCGAGGAGTCGAGACCGGGTCTCCTAAACTCCAGAATTGGTAGGGTCGCTTGCCGCTCTCGTAGGGGTCCAGGGTGTGGGCTTGGCTATTCATCGCGGCTGTGGAATCCGTATTTTCTATTATTGGCTAAATACTAAATACGGACGTCCTAGTATATCCCACATTATATCTATGTTTCTGCTGCGATATCTGTGATGTGATCATTTGATATGTTCTGATGGATACAGTATATAGTATATATGATATATTATATAGACGTTACTTATGTTTTGCACCCGCACTAGCCTTGCCCTGCTCTGTCGTTAGTTACCTAACCTAACGGTGCACGAGGGGACATCGAGGCGAATGCGGATGGCATAAGTGTACGTCGTATTTATCTGTGATGTTTAGGTGACTTAAATGATGGGACTTCATTAATGTAATTAATGAAAGAAAAGAAACCTAATAGATGTTGTAGAATCAAATTTTTAAATAAAAAGGGTAGTGATTGTTAAGAATTTCTCGATTGTGTACGTAAATCAAATAGTCCCCGGCAACGGCGCCATTTGATTGGTTATAAAATTCAAGACTGTGTAAATCGAATAAAATGAATAAGTTTCTTTGTGTCGGTATTTAGAAAATTGAATAAAATTCACAATCAAAGAATTATATTTGACCGCAATCAATTACGGTGTCAGTTGTAGATCGTAAGCGAGTGCGGATCGTCCACAGGGATTGTGCGATTCGTTTCTATGTTAGATTTGTTTGAATTGAAAGTTAATCGAAAAGAAAAGAAAACATGATTCAATATTTTATCAAATGTTTCAAGTGTCACTATTCTAATCAAGAATCAAGAAAATGATAAACATCAAGAATCGAGTTTCGATAGAATTCCAATCACTTAGGGTTTCAAGATTTGTAATAAAGCTCGTAGGAATCGATTAGATTGTAGATGTGATGAAGATTAGAAATCAACGTTTCTTATCCATTAGCGAATTGATGCTAACACGATGCCGATTGATCGAGGGTTAAGGATCTTGCGAAGAATTAGGGTTCTTCGTCCTATCCTTTGTCCTTTCGATGAATCACATTCACTATATAGCTTCTTGAAAATCCAATGATCGATCGTTGATTCTCTAGATCGTGCGAAAGAATCAAGAACCCATTTCACATCGATCTAGATCACTGATCATTCTATTTTCAAGAATTTACAATTGCTATAGGACTTAAGAAAACGTTTAAAGATTTATCAACATCATCATTCTACGATCATCTTGACTCCTCCACGAGCGGAGTTTATTCACACATCATCACAAAGAATGCATTCAAGAATTGAAATGAAATCATGATGCAAGAATTAAAATGTACACAAGTTTAAAGAATCTTCACCTTTATTATATCAACAAGAAGTTACAACTCTCAAGAATTACAAGAGGAAGGAACTTTGCTCGTCGAATCTTGCATCGCTCGGCTTCTTGAGTCTTGGATCGCTTCGACCTCTTGCTCCGATGAAGTCCGGCTTTGCTTCTAAAGGGTTGTAGAAGACTTGCTTGGCTTGAACTCCATGAATCTTGAAGTGGGTATTTGTGGATTGGATTAGGGTTAGGGTTTGGAGGTGGTTGTTGTTGGGTAGAAGAAGAACTAGGGTTTCTACTCAACAACAATGAATTTTCTCACAATGAATCAATGAATTGAATGAATGAATCCCCTTTTACAAGTGAGCCTAGGGTCCTATTTATAGATTTCCCAAACCCTAGGCCTTGATTTTGAAATAGAAGTTCCCTCCAAAAGTTTGTTGAAAGACTTCTAGAAGTAGTTAGTTAGGCTTAGCTTAGGGTTTAAGCTAGGGTTTAGGGAGAAGTTTCTAGAATACAAGGCTAGTTTAGTGTAGATCCAAGTGTTTGCTGATCTGGCAGAAGGTTCTGGGGTCTTCTGGAATTTGACATGTCTTGCTGAAGTGTGGGCCCTGAAAGAGGCATTGTGCACCAAAAATTTAGGGCTGACGTGGCATAACTGCCGCGGAACCGCGGCTTAAGCCGGCTCCCGCCGCGGTTCCGCGGCGCTTTGATGGCTTCATGGCTTGGTTCTTCTGGTGACTGCTTGGGCTGACATTTGGGGCTTTATCTGATGTGTTGATTTGTGTTTGTCCCTTTGGATTGATACCAGAACTGAAATCATTGTGTTGGCGTATCTTTTAGCGGTGTAGATTTGAGAAAGCTTCTGATTTTTCTGCACAGACTTCGAAACACGGGTTGCGATATATAGAAATGATGCCATGTTATGAAATGCAGTCAATTTCCCTAGAAATGCCGGTTTTAAGGTCTAACACATGTAATCTGATATTTTGCGACAAATTTGCTAATATGTGAAATATGAATGCCGAACACTTCTATATGAATACGAATGATAGGGAAATTGCCGGTTAAAAGATGCAATATTTTCGACTAATCAGGTAGCTACAGTTTTGCTTTGCATAGCGGTATATATGATATACCCTGCACCTTATTCGATGAGGAAAGGGCCGAGATCCCTTCACCGGGAGTGACCCCTTTAGCAATAATTGGCAGATGCTACAACACTCGGTTTGACTTTTGACTGCTTTTGGAGTTTTGCTTTGCATAGTGATATATATGATATGTCCTGCACCTTATTCGATGAGGAAAGAGCCGAGATCCCTTCACCGGGAGTGACCTCTTTAGCAAAACTAATAAAAGCCTCAAAATCACTCCATTTCAAAATTCATTCGATTCTACAACGATATCAAGTTCATTACGCAATAGGTTTTCAGAAAAACCTGTCGTAGCCCTCCGTCATTTCAGATAAGTACTAGTTAGTATTCGTGCTACGTTTGTTGACTATGTTAAGGCGTAGTGTGCGGTAGCTGATTAGTGCTTATCTGTATATGCATATGATGCGATTGGATTAGGGTAGTCGTGCGACTTTGTTGACTATGTTAAGGGTCGTGCGGGTGGATTTAATTCAATCAGGAAATGACGGGTTGAACTTGACTAGCACTTATGATTTGTTGACTATGTTAAGGTCATATAGCTGCTAGGGGAAAAATATTATCGGGAATTTCAAATGTTGAAATTTGCAATGAGATTGCATACCTTCTATGAGATAGTTGGATCCCGATACCCACTGTGAGTAAGAGTTACTCCTGGGAGAGTTTTACACATTACAATTAGCCGATCAAGTAGGTGTCTAGAAATGTGTCAACGGGGTTACGCCTCTGGGAAAACGAGATTTACTTTAATTAGGTCCGTGCGAAAGCACGGGGAACCTCTCTCAAAGTACCGACACTGGCCTGGCTGAAAGATCGGTGAAGTTGTAGGGTGTAATTAATCCCGGCCAGTCTTTCCTTTTAGGGTTTGAAGGAAGATTTGATAAAAACCAGTGGGAGCTATCCTGATTAGATAAGATAATAACCAATCTGATCTTGCAAGAGTATACGCTAAAGTGTTTTCTTCTCTCTCTCTCCAGGTAGCGACCATGTTATGCCTTAATCAAGATAATAATATGGATGTATTGACCGAACCTGCAAGTTATACTGTGCTGGGGAACATTGGTTCCGTTCTTTCTTATAATAGTTATAGGAATGAACAGGACATAGGGGAATACCAGGATTCCCATGCCACCCGAATGAAGAAAGTACATGATGATGCATTTTCTTCGGGTGTGTTCGTTACAGAGAACTGTTTCTCCATTTGCCCTACGTCCTGGGTATTAGATACCGGGTCAGGATCCCATATATGTAATCAGTTACATGGGCTTAGGAAAGGTAGAGAACTTGGAGAAGGTGATAAAGACATTAGAGTTGGAAATGGTGCAATTGTTGCAGCTAAGACTGTCGGGGAATATCACCTTGCATTACCAACTGGTAATACATTGGTTCTGAACGAATGCTATTACATGCCGAACCTGATATGCAATATTATATCGGTTTCTTTGTTGAGTAAAGAGGGATATAATTTTGTATTACAGGATAATGTTATGAACATTTTCCGTAACCAAAAGTTGGTTGGATCAGGCACGTTATGTAATGGCATTTATGTTCTAAATCAATCAACAGTTCTAAGCATAACAAACACACACAAGAGGAAGAGTTCAGAACTGAACGAATCCTTCTTGTGGCATTGTAGACTCGGTCATATAAATGCGACACGGCTAGCTAAGTTGCATAAGGATGGATACTTGAAACCGTTCGAATTTTCATCTTATGACACTTGCCAGTCATGTCTCAAAGGAAAAATGACCAAAACTCCGTTTACGGGACATGGAGAAAGAGTTACCGAACTCTTGGGACTGATACATAGTGATGTATGCGGTCCCATGTCTACACATGCCAGGGATGGTTCTTCGTACTTCATTACATTCACTGATGATCTCTCTAGATTCGGATATGTGTTCCTGATGAAACACAAATCAGAAGCTTTTGAGAAATTTAGAGAATATAAACAAGAAGTCGAGAACCAAACCGGAAAAAGTCTTAAAGTCCTTCGATCTGATCGAGGAGGTGAATACTTGAGCAATGAATTCCTGGACTTCCTAAAAGAGAATGGGATTCTCTCTCAGCTGACTCCTCCATATACACCACAGCACAACGGTGTATCAGAACGGAGGAACCGCACCCTATTAGATATGGTGCGCTCTATGATGAGCACAGCTGAGTTACCTATTTCCTTCTGGGGATATGCACTGGAAACAGCAGCATACCTATTGAATCAAGTTCCATCTAAATCTATACCTACCACACCATATGAGATATGGAGTGGGAAGAGACCATATTTTAAACGGGTTAAGATATGGGGTTGTCCGGCCTATGTCAAAAGGCAAAATCCAGACAAACTCGAGGCACGGTCAGTTCTTTGCAAGTTTGTGGGATATCCTAAGAATTCCCAAGGATATTTTTTCTACCACGCTGAAGAAAAAAAAGTGTTTGTTTCTCAATATGCCACCTTTTTGGAAAAGGAATTTCTTGCAAAAGAAATTAGTGGCAAAGTGGTAGAGCTGGAAGAGGTTCCAGAAACACAAACTGCTACTGAAGATTTAGTGGAACCAGAAGATTCGGTAGTTCCCAACGAAACTCAGCCTCTCCGTCGATCTAGGAGGGTTTCTCGCCAACCTGAGAGATACTACAGTTTTCTCATGTATGGTGAGAGCGAGGATTGCATCATGGAGGATGATGACCCAACTAGCTTTGAGCAGGCCATCACGAGTGGGGACTTAGTGAAATGGCTGGATGCTATGCGGTCCGAGATGGAATCCATGTACACCAACAAAGTATGGACTTTGGAAGATGCTCCTGAAGGGGTAAAACCCATTGGGAGCAAGTGGATCTTCAAGAAAAAACTTGGTGTAGATGGGAAAGTGGAGACTTTCAAAGCTAGACTTGTTGCAAAGGGTTTTCGTCAAAGACCAGGTGTGGACTATGACGAAACCTTTTCTCCAGTGGCTATGCTTAAATCCATCCGGATCATGCTTGCCATCGCTGCATATCATGATTACGAAATATGGCAAATGGATGTTAAGACCGCTTTTCTAAACGGTGATTTAGAAGAGTGCGTGTACATGACTCAGCCAGAGGGCTTCGTAGATAGTGGGAGTAGCGAGAAGGTGTGCAAGCTGCTTAAATCCATTTATGGATTGAAGCAAGCATCGCGGAGTTGGAACATCTGCTTTGACGTCGTTATCAAAGAGTTTGATTTCGTCAAAAACATAGATGGACCTTGTATTTACAAGAAGGTAGCAGAAAGTAAGGTTGTCTTCCTCGTATTGTACGTGGAAGATATACTCTTGATAGGAAATGATATTCCTATGCTGCAATCGGTCAAGCTCTTCTTATCACAAAGATTCTCAATGAAAGATCTTGGTGATGCCTCCTGCATATTGGGAATTAGGATCTATAGAGATAAATCCAAACGGATATTGGGATTGTCCTAATCCAGGTACATTGACACCATACTAAAGAGGTTTAGTATGGAAGAATCCAAGCGTGGGAACTTGCCCACGATCTCTGGAGTCACTCTCTCCAAAGAGATGTCTCCCAAGACTGATTTGGAGAGAGCTCGCATGCAAGGGATACCCTATGCTTCGGCTGTAGGCTCTATCATGTATGCGATGCTATGCACCAGACCCGATGTAGCATACTCACTAAGTGTAGTGAGCAGGTATCAAGCTGATCCTGGAGAGAGTCACTGGACAGCTGTGAAGAGCATTCTCAAGTACTTGCGAAGGACTAAAGTGATGCTCTTGGTGTATGGTAACGAAGAACTCCAAGTGGAGTCCTTTACCGATTCGAGCTTCCAGAGTGATAAGGACGACTCTAAGTCGCAGTCGGGATTTGTCTTTACTCTTTACGGAGGGGCGGTTAGTTGGAAGAGTTCCAAGCAGGAAACCGTGGCAGACTCGACGATGGAGGCTGAATACATCGCTGTCAACGATGCTGCCAAAGAGGCTGTCTGGATCAAGAAGTTCATTTCTGAACTTGGAGTGGTTCCATCCATTGAGCATCCAATACCTTTGTATTGCGATAACAATGGAGCGGTGGCTTTGGCCAAGGAACCCAGGTCCCATCAGCGATCCAGGCATATTCTGAGGCGGTATCACCTGATCCGGGAGATAGTTGATCGCGGGGAGATCGAGGTCAGGAGGGTTGACACGAAGAACAACACAGCGGATCCACTCACGAAGGCCATTCCCCAGATACAGTTTGAGAGACTCTTCGGGATGCTCGGTATGCGATACTACAGCAGCTGGCCCTAGTGCAAGTGGGAGATTGTTAGTTGTATGTATGCCCTAGAGGCCAGTATTGTACAGATGATGTATATTATATTGGATGCTTAGACATATATAGAGATGGCTTTCTTGCTCGATATGATAGTATGCTATCTGGTTGCTCTTTATCTTAACATGTATACTTGTCTCTTTAAACTGTCTTATAGTTACATGTTGGTAAAGCCTTTAGGATGTGTACTTGACTACCTGGACTATGATGCAGATCATACTAGTGGGGACATGGTAGTCCATAAGTACATCATTCAAGGTCCCTAGTCGTAGGTGTATCGAGACAGGGCATCGATATACCAGTGTAGACTAGCGTATACGCTTCTCGACCCATGAGATGGGCGATGGATGATCCCATATCCATTGGTGTTTGACATCGGAGATGGTATACGGGTGCTCAGTGGAGACTGGGTACACTGGACGAACTCGTCAAGAACTCCCAGATGGTATTATACCTCACGTCAGATAGCAGTTCTCAGGTGACACTTGTGCAGGTTAGTCTGTAGACCCGAGATCGTCATAGAGTCTTGTGTGATTCCCATTGTGCTTTGATCTCCACCTTACCACGTCCATGAGGGCGTGCAAAACGGTGGTTTTTAGGTACAGTCCCGAGTCACATGGAGGCAATGAGCGATAGGAGGGGTTTCGTCTCTCCCGGTATTGGGGGTTGATATTGCGCTGTGCTCGATTGGCCGTAACAGGGAAGTCCCTGGCTAGGGCTGATTCAGAGATTTGCTGGTAAGTGTTACCAGTAGTTTCTCGACCCGTTATGAGCCTCACATCGGCACGACTTATCGGTTATTGGGGTCTGCCGTTTACCACCCCTAGACTTGATATGCGACATATCAGACGAGGAGACCGGACTGTACAGGAAGTGTTGCCGGTTGGCTCGACGGGAGTTGTAGCAGGTTCGCTTGTTCTCTTCTATCGCTCAATACCCGGGTGGCCGTTACGTTTAGCTGACCGCTTGCAGCTTGGGGGTGCTTGATATGATCATCATCCACTGCCGGCGTATTGACGAGTCTTAGAGTCCCACAATGGAGTTACCTAGTCCAGGCGAAATGTTGTGGTGCGCGTATGCGATATGCTCATGGACCCGATTAAAATACACGTATGGGATACCGTATATTGATCGGGCGGCTTGCTTTTGGTTAGGGTCGTATGTGATATGGCCGGATTGATAAATCAAGTGTTGATTTATCATTTAACCATTAGATTCTCACTAGAAATCCTTTCTTGTTTCTATGGATGTATGGATGCATGTATGCATTCCTTATTGTTTCATGCACATATGGATGTGCATATACACATACATACATACATCCATCCATCATGGTTGCTTATACATTGAGAATGGTGGCAATATAAGAATCACACCATGGTTATTATATGGATTTTTATTGCTTTTGAATTAAAACAAAAAAGGAAAAGAAAAAGGGTTAAATGATAGAATGTTTCTACACTCTTCTTTACCTTACCATGCTCACCTACCTTTTAACCCTTGGTTTATTTTCCTTTTGTGCTTTTAACTCCATTACAATAATATCTATATAATTAACCATGGTTTGAAATGAGAGATGGAAAATATATATGCTTATATTTTTCATTTTTCTATATAGAGTTTTTCTTCTCTTCTTCTAAAAAGCCATCATCTTTATTAACCTTGATCATTTGCTCTATAGATTTTTGTTGTGAGCAATATACTCATCAAGTTAGGATTTTGAAGTGAGAAAGAGAACCACAACACCATTCTACACAAGTCTAGCCCACTTGTTTGGAGTGTTAGCTTCATTTCGTTCTCTTGATCGGGTAAAGTTGCAAGCTTGGACAAAGCGGACTCCGGGTGGATCATCGGTGACCTCGAGGAGTTCAAGCGGAGCTTTTTCAAACCCCAAGTAGCTGAGGAGTCTAGCGTAGGGAGCTACAAAGGTTGTACTCTTTAAACCCCATTTATTCTTTCATATGTTGATGTGAAAATTTTAGAAACCCTAATTTTCTAGGAACGATCCGATATTTGTTAACTTAGCACCCTAAAGACTCTACCTTTGGTACATGTGATGCTTCCAAACCCTTCATGAGGTGCTAGGCTAACCCAAAATCATGAACTCCGGACTCTAGCGATGGTTTCCTCGGAGAAATGAACGGGCTAGGTTGTTGACTTCGAGGCCGAAAATGATCTACGTCGGGGAGACACTAACTCAAGCTATTCCTTCACTAGGTCATGAACTTTGTGAAGAGAACACACTCTACTACATGGCAAGTGGTAGAGGATGAAGAAGTAGGAGGTTGTCTCACTTTAGAATTGTTTTTCTCACAATTTTTCTCATAGCACCATTAGAGCTTGAAAGCTTTTTCAAGGAGCATGATGAAGATGAAGAAGAAAGAATAATATCATCATATGAATTATTTTCTTCAATAATGTAACCATGGGTGAGTTAAGCTATAATGCTTAACTCATGTAGAGAATTAACCAAAGTATGAGGTTAAGGGTTGGGTTAACTAAATATCCTAAAGAATGACAAAAGAGTTGACTTTGTCAATGTTTCCACAAGCTTCATGAAAGCTTGAGAACTTTGACAAAGTCTTTCTCTTTTGTTATTCTTAAGATATAAACAAAACCCTAATCTTTACCCTAATCTTGGTATAAGTCTCATACACCCATCTTTGATGTATCATCAAGCATGACACAATCATATGTACACAAATATATATCACATATACACTTATGCACAATCAAGTGAGAAAATAAATCTTAAGTGAGCTAATACTAGTTAATGTAATGTAATATATCAAATATATAATTATACATTAAATTATTAAATCAACTCTTGATTTAATAACCCGGCTATAACCGACTAATATCATCTGTAACAACTTATCGAATGAACACTTGATCCGATAACCCGGCTATAACGCATACAACCGATCAATGTCACGAATCGCGAGAATAGAATACGGTATCTCATATCGTATTAATCTCGGTCCCGTACATATCACATATGTACTCCTACTCTGTTTCGCTTGAGCTAGGAAACCCCTATGTAGGACTCTAAAGACTCGTCAATACGCCGGCAGTAGATGATGATCATATCAAACACCCACAAGCCGTAAGCGGTCTGCTAAACGTAACGGCCACCCGGGTATTGAGCGATCAGAAGATCAACAAGCAAGCCTGTACATTCTCCTGTGAATCCAATCAGTAACACTTACCGCACAGTCCGGTCTGTTCGTCTGATATGTCGCATATCTCGCCTGAGGGTGGTAAACGTCAGACCCCAGTAGCTTGATAAGTCATGCCGATGTAAGGTCCACAACAAGCGTGAAACTACTGATAACACTTACCAGTAAATCACTGCAACCCTGGCCAGGGATTTCCAGTTATGGCCAGTCGAGCATAGCGCAACATCAACCCCCAATACCGGGAGAGACGAATCCCCTCCTATCGCTCATTGCCTCCATGTGAATCGGGACTGTACCCAAAAACCACCTGTTTGCATGACTCAGTAGAGCCATGGTAGGGTGGAAATCAAAGCACAGTGGGAGACAGTTAGTGTATATGCCCTAGAGGCCATTACTGTATCATACTAGTTTGTATATTACTTAATGGATGCTTGGGATATTCACCTTATATATACAATCTTGCTCAAAATAGTAGTATGCTACTTGGTTTGTTTCTACTTCAATGTGTACTTGTGTTTATTTCAGTATATCACTTATACGCATTAGTGGAGCCCTTAGGATCTTTGCTTGATTACCAGCGTTGTGATGGCAGTCACACTAGTGGGGGCTGGGTAATCTATAAGCACATCCTTATTCAGGTCCCTGGTCGCAGGACTATCGAGACAGGGCATCGATACTCCGGAGTAGACCAGCGCATGCGCTTCTCATCCCAGTGTGGGAGACGGTCTGTCCCACAGCCGTCAGTACGTCGTACTTGAGATAGTATGCGGGTGCTCGTTAGGTTACGGGTACACTGGACAGGACTCGTCGGGAACTGACTAGTTGGTATTATACCTATCGTCAGTTATCAGTTCCCAGGTGACATGAGTACAGCTTAGTCCGCTGACTTGACACTGTCACTTCGCCTCGGGTGTGTTCCCACTGTACTTTGATCACTACCCTACCACGGCTCAAAGGAGTTGTGCAAACAGGTGGTGGTTGGGTGCAGTCCCGAAGCACTTGGAGGCAGTTACGGTTAGACAGGATTCGTCTCTCCCGGTATTGGGGGTTGACATCGCGCTGTGTCTAGGAGAGCCATTACACGAGTAGTCCCTGGCCAGGGCAAACGAGATATACTGGTAGGTTTCCAGTGTTATCTCAGGGTGTATTGGGCTTCACTCCGGCACGACTTGTACCGCTATTGGGGGACTGACGTTTACCGCCCCCTAGGCCCGCCATGCGATGTATCAGACGAACAGACCGGACTGTATGGAGAATGTCACACTCAGGCTCAGTCGGAGTTCAGATGGGTTTCGCCTCGTCGGTCTTCTTGTCGGCATTACCTGGGGACCGTTACGCACAGCTAGTGCCGCTTGCGGTCTGTGGTTAAACCCACTGCCAGCGTAGTGTCGAGTCTTTAGAGTCCCACACAGAAAGCTTTTCGCCTTTAGGCAAAAGAGTAGAGGTCGCATGGTATTGCGACAGGTCGCATGGTTTTGCGACAGGGTTCGGTCACATCCGTGCACTTGTGCACGTACAGTGTCCGGACAGTTTACACTAGCGGGCTTTGGTTTAAGCCAGATCCTAGTGTACCTTATGGGATTGGATTTATCCAGTTCGCATTCGTGTTCCCCGGAACGCGGATGCGGGTGTGTATGCACAGTTGACAGGGAGGCAGAGGCAGCGGATTCTCATTAGGGTTGTTGACAGTTGACCGTTGACTTTTTGACTTTATGCTCAACCCTAATGAGAATATGATTTGTGATTAACTATTATATTAATTAAGTATTATGGTGATATGGTTGTTGACTTGTTGACTTTTGTTGACTTGTTGACTTTGGTGACTTGTTGACTTTTGTTGACTTGTTGACCGGTTGACTAGGCTTGACTAGTTGACCATCATGATGACCATGGTTATCATTTCATGCCAAAGACTTTTTTCTTGCTTGCTTTTTGAGTAAAATGAGTGCATGATATGATAACCTTATGGTTGCTTCTAACCATTACCAAAAGACTTTTTTGATATGATGAGTTATGATCACTTTGGATTATGAGAGGGTGAAAGGAAAAAGTGAGCCTCATTCTTTCTTGCTCATTCTCTCTCTTGTTCTTGAGCTCTCCCCTTGCTCTCACCCTCAACCTCTTGCTCCCTCTCTTGATCTATGGTTCTCTTGTCTCATGAGTTGAGAATCAAGAACCATAGATAAAATCCCATTCTATTTCCTCTCTACTCATTCTAGTTCACTAGGTTTAGCAAACCAAGTGAACTAGTTTCTTCAAAGACCGAAGAAGGAGCTAAAGGTTGGAGCTTTCAAGTGGATCTATCTTCGGCGTACGGAGACGACGAGAAGGAGCCATCGGACCACCACCGGAGCTTGAAGACGAAGGAGTTCAAGACAAGCTAGGTATAACCATCTCTATCCGAGTAGCTAAATATCTTTAGCTTAGTATGCTAGTTTTAGTTTAGGTAAAGATCCCGACCTAGCTTAGTCCATGTTGCCTCTTGCGTTAAAATTTTGATTTTATACCGTTTCCGCCTCCCCGTAAGAACCGGGGGTCGCAACGTGGACTTACAGTGGTATCAGAGCCTAACTAAACTTAAACTAGCTTGGTAGTGAAGTGTAACGAAGTTCGGAACCGAAAAAAATCACAAAACCGGATAATCACAAAAACTGAGTTTCTGTTGAAATTTTTTCTGCTCAAAATGAAAAACTTTATACTCCTAAATTCGGCTCAGGGTTTTGTGTGAACACCCAAGAAAAACGATACAGTGATTCGCCTAAAGTGCCGCGCTTCCGCCGCGTGATCCTTCTTAGACGCCGCTGAACCGCCGCGACTTGGTGTCTTCTCTGCATCGTTTTTCGTGCAGTGTGTTTGTGTGTTGGTTTTGGGATTTTTAAAATATATTATATGTGCCCAGATTTTCCAGAAAAGAAATTTCCTTTTGGGGTCCTATAATTCCGTATTTTTCCGAACTTCACTGCACTTTGACTATGATGGTTATATCTGTGATGCTTGCATGTATTGAACGTCGGCTAATCGCTATAAGTCGATTAGTCGGGGTTATACATGATCTGTAATGTGCTGGAATGTGTATATGAATGTGTTGGACTGTCGCGGGTGAATAGCCGGGGTGGATGTGAGATGAGCTTTTGTTTTTTCTTTCATTCATTGTAAATGTAAATTGATGTAATAATATTATTTGTTTGGCCGCACAACCGGGTCGGGGTTGTAGCCGTCATTGTATAATTCTTTTTACTGTTTTTGCTCCTAGGATAGACCCATGGAGGGGTGCACAAACTACCGAGTACTTGGCGGGTAGTTTGCCGCACCCGTAGGGGTCTTGGGTGGGGTATTTGGCTATTCACCGCGACCGTGTTATCCGCGTTTCGTTTCAGGCTCGAAAGGATTGCGGATTGCTAGTATATCCAATGCATTCATCTGTGATCTGTAATGTCTATCATTGCTTACTATTTAGGCGTTGCTTATGTTTTACAGACGCGCTAGCCCAGCCCCCGCTCTGTCGTTAGTTAAGTAACCTAACGGGTAATGACGGGGCCCAGTGGCGAATGCGAATGGCATAAGCGTACGTCATATTTTGGTTGTTTTCTGCAATGGTAGGGTTAAATGATGGGACGCATTAAAAGTACTAATGCAAGAATATCACGCATTAAAAGAACTAATGCAAGATAATAAACCAAGTTAAAGTCGTTGGAACACTTTCGAAAAACCACTCGGTTCTTTTCAAAATAACTTTTAAATGCGGAGCTTGAGCCACTCCTTCTAAAAGCTATCTCGTTCCATCGATTAAATCAAGTTCACTACGTTCACGGTTTCGCCAAAACCATTCGTAGCCCTCCGTCGTTTCGTATGAATATTCAATAAGTATTCAAGCTGTGCTTGTTGACCTTCGTCAAAGCATAGTGATTGGTAGCTATTGGGTATTCATATGTAGCATAGATAGATGCGTTGGTTTGGGACATTCGCATTACCTTGTTGACCTTCGTCAAGGGTACATACGGGTGGATTCAAATTAACCTGGATAATGACGGGCAGAACTTGACATGTGACTTGTGATTTGTTGACCTTCGTCAAGGTCATAAGAGCATGGGGCAAAAATCCACATCGGGAGTTTCATAAGTACTGAAACTTGCTAGATTTGCATACCATTTGGAGTGTGATGATTCTGGTAGGATTCCTTCAGTTTCGTCACGCGATGATATTTGGATCCCGATCCTACTGTGAGTATATGCTACTCCTCGGGAAATTTCTCACTTAACGATCAATGCTATAAACCTAGTAGGTGCCTAGAAAGGTGTTAGCGGGGCTACGCCCCCAGGGAAAAGAGGTTCTCTAATTAAGGAACTTCGCGAAAGCGTTGGAAAACCTCCCTCGAAGTACCGACACCGGCCTGGCTGAACGGTTAAGCAAGTATTGTACGGTGGGATTGATCCTGACTAATTCTTCCTTTATGGTTTGAGGAGGGATTCGAGAAACAGTGGGAGCCATCCTGTTTAGACAAACTAAAAACCACTCTAAACTTGCAAGAGCATCATGCTGAGTGTTTCTTCTTCTCTCTCCTAATTGCAGCGACCAATCAACATGACTGGACTTAAGTTACTCCTAGATAAAAACAAACTGACAGGGCCAAACTACAAAGATTGGCTCAGGAATGTCACGATAGCAATCACTTATGACAAGCTGGGGTATCTTCTTACCACCAAAGCTCCCCCTGTCCCTGGTCCAACTTCCAGCGTCGCGGATAAGGAAATCCGCAAGACTTGGGAGATTGATAGCGCGAAGGCCAAGTGCCTCCTGCTTGCCTCGATGGACAACGAACATCAGAGGAGGCATGAGAATATGGACATGGAGTCCATATTGCTCCATACAAAAGAACTGTATGGAGAGCAATCACGTATCGCAAGATACGAAGCGTCGAAAAAGTTATTTTCGACAAGGATGGCCGTCGGATCATCAGTAGCCGAGCATGTGCTAAAGATGATTGGCTTCATTGAGGAGCTCGCTGACCTAGGGATCACATTGGAGAGTGAGCTATATACGGATATAGTTCTCCAGTCCCTTCCTTCCACTTACGCCCAGTTTATACTGAACTTCAACCTACAAGAAAAAGAGGTTGAACTATCAGAGCTCCTCAACATGCTGAGGAGCGCAGAGGGCACCCTACAGAAAGGTAGGGAAACATCCACTTTGTTTGTAGGAGGATCATCTTCTTCTAGGTCCAAGGCGAAAGCCAAGGGAAAGAAGAAGAAGGCCCCCGCCAAACCAAGGGGCGGTGTTGGTAAAGTGGATACGAAGGGAAAAGGCAAAGCAACAAAGATAGCGGGGAAGCTTGTGGATAAGGAAGAATGCTTCTATTGTCATAAGAAAGGACACTGGAAGAATGATTGCAGGGCCTGGAAGGCCAGAACACAGGAATTGAAGCAGGTTGCAGCTTCAGCTTCAGGTGTGTATGTTATTGAAAACTGTCTTTCAATAAACTCTACTTCCTGGGTATTGGATACCGGATCAGGATCTCATATCTGTAATTCTTTGCAGGCGTTGAGAAACCGTAGTGTTTTGAAGGCAGGTGACATGACCCTCAAAGTTGCGAACGGAGCTAGCATGGATGCTAAAGCCGTGGGGGACTATCACCTGGGAATGTCAGATGGACATGTTTTGGTTTTGCGTAATTGCTTTTTTGTACCCAACGCAACTTGTAATATCATTTCTGTATCTTTAGTTTCTAAAGAAGGTTATGAATTTGCGTTTGTAAGTAATGTTGTAAACATTCACCTTAATCAAGTTTTGATTGGGTCAGGTACATTGAGTAATGGTATATACGTGTTAAACCAACCACAGATTTTCAACGTCCAGAATACACACAAAAGAAAGTCTCTGGAAATGAATCAGACTTTCTTATGGCATTGTAGATTGGGTCACATCAATGAGAGAAGGTTGACTAAGTTACATACAGAAGGATATTTGAATGCGTTCGAATATCAATCGTATGCCACTTGTCAATCTTGTCTCAAAGGAAAGATGACAAAGACTCCGTTTACTGGACAAGGAGTAAGAGCGAGCGAGCTCTTAGGACTCGTACACAGTGACGTGTGCGGTCCAATGTCTACACATGCCCGAAGCGGACATTCTTACTTCATTACTTTTACGGATGACTTCTCAAGGTACGGTTATGTCTTCTTAATGAAACATAAGTCCGAGGCCTTTGGAAAATTCCAGGAGTATAAGAATGAAGTAGAGAAACAGACCGGCAAAAGTATTAAGATTCTAAGATCGGATCGAGGTGGAGAATACTTAAGTGCCGAATTCCTGAATTACTTAAAAGAGAATGGTATTCTCTCTCAGCTTACTCCTCCATACACTCCGCAACATAACGGTGTATCGGAGAGACGGAACCGAACCCTATTGGATATGGTTCGGTCCATGATGAGTAACGCTGAGTTACCGCGATCATTCTGGGGATATGCACTAGAAGCAGCTGCGTATCTCTTGAACAAGGCTCCTACCAAGACTGTGCTCACCACCCCATATGAGATGTGGACTGGGAAGAAACCCTGTCTTAATTATCTTAAGGTATGGGGATGTCCAGCTTTTGTAAAAAAGCAGCATGCGGACAAGCTTGAGGCACGTTCAGTACAGTGTAAGTTTGTGGGATACCCAAGGAACTCCAGGGGGTATCTTTTCTATTCCGCTGAGGAACAAAAGGTTTTTGTTTCTCAGCATGCCCGCTTCTTGGAAACTGAGTTTTTGGAAACCCAGATAAGTGGGAACACAATAGAACTGGAAGAAATTCCAGAACCACAGACTGTTACTGAAAGCTTAGTGGAACCAGAGGGTTCAACAGAACAGGACATTCCTACGCCGCTCCGCAGGAGTAGTAGGCAGTCTCATCCGCCCGAGAGATACTGCGGTTTTCTCATAGACGGGGATAGAGAGGATTGCATCATAGATTATGATGAGCCTACTAGCTTCCAGCAGGCCGTTCAGAGCGTTGACTCAGTGAAATGGCTGGATGCAATGCGGACCGAAATGGAGTCCATGTACACCAACAAGGTATGGACGTTGGACATTGCTCCAGACGGGGTAAAACCCGTAGGATGCAAGTGGATCTTCAAGAGAAAGATTGGTGTAGATGGACAGGTTGAGACCTATAAAGCTAGGCTGGTAGCAAAGGGTTTTCGTCAAAGACCTGGCTTGGACTACGACGAAACCTTTTCTCCAGTAGCCATGCTGAAATCCATTCGGATCCTTCTTGCCATTGCTGCCTTCCACGATTATGAGATCTGGCAAATGGACGTAAAGACAGCTTTTCTAAATGGAAATTTAGAGGAGTGTGTCTATATGGACCAGCCAGAGGGTTTCATTCAGAGTGGGAGCAGCGGAAAGGTGTGCAAGTTGCTTAAGTCCATCTATGGACTAAAGCAGGCATCGCGGAGTTGGAACATCTGCTTTGATGAGACGGTCAAAGAATTTGGCTTTATCAAAAATCCAGATGAACCATGCATCTATAGTAGATTTGTAGCGAGAACTGTAGTATTCCTCGTTTTATACGTGGATGACATTCTCTTAATAGGAAATGACATTCCTATGCTACAATCTGTCAAGGGGTTCTTGTCACACAGGTTCTCCATGAAAGACCTAGGTGATGCCTCATACATTCTGGGTATCCGGATCTACCGTGACAGATCCAAGAGGATATTAGGACTTTCACAGTCCAGGTACATCGACACCATACTGAAGAGGTTCAGTATGGAAGATTCCAAGCGCGGTAACCTACCGGCTTGTCACGGGATCACCCTCTCTAAAGAGATGTCTCCCAAGACTGATTTGGAGAGGGATCGCATGTCTATTATACCCTACGCTTCTGCGGTAGGCTCTATAATGTATGCGATGTTGTGTACCAGACCGGATGTAGCTTATGCACTGAGTGTGGTAAGCCGGTATCAGTCTAACCCAGGGGAGAAACACTGGATAGCGGTAAAGAACATTCTCAAGTACCTGAGAAGGACTAAGGAGATGTTCTTGGTGTATGGCGGAAAAGACCTCCAGATCGAGGCCTTTGCTGACTCCAGCTTCCAGAGTGACAAGGATGATTCCAAGTCCATGTCGGGTTTTGTCTTTACCCTCAATGGAGGGGCGGTGTGTTGGAAGAGTTCCAAACAGGAAACCGTTGCAGACTCGACGATGGAAGCGGAATACATCGCTGCATCTGATGCCGCAAAAGAAGCTGTCTGGATGAGGAAGTTCTTGAAAGAACTTCAGGTGGTTCCGTCCATTGTTGATCCAATACCTCTGTATTGCGACAACAACGGGGCTATAGCTTTAGCGAAGGAACCCAGGTCCCATCAGAAATCCAGGCACATCTTAAGGCGGTATCACCTGATCAGGGAGATCGTGGATCGCCAGGAGATCGAGGTTCGGAGAGTCGCTTCAGAAGATAACACTGCAGATCCATTCACCAAGGCCTTGCCCCAGACTCAGTTCGAGCGGCTGATCGAGATGATAGGTCTTCGATACGCCAGTACATGGCCTTAGTGCAAGTGGGAGATTGTTAGTGTATATGCCCTAGAGGCCATTACTGTATCATACTAGTTTGTATATTACTTAATGGATGCTTGGGATATTCACCTTATATATACAATCTTGCTCAAAATAGTAGTATGCTACTTGGTTTGTTTCTACTTCAATGTGTACTTGTGTTTATTTCAGTATATCACTTATACGCATTAGTGGAGCCCTTAGGATCTTTGCTTGATTACCAGCGTTGTGATGGCAGTCACACTAGTGGGGGCTGGGTAATCTATAAGCACATCCTTATTCAGGTCCCTGGTCGCAGGACTATCGAGACAGGGCATCGATACTCCGGAGTAGACCAGCGCATGCGCTTCTCATCCCAGTGTGGGAGACGGTCTGTCCCACAGCCGTCAGTACGTCGTACTTGAGATAGTATGCGGGTGCTCGTTAGGTTACGGGTACACTGGACAGGACTCGTCGGGAACTGACTAGTTGGTATTATACCTATCGTCAGTTATCAGTTCCCAGGTGACATGAGTACAGCTTAGTCCGCTGACTTGACACTGTCACTTTGCCTCGGGTGTGTTCCCACTGTACTTTGATCACTACCCTACCACGGCTCAAAGGAGTCGTGCAAACAGGTGGTGGTTGGGTGCAGTCCCGAAGCACTTGGAGGCAGTGACGGTTAGACAGGATTCGTCTCTCCCGGTATTGGGGGTTGACATCGCGCTGTGTCTAGGAGAGCCATTACACGAGTAGTCCCTGGCCAGGGCAAACGAGATATACTGGTAGGTTTCCAGTGTTATCTCAGGGTGTATTGGGCTTCACTCCGGCACGACTTGTACCGCTATTGGGGGACTGACGTTTACCGCCCCCTAGGCCCGCCATGCGATGTATCAGACGAACAGACCGGACTGTATGGAGAATGTCACACTCAGGCTCAGTCGGAGTTCAGATGGGTTTCGCCTCGTCGGTCTTCTTGTCGGCATTACCTGGGGACCGTTACGCACAGCTAGTGCCGCTTGCGGTCTGTGGTTAAACCCACTGCCAGCGTAGTGTCGAGTCTTTAGAGTCCCACACAGAAAGCTTTTCGCCTTTAGGCAAAAGAGTAGAGGTCGCATGGTATTGCGACAGGTCGCATGGTTTTGCGACAGGGTTCGGTCACATCCGTGCACTTGTGCACGTACAGTGTCCGGACAGTTTACACTAGCGGGCTTTGGTTTAAGCCAGATCCTAGTGTACCTTATGGGATTGGATTTATCCAGTTCGCATTCGTGTTCCCCGGAACGCGGATGCGGGTGTGTATGCACAGTTGACAGGGAGGCAGAGGCAGCGGATTCTCATTAGGGTTGTTGACAGTTGACCGTTGACTTTTTGACTTTATGCTCAACCCTAATGAGAATATGATTTGTGATTAACTATTATATTAATTAAGTATTATGGTGATATGGTTGTTGACTTGTTGACTTTTGTTGACTTGTTGACTTTGGTGACTTGTTGACCGGTTGACTAGGCTTGACTAGTTGACCATCATGATGACCATGGTTATCATTTCATGCCAAAGACTTTTTTCTTGCTTGCTTTTTGAGTAAAATGAGTGCATGATATGATAACCTTATGGTTGCTTCTAACCATTACCAAAAGACTTTTTTGATATGATGAGTTATGATCACTTTGGATTATGAGAGGGTGAAAGGAAAAAGTGAGCCTCATTCTTTCTTGCTCATTCTCTCTCTTGTTCTTGAGCTCTCCCCTTGCTCTCACCCTCAACCTCTTGCTCCCTCTCTTGATCTATGGTTCTCTTGTCTCATGAGTTGAGAATCAAGAACCATAGATAAAATCCCATTCTATTTCCTCTCTACTCATTCTAGTTCACTAGGTTTAGCAAACCAAGTGAACTAGTTTCTTCAAAGACCGAAGAAGGAGCTAAAGGTTGGAGCTTTCAAGTGGATCTATCTTCGGCGTACGGAGACGACGAGAAGGAGCCATCGGACCACCACCGGAGCTTGAAGACGAAGGAGTTCAAGACAAGCTAGGTATAACCATCTCTATCCGAGTAGCTAAATATCTTTAGCTTAGTATGCTAGTTTTAGTTTAGGTAAAGATCCCGACCTAGCTTAGTCCATGTTGCCTCTTGCGTTAAAATTTTGATTTTATACCGTTTCCGCCTCCCCGTAAGAACCGGGGGTCGCAACGTGGACTTACAGGAGACACACAAGACTCTATGACGATCTCGGGTCAACAGACTAAGCTGTACCAGTGTCACCAGAGAACTGCCATCTGACATAAGGTATAATACCATATGGGAGTTCTCGGCGAGTCCGTTCAGTGTACCCAGTCTCCACTGAGCACCCGCATACCATCTCTGATGTCAAACACCAATGGATATGGGATCATCCATCACCCATCACATGGGTCGAGAAAATATACGCTAGTCTACTCTGGAATATCGATGCCCCGTCTCGATATTCCCACGACAAGGAACATTGAAGGATGTACTCATAGACTACCCAGGCCCCACTGGTATGATCTACATCATAGTCCTGCAAGTCGAGTACACATCCTAAGGGCTTTATCAACATGTAACAGAGAGACAGTAAGTATACATGTTAAGATAAAAAGCAATCAGATAGCGTACTTGTTAGTTATATGTATGCCCTAGAGGCCATTACTATACATAGGATGTATATTGTAGTGGATGCTTGGACATATATAGGGATGACTTTCTTGCTCGATATGATAGTATGCTATCTGGTTACTCTTTACCTTAACGTGTACACTGATTGTCTCTCTGTTACATGTTGGTAAACCCCTTAGGATGTGTACTTGACTACCTGGACTATGATGTGGATCATACTAGTGGGGACGTGGTAGTCCATAAGTACATCCTTCAAAGTCCCTAGTCCTGGGTGTATCGATATACCAGAGTAGACTAGCGTATACCTTCTCGACCCATACAGATGGGCGATGGATGATCCCATATCCATTGGTGTTTGACATCAGAGATAATATACGGGTGCTCAGTAAAGACTGGGTACACAGGACGGACTTGCCGAGAACTCCCAGATGGTATTATACCTTACGTCAGATGGCAGTTCTCTGGTGACACTGGTGCAGGTTAGTCTGTAGACCCGAGATCGTCATAGAGTCTTGTGTGATTCCCACTGTGCTTTGATTTCCATCATACCACGTCCAAGAGGGCGTGCAAAAAGGTGGCTTTTGGGTACAGTCCCGAATCACATGGAGGCAATGAGCGATAGGAGGGGTTTCGTCTTTCCCGGTATAGGGAGTTGATGTTGCGCAGTGCTCGATTGGCTATAACAAGAAGTCCTTGGCCAAGTCTGCTTTAGGGATTTACTGGTAAGCGTTACCAGTAGTTTCTCGACCCGTTATGAGCCTCATATCGACATGACTTATCAAGTTATTGGGGTCTGACGTTTACCACCCCTAGACAAGATATGCGACATATCAGACGAACAGACCGGACTGTACGGTAGTGTTACTCGTTGGATTCACAGGAGTGTGAGCGGGCTTGCTCGTTGATCTTCTGATCGCTCAATACCCGGGTGGCCGTTACGTTTGGCAGACCGCTTGCGGCTTGTGGGTGTTTGATATGATCATCACCTGCTGCCGGCGTATTGACGAGTCTTTAGAGTCCTACACAGGGGTTTCCTGGCTCAAGCGAAACGAAATAGGAGAGGATATGAGATATGTACGGGACCGAGGATAATACCAGTATGTGATACTGTATTCTATTTTCGCGATTTGTGACATTGATCGGTTGTATGCGATATAGCCGGGTTATCGGATCAAGTGTTGATTCGATAAGTTGTTACTATTGATATTAGTCGGTTATATGCGATATGACCGGATCGTTAAATCAAGTGTTGATTTAATGATTTAATGTATAATTATATATTTGATATATTACTTTACATTAACTAGTATTGGTTCACTTAAGATTGATTTTCTCACTAGAATGTGCATATTGTTTTATATGTGATATATGCAAGTGTACATGTTTGTATCATGCTTGATGATACAAACAAGTTGTGTGTATGAGACTTGAACCATATCAAGGTTAGATTAGGGTTTACTATTTTCCTAGCAAATAACAAAAGAATTGAGACTTTGGTCAAAGTTATCAAGCTTCATGAAGCTTGATAAGCATTGACAAAGTCAAACCTTTTGTCATTTGTGTAGGATATTAGTTAACCCAACCCTTAACCTAATGGTTTGGTTAAATCTCTACATGAGTTAAGCATGAGGGCTTAACTCAACCATGGTGCCATGATTAAAAGGATAAGTGTTCATATTATTCTTTTAATGGAAATGATTCTTTCTTCTTCTTCATCTTCATCAAGCTTGAAAAAGCTTGCTAGCTCCAATGGCATCATGAGAAAAAGAGTGAGAAATTCAATTCTAAAGTGAACCCACTTCCTATTTCTTCATCCTCTACCACTTGCCATGTAGTATAGGGTGTTCTCTTCATAAAGTTTTCGACCGAGTGAAGGAATAGCTTGAGTTTGAGTCTCCGCGACGTAGATCATCTTCGGCCTCGAAGTCAATGACCCAGCCCGATCATTTCTCCGACGAAACCATTTCTAGAGTCCGGGATCCGATGATCGCAGCGGAGGGACGTCAACACGGAGCTAAAGAAGTGGTGGACCGGATCTACAAAGGTTGTAATCCCTTTCACTTAGTAGCAAAGTCGTTTGCTTGCTTGCTTTTCGCCTTAACTTCTAGTTAACGATTTAGTTTAGGGTTTCTCGGCACCGGAAAATTTTTGTTTGGCATGGTTGATGCCTTGTGGAACCTCCTTAGTGTGCCTAGGAACCCTACAGTGGTATTAGAGCCTAGCTAGAGCCTTAGGCGATGCGTAGACGGAGTTAGAAGTCCGATCGAACCGAAACTCTAATGCAAAATTGCTCTCTGTACATTTTTTGAAATCGGGGATTTTTGAGAATTAAAAATATGCAGAAAAATCAGCAGGAGTTTCTAAGAATTACTGTGAAGCCCGTTCTCCTGATTCCATCAATGCGCGGCGGAACCGCGGCATTAGCATGGCTAATGCGGCGGTTCCGCGGCCACTTTGTCTCTTCTTCAATTAGTTTTTACACAGTAATTCCTATATTTTGGTGCTGTATTTTCTGGGAATTTTTAAATCTTACTCAAGAGTTGAGTTTTCTGGGTTGTATTGGGAGTTCGTAGATTCGATCGGATTATCAAACTTTGTCTATGTGTTTTTCCGGGTAATTTTAGAATATGTTAAAAAATTCGACCGGATATAAATACCCACTTTTTCCCCTGCCGGGAAATTTCCAATTGTTGGATTTTTCCGTAGTTTAATGACGTTCCAAGTAGTGCAAGTGACGCGATGGTCCCTCTAGAAGACAACAAACCTTAACTCGATTATGTGACCGTCTTGAACCGCCCTTTGAACCTTCGGGTTTGGGACAGTACGGCGTGTCACATGTGAGGTGTTGGCTTGACCCTTCTATGGCTGGACCGTTGGTACTGTGGCATGAACTAGATGTTTTAAACTTATTTCATGTGTTGAGCTGTTTCGGGAAAACTTGGGTGTTTGAATGTTCGATCGGAAAGTTTAACATTTTCTATTTATCTGGAATGGGATACAATATTTGGAATCCACAAGTAGTTATGAGATAACTGATATGAATGTTATAAATATAGCACTTTAGTCTCACTTGATCGGTTGCCACGGAATTTTGATGCGATCAAAAGTCCGTCGCAATCACGTAGCGTACGCGGATACTCGCCGGTAAACTTAATAGACAGCTACACCCCATAGCCCCGACCATGTGACTGTAGGAGAACCCCGTCGTTGAAAGCATCCGTTCGGGTGCTCGCGGTAGCGGTGTTCCGCCTTGGTGTACTTCGTCGACGGTATCGTGGGTGCGGCCGTCTACTAAAGTTTGCGACGAGCATTCGATCAAAATGCCGGGAATCTTGTTGAATTGCCCGACTTGATATTGAAAAGTGTTTTCGATAAAGAGACTAAAATGCGGGGTTTATAATTGTTAGGCATGCGATGTCTAAGGAATTCATTTGATTAGGCATGCGATGTCTAAGGAGGTTGCGGATTCCAACTGTTG
This sequence comes from Agapanthus africanus, assembly GCA_030015575.1. Lineage (NCBI taxonomy): Eukaryota > Viridiplantae > Streptophyta > Magnoliopsida > Asparagales > Amaryllidaceae > Agapanthus > Agapanthus africanus. Next base: position 664,187,084 of record CM057341.1, read on the forward strand.
TAGTTTTACACTTTCTTTCTGTGACCGTAAGTGTAATATGTGATATCGCCGGTTTCGTTGCTATATGTCAACGACAATTGGGATGCGCACATTTACTTACGTTGATGACATGTGATGTTATGTGTTGCTGGATATGTTATATTGGATCGTCGCGTTTTGAATAGCCGGGGGTTTTATGTGAGATGAGAGTTTTTCATTTTCATTCATGTAAAATTTATTGTATGTAATATTCTTTTATTGGGGCACTTCCAGGTAGCGGAAGATGTCACCCATTGTATATTATTTACTTTTCCGCACTAGGATAGACCCAAGGAGGAGGGCACAAGTAACCGGGTTCTGGAGTCCAGTGGGAGACCAACTCGAGGAGTCGAGTCCGGGTCTCCTAACTCTAGAATTGGTAGGGTTGCTTGCCGCTCTCGTAGGGGTCTAGGGGTGTGGGTTTGGCTATTCATCGCGACCGTGGAATCCGTGTTTTATACTGGCTCGTATTGAAAACACGGACGTCCTAGTATATCCAATGTTTCATATGATTCTTCTGCTGCGATATCTGTGATGTGATCATGTGATGTTCTGTGATAAATACTGTATATAGTATATATGATATATTATATAGACGTTACTTATGTTTTACACCCGCGCTAGCCCTGCCCCACTCTGCCGTTAGTTACCTAACCTAACGGTGCACGAGGGGACATCGAGGCGAATGCGGATGGCATAAGTGTACGTTGTATTTATCTGTGATGTTTAGGTACTTAAATGATGGGACTTCATTAATATGATTAATGAAAGAAAAAGAAACCTAAGATGTTGTGGAATCGAATTTCAAAAATAAAACAGGTAGCTACAGTTCTTGCTTTGCACAGCGGTATATATGATATATCCTGCACCTTTTTCGATGAGGAAAGGGCCGACGATCCCTTCACCGGGAGTGACCCCTTTAGCAATAACTGGCAGATACTACACCCCTCGGTTTGTCTTTTTGATTGCTTCTATAGTTTCTGCTTTGCACAGTGATATATATGATATATCCCGCACCTCATTCGACGAAGAAAGGGCTGACGATCCCTTCACCGGGAGTGACCCCTTTAGCAAAACTCGAAAAGCCTCAAAAGCACTCCATTTTAAAATCATTTGATTCTACAACGATATAAAGTTCATTACGCAAAAGGTTTTCTTAAAAACCTGTCGTAGCCCTCCGTCATTTCAGATAAGTAATAGTTAGTATTCGTGCTGCGTTTGTTGACTCAGTCAAGGCGTAGTGTGCGGTAGCGGATTAGTGCTTATCTGCAAAGCATATGATGTGATTGGATTAGGGTAGTCGTGCGGCCTTGTTGACTCAGTCAAGGGTCGTGCGGGTGGGTTTAATTCAATCGAGAAATGACGGGTTGAACTTTACTTGCGGTCTATGGTTTGTTGACTCAGTCAAGGTCATAGATCGCTTGGGGCAAAATATTATCGGGAATTTCAAGTGTTGAAATTTGCAATGAGATTGCATACCTTCTATGAGATAGTTGGATCCCGATACCCACTGCGAGTAATTGTTACTCCTGGGAGAGTTTTGCACTTTGCAATTAGCCGATCAAGTAGGTGTCTAGAAAGGTGTTAACGGGGTTACGCCTCTGAGAAAATGAGGTTTACATTAATTAGGTTCGTGCAAAAGTACGTGGGACCTCCCTCAAAGTACCGACACTGGCCTGGCTGAAAGATTGGCGAACTTGTAGGGTGTAATTAATCCCGGCTAGTCTTTCCTTTTAGGGTTTGAAGGAAGATTTGATAAAAACTGTGGGAGCCATCCTGATTAGATAAAATAATAACCAATCTGATCTTGCAAGAGCGCACGCAGAGTGTTTTCTTCTCTCTCTCTCCAGGTAGCGACCATGTCATGCCTTAATCAAGATAAAAATACGGATATTTGACCGAACCCACTTGTTATACTGAGCTGGGGAACGTTGGTCCCGCTCCAACTTATAATTGTTATAAGACAGAGCAGGAAATAGGGGATTACCAGAATTCCCGTGCCGCCCAAACGAAGAAAGTGCATGCTGATGCATCATCTTCGGGTGTGTTCGTTACAAAGAACTGTTTCTCTGTATCCTCTACGTCCTGGGTATTTGATACCGGATCAGGATCCCAGATATGTAATCTGTTACATTAGGCTACAGATAGGTAGAGAATTGAGAACAGGTGATAAGTTTCATGAGACAGAAAACGGGGCAAGTGTTTCAGCCAAGTCTGTTGGTCACTGTCACCCTCTATTATCAGTACATTGATTCTGAACAAATGCTATTAGATACCGAACCTGATATACAAAATCATATCAGTCTCTTTATTAGTAAAGAAACGATAAAATTTTGGATTGTTGGATAATGTTTTGAACATTTCCTATATCAAGAGTTGATCGGTTCAGGCACGTTATCTAAAAGTATTGACGTTCTAAATCAAACTACAGTTCTTAGTATACAGAACACACATAAGAGGAAGAGTTCAGAAATGAACGAATCCTTCTTGAGGTATTGTAGACTAGGTCATATCAATGCGACCCGACTAGCTGAAGTTACATTTAGATGCATATTTAAATCCGTTTGAATTTACATCTTGTGGAACTTGCCAGTCATGTCACAGAGATATTATGACCATAGCTCTGTTTATTGGAAATAGAGAAAGAGTTACTGAACTCTTGGGATTGATACATGCTGATGTATGAAGGTCCCCTGTCTGCACATGCCAAGACCGGTTCTTTGTACTTCATTACATTCTCTGATAATCTCTCAAGATTCAGACATATGTTCCTGTTGAAACACAAGTCCGAACCTTTTGAGATATTCACAGAATATAAGTTAGAAGTAGAGAACCAAAATACGGGTATAAGTATTATGACCTTTGATGTGATCAAGGAGGAGAATACTTGAGCACGGAAATCCTGGATTATTCTAAAGGAGAATGAGATTCTCTCTCAGCATTACTCCTCCATATACACCATGGCATGATGGTATATCGGGGCGGAGCAATAACACCCTATGTGATATAGTGTGCTCTATGATGAGTACTACTGAGTTTCCTATTTCCTTTTAGGGAGTTATGCACTTATGAAGTTGCATACCTATTGAATAGGGTTCCGATCAAATCAGATGCCTACCATTTCATATGAGATATGGAAAGGGAAGAGCCCATCTCTTAAGTCAGTTAAGATTTGGGGTTGTCCGGCCTATGTCTAAAAGCAATCCGGACAAGCTCGAGGTAAAGTCAGATCTGTAGAAGTTTGTTGGATATCCTAAGTATATGCAAGGGAATATCTTCTACCTAACCGAGGAACAAAAAATGTTTTGTTACTCAGCATGCCACCTTTGTGAAAGGGAATTTCTTGTGAAGAAATTAGTGGACATGAAGTAGAACTGGAAAGAGTTCCAGCTATACAAACTGCAGCTGCTGATTTGGTAGAACCAAAGGATTCAATAGCAACCGACGAACCTCAGCCTCTCCGCCGATCTAGTAGGATTCCTCATCCACCTGAGAGATACTTCGGTTTCTCTATGACTGTGGGAGTGAGGATTGCATCATGAGATGATGACCCAACTAGTTTCGGGCTGGCCATCAGGAGTAGGACTCTGTAAGAATGGCTGGATGCTTAGCGATCCGAGATGGAATCCTTATACACCAACAAAGTATGGACTTTGGTTGCTTTATCTGAACGGTTAAATCCCCATCAGGAGCAAGTATATCTTGAGAAGATTACTTGGTGTACATGGAAAAGTTGAGACTTTCAAAGCTAGACTCGTTAAAGGTTTGCATCATAGACCAGTTGTGGCTAATGATGAAACCTTTTTCTGGGGCCTATGCTTAAGTCCATCCAGATCCTACTTGCTACGGCTACATACCATGACTACGATATCTGGCGGTTGGGTGTCATGACTGCTTTTCTAAATAAAGATTTAGAAGACAGAGTCTATAAGTACATAGTCAGAGGGCTTCGTAGACAGTGGGAGCAGCGGAAACGTGTGCAAGATGTTTTATGTGATAAAGCAGGCATCGCGGAGTTGGAACGTCTGTTTTGATGTGGTAGTCAAAGAGTTTGACTTCATCAAAATGGTAGATGAACCTTGTATATACAAAAAGGTAGTAGGGAGTATGGTGGTGATCCTCGTAGAGTACGTGGATGACATACTCTTGATAGGGAAGGAGTTTCCTATGCTACGCTCGGTCAATCTCCGCTTATCACAAGGATTCTCTATATAGGATCAAAGTGATACCTACTAAATCCTGGGTTTTGGATCTATGAGATAGATCTAATTGGATGTTAGGATACTCACTAGTTGTAGTGAGATGGTATCAATTAATCCTGGGGAGAATCACTGGAAAGGTTCCAGGGTGATAAGGACGACTGAATGTCAGTCGCAGGCATTGTCTTAACCCTCAACTCAGGGACGGTATGTTGGAAGAGTTCCAAGCTAGATACCGTGGCATACTAGACGATAAAGGCTGGATACATCGCTACTTAAGATGCTACCAAAGAGGAAGTTTGGGTGTATATTAGTTCATGAGATGAACTTCGTTCCTCCCATTGTATGACAATGGAGTTGTGGCTTATGCCTAGGAACGCCCGTCCCATCAGTGATCCAGACATATTCTTAGGCAGTATCACCTGATCGTGGAGATGCTTGATCTCCAGGGGATCGAGGTTAGGAGAGTAGACTCAGAGGACAACACGGAGGATCCACTCACAAAGGCCTTTTTCCAGAGAGAGACTTTTATGGGATGGTTGAGTATGAGATACTTCAACCACTGCTATTAGATGGCCCTAGGGCAAGTGGGAGATTGTTAGTTATATGTATGCCCTAGAGGCCATTACTATACATAGGATGTATATTGTAGTGGATGCTTGGACATATATAGGGATGACTTTCTTGCTCGATATGATAGTATGCTATCTGGTTACTCTTTACCTTAACGTGTACACTGATTGTCTCTCTGTTACATGTTGGTAAAGCCTTTAGGATGTGTACTTGACTACCTGGACTATGATGTGGATCATACTAGTGGGGACGTGGTAGTCCATAACTACATCCTTCAAAGTCCCTAGTCGTGGGTGTATCGAGACGGGGCATCGATATACCAGAGTAGACTAGCGTATACCTTCTCGACCCATACAGATGGGCGATGGATGATCCCATATCCATTGGTGTTTGACATCAGAGATGATATACGGGTGCTCAGTAAAGACTGGGTACACTGGACGGACTCGCCGAGAACTCCCAGATAGTATTATACCTTACGTCAGATGGCAGTTCTCTGGTGACAATGGTGCAGGTTAGTCTGTAGACCCGAGATCGTTATAGAGTCTTGTGTGATTCCCACTGTGCTTTGATTTCCATCATACCACGTCCAAGAGGGCGTGCAAAAAGGTGGCTTTTGGGTACAGTCCAGAATCACATGGAGGCAATGAGCGATAGGAGGGGTTTCGTCTCTCTCGGTATAGGGAGTTGATGTTGCGCAGTGCTCGATTGGCTATAACAGGAAGTCCTTGGCCAAGGCTGCTTTAGGGATTTACTGGTAAGTGTTACCAGTAGTTTCTCGACCCGTTATGAGCCTCATATCGACACGACTTATCGAGTTATTGGGGTCTGACGTTTACCACCCCTAGACAAGATATGCGACATATCAGACGAACAGACCGGACTGTACGGTAGTGTTACTCGTTGGATTCACAGGAGTGTGAGCGGGCTTGCTCATTGATCTTCTGATCGCTCAATACCCGGGTGGCCGTTACGTTTGGCAGACCGCTTGCGGCTTGTGGGTGTTTGATATGATTATCACCTGCTGCCGACGTATTGACGAGTCTTTAGAGTCCTACACAGGGGTTTCCTGGCTCAAGCGAAACGAAATAGGAGCGCATATGAGATATGTACGGGACTGAGGATAATACCAGTATGTGATACTGTATTCTATTCTCGCGATTTGTGACATTGATCGGTTGTATGCGATATAGCCGGGTTATCGGATCAAGTGTTGATTCGATAAGTTGTTACTATTGATATTAGTCGGTTATATGCGATATGACCGGATCGTTAAATCAAGTGTTGATTTAATGATTTAATGTATAATTATATATTTGATATATTACTTTACATTAACTAGTATTAGTTCACTTAAGATTGATTTTCTCACTTGAATGTGCACATTGTTTTATATGTGATATATGCAAGTGTACATGTTTGTATCATGCTTGATGATACAAACAAGTTGTGTGTATGAGACTTGAACCATATCAAGGTTAGATTAGGGTTTACTATTTTCCTAGCAAATAACAAAAGAATTGAGACTTTGGTCAAAGTTATCAAGCTTCATGAAGCTTGATAAGCATTGACAAAGTCAAACCTTTTGTCATTTGTGTAGGATATTAGTTAACCCAACCCTTAACCTAATAGTTTGGTTAAATCTCTACATGAGTTAAGCATGAGGGCTTAACTCAACCATGGTGCCATGATTAAAAGGATAAGTGTTCATATTATTCTTTTAATGGAAATGATTCTTTCTTCTTCTTCATCTTCATCAAGCTTGAAAAAGCTTGCTAGCTCCAATGGCATCATGAGAAAAAGAGTGAGAAATTCAATTCTAAAGTGAACCCACTTCCTATTTCTTCATCCTCTACCACTTGCCATGTAGTATAGGGTGTTCTCTTCACAAAGTTTTCGACCGAGTGAAGGAATAGCTTGAGTTTGAGTCTCCCCGACGTAGATCATCTTCGGCCTCGAAGTCAATGACCTAGCCCGATCATTTCTCCGACGAAACCATTTCTAGAGTCCGAGATCCGATGATCGCAGCGGAGGGACATCAATACGGAGCTAAAGAAGTGGTGGACCGGATCTACAAAGGTTGTAATCCCTTTCACTTAGTAGCAAAGTCGTTTGCTTGCTTGCTTTTCACCTTAACTTCTAGTTAACGATCTAGTTTAGGGTTTCTCGGCACCGGAAAATTTTTGTTTGGTATGGTTGATGCCTTGTGGAACCTCCTTAGTGTGCCTAGGAACCCTACAGTACTATCATGTCGTGCAAGAAAGTCCTACCTATATATGTCCCAGCATCCACTACAATACACATCTCATGTACAGTAATGGCCTCTAGGGCATACATATAACTAACAATCTCCCACTTGCACTAGGGCCATCTGTAGCAGTGGTTGCAGTATCTCATACTCAACCATCCCATAAAAGTCTCTCTCTGGGAAAATGCCTTTGTGAGTGGATTCGCCGTGTTGTCCTCTGAGTCTACTCTCCTAACCTCGATCACCCTGAAGATCAACTATCTCCATGATCAGGTGATACTGCCTTAGAATATGTCTGGGTCCCTGATGGGACCGTGGTTCCTGGGACAAAGCCTCACCTCCATTGTCATACAATGGTAGGAACCTAGTTCATCTCATGAACTAATATACACCCAAATTGCCTCATTGGTAGTATCATTGATAGCGATGTCACCAGCCTTTATCGTCTAGTTTGCCACGGTATATAGCTTGGAACTCTTCCAACATACCGTCCCTCCACTGAGGGTAAAGACAATGCCTGTGACTGACATTCAGTCAACCTTACCACCCTGGAAGCTATCCAGTGATTCTCCCCAGGATCGATTGATACCATCTCACTACACCTAGTGAGAATCCTAATATCCATTTAGATCTATCTCATAGATATAAAACCCAGGATTTAGGAGGTATCACATAGATCCTATATGGAGAATCCTTGTGATAAGAGGAGATTGACCGTGCGTAGCATAAGAAACTTTTTTCTTATCAAGAGTATGTTGTCCACGTACAATACGAGGATGACCACCTTACTCTCCACTACCTTTTGTATGTACAAGGTTCATCTACTATTTTGATGAAGTCAAACTCTTTAACTACCATATCAAAACGGATGTTCCAACTCCGCGATGCCTGCTTTATCACACAAAGCATCTTGCATACGTTTCCGCTGCTCCCACTGTTTACGAAGCCCTCTGGCTGTGTTCTTATAGACGTTCTCTTCTAAATCAATATTTAGAAAAGCAGTCATGACACCCAACCACTAGATATCGTAATCATGGTATGTAGCAATGGCAAGTAGGATCCGGATGGACTTATGCACAGCTACTGGAAAAGGTTTCATCATTATCCACGCCTGGTTGATGACGAAAACCATTAACAAGTCTAGCTTTGAAAGTCTCAACTTTTCCATCTACACCAAGTAATCTTCTCAAGATATACTTGCTCCTGATGGGAATTTAACCCTTCAGATATAGTAACTAAAGTCCATACTTTGTTGGTGTACATGGATTCCATCTCAGATCACTAAGCATCCAGTCATTCTTACAGAGTTCCCACTCTTGATGGCCTGCTCGAAACTAGTTGGGTCATCATCTCATGATGTAATCCCCGCTCCCACTGTCATCGAGAAACCGAAGTATCTCTCAGGTAGGTGAGGAACCCTGCTAGATTGGCGGAGAGGCTGAGGTTCATCGGCGACTATTGAATCTTTTGGTTCTATCAAATCATCAGCTGTAGTTTGTATAGCTGGAACTCCTTCCAGTTCTACATAACTGACCTTGCCTCGATCTTGTCCGGATTTTGCTTTTGACATAGGCCGGACAACCCCAAATCTTAATTTACTTAAGAGATGGGTTCTTCCCATACTATATCTCATATGAAGTGGTAGGCACTGATTTGATTCGAACCCAATTCAATAGGTATGCAGCTTCTCAAGTGCATAACCCCCAAAAGAAAATAGGTAACTCAGTAGTACTCATCATAGAGCGCACCATATCACATAGGGTGCAATTGCTCCACCTCGATACACCGTTGTGCTGTGGTGTATACGGAGGAGTAATGCTGAGAGAGAATCTCATTCTCCTTTAGAATAGTCCAAGAATTCCATGCACAAGTATTCTCCTCCTTGATCTCATCATAGGACATAATACTTATACCCGTTTTAGTTCTCTACTTCTGACTTATATTCTTTGAATTTCTCAAAAGTTTCAGACATGTGTTTCAATAGGAACATGTATCCGAATCTTGAGAGATTCTCATTGAATGTAAGGAAGTATAAAGAACCAGTCCTGGCATCTGCAGACAGGGGACCTTCATATATCACTATGTATCAGTCCCAAGAGTTTTCTAACTCTTTCTCTGTTTCCAGTAAATGGAGCTATGGTCATCTTATCTTTGTGACATGACTGGCAAGTTTCACAAGATGTAAATTTAAACTGATTTAAATATGCATCTAAATGTAACTTAGCTAGTCGGGTCGCATTGATATGACCTAGTCTACAATGCCTTAAGAAGGATTCGTTCATTTCTGAACTCTTCCTTTTGTGTGTGTTCTGTACGTAAGGAACTGTGGTTTGATTTAGAATGTATATGCTTTTAGATAACGTGCCTGAACCGATCAACTCTTGATATAGGAAATGTTCAAAACATTATCCAACATTACAAAATTATATCCTTCTTTAATAAAAAGTGATTGATATAATGTTGTGGATCAGGTTCGGTATTTAATAACATTCGTTCAAAATCAATGTATTCTAGTAATACAGGGTGATAACTATCAACAGACTTGGCTGCAACACTTGCACCGTTTCTATCTCATGAAATTTATCACCCGTTCTCAATTCTCTACCTATCTGTAGCCCATGTAACAGATTACAACGGGATCCTGATCCGGTATCTAATACCCAGGACGTAGAGGATACAGAGAAACAGTTCTTTGTAATGAACATACCCGAAGAAGATATATCATTATGCACTTTCTTCGTTTGGGCGGCATGGGAATCCTGGTATTCCCCTAATTCCTGCTCGGTCTTATAACAATTATAAGTTAGAGCGGGGCCAACGTTCCCCAGCTCAGTATAACAAGCGGGTTCGGTCAATACATCCATATTATTATCTTGATTATGGCGTGACATGGTCGCTACCTGGAGAGAGAGAGAAGAAAACACTCTGCGTGCGCTCTTGCAAGATTAGATTGGTTATATATTTTATCTAATCAAGATGGCTCCCACTATTTTTATCAAATATTCCTTCAAACCCTAAAAGGAAAGACTAGCCGGGATTAATTACACTCTACAAGTTTGCCAATCTTTCAGCCAGGCCAGTGCCCGTACTTTGAGGGAGGTTCCCCATGCTTTCGCACGGACCTAATTAAAATAAATCTCGTTTTTCCAGGGGCGTAACCCCGTTGACACCTTTCTAGACACCTACTTGATTGGCTAATTGTAAAGTGCAAAACTCTCCCAGGAGTAACAATTACTCGCAGTGGGTATCGGGATCCAACTATCCCATAGAAGGTATGCAATCTCATTGCAAATTTCAACACTTGAAACTCCCGATAAATGTTTTTACCCTTAGTACTTATGACCTTAACTATGGTCAACAAATCATAAGCACTAGTCAAGTTCTACCCGTCATTTCGTGATTAATTAGACCCACCCACATGACCCTTAACTAAGGTCAACAAAGTCACGCGACTGTCCTAACTAATCGCATCATATGCGGTGTAGGAAGACATCACTTAGCTACCGTACACTGTGCCTTGACTATGGTCAACAAACACAGCACGAATACTAAGTACTCTACTTCCTAAAATGACGGAGGGTTGCGGATGGTTTTTAAGAAAACCTTTATCGCTTTGAACTTGATCTCGTTGCGGAATCAAATGGTTTTTAAATGGAGTGTTCTTGAGGCTTTTGCTAGTTTTGCTAAAGAGGTTACTCCAGGTGAAGGGATCTCGGCTCTTTCCTCGTCGAATGAGGTGCAGGATATTCACAATACCACTATGCAAAGCAAGAACTAGAAAAGTAATCAAAAGACAAATCGAAGATTGTAGCATCTGCTAATTATTGCTAAAGAGGTCACTCCCGGTGAAGGGATCTCGGCTCTTTTCTCGTCGAATGAGGTGCAGGATATTCTACAAGGAATACCGCTATACAAAGAAATAACTAGAGCTACCTTATTTTTGAAATTCGATTCCACAACATCATTTAGGTTTATTTTTCTTTCATTAATCTCATTAATGAATGTCCCATCATTTAAGTCCACCTAAACATCACAGATAAAAATAACGTACACTTATGCCATCCGCATTCGCCTCGATGTCCCGTCTGCACCGTTAGGTTAGGTAACTAATGGCAGAGCGGGGCAAGGCAAGCGCGGGTGTAAAACATAAGCAACGTCTATATAATATATCATATATACTATATACAGTATCTATCTGAACATATCACATGATCACATCACAGATAACGCAGCAGAAAACAACATATGAAATATTGGATATACTAGGATGTCCGTGTTTTATTTTGAGCCTATATAAAACACGGATTCCACGGTCGTGATGAATAGCCAATCCCACACCCCTAGACCCCTACGAGAGCGGCAAGCAACCCTACCAATTCTAGAGTTAGGAGACCTGGACTCGACTTCTCGAGATGGTCTCCCACTGGACCCTAGAACCCGGTTACTTGTGCTCCCCTCCTTGGGTCTATCCTAATGCGGAAAAGTAAATAATATACAATGGTGACATCATCCTCAGCCCGGAAGTGCCCCAATAAAATAATATTACATACAATGAATTTTACATGAATGAAAAAGGAAAAACACTCATCTCACATAAAACCCTCCGGCTATTCAAACACGACGATCCAATATAACATATCCAGCAACACATAACATCACATGTCATCAACGTAAGTAAATATGCGTATCCTAATTGTCGTTGATGTATAGCAACGAAACCGGCGACACTCCACATATTACACTAACGGTCGCAGAAAAGAAAGTGTAAAACTACAACAGTTGGAATCCGCAACCTCCTTAGACATCGCATGCCTAACAATTATAAACCCCGCATTTTAGTCTCATTATCGAAAACTCTTTTCTATATCAAGTCGGGCAATTCAACAAGATTCCCGACATCCTGATCGAATGCTCGTCGCAAACTTTAGTAGACGGCCGCACCCCCGGATGCCTTCGACGAAGTGCACTAAGGCAGAACACCGCTTCCGCGAGCACCCGAACGGATGCTTTTGGCTACGGGGTTCTCCTACAGTCACTTGGTCGGGGCTATGCGGCGTGGCTATCTATTAAGTTTACCCGGCGAGTATCCGCGTACGCTACGTGATTGCAACGGACTTTTGATCACATCAAAATTCCGTGGGAACCGATCAATTGAGACTAAAGTGCTAGATTTATAACATTCAAATTAGTTATCTCATAACTACTTATGTATTCCAAATATTGTATCACATTCCAGATAAATAGACAATGTTAAACTTTCCGATCGAATAATCAAACACCCAAGTTTTTCTAAATAGCTCAACACTTGAAATAAGTTTAAAAACATCCATTTCATGCCACAGTACCAACGGTCCAGCCGTAGAAGGGTCAAGCCAATGCCTGGCAACGCCGTACTGCCCCAAACCCTAAGGTTCAAAAGGCAGTTCAAGACGGTCACATAATCGAGTTAAGGTTTGTTGTCTTCTAAAGGGTCCATCGCGTTACTTGCACGACTTAGAATGTTCTTAAACCACGGAAAAATCCAACACTTGGAAATTTTCCGGCAGGGGAAAAAGTGAGTTATTGATATCCGGTCGAACTTTTTAACACATTCTAAAATTACCTGGAAAAACTTAAACGAAGTTAAATTATCCAATCGAATTAATGAATCCCCAATACAACCCAGAAAACTCAACACTTGAGTATAAATTAAAAATTCCCAGAAGAATCAGGAAACACATACGGAGGTTACTGTGCAAACAGTGAAGCATGAAGCTACAGTATGGCCGCGGAACCGCCACGCAAGCCAGGGTACGGCCGCGGTTCCACGGCGCTTTGATGGAATTAGGAGCACGTGCTGCACAGTAATTCCTAGAAAACCCTGCTGATTTTTTTGAGTATTTTTAATGTGGAAAAAATCAAATTTTCAGAAAATTTCCAGAGAAGGGTTTAAATTAGGATTTCGGGGTTCGATCGGACTTTAAACTCCGCTCAGACTTCGCCTAAAACTCTAGCTTGGCTCTGATACCACTGTAGGGTTCCTAGGCACTCTAACAAGGTTCCACAAGGCATCTACCATGCCCGATTCAAAAATTAGCCGTGCCGAACAACCCTAACCAAGATCGTATACTAGAGATTATGCTAAAACTAGCAAGCAAACAACTTTAACAATAAGTGAAAGGGATTACAACCTTTGTAGATCCAGTCCTTCACTTCAATAGCTCCGTGTAGATGTCCCCTTCGCTGCGATCATGAACTCCGGACTCTAGCGATGGTTTCCTCGGAGAAATGAGCGGGCTAGGTTGTTGACTTCGAGGCCGAAGATGATCTACGTCGGAAAGACACTAACTCAAGCTATTCCTTTACTAGGTCATGAACTTTGTGAAGAGAACACACTCTACTACATGGCAAGTGGTAGAGGATGAAGAAGTAGGAGGTGGGCTCACTTTAGAATTGTTTTTCTCACAATTTTTCTCATAGCACCATTAGAGCTTGAAAGCTTTTTCAAGGAGCATGATGAAGATGAAGAAGAAAGAATAATATCATCATATGAATTATTTTCTTCAATAATGTAACCATGGGTGAGTTAAGCTATCATGCTTAACTCATGTAGAGAATTAACTAAAGTATGAGGTTAAGGGTTGGGTTAACTAAATATCCTAAAGAATGACAAAAGAGTTGACTTTGTCAATGTTTCCACAAGCTTCATGAAAGCTTGAGAACTTTGACAAAGTCTTTCTCTTTTGTTATTCTTAAGATATAAACAAAACCCTAATCTTTACCCTAATCTTGGTATAAGTTTCATACACCCACCTTTGATGTATCATCAAGCATGACACAATCATATGTACACAAATATATATCACATATACACTTATGCACAATCAAGTGAGAAAATAAATCTTAAGTGAGCTAATACTAGTTAATATAATGTAATATATCAAATATATAATTATACATTAAATTATTAAATCAACTCTTGATTTAATAACCCGGCTATAACCGACTAATATCATCTGTAACAACTTATCGAATTAACACTTGATCCGATAACCCGGCTATAACGCATACAACCGATCAATGTCACGAATCGCGAGAATAGAATACGGTATCTCATATCGTATTAATCTCGGTCCCGCACATATCACATATATGCTCCTTCTCCATTTCGCTTGAGCCAGGAAACCCCTATGTAGGACTCTAAAGACTCGTCAATACGCCGGCAGTAGATGATGATCATATCAAACACCCACAAGCCGTAAGCGGTCTGCTAAACGTAATGGCCACCCGGGTATTGAGCGATCAGAAGATCAACAAGTAAGCCTGTACATTCTCCTGAGTCTCCAATCAGTAACACTTACCGCACAGTCCGGTCTGTTCGTCTGATATGTCGCATATCTCGCCTAGGGGTGGTAAACGTCAGACCCCAGTAGCTTGATAAGTCATGCCGATGTAAGGTCTACAACAAGCGTGAAACTACTGATAACACTTACCAGTAAATCACTGCAACCCTGGCCAGGGATTTCCAGTTATGTCCAGTCGAGCATAGCGCAACATCAACCCCCAATACCGGGAGAGACGAATCCCCTCCTATCGCTCATTGCCTCCATGTGAATCGGGACTGTACCCAAAAACCACCTGTTTGTACGACTCAGTAGAGCCGTGGTAGGGTGGAAATCAAAGCACAGTGGGAGACACACAAGACTCTATGACGATCTCGGGTCAACAGACTAAGTTGTACCAGTGTCACCAGAGAACTTCCATCTGACGTGAGGTATAATACCATCTGGGAGTTCTCGGCGAGTCCGTTCAGTGTACCCAGTCTCCACTGAGCACCCGCATACCATCTCTGATGTCAAACACCAATGGATATGGGATCATCCATCGCCCATCACATGGGTCGAGAAGATATACGCTAGTCTACTCTGGAATATCGATGCCCCGTCTCGATATTCCTACTACTAGGAACATTGAAGGATGTACTTATAGACTACCCAGGCCCCACTAGTATGATCTACATCATAGTCCTGCAAGTCGAGTACACATCCTAAGGGCTTTATCAACATGTAACAGAGAGACAGTAAGTATACATGTTAAGATAAAGAGCAATCAGATAGTGTACTATCATGTCGAGCAAGAAAGTCCTACCTATATATGTCCCAGCATCCACTACAATACACATCTCATGTACAGTAATGGCCTCTAGGGCATATATATAACTAACACATATCACATATGAAGTGGTAGGCAACTGATTTGATTTGAACCCTATTCAATAGGTATGCAACTTCTCAAGTGCATAACTCCCAAAAGAAAATAGGAAACTCAGTAGTACTCATCATAGAGCACACCATATCACATAGGGTGCTATTGCTCCGTCCCGATATACCATCGTGCTATGGTGTATACAGAGGAGTAATGTCAAGAGAGAATCTCATTCCTTTAGAATAGTCCAGGAATTCCGTGCTCAAGTATTCTCCTCCTTGATCTCATCAAAGGACATAATACTTATACCCATTTTTGGTTTTATACTTCTAACTTATATTCTGTGAATATCTCAAAAGCTTCAGACTTGTGTTTCAACAGGAACATATGTCTGAATCTTGAGAGATCATCAGAGAATGTAAAGAAGTACAAAGAACCGGTCTTGGCATGTGTAGACAGGGGACCTTACATACATCATCATGTATCAATCCCAAAAGTTCACTAACTCTTTCTCTGTTTCCAATAAACAGAGCTGTGGTCATCTTATCTTTGTGACATGACCGTCAAGTTTCATAAGATGTAAATTCAAACTAATTTAAATATGCATCTAAATGTAACTTAGCTAGTCTGGTCGTATTGATATGACCTAGTCTACAATGCCTCAAGAAGGATTCGTTCATTTCTGAACTCTTCCTCTTGTGTGTGTTCTGTACATTAAGAACTGTAGTTTGATTTAGAACATCTATGCTTTTAGATAACGTGCCTGAACCGATCAACTCTTGATATAAGAAATGTTCAAAACATTATCCAACAATTCAAAATTATATCCTTCTTTACTAATAAAGAGACTGATATAATGTTGTATATCAGGTTTGGTATCTAATAACATTCGTTCAGAATCAATGTATTCTTGTAATACAGGGTGATAACTACCAACAGACTTGGCTGCAACACTTGCACCGTTTCTATCTCATGAAACTTATCACCCGTTCTCAGTTCTCTACCTTTCTGTAGCCCATGTAACAGATTTACATTTGCGGGATCCTGATCCGGTATCTCATACCCAGGACGTAAAGGATATTGAGATACAATTCTCTGTAATGAACACACCCGAAGAAGATACATCAACATGTACTTTTTTCGTTTGGGCGGCACGGGAATTCTGGTAATCCCCTATTTCCTGCTCTGTCTTATAACAATTATAAGTTGGAGCGGAACCAATGTTCCCTAGCGCAATATAACAAGCGAGTTCGGTCAATATATCCGTATTATTATCTTGATTAAGGCGTGACATGGTCGCTACCTGGAGAGAGAGAGAGAAGAAAACACTCAGCGTGCGCTTTTACAAGATTAGATTGGTTATCAATTTATCTAATCAGGATGTCTCCCACTGTTTTAGTCAAATCTTCCTTCAAACGCTAAAAGGAAAGACTAGCCGGGATTAATTACCCCCTACAAGTTCGCCAATCTTTCAGCCAGGCCAGTGCCGATACTTTAAGGGAGGTTCCCCGTGCTTTCGCACGGACCTAATTAAAATAAATCTCGTTTTCCCAGGGACGTAACCCCGTTAACACCTTTCTAGACACCTATTTGATCGGCTAATTGCAATGTGTAAAACTCTCCCAGGAGTAACTCTTACTCGCAGCGGGTATCAGGATCCAACTATCTCATAGAAGGTATGCAATCACATTGCAAATTTCAACTCTTGAAATTCCCAATAATATTTTGCCCCTAGCAGCTATATGACCTTAACATGGTCAACAAATCATAAGTGCTAATCAAGTTCAACCCGTCATTTCCCGATTGAATTAAACCCACCCGCACGACCCTTAACATGGTCAACAAAGTCGCACGACTACCCTAATCCAATCGCATCATATGCTTATATAGACAAGCACTAATCAGCTACCGCACACTATGCCTTAACATGCTCAACAAACGTAGCACGAATACTAACTAGTACTTATCTGAAATGACGGAGGGCTACGACAGGTTTTTAAGAAAACCTTTTGCGTAATGAACTTGATATCGTTGTAGAATCGAATGATTTTAAATGGAATGTTTTTGAGGCCTTTTCTAGTTTTGCTATAGAGGTCACTCCCGGTGAAGGGATCGTCGGCTCTTTCCTCATCGAATAAGGTGCAGGATATTTCACAAATATCACTATGCAAAGCAAAAACCATAGAAACAATCAAAAGACAAACCGAGTTTGTAGCATCTGCTAGTTTCGCTAAAGAGGTCACTCCCGGTGAAGGGATCTCGGCTCTTTCCTTATCGAATAAGGTGCTGGATGTTCTACAAGGAACACCGCTATGCAAAGCAAGAACTAGAGCTACCAGTTTTTAAACAAGTTTCTACAACATCTTTAGGTTTCTTTTATTTCATTAATCTCATTAATGAAGTCCCATTTTAATTATGCTTCACAAGTATCATATATGAAACGAAATCAACAATATATAATATATATCTTATATATATAATATAAACATTCATCTCAGGCAGTAATATGATCTCATCATAGAACATTGCAGCAGAAGAATATATATGAAATATTGGATATACTAGGACGTCCGTGTTTTAATACGAGCCTGTATAAAACACGGATTCCACGGTCACGATGAATAGCCAAACCCACATCCTTAGACCCCTACGAGAGCGGCAAGCAACTCTGCCAATTCTAGGGTTAGGAAACCCGGTCTCGACTCCTCGAGATGGTCTCCCACTGGACCCTAGAACCCGGTTACTTGTGCTCCCCGCCTTGGGTCTACCTAATGCGGAAAAGTAAATAATATACAATGGTGACATCATCCTCAGCCCGGAAGTGCCCCAATAAAAGAATATTACATACAAATAAATTTTACATGAATGAAAATGAAAAACTCTCATTTCACATAAAACCCCCGGCTATTCAGACATGACGATCCAATATAACATATCACAGCAACACATAATATCTCATATCATCAACGTAAGTAAGTATGCATACACCGATTGTCATTGATGTATAGCAACGAAAACCGGCGATACAACTACATACTACACTTACGGTCGCAGAAAAGAAAGTGTAAAACTACATCAGTTGGAATCCGCAACCTTCTTAGACATCGCATGCCTAACTAAATGAATTCCTTAGACATCTCATGCCTAACAATTATAAACCCCGCATTTTAGTCTCATTATCGAAAACTCTTTTCAATATTAAGTCGGGCAATTCAACAAGATTCCCGACATCCTGATCGATTGCTCGTCGCAAACTTTAGTAGACGGCCGCACCCCCGACGCCGTCGACGAAGTGCACTAAGGCGGAACACCGCTGCCGCGAGCACCCGAACGGATGCTTTTGGCGATGGGGTTCTCCTATAGTCACTTGGTCGGGGCTATGGGGCGTGGTTATCTATTAAGTTTACCCGGCGAGTATCCGTGTACGCTACGTGATTGCGACGGACTTTTGATCATATCAAAATCCCGTGGCAACCGATCAAATGAGACTAAACTGCTAAATTTACAACATTCAAATTAGTTATCTCATAACTACTTGTGGATTCCAAATATTGTATCACATTCAAGATAAATAGATAATGTTAAACTTTCCGATAGAATAAACAAACACCCAAGTTTTCCCAAATAGCTCAACACTTGAGCGGAGTTCAAAAAGTATCCATCACATGCCACAGTACCAATGGTCCAGCCGTAGAAGGGTCAAGCCAACGCCTCACATGTGGCAACGCCGTACTGCCCCAAAGCCTAAGGTTTAGAGGCGGTTCAGACGGTCACATAATCGAGTTAAGGTTTGTGTTCTTCTAGAGGGTCCACCGCGTTAGTTGCATGATTTTCCGGAAGTTTCAAACTCGAGAAAAAAAATCCAACTTTTGAAAAAAATTTCGATAGGGGAAAAAGTGAGTTATTGATATCCGTTCGAACTTTTTAACACGTTCTAAAATTATCCGGAAAAAACTTAAACGAAGTTAAATTATCCGATCGAATCAACGAGTCCCCAAAACAACCCAGAAAACTCAACACTTGAGTAAAATAAAAAATTCCCAGAACAATCAGGAGACCTGTAAGGATTTTACTGTACAAAAATGAAACCATAATTCAATTATAGCGCCGCGGAACCGCCGCGCAAGGCATGGTCCTGCCGCGGTTCCGCGACGCTTTAAGCGTGTTAATGGCTCGTTTTTCACATAAATCCTTATAATTCTCTGCTGATTTTTTTGAGTATTTTTAATGCAGAAAAAAATCACATTTTTATAAAATTTCCAGAGAAGGGTATAAACCAGGGTTTCAGGGTTCGATCGGACTTTAAACTTCGCCTAAAGCTCTAGCTTGGCTCTGATACCACTGTAGGGTTACTAGGCACTGTCACAAGGGTCTACAAAGTATCAACCATGCCTGATTTAAAATTTAGACGTGCCGAAAAACCCTAACCAAGATCTTTAAACTAGAGTTTAGGTGAAACAAAACATGTTAAACACTTTAACACTAAGTAAGAGGGATTACAACCTTTGTAGATCCGGTCCTTCACTTCATAAGCTCCGTGTTGAGGTCCCTTCGCTGCGATCATCAAGTTCCAGACTCTCGAGAGGCTCCACGAAGAGAAAGATGCAAGCTTGCTTCCGATCTTCGATAACAAAGATTATCTACCTTGAAGTTTCATTAACACAAGCTCTCACTCACTAAATGAAGTGAACACCCTAATCTAAATGGCTAGGATAGATTAGGATGATGAAGTAGGATTTTAGCTCTATTTTATTTTCATTAACTCACTCATTTTCATCACCTTTGAAAAAGCTAGAAAGTTTTTCCAAGAAAGAAAAAGAAGGAAGAAGAAAATCATTTTCTTTTGTGATGAATAATGAAATGTAATAATAATTACTTATGCAACCATGGTTGCTAATAATATAAGCAAACCCTTGTAGAGAGTTGACTAGGGTTATGGATTTGGGTTGGGTTAAGAATGAGTCACAAAAATATCAAGCATAATATCTTAGCTCAATCCAAAAGAAAACCTTCTACAAACATCATTAAGGAACTAACCCAAATCAAACCCTAACCTTGTTTAATCTCCACTAAACTTATTGCATTAGTAATCATATCATGTTACAATATTATATATCACATATATAATATTTATTGCAACAAAATAAAATAATACAATTAACATATATCGCATATATATCAATATATTACCCGAGTGAGAAAAAGAATCTTTTAGTGGGCTAATATTAGTTAATGTAATTTAATATATCATATATATAATTATACATTAAATCATCGAATCAACACTTGATCCGACAATTCGGCTATTTCACAAATAACCGACTAATATTATTTGTATCAGTTCATCGAATCAACACTTGATCTGATGACCCGGCTATATCTCATATACCCGGCCGATATCTCATATCGCGAGAATCTAATACGGTATCACATATCGCATTATCCTCGGTCCCGCACATATCATATATGTGCTCCTACTCCGTTTTGTCTGAGCTAAGAAACCTCTGTGTAGGACTCTAAAGAATCGTCAATACGCTGGCAGTAGGTGATGATCATATCAAATAACCACAAGCTGCAAGCGGTCAGCTAAATGTAACAGCCACCCAGGTATTGAGCGATCAGAAGATCAACAAGCAAGCCTGTACATTCTCCTGCGAATCCAATCAGTAACACTCCTGTACAGTCCGTTCTCATCGTCTGATATGTCACATATCACGCCTAGGGGTGGTAAACGTCAGACCCCAGTTGCTCGATAAGTCGTGTCGATATGAGGTCTATAACAGTTCGAGAAACTACTGATAACACTTACCAGTAAATCTCAGCAACCCTGGCCAGGGATTTCCAGTTATAGCCAATCGAACACAGCACAACATCAACTCCCTATACCGGGAGAGACGAATCCCCTCCTATCGCTCATTGCCTCTATGTGATTCGGGACTGTACCCAAAAGCCACCTTTTTGCACGCCCTCTTGGATGTGGTATGATGGAAATCAAAGCACAGTGGGAATCACACAAGACTCTATGACGATCTCAGGTCTACAGACTAACCTGTATCAGTGTCACCGGAGAACTGCCATCTGACGTGAGGTATAATACCATCTGGGAGTTTTCGGCGAGTCCGTCCAGTGTACCCAGTCTCTACTGAGCACCCGTACATCATCCTTGATGTCAAACACCGATGGATATGGGATCATCCATCGCCCATCATATGGGTCAAGATGCGTATACGCTAGTCTGGTGTATCGATACACCCTCGACTAAGAACAGTTATAGGATGTACTCGTCGACTACAGTGGCCCCACTAGTATGATCTCAACATAGTCCCAGTAGTCGAGTACATATCCTAAGGACTTTATCAACATGTAACATAGAGACAATCAGAGTACATGTTAAGATAAAGAGCAACCAGATAGTATACTATCATGTCGAGCAAGAAAGTCCTCCCTATATATGTCCAAGCATCCACTACAATATACATCGTATGTACAGTAATGGCCTCTAGGGCATACATATAACTAACAGTAATGGCCTCTAGGGCATAATCACTAACAATCTCCCACTTGCACTAGTGCCATGTACTGGCATATCGCATACTTATCATCTCGAATAGCCTCTCGAACCGCGTCTGAGGAATGGCCTTTGTGAATGGATCAGCAGTGTTATTCGCCGTATCTACTCTCTTTACTTCGATCTCCCGGCGATCTACGATCTCCCTGATCAGGTGATACCGCCTTAAGATATGTCTGGATTTCTGATGGGACCTGGGTTCCTTCGCTAAAGCTATAGCGTCGTTGTTGTCGCAATACAGAGGTATTGGATCAACACTGGTAGGAACCACTTGAAGTTCTGTGAGGAACTTCTTCATCCAGACAGCTTCTTTTGCGGCATCGCAAGCAGCTATGTACTCCGCTTCCATCGTTGAGTCAGCAACGGTGTCCTGCTTGGAACTCTTCCAACAGACCGCCCCTCCATTGAGGGTAAAGAAATAACCCGACATGGACTTGGAGTCATCCTTGTCACTCTGGAAGCTGGAGTCTGCAAAGGCCTCGATCTGGAGGTCTTTTCCGCCATACACCAAGAACATCTCCTTAGTCCTCCTCAGGTACTTGAGAATGTTGTTTACTTCTATCCAGTGCTTCAACCTTGGGTTTGCCTGATATCGGCTTACAACGCTCAATGCGTATGCTACATCTGGTCTGGTACATAACATCGCATACATTATAGAGCCTACCGCAGAAGCGTAGGGTATAATCGACATGCGATCCCTTTCCAAATCAGTCTTGGGAGACATCTCTTTGGAGAGGTTGCTTCCGTGACAAGCCGGTAGGTTACCGCGCTTAGAATCGTCCATACTGAATCTTTTCAATATGGTGTCTATGTACCTGGACTGTGAAAGTCCCAACATCCTCTTTGATCTATCACGATAGATCTGGATCCCCAG
Source organism: Agapanthus africanus (assembly GCA_030015575.1). NCBI lineage: Eukaryota > Viridiplantae > Streptophyta > Magnoliopsida > Asparagales > Amaryllidaceae > Agapanthus > Agapanthus africanus. The sequence continues at coordinate 664,209,748 of CM057341.1, forward strand.
AATGTAGGTGGCATCACCCAGGTCCTTCATGGAGAACTTCTGTGACAAGAATCCTTTGACTGACTGTAGCATAGGAATATCATTTCCTATTAGGAGAATGTCATCCACGTACAAGACGAGGAATACAACAGCTCTCCCTGCAATCTTACTGTATATGCATGGTTCATCTGGATTCTTGATAAAGTCGAATTCTTTGACAGTATCATCAAAACAGATGTTCCAACTCCGCGATGCCTGCTTTAGTCCATAAATGGACTTAAGCAACTTGCACACTTTACCGCTCCCACTCTGAATGAATCCGTCTGGCTGATCCATATAAACACACTCTTCCAAATTACCATTTAGAAAGGCCGTCTTTACGTCCATCTGCCAGATCTCATAATCGTGGAAGGCAGTAATGGCAAGAAGGACCCAAATGGATTTGAGCATAGCCACTGGAGAAAAGGTTTCGTCATAGTCCAAACCAGGTCTTTGACGAAAACCCTTTGCAACAAGTCTAGCCTTATAGGTTTCAACCTGTCCATCCACACCAATCTTCTTTCTGAAGATCCATTTGCATCCTACGGGTTTTACCCCATCTGGAGCAATGTCCAAAGTCTATACTTTGTTAGTGTACATGGACTCCATTTCGGTCCGCATTGCATCCAGCCATTTTACCGAGTCGCCGCTCTGAATGGCTTGCTGGAAGCTAGTAGGGTCATCTTTATCAATGATGCAAACTTCTAGATCCCCGTCTATGAGAAAACCGTAGTATCTCTCGGGCGGATGAGACTGCCTACTACTTCTGCGGATAGGCACTGGTATGTCCCTTTCTTCTGAAACTTCTGGTTCTACCATACTTTCAGTAACAGCTTGTGGTTCTGGAATTTCTTCCAGTTCTATTGCGCTCCCACTCTTCTGATTTTCTAAAAATTCAGCTTCCAAGAAGTGGGCATAAGGAGAAACAAAAACCTTTTGTTCCTCTGCATAATAGAAATAATACCCCTCGGAGTTCTTTGGATATCCCACAAACTTACACTATACTGAGCATGCCTCGAGCTTGTCTGGATGCTGCTTTTTTACAAAAGCTGGACATCCCCATGTCTTCAGGTACTGAAGATAGGGTTTCTTCCCACTCCACATCTGATATGGTGTGGTAGGCACAGTTTTGGTTGGAACCTTGTTCAAAAGATATGTAGTTGATTCTAGTGCATAACCCCAGAAAGATCGCGGTAACTCAGCCTTACTCATCATGGAACGAACCATATCCAATAGGGTTCGATTCCTCCTTTCCGATACACCGTTGTGTTGTGGTGTGTATGGAGAAGTAAGCTGAGAGAGAATTCCATTCTCTTTTAAGTAACCCAAGAACTCGGCACTTAAGTATTCACCACCTCGATCAGATCTCAGTGTCTTGATACTTTTTCCTGTTTGGTTTTCCCTTCATTCTTGTATTCCTGGAATTTCTCAAAGGCCTCGGATTTATGCTTCATCAAGAAGATATGTCCATACCTAGAGAAATTATCCGTAAAAGTAATGAAGTAGGAATAACCACCTCGCGCATGTGTAGACATTGGACCACACACATCGCTGTGTATGAGTCCCAAGAGCTCGCTCGCTCTTACTCCATGTCCAGTAAACGGAGTCTTTGTCATCTTTCCCATGAGACAAGATTCACAAGTGGCATAAGATTGATATTCGAACGGATTAAAATATCCTTCTCTATGTAACTTAGTCAACCGTTTTTCATTGATGTGACCTAGTCTATAATGCCATAAGAAAGCCTGATTTACTTCTGGGGACTTTCTTTTAAGTGTGTTCTGGATATTGAAAACCTGAGCTTGATTCAATACGTATATACCGTCATCTAATGTACTGGACCCAATCAGAACTTGATTTAGGTGGATGTGAACTACATCGCTTACGAATGTAAAAGCATATCCCTCTCTTGAAAGTGAGGACACTGATATGATATTACAAGTCAAACTAGGTACATACAAACAGTTACGTAGAATCAATATCTTCCCACTTGTCAAACCTAGGCGATATTCTCCCACAGATTCAGCGTCCACGCTCATTCCGTTTGCAACTCTGAGAGACAAATCGCCTACCCTGATAACTCTACGGTTTCTCAAAGCATGTAATGAATTACAGATATGAGATCCTGCTCCGGTATCTAGTACCCAGAAAGTAGAGTTAATTGACAAACAGTTCTCAATAACATACACACTCGAGGCCGAAGCCATAACATGCTTCGTATCCTGGCTACTGGCTTCCAAAGCCCTGCAATCCTTCTGCCAATGTCCGTTCCCATAAAAATAGGAACATCCATCCTTACCTACACCAAGTCCCGAAACTTTTGCTCTTCCCTTTCCTTCTACTTTACTGATACCGTATATCGGCTTTGTGGAGGTCTTCTTCTTTTCACCTTTTGCTTTCGCCCTGGATGCAGAAGAAGAAGGTCCCCATTAAGCAAAGCGGGTGTCTCCCTGGTTTCTTTTAGGGTGTAAGTAGAGGGTAGGGACTGTGGAAATAAGTCATCATATGACCTGTTTCCCAACGTAGTCTCCAGGTCCGTGAGCTCATCAATATAGCTAGTCATTGTAAGGACGTCGTCCCTTACAGATGACCTGACAGCCAACCTCGCTTGAAGTAATTCGTTCGAGATCTCATATTTTGTGATATGAGATTGCTCTCCATATAAATCTTTGTTATAGTGAAAGATGGAAACCAAGTCCATCTTCTCGTGCTGCTTCTGGTATATACCATCAACTGAAGCCAACACGAGGCACTTGGCATTCGCACTATCCTTTTCCCTTGTCGGACGGATATCCATATCCGCGACGGTGGAAACTGGACCTGGGACGGTGGGGGCTTGAGTAGTAATATGGTGGTCAGCTTGTCATAGGTAATGGACATCTGGACAGACCTTTGCCAATCATAAAAGTCAGATTTAGTCATTTTATTATCTAGATGTAACCTAGTCATGGTCACATGGTCGCTGCAAAGAGAGAGAGAGGGAACACTTTAGCATGATGCTCTTGCAAATTTAGATTGGTTTTTAGTTTATCTAAACTGGATGGCTCCCACTGTTTCTCGAATCCTTTCTCAAACCATAAAAGAAGAATTAGTCAGGACTGATCTCACCGTACAATACTTGCTTAACCGTTCAGCCAGGCTAGTGTCGGTACTTCGAGGGAGGTTTTACGACGCTTTCGCGAAGTTCCTTAATTAAATAACCTCTTTTCTCTGGATGCGTAGCCCCGCTGACACTGTTCTAGACACCTACTTGGTTTATAGCATTGATAGTTAAGTGACGAATCTCCTGATGAGTAGCTGATACTCACAGTAGAATCGGGATCCAAATATCATCGTATGGTAAAGCTGAAGGAATCCTACCAAAATTATTACACTCCAAATGGTATGCAACTCTAGCAAGTTTCAGTTTCTTTAGAAACTCCCTATGTGGATTTTTGCCCCATGCTCTTATGACCTTGACGAAGGCCAACAAATCATAAGTCACATGTCAAGTTCTACCCATCATTATCTTGTTAATTTGAACCCACCCGTACATACCCCTGACGTTGGCCAAATGGCAGTACGACTGTCCCAAACCAACTCATCTATCTATGCAACAAATGAATACCCCAGCATCTACCAAACACTATGCCTTGACGAAGGCCAACAAACATAGCTTGAGTACTATTGACTATCTTTATGAAATGACGGAGGGCTACGACTGGTTTTGGCGAAACCGTGAACGTAGTGAACTTGATATAATCGAAGGAACCTGATAGCTTTTTAAAAGGAGTGGTTAAAGCTCCGCAATTAAAAATTCTGCTCTTTTAAAATAACCGAGTGGTTTCTTTTAAATTTGTTCCAATGATTCAACTTTGGTTTATTTTCTTTACATTAATATAATGCGTCCCATCAATTAACCTATCATTGTAGAAAACAACGAAAATACAATGTCCTCTTATGCCATCCGCATTCTCCACCGGGTCCCGTCATTCACCCGTTAGGTTACTTAACTAACGACAGATCGGGGGCTGGGCTAGCGCGGGTGTAAAACATAAGTAATGCCTGATAGATATCATATATAGATATTGTACATTCGTCAGACGCAATAATAGGCATTCCAGATCATAGATGAACATTATTGGATATACAAGCAATCCGCGTTTCCTTTGAGCCTGCAACGAAAGACGAATTACACAGTTGTGATGAATAGCAATTACCCCACCCTAGACCCCTACGGGTACGGCAAACTACCCGCCAAGTACCCGAAGTGAAGCGGTCTCCCTCAACAACGTGAGTAGGCCACTAAACACTTCAAAGTACCCAGTAGTTTGTGTACCCCATCTTGGGTCTATCCTAGGACCATAAAACAGTAAATGAAATAATACAAAGGTGGCTACAACCTCAGCCCGGATGTGCCCCGCAAAAGAATATTACATCATATTACAATTTACATCGAATGAATGAATATAAAAACTCATCTCAAACCCCGGCTAATCATCACAACGATCCAATGAAGTTCATATACACAAACCAGTAAAAACCATTACAGAAATGTGCAACCCCCTGCTAACCGACATACTAGCAATTAGGGGAGGTTTACGAACACATTAAATATCACAGATAAAACTTGATTTGCAAATAACTTAGAATTTCGACCAACAACCTTTTTCCGTCTCTACCCCAAATGCAAGCCAGCACTGAAATAACCTGGACAGAAACAAAATATACAGAAAAACAGAACACCCAAAACTAAGAGTTACTGTGTAAATACATGTCAACTCGGAGTTGACTCGGCCGCGGATCCGCGGCGGATTGCACTAATCCGCCGCGCTTCCGCGGCGTTCTAACCGAGTTGGGACTTCGTATTTCACCAGTATTCTTAGAATTCCCTGCTGTGAATTTTAATACCTCTGAAATAATTTTTTCGATACGTTTAAAATTTACAGAAACATGAAGGGTCCGGGGTTAAGTTTTCGCGTTTTTCCGACGATCGAAATTCTAATTAGTTGCTAACAAGCTAGTAAAGGCTTAGTAGGCTCTGATACCACTGTAAGTCCATGTCACGCACCCCACGAGCTTGCGGGGAGGCGGAATATATGAAAAACAATTATAAAAGTTTCGTAACGCGGACTTGAGCACACGGATCGTGTCTAAACCATTACTAGCAAACTACGAAAGGTTTAACTACTCTGATTCGAAGTTATACCTCACGTTACTTGTCCTTCGGGTCTTCATCGCTGCCCTCCACCCCTCGTCGGCTCTATAGAACATGGGCACCTCAACGGCCTCCTCGAGTCAAAGACGATCCACCCGAGAGTCTATAGTCCGAGCTCTAATCTCAAATATGAGATAACTACGGCTTCTAGTTTGCTAATCTAGAAGTCCTAGAGGGTGTAGAGTATTTAGATGAATTACTTAGTCACTCAAATCCTAGGATTCTCAACTCATGAGAGCTTTTAGGGTTTGAGGAAGAAAATAAAGACTTGAGGAGAGAGAAAGCTTTTGTGATAATGATAATGAATAATGTCTCATGAAAGAATATAATGAAGCATACAAATATCTCTTGATAAATATCTAGAAATATCTTGTGAGCTTCATTTAATCCTAAGGGTGAATCACCTCATGAGTCATTAAGCATTTAATGAAAACATACAACTCATCTCTCCACCTCATTTGTGTTTAATTCAAAAGAAATAAATACAAACGAGTCATCTTCTTCTAGAAGCTTCCCGAAAAATTATGAGACTGCCCCTCCTATCCGTATTTTCGAAAAACACGGATAATCTTTGACTGAATAAATCCATCTGTATAATACTAGAATCTGGCTTAAACCAAAGCCCGCTAGTATTATCTGCCCGATCATAATACATGTACAAGTGTACGTAAGTGATCGCGGCCCTGCCGTAAAATCATACGGCCTCTACACCTTTTGCCCAGTGCAGGGAAACTCTCTGTGTGGGACTCTAAAGACTCGACACTACGCTGGCAGTGGGTTTAACTACAGGCCGTAAGCGGTACTAGCTGTACGTAACGGTCCCCAGGTAGATGTCGATAAGAAGGACGATGAGGAAACCCATCCGAACTCCAACTGAGCCTGATGTGACAATCTCCGTACAGTCCGGTCTGTTCGTTTAGGACTATCGCATATCGGGCCTAGGGGGCGGTAAACGTCAGACCCCTAATAGCGGTATAAGTCATGTCGGAGTGAAGCCCATTACCCCTTGAGAAACTACTGGAAGCCTACCAGTAAATCTCGCTTGCCCTGGCGAGGGACTTTGCGTAATGGCTCTCCATACACAGCGCGATATCAACCCCCAATACCGGGAGAGAAGAATCCTGTCTAACCGTCACTGCCTCCAAGTACTTCGGGACTGCACCCAACTACTACCTGTTTGCACAACTCCTTTGAGCCGTGGTAGGGTAGTAATCTGAGAACAGTGGGAACACACCCGAGGCGAAGTAGCAGTGTCAAGTCGACGGACTAAGCTGTACTCATGTCTCCTGGGAACTGCTATCTGACGATGGGTATAAAACCAACCTGCAGTTCCCGGCGAGTCCTGTCCGGTATACCCGTAACCTAACGAACACCTGCATACTATCTCCAGTATGACGTACTGATGGCTGTGGGATAGACCATCTCCCCAACTGGGATGAGAAGCATACACACTAGTCTACTCCGGAGTATCGATGCCCCATCTCGATAATCCTATGACCAGGGACCTATATAGGATGTTGTTTATAGACTACCCAGCCCCCACTAGTGTGACTGCCATCACAACGCTGGTAATCAAGTAAAGATCCTAAGGGCTCTACTAATATATATAAGCGATACGTTAAAAGAAACATATGCACATATTAAAGTAGACACAAACCAAGTAGTATACTACCATTTTTAGCAAGACTGTCAATACAACTGTGAATATCCCACGCTTCCATTAAGTAATATACAAACTAGTATGATACAGTAATGGCCTCCAGGGCATAATCACTAACAACTTCATGATCAGCCGAAGAAAACCCGTCTTTCGAAACAGACGGTCGGAGCACTCTAAGTCTTCTTTCTTCTTCATTCTCATCGTTGTCCTCGAATTCTGGGACATCGTAGACATCCCTGGCTTTCCAACGGCATACGACATTCCATCTCGGATGCTTCAAACACTGTGAGTAGTATACTTGGAACGCTTGGTTCGGAAAGATAAACGGATCTTCCTGACCGTAAAATCGAACTGTGTTCACACTGGTCAATCCATATCCATCTTTCCAAGTCCCAAGATTGCTTCTCCAGTTATCCGTATCGGTTCGCGTATCGTATCAAGTACACTAGAATATATAAAAGGGTTCTGATCGTCCGGGATAATAGATGCCGAGTATACAATTTAAGTATCCATAATAAATCACACCGTCCGATCCTACCATCGCAATCCCACTATTCTGAGTGGTTTTAGATGTTTTTATGTCCTTAACTTCAAATTTGTATCCAAGGATACCGAATCCTTTATAATATGTAACCTCCATACTTGGAAATTGAGCTAAACATCTTGAATCACTCTCAAATGATGCAGATAAGTTCGGATCATGGATCTAATGAAACAAATTTTACGACAAATACATAACGATATAAGTTTAGATTAAAACTGATAGCAATAACATGTTATTCGAATAACTTACATGATCTGTGACCCAATTACAAAAATTATCCTGATGATATTTTTCCAATCGTTCATCGTTCCAATCAGGATGCCCCTCACGTACCTCGTTAAAATGAATTCTGTTTTCGACAATAAATTGTGACATTAATATTATATCATTTCATACACACACAAACACAACTATAACAATTAATTCAAAAAAACTTACTCTCTAATTTGTTCAAGACATGCATAATTAAGTAAGATAAACCGGTATATCTTGTTGATAAATATAGTGTCTACCCTCTTATAATCGGCTTTACCATATGGCCCGTCTTGAATTCTTCGAGGCCGGTTAAGTCTCGTCTCAATGTTCTCGTCCAGATAGCGGGAACAAAATGTGGTTGCTTCATCAAGAAGATAACCTTGCATGATAGAACCCTCTGGTCGATTTCTATTGTATATATACTTTTTAAGAGTGTAGAGGTACCTAAAAAATATATATTGAATAAATAAATACGGGCATACAGGACAACAATAATTTTAAAAATTGCGTGAAACGAAAAGTTCCACGTACCTCTCGACGGGATACATCCATCGATATTGTACCGGTCCGGCTAACTTAGCCTCAGTTGCAAGATGAACCGTCAGGTGTATTATGATATCGAAGAATGACGGTGAGAAAATACGCTCAAACTTGCAAAGTATCAATGCAATAGAATTTTCTAGTTTATCCAGCGTCACAACATCCAGTGTTTTAGCACACAACTCTCTGAAAAAACAACATAGGTCGTTGATTACTAGACCAACCGATTCGGGGAGAGAAGTCCTGAGGGTTAATGGAATAAGGTGCTCCACGATAACATGGTGATCATGACTTTTCAGCCCATTGATCTTGCCTTTCACAATTTTTATCTTCTTGCTGAATGATCCTGAGAAACCTGTGGGAACTTTCAAATCATGCAACACCTGTAGGAATCTTTTCTTCTCCGGTTGTGACATATGATAAGCGGCATTGGGAAGTATAAACTTTCCTGGTTTACCCGCTACCGGTCTAGGGTGCAATTCACTTCTTATTCCCTACTCCTGTAGATCCATCCGAGCGTTCAGGCTGTCTTTCGATTTCCCGTCTTTACAAAGAAGCAAGTTAAGTATGTGCTCTGATACTCCCTTCTATATATGCATGACGTCAAGATAATGACGCACTAAATTTGTTGACCAGTACGGAAGCTCGAAGAAAATGCTTAACTTGTTCCAAAATGGTGGTTTGACTTGTTTTGTCGGATCCATCCCGAAGGTCACATTATTGTAACCATCCCACTGAGCAGTCACGTCCTCTCCGGACAATGGGGGTGGAGGTCCAAGAAGTTCTTGATGACCATCAAAGTGAACATCGTCTAACCTGTAGGGGTGGTCTAGAGGTAGGAAACGTCGATGGCCGCAATAACAAACTTTCCTGCTAAAATTCAAGAATTTCGATGTTGTGTGTTGATGGCAAAGAGGACATACTTTGTGACCATGTACGGACCAACCTGATAGCATTCCATACGCAGGAAAGTCATTAATTGTCCACATTAAAGCCGCACGCAGTATGAAGGTTGTATTTGTGTTTGCATCGTAAGTCTCTACACCATCAATGAACAAAGATTTTAACTCTTCGATCAGAGTTCGGAGATAGACGTCGATATTATTTCCCGGTGAGTTTGGTCCGTCGATAAGAAGAGGCATCATAAAATATGATTGGTCCATAGCCAACCAAGGCGACAGATTATAAATTATCATTACAACGGGCCATGTGCTGTGACTTCCAGCCATATGTTTTGCCCAATCAGAGCAAAGCTCTGTTGAAATTCAAAATTTTGGAGCGACGCTTCAAATATCGGACGCAACGCGCCACATGTCAGGCGCTGATACGTCAGCACAGCGCCCAAGAAGGCGCGCCCAATCAGAGCAAATCTCTATTTTAAGTAAAAATTAAAGGAAGCAACGCTTCAGTTGCGCAAGCACTGCGCTGCGCGACACGTGTCAGCGCAGATGCGCTAGCTCAGTTGCGCTGCGCTGTGCGCTGCGCGACACGTGTCACGCGCTGGGGCATTTGCGCCAAACAGAATTAAGAATTTAAAGAAATCTTTCTGTTCTTGTTAAAACAAGAAGATTTTCTTCTGTAAAACAGAAGCCCTTGGATCAAAGATCCAACGGTGGGGAAAATTCCCCAAATCACTCAGAGAAAGATCTCTTCAATAAAATTAACTAATTTATGGGCACTATAAAAGAAACCCCAAACCTCAATTCAAAGGGATGAACATTTTTCTTGAAAAAAAGTCAAGAGCTTCAAACAGAGAGAGAAATCTGAGAAAATTTCAAAGAAAAAGGTAAAAACCTTTAGGAGAGAAAAGAAATCTCTTTTAATAAATCATCGATCTAAAAACCAGATCAATGTTCTTTACATAATAAATAGTGCTTTGCACTTTTATGAACCTCTGGTTCTTGAAACAAAAGAAAAAAAAAACTTATTTTTCTTTGATCTAAATTAGATCAAAGAAATCAAATAGTATTTTGCACTTCTGTTCATGAATCTAAAAGATTCTTAGTGCTTTGCACTTCCAACTTACGCTACGCGCTCTTAAAATAGAGCTTTGCTCTCTGGAATTGGCACAACTCACCAGAGCGCGCCACGTGTCAGCAGCGCAACAGCGCAGCGCACTGCGCTGTTGCGCTTGCGCTCACCTGAGTATGACACGTGTCCTCACCACAAGCGCTTGCGCTCAGTGATTGGCGCAAAGCGTCTGATAAATGCAATGCATTTCCTAAAAGGGCCAGGCCCAAATCAGAAGACCTAGCAGGCCAAAATAAATTGCAAAGCAATAAAAAGGGGGCAGAGCCCAAGTGAAATTGACGCTCTGCATCTTTTATGGGCATAGCCCAAACAAAAAATAGAAGTAGTGCAATGCATTATTTAAGTGTGGGCAAAGCCCTAGTACAGGTCTGATAGACTAAAAATAAATAAAATGTTGAACATTTTCAACTGGACTTAGCCCAATTCTGGCCGTAAGTCCTTAAATTAAATTGAACTGAGCACAAATGCTCTCTCAAATCAATTTACCTCCGGTTCGAGGGTACATCTCCGAACTCCTCTGACACTTCTCGTTGTAATCCTTCAACGACGTCAGAGAGGCGACGGGTCCCAACGACCACACATGAATATGGACTGCGGGGTCCTTAAACTCGTGGACCGGAACGTCCTTAAACTAATATTGGACCGTAACGTCCTTAAACTAATATTGGACCGGAACGTCCTTAAACTAATGTTGGACCGAAACGTCCTTAAACTAATAGCGGACCACCGCGTCCTTAAACTGGAATATAGACCACCACGTCCCTAAACTGGAATGCGGACCACCACGTCCCTAAACTGGAATGCGGACCACCATGTCCCTAAACTGGAGCATGGACCGCAACGTCCCTAAACTACCTATGGACCACTACGTCCCTAAACTGGAACAATAGAGCCTCCAAATGCTCTTTTGCCGGATCTAAACGATCCCGTTTAAGTTGATTTTAGCCCCTAAACACGGCTAACGTATCCTTAAACATTCAAACGGACTATAAAACTTCAAATCAACCTTGGTTCAAGGGTACATCTCTGAACTCCTCTGACATCTGCCGTTGTAATCCTTCAACGACGTTAGAGAGGTGACGAGTCCCGATGGCCAGATATTAAATGGATTATCACGTTAAGTTGATCTTAGTCCCAAACAGGACTAACGTATCCTTAACGAACGTTTAAGTTGATCTTAGCCGCAATACGGCTAACGTATCCTTAAACTAAAAACACCAAACCCAAATTTAAGTAAATACGGATTTGGACTAATCCACGTCCTACGGGCGACGGCATTACTTAGTCTCCGTATACAATCCACGGGCAACCACAAACAAAACAAACACACATGACACGAAGTGAAATTCTGGAGAAGGAGAAAGTTGTTACCGCGATGCGGTAGCGTAATTAACTGCAGGGGCTTGCGCCTGCAGGGAAGAGCGTCCCCACAATAAAAAACCCCTCAAGCGAGGGGGAATCTGACGAAGTCTGCTACATCGGCCGCATCCGTCTAAACCTCCGATACACGGTGCCATAAATCAACTTGGCATCTTCGGAGAGGTGGACGGATAAAACCAAATAGCATCTGCCCCGAATCTCAGCGTCAGGACATCGCGGTCCTGTGTGCCGCCTTTCGGAGGGGAACAGATTCTGGCACGCCCGGTGGGACCTCTTCCTCTTTCCACTCTACACTTCATGTGTCGTCTTCGCGAACCAATCGCGGTTTGTTAAATGGTTGCCTTCGGATTTCAAGTTACTAAGATTTGGTCTGTTGCCTGCCGTAGAACTCAAGATTCAATGGCCTCTAATTGCACCAACTGCTCGAAGTGCCACTGCAACGGACGCTCCACCTCACTGGGAGGTGTAGCATATGGGCCCCAAGCGGCTTCCTTCCTCACTCTGCCGGTAGACCAGGTGACCCACGCCACCACTGGCCTGTTCTTCGGGACCATGATCCCACCTACAAGCTTCTCTGCGCCAATACCGGCACCGGAAGTGAACAAGAAGTCGATCTTTGACCCGCTCACTGCTACGACGACCCCTGTCAACGGGTCGCCCACTACCAAACCGACAGCCTCTGTTTTCACCAGGCTAAATCAGAACTCTAAATTGGCTGTCCCAAGGAAGGCAATAACTGCTGCTCCAGAAGTCGTCAAGGCGGCTTCCCCTGTCAGAGAGTCAGTCTTTTCAAGACTGATGATTCCTGCTCCTGCCCCTGCCCGAGGATCTGTCTTCGACAGGTTAAATATCACCCCTCAAAAGACAACCTCAGTCTTTAAGAGGTTAACACCAGCGGCGCCTCATTCAGACAGGGGGAAAAAAGAAGCTACCTCTATCTCCGAGCCAGTCCCAACGGCTCGTCGTGCTCGACGTCGCCATTGGCAACGAGTGAGGAAGGCAGGGGGCAACTCCCCCTCAGGGATAACTCCACCGGCTCGAGTGGTGGAAGTCAACGCTGCTATTCCAACAGGGAACAACTTTGAACTGCTGAGGAGGGTACGCAAGAACTCTCCAACCGCTACACTGAAGAGATCTCCTCCACCTGCGGAGAGAGTCCCAGAAACAAAGCAAGAACAGCCCCCTCAATGGATGTCCTCAAGAATTTATAAAGTTTGGAGGAGGGTTCAAGACTCCGTGATCGACACGGATCACTCCCGTCAACGATAGAAGATGAAGGTGCAAAAAGAAAAGGACCGTCCTATTAAACAGCAGAGGACAACGATCACCAAGATGCCCACTGCAACGGCCCACAAAAGAAGAAGGACGGAGAAAACCCTCGTGCCGGCGACAAATGTCAAAGGTGGTGAGCTTAAACGCCCTAAGTCAGGGGGAATGATAATTCATACAGTTTATGTGGCATCGGGAAAGGAGGATAGCCGCATATCAACAGGTCATAGACCGCAAACGAGGTCAGTGACCAAGGCTCAGGAGCAGCAGCAGAAGCTCCAAGAAATGATGAACGCTATGGCCGCACTTACAGGGCCAAAAGAAAACCTTGAAACGTCCTCGGATGAACGCCAAGAGGAAGAAACCGACGCCGAATTCCTTCGTCGGATATTGGAGAAGAAGGACAAAGAGGCTGCTGAACAAGCAGCCAACATACAGCGTATGGGCCTCCTCTTCCAAGACATGATAGGGATGATGATACAACAAGATCCTCCGGCTGAAGAGCCACCGATCGTCCTTGGAGACGATAGGAGAGAAACATCAAATCCTCCACCAGCTCTATCGATAGCCAAGGAGGATACAATCTCCAAAGCTGATTTGGATGAGTACATCGCCCAGCAAATACGGGTTCATCATGCGACCGAAGCGGCCGGTCAGGTCGTAAAAACGGGGCGACCATATCCAAGTTGGTACGATCAAATCAAGTACCCACCTGGTTACACAATTCCCAAGTTCCATGTCTACAAGGGGACGGGCAATCCTCATCAGCATGTTGCCCAGTTCAGGGCACTCTGCGGCAACACCGGCGGTGATGACAAGCTGTTACTTTGCCAGTTTGTTGGAAGCTTATCAGATACGGCGTTCGAATGGTACTCTGAGCTCCCGAACGACTCTATTAAAACCTTCGCGGAGATGGAGCTGCTGTTTACTCAGCGTTTTGCAAGCGCCAGTGAACGTACCCCGATGACGGCACTGATTAACGCCAGGGTAAAACCCGGCGAGACGTGGGTTCAGTACGCTATACGATGGCGGAACTTATGGTCGAAGTGTGAGCAGCGCATTGAAGAAGCTCCCGCAGTGGGTATGTTTGTGGGAACCCTTGATCCACAAGCAACCATCTCGCAATTTATGATGTTTTTCAAGCCAACTACCTTCCAGGCTTTGATTGACAAGCTAGCGCAGATGGATCAGATGGGCCATAAACCCCCTCTTTCAAGGCCGGACTCCCAAAATGACAAAGGGAAGGGAAAAGCGATCGTCGTCGCTAATGCTCAACAACAACCGAGCGACTCGAAGCCGGTTGCTCGTCAAAGTAATATACGCCCCTACGTACCCCTTGAGGATAGGATGGGACATCCTTATTCTTTTCCCCGCGATAAAACGAGGAGGTTATTCGAGCTGGCGTTGCGCAATAGACTCATAAATCTGCCGGATCCAAAACGTCCGTTGCAACCAAGTGACGTCAACGAGCCTAACTACTATCCTTATCATCGAGTACTAGGCCATCCGATCGAAGATTGCTACATTTTCAAGAATTGGCTTGAAAATCAGTACCGACAGGGCAAGTTCGCGTTATCTGACAAATGGAAGGTGAATCCCCCGCAGCCCCACACCTCTAAGGGGACGAATACGCCGGGGGCAACATGCTCCGTCATTGAAGAAGCTCCTTGGGAGGTTGTATTATCAGCCAAGACAAAGAGGATGCTAAACGATCTTCAAACATGTCCAGCGATCAAGTGGAAGAACCCGTTGGAACCGCAGGTCATTGAAGGGATGTTGAAGCCACGTCCAACTCCAAAGACCAATGGTGGTGGTTCAAGCACTTGCAGCCAGCCGTCAAAATCTTCGAAAAAGAAGAAGAAGAAATCTAAGAAGCCCGTGAATCCTGGCGACAAGCGCACGGACTTACAAAAGCAAATTGACGCGTTGGATGAATACAACCAAAAGGCATGGACTCCCATTACGCTCCAAGAGTTCCTCAATCACGTCTTTCAAGAAGAAGATGAGGGAGAAAGTTCATCGGATGAATCCGAGGAATATGTGGCTAGCTGTCATATGATTTCCCATTCGATCACGAACGATGAGGATGTTAGTGTATATGCCCTAGAGGCCATTACTGTATCATACTAGTTTGTATATTACTTAATGGATGCTTGGGATATTCACCTTGTATATACAATCTTGCTCAAAATAGTAGTATGCTACTTGGTTTGTTTCTACTTCAATGTGTACATGTGTTTATTTTTGTATATCGCCTATACACATTAGTAGAGCCCTTAGGATCTTTGCTTGATTACCAGCGATGTGATGGCCGTCACACTAGTGGGGCTGGGTAATCTATAAGCACATCCTTATGCAGGTCCCTGGTCGCAGGACTATCGAGACAGGGCATCGATACTCCGGAGTAGACCAGCGCATGCGCTTCTCATCCCAGTGTGGGAGACGGTCTGTCCCACAGCCGTCAGTACGTCGTACTTGAGATAGTATGCGGGTGCTCGTTAGGTTACGGGTACACTGGACAGGACTCGTCGGGAACTGACTAGTTGGTATTATACCTATCGTCAGTTATCAGTTCCCAGGTGACATGAGTACAGCTTAGTCCGCTGACTTGACAATGTCACTCCGCCTCGAGTGTGTTCCCACTGTACTTTGATCACTACCCTACCACGGCTCAAAGGAGTCGTGCAAACAGGTAGTGGTTGGGTGCAGTCCCGAAGCATTTGGAGGCAGTGAGGGTTAGACAGGATTCGTCTCTCCCGGTATTGGGGGTTGACATCGCGCTGTGTCTAGGAGAGCCATTACACGAGTAGTCCCTGGCCAGGGCAAACGAGATATACTGGTAGGTTTCCAGTGTTATCTCAGGGTGTTTTGGGCTTCGCTCCGGCACGACTTGTACCGCTATTGGGGGACTGACGTTTACCGCCCCCTAGGCCCGCCATGCGATGTATCAGACGAACAGACCGGACTGTACGGAGAATGTCACACTCAGGCTCAGTAGGAGTTCAGATGGGTTTCGCCTCGTCCGTCTTCTTGTCGGCATTACCTGGGGACCGTTACGCACAGCTAGTGCCGCTTGCGGTCTGTGGTTAAACCCACTGCCAGCGTAGTGTCGAGTCTTTAGAGTCCCACACAGAAAGCTTTTCGCCTTTAGGCAAAAGAGTAGAGGTCGCATGGTATTGCGACAGGTCGCATGATTTTGCGACAGGGTTCGGTCACATCCGTGCACTTGTGCACGTACAGTGTCCGGACAGTTTACACTAGCGGGCTTTGGTTTAAGCCAGATCCTAGTGTACCCTATGGGATTGGATTTATCCAGTTTGCATTCGTGTTCCTCGGAACGCGGATGCGGGTGTGTATGCACAGTTGACAGGGAGGCAGAGGCGTCGGATTCTCATTAGGGTTGTTGACTGTTGACCGTTGACTATTTGACTTTATGCTCAACCCTAATGAGAATATGATATGTGATTAACTACTATATTAATTAAGTATTATGGTGATATGGTTGTTGACTTGTTGACTTTTGTTGACTTGTTGACTTTGTTGACTTGTTGACTTTTGTTGACTTGTTGACCGGTTGACTAGGCTTGACTAGTTGACCATCATGATAACCATGGTTATCATTTCATGCCAAAGACTTTTACTTGCTTGCTCATTTGAGTAAAATGAGTGCATGACATGATAAGGTTATGGTTGCTTCAAACCATCACATAAGACTTTTTTGATATGATGAGTTATGATCACTTTGGATTATGAGAGGGTGAAAGACAAAAGAGTTGCTCATTCTTTCTTGCTCATTCTCTCTCTTGTTCTTGAGCTCTCTTCTTGCTCTCACCCTCAACCTCTTGCTCCCCCTCTTGATCTATGGTTCTCTTGTCTCATGAGTTGAGAATCAAGAACCATAGATAAAATCCCATTCTATTTTCTCTCTACTCATTCTAGTTCACTAGGTTTGGCAAACCAAGTGAACTAGTTTCTTCAAAGAACGAAGAAGGAGCTAAAGGTTGGAGTTTTCAAGTGGATCTATCTTCGGCGTACGGAGACGACGAGAAGGAGCCATCGGACCACCACCGGAGCTTGAAGACGAAGGAGTTCAAGACAAGCTAGGTATAACCCCCTAACCGAGTAGCTAGAAACTCTTAGTTAGGATGTTAGATAGAAGTTTAACCAAGATCCGGGTTTTAGGTCCATGTTACCATTTTTAAGAAAATCGTTTTTTACCAAATTCCGCATTCCCGAAAGTACCGGGAGAGGTAGCATGGACTTACAGTGGTATCAGAGCCTAACTAAACTTAAACTAGCTTGGTAGTGAAGTGTAACGAAGTTCGGAACCGGAAAAATCCAAAAACCAAACTTTTACCAAAACTGAGTTTCTGTTGAAATTTTTTTGGCTCAAAATGAAAAACTTTACACTTGTAAATTCGGCTCAGGGTTTTGTGTGAACACCCAAGAAAAACGATACAGTAATTCGTCCAAACCGCCGCCCTTCCGCCGCGCGAGCTAGGCATCCGCCGCGGAAGCGCCGCGCTTTGTCGTCTTCTGTGCATCGTTTTTCGTGCAGTGTGTGTCTGTGTTGGTTTTGGGATTTTTGAAATATATTATATGTGCCCAGATTTTCCAGAAAAGAAATTTCCTTTGGGGTCCTATAATTCCGTATTTTTCCTAACTTCACTGCACTTTGACTATGATGGTTATATCTGTGATGCTTGCATGTATTGAACGTCGGCTAATCGCTATAAGTCGATTGGTCGGGGTTATACATGATCTGTGTTTGATATTGGAATGTGTATATAAATATGTTGGATTGTCGCGGGTGAATAGCCGGGGGTTGTGAGACGAGAGTTTTCTTTTCTTGCAATTCATGTAAATTTGTAAATTGATGTAATAATTATTTGTATGGCCGCACAACCGGGTCGGGGTTGTAGCCGTCATTGTATAATTTCTTTTTACTGTTTTTGCTCCTAGGATAGACCCATGGAGGGGTGCACAAACTACCGGGTATGCCGAAGTGTCGAGTGGCCTACTCATGGAGATGAGGGAGGTTGCTACGCTTCGGGTATTTGGCGGGTAGTTTGCCGCACCCGTAGGGGTCTTGGGTGGGGTATTGGCTATTCACCGCGACCGTGTAATCTGTTTCTGTTACAGGCTCGTACAAATTACAGATTCCTAGTATATCCAATATATTTATCTGTGATCTGAAATGTTTATCATTGCAGTATATCTATATATGATATTATTTAGGCGTTGCTTATGTTTTACAGACGCGCTAGCCCAGCCCCCGCTCTGTCGTTAGTTAAGTAACCTAACGGGTAATGACGGGGCCCCGTGGCGAATGCGAATGGCATAAGCGTACATCATATTTTGGTTGTTTTCTGCAATGGTAGGATTAAATGATGGGACGCATTAAAAGAACTAATGCAAGAATATCACGCATTAAAAGAACTAATGCAAGATAATAAACCAAGTTATAGTCGTTGGAACACTTTCGAAAAACCACTCGGTTCTTTTCAAAACCAACTTTTAAATGCGGAGCTTGAGCCACTCCTTTTAAAACCTATCTCGTTCCATCGACCAAATCAAGTTCACTACGTTCACGGTTTTGCCAAAACCATTCGTAGCCCTCCGTCGTTTCGTATGAATATTCAACAGTATTCAAGCTGTGTTTGTTGACCTTCGTCAAGGCATAGTGATTGGTAGCTATTGGGTATTCATATGTAGCATAGATAGATGCGTTGGTTTGGGACATTCGCATTACCTTGTTGACCTTCGTCAAGGGTATATACGGGTGGATTCAAATTAACCTGGATAATGACGGGCAGAACTTGACATGTGACTTATGATTTGTTGACCTTCGTCAAGGTCATAAGAGCATGGGGCAAAAATCCACATCGGGAGTTTCATAAGTACTGAAACTTGCTAGATTTGCATACCATTTGGAGTGTGATGATTCTGGTAGGATTCCTTCAGTTTCGTCACGCGATGATATTTGGATCCCGATCCTACTGTGAGTATATGCTACTCCTCGGGAAATTTCTCACTTAACGATCAATGCTATAAACCTAGTAGGTGCCTAGAAAGGTGTTAGCGGGGCTACGCCCCCAGGGAAAAGAGGTTCTTTAATTAAGGAACTTCGCGAAAGCGTTGGAAAACCTCCCTCGAAGTACCGACACCGGCCTGGCTGAACGGTTAAGCAAGTATTGTACGGTGGGATTGATCCTGACTAATTCTTCCTTTATGGTTTGAGGAGGGATTCGAGAAACAGTGGGAGCCATCCTGTTTAGACAAATTAAAAACCACTCTAAACTTGCAAGAGCATCATGCTGAGTGTTTCTTCTTCTCTCTCCTAATTGCAGCGACCAATCAACATGACTGGACTTAAGTTACTCCTAGATAAAAACAAACTGACAGGGCCAAACTACAAAGATTGGCTCAGGAATGTCAAGATAGCAATCACTTATGACAAGCTGGGGTATCTTCTTACCACCAAAGCTCCCCCTGTCCCTGGTCCAACTTCCAGTGTCGCGGATAAGGAAATCCGCAAGACTTGGGAGATTGATAGCGCGAAGGCCAAGTGCCTCCTGCTTGCCTCGATGGACAACGAACATCAGAGGAGGCATGAGAATATGGACATGGAGTCCATATTGCTCCATACAAAAGAACTGTATGGAGAGCAATCACGTATCGCAAGATACGAAGCGTCGAAAAAGTTATTTTCGACAAGAATGGCCGTCGGATCATCAGTAGCCGAGCACGTGCTAAAGATGATCGGCTTCATTGAGGAGCTCGCTGACCTAGGGATCACATTGGAGAGTGAGCTATATACGGATATAGTTCTCCAGTCCCTTCCTTCCACTTACGCCCAGTTTATACTGAACTTCAACTTACAAGAAAAAGAGGTTGAACTTTCAGAGCTCCTCAACATGCTGAGGAGCGCAGAGGGCACCCTACAGAAAGGTAGGGATACATCCACTTTGTTTGTAGGAGGATCATCTTCTTCTAGGTCCAAGGCGAAAGCCAAGGGAAAGAAGAAGAAGGCCCCCGCCAAACCAAGGGGCGGTGTTAGTAAAGTGGATACGAAGGGAAAAGCAAAAGCAACAAAGATAGCGGGGAAGCTTGTGGATAAGGAAGAATGCTTCTATTGTCATAAGAAAGGACACTGGAAGAATGATTGCAGGGCCTGGAAGGCCAGAACACAGGAATTGAAGCAGGTTGCAGCTTCAGCTTCAGGTGTGTATGTTATTGAAAACTGTCTTTCAATAAACTCTACTTCCTGGGTATTGGATACCGGATCAGGATCTCATATCTGTAATTCTTTGCAGGCGTTGAGAAACCGTAGTGTTTTGAAAGCAGGTGACATGACCCTCAGAGTTGCGAACGGAGTTAGCATGGATGCTAAAGCCGTGGGGGACTATCACCTGGGAATGTCAGATGGACATGTTTTGGTTTTGCGTAATTGCTTTTTTGTACCCAACGCAACTTGTAATATCATTTCTGTATCTTTAGTTTCTAAAGAAGGTTATGAATTTGCGTTTGTAAGTAATGTTGTAAACATTCACCTTAATCAAGTTTTGATTGGGTCAGGTACATTGAGTAATGGTATATACGTGTTAAACCAACCACAGATTTTCAACGTCCAGAATACACACAAAAGAAAGTCTCCGGAAATGAATCAGACTTTCTTGTGGCATTGTAGATTGGGTCACATCAATGAGAGAAGGTTGACTAAGTTACATACAGAAGGATATTTGAATGCGTTCGAATATCAATCGTATGCCACTTGTCAATCTTGTCTCAAAGGAAAGATGACAAAGACTCCGTTTACTGGACAAGGAGTAAGAGCGAGCGAGCTCTTAGGACTCGTACACAGTGACGTGTGCGGTCCAATGTCTACACATGCCCGAAGCGGACATTCTTACTTCATTACTTTTACGGATGACTTCTCAAGGTACGGTTATGTCTTCTTGATGAAACATAAATCCGAGGCCTTTGGAAAATTCCAGGAGTATAAGAATGAAGTAGAAAAACAGACCGGCAAAAGTATTAAGATTCTAAGATCGGATCGAGGTGGAGAATACTTAAGTGCCGAATTCCTGAATTACTTAAAAGAGAATGGTATTCTCTCTCAGCTTACTCCTCCATACACTCCGCAACATAATGGTGTATCGGAGAGACGGAACCGAACCCTATTGGATATGGTTCGGTCCATGATGAGTAACGCTGAGTTACCGCGATCATTCTGGGGATATGCACTAGAAGCAGCTGCGTATCTCTTGAACAAGGCTCCCACCAAGACTGTGCCTACCACCCCATATGAGATGTGGACTGGGAAGAAACCCTGTCTTAAGTATCTTAAGGTATGGGGATGTCCAGCTTTTGTAAAGAAGCAGCATGCGGACAAGCTTGAGGCACGTTCAGTACAGTGTAAGTTTGTGGGATACCCAAGGAATTCCAGGGGGTATCTTTTCTATTCCGCTGAGGAGCAAAAGGTCTTTGTTTCTCAGCATGCCCGCTTCTTGGAAACTGAGTTTTTAGAAACCCAGATAAGTGGGAACACAATAGAACTGGAAGAAGTTCCAGAACCATAGACTGTTACTGAAAGCTTAGTGGAACCAGAGGGTTCAACAGAACAGGACATTCCTGCGCCACTCCGCAGGAGTAGTAGGCAGTCTCATCCGCCCGAGAGATACTACGGTTTTCTCATAGACGGGGATAGAGAGGATTGCATCATAGATTATGATGAGCCTACTAGCTTCCAGCAGGCCGTTCAGAGCATTGACTCAGTGAAATGGCTGGATGCAATGCGGACCGAAATGGAGTCCATGTACACCAACAAGGTATGGACGTTGGACATTGCTCCAGACGGGGTAAAACCCGTAGGATGCAAGTGGATCTTCAAAAGGAAGATTGGTGTAGATGGACAGGTTGAGACCTATAAAGCTAGGCTGGTAGCAAAGGGTTTTCGTCAAAGACCTGGCTTGGACTACGACGAAACCTTTTCTCCAGTAGCCATGCTGAAATCCATTCAGATCCTTCTTGCCATTGCTGCCTTCCACGATTATGAGATCTGGCAAATGGACGTAAAGACAGCTTTTCTAAATGGAAATTTAGAGGAGTGTGTCTATATGGACCAGCCAGAGGGTTTCATTCAGAGTGGGAGCAGCGGAAAGGTGTGCAAGTTGCTTAAGTCCATCTATGGACTAAAGCAGGCATCGCGGAGTTGGAACATCTGCTTTGATGAGACGGTCAAAGAATTTGGCTTTATCAAAAATCCAGATGAACCATGCATCTATAGTAGATTTGTAGCGAGAACTGTAGTATTCCTCGTTTTATACGTGGATGACATTCTCTTAATAGGAAATGACATTCCTATGCTACAATCTGTCAAGGGGTTCTTGTCACACAGGTTCTCCATGAAAGACCTGGGTGATGCCTCGTACATTCTGGGTATCCGGATCTACCGTGACAGATCCAAGAGGATATTAGGACTTTCACAGTCCAGGTACATCGACACCATACTGAAGAGATTCAGTATGGAAGATTCCAAGCGCGGTAACCTACCGGCTTGTCACGGGATCACCCTCTCTAAAGAGATGTCTCCCAAGACTGATTTGGAGAGGGATCGCATGTCTATTATACCCTACGCTTCTGCGGTAGGCTCTATAATGTATGCGATGTTGTGTACCAGACCGGATGTAGCTTATGCACTGAGTGTGGTAAGCCGGTATCAGTCAAACCCTGGGGAGAAACACTGGATAGCGGTAAAGAACATTCTCAAGTACCTGAGAAGGACTAAGGAGATGTTCTTGGTGTATGGCGGAAAAGACCTCCAGATCGAGGCCTTTGCTGACTCCAGCTTCCAGAGTGACAAGGATGATTCCAAGTCCATGTCGGGTTTTGTCTTTACCCTCAATGGAGGGGCGGTGTGTTGGAAGAGTTCCAAACAGGAAACCGTTGCAGACTCGACGATGGAAGCGGAATACATCGCTGCATCTGATGCCGCAAAAGAAGCTGTCTGGATGAGGAAGTTCTTGAAAGAACTTCAGGTGGTTCCGTCCATTGTTGATCCAATACCTCTGTATTGCGACAACAACGGGGCTATAGCTTTAGCGAAGGAACCCAGGTCCCATCAGAAATCCAGGCACATCTTGAGGCGGTATCACCTGATCAGGGAGATCGTGGATTGCCAGGAGATCGAGGTTCGGAGAGTCGCTTCAGAAGACAACACTGCAGATCCATTCACCAAGGCCTTGCCCCAGACTCAGTTCGAGCGGCTGATCGAGATGATAGGTCTTCGATACGCCAGTACATGGCCTTAGTGCAAGTGGGAGATTGTTAGTGTATATGCCCTAGAGGCCATTACTGTATCATACTAGTTTGTATATTACTTAATGGATGCTTGGGATATTCACCTTGTATATACAATCTTGCTCAAAATAGTAGTATGCTACTTGGTTTGTTTCTACTTCAATGTGTACATGTGTTTATTTTTGTATATCGCCTATACACATTAGTAGAGCCCTTAGGATCTTTGCTTGATTACCAGCGATGTGATGGCCGTCACACTAGTGGGGCTGGGTAATCTATAAGCACATCCTTATGCAGGTCCCTGGTTGCAGGACTATCGAGACAGGGCATCGATACTCCGGAGTAGACCAGCGCATGCGCTTCTCATCCCAGTGTGGGAGACGGTCTGTCCCACAGCCGTCAGTACGTCGTACTTGAGATAGTATTCGGGTGCTCGTTAGGTTACGGGTACACTGGACAGGACTCGTCGGGAACTGACTAGTTGGTATTATACCTATCGTCAGTTATCAGTTCCCAGGTGACATGAGTACAGCTTAGTCCGCTGACTTGACACTGTCACTCCGCCTCGAGTGTGTTCCCACTGTACTTTGATCACTACCCTACCACGGCTCAAAGGAGTCGTGCAAACAGGTAGTGGTTGGGTGCAGTCCCGAAGCATTTGGAGGCAGTGACGGTTAGACAGGATTCGTCTCTCCCGGTATTGGGGGTTGACATCGCGCTGTGTCTAGGAGAGCCATTACACGAGTAGTCCCTGGCCAGGGCAAACGAGATATACTGGTAGGTTTCCAGTGTTATCTCAGGGTGTTTTGGGCTTCGCTCCGGCACGACTTGTACCGCTATTGGGGGACTGACGTTTACCGCCCCCTAGGCCCGCCATGCGATGTATCAGACGAACAGACCGGACTGTACGGAGAATGTCACACTCAGGCTCAGTAGGAGTTCAGATGGGTTTCGCCTCGTCCGTCTTCTTGTCGGCATTACCTGGGGACCGTTACGCACAGCTAGTGCCGCTTGCGGTCTGTGGTTAAACCCACTGCCAGCGTAGTGTCGAGTCTTTAGAGTCCCACACAGAAAGCTTTTCGCCTTTAGGCAAAAGAGTAGAGGTCGCATGGTATTGCGACAGGTCGCATGATTTTGCGACAGGGTTCGGTCACATCCGTGCACTTGTGCACGTACAGTGTCCGGACAGTTTACACTAGCGGGTTTTGGTTTAAGCCAGATCCTAGTGTACCCTATGGGATTGGATTTATCCAGTTTGCATTCGTGTTCCTCGGAACGCGGATGCGGGTGTGTATGCACAGTTGACAGGGAGGCAGAGGCGTCGGATTCTCATTAGGGTTGTTGACTGTTGACCGTTGACTATTTGACTTTATGCTCAACCCTAATGAGAATATGATATGTGATTAACTACTATATTAATTAAGTATTATGGTGATATGGTTGTTGACTTGTTGACTTTTGTTGACTTGTTGACTTTGTTGACTTGTTGACTTTTGTTGACTTGTTGACCGGTTGACTAGGCTTGACTAGTTGACCATCATGATAACCATGGTTATCATTTCATGCCAAAGACTTTTACTTGCTTGCTCATTTGAGTAAAATGAGTGCATGACATGATAAGGTTATGGTTGCTTCAAACCATCACATAAGACTTTTTTGATATGATGAGTTATGATCACTTTGGATTATGAGAGGGTGAAAGACAAAAGAGTTGCTCATTCTTTCTTGCTCATTCTCTCTCTTGTTCTTGAGCTCTCTTCTTGCTCTCACCCTCAACCTCTTGCTCCCCCTCTTGATCTATGGTTCTCTTGTCTCATGAGTTGAGAATCAAGAACCATAGATAAAATCCCATTCTATTTTCTCTCTACTCATTCTAGTTCACTAGGTTTGGCAAACCAAGTGAACTAGTTTCTTCAAAGAACGAAGAAGGAGCTAAAGGTTGGAGTTTTCAAGTGGATCTATCTTCGGCGTACGGAGACGACGAGAAGGAGCCATCGGACCACCACCGGAGCTTGAAGACGAAGGAGTTCAAGACAAGCTAGGTATAACCCCCTAACCGAGTAGCTAGAAACTCTTAGTTAGGATGTTAGATAGAAGTTTAACCAAGATCCGGGTTTTAGGTCCATGTTACCATCTTTAAGAAAATCGTTTTTTACCAAATTCCGCATTCCCGAAAGTACCGGGAGAGGTAGCATGGACTTACAGAGGAGACTCCTTGCACCGAAAAGCTGGGGGCAGATCCTGAACCAAAAGTTCTGGGGCCATCAGATAAAGTAATTGACGCATTCCTTAATGAAGCTCGGTTGAAAAGTAAAGCTGATCGGGAGCGCGAGGCGGTTATATTTGAAAGGGCCAAGCGCCAGCGACTTGATGAAAGAGCTGAGACGATCCCGCTGGAGCTAAACACTTCCGCTACCGAAAAAAGCCAATTCAAGATGAGGAAAAAGTTTGCTAAGGCCATATCAAAGGGCATGAAGCTACCATCCTCTGACGGAAACATCACTGGTGAAATGGAAACGCACCCCTCCTATTGCTTATATCATCAAAAGATTTCGCACCCCACTCAAGAATGCAAAGCTTTCGATAGGTGGTGGTAAGGATATGTTGCTCATCGACAACACTTTAAGCGGGAAAAGCGTAAAACTCGTCGAGAGCAAAGAAATATGACCGAAGGGCTTAAAAGAACTGCTGGCGATTGTTGCATGGTTAACACCGGTAGATCACAAGTGCCCACATTCGGGAGTGATTCTGATGAAGAGTTAGAACTTGCCCCTCTCTTTAAAGAGTCCGCCTCGAGAAAAGAAGAAGAACCGAAGGTTTGCGAAAATATCCGGCTACGTAATCGCACGCTGCCCGAAAAGAACCTCGGACCCTCGAACAAAAAAGATAAAGGGAAAGAAAAGGCCACTAAAGATATCGTCTTAGATGACCAAGTGGTGGAAGAGCTAGCTGCTAAAGACCCACCAAAGAAGAATAAGGTGGATTACAACGTCTTAGCACATATGAGGAAGCTGCCCTCACAGCTCAGCATTCTTGACGCCCTTTTGCTATCAAAAGAGGCGAGAGATTCGTTAATTAAGGCGCTCCAAGACCCGGATCAATTCTAAGCATGCCTGGCCGAGGAAAAGATGAAGGATGAATTGGAGGAAGTGCACACGGCCGATGTTACTTTTGGCGATGAAGACCTTCTACTTGGGACGTGCGAACACAATCGCCCTCTCTATGTCTCGGGATACTGCCATGATATAAAGATAGGAAAAATCCTGATCGATAATGGGTCGTCTGTTAACCTACTCAACGTGCGGGTGTTGAAGGAAATCTGCATGAGCGTCCAGCACCTTGCTCGGGACAAGATCACCATCTCCGGGTTCGACTCCCAATCGTCAAAGACTCTTGGATCTGTGATACTGACGCTACGCTTCGGACTACTCGTCACGGACATTAAGTTCCACGTCATAGACGCCAAGACATGCTACAACGCTTTTGCTCGGCCGACCATGGTTACACGAGTACAACATTATCCCTTCTACACAACATCAGTGTATGAAGTATTTTAAGGATGGTTTCGAGTATACCGTGACGGGAGAACTGAACCCGTTCTCTGTGAACGAGGTCCGCAAATACGAAGATGCCAAATACTTCTTACCGGATTTCGAAGACACAGAGAAGTGTCACAAGCCGGAGGATAAAACTAACGCTACCATCCTTGTCTTCGGCAGTGATACTGAGGAGGAAGAGGAGAGAGTTTATTCGGGTCCGCCCCAATACACCAAGCCGGGACCATCGGCTCCTACATTGATCTTTGGTAGCGATTCGGAAGATGAAGTCCATGCTGTATTCTCTGCTCGACCTTCAATACAAATGTCCGCTGACGAAGAGCAAAGTCTACAAGTCGCCATGGTGCCGCCTAAACATCATAAAGAACTGGATGCACTTAATATCTACAGTGTAGAAGAGCTGCGGACATTCTATATCCTTCCCAAACGAGAAAGCGAAAAAGCAATTCTATTTTACCGCTCTGAAGAAAATAAAGCGGAGAAAGAAGTCTGGCACGGGGCGGATCCTACGTTGGACAGGCTTCAGCCTATCCGTCTCCCCAGATATTATACGGAAGGTTTGAAAAAGCTGCTAAAACGCCAGGGGATACCCTTCAAACAGACCGTTAGAAAGGCCAAATTCTATGACAGGGTCTGGAACATCCCCGGCACTCAACGCAAATTGCCTAACGGGAGAATGGAAACAAAAGGGCTTGGATACATCCGGTCAAAGAAACGAGAGTTACTACCCGGCTGTTACGTCGTGTATGACCTTGATGAAGAAGCCGATGCTCAATGGGAGGACGCTAATCCTAAGCCAGTGAAAATTCCAGATGCACAGGAGCCCAGTCCGTCGTTCGAGGAACAAATGGACAAACTTATAAAGAAAGCTGGTCAAAAAGTCCGAGATGATCACAACCGCGAGATGATCATCTACGAGAAGGCCAAAACGCAACGCCTCCTTCAACAGGCCGTCAAAGATGAAAGTGCCGCCCCTTGCCAACCTGTTATAAAAAAGGCTCGACGCAGAGGCGGAAACAAATCGAAAGGCCAAAAAGACGCTCAGCAGCAACAAAGCGGGGCTAAGAAGCCACGCAAACGGGAGTCGAGCGTTATTGATCTGTCCCTCATGAAGAAATTGGGTCAAGAATACTCGTTTCCTCGGGACAAGACGAAGAAGATACTTGAGCTTGCTCTAAAACATCAGATGCTCACACTGCCGGAATCTAAGCACCCCGAACAAGCAAGCGAAGTCTCTGACCCAAACTATTGCTCTTACCATCGAATAATAGGGCACCCTCTCGAAGACTGCTTCACCTTCAAGAATTGGGTTGAAGATCAGTATCAGCTCGGCAAATTCGCTCTGTCCGACAACTAGAGGGTAGAGCCGCCACAGAAGCACGAACCCAAAGCCACAAGAACAGAACCAACTCCACATTGGGATTGGAAGCGGATTCGCACTTGTCACATGATAACAATATCAAAAGAAGAGCCCGAGAACATGGACAGCCTTCCCTGGTGCTTCGAAAACAGCAATGAGGAGATGATCTCAGAATTTCCGCCATCTCCGAAAGAATTGGAGGATGGAATACATACCACCGCAGATAACCTCAAGAAAATCGAGTTGGGGACAGCTGATGACCCACGGCCGACGTTTGTCAGTGAGCTGCTATCTGAAGAAAGGGTGACTGCTTTAAAAGACGTCCTTGTACAGCACAAAGATTGCTTCGCATGGAACTATTCCGAAATGCCGGGACTAGATCCAGAAATTGCTGTGCATAGGTTGGCAATATCTCCGGACGTCAAACCGGTAAAACAGGCGCCAAGAAGAATGCGGCTCGAGCTTGAGATGAGCGTCAACGCTGAGGTCAAAAAGTTAATCGACTCTGGCTTTATTCAGGAGGTTCAATATCCTGAATGGATCGCTAACATCGTCCCGGTGATGAAGAAAAATGGGACGGTGCGCATATGTGTGGACTTCCGGGATCTCAACAAAGCCTGCCCGAAGGATGATTTCCCGCTGCCAGTCACCGAACTGATGATAGACAACACGTCCACTCATGAGGTTTTCTCCTTTATGGACGGCTCGTCAGGGTATAATCAGATAAAGATGCATCCCGAAGATCAGAAGCACACGGCCTTCAGGACCCCTCTAGGTATATTCTATTATAAAGTGATGCCCTTCGGTTTAAAGAACGCCGGTGCTACTTATCAGAGGGCCATGACGAAGATCTTCGATGACCTTATACATGAAATCGTCGAATGCTATATTGACGATCTCGTGGTTAAAAGCAAATCATATGAGGAGCATCTCGAACATTTGAAGACCGTATTTCAACGCCTTCGACAATACAACTTGAAGATGAACCCTCTTAAGTGTGCATTCGGAGTTTCCTCGGGAAAATTTTTAGGATTCATCGTCCGACACCGGGGTATCGAAATAGATCCGTCCAAGATCAAGGCGATCATGGAAATGCCTCCGCTGAGGATTCTCAAACAGTTGCGATCTCTCCAAGGAAAGCTCGCATATATTCGGCAATTTATAGCCAACCTCTCTGGCAAGTGCCGTCCTTACAGCCACCTGATGAAGAAGGGAACCCCGTTCATCTGGGACCAAAAATGCCAAGGCGCGCTAGACGAGATCAAGCAATACCTGCAGAACCCGCCGGTGTTGGCTGCTCCGGTTAAGGGAAAACCTCTCATTCTTTATACAACCGCCCTCGAAGGTTCCTTAGGTGCATTATGGGCACAAGAGAACGACCAAGGGAAAGAAAGAGCACTCTAATACTTAAGTCGAGTTCTATTGGGGGCAGAAAGCAACTACTCCCCCATTGAAAAACACTGCCTGGCGTTAATCTTTGCGATAATAAAGCTCAGACATTACGCATTAGCCCATGAGGTCCGTCTCATTTCGAAGGTGGACCCTCTTAAGTATTTAATGACAAAGGCCATACTGACAGGTCGACTCGCTAAATGGGCTCTGCTCTTGATGGAGTTCTCGATAACATATCAACCTCTCAAAGCAGTGAAAGGCCAGGCCATCGCCGATTTCCTCGCTGAGCACCCGATACCGGCCGACTCCCTTTTAAACTGCGATCTTCCAGACGAACATGCGTTTGATGCGGTCGACGGTGATGAGACTCGATGGGAGCTTTATTTTGATGGCGCATCTTCCATGAAGAAGCGCAAACAAAGCACCCCTATAATCAAATCGGGCGTAGGGCTCATCTTTATAATTCCACAAGGAGGGATAATGCGCTTTGCTTTCTCCCTAACAGAGCCGAGGACAAACAATGAAGCCGAATACGAAGCTCTGATAGCAGGCCTCGAGATCGCCATCGACATGGGAATTGAAAACCTCCTCATATACGGAGACTCCCAGCTGGTCGTTAGTCAAGTAAATGGCGACTACCAAACGTGCAAACCGGAGTTGGTGAGGTACGGCGAAAATGTGCAACAATTGTTGACCCAAATTCCCTCTTATACTTTGGAGAACATACCGCGCGCGGAAAACAGCAAAGCAGACGCATTGGCCAAACTTGCTAAAGAACTGGCTGACGAGAATCTCGATGACGTTAGAATCATGGTACAAAGCCGTCAAGTGCTTGCCCCAGCAGAAATATCTCCAGAATCATCCGAAGAGAAGGGAGCGACTGAGCAAACGACCCTGCAAGTAAAAGACCGAGAAAAGGCCGAGGATTGGAAAGAAGTCTTCATAGACTACTTTAGGTCCCACCGAATGCCTGAAGAAGCGTCCACAAGACATCAGCTTATGAAACGAGCTCTGTCTTTCGCCTTTGTCAATGATACTCTGTACAAGAGGTCGTTTGATTCTCTGTGGCTGAGATGTTTAGGACCTGACGAAGCGAAAAGAGTCGTCCAGGAAGTTCACGACGGACTCTGCGGTTCTCACCAAGCGGGCCCAAAGATGAAGTTGAAGATCAAACGGATGGGCTACTATTGGCCCACAATGATCCAGGACTGCCTCGAATATGTGAAGCAATGCCATTCATGCCAAATTCATGGGGACTTCATCCATCAGCATCCGAATCCACTACATCCAACGGTGGCTAGCTGGCCATTCGAAATGTGGGGGACTGATATAGTCGGCCCCATCGAACCAGCATCGTCTAGAGGACATCGTTTCATCCTAGCGACGACTGACTACTTCTCTAAGTGGGCAGAAGCGGTACCGCTGAGGGAAGTAAAGACGGAGAATATCCTCCATTTCTTCAAGACGCATGTCATATATCGGTTTGGAACGCCAAGGCGAATCATCTCCGATAACGGGCCAGCCTACAGAAGCCACAAAATCAGTCGCTTCGCACAGCATAATATAGACTGGAGATATTCCTCAGTTTATAATCCGCGAGCTAACGGTCTAGCTGAAGCCTTCAACAAGACCTTGACGAAGATCATGAAGAAAACGGTGTCACGAAATAAGAAAGACTGGCACGAAAGACTGCAAGAAGCTCTCTGGATGTATCGAACTACGTTTAAAACGGCCACGAACGCAACGCCATATGCGTTGGTATTCGGTACAGAAGCAGTACTCCCTCTCGAGATAGAATTACCCTCTCTACGAGTGGCAGTCCACTACGAGCTAACGGACGAAGAAAATGCTCACCTTCGGCTTGAGGAGCTTGACGCCCTTGATGAAACCCGGCTCATAGCACAGCAAAATCTGGAAGCTTATAAAGCAAAGATGACGCGCTCATATGAAAGATTGACCCGACCGAGGACATTCCGCCAAGGCGAACTTGTGCTAGTGGTCAAAAGGCCTATGATTCCCAATCGCGCCAAGCGAGGAAAATTCGAGCCAAACTATGAAGGCCCATACATCATAGATAAGGTCTACCAGGGTGGGGCCTATTTACTCATGGACATGCACGGTGAAAGGACTTTCAGGCCAATAAACGGTCGCTTCCTAAAGAGATACTACGCTTAATGAGCCACAGCCTAGGTCAATGATAGATGACGACGACTATATCCGCTTTCTATCTTCCTAAGCTCAAGCTTTATAAGCAGTAGCCGGCCTTCTCCATGTCGGACCGAAATGTCCTTAAACTAATAGCGGACCGAAACGTCCTTAAACTAATACCGCAGCATCCTTAGGCTGACGAGATGAATAAAAAAAATATACAAATAAAAAAAAATATAATAAATAAAGACGGTAAGTCCATAAGCAAAAAGGGCACGGATGAAAACCCGAAAGGGCTCCGTGAGTAAAAACAGCAGGGCTACCGGTGAGCGTTCGTGAAAATCCGAAAGGGCGCGACCTCGTAAAAAAAAAATATATATATAAAAATAAAAAAAATAATAATAATAATAAAAAACGGTATGTCCATAAGCAAAATGGGCGCGGATGAAAACCCAAAAGGGCTCCGTGAGTAAAAACAGCAGGACTACCGGCGAGTGTTTGTGAAAACCTGAAAGGGCGCAACCTCGTTAAAGAACACTTACAAGATCCTCTCGACCTTGTAGGGAGAAACCACCCGCGTGAGATCCTTACGACTCACAAGGGAGCAACACACTTAGGGATCCCCATGATTCCTAAGGAGAAAATACACTTGCGAGATCCTCACGACTCGTAAGGAGAACTCTCTTATGGGACCCTCACGACTCATAAGAGTTGAAAGTCTTGAGTTACAGAGACCTAAACCTGTGCTTAAGCAACCCCCACAACTTTCGATATTGCCCTACAAGTGGCTCAATACTGACCCTTGTATACAATCCACGGGCGCGAATAAACATTTCCCTAATCAAGTCTCATCCGAGACTGGGGATATGTTCGCATGGTAAACAACCCTTATAAGTCCTCTCGACTTACAAGGAGAAAACCCTCTTGTAGGATCCTTACGACTTACAGAGGAACATACACTTAGGAATCCTCACGATTCCTAAGGAGAAAATACACCTACAAGATCCTCACGACTTGTAGGGAGAAATACCTTTGTGAGACCCTTACGGCTCATGAAGTTAAAAGCCTTAGACGACAGGACCCTAACCCTGGTCGCCAAGCCATCTTTGTTCAACATCGACAGAGGCAGATGATGATTCGCTCCTGGCAATATCCCAGTTGTAGCGGTGCTGATGCCGAAATCGGTGTCTAATTCCAGGTTTATGGCGGAAAGCCAGTAAGCCGCACATGCATACAAAATAGCCGAAACGATTGGGCAACTTGCAATAAAAAAAGTAGCAAGTAAAAAGGTATGCATGCAAAATAGCCGAAATGATTCGGCAACTCGCAATAAAAAGCAACGAGTAAAAATAAAATAAATAGCTGAAATGATTTGGCACCGTGAAAAATAGCCGAAATGATTGGGCAATTGTTTATCACATAATATTGCATTTTGTACTCCCCATTCTTATGCATTTAAGAATAAAAACAGGTGCTTTTGACCCATGTCTGCTACATGTTACAGGTTACAGGTTCTTAGAGCAAAAACAGTGAAAAATACAAAAGACGACACAACAGAAGGACTTTTGACCAACAATTAGGAGAATCTTAGTAAAGCCCAGCAGAAGAACGGTTCACCATCAACAAGGCAACTCAAGATCCAAATTTGCAAGAAAGACGGTTAAAAGATCCATTCCAAAGTGTTTGCTGAAGATCTGGTAGCACTGCAGAAGCCTAATTGAAAATAGGAATGAAGAACCTGGAAGCCCAAAGAAATATACAGCAGCCCAAGAAAATTTATCAATTGAACCCACTAAAGGGCCGCGGATCAGCGGCCCAAAGCCCACCAAGGCCGCGGATCCGCGGCCCTTCTGAAGCATCATGGAAAGAAATTTATTGCAGATTGTTCAGAGGAAGCTATGGAAAGATTTCTTGGGGCTATATTTGTAATTTTAGACATGCGGAGCAATTGTAAACGTAGGGTTTCTATGTCCTATAAATAGAACCCTAAAGCCTTGTATTTTTCTCATGCCTCCCTTCATTAATAAATTTCAGCATTCTTTTGGAGAGCATCATTTTTTTGTAAGTTCTTTATTTTCTGCCTTAGCTTAATTTTCTTTCCTTGCCCTAATTATGGTTTTTCATATCTGCCCTAGCTAATTTACTTTCCTGCCTTAGTTTAATTTAGTTTAGAATTTTATTTAATTGCAATCGATGTTTTCTCTCTTTAATAAAATCATGTCTTTCTTCATCCCTTCAATGAGCGAGTAGTTTCCTCGCTTGTTAGGGTTAGGAATAAGGAAGGATTTGAGAGATGAAGATCTCTCATCTCTTTTCTTTGCCAATCTTTTATGAAAATTAGGACTCCATGCATACCTTCTTATTCCGCTCCCTACGGCACCCTATCCCTCGAAGTAGCGGTGATACCGTAGTATAAAGGCCCGGATTTTAAGGTTTTCCATGGAGGTTAGGGTAAAGATTAAGAAAGGAAGGACAAGGATCTAGAGGAAGAATCAATCTTCCCAATCATCCTAATCCCCTTTGTTAAGATTTACCATAACACTAATATGATATATTTAATTAAAGGCAATGGAAAGAGATGTAGATCTTTGTTTACCAAATTTTCCCTAAACCTAATCCCAGCAAGTTTCTAATCCTAGTATCATACAACTTCAATTTTTAGATTTAATAATCAATCCGAACACCCTTCGGAATTAACTCGTAAGAACGAATCGGAAATTCACAACATCCCTGTGGACCGACCCGTACTCACCGGCTAGCTACATGCGACGCCGTTCTTGATTGCGGTTACAAATATTTTTAATATATCTTTTAGAAAGCGCAAGCATGCTAAATCATTCCAATCAAATGGCGCCGTTGCCAGGGATGGCGTAGTAATTTCCTTTTTTCAATTTCGGGTTAATCAAAATTTAAAAAAATCATAAAAATCTGAAAAATCCCAAAAATTATAAAAATATATCAATTGTTATTTTTTGGAAAGGGTACTTTGTTGTGTGAAATCTTGCAGGAACAAACTCGGATCTGGAAATTTACAGAAAGACAAACAGAAAACTAAATATCAAAACAGAAGGGAACTACGAAATCAGAGCAGCAGAATTTTTCCCGAGAACCAAGCCCTCCATTGCGCCGCCCTTCCGCCGCACTAACCCACTTTAGACCGCGGATCCGCCGCGGTCTTGGAGTTTCAGAACGTCAAAATTTTTCTGGGGACCCGCGCCTGCTCCTTCACCGCGGAACCGCGGCGGGAGACCCCTTTTGGCCGCGGTTCAGCTGCTCTCGGGTGACGTCATCAGGATTTGTGGGCCCCGCTTGAACTAAATTGATTGCAAGAAATATTTTGCTGTTAATTCTTTCCAAATAAAGATTCTTGTGATATGCTTAACATAATAACTGATTGCAAGTGATATCTTCTGTTGCATATCTTTTATTAAAAAATCTCTTGCAACAACTTTCAAATAAAGAAAAAGTAAAAGGAAAATTTTTATTAGAGAACTTGCAAACTTTTGCCGCAAATAAATCCTTGCACTACCTAACCTTCCTTCTTGTCACTTTTCTTCTTCTAACATGGGTACCCCACATCATAAATCTCTAGCCGAACTTTAGTATCCCGAACCTAATTTTGCGTCGTTCGGCAATTTGTTCAATCAATTTAAAGACGATCCTTCCATGCCTAAAATATCGTTGAAAGATCAAATAGAAGCGTCTAGGAGAAACAATTCGACTTTTCAACCCACTTTGTGTCAACCAAGTCAACCGTTACCACCTCCATATGTTGATACCACTTTTTCAAGTCCTTCTGTCACTCCTAAGCCGATGTCCATTGCTGAGCATATTGCTCAATCTCGTAGCCGATCTTTCACCCCTCTCCACACATCTAGTTCTAGGGATCAACAAGACTATTCACCTTTTTATCCACATGTTGACCCTACCCCAGTCCAAGAACCTTGGTATCCCGAACCTAATTTTGCGTCATATGTCAATGTGTTCGGTCAATTTAAAGACGATCCTTCCATGCCTAAAAAATCTTTGAAAGATCACATAGAGGAGTCTAGGAGAAATAGTTTGACTTTTCAACCCACTTTGTGTCAACCAAGTCAACCTTCACCACCTACATATGTTGATACCACTTTTTCAAGTCCTTCTGTCACTCCTAAGTCGATGTCCATTGCTGAGCATATTGCTCAATCTCGTAGCCGATCTTTCACCCCTCTCCACACATCTAGTTCTAGGGATCAACAAGACTATTCACCTTTTTATCCACATGTTGACCCTACCCCAGTCCAATCACCCACTTCCTACCAGTCCTACCCGACCTTTCCACCTTCACTAGACACTGCTTCTACACAGCCATTAGGGAGTTTCACATATCCAAACAATTTCGCATCTTTTACCGAAACCCCCTTACCACCCAAGTCTAGTTTGGAAGAGGCGTTGGAGGCATATATCGCAGCAACAAACAAAATGGTTAGGAATGTGGAAGCGTCCGTGGCCACCCTTATGCAACCTGCTGAACCGGTAGCTAGTTTCCAACTAGCTCCAAATTTTTCAATGTATGAGGCGGCAGTTGGACAGAGTGAGAATGAGAGAGGATTTCCAAATCAAACCTACCCTTACCCAATTGAAGCCCACAACTCCAGTTTTCCATCGAATGTCCTAAATGATTCACAAGTTCAAAATAAAAGCGAGTTGTGTGATTTTGTAGTGTTTGATTTGCCAGATTGTGAAGAACCCCCTTCGAGTGAAACAGCACCTAATCCGTTTGACCTTTACACTTCCACTCTAGAACCTACATTGATAAACATCCATGCTTTTGAGGAGGTGTCTAAAGAAATTGACTTTCACTTGATTGAGGATATAGACGCCGGGAATATTTCGGATGATGAACCTGTCGATTTAATTGAAGTTTTATGTTCAAATCATCATCCCGAGTTATTAAATGTTTCTCCCGAATCTCATATGCGTCTT
Source organism: Agapanthus africanus (assembly GCA_030015575.1). Classification (NCBI taxonomy): domain Eukaryota; kingdom Viridiplantae; phylum Streptophyta; class Magnoliopsida; order Asparagales; family Amaryllidaceae; genus Agapanthus; species Agapanthus africanus. Next base: position 664,246,366 of record CM057341.1, read on the forward strand.
GATTTTGATGATAATGGCATGGATGAGTTAAATATCGAGGAGAATTATGAGGATAATTATGAGGATAGTACTGAGGATAATATTGAGGTTGAACCATTTTCGTTTGATGTGTCGAATTTTCCAATACACCCTCCTAAATCCTTAACTGATACCCTTCCTCACTCACTTCCTTCCGTCCTTCCTGTCGTTTCGACTGTGCAAGAGACCGTTACTCTTTCATCTCCAATACCTAGTTCGACGTACCCATGTTTGCTCACGACTCTTGAGGGATTTAATCTCATTTTTTCGCGGGTTGATAGATTAGCACAATCGCTTTTTACACATCGGTCATTACAACTTGTGCTAATCTATACGCTCCATCCACACCCTCAAATTCGTATTCCCACTTTCTTTGGTTCTTCTAATCTTCCTTTAATGATATCGAGTGTTGATGAATCACAATCCGACATTTTGAGTTCTATAATTTTCAATTGGACCTTTGAGGAAAGTTTCGAAGATATTTTCGCCGACGAACTTGCATTCTTAAATGATATGGATTTTGTGATTAATCAACCTCCACTCGAAGAAGTAGAACCCCTACCATTTCTTCTTCCCCTCCGCCATTATCCTCCACCCAGACCATATTATCCCTTTCTCTCCACACGGTCTCGTGTGCTTCTCATTTCTTTTCTTTCCACTCCATTCTTTCACCAACTCTACCATTACCACGATAGAATTTTTGACTGGTTGGTGTTAACCTTTGGCTTGTGTAAGGCCAAGCTTAAGTTTGGGGGAACCTTTGTATATATGTATATATATTTTTGTTTTCTTTTTCTCTAAAAAAATAAAAAAATTTCAAAACATTAAAAATAAAAAAAAATAATAAACAGGGGAGTGCCGGTATTTTGACCCTTTTGGTTTAGCATGACAGTGAGGACACTGTCAAGTTCAAGTTTGGGGGTATGCTCGGTACGTCTTCTTCCTTCGCATTCATTTGTACATATTTTTGCATTTGCATGCTTATTTGAAAACCCATAAAAATTTGAAAAAATTTCAAAAATTATAAAAATTAATGTATTCAATTTAGGCTTATTTGACTTGAGTTTGACAAATAGGTTAACTGGTTAGGAACAACTAGATCTTAGACTTAGTAAATTAAAAACCCTAAAAATAACCTTTCTTAAAGTTTAACAGTAGAAAGTATATGCCTTGTAGTTTATTTAGAAATAGGCAAATTTTGGGTTCACTTCTTGGGCTAAGTCGAAACAAGGGAAGAGTATTGATGTTCTTATTAGAGTATAAGTTTGAAAAATAGTTCCTAGCTTAAGTCTAGATTCTGAAAATGTATACCCTACAATTTGCACAAACACGCACCTTGAAACTTGGATTAGTAGAAGAGACCTTGAAATACTCTTGTCTAAAGTCCTTAGCACAATGAAAAAGAAAAAAAAAGTGGATAAAGAAAAAAAAAATGGACACTGGTTTTTGTGATTACTTAAGGCTGTAAAAATAGAAAAATATTTAGCGAGGGTGCTTCATCACCTAGTGCCTTAGACCAACTGGTTTGGGAGCCACTGCTAAAAGCCTTGGGTGTTGCAAAAATTAGGAAGTACGCTTTAACACGCTAACGCATCTTGTAATCGGTTGTTGGTATCTCAAGAAGTATTAACAGTCGCATGAAGGATGTGAAAGCGAAAGTTCACAAGTGCTTTGGACAATGGACGGGAGTACGATTGCTTGATTTGAATTTCCAAGTGTAGGGGTGATATTTACACACACGTGGGGATATGTGATTGGAGTTTAGATAAGAGAAAGGAATGAAGAATAGAACTTGTGTCTTTAATAGAGTTGATAGAAATTCCTAAGTGGAGATGGAACTCAAGAAGGAAAACTTAAGAGATGCCGAAAGCTAAGTAGGTCTACATAACATATATAATCTTAAGTTAAATGATGAGGAAGTGTGAAGAATATGGGTGGATAATTTGCGAGTCAAAAGATAATAGAATTCCTTGTTAGAAAACCTAATTGGAGAACAAAAGTCAATGGGCTGAATTGATAGGATTTTGTGGGTGTAATCCGCTGAAAACCCTCAGGAGACAACACTCCTCCTACTAGGGACACCTAGAGGTTTAACGGCTTGTTGCACGAGCTCAGTGCAATCGCGTTTCCCTGCGAGAGTGCGGCTAGGTTAGATTTTTATCGAGAATAAAAAAATAAGTTTGCTCGAGGACGAGCAAAAGATAAGTTTGGGGGTATTTGTTTATCACATAATATTGCATTTTGTACTCCCCATTCTTATGCATTTAAGAATAAAAACAGGTGCTTTTGACCCATGTCTGCTACATGTTACAGGTTACAGGTTCTTAGAGCAAAAACAGTGAAAAACACAAAAGACGACACAACAGAAGGACTTTTGACCAACAATTAGGAGAATCTTAGTAAAGCCCAGCAGAAGAACGGTTCACCATCAACAAGGCAACTCAAGATCCAAATTTGCAAGAAAGACGGTTAAAAGATCCATTCCAAAGTGTTTGCTGAAGATCTGGTAGCACTGCAGAAGCCTAATTGAAAATAGGAATGAAGAACCTGGAAGCCCAAAGAAATATACAGCAGCCCAAGAAAATTTATCAATTGAACCCACTAAAGGGCCGCGGATCAGCGGCCCAAAGCCCACCAAGGCCGCGGATCCGCGGCCCTTCTGAAGCATCATGGAAAGAAATTTATTGCAGATTGTTCAGAGGAAGCTATGGAAAGATTTCTTGGGGCTATATTTGTAATTTTAGACATGCGGAGCAATTGTAAACGTAGGGTTTATAAATAGAACCCTAAAGCCTTGTATTTTTCTCATGCCTCCCTTCATTAATAAATTTCAGCATTCTTTTGGAGAGCATCATTTTTTTGTAAGTTCTTTATTTTCTGCCTTAGCTTAATTTTCTTTCCATGCCCTAATTATGGTTTTTCATATCTGCCCTAGGTAATTTACTTTCCTGCCTTAGTTTAATTTAGTTTAGAATTTTATTTAATTGCAATCGATGTTTTCTCTCTTTAATAAAATCATGTCTTTCTTCATCCCTTCAATGAGCGAGTAGTTTCCTCGCTTGTTAGGGTTAGGAATAAGGAAGGATTTGAGAGATGAAGATCTCTCATCTCTTTTCTTTGCCAATCTTTTATGAAAATTAGGACTCCATGCATACCTTCTTATTCCGCTCCCTACGGCACCCTATCCCTCGAAGTAGCGGTGATACCGTAGTATAAAGGCCCGGATTTTAAGGTTTTCCATGGAGGTTAGGGTAAAGATTAAGAAAGGAAGGACAAGGATCTAGAGGAAGAATCAATCTTCCCAATCATCCTAATCCCCTTTGTTAAGATTTACCATAACACTAATATGATATATTTAATTAAAGGCAATGGAAAGAGATGTAGATCTTTGTTTACCAAATTTTCCCTAAACCTAATCCTAGCAAGTTTCTAATCCTAGTATCATACAACTTCAATTTTTAGATTTAATAATCAATCCGAACACCCTTCGGAATTAACTCGTAAGAACGAATCGGAAATTCACAACATCCCTGTGGACCGACCCATACTCACCGGCTAGCTACATGCGACGCCGTTCTTGATTACGGTTACAAATATTTTTGATCTATCTTTTAGAAAGCGCAAGCATGCTAAATCAATCAATCAGCAATCGCGACCTTCGCGATATAAAAGCTGAAATGATAGAGCATCGCGGAAATAAAACAAAAAAAAGGAAGATGATAAAACTTTGGCCCTACAGTTAAGATCACATCGATCCCTGTATACAATCCAAGGGCGTAAACAAAAAGGGAACCGTGCTTTCCCAACAGGCTCCGCCAGAAGACGAAGCCAAATCTCGACGGTTCAGTCCAACTCTGAAGAAACCAGTGTCTTCAGCAGATATCTTGACTCACGGATACAAACACTCCTTGACGAGAGCCTCCTGATCCGTGTCGACTCGCAGAGCCACCAGTGCCTCCGTGGGAAATTCTTGACTCGTTTCAAACCCCAAGGAAACAAATAATCCTTGGCGCTTGGGAAACAAATAATCCCTAGCAAATTCCTCGACTCACGGATACAAACACTCCTTGACGAGAGCCTCCTGATCCGCGTTGACTCGCAGAGCCACCAGTGCCTCCGTGGGAAATTCTCGACTCGTTTCAAACCCCAAGGAAACAAATAATCCTTGGCGCTTGGGAAACAAATAATCCCTAGCAAATTCCTCGACTCACGGATACAAACACTCCTTGACGAGAGCCTCCTGATCCGCTTCGACTCGCAGAGCCACCAGTGCCTCCGTGGGAAATTCTCGACTCGTTTCAAACCCCAAGGAAACAAATAATCCTTGGCGCTTGGGAAACAAATAATCCCTAGCAAATTCCTCGACTCACGGATACAAACACTCCTTGACGAGAGCCTCCTGATCCGCGTCGACTCGCAGAGCCACCAGTGCCTCCGTGGGAAATTCTCGACTCGTTTCAAACCCCAAGGAAACAAATAATCCTTGGCGCTTGGGAAACAAATAATCCCTAGCAAAATTCCTCGACTCACGGATACAAACACTCCTTGACGAGAGCCTCCTGATTCGCGTCGGCTCGCAGAGAAACTAGCGTCTCCGCGGGAAAATTCCCGATTCGTCTCAACTTGCAAAATGAAGCCTCAGGCAGCAGAGACTAAAAAGCTTGCTTCCTGAACAATGGGACCCTGCAAGTCAATCCAAAATGGTCTCTTGCATACTATTCACGGGTCTCACTCTCCAAAGTCGAGTTTCGACAAGGAGGGAAACAACCGCTTACGAACCCTCTCGACTCGTAAGAGAGAAAATTCTCTTATAGCATCCTTATGACTTATAAGAAAAAACCACACTTAGGAATCCTCACGATTCCTAAGGAGAAAACCCACCTACGAGATCCCCTCGTTCCGTAGGGAGAAAAGTCTCTATGAGACCCTCACGGCTCATAGAGTTGAAAAGTCTTAGGCGGCAGATTTGAACCTGCGGCCTAAGCCATCGCTATCTCTTGGAGAAATTAATTTATCGGCCAATTAGGTTCATCGAAAACATCATGATACAAAGGGAGAAAGCAAAGAGATAGTATAAGACATTGCAAAAAGAAAATGTGTATCTTTATTCATTGACTTCAATCAAATACAAGATGAATCGTACAAAAGAATAAAGAATGGATACATATTATTTAAAAGGAAAATTTTACAAATATATTGATACAAAGACAGCTATTGGGAAGGAAGCGTCTTAAGTAGCTTTATCAGTTGTTCGTACACTTCCTTCCATGCCTTTTCCTGATTGGCCACCACTGCCAACTCCGTCTCTACTTGGGCCCGTTGCTGTGCGACAGATGCAAGCTGATCCCTGACGGCCTGATGAGCAGCTTCACGGCCTGGAGTGTCATGCTCGGCAACATCAAGTGCCCTCTTCAGGCTCAGCCCATTTGATATGCGCTCCAGAAGGCCCTCGAAGACGGCCTTTACCTCAGCGGCGTTTGCCTCAACTCCAGCACGCAGGCGAGCAGTTTCGCTTGAAGATTCTTGGCACTCCTTTAGCCTCAAGGCTGCTTCTTGTTCCAAATGACGGAAATGAGAAGTGCTTTGCTCGAGCCATGCTCCCCGTTGAGTGCTCACGGACAAAGTCTCAGGGGATAGGCGCATCGACTCCAGCTGATGAAGGCGAGCCTCAATCTCCCGACAATAGTTAACCCAAGAGGTGACAATGCTCTCGTCATGGAAGGTGGCAAATATCAACAACATCGGGTTAACCGTCATAGCGAAGTCCTCAGCAGATGTAGGAGCCTCGACGTCGAGTTCCTCGATGTAGTCGCTCAACATGCGCAGACTATTCGCCGCACCTTTTGAGGACGGACGTCTCTGGGAAGGGCCGCCCGGTATTGTAATGCGAGACTCGAAAGGCACCGAGACTGGAACGATAGCTGAAAAGGACAAAATGTGATTAGATGATGATTCAATAGATGCGGAGAAAGTCATTGATAAGATAGTTTACTATACCGGTTGAAGCAGGTGGCAAGGCCGGAAGGGCCGGTGGCGCAACCGATCTTTCTTCTCCCCTTTCGATTTGTAACACTGCGGTCAGGACAAGAGAGAGTTAGAAATAATTCTACCACTAAAAAAAAAACAAAGATATCAATCGGGAACGGTACTCACCAGTGCTACCAGAGGGGTAGGCGAATTCAGATGGGAAGGAGAAGTGTGGGACCAACACTTGATAAAGATGGTCAAAAAGCACTCCTGAAAGACACAACAGTACAACTTTAGTACACAAATCATGCGTCTGGAAGATAAGATTAATAAGTTGCAAACCCATACCTTCCAACATCTTCGAGGGTATGAGAGAGGGTTGAGAGGTGACCACCGCCAAGGCAGTCGTTGGAGGCGCTCCCTCGAGCAGTGGGGCATCGGCGCTGGCTGCACCTGCGTTACAAAAAGGTAAATTTGTCAGAAATATTTTAAAGCAAAGTAACGAAAAACAGCAACTTGGGGTTTACCTGAGGAGCTCCCAGCTGAAACGGAGGCGATTCCCTCCTCTATCGACATGAGACCACCGCCCGTGGCCTCATCGCCTGACTCAATGGGGGCCGTCGTCGTGCTAGCGCGACCAGGAGACGGCAGGAGATTGTAAGCAGGGAGGGCAATGATTGGAGCGTTGCCGGATTCTTGGAAGGAAGCGGCTGACTCTTCCCCAAGAGTCGTACCCATCTCACCCGCTACTTCTTCGGGCTCCGCCATCTCCATCGGCTCATCCACTGTCACCACGAGGTTGCCGGCCTCAAGCGCCTCATCCGCCAACACCCTCGGTTCAGTTGTAATGATCATTTCATCTGCCGCCACTTCAGGCTGGGCATCAATGACCCTCTCAGCTGTAGACCCCTCAACCTCCATCTCGGGCCCCGAAGCCTCGGCGACGTTGCCCACCGTCGGCTCAGGCTCGGTAGGAGCTGCCTCCTCTGTCTCCTTGGGATCAACGGTTTCCGCCTCCCCCTCGATCGAACTTGGTCCTACAAGATAAGAAATATAAGGACCAATGGCATTAAAATCCTTATAACAAAAACTCTGAGAGAAATATTACCTGAAGCGGATTTACCGTTTGCGCTCCGAACTGCGCGCGCCACCTCTCTGCGGGCAGTGGATAGGGCGACAGGGGGCTTTTCGGATGGAGTGTCAGCACGAGGGACAGTGCTGGGGCCCGCTCCCATAGCCAAGGCAGCCCTGCGCGCCTTCGCTTCATGCCTCAGCCACTTCCTTTCCTCCCGGGCTGTCACGATGGACCTACGTGACGCTTCTTTCAAGGCGTCGTCATCCTCGTTCAGGGATGCCTCCAGAGCCTTTAGGGCATCTTTCATCGGCTCTTCAAGACGAACCTCCTGCGGTGGCCCAGAGGAAGCAGGAACATCGGCAGTTGGAAGAACATCTGCGTCACTTGGAGGGAACGGCATTGAGGTTCCTGTGATTAAAAGGGAAAGGTTAGATCGACCATAACACAAGGGAAATGAAAGCTTGATGAATCGAAACTTACTAAGGCCCATGGATGCTCTAAGACGTTCCTCCTCCTGGAAAGTCTTCAGAGAAGCGGCAATGGCTTCTTCATCAGTGATGCCTGTCGAAAGAAAAGAAAGAAAAGCGTTAGTCAAAAGCAATGAAGAGGATATGATGCAATAAAGAAAAGGCGACTAGTAGTTACCTGATTGCGCAAGCTTAGCTAGCCACGCGTCACGCCTCGCCAACCACGCTGAAGCTTCAAGAGCAGCCTCCAAGTCTGTATCGTCCGGCGGCGGCATCACTAATCCTTCGTTAGTCCCATATTCGATCAGGCCCTCGGCATAGGGAGCATGGGGTTCCTGACCGAACACGACATCGGCAGCGAAAAGCGATTTCTTTTTCTTCTGCCCTCCGCCCCTAGGCTCACGTGGGATCGCCTTCCGCTTAGCAGCCGCCTTGGGACGGCGGGTCCCGATGTCCGCACCCACGCCAGACTCGGTGAGGCTGTAACCACTATCTCCACTGGAGCACAGGGCGCTGGTGGTGCATCCGCAATATCAGGGAGCGGAAATCCGTGCGGAGGACTCCGCGCACGCGATGGTCCAGTTCTGACCTCTTTTAGAGGGGCAATTACTGGAGTCTTCGGGACCAAAGGAGCGTTGCGATCGGTACCTGAAAGCACGCCCTTACGATCGACCAACAGTCGCCTTTCCTCCTTTATAACTGCTCCTGTTGCATGATTGTACCAGTCTTTGTACACATTGAGGAGTCTCGGAGCGTAAGCCGGCGCATTGATAAAAAAATGAGAGCTCGTATTCAGGCGCATGAAATGGTGCAGTGCGTTCTCCATCCCTTCTTCAGTGGCAGTGGGTTCCAGCAAGAAGGCTTCCAAGGGGACCCCTTGATCGTAGCCCAGTTGTTGAGCAAAACGATGCGGGTTGTACCTCATAAAAATTGCCACACCATTCTGCCTAAAGACTAAGAAACCCGGTCTAATGGAATATAAGTGAAGGATCTCCCGAGCCGTCAAAACTGAGGCTCCATCCTTAAAGACATCTTGTAATGACCGCGTCACGGTGGTAGACACCTTTCCAATGGTCAATACCTTATCGACAAAGGACATACCGGCTCCAACGGTGTGAGGGCGAAGGAGTAAGCCCCTGGCGTTCCGCGGTGATGGGGTTACAATTGATGAGCCAATCAACTATATAATGCGAGGAAAACCGCACTTATCAAAGAATGAAGGCCTTTTATGCATGCCGAAGACACCCGCCGTGTGTAGCTCGAGCCACGATGCAAAGTAGTGCATCGAGAAGACCACGTGCAGTACCCTGGGCTCATTGGCATCCGCTGCTCGGCTGAGGCCATGATATAGGTGCACCAAGCCAGCGATCCCCACAGCCACCTTTACCCCGATGACCATTCGGTGGGTTGGGTAAAAGACAGAAGGCCGCATGCGATGAGAGTGCATTGGGATCGCGAACCAACTCAGCCACAGTCCTAGAAATCCTAAGAAAAAGGCCTCCTCATCCATTCCAGGGGCCGCAATTTCTGCAAGAGACATGGTCGGGAAGTTAGGAAGAAAAAAATCCTTTTGGCCTAGTTCATTCGCCGGCAGGTTATCCAAACCTAAACCGAAAGGGTCCTCAAGGGTGGCAAACTTGGCAGTGTCTGCAGAGAGGACGTTTGGGTGAAGAAACCGAGCAATGAAATCCTCAAAGTTAACTCCCCGACTCCCATGTTCGACGAAGAGGGACTCATATATGTTCAACACTTTAATTAAGCTTGGGAATTGATGTTGAACGGCATTCTCCGGTGTGACCCCCTTACCATCGGCCTAGCACCAAAGACGTACACATCTGTCGGGAGCAGCTCCTCATAATGTTCCCCCATCACTGGTAAACCGGATACCTCCGCGAACTCCTCCAAGGAGATTGACACTTCCCGATCCATGGCAAGAAAAGTGTGGGTAGGAATATTCCATTGCTCCAAGAAAGCTTTGAACCACCAGGTGGGGAGCGTGGGATACTGGAAAAGAGAGACGTAGACCGCGGTGTATAGTCCTAATCTTATCAACTGCGACTTCTTCGTCGACAGGATGTACCGGGCCCATGGCAGATAGCCGATCGGGTGGCAGGGGATCAGACCAAGGTTATACGATTACCCCCAAGGTCGTACTTCACCGTGACAGATACGGCGTCCTAGGATGTCCAAAACCATAGGACGCTGAACCGGTATCGCATCTATAGCGGGATGTAGAAAGCCCTTCGATGTCCAATCCACCAACTCCACGGCATACTGCACCGAGGGTGGGGTAGCATAATGAATCGCCGTGATGGGTTCAGACGGCACTGCGCATGTGAAGCTGCGTCGACCCATAATGATCTGGTTATACCAGGACCCCCAAAGGTGAAGATTCTTGTACTCCGAGTCGTATTCTCTAATCATGGTCAGGACTTCACGGTCCGAGGGCGCCTCGGGAAATCCCTCCTCCGAGCGGACGAACGGGAATGAAGTGTCTAGAGACATGATCGCCGCAAAAGGAACGATTTAGCCGTTAGTGTTGTAATTCCAACGTTTGGCGTCTAAAAAAAGAAAATGCATTAATTAAATTTAAATTAATTAATTACACCATACAGCAGTGCAGTGAGTAGGAGACCAAAGGGGGACCCATAAAATCTGGATGACAATATGTCAGTTAATAAGACAACCTCATTATTGGATGAGATTGTCAGTTGGTCCCCAGGAAAGCATTCCTATTTTAAAATGGGGGAAGAATCCCTAGAGACAAGGAGAAAATCTTCTCTTTCAGAGCAAAGCTCTGTCATAGAGTGACACTTGTCAAACTCTGGTCTCAGGAAAATAAGATTCCTTAAAAGAGCACGGCTCTGTGGTAATAATGGAAAAGGTCCATCAGAAAACTTTTTTTTTACACTTAAAAGAATTAAAAAATTTTGGAATCTTGAAAAATTCATGAAAAATTTATAAAAAGACTCTTCATTTTTCAAATCTAAAAAAGCTATTTTTAGATCTATGAGCAAAGCTCTGTTCATGGGTTAAAACCCATGAACAAGATCCCTGTAGATCTATAAGTTTTGAGAGCAAACCTCTGTTTATGAAACCCCAATGGGGATCTCTTTAGATCAAAAGATCTGTGGGAGCAAAGCTCTTTGGTTAAGATTAATTGAAATTAATTTGATTTAAATTAATTTTTACCTAAAGTTTCTAACTTTGGGAATGAGCAAAGCTCTGAAGTTCTTAAGCAAGAGCAAAACTCTGTTGAAATCAAAAATCTTAAAACGGTAAGATTTTTCTAAGGGCCAGAGGTCCTATTTATAAGGCGCTTGCGCCCCTTGAGCTCATCCCTTGATCCAACGATCAGGAGTTTGCCACCGCTGCACTCACGTGTGCGCCACGTGAGCGCAACGGTGGGGGGGCATTTGTTTCGCCCAGTCAGAGCAAAGCTCTGTTGAAATTCAAAATTCAAAATTTTGAAGCAACGCTTCAAATCTCGGGTGCAACGCGCCACATGTCAGGCGCTGATACGTCAGCGTAGCGCCCAAGAAGGCGCGCCTAATCAGAGCAAAGCTCTATTTTAAGTAAAAATTAAAGGAAGCAACGCTTCAGTTGCACAAGCACTGCGCTGCGCGACACGTGTCAGCGCAGATGCGCTAGTACAGTTGCGCTGCACTGTACGCTGCGCGATACGTGTCAGCGCAGATGCGCTAGCGCAGTGGCGCTGCGCTGTGCGCTGCGCGACACGTGTCACGCGCTGGGGCATTTGTGCCAAACAGAATTAAGAATTTAAAGAAATCTTTCTGTTCTTGTTAAAACAAGAAGATTTTCTTCTGTAAAACAGAAGCCCTTGGATCAAAGATCCAACAGTGGGGAAAATTCCCCAAATCACTCAGAGAAAGATCTCTTCAACAAAATTAACTAATTTATGGGCACTATAAAAGAAACCCCAGACCTCAATTCAAAGGGATGAACATTTTTCTTGAAAAAAAGTCAAGAGCTTCAAACAGAGAGAGAAATCTGAGAAAATTTCAAAGAAAAAGGTAAAAACCTTTAGGAGAGAAAAGAAATCTCTTTTAATAAATCATCGATCTAAAAACCAGATCAATGTTCTTTACATAATAAATAGTGCTTTGCACTTTTATGAACCTCTGGTTCTTGAAACAAAAGAAAAAAAAACTTATTTTTCTTTGATCTAAATTAGATCAAAGAAATCAAATAGTGCTTTGCATTTCTGTTCTTAAATCTAAAAGATTCTTAGTGCTTTGCACTTCCAACTTACGCTACACGCTCTTAAAATAGAGCTTTGCTCTCTGGAATTGGCGCAACTCACCAGAGCGCGCCACGTGTCAGCAGCGCAACAGCCCAGCGCACTAGCGTAGCGCACTGCGCTGTTGCGCTTGCGCTCATCAGAGCATGACACGTGTCCTCACCACAAGCGCTTGCGCTCAGTGATTGGCGCAAAGCGCCTGATAAATGCAATGCATTTCCTAAAAGGGCCAGGCCCAAATCAGAAGACCTAGCAGGCCAAAATAAATTGCAAAGCAATAAAAAGGGGGCAAAGCCTAAGTGAAATTGACGCTCTGCATCTTTTATGGGCAGAGCCCAAACAAAAAATAGAAGTAGTGCAATGCATTATTTAAGTGTGGGCAAAGCCCTAGTACAGGTCTAATAGACTAAAAATAAATAAAATGTTGAACATTTTCAACTGGACTTAGCCCAATTCTGGCCGTAAGTCCTTAAATTAAATTGAACTGAGTACAAATGCTCTCTCAAATCAATTTACCTCCGGTTCGAGGGTACATCTCCGAACTCCTCTGACGCTTCTCGTTGTAATCCTTCAACGACGTCAGAGAGGCGACGGGTCCCAACGACCACACATGAATATGGACTGCGGGGTCCTTAAACTCGTGGACCGGAACGTCCTTAAACTAATAATGGACCGTAACGTCCTTAAACTAATATTGGTCCGGAACGTCCTTAAACTAATATTGGACCGGAACGTCCTTAAACTAATGTTGGACCGAAACGTTCTTAAACTAATAGCGGACCACCACGTCCTTAAACTGGAATATAGACCACCACGTCCCTAAACTGGAATGCGGACCACCACGTCCCTAAACTTGAATGCGGACCACCATGTCCCTAAACTGGAGCATGGACCGCAACGTCCCTAAACTACCTATGGACCACTATGTCCCTAAACTGGAACAATAGAGCCTCCAAATGCTCTTTTGCCGGATCTAAACGATCCCGTTTAAGTTGATTTTAGCCCCTAAACACGGCTAACGTATCCTTAAACATTCAAACGGACTATAAAACTCCAAATCAACCTTGGTTCAAGGGTACATCTCTGAACTCCTCTGACATCTGCCGTTGTAATCCTTCAACGACGTTAGAGAGGTGAAGAGTCCCGATGGCCAGATATTAAATGGATTATCACGTTAAGTTGATCTTAGTCCCAAACAGGACTAACGTATCCTTAACGAACGTTTAAGTTGATCTTAGCCGCAATACGGCTAACGTATCCTTAAACTAAAAACACCAAACCCAAATCTAAGTAAATACGGATTTGGACTAATCCACGTCCTACGGGCGACGGCATTACTTAGTCTCCGTATACAATCCACGGGCAACCACAAACAAAAAAAACACACACGACACGAAGTGAAATTCTGGAGAAGGAGAAAGTTGTTACCGCGATGCGGTAGCGTAATTAACTGCAGGAGCTTGCGCCTGCAGGGAAGAGCGTCCCCACAATCAAAAACCCCTCAAGCGAGGGGGAATCTGACGAAGTCTGCTTCATCGGCCGCATCCGTCTAAACCTCCGATACACGGTGCCATAAATCAACTTGGCATCTTCGGAGAGGTGGACGGATAAAACCAAATAGTATCTGCCCCGAATCTCAGCGTCAGGACATCGCGGTCCTGTGCGCCGCCTTTCGGAGGGGAACACCATATAGTTGAATGGGCAGAAGCCATCACTAGCCAGTCCGAGCCTGACATTGCGATGATCGCTACTGAATACTGCGTGCCTCCTATCGAAATCCTTCCACGCCAGTGAATCTCTTGGATGGCTCATTTTTCCGTCTTCACTTGGAGGAGCACGGTGATGCCAAATCATTGCCTCGGCTGTTTTCTTGCACCTGAATAGCCTCTGTAGCCTTTATGTTATAGGAGAGTATCGTGCTATCTTGACAGGTATATCAGGCTTCTTATCAGAATCTTTCGGCTTATACCCGGCCTCTCCGTATGTTGGACACTCTTTCAAATCTGAATTCTCTTTCCGGTACAACACGCAATTTTTAGGACATGCTTGAATCTTCTCACACTTCAGACCTAAATCAGACATTATCTTCTGGGCTCCATACCAGCTGTCGGGCACGTTATTTCCCGGGGGCATAGAATCTTTCAAGAAAGAAAGAAGCATTGTGAATGACTTGTTGCTCCCTCCATTTAGGCACTTAATCTGGAAAAGTTGGACGAACCATGAGAGGGTGGAATACTTTGCATTCTCATAAATTGGTTTTCTAGTATCATTCATGAAATTTTCATATTTATCCGCACGCGGTCCTTAACCGGAAGGAATGTCATCTTCGGTACGAATAGATTCACCTAGGGCAGCCTCTACCATATCCTTCATTTTTTCTGATGGAAATAAATTACCATCTTCTTCTTCTGCCGCATTACCATCTTCTCCTTCTTTTCCTGCCGCATTATCGCGTTGTCCTTCTTCTTTTGCCGCATTACTGCGTTCTTCTCCTTCCCCGTGATATTTCCAAGTTGTATAAAATCTAGTAAAACTATATTTTACGAAATGAAGCTCTGCCAATTCTACTTTCTGCCAGTACTTATTCCTACATCTATCGCACGGGCAGAGAATCTTCTCTATCACGATCTTATTATGTGCGCGTGCAAATTCAATAAAAGCAGCAACTCCTGCGACAAACTTAGGTTGCATACGTTGTTGCCAATCCACATACATCCAGTCCTTAACTCTGACGTACTCATAGGCCATGTTAGACTGTATAACATATAAATTGTAGGTTATGTTGACTATATTGAGAAATCTAAGAACGGGATGGTTACTGACAAAGGAGAAAATCCGTGTATATGCTTTGTGTGTGCGTTTGTCGTTGAAAAGAATAAATTATCGATAATCAAAGTTAGATTTGAGGATACTCATGTATCATAGACTACGCTATTGGCATTGCTTTGTTTTTCTCTCCTTTCCTATCAGCGAGAGGAGGCGAATAGAGGTTAGACAGGTAGAGTCCGACAGGGCAGTTAGTTTATGCATAAGTGAAAGGAGGGGTTCATTATCGGGAACTAGAGTCCAACTCCCAAATGTCGTCTCGACGGTTGTTAGTATCGAGCTATACCGTCCGATATTTAACAACCTTTGTAGAGTTCTATGTCACGACGAACATCGAACGTATTTAACCGATAAACGGGGACTAAGTGGTGCTTTGAGTTTCATATATGAGTATCGATGAGAATATGAAAATTTCATATAATTATCGAGTATCATATATTGGTTTTAACTTGAACATCTTGAATCACTCTCTAATGATACATTTGTTGTGTATTCTTGTTGTATGTGTGTGTTTCGGCTGTCGGGGGTAAGGCTTCTATCCCATTAAGAATGTATAGAGCGAACACCCATTCGCTTGTGTTTTCAACCGTTTCGAGTAAATTTCGGCAGCACCTCCCCGCTGTTCTCCGAGTACACTGTAATAGAATAGATAATTATTTCAAAGCTGTGAAACAACGTTGAAACGAATATCTAATCTATCTTTGTACACGGAGAACCAGCGGAAAGATACCGATAAAATATCTCGAAACGGATGAAAATACAAGTGAATGAAGGTGTTTGCTTCATACATTCCTAATTTGTCCACACAGGACAAATCTATCGGTTATCATACGATTGAATCTTCTCGTCACATAGACTATACGACGGTTGTTAGTGTCGAGCTATACCGTCCGATATTTAACAACCTTCGTATAGTTCTATGTCACGATGAATATCGAACGTATGTTAACCGATAGACGGGGACTAAGTGGCGCTTTGAGTTTCATATATGAGTATCGATGAAAATATGAAAGTTTCATATTATCATCGAATATCATATATTGGTTTTAACTTGAACATCTTGAATCACTCTCTAATGATGCGTTTGTTGTGTATTCTTGTTGTATGTGTGTGTTTCGGCTGTCGGGGGTAAGGCTTCTATCCTATTAAGAATGTATAGAGCGAATACCCATTCACTTGTGCTTTCAACCGTTTCGAGTAAATTTCGGCAGCACCTCCCCGCTATTCTCTGAGTACACTATAATAGAATAGATAATCATTTCAAAGCTGTGAAACAACGTTGAAATGAACATCTAATCTATCTTTGTACACGGAGAACCAGGGGAAAGGTACCGAAGAAATATCTCGAAACGGATGAAAACACAAGTGAATGAAGGTGTTTTCTTTATACATTCCTAACTTGTCCACACGGGACAAATCTATCGGTTATCATACGATTGAATCTTCTCGTCACATAGACTATACGACGGTTGTTAGTATCGAGATATACCGTACGATATTTAACAACTTCGTAGTTCTATGTCACGACGAACATCGAACGTATGTTAACCGATAGACGGAGACTAAGTGGCGCTTTGAGTTTCAAATATGAGTATCGATGAGAATATGAAAGTTTCATATTATTATCGAGTATCATATATTGGTTTTAACTTGAATATCTTGAATCACTCTCTAATGATGCGTTTGTTGTGTATTCTTGTTGTATGTGTGTTTCGGTTGTCGGGGGTAAGGCTTCTATCGGTTATCATACGATTGAATGTTCTCGTCACATAGACCATACGAAGTATTTAAATAAAATATAAAGTAATTGATATAACATGATTTTAAACTTATGAAATAATAATTGCTTAGTTACTTGCAAGTTGCAACTTGAGAATAAGATATATGAAGAATTGAGCATTAAAGAACTAAGTTGCATTAGACTTGAGATTGAGATACATATCTTCAACATAGAAAATAAATCAATAAACAAGATAAATATAATATAAATTCAAGTTGAAAGAATATATATCAAATACACTAACGAAGATCAAACAGAATTGGAAAAATATAAATATGAAGTATCACGATTCACAACAAACATTGGTAAAAGAAAATTAGTTAACTAAATAATACATGCCTAGATGCATTCAAAGTTAAAACATAAAGATATAAACATAATGTCAAAAACTAAATCAAACCATACGAGAATTTATCATCATAAAAAACCTACGATTCTAGCATACTAAAAAGTGACCGATAAACAAACCAAGTTCATATCCTAACTACGCCATTAACTATAACACTAACCATACGCATAAAAGTCATCAATCAAAATATAAATCTAAAAATAATCTTCATTCTCGTCTTCCTCATTTTCCGACTCGGATGTCGACATATCATCCTCCGACGATGACCTTATATTTTCATTTTTGACGACCATCCATATCCGTATACGAAAATGATAACACCTATTCCGTTCCGTATCTGATACCAAAAATGGTAATTTTTGGCTTTATCGAGTTAAATTTTCCTAAAAATCACAACCTAACCCTAACCCTAGCCCCAGCCGTAGCCCCAGCCCCAACCCTAACCTTAACCCTAGCCCCAGCACCAGCCGAACCCCAACCCTAACCCTAACCCCAACCCCAACCGAACCCCAACCCCAACCCCAACCGAACCCCAACCCCAACCGCAACCCCAGCCCCAGCCCCAACCGCAACCCCATCCTTAACCCTAACACTAACCCCAACCGATGCCTAACCCTAACCCTCATCGGTACCCAAACCCTGAACCCTAGCCCTAAAATAATCAAAAATTTGTTTAATTGAAGATTTACTAACCTGTGCGGTGGAGGAGACGATCGATCGGTGGTCGACAACGCGCGCAATCGGCGACGAGGAGGAATGAGGGCGGTGGCGACAGTGAAACAGAGGGCGGTGGCGATGACGAGAACGGCAACGCGGCGGGAACGAGAGATTTGGGGATTTTTGGTGTTATCGTGCGCGAGAAAGAGATAAACAGCGTAGGGCATTTCTATGCCTTTTTAATTAAATGCCTCTATGGATTAGTCCGTAGGTCATTGGTTTGCGGCTCCGTAGGGACAAACAACAAATTGCAATTTAATATTTTTAAATTAAAACGTCTGGTACCGTAGGGGCAACCGTCTGGACCTACGGATTAGTCCGTAGGGCCAAAATAAATCCGCCCCTACGGATTTCATCATTCGTAGGGGCAACCCCCTATTTTAGTAGTGTATCCATATCCATATTTGCATATGTCAAAAATTACATGATACGAATATGGTAACCTCTGCATCCAATCCATATCCGGTTGATGAAAATGTTTACAAAGTAAAAGTTGAAGGGTTGATTGCAACTTCTTCAAAAATATCAAGAGTCTCGTTTAATTTTCCATGCATGTACGTATAGAAGGTAATAGTGGATGTGTTGATTGCAATTTTCAAAAGATATTGAGAGCCTTAACTAATTTTCTATCCACATGTATCCAGGAAGAAAATGATTTCCATAGATGTTATGATGCAATTTAGATTGAACAATAATAACTCAAATGAAAATAAATATAGATAACTCATCTGAAAATATATTGTACGTATCTGAATTACAACAAAATTTACTAAAATTAAAATTTGATGATGACGCAAATAAACAAATTAAAATACGTTGCATGTATCCTGATTAAATTGATTTCAATTTCATTTTCCACGGAAACAACGTTTTTAGTTTTGTATATGGGAGCTTAGAAGTGGCCAACTATAAACTAACTTAAAATATAAAGGCCGGAGGATAAATTCCTTACAAGAAAACCAAAAGAGCGACTAAATGCAAATTTCCTTAAAATAGAATTGTTGGAGTCTAATTTTCCATTCAAAAAGACAAAAGAAAATGCTTGAAGTGGGAATCGTTTCCATATAGATTTTATATAAGAATTATATGGATATATATAGATTAGAGATAGAAATTAAATTGAATGCAATAAGCAAATTGGGAAGAAGAAAAGCTTGAATCAAAGCTTGAATTAAGGCTTTATATAATATATTTAATAATTGATGGGGTGAAACTTTCTCCATAGAATACTAGTAAGAAATTGTTTGATTGGCAGCCGCCTTAGAACTATGAAGTTGTGATGACGGTCCGGAGATGTAATCTAATACTCTACACATCCTCACAACCACATATCAAAGGCCTTTTTATGGTGTTGGGCTTTTATTGTTATGGTATTTGTTTAATTTATCCACTTTAAGTACACCGTCCGATGTGCAATTGGTGGGACTTCTTTTTGTACGGTACAAAAATTCCGAAGTTTTAATTAAGGCACGATAGATGAGATATAAATTTTTTGGCTCTTATATTTCCTATATCAAAAAAGTTAGCACCTTACAACATAATATTTAAAGCAACACAAATCTCCACAATTATAACTATAACGATGAGAGGAAGAGGAGGATAAATATGATAATGGTCATCAATACTATTCTTATGATAGGCCAAGACATAAATATGATAATGATTGTGCTTGATTTCGTAAGAGCTTTCCTATTGTTCAAACTTTCTCATATTTATAGCCCTCCAAAAATTTCCATTATGCACGGCGGCTTTCCGATGTTTCCTAAACGTGGCCTTGTAGTATCAACCAATCACATGTTCATGCCCATGTTCTTGAGCACGCCCTGCTTTCGGAAGCCGATAATATTCGGCCAAAACTTCTCTATTTCCAACCTAGGTATAAGCTCTTAATCTTCTCGAAATTGTGACTAGCCGAACATTGAGAGCTCATTTTCCATTGTTCTAGCCGAATTTAGAAGCAAACAGTATCTTTATATGCGAACAAATGGATGTTCATGACTTTAAATTTAAGGGTAAATTGTTAAAAATGAAACCAGTCCTATAGGGGATGAATATGACTATGCTGCCGATATACCCAAATTAAAAATTCTAAACACTTTCTAATAAGATATCACAACTGTAAGCTTAGACAAATGATGAACCAATAGAGATAAGAGCTAAGCATAACTACAATTGTGAATCATAAGCATATAGAAAGAACAAATAACAAGCATGAGCAACGAGCATATGATTACAAGCATGCAATTTATAAGCTATGAATATAAAGCGATAGCAAAAGGTAAATAGAAATTGCAAACTCAAACACAAGGGTTTATAGTAGTTCGGCGTCCCGACAACGTCTCGATCCCTAATCCACTTTCTTTAGGCTCTCAAGCCCGTTCCCATTATTTTCAACACGTCTCCTTCGAGACTACACATTGCTTAACACACGACCCACACTCTCCACTTCTGGTCAGTGTTGAACCTTACAATTCACTCAACTTCCTTACAAAGCAACTCTTGCACACAAAATCCCTCACACAAAGAAAGAAGATGATAAAATACAAGCTCAATACTCTAAAAAGAGTTTCTCTGAAAGCTCAAACTAAAACTCAAAGAGTATGGATATTTTCAAATGAAGCTCTTGAATTTTTTGTGTATGAGAGAAATGATAAAGATCGAATTTGAGTTTTTCTTCTCACAAAACATTGGTTGATCACTTGAAGATGTTCAAGTTCAGTTTTGTAAAGTGATAACCATAAAAAATGCTATGGAAAACACACACACACACACACATACAGCATCTCAATAAAAACAAGTCATTATTGGTGGGGTCAGTAGTTTAAAACAACATCAAGTATAAATGGGCAGACGTCTGAAGTTCAACCAAAATGTCCCAACGGCTATAATTTTGAAATTCTTTCAGCCACAAACGCCTGAGCTGAAATTCTTTCAGCCACAGACGCATGAGCTCAAGCCATCAGACGTCTGGCCATTTTCTGTTAGAAATGCCAATAAAGTACAGAGAGAAGGCAGACGTCTGATGTACAATGTTCAGACGGCTGAAGAACAAATACCATTTTCCAAAAACATTATCAGACGTCTATCAATTGATCATCAGACATTTGGCTCTCATTTTGAAGATATGCAAGCAAATACACAGAGAGTAGACAAACGTCTGATGAGTAATGCTCAGATGTCTGAGGTTCAAAAAATCCTTTTCCAATACTTCATCTCATCTCAGGGTATTAAACTATCATTTTAAAAATCCTTTGTCAAACGTCTATATACTTGGCATCAGACGTCTGTCTCACTGTAACGTTTTGAAAACCGTTCAGGTGAAATTTCGGTTAATTGGTAAAATAACGGGTGTTTTCCGTAAAAATCAAGATATAAATATCTTTTAATATAAAATTAAATATACATATTCTAGCTATGTAATTGCTAGTATTTGGTGTTTATTGAGCCACTTGTAAAATTTCTAATTTACTGATTTTTTTTTCAAAATTATTTATTTTAATATTATTTTTAGCCGTCACTAATACATTTAATTAGGGAAAATTACAAATTGGAATGGGTTAATAAAAATTTTGTGTATCATGACACACTAAACTAACATGTAAAATATTGTTTTTGAAATGAAATGAAATTTGTCAAGATGGTTTAGAAAATGTAAAAGGAAAAGGCTAAAGTTGTGAATTTAATTAAAGTAATTGAGATATGGGGGTATTTCCATCACTTGGAACTTGCCACACACACACCCACACTTACACACCCCTATTTCTCCTCCTCATTTCTGCAGAAATCAGCAGCCCTCCCCAAACAATTCCCCACTTATTTTGGTAAAAGAAAAGAAAAAGAAGAAAAGAAATGTTAAACAAAAGGGGTATGGTGTTAGATAATGGAGACTTGGACTTTTCTTTGACCTTACCAACACCCCCACACCCTCTCTCCTTGCCTTCCTCATGCTGGCCGAAAATGCAGCAGCCCCCTTCCCCCAAAATCCCACTCTTTTTCCATCAAAAATTCATCAAATTTCCATCAAAAATCAAGATAAAACTTAAATCCATTCCTTACCCATTATTCCTTGACCATTCAAGCATGGATCTTAGGGCATAGAAGCTAATTTGGGAGGCTAAGATGCATGTAGATTTACAAGTCTTGGAGGTATAAATCTTATCCAAATGGTTAATTTGTTGGTATTTTGCATAAAGCTAAGTAGTTAAATGTTAATTCGGTTTCTAATTTCAAGTTGAGAATTTAAAGTGAGGGTTTGGAAAATTTTAGAATAGGGTTTGAATGCAAGTTAGTTTTTTTTATTATGTAATTATGTTGCAAAGTGTAATTTATCACCTTATGAAATGAAAAACCCAATCTAGTTGCTAGTTTGCAATTTGTTAAATTAAAATCGTAATAATTAAGCTATATTGCTAACTAGGTTTTAAAAATTAAGTTAAACTGTTAGATTAAAAATCTAATTAGGGTCTTCATGATATCATTAAATTTATAAATTGTAGTTTACCACCTTAGATCATGCAAAACCTAGTCAAATTGTTGATTTGTGTATTGTTACTTTGAAAATTGTTAAAATTGGATAAATTGAAAACTATAATTTTGGGGTTAATGAAATTTAATGAGATTAAATTGTGCAAATGGTTTGTACGTATGACTTATTTAAGAGGTTTAATGAGTATTATGGCCATTCGAATTGTTAAAACATCAAGTTTTGTTTTAAAACGGCTAATTGATGCTTACTAGGTTTCTTGTAATAAATCGATTTAATCAATTTATAGGTTTTGATGAATTAAACTCTATTTCTTATAAATTAGTGAGTTTTGAAACCACGATTAATACGTTTGAGTTTTTCTCGATAGTTTGACGTTTGTACATCGACATCGAGAGTTGGTTTGGCTATTCTTGCATGCGTAGGCGATAGGTTTTGACCTATACAGGATATGCGTGCCGATTTGGTTTTCGTATGCCGTTTCGATTTTGAATTGGGTTTTTATGCGAGACGATACGTTGTGACATGTAGCTACCCCCATGTGGACTTCGAGACGACAAGCAAGCGCGTGGCGACGTTGGTACTGGCGAGCGAAGATCAGGTGAGTATATTTATATCTATGGGAAGAAGTCGGGTGGATGGCATATAGCACTCCCGCAGTTCATAGTATATTTATGATATATAATTAGATATATATGTGGTTATGATCCGTGGATGATTATCAAGTTATGATTATATGTTTATGGTTAGTTTGGTGTTATTAGAAGGGAACTAGCATAGCTTCTTAGTCGCGAAACCTAGAATAGGTTTACACCCATACGCTCACACCTGCTTTCACTTTATTAACTGTGCGTATATGGAGATATGTATGTATATACACACACACACTGTTAGGTCCACGTTACCTCTCCCGGTACTTTCGGGGTTGCGGAAACGGTAAAACAAAATTTTTTCTAGACTTGGTAACATGGACCGTAAAAGCCGGATCTTTGCTAAACAACACACTAGCATCCTAACTAGAGATTTATCTACTCGGTTAGGGGTTATACCTCAACTTGAACTCCTTCTCTTCTTGTTGTTCTTCTCCTTGCTTTCTCCGAGGGTTGATCCGGACTTTGGACACCTCCGCGGCCTCCTTGAGTCGAAGACGATCCACCCGAGAGATGTACACCGAGCTCCACCTCGAGCCGAGGCAACTAGGGCAAAGTGATTGCTAGTCAAGAAGCTCTAGGATGTGTAGAGGAGATGTATGGATGTGTTTGTCTTTGTGGGATCTTTTTCTCTCAACACATGAGATCAAAAGATAAGATCAAGAGGAGGAAGAAGAAGGAGAAACTTAGCAACCATGGAGCTTTTCTTTTTCTTCTCACTTCAAGAGAGAGAATGAGAAGAGAATAATGAAAAGATTAAGCCAAAAAGAAATGAACCATGGTTCCAATAATACACAAAATCATCATTATTAATCCTATCATGATAGAAGTTGATGGCACATTGAATTGACCATTATCATAACACAAGAAATAAAAAGAAAATGAAAGAAGAGTGTGGATCTCTCTTGAAGGTCAATGGTCAACACGGTCAACGGGTCAACAAAGTCAAGAGAGATCTAAGTGGTCAAATGGTCAATGCAATTAGCCATCACAAATCTATCACTAAAAGGATTAGTAAACAATGTCTCCGGCTCATAACGATTTTGAATAAACGAACTGTCAAAACCCTAATGAGTGTGCCACATTACGGTTTTGGCCGAACCAACTGCCAAAACCCTAATGGGGCACCTCCTCCTTCATCGCTCCTCAAAACTGTGCATACACACTCGCATCCGCATTCCGTAGAATGCGAATGCACAGAAGACAAATCAAATTCATCTGTGCAATACTAGGATCTGGCTTAAACCAAAGCCCACTAGTATTGCCTGCCCGAACAGCATACGCACACAAGTGCACGTAAGTGATCGTAGCCCCACCGTAAAACTATACGGCCTCTACACGTTTCGCTCAATGCAGGGAAACTCTCTGTATGGGACTCTAAAGACTCGACACTACGCTGGCAGTGGGTTTAACCACAGACCGCAAGCGGCACTAGCTGTACGTAACGGTCCCCAGGTAGATGTCGATAAGAAGGCCGATGAGGTAAACCCATCCGAACTCCTACTGAGCCTGTATATGACAATCTCCGTATAGTCCGGTCTGTTCGTCTGATACATCGTATGGCGGGCCTAGGGGGGTGGTGAACGTCAGTCCCCTAAAAGCGGTACAAGTCGTGTCGGAGTGTAGCCAAGAACACCCTGAGACATCACTGGAAACCTACCAGTATATCTCACTTGCCCTGGCCAGGGACTACATGTGTAATGGCTCTCCTAGACACAGCGCGATGTCAACCCCCAATACCGGGAGAGACGAATCCTGTCTAACCGTCACTGCCTCCAAGTGCTTCGGGACTGCACCCAACTACTACCTGTTTTCACGACTCAGTAGAGCCGTGGTAGGGTAGTAATCAAAGAACAGCGGGAACACACTCGAGGCGAAGTGACAGTGTCAAGTCAGCGGACTAAGCTGTACTCATGTCACCTGGGAACTGATAACTGACGATAGGTATAATACCAACCATCAGTTCCCGACGAGTCCTGTCCAGTGTACTCGTAACCTAACGAGCACCCGCATACTATCTCAAGTACGACGTACTGACGGCTGTGGGACAGACCGTCTCCCGTGCTGGGATGAGAAGCGCATACGCTAGTCTACTCCGGAGTATCGATGCCCTGTCTCGATAATCCCACGACTAGGGACGTGTATAAGGATGTGCTTGTGGATTACCCAGCCCCCACGAGTGTGATCGCCATCACAACGCCGGTAATCAAGCAAAGATCATAAGGGCTCTACTAATGCGTATAGGTGATATAATAAAGAAACACATATACACATTAAAGCAGAGACAAACCAAGTAGCATACTACTATTTCGAGCAAGATTGTCTATACAACTGTGAATATCCCAAGCTTCCATCAAGTAATATACATACTATTATGATACAGTAATGGCCTCTAGGGCATATACACTAACAATCTCTCACTTGCACTAAGGCCATGTACTAGCGTATCGAAGACCTAACATCTCGATCAGCGGCTCGAACTGAGTCTGGGGCAAGGCCTTCGTGAATGGGTCCGCTGTGTTGTCCTTTGTGTCCACTCTCTGCACCTCGATCTCCTGGCGATCAATGATCTCCCTGATCTGGTGATACCGCCTTAATATGTGCCTGGATTTCTGATGGGACCTTGGTTCCTTCGCTAAAGCTATAGCCCCATTGTTATCGCAATACAAAGGTATTGGGTCAACAATTGACGGAACCACCTGAAGTTCACTAATGAACTTCTTTATCCAGACCGCCTCTTTTGCGGCATCGCTTGCAGCAATGTATTCAGCCTCCATCGTCGAGTCTGCGACGGTATCCTTTTTGGAACTCCTCCAACATACCGCCTCTCCGTTGAGGGTAAACACAAAACCCGAGACAGACTTGCTGTCATCTTTGTCACTCTGGAAGCTTGAATCGGTAAAGGACTCGACCCTAAGGTCTCTATTACCGTAAACTAGGAATATCTCCTTAGTCCTTCTCAGGTACTTGAGAATGTTCTTCACTGCTGTCCAGTGGTCCTCACCTGGGTCTGACTGATACCGGCTTACCGTGCTCAGCGCGTAAGCTACATCTAATCTTGTACATAGCATCGCATACATTATAGATCCTACCGCCGAAGCGTAGGGTATAGTGCTCATGCGAACCCTCTCCTCGTCAGTCTTAGGAGATATCTTCTTGGAGAGGGTAATTCCGTGCAATGCGGGTATGTTACCGCGCTTGGAATCCTCCATACTAAATCTCTTTAGTACGGTCTCTATGTACCTGGACTGCGAAAGTCCCAGTAGTCTCTTGGATCTATCTCTATAGATCTTGATCCCCAGAATGTACGAGGCATCACTCAGGTCCTTCATGGAGAACCGTTGTGACAAAAATAGCTTGACCGATTGTAGCATAGGAATGTCATTTCCTATCAAAAGAATGTCGTCCACGTACAAGACTAGGAATACGACAGTTCGTCCTACAATCTTCTTATAGACACAGGGTTCATCTTCGTTCTTGATGAAATCAAATTCCTTGATTGCCTCATCAAAACAGATGTTCCAGCTCCGCGATGCCTGCTTTAATCCATAAATGGATTTAAGCAACTTGCACACCTTCCCGCTGCCCCCACTGTCTACGAAACCTTCTGGCTGATCCATGTAAACGCACTCTTCCAAACAGCCATTTAGAAAAGCCGTTTTAACGTCCATCTGCCAGATTTCATAGTCATGGAAGGCAGCAATGGCAAGTAGGATCCGAATGGATTTCAGCCTAGCCACTGGAGAAAAGGTTTCGTCATAGTCCAAACCAGGTCTTTGACGAAAACCTTTCGCAACGAGTCTAGCCTTATAGGTTTCCACCTGCCCATCCACACCAAGTTTCCTTTTGTAGATCCATTTGCATCCAACGGGTTTTACCCCAGGTGGAGCAATATCCAAGGTCCACACTTTATTGGTGTACATGGACTCCATTTCGGATTGCATTGCTTCCTGCTACTTATCAGAGTCCCTACTGATAATGGCCTGCCTGAAACTGGTAGGGTCATCTTCTTCCAAGATGCAATCCTCTCGATCCCCGTCTATGAGAAAACCGTAGTATCTCTCGGGCGGATGAGAAAACCTACCAGATCTGCGGAGTGGCTGAGGTTCGTTGGGTGTAACTGAATCTAGCGGTTCCTCCAAGTCTTTAGTTAAAGTTCGTGTTTCTGGAATTTCATCCTGTTCTACCGTGCTGCCACTAATATTTTTAACAAGAAATTCTTTTTCCAAAAATGTGGCATTCCTGGAAACAATTATCTTCTGTTCCTCTGCATGGTAGAATAGATACCCACTCGAATCTTTTGGGTATCCCACAAACTTACATAAAACTGCCCGTGCCTCAAGTTTGTCTGGGTTCTTCTTTTTGACATAAGCTGGGCAACCCCAAATCTTAATACGTTTAAGATACAATCTCTTACCACTCCATATTTCATACGGAGTCTTAGGCAC
Organism: Agapanthus africanus; assembly: GCA_030015575.1. Lineage (NCBI taxonomy): Eukaryota > Viridiplantae > Streptophyta > Magnoliopsida > Asparagales > Amaryllidaceae > Agapanthus > Agapanthus africanus. The sequence continues at coordinate 664,273,407 of CM057341.1, forward strand.
GGATTTGGATGGAACTTGATTCAATAGATGTGCTGCAGTTTGAAGTGCATATCCCCAGAATGAAAGAGGTAACTCAGCACTACTCATCATGGAGCGAACCATATCCAATAGGGTATGATTCCTCCGCTCCGAAACACCGTTATGCTGTGGTGTATAAGGAGGAGTAAGCTGAGAGAGAATACCATTCTCTTTTAAGTAATCTAGGAATTCCGTGCTTAAGTACTCCCCTCCTCTATCAGACCGGAGGATCTTGATACTTTTGCCAGTCTGGTTCTCTACTTCGTTTCTGAATTCCTTGAATTTCTCAAAAGCTTCAGATTTGTGTTTCATAAGATACACATATCCGAATCGAGAGAGATCGTCAGTGAATGTGATGAAGTAGGAGAACCCACCCCTTGCATGTGTAGACATCGGACCACATACATCACTGTGTATGAGTCCCAAGAGCTCTGTTGCTCTTTCTCCATGTCCGGTGAACGGAGATTTGGTCATCTTCCCTTTGAGACAAGACTGACAAGTTTCATAGGATGAAAACTCGAACGTATTCAAGAGTCCATCTTTATGCAACTTACTCAGTCTTTTCTCTCCGATATTACCAAGTCTACAATGCCATAAGTAGGATTCATTCGTATCTGAATTCTTCCTCTTGCGTGTGTTTTTTACATTGAGAACTGTATTCTGATTTAGAACGTAGATACCATTACACAGTGTACCTTCTGCAACCAGTACCTTATGAAGGTAAATGTTCATGATATTTCTATCAAGAACAAAGTTATATCCATCTTTATCGAGTAAAGAAACTGATATGATGTTGCAAACCATGGAAGGTACATAGTAGCAATCGTTCAAAATCATAGTCTTGCCATTTGGCAATACTAGGTGATATTCACTGACGGCTGCCGCAGTAACTTGTGCTCCGTTCGCTACTCTGAGCGACATATCACCCGGTGCAACTTTCCTACTTTTTCTCAGTCCCTGCAATAAATTATAGATATGAGATCCTGATCCGGTATCAAGTACCCAGGAGGCAGGGCTGACCGTAAAATAGTTCTCAATTACAAGAACACCTGAAGTAGATGCAAAACCATGCTTCTTCTTCAACTGGGTATCCTGGGAATCCATACAATCCCCTTTCCCTTGCTCATACTTATGACTGTTGTCATAAGTTAGAGCCGAACCAACGTTCCCCAGCCCCGAATAAGAATTCGGATCGGTCAAGCGATATATTTTATTATCTTGATTAGGGCGTGAAATGGTTGCTACCTGGAGAGAGAGAAAAGAAACACTTAGCGTGCGCTCTTGCAAGTTTAGATTGGTTTTTAATTTATCTAAACAGGATGGCTCCCACTGTCTCTCGAATCCCTCCTCAAACCATAAAGGAAGAATTAGTTGGGATCAATCTCACCGTACAATACTTGCTTAACCGTTCAGCCAAGCCAGTGTCGGTACTTCGAGGGAGGTTTTCCAACGCTTTCGCGAAGTTCCTTAATTAAGTAACCTCTTTTCCCTGTGGGCGTAGTCCCGCTAACACCTTTCTAGACACCTACTTGGTTTATAGCATTGATCGTTAAGCGAGAAAGTTCCCGAGGAGTAGCATATACTCACAGTAGGATCGGGATCCGAATATCATCGCGTGACAAAACTGAAGGAATCCTACCAGAATCATCACACTCCAAATGGTATGCAACACTAGCAAGTTTCAGTACTTTTGAAACTCCCGATGTGGTTTTTTCCCCTAGGACCCAAGTGACCTCGACACAGTCAACAAATCAAAGGGTCCTACTCAAGTTCAACCCGTCATTATCTTGATTGCATTAAACCCACCCGCATAACCCTTGACACAGTCAACAAGGTTATACGACTGTCCTAACCAATCACATTGTATCCAGCAGATAAGCAATACTCAGCTACCGTTCACTGCGCCTTGACACAGTCAACAAACGCAGAACGAATACTAAGTATAACTTATAAGAAATGACGGAGGGCTACGGCTGGGTTTTGGCGAAAACCCGTTAACGTAATGAACTTGATATCGTTGAAGGAACGTGATACACTTTTTGAAAATATAGTGGCGAAAAACTTTTGCTAAAGAGGTCACTCCCTGTGAAGGGATCTCGGCTCTTTCCTCGTCGAATGAGGTGCAGGATATTCCAAACTGAATACTTCGATGCAAAGCAAGAATTAATCGACTATAGTGAAGTTATTACCCTGACGCAAACTTTTGTCCAAGGGGTCACTCCCGATGAGGGGATCTCGGCCCTTGCCTCGTCGAATGAGGTGCTGGGCATTCATAACCGAATACCTCGATGCAAAACAAAAGTGAACGTCCTTGCAATAACAGCTTTTTTTTGAAAAATTGTTCCAACAACGTCTTTTAGGTTTATTTTCTTGCATTAGTTCTTTTAATGCGTCCCATCATTTAAATCCTACCATTGCAGAAAACAACCAAAATATGACGTACGCTTATGCCATTCGCATTCGCCACGGGGCCCCGTCATCACCCGTTAGGTTACTTAACTAACGACAGAGCGGGGGCTGGGCTAGTGCGGCTGAAAAACATAAGCAACGCCTAAATAGTTATTATATATAGATATATAGCAATGATAGCCAATCCAGATCACAGATGAACACTTTGGATATACTAGGAACCCGCGATTCGTTCGAGCCTGCAACGAAAAGCGGAATACACGGTCGCGATGAATAGCCAAAACCCTACCCAAGACCCCTACGGGTGCGGCAAACTACCCGCCAAGTAGCCGAAGCGAAGCAACCTCCCTCAACGCCGTGAGTAGGCCACTCGGCACTTCGAGATACCCGGTAGTTTGTGCACCCCCTCCATGGGTCTATCCTAGGAGCAAAAATAGTAAAAAGAATTATACAATGACGGCTACAACCCCGACCCGGTTGTGCGGCCATACAAATAATATTACATCAATTTACAAATTTATTACATGAATGAAAGAAAAAGAAACTCTCATCTCACATCCACCCCGGCTATTCATCCGCGACAATCCAACGAGTTCATATACACAAACCATCAACAACACAGATCACAGATATGTATAACCCCCACTAATCGACATATAACGATTAGTAGACGTTCAATACACATATAACATTACAGATATAACCATTAGCCAAAGTCTACAGAACATCGACCAAAAAATACGGATTTTTAAGCCCCAAAAATAAATTTTTCTTTCTGGAAAATCTGGGCAGAAAAATCATATTTCAAAAATCCCAAAATACCCATATAAGAATACTGCAGCAAACAGGATCCCCAACCGAGTTAACTCGGCCGCGGTTCCGCGGCATAAGCAAGCTTATGCCGCGGAACCGCGGTGCTTTAAACGAGTTGGGTGATCAATTTTCTTCAGTATTCTATAAAAAGCCTGAGCCGATTTTTAGTGTATGATTTATTAATTTTGGAACAGATCTGAAAATCGGCAGAAACTTGAAATTTCCGGGGTGTTTTGCGGTTTTTCGTCCGGTCGAAATTCTAAATACTTTGCTAACATGCTAGGGTGTGTTTAGTTAGGCTCTGATACCACTGTTAGGTCCACGTTACCTCTCCCGGTACTTTCGGGGTTGCGGAAACGGTAAAACAAAATTTTTTCTAGACTTGGTAACATGGACCGTAAAAGCCGGATCTTTGCTAAACAACACACTAGCATCCTAACTAGAGATTTATCTACTCGGTTAGGGGTTATACCTCAACTTGAACTCTTTCTCTTCTTGTTGTTCTTCTCCTTGCTTGCTCTGAGGGTTGATCCGGACTTTGGTCACCTCCACGGCCTCCTTAAGTCGAAGACGATCCACCCGAGAGATGTACACCGAGCTCCACCTCGAGCCGAGGCAACTAGGGCAAAGTGATTGCTAGTCAAGAAGCTCTAGGATGTGTAGAGGAGATGTATGGATGTGTTTGTCTTTGTGGGATCTTTTTCTCTCAGCACATGAGATCAAAAGATAAGATCAAGAGAAGGAAGAAGAAGGAGAAACTTAGCAACCATGGAGCTTTTCTTTTTCTTCTCACTTCAAGAGAGAGAATGAGAAGAGAATAATGAAAAGATTAAGCCAAAAAGAAATGAACCATGGTTCCAATAATACACAAAATCATCATTATTAATCCTATCATGATAGAAGTTGATGGCACATTGAATTGACCATTATCATAACACAAGAAATAAAAAGAAAATGAAAGAAGAGTATGGATCTCTCTTGAAGGTCAATGGTCAACACGGTCAACTGGTCAACAAAGTCAAGAGAGATCTAAGTGGTCAAATGGTCAATGCAATTAGCCATCACAAATCTATCACTAAAAGGATTAGTAAACAATGTCTCCGGCTCATAACGGTGTTGACCAAACGAACTGTCAAAACCCTAATGAGTGTGCCACATTACGGTTTTGGCCGAACCAACTGCCAAAACCCTAATGGGGCACCTCCTCCTTCATCGCTCCTCAAAACTGTGCATACACACCCGCATTCGCATTCCGTAGAATGCGAATGCACAGAAGACAAATCAAATCCATCTGTGCAATACTAGGATCTGGCTAAAACCAAAGCCCACTAGTATTGCCTGCCCGAACAGCATACGCACACAAGTGCACGTAAGTGATCGTAGCCCCGCCGTAAAACTATACGGCCTCTACACGTTTCGCTCAATACAGGGAAACTCTCTGTGTGGGACTCTAAAGACTCGACACTACGCTGGCAGTGGGTTTAACCACAAACCGCAAGCGGCACTAGCTGTACGTAACGGTCCCCAGGTAGATGTCGATAAGAAGGCCGATGAGGTAAACCCATCCGAACTCCTACTGAGCCTGTATGTGACAATCTCCGTACAGTCCGGTCTGTTCATCTGATACATCGCATGGCGGGCCTAGGGGGTGGTGAACGTCAGTCCCCTAAAAGCGGTACAAGTCGTGTCGGAGTGTAGCCCAGAACACCCTGAGACATCACTGGAAACCTACCAGTATGTCTCGCTTGCCCTGGCCAGGGATTACATGTGTAATGGCTCTCCTAGACACAGCGCGATGTCAACCCCCAATACCAGGAGAGACGAATCCTGTCTAACCGTCACTGCCTCCAAGTGCTTCGGGACTGCACCCAACTACTACCTGTTTGCACGACTTAGTAGAGCCGTGGTAGGGTAGTAATCAAAGAACAGTGGGAACACACTCGAGGCGAAGTGACAGTGTCAAGTCAGCGGACTAAGCTGTACTCATGTCACCTGGGAACTGATAACTGACGATAGGTATAATACCAACCATCAGTTCCCGACGAGTCATGTCCAGTGTACTCGTAACCTAACGAGCACCCGCATACTATCTCAAGTACGACGTACTGACGGCTGTGGGACAGACCGTCTCCCGTGCTGGGATGAGAAGCGCATACGCTAGTCTACTCCGGAGTATCGATGCCCTGTCTCGATAATCCCATGACTAGGGACGTGTATAAGGATGTGCTTGTGGTTACCCAGCCCCCACGAGTGTGATCGCCATCACAATGCCGGTAATCAAGCAAAGATCCTAAGGGCTCTACTAATGCGTATAGGTGATATAATAAAGAAACACACGTACACATTAAAGCAGAGATAAACCAAGTAGCATACTACTATTTCGAGCAAGATTGTCTATACAACTGTGAATATCCCAAGCTTCCATCAAGTAATATACATACTAGTATGATACAGTAATGGCCTCCAGGGCATATACACTAACACACACACACATGGGTATGGGACTATGTATATATATATACGTATACATATACACGGATTATGAGGATAGTACTTGGGATTGGAGATGAGTTGATGAGATTGGGCTTGAGGCCATGAGATTGGTGATGTGATATGGTTCGTATTTGAGATACGACGTGATGTTTTAGCGGGTCCTTCGACGTGGTGTTTTCAGACACACGCATGCATATACATAGATGGTATCAATATTGTACTAGACGTAGATCAGTACCCCTGATATTTGATAAAGAGAATACCAGATGAATAATGTGATAGATGTGACATTTGACCCGTACCCAGATTTGGGAGGCCGTACGACGGATTTACCGTACGAGCTACATATTGATGATATATTCGCACTCTTGACTCGAGGATATCATATTATATAGGGTATCGTCTGGGATACTATTGAGGCGGGATCACCGACTAATATACATATATATATCGACTCAGATTTAGGTAGTTTCCATACCCCTTCCGATTGGTTGTTAGTTAGACCTGTAGTTACCTAGTAGATGTTAGACTGGACCCGAGTCATACCTATTTCCAAAACTAATGAATCGTGAGGATTTTAAAGACATGTCAAGGGATACTACGGATATTTCAAAAGATGTACCTTTTCTTAAAAACACCGTAGCCCTTATTTTCAAAACACCACGATTCGTACTATTTCAAACGGCAAAACAGTATAACACAGGTGTAGCGATGTAGATTCCTTATTATTACGTTATCATTCATGTTCCGCATGTTATTGTTGCAATTACTATTCATTGCCATTTATCATGTTTTTATCGTCTCATTGCATGTTTATTGTGTACTTAGTGATTATGAACCATGCTGTTAGGACACAACACCATTACCGATGATGCGTATGTTCCACATACACTTACTTGCCGTCTCACACACATCATCATTGGTAATTTCCATGTCACGTACACTTTAGAAAAAACTATTTCATTGATATAGCTTGCTAACTGATAGTTGCTACATGTTATAACTTTCATATGCTAGTTTAATTATTGCATGATATCAGATGCATCCATATATTTATGGATTATGCGGTATTATGGAGATTTATGCCGGCTTTCATTGTTATTGACATGGTGACTTGATGATTTTGGATTCTTCTTGATATTTTATGGATTTGAAACCGCATATGAAAGTTTTGTAAACTGATGAACCATTTTAAAGAGAAAAATGCGGTTTTCCTTGATATGTTGAGTATCGTCCACCATAATGTTTTCTCGGTTCTGAGATATTTTCGAGAACCGATTCGAGGAGTTGGATGAACCGTCTCGGGTACATGGTGGACCCGGTATGGTACCCCATGGCAAGAAGCTCGAGTTGTAGACGATGAGCCCGGCAGGGGCAGACTGCCTACCGGCGATTTTACCTGGCGCGGCGGATATCCGGAGGATACCGTTCGTGTTTGTGTGATTGATGATATGGGCCGATACGGATTGACGGAGCCCGAAGTATTGAGATATTGAGATTTGAGATACTGAGATATATAGATTTGATGATACAGGCCAGTCCGGATAGCCGGAGCCTGAGATATTGAGATATTGAGGTTTATGTTTTGTGTCGATATTTGACACGGATTTGATGTTGATTTCATTGATGATATATTGATTTATATACATACAGAAATCTCATTAAATAAAGAAAAACAGTTCTTTGATTCATGATGTACTTTGTCCTCATTATATGCATCTGCACATCATTTTAGTGATATATTGCTACCTGACATTTGTACATCATATTAGCGACATGTTGTTACCTGAGGCACTGACACGAGTACTTGGTTTTACACTTAGTGATAGATGTTTACCCTTACCATTATATTATGCTTCAGGCTATATTGTTATTTTGAGGATATTACTGATCGTATGACCTAGGATTGCGTTATACATGCGATTTCTGCTGGTAGATGTTTTCTACTCACGAGTTGGCAACTCACCCCCGTTGTGCCATAGTTCCTTGCAGGTTTTGCCGTACAGGTTTCGTTGCGGCTTTGCTGGTACACTGTTCCTTCCGGGTGATTGCTTTGGTAGGTGGATTCTTTGCATCAGGACCACCATTGTTTATTTATTATTTCCGTTGTATCTAGAAACTCCATCAACAAGATTGTATATTTGATAGAGATAGAAGACCAGAATTATTACTATTTCGACCTTAGAGTCGCGCGTTGCATTATTATGGTTTTCATGCTGATTTTGGGTTTTCTTTTGAGTTTTGATCCTCGCCCTTCGGCGTTGTATATTATATTGCTTGCGTGGTTGTGACCGTCGATTGACGAAGAGCTAGCTCCCATTTGGGGATGCTTTTTTATTTATTTCGTATACTATTCATGTTGTATCCCGTTTGGGGCCGGTATTTACAAAGGAGACTCTGCCGAAATTTTCAGAAAATACTTGAGATTTTAAAAATACATACTTCGGCCTATGTTGTTAAAACTACTTGTTTTAAGTTGGTTTTTCCTTCACTCTACTGCTTCTTTGGTTTTGATTTCTGGGTTTTGTCTTACTTAGATTACGTATGCCTTGAGACATTTCGTAATTTAAGTGCCGGTCATGTTCCGTACTTTTCGGGTCGTGACACTCACATAAAAAATAATGCAGATGAAAACACAAAGAGATCGCAGACGTCTGATGAAGCATATGCAGACGTCTGAAGAACAAAAATCATTTTCCCAGATATTTCTGATAGTTTGAAAAACTTAAAACCACAGAAATACCTCAGATGTTTGATGCTCAAGATGTAAATGTCTGAGCATGTACAAAAACTCATATTGGGGTTTTAATGAAATGGAAAACTTCAAAATCAAAAACCCCGACATTTATGCAATGTAAAACACTTGTGCATGCATGTGTGAGTGTTCAAGAGCTCCTATATGATAATAACCATAATCAAATAGTACTTACAATGATTCCTAAGTCGATATCACAATTCTTTGATTATTGAATCTTCGACTCTTCGATTTTGAGCTCTCAATCTTGGTGCTTCGCTTGGTTTGACCTTTGCCACTTGAACTTCGCCACTCACTAGGTCTTAAAGTCGATCGTTGATCATCAATTGGACTTGGACTTCAACACTTGACGCTTCAAACTTGGTCTTCGGCATCTTACCTTCTTCAAGCTTGATTTTGGCAAATTGAGAAACCTTCGTCCGTATCCTCCAACCTCTAATAGATTTACATTTAAGCTCAATGTCCTCCATCCTCCATTATATGCTTGTGCCCTGAGATATCCTGAAATACAATCTCAAAATGACAAGGTCATCATATACAATGTTATGAAATAAGCAAGTTAATAAACACATGTATATGTATATAGTGTCTAAAATATAAACAAGTATAGAATGTGACACTATATAAATCATTCATTGTTTCGATATTGCAAAAGTATGAAAAAAATAGTATATCAATATATAGACAAAAAACAAATGCAAAGCATGATAAACACACACACACACACACATGTTATATAAAAAATCAAGATAAAGAACACATGTATATATATAAGTTATTTATGATGTCTAATAAAATAGGCAAGAATACGAAAATACTACATGATGAACAACTATTCATATTTTGAATATCAAAACAATAAATGAGAATAATGAATCAATATCAAAATATATAACACATGTAAAGCATGAGATATTGATATATAATTCGATATATATCTGTTATAAGATATGTAAGCTAATAAACAAGTGTATATCAGTTTGGTGTCGATAAAGTAAACAAGATAAAGCGGGTGACACCAAGCAACTATTCATATTTTAGCTATCATCAAAATAAAGCGAGAATGGATAATACAATCACATGAAAAATCATAAGCTAACATTCTCACCCTTTTTGATGATGACAAAATATGAATAGAAGATATTATATCTAGATCAAAGATATCCAATAATCTGATATTGATATACCATCACACCCTATTATTCTCTTCCTTTTTGATATAATCAAAAATGGTGTTTAAGAAGTTTAGAACATTTGAGCTACTCCCCCTAAACATATGCATACATCTAAAGTGAATAAAATGGTTGAATCACTCCTCTTAAATATATACATAGGAAACTAATAGGAGATGATATGAGCAACAAAAAGAAAAAAATAGACAAAAGGCTCATATCATCAAAGCATATATAGAGGATATTCATCAGAAGCAAATGATACATTCAAAGATCCACAAAAAAATGATCAACTTCAAAAAGCATGTGGAGGTAAGCATGAGTTGATACCAATTGAAAATGAAAAATTTGAAAACGGGACTCAACTCATACCCAAAATCAAGTAATGAAAAGATAATCAATGATAAGATAAAAAAATACATGCGCTAACTCATAAAATAAAATCAAGTTTTGAAACGTATAAGTTAGAATATTAGTCGTAATACGAAATATAGGATATCAACTGAAAATCATAATCGTACTATATATGTACAAGGTGTGTGCGTGATTTTTTTAAAAATAGACTTTTATGACATAAGCATACACAACACAAGATTAGGAAAGTAAATATAACCTCATAAACATGAGATTTACTTACCCCAAATGCTTGAATCTCCTAAGTACGAGAACCAAGCCCAAAAGATCCATTCATGAGTCCTATCTCACAATCACTTGCATATCAAATCATTAGAGCTCAAAGATGATATATAATGAAACTCAAGTCATAGAATTTAATGATAATAACTCATGAACTGATCAAAATATGCATAAAGATACAAGATGATACCAATTGGAAAGTTCAAATATGCAATCTACTCACATAAACAATAACTAACTTATGAAAGCATATGAGTGCAAGCATAAGTAATCAACGATGGTTTTCTCATCTAATGAATCGACTATCCGGTGAAAGGTCTCTAATCCATTTTGATAGACCCGTAAATTGGATATGTTGTAATTAACATAATCCATAACCGGGTTTCTCTAAAAGGGTTGCAAAAGCCATTTTTTGGCAAGATGAGATACCAACAGAAAAAAAATCGACTCATGCAATGGGTGTACAAAGATAAAGCAAGTTTAAGCATATAAACTGTTGGATATAGTGCCTTCAAGGCAATTATTGTAATTGCAGGTAGGCAATTATGGTAATTGAGGGATGACCTAAACGGGTAGAATAATCTTGCTCGAAATGATAGTATACTACCTGCTTTGTTTTTATCATTTATGTGTATACGTTTTACTTGCTATTATGTGTCACTAATATATAATGATAAAGCCCATAGGATCCTTACTTGACTACTAGCGTTATGATGACAATCATACTTATAGGAGCTGGGTAGTCCATAAACACATCCTTAAATGTTCCTAGTCGTGGGAGTAACAAGACTGTGCATCGATATTCCAGAGTAGACCCGTGTATACTTTCTAGACCTTAACGAGGGGCGGTGGCCCGTCTCACAAGCCATTGGTGTTATGGCACCTAAGATTGTATACAGGTGCTCACACGAGGTGAGTACACCGAACGGGCTTGCCGAGAATTTCTAAATGGTATTATACATATCATCAGGTAGCAGTTATCTGGTGACATGAGTACAGGGTAGTATTTTAACCCGAGATCATCATTTGTCTCATGTGAGTTCCCGATGTACTTTGATTACTACCTTACCACGGCTCAAAGGAGTTGTGCAAATAGGTTTTAGTTGGGTACAGTCCCGAGCTATATGGAGATAGTGAGCGATCGGAAGGGATTTGTCTTTCCCGGTAAAGGGATTCGATGTAGCGCTATGTTCGGTTAGCCATCACCATAAGTCTCTAGTCAGGACGGATGAGATTTACTGATAGGAGATCAGTAGTTTCTCGGTAGGTCATGAGCTTGACACCGGCACGACTTATTGGGTTATTAGGGGTCTGACGTTATTCATCTTCTAGACCCGGTATGTGACACTCTCAGACGAAGAGACCGGACTGTATGGAGTTGTCACTTACAAGCTCGGTAGGGTCTAGACGGACTTGATTATTGACCTCTCTTTCGACATATACCTGAACAGGCGTTATGTACAGTTAGTACCGCTGACGTGCTTGTGATTAAGGATTTTATCCAGTAACTCACTGCCAGCGTATTGTCGAGTCTTTGGAGTCCCACACAGAGAGTTTTTCCAAGTTCAGGCAATATGATGTAGATGCCGTACATTGATACGTGCAGGGGTCTGATTAAATACGTGTACTGGCTACACGGACTTTAATCAGGCATTTGATAATACTAGCCGGTTTAGGATTAAGCCGGATTATTAAATTAAGTATTGATTTAATACTTTACATATATATATATATATTGATATATATATATATATATATTCTAGTATTATGTTCACTATTCATTTTCTCTTTCTTGGCTATTCGTATTTTTATATGGATTCATTCTCCCTCTCTCTCTTAGCTATTCATATTTTTATATGGGTTCATTCTCTCTCTCTCTATCTTGGCTATTCGTATTTTTATACGAAAAGGCGTATATGTATTTTGATACACATATCGGGAGTAGTATTTTTTATTTTTACAAAATACTTCTAGAATGGGACACCTCATTAGGATTTTCTTTTTGCTAAAAAGAAAAAAATGAGGTGGAGGAGGCATGGATGAGAGTATGTGTAATATTTCGGAAAATGGAAAATATTATTTTATAATTTAAATAATAAAACAATAAATTTTATGGATATTATACGAGTATGAATTTGAGTTTTAGTAGAATGGTATAATTATATATCTATATTTTTGGAAAATAATTGGGAATTAAAATGAATTATTATTTATGAAAGCATTTATTTGATTTTGGATTTTTTTGAATTAGTATATAATTATTTCCATACAAGTTTAGTGTTAAAATTAATTAATGTTTTCCTAATTATGTATTAAACCAAGTTTATTTTGTTAACCATATTTTAAAGTACCATGACACATTTATTTGTACGAGTTAACACATTACATTGTATTTTATGTATAGTTTTATTTTTATTTTGGTTTTGTGTTTTTATTTAAAGAAAAGATAAGAAAAGAAAATGATAAGAAAGGAGGGACAAGGAGGTATGGGTGTGAGAGAGTGAGAGAGATTGAAAGAGAGAGGTATGGTTTCCAACCTTAACCATTTGTATTCCTTCATTTTTTCATCTCCTTCATCTTCTTCCTTCACCTTCTCTTCCTCCACCTTCTCCACCATCTCTACCACCACAAACCACCTAAAAACATCATATAGCCTTCACTAAAAATGTTTCTAATCCTATCCTAAATTTTATGGTGGGATCAAGTTTTCGTTTTGAGGATCGTTTGCCATCTTGGAAAATTCTTGAGTTGCTTTTATGAGATAAAACTTCTACTTTTAATCAAATTTCTAGATTTTTTTAACTTTATAAACTAGTTAGAGTTAGTTTTAGAGCCTAAAGTATATGTTTTCTTAACTTGAGAATTCTAAAGTGAGTTGTAGTGGGTAGAACTTATAGTAGTAGTGTAATAGAGGGTTTAGAGAGTGATTACTAGCCTTTTAGTGACTGTATCCCTGGTTTAGAGGAGTTTTGAAATTTTAAAGATGAGTTTAGAATTTTCCGATATCGGTTTTGATTGAGTTTTGAGAATCAAATGGAATCTGGGATAATTAGAGAACTCTGAAAGTTAAATAGAGAATACAGAGAGATGTATAGACCAGTAGAAAGCCACCGTAGAAGCCCGAACTACCAATTCAAAGTCTTGGTTGCAAATTTAATGGATATAGTCGCAATTTGCGGGCCAAATTTTGAGTTAGGGTTTGAATTTTGTTCTGTAGCTCACTCACTCAATAACTAAGACTACTATATATGCTAAAAAGTCTTAAATCACCTGGAAAAAACCTGGAGTTGTTTTACTTAATTTCTGGCAATGTTTTGCAATATTTGGAAACTTGGTTTCTGATATTTGTGTTTTGACTCGGTCGTTTGACGTTCGTACGTCGACGCCGGAGAGTATTTTGTCGTTTTAGCACGCGTTGACCATATGTTCTAACCTATGTGCGCTTCGCTCATGATTTCAAATTCGATTCAGGTTTTTATACGATTTTGGTTATGAATTTGATTGTAGGTATAATCGTGTGGACTACCGAGACGAATAAGAAGAGCAAGACGTCTGTCGACATCGACTAGGAGAGATGATAAGGTAAGTAACCGTATATCTACGGGGGAAATTGGGTGGATAGCGTATAACACCCCCGCAACCGTAGAATTAGGATACGATATAATATACTTAGTCTATAGGTTATGCTAAACTACTATATTTGTATAAGTCTATACTTAATAGAATGATATACCCCTAATACTATTTCTTAGCCTATGAGATATATCTACTTATATAAGTATATATATACATATGATTACCTTATATGTGTTGGATATAGTGCCCTCAGAGTCAATTATTGGATCACAGGCACGTGATTGCAATGATTGAGGGAGGACCTATGCCGGTAGGACAGTCTTACTCGAGATGATAGTATGCTATCTGGTTTATCTTTATCATCGTGTACTGCTTTAGGTGACCTTACAGGTCACTATTGCACGTTGATAGAGCCCCTAGGATTCTTGCTTGACTACCAGCAGTATGAGGGCGATCATATACGTGGGAGCTGGAGTCTATAAGCAAATCCTTAAAAGGTCCCTAGTCGTGGGAGTTTTGAGACAGGGCATCGATTCTCCAGAGTAGACTAGTATATATAGTCGAGACCCCACGAGGGGCGGTGGCCGGTCTCACCAGCCATTGGTGTCAGTTGGTTCACCTAAGATGTATACAGGTGCTCATTGGGTTATGAGTACACCGGATAGGACTCGCCGGGAACCTGCTAGTTGGGATTATACCAGACGTCAGATAGCAGTTCCCAGGTGACATGTGTACAGGTTAGTTCATCGACCTGAGATCGTCATTTGTCTCGTGTGAGTTCCCACTGTACTTAGATTACTACCCTACCACGCTCAAAGGAGACGTGCAAACAGGTTTTAGTTGGGTACAGTCCCGAGCCATATGGAGGCAGTGAGCGGATCTGCAGGGGTTCGTCTCTCCCGGTATTAGGGGTGAGGTCGCGCTGTGTCTAGGTGAGCCATTACACGAAGCCCTCGGCCGAGGCAGGAGATTTACTGGTAGGTATTCCAGTAGTATCTCAGGGTGTTCTGGGCTACACTCTGACACGACTTGTACCGCTATTGGGGGTCTGACTTTTACCAACCCCCTAGGCCCGCCATGCGATGATCATAGACGAACGGACCGGACTGTACGGATATTGTCACTGACAGGCTCAGTGTAAGTCCACGTTGCCCACCCCGGTACTTGCGGGGAGGCGGAAAACGGAATAAAAATCGTTTTTTTATGAGCTTAGGCAACATGGACTACACTTTGAAGGATCTTTGCTAAACAAAAACTTGCTAAAGCTAACTAGAAACTAGCTAAGTTCTAGAAAGGTTATACCTTGGGCTTTATGTCCTTCTCTCCTTGCTCCTTGGAGTAGTGGAAGGAGGTCACCTTGTCGTCTTCTCCCGTCAAAGAAAGATCCACCCGAAAGCCTCAACCTTTGGCTTCAACTCCAAGCTAGAAATAACTAGGGTTCAAGAAGTGCTAGTCCTTCAACCCTAGATGAGAATAGAGATGATCAAGAGAGGGTTTTTCTCAAGCTCAAGTGTTTCTCAATACATGAGAGGGGAGAGCTTGAGGGAGAGGAAGAACAAGAGAGAGAAATGAAATGATAGAATGAGAATTATGTGAACCATTCTCACTAATATGTGTATATTATTTTAATTGAATAATTAGCTAGATAATTGTCATGGCTAATCATGACATGACCATTATCATTTCAATTTGCAAGGATCAAAAAGCATCTTCTAAAAGAAATGATGATGGTCAAAGTGTCAACCTAGGTCAACAAGTCAAGGAGGCCAAATGGTCAACAACCATAACCATGCACAATTATTAAACTAATTATCAATTAACTATAATACACACATAAGCATTAGGGTTAATAAAATGACAATAGTCATTAACCCTAATCAAGGTCCTCTCCCTCTGTCTCAAACAACTGTGCATACACACCCGCATTCGTGATCCGAGGAACACGAATACTATGAGAAAAACCAATCCCAAATCATATACTAGGATCCGGCTTAAACCAAAGCCCGCTAGTATAAACTGTCCGGACAGCAAACGTGCACAAGTGCATGGATGCGAACGAACCCTGTCGCAAAACCATGCGACCTCTACTCATTTTGCCTAAAGGCGAATAGTTCTCTGTGTGGGACTCTAAAGACTCGACACTACGCTGGCAGTGGGTTTAACCACAGACCGCAAGCGGCACTAGCTGTACGTAACGGTCCCATGTAGATGTCGATAAGAAGACTGACGAGGTGAACCCCATCTGAACTCCTACTGAGCCTGTATGTGACAGTCTCCGCACAGTCCGGTCTGTTCGTCTGATACATCGCATGGCGGGCCTAGGAGGGCGGTGAACGTCAGTCCCCTAATAGCGGTATAAGTCGTGTCGGAGTGTAGCCCAGAACACCCTGAGATAACACTGGAAACCTACCAGTATATCTCGCTTGCCCTGGCCAGGGACTACTCGTGTAATGGCTCTCCTGGACACAGTGCGATGTCAACCCCCAATACCGGGAGAGACGAATCCTGTCTAACCGTCACTGCCTCCAAGTACTTCGGGACTGCACCCAAAAACTACCTGTTTGCACGACTCCTTTGAGCCGTGGTAGGGTAGTAATCAAAGTGCAGTGGGAACACACTCGAGGCGAAGTGACAGTGTCAAGTCAACGGACTAAGCTGTACTCATGTCACCTGGGAACTGATAACCGACGATAGGTATAATACCAACCAACATTCCCCGGCGAGTCCTGTCCAGTGTACTCGTAACTTAACGAGCACCCGCATACTATCTCAAGTACGACGTACTGACGGTTGTGGGACAGACCGTCTCCCACACTGGGATGAGAAGCGCATACGCTAGTCTACTCCGGAGTATCGATGCCCTGTCTCGATAGTCCAACGACTAGGGACCTGAATAAGGATGTGCTTATAGATCACCCAGCTCCCACGAGTGTGAGCACCATCACCACGCTGGTAATCAAGCAAAGATCCTAAGGGCTCTACTAATATGTATATCAGCAATATGCTAAAAGAAACACATGCACATATTAAAGCAGAGACAAACCAAGTAGCATGCTACCATTTCGAGCAAGATTGTATATACAACTGTGAATATCCCAAGCTTCCATCAAGTAATATACAAACTAGTATGATACAGTAATGGCCTCTAGGGCATATACACTAACAATCTCCCACTTGCACTAAGGCCATGTACTGGCGTATCGAAGACCTATCATCTCGATCAGCCGTTCGAACTGAGTCTGGGGCAAGGCCTTGGTGAATGGATTTGCTGTGTTATCTTCTGAAGCAACCCTCCGAAACTCGATCTCCTGGCGATCTACGATCTCCCTGATCAGGTGATACCGCCTCAAGATGTGTCTGGATTTCTGATGGGACCTGGGTTCCTTCGCTAAAGCTATAGCCCCGTTGTTGTCGCAATACAGAGGTATTGGGTCAACAATGGACGGAACCACCTGAAGTTCTTTCAAGAACTTCCTCATCCAGACAGCTTCTTTTGCGGCATCAGATGCAGCGATGTATTCCGCTTCCATAGTCGAGTCAGCAACGGTTTCCTGTTTGGAGCTCTTCCAACACACCGCCCCTCCATTGAGGGTGAAGACAAAACCCGACATGGACTTGGAATCATCCTTGTCACTCTGTAAGCTGGAGTCAGCAAAGGCCTCAATCTGCAGGTCTTTTCCACCATACACCAAGAACATCTCCTTAGTCCTTCTCAGGTACTTGAGAATGTTCTTTACTGCTATCCAATGTTTCTCCCCAGGGTTTGACTGATACCTGCTTACCACACTCAGTGCATAAGCCACATCCGGTCTGGTACACAACATCGCATACATTATAGAGCCTACCGCAGATGCGTAGGGTATAACAGACATGCGATCCCTCTCTAAATCAGTCTTGGGAGACATCTCTTTGGAGAGGGTGATCCCGTGACAAGCCGGTAGATTACCGCGCTTGGAATCTTCCATACTGAATCTCTTCAGTATGGTGTCGATGTACCTGGACTGTGAAAGTCCTAATATCCTCTTGGATCTGTCACGGTAGATCCGGATACCCAGAATGTATGAGGCATCACCCAGGTCTTTCATAGAGAACCTGTGTGATAAGAACCCCTTGACAGATTGTAGCATAGGAATGTCATTTCCTATTAAGAGAATGTCATCCACGTATAAAACGAGGAATACTACAGTTCTCGCTACAAATCTACAATAGATGCATGGTTCATCTGGATTTTTGATAAAGCCAAATTCCTTGACCGTCTCATCAAAACAGATGTTCCAACTCCGCGATGCCTGCTTTAGTCCATAAATGGACTTAAGCAACTTGCACACCTTTCCGCTGCTCCCACTCTGAATGAAACCATCTGGCTGATCCTTATAGACAGACTCCTCTAAATGTCCATTTAGAAAAGCTGTCTTTACGTCCATCTGCCAAATCTCATAATCGTGGAAGGCAGCAATGGCAAGAAGGATCCGAATGGATTTCAGCATAGCTACTGGAGAAAAAGTTTCGTCATAGTCCAAACCAGGTCGCTGACGAAAACCCTTTGCTACCAGTCTAGCTTTATAGGTCTCAACCTGTCCATCTACACCAATCTTCCTTTTGAAGATCCACTTGCATCCTACGGGTTTTACCCCATCTGGAGCAATGTCCAACGTCCATACTTTGTTGGTGTACATGGACTCCATTTCGGTCCGCATTGCATCCAGCCATTTTACCGAGTTGACGCTCTGAATGGCTTGCTGGAAGCTAGTAGGCTCATCAAAGTCTATGATGCAATCCTCTCTATCCCCGTCAATGAGAAAACCGTAGTATCTCTCGGGCGGATGAGACTGCCTACTACTTCTGCGGAGTGGCGTGGGAATGTCCTGATCTTTCGATCCCTCTGGTTCTACTAAGCTTTCAGTAATAGCTTGTGGTTCAGGAATTTCTTCCAGTTCTTTTGCGCTCCCACTTATTTCTTTTTCTAAGAACTGATGTTCCAGAAAATGGGCATTACGAGAAACAAAGACTTTTTGTTCCTCTGCGTAATAGAAAAGATACCCCCTGGAGTTCTTTGGGTATCCCACAAACTTGCACAGTACTGAGCATGCCTCGAGCTTGTCCGTATGCTGCTTTTTGACATAAGCTGGACATCCCCAAATCTTCAGGTATTGAAGATAGGGTTTCTTCCCACTCCATAACTCATATGGTGTGGTAGGCACAGTCTTAGTTGGAACTCGGTTCAAAAGGTATGCAGCTGATTCTAGCGCATATCCCCAGAACGATCGCGGTAACTCAGCGTTACTCATCATGGACCGTACCATATCCAATAGGGTTCGGTTCCGTCTCTCCGATACACCGTTATGTTGCGGAGTGTATGGAGGAGTAAGCTGAGAGAGAATTCCATTCTCTTTTAAGTAACCCAGGAACTCGGCACTCAAGTATTCACCACCTCGATCAGATCTCAGTGCCTTGATACTTTTGCCTGTTTGTTTTTCTACTTCATTCTTATATTCCTGGAACTTATCAAAAGCTTCGGATTTATGCTTCATTAAGAAGATATGTCCGAACCTTGAGAAATCATCCGTAAAAGTAATGAAGTAAGAATAACCGCTTGGCGCATGTGTAGACATTTGACCGCACACGTCGCTGTGTATGAGTCCCAAGAGCTCGCTCGCTCTTACTCCGTGTCCAGTGAACGGAGTCTTTGTCATCTTTCCTTTGAGACAGGATTGACAAGTTGCATATGATTGATATTCAAACGGATCCAAATATCCTTCTGTATGTAACTTAGTCAACCTTCTCTCATTGATGTGACCCAGTCTACAATGCCATAAGAAAGTTTTATTGATTTCTGGAGACTTTCTTTTGTGTGTATTCTGGACATTGAAAATCTGTGGTTGGTTTAACACGTATATACCGTTGTTTAATGTACCTGACCCAATCAAAACTTGATTAAGGTGAATGTTCACTACATTACTTACAAATGCAAATTCATAACCTTCTTTAGATAATAAAGATACAGAAATGATATTACAGGTTGCATTTGGTACATAATAACAACTACGTAAAACCAAAAAGTGTCCATCAGACAATCCCAGGTGATAGTCCCCCACGGCCTCAGCATCCATGCTAGCACCGTTTGCAACTCTGAGGGTCATATCACCTGCCTTCAAAACTCTACGCTTTCTCAACGCCTGCAAAGAATTACAGATATGAGATCCTGATCCGGTATCCAATACCCAGGATGTAGAGTTTATTGATAGACAGTTTTCAATAACATACACACCTGAAGCTGAAGCTGCAACTCGCTTCAAATCCTGTGTTCTGGCCTTCCAAGCCTTGCAATCCTGTTTCCAGTGACCACTTTTGTGACAATAGAAGCATTCTTCCTTCCCCACTAGCTTCCCTGCTATCTTTGTTGCTTTTCATTTTCCCTTCGT
Organism: Agapanthus africanus; assembly: GCA_030015575.1. Lineage (NCBI taxonomy): Eukaryota > Viridiplantae > Streptophyta > Magnoliopsida > Asparagales > Amaryllidaceae > Agapanthus > Agapanthus africanus. The sequence continues at coordinate 664,293,701 of CM057341.1, forward strand.
ATCCACTTTACCGACACCGCCTCTTGGTTTGGCGGGGGCTTTCTTCTTCTTGCCCTTGGCTTTCGCCCTGGACCTAGAAGAGGAAGATCCTCCTACAAACAAAGTGGATGTCTCCCTACTCTTCTGTAGGGTGCCCTCAGCACTCCTCAACATGTTCAGAAGTTCGGAAAGTTCAACCTCCTTTCCTTGCATGTTGAAGTTAAGAATGAACTGGGCGTAAGTGGAAGGAAGGGACTGGAGAATCAAATCAGTATAGAGTTCATTCTCCAACGTGGTCCCAAGGTCCGCGAGCTCCTCAATGTAGCCAATCATCTTAAGCACGTGTTCCGCTACCGATGATCCGACGGCCAACCTTGCCGAAAATAACTTCTTCGACACTTCGTATCTTGCGATACGAGACTGCTCTCCATACAGTTCTTTTGTATGAAGAAATATGGACTCTAGGTCCATATTCTCGTGCCTGCTCTGATGTTCGTTGTCCATCGAGGCAAGTACGAGGCATTTGGCCTTCGCGCAATCTATCTCCCATGTCTTACGGATTTCCTTATCCGCGACGCTGGAAGTGGGACCTGGGACAGGGGGAGCTTTGGTGGTAAGGATATACCCCAACTTGTCGTAAGTGATTGCCATCTTGACATTCCTGAGCCAATCTTTGTAGTTTGGCCCTGTCAATATGTTTTTATCTAGTAAGAACTTAAGTCCGGTCATGTTGAATGGTCGCTGCAATTAGGAGAGAGAAAAGAAACACTTTAGCATGATGCTTTTGCAAGTTTAGAGTGGTTTTTAGTTTGTCTAAACTGGATGGCTCCCACCGTCTCTCGAATCCCTTCTCAAACCGTAAAGAAAGGATTAGTCAGGATCAATCTCATCGTACAATACTTGCTTAACCGTTCAGCCAGGCCAGTGTCGGTACTTCGAGGGAGGTTTTCCAACGCTTTCGCGAAGTTCCTTAATTAAGTAACCTCTTTTCCCTGTGGGCGTAGCCCCGCTAACACCTTTCTAGACACCTACTAAGTTTATAGCATTGATCGTTAAGTGAGAGTTTTCCCGAGGAGTAGCATATACTCACAGTAGGATCGGGATCCAAATATCATCGCGTGATAAAACCGAAGGAATCCTACCAGAATCATCACACTCCAAATAGTATGCAGCGCTAGCAAGTTTCAGTACTTATGAAACTCCCGATGTGGATTTTTGCCCCATGCTCTTATGACCTTGGCGTGAGGTCAAAATGTCATAAGTCACATGTCAAGTTCTTCCCATCATTATCCTGGTTAATTTGAACCCACCCGTACCTACCCTTGACGTAGGCCAAAATGGCAGTACGACTGTCTCAAAACAACGCATTCTATCTATGCAACAGATAAATATCCAGCAGCTACCAATCACTATGCCTTGGCGTGAGGTCAAAATACATAGCTTGAATACTACCGAATATTTAACTGAAATGATGGAGGGCTACGGATGGTTTTGGCGAAACCGTGAACGTAGTGAACTTGATATAATCGATGGAACGAGATAGCTTTTAAAAGGAGTGGTTCAAGCTCCGCGTTTAAAAGTTTAGTTTTGAAAAGAACCGAGTGGTTTTCAAAGTGTTCCAATCGACTTTTACTTGGTTTATTTTCTTGCATTAGTTCTTTTAATGCGTCCCATCATTTAATCCTACCATTGCAGAAAACAACCAAAATATGACGTACGCTTATGCCATTCGCATTCGCCACGGGGCCCCGTCATCACCCGTTAGGTTACTTAACTAACGACGGAGCGGGGGCTGGGCTAGCGCGGCTGTAAAAGATAAGCAACGCCTAAATAGTTATCATATATATAAGTATATACAGCAATGATAGACATTACAGATCACAGATGAATACATTGGATATACTAGGAATCCGCAATCCGTTCGAGCCTGCAACGAAAAGCGGATTACACGGTCGCGGTGAATAGCCAAATACCCCACCCAAGACCCCTACGGGTGCGGCAAACTAACCGCCAAGTACCCGAAGCGAAGCAACCTCCCTCACCACCGTGAGTAGGCCACTCGGCACTTCGAGATACCCGGTAGTTTGTGCACCCCTCCATGGGTCTATCCTAGGAGCAAAAACAGTAAAAAGAATTATACAATGACGGCTACAACCCCGACCCGGTTGTGCGGCCATACAAATAATAATATTACATCAATTTACATGTTACAATGAATGAAAGAAAAAGCAACACTCATCTCACATCCACCCCGGCTATTCACCCGCGACAATCCAACCCATTCATATACACAAACCATCATCAATCACAGATCACAGATATGTATAACCCCGACTAATCGACATATAGCGATTAGCCGACGTTCAATACATATAAACATCACAGATATAACCGTTATAGTCAAAGTGTAGTGAAGTTCGGAAAAATACAGATTTATAGGCCCCCAAAAATAAATTTCTATTCTGGAAAATCTGGGCACATATAAAATATCTTAAAAATCCCAAAACCAAGACAGAGATACACTGCACCAAACTCGACCCAGTGAAGAGCCAACTTGGCCGCGGTTGCGCGGCAATAGCTTGCTATTGCCGCGGAACCGCGGCTCCTTGGTCGAGTCACTGGACCGGGTTTGGTGGTTATCTTCAAAAAACCCTGAGACGATTTTTGGAGTATAACAAATTTTGTTTTGACCAGAAAAATTTTTAACAGAAACTTATGGTTTCGAAAACTTGGTTTTTCGATTTTTACGTTTCGAACTTCGATACACTTCACTACTTAGCTAGTTTATGTTTAGTTAGGCTCTGATACCACTGTAAGTCCACGTTGCCCACCCCGGTACTTGCGGGGAGGCGGAAAACGGAATAAAAATCGGATTTTTATGAGCTTAGGCAACATGGACTACACTTTGAAGGATCTTTGCTAAACAAAAACTTGCTAAAGCTAACTAGAAACTAGCTAAGTTCTAGAAAGGTTATACCTTGGGCTTTATGTCCTTCTCTCCTTGCTCCTTGGAGTAGTGGAAGGAGGTCACCTTGTCGTCTTCTCCCGTCAAAGAAAGATCCACCCGAAAGCCTCAACCTTTGGCTTCAACTCCAAGCTAGAAATAACTAGGGTTCAAGAAGTGCTAGTCCTTCAACCCTAGATGAGAATAGAGATGATCAAGAGAGGGTTTTTCTCAAGCTCAAGTGTTTCTCAACACATGAGAGGGGAGAGCTTGAGGGAGAGGAAGAACAAGAGAGAGAAATGAAATGATAGAATGAGAATTATGTGAACCATTCTCACTAATATGTGTATATTATTTTAATTGAATAATTAGCTAGATAATTGTCATGGCTAATCATGACATGACCATTATCATTTCAATTTGCAAGGATCAAAAAGCATCTTCTAAAAGAAATGATGATGGTCAAAGTGTCAACCTAGGTCAACAAGTCAAGGAGGCCAAATGGTCAACAACCATAACCATGAACAATTATTAAACTAATTATCAATTAACTATAATACACACATAAGCATTAGGGTTAATAAAATGACAATAGTCATTAACCCTAATCAAGGTCCTCTCCCTCTGTCTCAAACAACTGTGCATACACACCCGCATTCGTGATCCGAGGAACACGAATACTATGAGAAAAACCAATCCCAAATCATATACTAGGATCCGGCTTAAACCAAAGCCCGCTAGTATAAACTGTCCGGACAGCAAACGTGCACAAGTGCGCGGATGCGAACAAACCCTGTCGCAAAACCATGCGACCTCTACTCATTTTGCCTAAAGGCGAATAGCTCTCTGTGTGGGACTCTAAAGACTCGACACTACGCTGGCAGTGGGTTTAACCACAGACCGCAAGCGGCACTAGCTGTACGTAACGGTCCCCAGGTAGATGTCGATAAGAAGACTGACGAGGTGAACCCCATCTGAACTCCTACTGAGCCTGTATGTGACAGTCTCCGCACAGTCCGGTCTGTTCGTCTGATACATCGCATGGCGGGCCTAGGGGGGTGGTGAACGTCAGTCCCCTAATAGCGGTACAAGTCGTGTCGGAGTGTAGCCCAGAACACCCTGAGATAACACTGGAAACCTACCAGTATATCTCGCTTGCCCTGGCCAGGGACTACTCGTGTAATGGCTCTCCTGGACACAGCGCGATGTTAACCCCCAATACCGGGAGAGACGAATCCTGTCTAACCGTCACTGCCTCCAAGTGCTTCGGGACTGCACCCAAAAACTACCTGTTTGCACGACTCCTTTGAGCCGTGGTAGGGTAGTAATCAAAGTGCAGTGGGAACACACTCGAGGCGAAGTGACAGTGTCAAGTCAACGGACTAAGCTGTACTCATGTCACCTGGGAACTGATAACGGACGATAGGTATAATACCAACCAACAGTCCCCGGCGAGTCCTGTCCAGTGTACTCGTAACCTAACGAGCACCCGCATACTATCTCAAGTACGACGTACTGACGGCTGTGAGACAGACCGTCTCCCATACTGTGATGAGAAGCGCATACGCTAGTCTACTCCGGAGTATCGATGCCCTGTCTCGATAGTCCAACGACTAGGGACCTGAATAAGGATGTGCTTATAGATCACCCAGCTCCCACGAGTGTGAGCGCCATCACCACGCTGGTAATCAAGCAAAGATCCTAAGGGCTCTACTAATATGTATATCAGCAATATGCTAAAAGAAACACATGCACATATTAAAGCAGAGACAAACCAAGTAGCATACTACCATTTCGAGCAAGATTGTATATACAACTGTGAATATCCCAAGCTTCCATCAAGTAATATACAAACTAGTATGATACAGTAATGGCCTCTAGGGCATATACACTAACACTCAGTAGGGTGTCAGTATGAGTTCGCTCACAGACGTCCCTTTTGGTCAATAGCTGGTGGCCCGTCACGTATGGTTAATACCTCTGACGTGCTAGTGGTTAAATCCACAGCCATAGTATTGACGAGTCTTTAGAGTCCCCCACACAGACAGTTACTCAAGTTTCGGGCGAAACGCTGTAGTGGCCGTATGGAGATATAGCAGGGTTCGATCAGATACGTGCGGTATTGCACGGATCGTGATCGGACGGATTTTACTAGCGGGTTTTAGTTTAAGCCGGATCCTAGTATTAGACAGTGTAGATTTTGTCTCTTTGCATTTGTATTCAGTGGGAATACAAATGCGGGCATGTATATGCAGTAGCGGGGTTTTCCTGTAATTTATTACGGGATCAGTTTTCTGAAGTTGCCAGTTTGCATTCCGTTCCGGCCGGTTTTCCTTTGTTCCTTCGCGGCCGGACTTTCCGATGGAGGGGGTTATTTGCAGTTGTGCAAATTACATTTTGTGGAGGGGGTTATTTGTGATTGTGGCTTCATGATGGTTCTTGTCATCATGAAATTCTTTTTGAATCAACTCTTTGCATTAAATGAGATTAGAATGGATGAGAGTTGATGTGAGGCTTGCTTTTGGATGTGGTCACCTCTTTTCATTTCCTACACTCACCTCCCTTCATGTTTTAGTCTTATTCTCTCCACCATTTCCACTATAAGGGGCCGACCATTTTTGGAGAAAGAGAGGGAGTTCATTTTTCATGTGGGAAAAATTATCATCATCTCATTCTATGTTTGCAAAAAGACTAACTCCATTTTCTCATTGCTACTTTTCATTCTCCTCCTCATTCCTCCATAGCAACTTCAATCACCCCAAATGAGCCAATAGTTTCTATACTACACCTACAGTACCCTTGGACGTGTCGTCTTGCCAACTTCGCGTCCGAGTTGCCTCGGTCCAGAGGTGGGAGCCCGTAAAAGAAAACGGCTACGTGGTGTCCTTTCCGACGAGGAGGTAACGAACGGAGATTCCGTGGGAGATCGGGACGACGACGAGAAGACCGAAAGACACGGATCACTCGGTATATCTCTTTACCCATCTTTTAGTTAGCTAATAGCTAGGTTAATGGCCCGATCCGGGTTGATAGTGCGCGGTGGTGCCGGTTTGCAAGTTTCGCAAATTTTTTCGTTTCCGCATTTCCGGCACCGGATTGACGGCCGGGGTGCCGCCGTGCACTTACAATGGTATCAGAGCCACGCCATTAACCTAGTCTAGCTTGCTCTAACGTGTTTAGAACTCGATCGAACAAAAATCCCAAAAACCGTATTTTCCAGTGCATCTGTTCTTTGTCGAAATTTTTTTAGCTCCAAAAATTTTTCAGGTTGTTGCAGAAACACATGCAGGCAATTATAAGCATACTGTGAAAATTTGGTAGTGTGACGTCATATTTCCATCGCGGACCCGTGGCCAATCCCATGCTTGGGCCGCGGTTCCGCCGCCACTTTGAGTGTTCACTGTGCCAAATTTTTACAGTGGGGTTTTGACTAGGAAATGGGGGTTTTGGGATATTCTGTTTGGGCCCAGATTTTCTATAAGTGCTACAGTAGTGCTTGGGGCCCACTTCGGTAAATTTGATCGATCGAAAACTTTAAACATGTTGGTTCACAGTATTTACATTATATCTGCGACCGTGAATGCCATTTGATCGGTAAATCCTGTTTAACTGCTATAGCCCTTTTAGACGGATTTGCGAATGTGACATTCACGTTGATGTTCTGTGTTGTGCTGTGATGTTGCGGATTGGTCGTGGGGATAGCCTGGATGCAATATTAGTACAGTTTTGTTTTATATGTACATTTGATATTGCGGGGCGAGCGTCTGACATGTGGACTGCCGTCACTGCCTGTTTGTATTATTCTTTTGGGGCACGACCGGGTCGAGGTCGATGTACCCGTTGTATGTATATTTTACTTTCTGTACTAGAATTACCCCACGGAGGGGTGCACGGATAGCCGGATTCTAGAGGGCAACGGGCCCGCATCTCATGGCATTGAGACGGAGGGGGCTTCACTCTAGAATTGGCGGGCTATTCGCCGCACTCGTAGGGGGTATAGGTTGACCCAGGAGGGGTGCCCAAGTTACCGGATTCCGTAAAGTGCTGGGTGGTCCATTCACGTTGCTGAAGGGGGCTGCCTCGCTTCAGGTCTTGGCGGGTAACTTGCCGCGTCCGTAGGGGTCTAGGATTTTCATTGTACAGGCTATCCACACGACCAGGGGAACGTCGGGTTTCAGTAGTGGCTCTATGAAACCCGGGGATCCCAGATATCTGTATTGTTCTGTGATGCTGGTTACATTTCTGTGATGTTGCATTTTATCACGCCTTGAGCGAATATTATATATTGATATATATACTAGTAGTTGTTGTATATGTTTTGCATCCGCGCTAGTCCAGTCCCCGCTCTGTCGTTAGTTAAGTAACCTAACGGGTGATGACGGGACCCAGTGGCGAATGCGGATGGCATATACGTACATCATTATTTTCGTTCTTTATTGGTGTGATCAATTATGGGACTGCGTTGATTCGGATCAATGCAAGATAAACAAACCTATTCTGATGTTGTTGGAACATTTTTCAAAAAGCTGTTATTGTAAGGACGTTCACTTTTGTTTTGCACAGTGGTATTCGGTTATGAATATCCAGCACCTCAGTCGACGAGGCAAGGGCCGAGATCCCTTCACCGGGAGTGACCCCTTGGACATAAGTTTGCGTCAGGGCAATAACTTCACTATAGCCGATTACTTTTGCTTTGCATCGTGGTATTCAGTTGGAATATCCTGCACCTCATCCTATGGGGAAAGAGCCGAGATCCCTTCACCGGGAGTGACCTCTTTAGCAAAGGTTTTCGTTACTATATTTTTTAAAAGCTATCCGTTCCTTCAACGATATCAAGTTCATTACGTTAAAGGTTTTTCGCCAGAAACCATTTGTAGCCCTCCGTCGTTTCATATGGATAGTCAATAGTATTCAAGCTGTGTTTGTTGGCCAAAGTCAAGGCACAGTGTTTGGTAGCTGTTGGTTATTCATATGCAGCATAGATAGATGCGTTGGTTTGGGACAGTCGTATAGCTTTGTTGGCCAAAGTCAAGGGCTTGTACGGGTGGGTTCAAATTAACCTGGAGAATGACAGGTAGAACTTGACATGTGACTTATGATTTGTTGGCCAAAATCAAGGTCATAAGAGCATGGGGCAAAAATCACATCGGGAGTTTCTAAAGAAACTAAAACTTGCCAGATATGCGCATACCTTCTGGAGTGTGATAACGTGAGCGGATTCCGTCACGTTATCATGCGATGATAGTTGGATCCCGATTCCCACTGATGAGTTGGTTTACTCCTCGGGTGATCCCGACTAATTCTTCTTTCAGGTTTGGAGAAGAATTTGACGTTACAGTGGGAGGTTTCCTGATTAGATAAAGTGATAACCATTCTGATCTAGGCTAGAGTGCATGCTGAGTGTTTCTTTTCTCTCTCTCTTTAGCAGCGACCATTGACTCGACCCTAGACTATGACTCAGTGACTAAAATTAACCGAACCTTCTTAAACACTGGCTTTTGGATTGTCAGAGTTGCATACCACATTTCCACTCCTACTTTTACCCTTTTCTCCAGAACACCCCGTATTACTATGAACGTCCACTTCCATTGGACAAAACCATCATATGGTTATATACGAACTCGAAGGAATTTATTCGAGGATGGTTTCTGGTTCTGGAGAAAACGAATAGGACTATTCAGTTGTCTTTTCCTTTTACCTTCTCTCAGGTTGTGAGTGCCCCTTAGATTAGGGGATAGTACACCCATTACGCAAATTGGATAGTCTTCTTCCAAAGCATAGGCAGGTGCCGACCAGTAGGGAATGAAGAAAACCAATTAGCCTAAACGGTGTACAGAAGGTATTAAGTTAAGACAAAGAAAGGGATTAGAAGGAGGGCAAAGTGAATTGCGACTGATATTCACGACCAAACCAAGTATTTCGTTACCACTCCCACTTCACCTTTGTATTTCTCCAGGACACTCCGTATCACTACGAAGATCCACAGTTTATTGGATATTCCATCGTATGGTTATATACGAACTCGAAAGGAACTTGTTCCAGTTCGGGGATGGATTCTGGTTCAGGAGAAATAGGAATAAGGTTTATTCGGTTGTCTTTTATCTTCACCTTCTCTCGCATTGCGAGTGCTCCTAGGATAATGACAGTACACCCATTATGCTTATTGGATAGTCTTCTTCCAAACCATAGGCTGGTGCCGAGAGGTAGGGAAGGAAGAAAACCATTTGGCCTAAAGGGGTGTGCAGAAAGTAATGACTAAAGACATATGAAGGGATGTGGAGAGATGGCAAAGAAATATACGGTTACAGTTGTGAATATGATAATGGAAGAGGCATTACTAGGAATACCAGGATACCCCTACGAAACATTTACATGTTTCAGTTTCACTGTGTATTGTTAAAAGAAAACTGATTTCCCAATTAGACACTTGCTCCAGGGTATGTATTTACCAGATATGATTCTCACATCTGTATGGTTTTACAGATGATGAGTTGGAGTAAGTTATTGGGAATTAGGTGATTATCCTCATTATATCGGAATTCGTTGTAATTGGTGATATTTGAGGAAATCACCTGGGTTGTTTGCCGGACGGAAAATATTTGGTTTTGAATATCCGTTGTTATGTACCAATTTCAAATTGATATATCTGTACGTCTATTTTCATAGAGTGAGATATAACTTTTTGAAATTATGTCTATGACATTTACCTATATCAGTGGATGGTTAGGTAAGGAGCATTAAACAGCGGTGTAATTCTTCATAACCATAAGTACAGTTTTCAACTTACAACACACAGGAATTGAGTTATTAGACTCAGGGAACTTATACAGACTATTGTATATTGTCCAGTATCCATTAGGACAGAGGGGTTGGTCCTCGTACTATATTCTGTTTACTTGTGACTTCTCTAGTTCTTAGACATGTGTTTCGTAGAAACACAAGGTCTGAGTTTTGAGAAGTTATAGGTATAAGAATAAAGTAGAGAACCAGATGTTGCAAGTATCGGGATTCTTCAAAGTGATCGAAGATGTAGATACTTGTGTATGGTATTCAGTTGATAGTAATGATTAAGAGAACTTGCTTCTCTTTCAGATTACTCATAATTGGAAGCATTCCTAAGTTGAGTAACGCTGGTCGGCCTCCTTCCATTTAGTTGACATGCACTGGAGACAGCTGCATGATTTGAATCTGGTTCAATTAAATTAGTGCCTCTGTTTCTGTATTGGATATAGAACAGTTCGTATCTTGACGATGTTAAGGTACGGGGAGTTGTCCGGTTTATGCTTAAAACCAGACTCTGGATAATTCAAGGCACGTTTCAGTAATGGCTGTTTGTGGGTTGACCCAGGCTATGACGAGGGTTGACTTTCTACCATCTGGAAGATCAATAGTGATATTGTTCTTGACTCGCCACAGTTTTAATAAAAATGGATCTTTTTTCAAAAAAACAGTAGTGGGAGTATGGTAGAACTGGAAGTGATTCCAGAACCGCAAACGATTATTGAAAATTTGATAGGAACATAAAGATTCAATCTGGTTTGACATTCCATTGGCCACTCCGCAGATACGGTGGGTAACCTTAGGTACCCGAGAGGTACTCCGGTAGCCTCAAGGACGGTAGCGGGGAGGTTCTTGTTTACCCTGACTTGCCATTGCTGTTGTTCCAGGTTGTGAGACCCGGCAGGAGGATGAGTATAGCATCGTTCTAAACTAGCGAGACGACTAAGAAGAGAAAGACGTCCGTCGACATCGACTAGGAGAGACGATAAGGTGAGTAAACGTATATCTACGGGGGAAATTGGGTGGATGGCGTATAACACCCCCGCAACCGTAGAATTAGGATACGATATAGTATACTTAGTCTATAGGTTATGCTATACTACTATATTCGTATAAGTCTATACTTAGTAAAATGATATACCCCTAATACTATTTCTTAGCCTGTGAGATATATCTACTTATATAAGTATATATACATATGATTACCTTATATGATATAAGTTTACTAATGATATAAGGATATTTACGATATGATGATATGAGTTGATATGATACGATATGATGATATGAGGCGGTGTGATAAGATATGATACGAGATGACATGAGATGATATGTTATGAGATGAGATGATGTACGCGACTATAGATCCGTACTATTTGATTTGATGATATCGTACGATAAATATTCCGTACGTGATATGATGAGAATGGATTGCTGATATTTATTTCGACTTGAGAAATCTTGTCTAAAATCATTAAAGTAGATATTATGATATGTTTAGAGCCATACCTACTTTCAAAACTAACGAATCATACAAAGTTTTAAATGATAACTTCAAGAGGATGCTACAACTTTTCAAACGATATCTTCTTCAAGAACATCGTAGCCCCCTATTTTCTAAAACAACGTTTCGTACTATTTTAAACTATAACTGTATGGCTCATACGTAGTTGTGTATTTTTATACTTGTTCGCGTTTCGATTCTTATTTCTACATCGCTCGCATTTCGATTTCTTATTTCTGCATATGCTCATATTTTGATTTCTTATTTCTGCATACGTTCGCAATTCGACTACTTACGACATATATTGCATTCATACCTTTAGCTTTACTTGACCTCGTACTAGGACATGCGCACCATTACCGATGATTTACATGTTGCACGTGCACATACTCGCATTATCACACATACATCATTGGTAATTGCCATGCCACGTATACAGATAGAACTCGCTATGCTATCGCATCACACTATACCTGTAAGCATGTTAGATTCTATTAGTACTTTCTTTACAATACTATACGACACGCTTATATGAACACACTTGCTATGCATTATAGTATTGTTCTGTTCCTGCACATATCTTTTCATTATTACCATATTCTTATGAGATTCTGTTTTTATGAGATTTCTGGATTTGAGAAACCACAGATATTATTTAAAAACTTGTGAATGTTTTAAAAACGAGATTTTCTCTTGATATGATATTTCGACGTCCACCATGAGATTTTGCGGTTCTGAGCTATGATTACTATCCGATTCGAGGAGTGAGGAGTCACTGTCTGCGGGTACATGGTGGACTCGGTACGGTACTCTGGGGCAAGAAGATCGTATAGAAAGGCGTTGAGCATGGCTTGAAACACTACATACCGGTTACAGTATTGGACTCGGCGGAATCTAAAGGATACTGACCAGAGTGATATGAGACAGATGGATATGAGGACTAATCTGATGAGACGGTGTCTGAGATATGATGGCCGATTCAATAAGACGGCGCCTGAGATATGAGGATTTACATGTCGATACTGGACACGGGATTTATGATGATTTCGGGTGTCGATACTGGACACTCATGATTTTATGATGATTTTGAGTGTCGTTGATGGATACTCAGTGGATGATACACACATACACACATAGTATGGATGACATGATACCACATATTGATACAGGCACGATATTATACTTATATATACATATATACACGTTCACCTTTGATACTACACGATATGATATTATTATTAAAGTATGACCTAGGCAGATCATTATGCATTCAATTTCTACCTGATGATGTTTTGGGTTTTTCTTTTACTTATTTTCTAAGTTGATCTTCCACTTGGGCGTCATATATACTTATTTGCATGATTGTATTTCCGCCGATCGGCGATGAGCTAGCTCCCTCTTGGGGATGCCAATGTTATTATTGATTATGTTCATGTTTTGATCAAAATTTACAAAGGAGCTGCTGCCCAAATTTCAAACGACGAAAACATTTTCAAATTTTAGTATACACTCCACTTGTATTTTCAACGAACCTTATTTATATTTTAAAAAAAAGGGAACTTGATTTCATTTATACCCCTTTTTCAAAACTTCACTTCCACTATTTTCTTAAAAATGTTTAGATTCCTGATTTTCGGCTTACTTAGGTTACAGTGGGGTCCTATAGACTTCATGTGATTCAAGTGCAGGTCGCGTGCCATTTCCGGGTTATGACAGCATGGTAGATAAGGATGGTTTTCATTTGTTTATTTCAAAATAGTTTTTTAAATGTTATGGTTGGAAATAATCCCTCTCTCTTATTTTTTTCATTCATTCTCTCATGAGAACTCTCTCTCCTCTTCTCCTCCTCCTTCTTCCTCTTGAGCTTTTTAGCTCTCTTGAGTTTGGGAATTGAGAGAAAAAGATAGTGATAATTTCCTATATCCCTCACACTCTATTCTTAGCGAGTCTAGAGTGTCAATTGCTTACTCAAAGTTCTCTTTGGAGCAAAACTGAAGCTTGGATCGATTTCCCTTAGATGGATCATCTTTGGCAAGGGCGATCGTCTCTCAAGCTCGTTCCCGATGGTCTACGGAACTTGGAGGGGTCTTCCACAATTGGATGGACATGCTACAATGGTTGTATGCTCTCAACCTTGTATATTTAGTTGCTATTTAGTGTTTGGAATCGATTTCAAGGTTACGGTTCCTTGTGCTCGCACGAAAATTTTGTTTTGTATTCTTCCTTTGTTCTTCGCTTCCGCTGCGTGAGCGCCAGGAACCTAGCACAAACTGCCTAAAAACAAGGCACAATAATGATACCAAAAGAAAATGGTTCAATGTTTAAAACACGTGCCAAAGTATCCATTTGAAAAAGACCTAAACTATTTAAAACCACATAGATACATATCCTCTCACATAAATACTAATAGAAAATTAAGATCATGTACGAGAGAGTAAGCCATGGCAAGAAAAACAAATGATATACAAATATAAAACTAGTTTTTCATACCAAGTTGTGCTCATGGATAAAAAATCAGAAGTTAAAGCAAATGAGCACAAAAGAAATTATATATGAGCAAAAGAATAACATTATAGATAGCATCTTATATATTAAAAAGGCACAAACAAATATTAAACAAAGACCACTCTTGTGCATCACATAGGGTATATATAAAACATACTTCTTTTAAATATCAACATTAAGCACAAACAAATAGGTAATATTTTACAAGAAATAGCAAAGAAATACATTACCCTACAAAGTGATGAGCCAAACAAATAACTTATTAAAGCGCTCTTGCTCATCATGATCCTACATCCCTCAAGTCTTCGATTTGTCCATACCTACAAAACAAGGTATGGGAAGGGTTTTCGGTATCCAAGTTTTCTTGAATCTACATGTGTTAGATTTTGGAACCCATATCAATTGTCGGCTATAGTGCCCTCAAGGCAATTATCGTAATCGCAGGCAGGTGATTATGATGATCGAGAGAGGACCTATACTGGTAGAACAGTCTTACTCGAGATGATAGTATACTATTTGGTTTGTCTTTATCATCATGTACATGTTGATAGAGCCCATATGATTCTTGCCTGACTACCAGCATTATGATGGCGATCATATACGTGGGAGCTGGTGGTCTATAAGCACATCCTTAAATGTCCCTAGTCGTGGGAGTTTCGAGACTGGGCATCGATACTCCAGTGTAGACTAGTGTATACTGATCGAGACCCCGACGAAGGGTGGTGGCCAGGTATCATAAGCCATTGGTGTTAGTTTGTTCACCTAAGATAGTATACATGTGCTCATTGGGTTAAGAGTACACTGGACGGACTCGCCGGGAACCTGCTAGTTGGTATTATACCTATTGTCAGATAGCAGTTCCCAGGTGACATATGTATAGGTTAGTCTGTCGACCTGAGATCATCATTTGTCTCGTGTGAGTTCCCACTGTGCTTTGATTACTACCCTACCATGGCTCAAAGGAGTCGTGCAAACAGGTTTTAGTTGGGTACAGTCCCGAGCCACATGGAGGCAGCGATCGGATCGTCGGGGATTCGTCTCTCCCGGTATTGGGGTTGATGTCGCGTTTGTTAGTTATATATATGCCTTAGAGGCCATTGTTGTACATATGATGTATATTATAGTGGATGCTTGGATATATATAGATAGGACTTTCTTGCTCGACATTATAGTATGCTATTTGGTTTCATTTTGTCCTAACATGTTGACTTGTATTAGTTTACTGTCTTGCTCTCAAATGTTGATAAAGCCCTTAGGATATGTACTCGACTACTGGGACTATGATGAGATCATACTAGTGGGGCCACGGTAGTCTATGAGTACATCCTATAATTGTTCCTAGTCGAGGGTGTATCGAGACAGGGCATCGATACACCATATACGCATCTTGACCCATATGATGGGCGATGGATGATCCCATATCCATCGGTGTTTGACATCAAAGATGGTGTATGGGTGCTCAGTGGAGACTGGGTACACTGAACGGACTCACCGAGAACTCCTAGATGGGTTTATACCAATCGTCAGATAGCAGTTCTCCGGTGACACTGGTACAGGTTAGTCTGTAGACCCGAGATCGTCATAGAGTCTTGTGTGATTCCCACTGTGGTTTGATTTCCACCTTACCACGTCCAAGAGGGTGTGCAAAACGGTGGCTTTTGGGTACAGTCCCGAATCATATGGAGGCAATGAGCGATAGAAAGGGTTTCGTCTCTCTCGGTATAGGGAGTTGATGTTGTGCTGTGTTCGATTGGCTATAACTGGAAGTTCCTGGCCAGGGCTGATATAGAGTGCTACTGGTAAGTGTTATCAGTAGTTTCTCGAACTGTTATAAGCCTCACATCGACACGACTTATCGGTTACTGGGGTCTGACGTTTACCACCTCTAGACTAGATATGCGACATATCAGACGAAGAGACCGGACTGTACGGTAGTGTTACCGATTAGATTCACAGGAGAATGTACAGGCTTGCTTGTTGATCTTCTGATCGCTCAATACCTGGGTGGCTGTTACGTTTAGCTGACCGCTTGCAGCTTGTGGGTGTTTGATATGATCATCACCTACTGCCGGCGTATTGACGAGTCTTTAGAGTCCTACACAGAGGTTTCTTGACTCAGGCAAAACGGAGTAGGAGCATATATGTGATATGTGCGGGATCGAGAATATTACGATATGAGATACCATATTTTATTCTCACGATATTAGATATCGGCCGGGTATATATGATATAGCCGGGTCATTGGATCAAGTGTTGATTCGATGAACTGATACAGATTATATTAGTCGGTTATTTGAGAAATACCCGGATTGTCGGATCAAGTGTTTATTCGATAATTTAATGTATAATTATATATGTGATATATTACATTACATTAACTGATATAAGCTCGCTTTATTGATTCATTTTCTCACTGGATAATACATTGATATATATGCGATATATGTTAATTGTATTATTTTCTTTTGTTACAAAAATATATTATATATGTGATATATAATATTATAACAAGTTATGATTACAAATGCAACATGATTTGTGGAGATTAAATATAGTTAGGGTTTGATTTGGGTTAGCATTTTCATGAAGCTTCTAGAAGCTTTACTTTTGTTTTATACTTAGATATTTTGGTTTGATATTTTTAGTTGATATTTCTTAACCCAACCCAAACCCTTTACCCTAGTTTATTCTCTACAAGGGTTAAGCCATCATACTTAACCCAAGGTTGGATTTGTAACCATGGACAATAATTCATTATTCATCACAAAAAGACTTCTTCTTCTTCTTCCTCTTGCAAAAAGCTTGCTAACTTTTTGCAAGTGATGAATAAAAGTGAGAAATTGAAATAAAAAGAGAGCTAAATTCCTACTTCATCATCCTCATCTATCAATTAGATTAGGGTGTTCACTTCACTAATACTTGATTAGAGAAGTGAGAGCTTGAGTTAAAGATTCTTCAAGGTAGATCATCTTCGAAAAGGAAGACTTCAAGCAAGCATGGTTTGTTAACCCTAATTATCTAGCAAAGATCCTCGCTTTAGGTTGTTCGGCACTTGTAAATTTTAAATTCGGCATAGTTGATGCTTTATAGACCCTTGTGATAGTGTCTAGTAACCCTACAGTGGTATCAGAGCCTCACTAGAGCATTAGGCGATGTGTAGACGAAATTAAAAGTCCGATTGAACCCCGAAACGCCGTATTTGACCCCCTCTCTGGAAATTTTTTAAAAGATGGTTTTTTCCGTATTAAAAATACTCAAAAAAATTAGCAGGTGATTCTATGGATAACAGAGAAATACGAACCCCTAATTCCTTAAAGTCGCCGCTGAACCGCGGCCATAACAGGCTTTTGGCGGCTGTTCCGCGGCCGTACTTGGCTATTAGGGATAGTTGTTTCTGGGTAACATCCGCAGGTATTACTACATGCTTCTGGGAATTTTTAATATTACTCAAGTGTTTATTTTTCTGGAAATCTTTGGAATTCGTTGATTCGATTGGAAAGTTTAACATCGTTTAGTTTTTCGGGTAATTTAGAACGTGTTAAAAGGTTCGAACGGATATCAATAACTCATTTTTTTCATGACGGAAAACTTTCAAGAGCTGGATTTTTTCCTCTGTTTAAAACTTTCGGGCAATCATGCTAGTGTATCTGTGGACCCTCTAAAAGAATGTAACCTTAACTCGATTATATGACCGTCAAAACTGCCACTGAACCCTAGGGTTTGTGGTAGTTTAGCGTTGCCACATGTGAGGCGTTGGTTTGACCCTTCTACGGTTGGTTCATTGGGGCTGTGACATGTTCTGGGTTTTTTAAACTCCGCTCAAGTGTTGAGCTAATTGGGAAATCTTGGGTATTTGATTATTCGATCGGAAAGATTAACATTGTCTATTTATCTGGAATGTGATATAATATGTGGAATTCATATAGTTAGGCATGAAATGCGAAGTATGTGATATTTCGGATTTAAGATGTCTAAACTATTTGTGGATTCCAAATGTTGTAGTTTTACACTTTTTTTCTGTGACCGTAAGCGTAGTATGTGGTGTATCGCCGGCTTCGTTTCTATACATCAACGACAGTCGGGATACGCATATTTGCTTACGTTGATGATATGAGATATTATGTGTTGCTGTGATATGTTATATTGGATCGTCGTGTTCTAAATAGCCGGGGGTTTTATGTGAGATGAGGATTTTTAATTTTCATTCATGTAAAATTCATTTGTATGTAATATTCTTTTATTGGGGCACTTCCGGGTTGAGAATGATGTCACCATTGTATATTATTTATTTTTCCGCATTAGGTAGACCCAAGGAGGGGAGCACAAGTAACCGGGTTCCAGGGTCCAGTGGGAGGCCACCTCGAGGAGTCAAGACCAGGTCTCCTAACCCTAGAATTGGCAGTGTTGCTTGCCGCTCTCGTAGGGGTCTAGGGATGTAGGTTTGGCTATTCATCGCGATCGTGGAATCCGTGTTTTATACAGGCTCGATGTAAAACACGGACGTCCTAGTATATCCAATATTTCATATGTTATCTTCTGCTGCAATATTCTGTGATGAGATCATATTACTGCCTGAGATGAATGCTTATACTATATATATGATATATAAATATTACAGCTTTCGTTTCTTCTGTGATGCTTAGGAAGCATAACTGATGGGATTTATTAATGAGATTAATAAAAGAAAAAAAACCTAAAAGATGTTGTAGAATCAAAACTTTATAAAAAGGGTAGCTACAGTTCTTGCTTTGCATAGTGGTATATATGATATACCCTGCACCTTATTCGATGAGGAAAGAGCCGAGATCCCTTCACCGGAAGTGACCTCTTTAGCAAAACTGGCAGATGCTACAAACTCGCGGTTTAGTTTTTGATTGCTTCTATAGTTCTTGCTTTGCATAGCGGTATATATGATATACCCTGCACCTTATTCGATGAGGAAAGAGCCGAGATCCCTTCACCGGGAGTGACCTCTTTAGCGAAACTGGAAAAGCCTCAAAGACACTCCTTTTCAAAATCACTTGTTTCTACAACGATATCAAGTTCATTACGCTCATGGTTTTCTGAAAAACCTGTGTAGCCCTCCGTCATTTCAGATAAGTACTACTTAGTATTCGTGCTACGTTTGTTGACTATGTTAAGGCGTAGTGTGCGGTAGCTAATTAGTGCTTATTTGTTAAAACATGAGATGTGATTGGATTAGGGTGGTTGTACGACTTTGTTGACTATGTTAAGGGTCGTACAGGTGGGTTTAATTCAATCGGGAAATGACGGGTTGAACTTGGCTAGCAATTATGATTTGTTGACTATGTTAAGGTCATTAGTTGCTAGGGGCAAAAGCATTATCGGGAATTTCAAGTATTGAAATTTGCAATGAGATTGCATACCTTCTATAAGATAGTTGGATCCCGATACCCACTACGAGTAAGAGTTATTCCTGGGAGAATTTTACACAGGACAATTAACCGATCAAGTAGGTGACTAGAAAGGTGTTTACGGGGTTAAGCCTCTGGGAAAACGAGGTTTATTTTAATTAGGTCCGTGCGAAAGCACGGGGAACCTCCCTCAAAGTACCAATACTGGCCTGGCTGAAAGATTGGCGAACTTGTAAGGTGTAATTAACCCTGGCTAGTCTTTCCTTTTAAGGTTTGAAGGAAGATTTGATAAAAACAGTGGGAGACATCCTGATTAGATAAGATAATAACCAATCTAATCTTGCAAGAGCATACACTAAAGTGTTTCCTTCTCTCTCTCTCCAGGTAGCGACCATGTCAAGCCTTAATCAAGATAATAATACGAATGTATTGACTGAACCCGGTTATTATACTGAGCAGGGGAACGTTGGTCCCATTCTTTCTTATAAGTGTTATAAGACTGAGCAGGAAATAGGAGAATATCTGGATTCTCACACCGCCCAAACGAAAAACAAGCATGCTGATGCATCTTCTTCGGAAGTGTTAGTTATTGAGAACTGTTTCTCAGTTCACTCTACGTCCTGGGTATTAGATACCGGATCAGGAACCCACATATGTAATATGTTACGTAGGCTAGGTAAAGGTAGAGAACTGGGAATGGGTGATCATTCCGTAACAGTAGAGAATGGTGCAAATGTTGCAGCCAAAGCAGTTGGCGAATATCACATAGTATTACCAAATGGTAATACATTGGTTCTGAACGAGTGCTATTACATTCCGATCCTGATATGCAATATTATATCAGTTTCTTTATTGAATAAAGAAGGAAATAATTTTGTAATACAGGATAATGTTATGAACATATTCCTGAATCAAAAGTTGATTGGATCAGGATCGTTAAATAATGGCATGTTCGTTCTAAATCAAACTACAATTCTTAATGTACAGAACACAAACAAGAGGAAAAGTTCATAAATGAACTAATCCTTCTTGTGGCATTGTAGACTAGGTCATATCAATACGACACGGCTAGCTAAATTGCATAAGGATGGATATTTGAATCCGTTCGAATTATTATCTTATGACACTTCCCAGTCATGTCTCAAAGGCAAAATGACCAAAACTCCGTTTAGTGGACACGGAGTAAGAGTTACAGAACTCTTAGGGATGATACATAGTGATGTATGTGGACTCATGTCTACAAATGCCAGGAATGGTTCTTCCTACATCATTACATTCACCGACGATCTCTCAAGATACGGACATGTGTTCCTGATGAAACACAAGTCTGAAGCTTTTCAGAAATTCAGGGAATATAAGCACGAAGTAGAGAACCAAACGGGCAAAAGTATTAAAATCCTTCGATCTGATCGAGGAGGAGAATACTTGAGCAATGAGTTCCTGGACTATTTAAAAGAGAATGGGATTCTCTCTTAGCTTACTCCTCCTTATACACCACAGCACAACGGTGTATCAGAGCGGAGGAATCGCATCTTATTAGATATGGTGCGCTCTATGATGAGCAATGCTGAGTTGTCTATTTCCTTCTGGGGTTATGCGCTTGAGACAGCAGCATACCTATTGAATCAAGTTCTATCTAAATCTATACCTACCACACCATATGAGATATGGAGTGGGAAAAGACCGTATCTTAAACGAGTTAAGATATGGGGTTGTCCGGCCTATGTCAAAAGGCAAAATCCGGACAAACTCGAGGCACGATCAGTTCTTTGCAAGTTTGTGGGATATCCTAAGAATTCCCAATGATATTTTTTCTACCATGCTGAAGAACAAAAAGTGTTTGTTTCTCAATATGCCAGCCTTTTAGAAAAGGAATTTCTTGTTAAAGAAATTAGTGGCGAAGAGGTAGAGCTGGAAGAGGTTCCAGCACCACAAACTATAACTGAAGATTTAGTGGAACCAAATGATTCAGTAGTTCCCAACGAACCTCAGCCTCTCCGCCGATCTAGTAGGGTTTCTCATCCACCTGAGAGATACTACGGTTTTCTCGTTGATGGTGGGAGCGAGGATTGCATCATGTAAGATGATGACCCGACTAGTTTCGAGCAGGCCATCACGAGTGGGGACTCTGTGAAGTGGCTGGATGCAATGCGATCTGAGATGGAATCCATGTACACCAACAAAGTATGGACTTTGGAAGTTTCTCCTGAAGGGGTAAAACCCATTGGGAGCAAATGGATCTTTAAGAAGAAACTTGGTGTAGATGGAAAAGTGGAGACTTTAAAAGCTAGACTTGTTGCAAAAGGTTTTCGTCAATGACCAGGTGTGGATTATGACGAAACCTTTTCTCCAGTGGCTATGCTTAAGTCCATCCGGATCTTACTTGCCATTGCTGCATACCATGACTACGAAATCTGGCAAATGGATATTAAGACCGCCTTTCTAAATGGTGATTTAGAGGAGTGCGTATACATGACTCAGCCAGAGGGCTTCGTAGATAGTGGGAGCAGCGGAAAGGTGTGCAAGCTGCTTAAATCCATCTACAGGTTAAAGAAGGCATCGCGGAGTTGGAACATCTGCTTTGATATTGTAGTCAAAAAGTTTGACTTCATCAAAAACGTAGATGAATCTTGTATATATAAAAAGGTTGCAGAGAGTAAGGCTGTCTTCCTCGTATTATACGTCGATGACATACTCTTGATAGGAAATGATGTTCCTATGCTGCAATCGGTCAAGCTCTTCTTATCATAAAAATTCTCAATGAAAAATCTAGGTGATGCTTCCTGCATACTGGGAATAATGATCTATAGAGATAGACCTAAACGGATACTGGGATTGTCCCAATCCAGGTACATTGGCACCAAACTAAAGAGGTTTAGTATGGAAGAATCCAAGCGTGGGAACCTACACATGATCTCTGGACTCACTCTCTCTAAAGAGATGTCTCTCAAGTCTGATTTGGAAAGAGTTCGCATGCAAGGGATACCCTATGCTTCGGCAGTAGGCTCTATCATGTATGCGATGCTATGTACCAGATCCGATGTAGCATACTCACTAAGTATAGTGAGTAGGTATCAAGCAGATCCTGGAGAGAGTCACTGGATAGCTATGAAGAACATTCTCAAGTACTTGAGAAGGACTAAAGAGATGTTCTTGGTGTATGGTAACGGAGAACTCCAGGTAGAGTCCTTTACCGATTCAAGCTTCCAAAGTGATAAGGACGACTCTAAGTCGCACTCGGGATTTGTTTTTACCCTCAATGGAGGGGCGGTGTGTTGGAAGAGTTCCAAACAGGAAACCGTTGCAGACTCGATGATGGAGGCTGAATACATCGTTGCCAACGATGCTGCAAAAGAGGCTGTCTGGATGAAGAAGTTCATTACTGAACTTGGTGTGGTTCCATCCATTGAGCATCCAATACCTTTGTATTGTGATAACAATGGAGCTGTGGCTTTGGCCAAGGAACCCAGGTCCCATCAGAAGTCCAGACATATTCTGAGGCGGTATCACCTGATCCGGGAGATAGTTGATCGCCGGGAGATTGAGGTCAGGAGAGTTGATACGAAGGACAACACTGCGTATCCACTCACGAAGGCCATTCCTCAGACACAGTTTGAGAGACTCTTCGGGATGTTGGGTGTGAGATACTACAACAGCTGGCCTTAGTGCAAGTGGGAGATTGTTTGTTATATATATTCCCTAGAGGCCATTGTTGAACATATGATGTATATTATAGTGGATGCTTGGATATATATAGAGAGGACTTTCTTGCTCGACATGAAAGTATGCTATTTGGTTTCACTTTATCTTAACATGTTGACTTATATTAGTTTACTGTCTTGCTCTCACATGTTGATAAAGCCCTTAGGATATGTAATCGACTACTGGGACTATGATGAGATCATACTAGTGGGGCCACGGTAGTCTATCAGTACATCCTATAATTGTTCCTAGTCGAGGGTGTATCTGAAGGGTTCCGGCAGTGCTCCGGCCATCAAAACGCGGCCAAAATGCGGAATAAAAATTTCTAAAACCGGCGCTACCGTTACCCGAATCTCGGATCGACCTTAAACCCTAAGCTAGCAAACTAACTAAGAGTTAGAATCGTTATACCGAGTTGATCCGAGTCCTTCGGTCTTCATTCCAAGCACCTAAGGGTTCTTTGACGAAATTTGGTTGCCGGTCTTCCTTCATCTCCGATGATCTACCCGAGGGAAATGGCGCAAGCTCCAACCTCGACAAACGAGGTAACCTACGCTCCAAAGTCTCTAGCGATGGAGAGTGGGGGTGTATGAAAATATCACTACAATTTTCTCTCAACACATATGCTCAATGATCAATGCAAGAAGAAGATGGAAGAGGTAAGGAAAACTTTTTGCATGAACTAGAATGGCTAAGGCTTTTGTGAACTTGAGAGAGTGAGAGAGTTGGCTAGCATAATATGTAATGAGCCAAAATGAAACTAACCCCATCATGGAAGTGGCTGTCCCCCCCTCTCTCTCCCATCAAAAAAATATCATTTTCCAATTAACCAATAAACAATGCCAACCATACTCAAGCCCATAC
This sequence comes from Agapanthus africanus, assembly GCA_030015575.1. Lineage (NCBI taxonomy): Eukaryota > Viridiplantae > Streptophyta > Magnoliopsida > Asparagales > Amaryllidaceae > Agapanthus > Agapanthus africanus. The sequence goes on from CM057341.1 coordinate 664,317,354, forward strand.
CATGGTCATGTTCATGCCACCTCACACCTTCCACCTCATTATTAAACAAAATGAATTTCTATAAATGGAAAATCAAATAATGAGGTGGCAAAGATTCTAGAAGATATTCCATATAAAATACGGAATACTTCCCGGTACATGTATCGAAATACATATACGCGTATTCATACAAAAATACGAATAGCCAAGAGAGAAAATAAATAGCGAACAATAATACTAGAATACATATATATAAATACATATGTAAATTATTAAATCAAAACCTGATTTAATAAATTGGCTTAATCCTAAGCCGCTAGTATTATCAACCATCCAATTAAAGTCTGCACAGCATGCACATATTTAATCGGACACCTGTATGTACCAACATACGCCATGTACACCATATTGCCTGAACCGTGAAAACCCTCTATGTGGGACTCTAAAGACTCGTCAATACGCTGGCAGTGGGTTTAATTATAAGCACGTCAGCGGCACTAGCTGTACGTAACGGCTACCAAGGTATTGAGCGAAAGGGAGGCCGACGAGCAAACTCATGCAAAACCCCTACTGAGCCTGACAGTGACAATATCCACACAGTCCGGTCTGTTCGTCTAAGAGTATCGCATATCGAGTTTAGGGGGTGGATAAAGTCAGACCCCCAACAACGCGATATTTAGTGTCGGCATGAAACCCCATCACCACCTGAGAAACTATTGATCCTGGATCGATAATTCTCGTCCACCGTGGCCACGGATTTTTGGTGATGGCCATCCGTACACAACGTGACATCAACCCCCAATACCGGGAGAGACGAATCCCCGACGATCCGATCACTGCCTCCATATGGCTCAGGACTGTACCCAACTAAAACCTGTTTGCACGACTCCTTTGAGCCGTGGTAGGGTAGTAATCAAAGCACAGTGGGAACTCATATGGGACAAATGACGATCTCAGGTCGACAGACTAACCTGTACACATGTCATATGGGAACTGCTATCTGACAATAGGTATAATACCAACTAGCAGGTTCCCGGTGAGTCTGTCCAGTGCACTCATAACCCAATGAGCACCTGTATACTATCTTAGGTGAACATACTAACACCAATGGCTTGTGAGACCTGGCCACCGCCCCTCGTCGGGGTCTCGATCAGTATACACTAGTCTACACTGGAGTATCGATGCCCGGTCTCGATACTCCTACAACTAGGGATATTTAAGGATGTGCTTATAGACCCCAGCTCCCACATATATGATCGCCATCATAATGCTGGCAGTCAAGCAAGAATCCTATGGGCTCTATTAACACCTATATGATGATAAAGACAAACCAGATAGCATACTATCATCTTGAGTAAGACTGTTTTATCGGTATAGGTCCTCACTCAATCATCATAATCACAAATCCGCGACTATGATAATTGCCTTGAGGGCACTATAGCCAACAATCTCCCACTTGCACTTAAGGCCAATTATTGCGATGTCGCATACTCACAGCCCGTGTGATACCGAACACCCAACTTCTCTACTAATCAGTTTTGCAAAGCCCGTTTGCGAAAATGATTGCGTTTGAGAAATAGCCTCAGTGAGTGGATCCGTTCCAATGTTTTTTTCTGTATCTCTCTATGTCTCAACTTCGCGGAGAAAACTATCTCCCGAAATGAGCAATACCTGTCTTAGAATTTGTCTGGATATCTGATGGGATCCAGTTCACAAATGAACTCCAAATCCAGCAAACTAATTAGACTGTATCGTCCACTGAATTTAATCAGTATCCTGCGCCATGCCTTTCCTCAGTATCCGCTTGGACCACCCGTCCAACATACTGTCCCTCAAAAGAGGGAAAAACTATAACTCTGACAGTCACTCTGTCATCTAGGTCACCTTGGAAGCCTGATATGATAACCGTCTCCAGAAAGAGGCTGTCGTTACCATATCCCAAGAACTTTCACTTATGTTCATAAACTGCTTCCCAATGTTTCTTCAGGATTGGATATGTTTATTGCAGCTAGTGCAAAAACAACATCTTGTGTGGTACTTGACATTTCATGATTGACTCAATTGCCTAAGTAAGTGATATGCTAATCATGCAGACCCCTCTCCTCTTTAGTCTATAAGACACCTTCAGAGAGGGTGACTCCATCAACTGCAGGTACTCCACCATGCCAGGAGTCGTCCATCCTAAAATCCCTTTAGAATAATGTCAAAATACCCAGATTGGGATACTTCCCAAATCTAGATCTAGTAACCAGAAAACCTGATATTATATCCATATCCTATGTGGAGAAACAACTATGTGACAACCACAGTATAACCGAACGTAGTATAGGAATATCTTTTCCTATCAAGTGCATGTCATCCTAATACCTGGACATCACTCTCTACTACCTTCTTAGCAGATCCATCTCCTATTCTGATGAAGTCAAGACCTTTGACTGTCACATCAAAAAATAGATGATCTATTTCTGCTATACCTGCTTTAGTCTGTAAATAGACATAAGCTACTTGCCTACTATGCTTCCGCTGCTCCCACTGACTATAACCCTCCGGCAGAGTCATATACACGTATACTTCCAAAACTAGTTTAGAACAACGCTATACTCATCCTCCTGCTGAGTCTTATTGTCTAGAACAGCAGTAATGGCAAGTCTGGGTAAACAAGAACCTCCCTGTCACCGTCTCTGAGAAGACCAAATTACCTCTCGGGTGCCTGAGGTTTCCCACCAAAATCTGTGGAGTGGCTAATGGAACGTCGAAACTAATTGAATCGTTAGGTTCTATTAAATCATCAGTGATCGTTTGTGGTTCTTGAATCACTTCCAGTTCTACCATACTCCCACTATTGTTTTTCTGAAAAAAATCCATTTTACTAAAACTGTGGCGAGTCAAGAACAATATAAATATTGATCTTCCTGATGGTAGAAAGTTATCCCTCGTCAAAGCCTGGGATAACCCACGAACAGCCATTACTAAAGCGTGCCTTGAGTTTATCCGGATTCTGGTTTTAAGCATCAGCCGGACAACTCCCTATACCTTAACATCGTTAAGATATAAATTGATTCTATATATATCCAATATAGAAACAAAAGCACTAATTTAATGGGAACCAGATTCAAATCATGCAGCTGTCTCCAGTGCATATCAACCAAATGGAAGAAGGCCATTTAGCATTACTCATGTAGGAGTGCATCCTTATATGAGTAGCCCGAAAGAGAAGCAAGTTCTCAAAATCATTACTATCAATGGAATACCAAACACAAGTATCTACATCTTCGACTTCCTCGAAGAATCCTGATACTTCAAACAAATGGTTCTCTACTTTATTCTTATACTTATAACTTCTCAAAATCTGAACCATGCACTTCAATGAAATACATGTCTAGAATCAGAGAAGTTATGAGTAAACAGAATACAGTGCGAGTACCAACCCCATTGTCCTAATGGACACTGGAAAGCATACAATATTTTGTATAAGTTCCCTGAGTTCAATAACTCAAACCCTGTGCGTCATAGGTTGAAAAACTGTACTATGGTTAAGAAGAATTACACCGCTGTTTAATGCACCTTACTTAATCACCAGCTGATATAGGTAAATTTCATAGACATAATATCAAAAATTTATATCTCACTTTATAAAATAAATGTACAGATATACCAGTTTGAAATTGGTGCATAACAACGGATATTCAAAACCAAATATTTGCCATCCGGCAAAATCCAGACGATTTCCTCAAATATCACCAATTACAACGAATTTCGATATAATGAGGATCTAATCACCCAATTCTCAATATCTTACTCCCACTCACCATCCGTAATAACATGCAGATGTGAGAAAATGATCTGGTAAATACATACCCTGGAGTTAGATTCTAATTGGGAAAACAGTTTTCAATTAATATCGCACAGTCAGACTAAAACATGAAAATGTTTCAAAAGGGTTAACTGGTATTCCTAGTAACGCCTCTTCCATTATCCTGATTCACGACAGTAACCATATACTTGTCTGCCCTCTCTGCAATCCCTTTATTATGTCTTTACTTATTACCTTCTGTACACCTCTTTTACGCTAATTGGTTTTCTTCATTCCCTACCTTTCGGCACCAGCCTAAGGTTTGGAAGAAGACTATCCAATAAGCGTAATAGGTGTACTCTCCTAATCCTAGGAGCCCTCGTAACTTGAGAGAAGGTAAAGAGAAAAGACAACCGAATAATCTTATTCAATCTCTCCAGAACCAGAATCCATCCTTGAAAAAGTTCCTTCGAGTTCGTATGTAACTATACGATAGATTTATCTAATGGAAGTGGATATCCGTAGTGATACGGAGTGTTCTAGAGAAAAAGCAAAGTGGATGTAGGAGTGGCAGGGGTATACACGGTTTTTTGTCGTGAATGATGGTGATCGCAATTTCCTTTGCCATTATTCTAATCCCTTTATATGTCTTTACTTATTACCTTCTGTACACCACAGTTAAGCTTGTTGGTTTTCTTCCTTCCCTACCGTTCGGCACCTGCCTATGGTCTGGAGGAAGACTATCCAATAAGCTCAATAGGTGTACCCTCTTCTAATCCTAGGAGCCCTCACAACCTGAGAGAAGGTAAAGAGAAAAGACAACCGAATAATCCTATTCAATCTCTCCAGAACCAGAATCCATCCTCGAAAAAGTTCCTTTGAGTTCGTATGTAACTATACGATGGATTTATCCAATGGAAGTGGATGTTCGTAGTAATACGGGGTGTTCTGGAGAAATGCAAAGGTGATATAGAAGTGGCAATGATATATGCGACACCGTGACATTCCAAAAGTCAAAGTATTTTAAGAAGGTTCGGTCAACTTGGTTTCATGAGTTTTAGTCAAAGGTTGGGTCATAGTCGGAGCCACAGAGAGAGAGAGAAGAAACACTCAGCGTGCACTCTAATCTAAATCAGAATGGTTAATCATTTTATTTAATCAGGATGGATCCCACTGTTTCCTCGAATTCTCCTCCAAACCTAAAAGGAGAATTAGTCGGAATCACCCGAGGAGTAATCCTACTCATCAGTGGGAATCGGGATCCAACTATCATCGTATGGTAACTTGATGGAAGCCACTCAAGTTACCACACTCTAGAAGGTATGCGCTGTAGGGTTACTAGGCACTCTAATAAGGATCTACAAGGCATCAACCATGCCGGATTAAAATTTTAGCCGTGCCGAATAACTCTAAACAAGATCTTTACTAGAAAATTAGGTTTTCAAATGCAAGTTAAACTCATTAACTCTAAGTGAATACGAAATACAACTTTTGTAGATCGGTCCTTCACTTCTTAAGCTCCTTGTAGTAGTCCCTTCGCTGCGATCATCGAACATCCGGACTCTTAGACGGCTCCATGAGAAAAGGCAACGGAATTGCTTGTAGTCTTCGAGGCCGAAGATGATCTACGTCGAGGGAATACGAACTCAAGCTTCTACTTCAGTAACCAAAGAATTAGTGAAGCAAACACCCTAAACTAAAGTGCTAGTCTAGTAGAGGATGGTGAGATAGGAAATGGGTACACTTTAGAATTTCTTTTCTCACTTTGTATCTTTCTCTTTTTCAAACCCTAGAAAGAAAATCAAGGAGGAAGAAGATGAGCTCAAATGAGAATGAAACTTTTCAAGAGAGAGAATGAGCTAACCATGGTGAGTGAGTATTATACACTTAACTCATGTAGAGACATAACCATGGCTAAATATATTGGTTAGGTTAAATAATATCCAAAGCAAAACAAAAAGGGTTGAATTTGTCAAAGCACTCACAAGCTTCTACAAGCTTCATGCATTTAACAAATATTCACTAATTTTGTATTTACTTTGAATATTAAAAACCATACCAATGTATATATAATGGTGTATGTCTCATACACCCATGACAAGTGTATCAACAACCATGATACAAATAGTAAACACAAATAAATATATATCACATATATATCAAGCTGTGCACAAGTGAGAAAAAATGAATGCTTAAGTGAACCAATGTTAGTTAATGTAAATTAGTATATCACATATACAATTATACACTAAATTATTAAATCAACACTTGACTTAATAATCCGGTTATATCACATATAACCGACTAACATCCAATGTATCGACTTATCGAATCAACACTTGATTCGATATCCCGGTTATATCACATATAACCGATCGATACAAACATTGCGAGAATAGAATACGGTATCACATACTCGCATTATTATCGGTCCCGCACATATCACATATGCGCTCCTATTTCATTTTGCCTGAGCCAGTATAACCTCTTTGTAGGATTCTAAAGACTCGTCAATACACCGGCAGTAGGTGATGATCATATCAAACACCCACAAGCCTTCAGCGGTACTAGCTGGACGTAACGGCTACCCGGGTATTGAGCGATCAGAAGATCAGCAAGCAAGCCCGCTCCAACTCCTGCAAAAGCCTGATAGTGACACTACCGTACAGTCCGGTCTCCTCGTCTGATATGTCGCATCTCAAGTCTAGGGGTGGTAAACGTCAGACCCCAATAACCGATAAGTCATGCCGATATGAGGCTCATAACGGGTCGAGAAACTACTGGTAACACTTACCAATAAATCTCTAAACCAGCTCTGGCCAGGGACTTCCCTGTTTTGGCCAATCGAGCATAGCGCAACATCAACCCCCAATACCGGGAGATGAAACCCCTCCTATCGCTCATTGCCTCCATGTGACTCGGGACTGTACCCAAAAACCACCGTTTTGCACGCCCTCTTGAACGTGGTAAGATAGAAATCAAAGAACAGTAGGAATCACACAAGGCCCTATGACGATCTCGGGTCTACAGACTAACCTGTACCAGTGTCACCAGAGAACTGCCATCTGACGTAAGGTATAATACCATCTGGGAGTTCTCGGCGAGTCTGTCCAGTGTACCCAGTCTCCACTGAGCACCCGTATATCATCTCTGATGTCAAACACCAATGGATATGGGATCACCCATCGCCCATCTGTATGGGTCGAGAAGGTATACGCTAGTCTACTCTTGTATATCGATGCCCCGTCTCGATACACCCACGACTAGGGACCTTGAAGGATGTACTTATGGACTACCATGTCCCCACTAGCATGATCCGCATCATAGTCCAGGTAGTCAAGTACACATCCTAAGGGCTTTACCAACATGTAACAGAGAGACAATCAGTATACACGTTAAGGTAAAGAGTAACCAGATAGCATACTATCATGTCAAGCAAGAAAGTCCTCCCTATATATGTCCAAGCATCCACTACAATATACATCATATGTATAGTAATGGCCTCTAGGGCATACATATAACTAACAATCTCCCACTTGCACTAGGGCCATCTGATAACAGTGGTTGTAGTATCTCATGCTCAACCATCCCATAATAGTTTTTCTCTGGGAAAAATCCTTTGTGAGTGGATCCGCCGTATTGTCCTCTGAGTCTACTCTCCTGACCTCGATTCCCTGGAGATCAACCATCTCTATGATCAGGTGACACTGCCTTAGAATATGTCTCGATCACTGATGGGACGGGCGCTCCTAGGCTAAAGCCACAACTCCATTGTCTCACAATGGTAGGAACGAAGTTCATCTCATGAACTAATATACACCCAGACTACCTCTTTGGTAGCATCTTTGGTAGCGATGTATCCAGCCTTTATCGTCTAGTATGCCACGGTATCTAGCTTGGAACTCTTCCAACATACCGTCCCTTTACTGAGGGTAAAGACAATGCCTGCGACTGACATTCAGTCGTCCTTATCACCCTGGAACCTTTCCAGTGATTCTCCCCAGGATCAATTGATATCATCTCACTACAACTAGTGAGTATCCTAACATCCAATTAGATCTATCTCATTGATCCAAAACCCATGATTTAGTAGGTATCGCTTTAATCCTATGTGGAGAATCATTGTGATAAGCGGAGATTGACTGAGCGTAGCATAGGAAACTCTTTTCCTATCCAGAGTATGTTATCCACGCATTCTACGAGGATCTCCACCATACTCTCTACTACCCATTTTGTATATACAAGGTTCATTTACCATTTTTATGAAGTCAAACTCTTTGACTACCACATCAAAACAGACGTTCCAACTCTGCGATGCCTGCTTTATCACATAAAACATCTTGCACATGTTTCCGCTGCTCCCACTGTCTACGAAGCCCTCTGACTGTGTACTTATAGACGCTCTCTTCCAAATCATCATTTAGAAAAGCAGTCATGACACCCAACCGCCAGATATCGTAGTCATGGTATGTAGCCGTGGCAAGTAGGATCTGGATGGACTTAAGCATAGCTACTTAGAAAAGGTTTCATCATAATCCATACCTGGTCAATGATGCAAACCTTTAACAAGTCTAGCTTTGAAAGTCTCAACTTTTCGATGTACACCAAGTAATCTTCTCAAGATATACTTGCTCCTGATGGGGATTTAACCCTTCAGATAAAGCAACCAAAGTCCATACTTTGTTGGTGTATAAGGATTCCATCTCAGATCACTAAGCATCCAGCCATTCTTACGGAGTCCCACTCCTGATGGCCAGCTCGAAACTAGTTGGGTCATCATCTCATGATACAATCCTCGCTCCCACTGTCATAGAGAAACCGAAGTATCTCTCAGGTGGGTGAGGAACCCTACTAGATCAGCGGAGAGGCTGAGGTTCGTTGGTTACTATTGAATCCTTCGATTCTACCAAATCGTCAGTGTAGTTTGTATAGATAGAACTCCTTCCAGTTCTACCTCATGAACACAAATTTGTTTCCAAAATAAATTCCTTTTTCCCAAAAAGGTGGCATGCCGAGAAACGAAACATCTTTTGTTCCTCGGTGTGGTAGTAGATATTCCTTTGCGAATGATTGGGATATCCAACAAACTTCCACAGGACTAACTTTGCCTCGAGCTTGTCCGGATTTCACTTTTAGACATAGACCGGACAACCCCAAATCTTAACTGACTTAAGAGATGGGCTCTTCCCTTACCATATCTCATATGGAGTGGTAGGCACCTGATTTGGTTGGAACGCCATTTAATAGGTATGCAGCTTCACAAGTGCATAACTCCCGAAAGGAAACAGGTAACTCAGTAGTACTCATCATAGAGCACACCTTATCATATAGGGTGTGATTGCTCCTCCCCGATACACCGACGTGCTGTGGTGTATACGGAGGAGTAATGCTGAGAGAGAATCTCATTCTCCTTTCAAATAATCCAGGAATTTCGTGCTCAGGTATTCTCCTCCTTGATCACATCAAAGGACATAATACTTATACCCATTTTGGTTCTCTACTTCCTAACTTATATTCTGTGAATATCTCAAAAACTTCGGACTTGTGTTTCAACAGGAACATATGTCTGAATCTTGAGAGATCATCAGAGAATGTAATGAAGTACAAAGAACCGGTCTTGGCATGTGTAGACAGGGGACCTTCATACATCAACATGTATCATCCCAAGAGTTCACTAACTCTTTCTCTGCTTCCTATAAACAGAGCTATGGTCATCTTTTCTCTGTGACATGACTGGCAAGTTTCACAAGATGTAAATTCAAACTAATTTAAATATGCATCTATATGTAACTTCAGCTAGTCGGGTCGCATTGATATGACCTAGTCTACAATACCTCAAGAAGGATTCGTTCATTTCTGAACTCTTCCTGTTGTGTGTGTTCTGTATACTAAGAACTGTAATTTGATTTAGAACGCCAATGCTTTTAGATAACGTGCCTGAACCGATCAACTCTTGATATAGGAAATGTTCAAAACATTATCCAACAATACAAAATTATATCCTTTCTTTACTAATAAAGAGACTGATATGATTTTGTATATCAGGTTCGGTATCGAATAACATTCGTTCAGAATCAATGTATTCTGGTAATACTGGGTGATAGTGACCAACAGACTTGGCTGCAACACTTGCACCGTTTTCTATCTCATGAAACTTATCACCCGTTCTCAGTTCTCTATCTATCTGTAGCCCATGTAACATATTATATATGCGGGATCCTGATCCGGTATCTCATACCCAGGACGTAAAGGATACTGAGAAACAGTTCTCTGTAATGAATACACCCGAAGATGATGCATCAGTATGCACTTTCTTCGTTTGGGCGGCACGGGAATTCTGCTAATCCCCTATTTCCTGCTCTGTCTTATAACAATTATAAGTTGGAGCGGGACCAACGTTCCCCAGCGCAGTATAACAAGCGGGTTCGGTCAATACATCCGTTTTATTATCTTGATTAAGGCGTGATATGGTCGCTACCTGGAGAGAGAGAGAAGAAAACACTCAGCGTATGCTCTTGCAAGATCAGATTGGTTATTATTTTATCTAATCAGGATGGCTCCCACTGTTTTTATCAAATCTTTCTTCAAACCCTAAAAGGAAAGACTAGCCGGTATTAATTACACCCTACAACTTCGCCAATCTTTCAGCCAGGCCAGTGTCGGTACTTTGAGGGAGGTTCCCCGTGCTTTCGCATGGACCTAATTAAAGTAAACCACATTTTCCCAGAGGCGTAACCCCGTTGACACCTTTCTAGACACCTACTTGATCGGCTAATTGTAATGTGTAAAACTCTCCCAGGAGTAACAATTACTCGCAGTGGGTATCGGGATCCAACTATCTCGTAGAAGATATGCAATCTCATTACAAATTTCAACACTTGAAATTCCCGATAATATTTTGCCCCTAACGTGCTATGACCTTGACGAAAGCAAACAAACCATAGCCCGCTAGTCAAGTTCAACCCGTACATTTCTTGACTGAATTAAACCCACCCGCACGACCCTTGACGAAAGCCAACAAAGCCGTACGACTCCCCTAATCCAGTCGCATCATATGTAGCAGATAAGCAGCATATAGCTTCCGCACACTACACCTTGACGAAAGCCAACAAATGCAGCACGAATACTATATACAACTTATCTGAAATGACGGAGGGCAACGACAGGTTTTTCTGAAAACCTATTGCGTAATGAACTTGATATCGTTGTAGAATCATGTGAATTTTGAAATGGAGTGATTTTGAGGTTTTTATTATTTTTGCTAAAGAGGTCACTCCCGGTGAAGGGATCTCGGCTCTTTCCTTATGGAATAAGGTGCAGGATATATCATATACATCACTATGCAAAGCAAAACTCCAAAAGCAATCAAAAGCAAAACTCCAAAAGCATCTGCCAGTTTTGCTAAAGAGGTCACTCCCGGTGAAGGGATCTCGGCTCTTTCCCCATCGAATAAGGTGCGGGATATATCATATATATCGCTATGCAAAGAAAAACTGTAGCTACCCTTTTTGAAAAATTTGATTCTACAACATCTTTTAGGTTTCTTTTCTTTCATTAATCACATTAATGAAGTCCCATCAGTTAAGTCACCTAAACATCACAGATAAATACGACGTACACTTATGCCATCCGCATTCGCCTCGATGTCCCATCGTGCACCGTTAGGTTAGGTAACTAACGGCAGAGCAGGGCAGGGCTAGCGCGGGTGTAAAACATAAGTAACGTATATATAATATATCATATATACTATATACAGTATTTATCATAGCACATCAAATGATCACATCAAAGATATCGCAGCAGAAGAAACATATGAAACATTGGATATACTAGGTAGTCTGTGTTTTATTTTGAGCCTCTATAAAACACGGATTCCACGGTCTCAATGAATAGCCAAACCCACACCCCTAGACCCCTACGAGAGCGGCAAGCAACCCTACCAATTCTAGAGTTAGGAGACCCGGACTCGACTCCTCGAGTTGGTCTCCCACTGGACCCTAGAACCCGGTTACTTGTGCTCTCCTCCTTGGGTCAATCCTAGTGCGGAAAAGTAAATAATATATAAATGGTGACATCAACCTCATCCCGGAAGTGCCCCAATAAAAGAATATTACATACATTAAATTTACATGAATGAAAATAAAAACTCTCATCTCACATAAAATCCCCGGCTTTTCAAAACACGACGATCCAATATAACATATCCAGCAACACATAACATCACATGTCATCAACGTAAGTAAATATGCGCATCCCAATTGTCGTTGACATATAGCAACGAAACCAACGATATCACATATTAGACTTACGGTCGCAGAAAAGAAAGTGTAAAACTACAACAGTTGGAATCCGCAACCTCCTTAGACATCACATGCCTAACAATTATAAACCCCGCATTTTAGTCTCCATATTGAAAACACTTTTCAATATCGATTCGGGCAATTCAACAAGATTCCCGATAAGTGATCGAATACTCGTCGCAAACTTTAGTAGACGGCCGCACCCCCGGATGTTGTCGACGAAGTGCATTAAGGCGGAACACCGCTGCCGCGAGCACCCGAACGGATGCTTTTTGGCGACGGGGTTCTCCTACAGTCACTTGGTCGGGGCTATGGGGCATGGCTGTCTATTAAGTTTACTCGGCGAGTATCCGCGTACGCTACGTGATTGCGACGGACTTTTGATCGCATCAAAATTCTGTGGCAACCGATCATCTGAGACTAAACTGTTATGTTTATAACATTCAAATTAGTTATCTCATAACTACTTGTGGATTCCAAATATTGTATCACATTCCAGATAAATAGACAATGTTAAACTTTCCGATCGAATGATCAAACACCTAAGTTTTCCATCTAGTTCTCAACACTTGAGGGGAGTTTAAAAACATCCATCACATGCCACAGTACCAATGGTCCAGCCGTAAAAGGGTCAAGCCAACGCCTCACATGTGGCACGCCGTACTGCCCCAAACCCTAAGGTTCAAAAGGTAGTTCAAGACAGTCACATAATCGAGTTAAGGTTTGTTGTCTTCTAGAGGGCCCATCGCGTAACTTGCACGACCTAGACGTTCTTAAACAAACGGAAAAATCCAACACTTAGAAATTTTCCGGGTCGAGAAAAAGTGAGTTATTGATATCCGTTCGAACTTTTTAACACGTTCTAAATATCCGGAAAGCAAAACGAAATTAAATATTCCGATCGAATCAACGAATACAAAATAAACCCCAGAACACTCAACACATGAGTCAGAATAAAAAATACCCAGAAAGATATACTCACAGAAATAAACATTACTGTAGAAAAACAAAAGCCCATTGCTACAGTACGGCCGCGGATCCACGGCCAAAGAGAGGTATGGCCGCGGTTCCGCGGTGGGTTTTACTGTTCATGGGTTCGTTTTCTACAGTAATGTTTATATTTACCTGCAGATTTTTGTAGGTATTTTTAATTCAGAATAATCACAGATTTGAAAAAATGTACAGAGAGGGGTATAATTTGACGTTTTCGGGTTCGATCGAAGTTTTAACTTCGTTAACACATCGCTTAATGTTCTAGCTAGGCTCTGATACCACTGTAGGGTTACTAGGCACTCTAATAAGGATCTACAAGGCATCAACCATGCCGGATTAAAATTTTAGCCGTGCCGAATAACTCTAAACAAGATCTTTGCTAGAAAATTAGGGTTTCAAAAGCAAGTTAAACTCATTAACTCTAAGTGAATACAAAATACAACCTTTGTAGATCGGTCCTTCACTTCTTAAGCTCTTTGTAGTAGTCCCTTCGCTGTGATCATCGAACATCCGGACTCTTGGACGGCTCCATGAGAAGAGGCAACGGAATTGCTTGTAGTCTTCGAGGCCGAAGATGATCTACGTCGAGGGAATACGAACTCAAGCTTCTACTTCACTAACCAAAGAATTAGTGAAGCAAACACATTAAACTAAAGTGCTAGTCTAGTAGAGGATGGTGAGATAGGAAATGGGTACACTTTAGAATTTCTTTTCTCACTTTGTATCTCTCTCTTTTTCAAACCCTAGAAAGAAAATCAAGGAGGAAGAAGATGAGCTCAAATGAGAATGAAACTTTTCAAGAGAGAGAATGAGCTAACCATGGTGAGTGAGTATCATATACTTAACTCATGTAGAGACATAACCATGGCTAAATATATTGGTTAGGTTAAATAATATCCAAAGCAAAACAAAAAGGGTTGAATTTGTCAAAGCACTCACAACCTTCTACAAGCTTCATGCATTTAACAAATATTCACTAATTTTGTATTTACTTTGAATATTAAAAACCATACCAATATATATATATATATATAATGGTGTATGTCTCATACACCCATGACAAGTGTATCAACAACCATGATACAAATAGTAAACACAAATAAATATATATCACATATATATCAAGCTGTGCACAAGTGAGAAAAAATGAATGCTTAAGTGAACCAATGTTAGTTAATGTAAATTAGTATATCACATATACAATTATACACTAAATTATTAAATCAACACTTGACTTAATAATCCGGTTATATCACATATAACCGACTAACATCCAATGTATCGACTTATCGAATCAACACTTGATTCGATATCCCGGTTATATCGCATATAACCGATCGATACAAACATCGCGAGAATAGAATACGGTATCACATACTCGCATTATTCTCGGTCCCGCACATATCACATATGCGCTCCTATTTCGTTTTGCCTGAGCCAGTATAACCTCTATGTAGGACTCTAAAGACTTGTCAATACGCCGGTAGTAGGTGATGATCATATCAAACACCCACAAGCCGTCAGCGGTACTAGCTGGACGTAACGGCTGCCCGGGTATTGAGCGATCAGAAGATCAGCAAGCAAGCCCGCTCCAACTCCTGCAAAAGCCTGATAGTGACACTACCGTACATTCCGGTCTCCTCATCTGATATGTCGCATATCAAGTCTAGGGGTGGTAAACGTCAGACCCCAATAACCGATAAGTCATGCCGATATGAGGCTCATAACGGGTCGAGAAACTACTGGTAACACTTACCAGTAAATCTTTAAACCAGCCCTGGCCAGGGATTTCCCTGTTATGGCCAATCGAGCATAGCGCAACATCAACCCCCAATACCGGGAGAGACGAAACCCCTCCTATCGCTCATTGCCTCCATGTGACTCGGGACTGTACCCAAAAACCACCATTTTGCATGCCCTCTTGGACGTGGTAAGGTGGAAATCAAAGCACAGTGGGAATCATACAAGACTTTATGACGATCTCGGGTCTACAGACTAACCTGTACCAGTGTCACCAGAGAACTGCCATCTGACGTAAGGTATAATACCATCTGGGAGTTCTCGGCGAGTCCGTCCAGTGTACCCAGTATCCACTGAGCACCCGTATATCATCTCTGATGTCAAACACCAATGGATATGGGATCATCCATTGCACATCTGTATGGGTCGAGAAGGTATAAGCTAGTCTACTCTTGTATATCGATACCCCGTCTCGATACACCCACGACTAGGGACCTTGAAGGATGTACTTATGGACTACCATGTCCCCACTAGCATGATCCGCATCATAGTCCAGGTAGTCAAGTACACATCCTAAGGGCTTTACCAACATGTAACAGAGAGACAATCAGTATACACGTTAAGGTAAAGAATAACCAGATAGCATACTATCATGTCGAGCAAGAAAGTACTCACTATATATGTCCAAGCATCCACTACAGTATACATCACATGTATAGTAATGGCCTCTAGGGCATACATATAACTAACAATCTCCCACTTGCACTAGGGCCATCTGATAACAGTGGTTGTAGTATCTCATGCTCAACCATCCCATAATAGTCTCTCTCTGGGAAAAAGCCTTTGTGAGTGGATCCGCCATGTTGTCCTCTGAGTCTACTCTCCTGAGCTCGATCCCCTGGAGATCAACCATCTCTATGATCAGGTGACACTGCCTTAGAATATATCTGGATCACTGATGGGACGGGCGTTCCTAGGCTAAAGCCACAACTCCATTGTCTCACAATGGTAGGAACGGAGTTCATCTCATGAACTAATATACACCCAGACTGCCTCTTTGGTAGCATCTTTGGAAGCAATGTATCCAGCCTTTATCGTCTAGTATGCCACGGTATCTAGCTTGGAACTCTTCCAACATACCGTCCCTTTACTGAGGGGTAAAGACAATGCCTGCGACTGACATTCAGTCGTCCTTATCATCCTGGAACCTTTCCAGTGATTCTCCCCAGGATCAATTGATACCATCTCACTACAACTAGTGAGAATCCTAACATCCAATCAGATCTATCTCATAGATCCAAAACCCAGGATTTAGTAGGTATCGCTTTAATCCTATGTGGAGAATCATTGTGATAAGCGGAGATTGACTGAGCGTAGCATAGGAAACTCCTTTCCTATCAAGAGTATGTTATCCACGCATTCTACGAGGATCTCCACCATACTCTCTACTACCTTTTTTGTATATACAAGGTTCATCTACCATTTTGATGAAGTCAAACTCTTTGACTACCACATTAAAACAGACGTTCCAACTCCACGATGCTTGCTTTATCACATAAAACATCTTGCATACGTTTCCGCTGCTCCCACTGTCTACGAAGCCCTCTGACTGTGTACTTATAGACGCTCTCTTCTAAATCATCATTTAGAAAAGCAGTCATGACACCCAACCGCCAGATATCGTAGTCATGGTATGTAGCCGTGGCAAGTAGGATCTGGATGGACTTAAGCATAGCTACTTAGAAAAGGTTTCATCATAATCCATACCTGGTCAATGATGCAAACCTTTAACAAGTCTAGCTTTGAAAGTCTCAACTTTTCGATGTACACCAAGTAATCTTCTCAAGATATACTTGCTCCTGATGGGGATTTAACCCTTCAGATAAAGCAACCAAAGTCCATACTTTGTTGGTGTATAAGGATTCCATCTCAGATCACTAAGCATCCAGCCATTCTTACGGAGTCCCACTCCTGATGGCCAGCTCGAAACTAGTTGGGTCATCATCTCATGATGCAATCCTCGCTCCCACTGGATCCCGTCATCACCCGTTAGGTTACTTAACTAACGACAGAGCGGGGTCTGGGCTAGCGCGGGTGCAAAACATTTACAAATCTACTAGTATATATTAGTATATATAACAATCGTCCCATGCATGATATAAAGCAACATCACAGAACCATCACAGAAGCAGTACAGAATTGTGGATAATCTAGAGCCCCGAGTTTCACTTGAGCCGCAAGTGAGACCTGACGTTCCCTGTCGTGTGGATAGCATGTGCAATGAAACCTAGACCCCTACGAGCACGGCAAGTTACCCGCCAAAACCAGAAGTGAGGCAGCCCCCTTCAACAATGTGAATGGGCCACCCGGCACTTCTCGGAATCTGGTAACTTGAGCACCCCTCCGTGGGTCATACCTATATCCCCTACGAGTGCGGCGAATAGCCCGCCAATTCTAGAGTAAGGTCCCCTCCATCCCAACGCCATGTGATGCGGACTAGTTGCTCTCTAGAACTTGGCTATTCGTGCACTCCACCGCGGGGTAATCCTAGTACAAAAAATAAATAATATACAAGGGTGACATCGACCTCATCCCGGTCGTGCCCTAAAAGAATAATATACAAACTGGCAGTGACGGAAGTCCACATGTCGGACGCTCGCCCCGCAATATCAAATGTACAAATGAAATTAAACTGTACTAACATTGCACCATAGCTATCTACCACGACGATCCAACCAATATCACAGCACAACACAGAACATCAACGTGAATGTCACATTCGCAAACCCGTCTAAAAGACATATAGCAATTAGACGAGTTTACTGATCAAGTGACATTCACGGTCGCAGATAGAAATATATGTACTGTTAAACACATACTTAATATATCGATCGACTAAGTTCCAAATTGGCCCCAATAGCAAAACAACACTTCACTAAAACCTGGGCCAAAACAGAATATCACAAAAATCACAATTCCAAGTAAATGAGCTACAGAAAAAGTTTGGACGCCCGTTGCCACTAAATAGCCGCGGAACCGCCGCCAATAGGGGTTAAGTGCGACGGATCCACGGCGTTTTAGAGGAATCATGAGCCCAAACTTTTTGTGTACCCATAAAATTGCCTGCACGGATTTTTAAGCCTATGGAAATAATTTTTTGACCACTTTTGAAAATCGACAGCAAACCCAAAAATGAAATCGTGATTTCGGTAAATTCCGTTGATCGATCTTTTAAGCATGTTTAAACAAGCTAGTAAGGGGTTTAAAGGGTTGCTCTGATACCATGAAGGGTTCCGGCAGCGCCCCATCCATCAAAATGCGGCCAAAATGCGGAACAAAAATTTCTAAAACTGGCGCTACCGTTACCCGAATCCCGGATCGACCTTAAATCCTAAACTAGAAAACTAACTAAGAGTTAGAATTGTTATACCGTGTTGATCCGAGTCCTTCGGTCTTCATTCCAAGCTCCTAGCAGTTCTTTGACGGAGTTTGGTTGCCGATCTTCCTCCATCTCCGATTATCCACCCGAGGGAAACGGCGCAAGCTCCAACCTCGACAAACGAGGTAACCTACGCTCCAAAGTCGCTAGCGATGGAGAGCGGGGGTGTATGAAAATATCACTACAATTTTCTCTCAACACATATGCTCAATGAGCAAAGCAAGAAGAAGATGAAAGAGGTGAGGAAAACTTTTTGCATGAACTAGAATGGCTAAGGCTTTTGTGAACTTGAGAGAGTGAGAGAGTTGGCTAGCATAATGTGTAATGAGCCAAAATAAAATTAACCCCATCATGGAAGTGGCCGGCCCCCCCCTCTCTCCCATTAAAAAAATATCATTTTCCAATTAACCAATAAACAATGCAAACCATACTCAAGCCCATACCATGGTCATGTTCATACCACCTCACACCCTCCACCTCATTATTAAACAAAATGAATTTCCATAAATGGAAAATCAAATAATGAGGTGGCAAAGCTTCTAGAAGCTATTCCGTATAAAATACGGAATACTTCCCGGTACATGTAACGAAATACATATACGCGTATTCGTACAAAAATACGAATAGCCAAGAGAGAAAATAAATAGCGAACAATAATACTAGAATACATATATATAAATACATATGTAAATTATTAAATCAAAACCTGATTTAATAAACTGGATTAATCCTAAGCAGCTAGTATTATCAACCATCCGATTAAAGTCTGCGCAGTATGCACATATTTAATCGGATACCTGTATGTACCAACAAACGCCATGTACACCATATTGCCCGAACCGTGAAAACCCTCTGTGTGGGACTCTAAAGACTCGTCAATACACTGGCAGTGGGTTTAACCACAAGCACGTCAGCGGCACTAGCTGTACGTAACGGCTACCCAGGTATTGAGCGAAAGGGAGGCCGATGAGCAAACTCAAGCAGAACTCCTACTGAGCCTGACAGTGACAATATCCGCACAGTCCGGTCTGTTCGTCTAAGAGTATCGCATATCGAGTCTCGGGGGTGGATAACGTCAGACCCCCAACAACGCGATATTTAGTGTCGGCATGAAACCCCATCACCACCTGAGAAACTATCGATCCTGGATCGATAATTCTCATCCACTGTGGCCATAAATTTTTGGTGATGGCCATCCGTACACAACGCGACATCAACCTCCAATACCGGGAGAGACGAATCCCCGACGATCCGATCACTGCCTCCATATGGCTCGGGACTGTACCCAACTAAAACCTGTTTGCATGACTCCTTTGAGCCGTGGTAGGGTAGTAATCAAAGCACAGTGGGAACTCACACGAGACAAATGACGATCTCAGGTCGACAGACTAACCTGTACACATGTCACCTGGGAACTGCTATCTGACAATAGGTATAATACGAATTAGCAAGTTCCCGGCGAGTCCGTCCAGTATACTCATAACCCAATGAGCACCTGTATAGTAGCTTAAGTGAACATACTAACACCAATGGCTTGTGAGACCTGGCCACAGCCCCTCGTCGGGGTCTCGATCAGATACACTAGTCTACACTGGAGTATCGATGCCCAGTCTCGATACTCCTACGACTAGGGATATTTAAGGATGTGCTTATAGACCCCAGCTCCCACAAATATGATCGCCATCAATGCTGGCAGTCAAGCAAGAATCCTATGGGCTTTATCAACATGTATATGATGATAAAGACAAACCAGATAGCATACTATCATCTTGAGTAAGACTGTTTTATTGGTATAGGTCCTCACTCAATCATCATAATCACAAGTCCGCGACTATGATATTTGCCTTGAGGGCACTATAGCCAACAGTATCGAGACAGGGCATCGATACACCAGAGTAGACTAGCGTATACGCATATTGACCCATATGATGGGCGATGGATGATCCCATATCCATCGGTGTTTGACATCAAAGATGGTGTATGGGTGCTCAGTGGAGACTGGGTACACTGAACGGACTCGCCGAGAACTCCTAGATAGGTTTATACCAATCGTCAGATAGCAGTTCTCCGGTGACACTGGTAAAGGTTAGTATGTAGACCCGAGATCGTCATAGAGTCTTGTGTGATTCCCACTGTGCTTTGATTTCCACCTTACCACATCCAAGAGGGCATGCAAAATGGTGGCTTTTGGGTACAGTCCCGAATCACATGGAAGCAATGAGCGATAGGAAGGGTCTCGTCTCTCCCGGTATAGGGAGTTGATGTTGTGCTGTGTTCGATTGGCTATAACTGGAAGTCCCTAGCCAGGGCTGATATAGAGTGCTACTGGTAAGTGTTATCAGTAGTTTCTCGACCTGTTATGAGCCTCACATCGACACGACTTATCGGTTACTGGGGTCTGACGTTTACCACCCCTAGACTAGATATGCGACATATCAGAGGAAGAGACCGGACTGTACGGTAGTGTTACTGATTGGATTCACAGGAGAATGTACAGGCTTGCTTGTTGATCTTCTGATCGCTCAATACCTGGTTGGCTGTTACGTTTAGTTGACCGCTTGCAGCTTGTGGGTGTTTGATATGATCATCACCTACTGCCGGCGTATTGACGATTCTTTAGAGTCCTACACAGAGGTTTCTTGACTTAGGAAAAACGGAGTAGGAGCACATATGTGATATGTGCGGGATCGAGAATATTACGATATGAGATACCGTATTCTATTATCGCGATATTAGATATCGGCCGGGTATATGTGATATAGCCGGGTCATCGGATCAAGTGTTGATTCGATGAACTGATACATATTATATTAGTCGGTTATTTAAGAAATACCCGGATTGTCGGATCAAGTGTTGATTCGATAATTTAATGTATAATTATATATGTGATATATTACATTACATTAACTGATATAAGCTCGTTTTATTGATTCATTTTCTCACCGGATAATACATTGATATATGTTAATTGTATTATTTTCTTTTGTTACAAAAATATATTATATATGTGATATATAATATTGTAACAAGTTATGATTACAAATGCGATATGATTTGTGGAGATTAAACATACTTAGGGTTTGATTTGGGTTAACATTTTCATGAAGTTTCTAGAAACTTTACTTTTGTTTTATGCTTAGATATTTTGGTTTGATATTTTGAGTTGATATTTCTTAACCCAACCCAAACCCTTTACCCTAGTCTATTCTCTACAAGGGTTAAGCCATCCTACTTAACCCAAGGTTGGATTTGTAACCATGGACAATAATTCATTATTCATCACAAAAAGACTTCTTCTTCTTCTTCCTCTTGAAAAAAGCTTGCTAGCTTTTTGCAAGTGATGAATAAAAGTGAGAAATTGAAATAAAAAGAGAGCTAAATTCCTACTTCATCATCCTCATATATTCTAGCCACTTAGATCAGGGTGTTCACTTCACTAATACTTGATTAGAGAAGTGAGAGCTTGAGTTAAAGATTCTTCAAGCTAGATCATCTTCGAAAAGGAAGACTTCAAGCAAGTATGGATCATTCGGCTTGTAGAGCCTCTCTAGAGTCCGGAAGTTCATGGATCGCGGCGAAGGGACTAATACTCGGAGCTCATGAAGCGAAGGAGCGGACTACAAAGGTTGTAATCCCTTTCCTTTAGATGTAAAGTTGTTTACATGCTTTGTTAACCCTAATTATCTAGCAAAGATCCTCGCTTTAGGTTGTTCGGCACTTGTAAATTTTAAATTCGGCATGGTTGATTCCTTATAGACCCTTGTGATAGTGCCTAGTAACCCTACAGCGTTGTGCACGGGTGGCCATCACCAGAAATCCATGGCCATGGTGGACGAGAATTACTGATCCAGGATCAATAGTTTCTCAGGTGGTGATGGGCTTCATGCCGGCAGTAAATGTTGCGTTGTTAGGGGTCTGACTTTATCCACCCCTTTAGACTCGATATGCGATACTCTTAGACGAATAGATCGGACTGTACGGATATTTTCACTGTCAGGCTCAGTAGGGGTTGAGGATGAGTTTGTTCATCGGCCTCCCTTTCGCTCAATACCTGGGTAGTCGTTACGTACAGCTAGTGCCGCTGACGTGCTTGTGGTTAAACCCACTGCCAGCGTATTGACGAGTCTTTAGAATCCCATACAGAGGGTTTTCACGGTTCAGGCGATATGGTGTAAATGACGTATGTTGGTACATACAGGTGTCCGATTAAATATATGCACATGCTGCATAGACTTTAATCGGACGGTTGATAATACTAGCGACTTAGGATTAAGCCGGATTATTAAATCAGGTTTTGATTTAATAATTTATATATGTCTTTATATATATGTATTCTAGTATTATTGTTCACTATTCATTTTCTCTCTTGGCTATTCGTATTTCTGTACGAATAGGCGTATATGTATTTCGATACATGTACCGGGAAGTACTCCGTATTTATATGGAATAGCTTCTAGAAGTGGACACCTCATTTGTATGATTTTCCATTTTTGGAAATTCATTTGTTTCACAAATGAGGTGGAGGAGTGAGGTGGCATGAGCATGGGTCAAAGGTATGGCTTGGAATTGTTTATTTTGATATTGATATGAGATATTTTGGTGCGTGAGAGAGAGGGGGGGAAGCCACAACTCTTGGGTAGCCTTGGTCATTTTCTTTACTTGCTAGCTCTTTCATTCACCACTCACTTCAACACTTAGCCAATTCTTGAGTTACTCATGCCATTGTTTCCTCACCTCCTTCATCTTCTATGGTTGCTCCTTTGAGCAATTGTGATGAGAGAAAAATATAGTGACACATTCCTACACCTCCACTCTCCATTGCTAGTAACCTTGGAGTGTCGGTTGCTTCGTTTCACGAGACTGAAACTTGCGCCGTTTCTCTCAGGTGGATTATCGTAGATGGAGGAAGACCGGAAACCAAACATGATCAAGGAGCCACTAGGAGCTTGGGGATGATAGTTGAAGACCGAAGGACACAGATCAACTCGGTATAAACATCTAATTTCTTATATATAGCTTGCTAGTTTAGGGTTTAGGGTAGATCCGGACATCGGGTAATGGTAGCGCCAGTTTAGTAAATTTTTTGTTCTGTATTTGGCCACGGTTTGATGGCCGGGGCGCTGCCGTAACCCAAGCATACAAATAGATATTCCTCTTTAAACTACAAAAGTATACCAAATGTTCATGTACACCACAATAATGACAAGTATAACTAGATGCATTCATGGAACTAGAAATGTTAACTAAAGCATGAGATGAAGCAATTTTATGATGCACATGCTTTTGAAAAGATTTTTTTGAGCTAAATCTATAAAGATATATATGCATGAAAATGAGCATGAGATTGTAGAGTGTTTTTCGTCACCCTATTGAGATAGGAATGCGCTTGCTTATCAAGCATGTACAGATTCTCCATGTTTAATCTAGACCGGGGTTTATTGACTGTGGGGTTTTAATCTCCGGCAGCCTTGGGAAAAACTGCCTTGGGCAAAACTGCCTTTAATTACTCCTTGCTCCTAAACGAGGGACCCCCGATTAACGGGTCATACGAATCATGCAAACTCAATATGGAACGTTCGTGCTTGAAATTAAATGTAAATGCGTTCATTTCATTTTTCTATTTTTTCATCTACTTGTATTTTGTTTTTACTTCTATTTTTATTTTTTACCCTTTTTCTTATATATATATATATATATATATATATATATATATATATATATAACAAAATTAACATTATGCTATCAAGGAAATTTTCTTTTATATATATATATATATATAACTAAATTAACATTATGCTATCAAGGAAATTTTATTGTTTTGAATAAGACGGGCATAGGTCAAATCATAATATTCTATATTCTCCGCATTTTTTTTACTTTATTAAAAAAATTTAAAGGGGAAGCTCCAGGAAGCGGGAGCCTCCCATAAGCGGGAGACTCTAAAGAGGCGGGAGCCTCCCACGGGGAGGGGTCCGAAGGTGAGAGCCTCCCGTGATGAGGATGCTCCATTCATTTTTTAAGGCGGGGACCTCTCCACTCGTGAGGGTTCCCGACAGTTGGGTATCCCTGTAGGGTGCCCGAGATGGTAGCTTCAATTTATTTGTCAACTTCCGGGCAGTTCTGCAGAGACGAGATTGGGAAAAAGATCCCAACAGGATCTTTCTGGAATATTACACGTGAAAACTTGGACCCAGAATCGGTCGTATCACGCGCACTCAGCAGGCCAGAGATTTCCATCATTGACATGATACGTTACGAGTGACCATGTCAATTGGTCAGGAGATCTTCAGAGAAAGCGCCAGAACGGGTCTGTTTCCGTCAGTACCCCGAATCTGGTTGTCGAGCCGAGGAGTTATGTAACTGGTGATCCACAGTGAGAAACAAGGACATAATAGTAGAAGGCGCTAGACCGTGGGCAGGAAGCAAGTAGATATTCTTGCTCTACCAGCCTTGAATGCACCGGCACCTTTCGACATTGAAAGAGGGGTATATCGACGATAGTTAATTATGATCTGCGACTTGGTGATTCGGATATCACGTTTTCCTTGTTTGATTTTGGTATTATGACGATTTGTTTTATGATTGATATTTTCTATGTGCACACAAGGGCACATGATTCGTATTTCTACATATCAGTTGTGTTGATTTTTGTTTTGTGCACATTCTTTGCGCTCGATTAATTTTTATGCACTCCGGGATATTTGATTTAATTTCGTGGATAGGGGTTGCACATGATTTTGATTTATGCATTCGGTGTAATTTACACGAGCTTTCAGTACTTGATATGATTTCGTGCACGTAGAAGCATACGTTTACGAGTTTATATACCACGGTATACCTGATTTGGATTGATGTATGTTGTATACCGTCGATTTTGATTATGATATTCGATAGTTGTTTTCGTGCACCTTGTGCACTTGATTTGGATTCTTGCACACATTATGTGCACCAGATGTGATTTTGTGCACACCAGATGCACTAAATCGAGATTTTTCATGCATATCAGATGCACCTGATATTGTTGTCATGCACACCCGTTGCACTGGACAGATATTTTCGTGCACACCCATTGCACTTGGGTTTTGTTTTTGTGCACATTAGTGGTACCTGTCTTGATTTTGATTTCCGTGCGCACCAGACGCACGTGGCATGTT
Source organism: Agapanthus africanus (assembly GCA_030015575.1). Taxonomy (NCBI): domain Eukaryota; kingdom Viridiplantae; phylum Streptophyta; class Magnoliopsida; order Asparagales; family Amaryllidaceae; genus Agapanthus; species Agapanthus africanus. Next base: position 664,342,752 of record CM057341.1, read on the forward strand.
TATATACTTTATTGAGATTGATTTCATTTCCAGCATCATGTTTTATGATAAATACTATGGTTTAGTAACTGAACAGGACTGGTCTGAGAACAGTATCTGAGTATTTTGCATGTAATGATATTTACGGAAGGGATTTTCAGAAAGAGCTATGGTCTCAATATTTTCTTACGTGTCCATGATGACATGAAATTTTATAAAGAAAACCCTTCTAAATCATTTTTTCAAAGGCGGGACGTATATATTAAACAAAAGATATGTATATATATATAACTATTTTCCTTATAATGAATGTCCGCTACTTGTGCCATAATACACGCATCGCACGGTGATTTGAAAAGGATTTTGCATGCACTTTCATTTGGTGGTTTTGACGATTTTACAACGATGCGTACTGCATGCATGTTATAGCCCTAACGATATCATGTTTGATTTTCATATTGGATTTGACATTGTATTTCATCATAATTCCAATGATTGCGTGGCGCTTGACGGAGTTTTGATTTTGAGCTTTGCACCCGTTTTCATGCGCATGCGTTGCGCTATGATATGTTTTATGTTTTCGTGATTTCGGAGACCCGATTAAGACAAACGATCGTTTGCTGAAATGTTTTCGTATTTAGGGGAGTGTAAATTTTAAATTCGGGGACCGAATTTATTTAAGGGGGGACGATTGTAACATTTCAGAAAATAAAATTTTATTTTTGGGAATTTAAATAATTAAATAATAAATATTATGGATATTTTAAAAGTATAGAGATTGGTTGTAAATGAAAGGATATAATTATATACCGATAAATTTGAAAATATTTGGAAAATTAATTTGAATTATTGATTTCGAAAGAAATTATGTGAATTGAGCATTTGTATATTTTTAAATAATTATTTGTATTCTATGTTAATACTAAACTTGATTAATATCTACTAATTATGCATTAATCTAGCTTATGTGCATGACATGCAACAAATCATGTTGTAAACTACTTGTTACATTTTTATTTTGAACCATGGCTTTGAAATATCCTTAAGTGCTTTGGTTTGGTTTGGTTTTAAAGGATAAAGGCAAAAAAAGAATTTCATAAGTGAGATAGGGACAAGTGAGCATGGCTAGTAAGAGAGAGAGAGAGAGAGGGAGAGAGAGAAGAAGGGAAGCTTCTACACAAACCATGGCTCATCATATCTCTTCCTTCATCTCCTTCTTCATTCTTCTTCATCTCATTTTCCACTACCCTCCGCCTCCTCTAGCACTTACAAACACCCCAAAAACTCAATTAAGACCCCATACTTGCTTCACAAAAATCACTCCACACCTCACTACAAACCCCATGGTGGAATCAAGATTGGACTTTGAGCACTTGGAATCATCTAGGGTTTTTCCTTAGTTGCTCCATAAGGTATATTCCACACTTCTAACTAGGTTATTAGTTTTCCTAACACCCTATGGTAATTTAGAGTTAATCTAGTGTAGAATTGTGGTGTTGGATATTTCAAGAAGAGGGTTAGGGAATATTTTGAATTGTGAAAGTGTATTGAGCTTTAGTAAAGGCCACCAACCCTTGTAATACTAGATTTATGGACTAAACTTGAGACCTAAACCACAAAACTTGAACATGAAAATCCTCCGATATAAGAATTTATGGGAATTGTGTATGACTTTTAGAGATCTGCTATGACCCGGAGACTTGGAATTTTTTTTAGCGATTACTGAGAGATGTGCAGGTGACTAGGAGGCTACCCCAAAAACCAGAGACCCCCATTCCTCTCTTTGGCCGCTAAAATGCCTTTTCTGGCCGCAATTTGCGGCCTGGGTGTGAGGAAATTGCTTCGTGCTTGGTGAGTGGCTCCCTTGTTCAGTAATTAGACCTATCCTATATGCTAAATGCCCCAATTCTCACATGAGGCAAATCTGGAGCTATTTTCCCAAGTTGCTGTTTTCGTTTTGTAGTTTTTATAACTTGAGTTTTGATATTTGGGTTTTATCTCGGTCGATTGACGTTTGTACGACAACGTCGAGAGTTTTGTTATTCTTGGATGCGTAGTCCGTAGGTTCTAACCTATATACATCTCGTGTGCCGTTTTAGTTTTCGTATTTGATTCGTGGTTACGATATAACGTATTGAAAACTGTAGGTACCTTTGCGTGTACTTCAGATGACAAGGGAGAGGTGGTGTCATTGACTTCGACAAGCAAAGATCGAGGTGAGTAGATGTATATCTATGGGGGAAGTCGGGTGGATAGCGTATAGCACCCCCGCAACTGTAGGTTAGGTTATATATTATATATATATATATTGGTACAAGATTTGGATAATTAGCAAATAGGGTTTTAGGAAACCGTAGGATTTGAATAAGCGTGTTTGTAGAAGTATTTTACCTTAGCCTTGAACTTTAGGATATATGTGTTAGGAATATATATGCCTTAGAGGCCATTATTATACATTGATGTATATTATAGTGCATGCTTGGACATATATATAGAGGACTTTCTTGCTCGACATGATAGTATGCTATCTGGTTACTCTTTATCTTAACATGTGGACTGCTATTCTTATACTGTCTTTCTCTTATATGTTGATAAAGACCTTAGGATATGTACTTGACTACCAGGATTATGATGAGATCATACCAGTGTGGCCAGGGTGGTCCAAAAGTACATCCTTTAATAGTTCCTAGTCGAAGGGATATCGAGACAAGGGCATCAATATTCCAGAGTAGACTAGTGTGTACGTTTCTTGTCCCTTAGAGGGCGATGGTTGATCCCCCAACCATTGGTGTGTGACATCAAATATTGTACACAAGTGCTCATTGGAGAATGCGTAAACCGAACAGGACTCGCCGAGGACTCCTAGTTGGTAGTATACTTATCGTCAGATAGTAGTCCTCTGGTGATACTGGTACAGGTTAGTTTGTAGACCCGAGATCGTCATAGAGTCGTCATGACCCGAAAAATACGGAACATGACCGGCACTCAAATTACGAGACGTCTCGAGGCGTACGTAATCTAAGTAAGCCAAAAACCCAAAAATCCAAAACAAGTAAAGCGGTAGAGTGAAGGAAAAACCAATTTAAATCAAGTAGTTTAGCAACATATGCCGAAATATGCATTTTTAAAATCACAAGTCTTTTCTGAAAATTTCGGTAGAGTTTCCTTTATAAATACTGGCCCCGAACAGGGTACAATACTGATAAAGCATATATAATGATAAAAAGGCATCCCCAAGCGGGAGCTAGCTCTTCGTCAATCGACGGCTACAACCACGCAAGCATAGATAATATACAACGCCGAAGGGCGAGGATCAGAACTCAAAAGAAACTCAAATCACCATGAAAACCATAATAATACGACGCGCGACTCTAAGGTCGAAATAAATAAAAGTATGGTTTCTATGTCTATCAAATATACATGTCTGGTTGATGGAGTTTTACTAGATACAACTGAAATAACAAATATACAATGGTGGTCCTGATGCAAAAGAACCCACCTACCAAAGCAATCACCCGGAAGGGATAGTGTGCCAGCAAAACCGCAACGAAACCTGTGCGGCAAAACCTGCAAGAAACTGTGGCACAACGGGGGTGAGTTGGCAACTCGTGAATAGAAAACATCTACGAGTAGAAATTGCATGCATAACGCTATCCTAGGTCATAACAAGTAATATCCTCAAAATCATATCCTGGCCCATCTATGTATAAGTGTAATACTACATGCTCGTGTCAGTGTCTCGGGTAGCAACATATCATAATCATGAGGTATGATCAAAGTAATCATCATGAAATCAGTGTCAACTATATCATGAAGTCTATAAGTATGTGGATATCATCCAACTATGTAATCAATGCCTGTATGCATATGGGTCTTGTCCATGTGTCAACAAATGACATAACAACATCATGCATGAAAAAAAGTCATAGAAGCATATGCATGAAAGTATGAGAATATAAATCAAAATGTGTCCTTCGCGACACCTAAAATCATGGAACCTGAGTGTCTAGCATTGACACTCGAAAACATCATGAAACCTGTGCCCAGCATCGGCACGTAAATCCTCATATATCTCAGGCTACGTATCATCTGCGGGATCGGCCTGCGGGCTCCGGCAGTACGGGTCGGCCTATATCCATCTCGTGACTCCGGTCAGTATCCTCCGGATAACCGCCAGGTCCAAATGCTATCACCGGTAGACAGTCTGCCCCTGCCAGGCTCATCGTCTACACCTCGAGCTTCTTGCCCCGGGGTGCCTTACCGGGTCCACCATGTACCCGAGACGGTTCATCCAACTCCTCGAATCGGGTCTCAAAAACATCTCAGAACCGAGAAAACATCATGGTGGACAATACTTAACATATCAAGGAAAACCACATTTTACTCTTTAAAATAACACATCAGTTTATAAAACTTTCACATACGGTTTCCAAATCCCGAAAATCTCATAAAATTCCGAAATCTAAACATCAATAGCAAGTAAACAGTGAATAATAATATGCATGCGGTAGCAAGTAATAACTACAACGTCTAATCTAGTATATAAGGACGAGTACGCTAATACCATGTTGAACTACCAGTTAACAAGCTATGTCAATGAGTAATATTCTCTAAAGTGTACGTGACATGGCAATTACCGATGATGATGTGTGTGAGCCGGCAAGTAAGTGTATGTGGAACATACGCATCATCGGTAATGGTGCTGGTGTCCTGACAGCATGATCTCAATAATGGCATATGTACAAGTATGCAATGCGATAAAACATCATGAATATACAGAAAGTGATATAGTAACAGCAACACTGAAAATATACCTACCCAATATACGAGTCATACAGTTTGGTATATAAACATACTCACGACTCCCCACTTTTGAAAATGAGTATGACTCGAGCCCAGTCAAAAGGGTAAGGGAATCCGCCTAAGTCTAAGTCGATCTATACATATATACCTAGTAGTCGGTGATCTCGCCTCAACAGTATCACATACGATACAATAATAATATGACATCCTCGAGTCAAGAGTATGGATCTATCCTCATAACTATCTCTCGTACGGTAAATCTATCGTACGGCATCCCAAATCTGGGTACGGGTCAAATATCATATTTATCTCATTATTCATCTGATATCCACATCATCACATATCGTGAGCAGGGGGTACTGATCTGAGTCTAGTACACTACTAATATCATCAACAATATCATGATCTGGCTACTGATCTAAAGTCTCATACAATTCGGTGTCGTCAATACTTATCATCATATAGGAGTATACATCGCCCAAGCGATCCATTATAAATATCGTAACATATCATACCTCATATCTTGATGTATAACTCGTCAACTATCATAAATATATCATCAACATAGTATCGTCGTCCAATGACCCGCTATAACATCATGACATATCTTGGTCACGCATTCAATATCTCACGGCATCATGCCCGATCAGATCGACTCATTCCCAAGTATCATGTAACATTATCGTCATCCAAGCATATGAATACAAATATAAATAAGTCCCCAATACACACAAGGAAGTCAAAGTATGCGAGTATGTGTATGTGCATGTATGCAAATCTTTACCCTAGGGTTTCGGGACTAAGAAATCGACTAGAGTCCTTTCATCCATACTCGCTAACACTAACCCCTAATCTCCTAAAGCTTTCTTACTAAGGATCATGTCACACCCTAACATATAAAAGTATATATATATATATATATATATATATATATATCATATCCCATTATTTTCTCACAACTTTGCGGGGGTGCTATATGCCATCCACCCGACTTCTCCTCGTAGATATAAATCTACTCACCTTGCTTCTTGTGTGCCGATGCCAATGTCGCCATCTTCATCTTCAACGTCTCGACATCATGTGGGGTACCTACACATATACACAATCGCAAATGCGCATTAAAATCACATCAGAAAACCAAAACGATACGCTAAAGGCCTATAGGTTAGAACCTATGGACCACGCTTTCAAAACCACCAACAACCCTCGATATCGTCGTACAAACGTCAAGTGATCGAGGCAAAACACAGACACAAAAATCCAGAATTCAAAATACGAGAAACGAAACCTCGAATCAAAACAGCAACTCTTGAAAATGGTCCCAGATTTTACCCTAGGTCAAATTAGTCAATTTTGCATATGCCAAGGGTCTAGTTTACTGGAGATAAGGCCCTGGAACAAAAACGAGTCACTTCTTCACTGCTCTGGCCGCAAATTGGGGCCAGAATTAATTAATTTGCCGCCTGGGTTGAGGGTTAGGGGCTAGGGTTTTGGTGGTACACTCCAGGTTGCCTGCACATCACTCTGTGTTTGCTAAATAATTTTCATAAGCTCCGGGTGTTAGCAGATTTCAATATACACACACAGAATCCACAATTCTTCCGATATCGGGTTTCTAAGTTCGCTAAAATGGGTTTTAGTCTCTGGTTTATGTCTCCAATCAACCACTACAGGGGTTGTGTAGCCTCTACTAGCCGTAATTTCACCTTTGGTTTCAACTTAAACCCTAATCCTCAACTTAAAGTTTTCGAAGTCCCCAAAACCATACAATATCGATTCTAATTTAACATGGATGCTAAAGCAATGGAAATTCTACACTAATGATGGGATAATTATCTCCTTTTGCACTCATCAATCCTCTACATCGCCAAAACTCAAACTTTCTTGATCCAAAGGGTTGCTTGAGAGCTTGTGCACATTTTTTGTGAAGTGGGGGGTGGGGTTTTGGTTTTGTTTTGGTGATGAAGTGAGGTGATTTATGGAGGGGGAGATAGGAGGTGCAGCCATGAAGAAGGAGAAGGAGAAGAAGATGAAGAGAATGAAGTGGAGAGAATGGCCCAAGTCAAAGAACCCCCCCCCTCTCTCTCTCTCTTGTCCATACCTCCCATACTTCTTTGTTTATTCATTTTCCATTTTCCTTTTTCTTTTATTTTCTTTTCTTCTCTTGGCAATAATAAACCCAAAACAATAACCATATACCCAAAAATCATTTAAGAAATATGTAACAAGTGTGAAAAAAAGGGCATGTGCACAAAACACGCTTAAACTCCGATTAGCGATTTTTAATCGCGATTAGCGCAAAAATTAGTGTATAATAAATCATAAACTCTCATAATTTGCTTAAATCACATAAAGCACCCTCTTTTTAGTAATTTCCATAATTTTCCAAATTTTTCCCAATTTATCGGTATTTAATTATACCGCCTTATTAAAATATTCAATATTTTATTATTTAATTACAAAAATTCCCAAAAATAATATTTTATTTTTTTAAATGTTACAAGAGTCTTTTGTGGCTCCCACTGTGCTTTGATTTCCTCCCTACCATGCTCAAAGGAGACATGCAAACAGGTGGATTTTGGGTACAGTCCCGAGTCACATGAAGGCAATGAGCGATAGGAGGGGTTTCGTCTCTCCCGATATTGGGGGTTGATGTTGCGCTATGCTCGATTGACTATAAATGGAAGTCCCTGGCCAGGGCCACTGCTGAGATTTATTGATAAGAGTTATCAGTAGTTTCTCGAACCATTATAGGTCAGACATCGGCATGACTTATCACATTACTGGGGTCTGACGTTTACCACCCGTAGATATGATATGGGACATATCAGACGAAGAGACCGGACTGTATGATAGTGTTACTGATAGGCTTCATAGAGAGTATGGACAAGCTTGCTTGTTGATCTTCATATCGCTCAATACCCGGGTAGCCGTTATGTCCAGCTAGTACCGCTGACGGCTTGTAGGTGACTGATGTGATCATCACCTACTGCTGGCGTATAGACGAGTCTTTAGAGTCCTACACAGAAGTTTCCTAGTTCAATCGAAATGAAGTAGGGCACATATGTGATATGTGCGTGGGCCTGATTAAATACGTGTATGTGATATCGTATTGTAATCTGGCAGTCATTTATTATCAAGTTAGGTTATATGTGATATAACCAGATTATCGAATCATGTGTTGATTTGATAATGTGATACACAGATAAATGATATTAGTCGGTCATATGTGATATAATCGGATTATTAAATCAAGCGTTGATTTAATAATGTGATAGATATAATTATATCTTAACTAATATCATTAGCTCACTAATTATTCTTCATGATATATATGTGTGTGTGTGTGTGTGTGTGTGTGTTTTTTATGAAGCATGGCATGTTTTTCTATTTTATGGAAAATGGAAAAATTAGGGGAAAGTGAAGAGATATGGAGGGCATGGGTGAAGCATGGCTTCATTTTATTATTGAAAAAAATAGCATGCTTCAATAAGTGAGGGATTTATTATGAGCCATTCTTCATTCTTGACTACACTTAGTTCATTTTCTCTAGTTGAGCCATTTTCTTGAGTTGCTCTCTAGCTTGTTCTCTTCTTCTTCTTCTTCCTCTTCATGAATCAAAATTCCAACCCCTCACATGTGATGTGAACCATGGAATTTTGAACAAATTAGTGAGCTAAATCAAACCCCTACTTCATCATCCTACACTTGATTAGTAATCAAGTGTAGCGTGTTTCCTTCGCTGTAACATTTTAAAAATTAAATAAATAAATAATTAGATAAATAAAATCCTTTAGGTGAATTTTCTGATAATCGGTAAAATAAACCGTATTTTCCGTAAAACTCAACTATAATTATTTTTCAATATAGATTTAAATACGCCTATTTTAACTATATAATTACTAGTAATTGATATTATTTAGTGACTTATAAATTATTAGTTTACTTAAATATTTTTCCTTAATTAATTATTTTTAATATTAACATAAGTTTTTAATTATACATTAAATTGGTGCAAATTATAAATTGGAATGGATTAATTTTACAAAAGTGAACCATGACAATTTAAAACAAGTGTGTAATATGCAAAATTCTTTCTCAAAATCTCTCCATGGTTCTAGATTTTTCTAGGTTTTATTTTTTGAAAAGAAAATAAATAAAATAATGAATTAATGAAAAGTCTAAAGTGAGGTGATTAATTAATGAAACTTCTACACATTTCTACACTCTTTCTCTCTCTCCCATCACTCCCTCTCTCATGGTCGAAACCACCTCATGGCAGCCTCTCATTTTTCCATCTCCTTCTCTCATCAAAATTCTTCAAAAAATTCATGAAAAATCAAAATAAAACATCACAAATTCATAATTAAATCATTACCCTTTTATTCTTTGGCTAAACAAGCAAGGATCTTGGAGCAAAGTTAGCATTTTGGAGGCTAGGTTGCATGTTGCTCTCATGTGTGTGGAGGTATAATCCTAACCCAAGTGTTTAATTATTGATAAACTACTTTAAATCAATTTAATTAGCTAATTAATTGGTTCCAATTTCAAATTTGAAAAATAACGATCAGGGTTTGTGATCAAGTGAGGATTTTTATCAATTATTCATGGTTTTAATGGGTTGATTAACATGTTAACGGAATGCAAAACCTAATCTAGTTACTAGTTTGCTAATTTTTACATAAAATTTTGATAATTATGCTATTTTGCAAACTAAGTTTTTAGAAATTGATTAAATAATTGAGATTAAAATCTAATTAGGGATTGCATCACATCATTTATATCATAAATTGTAGTTTAACATTTTAGATCATGCAAAACCTAGTTTAGTTGTTGTTTTGTGCATTGTTACTTTGAAATTGTTAAAATTAGATAATATTGCAAACTAGAATTTTGGGTTTAATGAAAATTGATGAGATTAAATTATAGAAATGGTTTGTATGATCTAGTTATGATATTTAGTGAATATTATGGCCACTAGTTTTGTTTAAACGTCAAATTTCGAACTAAAACGGTTATTGGAGGCTTTCTAGGTTTTCGGAAATAAATCGATTTGAACTATTTTGAGGTTTTGATGAGTTACAATCTATTTCATATTATAGTTAGTGATTTGTGAAACCACGATTGATACGTTTGGGTTTTTCTCGATCAATCGGCATTTGTACGCCGATGTCGAGCGTTATTTGGTTCTTTTGCATGAGCGGGTCATAGGTTTTAACTTATGCGCGTTTCGTGTGCCGTTTTGGTTTTGTCCGCGATTTCGGTTTACGATATTATATATGTTGGCATATAGGTACATCTCACGTGGACATTGGACGATGAAGAAGAGGATGGTGGCATCGACTTTGGCAAGTAAGGACCAGGTGAGTAGATGTATATCTACGGGGAAAGTCGGGTGGATGGCGTATAGCACCCCCGCAAATGTAGAGTAAGGTTATTGCGTATTATTATTTTGAGTCGGACGTGACCTTGGATTTTGGCGAGTAGGGTACTATTGAAGACCTTAAGTAGGATTAGGTTGATTTAGAAAGACTTAACCAGAGGATGATTACTTTGGAGGTAATTCATAGGTTTCACGCAGACACGCACACACACGCATACACATACACTTGACTTGGGGGTATATGTGTGTGTGTGTGTCTATATATATATATATATATATGTATGTATGTATATATATATATATAGAAACCTACACATTTTCATATATATATATATATTCATATATACATATATGAATGTGTGTAGGTTTCTATACACACACACACAACATATACACGTGATATGAGAATGTTATATGATACTTGGGGATGAGTCGATATGGCTGGGCATGATGCCGTGAGATATTTGATATATGATCGAGTTATGATACGAGAAATGTTATGATTTTATAGCGGATCGTTGGGCGTTGAGAAAATATATATGTATATATACAATAAAATGTAGGATGACATTGGAATGTATGAGACTGTAGATCAGTATCCAGATCATGATATTGTTTGTTGATGATACCATATGAATGATGATGTAAATATGATAGTTGACCTGTACCCCGACTTTGGGATGCCGTACGATGGATTTTATCATATGAGATATTGATGTGATGATTGATCCGCACTCTTGACTTGAGGAAGTCGTACTTTGTACGTGACGCTATTGAGGCTGGATCGCCGACTACTAGAGATATCGACTCGGACTTTAGGTGGATTTTCTTACCTTTCGACCAGTTCTTGAGTTTAGTCCCTTAGTTGGTTAGGTAGATGTTAGTTTAGGCTCGAGTCATACATATTTTCAAAACCAACGAATTGTGAGCATTTTTTTCAAAAAGACAACTAGGGGATACTACAGATTTTCAAAGGATGTATTTTTTCTCAAAAACACCGTAGCCCCTATTTTTCTAAAAACCATGATTCGTGCTTTTTCAAACACCAAAACGGTATGACTCGTATGGTAGAAATATATATTCTTCGGTATTGTGGTTATTACTCCTTCTCTGTTATATTTATGTTATTCTCATTATACTGCATGTTTATACATATGTTCCTTAACTGTTATGATTCCATATGTTAGGACACCAGCACCATTATCCATGATGTGCATGTTCCACGTGCACATATTTTCCGGCTCACACACATTATCATCGGTAATTGCCATATCACGCACATTTTAGGAAAAGCTACTTCATTTAGTATAGCTGCTAATTAGTAGTTTAAACATATTTTAGTACGCTTGCTTCATGTGCTAGTTTAGATATTGCATTGCTTACTCAGACACTTCATGCATTTATATATTCATACTGTCATACAGTTTGGTGGGGCTTATGACGATACTTATTATTTATTTACTCAGGATTTTGGTATTTGGATTTTCTATGAGATTTCTGGATTTTGGGGAAAACCGCAACAATTTCATAACTTATTATTATTTTCAAAGAAAAGCTGCGGTTTTCTCATGATGTGATGTGTGTGCCGTCCACCATGAGTTTTCTCGGTTCTTAAACAGTATCATATACCCGATTCGAGGAGGGGGATGCACTGTCTGCGGGTACATGGTGGACCCGGTGCGGTACTCTGGGGCAAGAAGATCGTAGATGATGGCGTTGATCGCGGCAGGGGAGCACTACCGACCAGTTATTGTTGTTATTTTTGACGCGGCAGATATCCGGAGGATACCGACTTTGGTCATGAGATTGGATGATATGGGCCGATCTGGACAGACGGAGCCCAAGATACAGAGATATTGAGATTTGAGATACAGATATATTGTGATTTGAGATACAGGGATATGAGATTTTGAGACATATCTATTTTGTGTCGATGCTTGACACGGATTTTTGTCGAGTTCACTGATGAGGTTTCAGTTTTATTATACAAGACTCATTGATGTTTTTCTTATATCAGATTATTCAAATTTCATGGTTGATTTTCTCATTCATGATGCATTCATACATCAGATATGTGACATATTACTGTTCAGTGATACTGACACGATGCACTGAGTATTGTACGTATGCATAGATTATTACCCTGTCACTACTAGATTTCTAGTCTTACATATGTATATTATTATGACCTAGGAGATCATCGTGCATGCGATTTCTACTCGCTGATGTTTTCTACTCACGAGTTGGCAACTCACCCCCGTTGTGCCAAACTTTTCTTACAGGTATAGATATACAGGTTTCCTTAGCGGCTTGCTGGCACACTATTTCATTCAGGGTGATTGCTTGGTAGGTTGGTTCACTTGTATCGTGACCGCCATTGTACTTTTATATTATTTCAGTTGTATCTAGTAAGCTCCATCAACCAGACTTTTATTACTTGATAGATTTAGAAGACCAGTTGTTTATTCTTTCGACCTTAGAGTCACGCTTGCATTATTATGGTTTTCTGGTGGTTTTGATGGTTTTCTTTGAGTTTTGATCCTCGCCCTTTGGCGTTGTATATTATATTGCTTGCGTGGTTATGACCGCCAATTGGCGAAGAGCTAGCTCCCGCTTGGAGATGCCTTTTATTGTTGCTTATGTATATATTCTTGTTTGTACCCGTTTGGGGCCAGTTTTTACAAAGGAGACTCTGTCGAAATTTTTGAGAAAATTTGGTGTTGCTTTTAAACTTGTTTTCCTACACTTCTTCTTTTAAATGATTTAGATTTCTGGGCTTCGGCTTGCTTAGATTATGTTACGCCTTTAGACATTTCGTAATTTAAGTGTCGGTCACGTTCTATACCTTCGGGTCGTGACAAAGTTGGTATCAGAGCATTTAGTTTTACCTTCTAGTGTAGGATGACCCTTGGTTGATGGAGTAGGTGACTAAAGTAGAGTGACGTACCGTGGGTATGTTCTGTGGCATACTTACGATACACTACTCCGCTTAAGAAGCCCTAGGATGTACATTTCTTTGCACTGTATTTCTATTCATTCCTATGATCCATCTTCGTCGATGTCGGATGGTGGTTTCTGTTACCACGGTTGCACGGGCAGAGAGAGCTGCGGCTAGAGTTGTGGTCAGCGCGAGCGTTTGATATCTGCACCAGATGATCGGGCCATTGCTAGAGACCGGCTAGAATGTGATGACCGTTAGTGTATCGTCTATTCTTGAGGATCGAGGCACTGTTTAGCGTGCAGATGAAAGGTATTCACATGTCGTCTAGGTGAAGTTAAAAGGTTCGAACGAATGTCAGAAACCCATTTTCCCAAGTTTAAGGTATTCGGAAGAACATGCAGGTAATTCTATGGACCCTCTAGAAGAATGAAACCCTAACTCGACATAATGACCATGAGAACGCCTTTGAACCTTAGGGTTTGCGGCAGTTCCGCGGTGCCATTAGTGAGGCTTAGGTTTGCCTTTCTACAGCTGGTCCGCAGGTGCTGTTGCATGTACTGGATATTTTTAAACTGTACTTGAATGTTGAGCTCTCGGGGAATTATGGGATGAATCGATCGAAAAGTTTAACGTAGTCTGGATATCATGTGATGGGATATATTACTTGGGAGACTCTAGATATGAGTATATCCGTTTGTAGCACAGTTCATACAGCTACGAAGAGACGAGTTCGAATCAGTCGATACCAGAGGAAAGAGGAGCACATTGACGTCGGTGTTATGATTTGCGATTTGGTGATTTGAATTTCACATTTCCGTTGTTTGGATTATGGTATTTTGAGGATTTCGTTTTATGATTGTTATTTCCTACGTGCACATTCATTGCACTCGATTATTGTTCCATATATCAGTTGTATTGATGTTCGTTTTATGCATACCCATTGCACTTGATTTGATTTTATATATTCTGAGAGACTGATTTGATTTCGTGTATATGGGTTGCATATGATTTTGGACTTATGTTTTCGGTATAGATTTCATGCACTTTTCGTACTTTTATTTGGTTTTGTGCACACTGATGCATGTGGTTGTAAATTTATCTATTGTGGTATACTTGATTTTGATTCGGTGTATGTCGTATACCGCTGATTTCGATTTTGATATTCGATTTATGTTTTCGTGCACCATGTGCACTTGATTGAGATTCTTGCGCACACTTGGCGCGCTTGATGCGATTTTGTGCACACCAGATGCACTAAATCGGGATTTGTGCAGATTAGATGCACCTGATATTGTTGTCGTGCATGCCCGTTGCACTTGACAAGATGTTTTTGGTGCACACCCGTTGCACTCAGTTTTGTTTCTGTGCGTATTCGTAGCTTCTGTATTTGATTTCGATTTTCATGCACACCGGACGCACGTGGTACTTTGTATAATGTATTTGAGATTGATTTCATCTTGAGCAGTACGTTTTTATGATATTTACTTTGGTGTAGTAACCGAGCAGGACTGTTCTGAGAACAGTACCTAGGTGTTTTTCATGTATTGATAGTTACCGAAGAGATTTCCAAAAAGGAGCTATAGTCTCAATATTTTTCTTATGTGTTCGAGATGACACGAACCATTTTACAAGGGAAACCCTTTTAAATTATTTTCAAAAATGGAGGGACGTGTATGTTAAAAGATATGTATATACGTATAACCATTTTCCTTAAATGAACATCCGCTACTTGTGCCGTGATACGCGCATCGCACGGCGATTTGAAAAGGGGTTTTCATGTATTTCTTTCGGATGTTTGAACAATTTTACTATGTTGTGCACTATATACAAGCTATAGTTTTGATGTATATCATGTTGGTTTTCGTATTGGACTTTGACATTGTATTTTCACCATAACTCCGATAATTGCGTGACGCTTGACGGAGTCTTACTTTTGAGTATGTACTTGTTTTTCATGTGCATGCATTGCGCTAAAGTATGTTTTAAGTATTAATGATTTCGGAGTCCCAACGATTTGAGTGCTTTGCTGAAATGTTTTAGTATTTGGGGGAGTTTTGATTTAAATTCGGGGACCGAATTTCTTTAAGGGGGGAAGATTGTAACATTTTAAAAATTAAACAAATAAATAATTAGATAAATAAAATCTTTTAGGTGAATTTTCTGATAATCGGTAAAATAAACCGTATTTTCCGTAAAACTCAACTATAATTATTTTTCAATATAGATTTAAATACGCCTATTTTAACTATATAATTGCTAGTAATTGATATTATTTAATTACTTATAAATTATTAGTTTACTTAAATATTTTTCCTTAATTAATTATTTTTAATATTAACATAAGCTTTTAATTATACATTAAATTGGTGCAAATTATAAATTGGAATGGATTAATTTTACAAAAGTGAACAATGACAATTTAAAACAAGTGTGTAATATGCAAAATTCTTTCTCAAAATCTCTCCATGGTTCTTGATTTTTCTAGGTTTTATTTTTTGAAAAGAAAATAAATAAAATAAAGAAATTAATGAAAAGACTAAAGTGAAGTGATTAATTAATGAAACTTCTACACATTTCTACACTTTTTCTCTCTCTCCCATCACTCCCTCCGTCATGGCCGAAACCACCTCATGGCAGCCCCTCATTTTTCCATCTCCTTCTCTCATCAAAATTCTTCAAAAAATTCATGAAAAATCAAAATAAAACATCACAAATTCATAATTAAATAATTACCCTTTTATTCTTTGGCCAAACAAGTAAGGATCTTAGAGCAAAGTTAGCATTTTGGAGGCTAGGTTGCATGTTGATCTCATGTGTGTGGAGGTATAATCCTAACCTAAGTATTTAATTATTGATAAACTACTTTAAATAAATTTAATTAGCTAATTAATTGGTTCCAATTTCAAATTTGAAAAGTCAAGATTAGGGTTTTTGATGAAGTGAGGATTTTTATCAGTTATTCATGATTTTAATGGGTAGATTAACATGTTAATGGAATGCAAAACCTAATCTAGTCACTAGTTTACTAATTTTTAGTTAAAATTTTGATAATTATGTTATTTTGCAAACTAAGTTTTTAGAAATTGATTAAATAATTGAGATTAAAATCTAATTAGGGTTTTCATCACATCATTTACATTATAAATTGTAGTTTAACATTTTAGATCATGCAAAACCTAGTTTAGTTGTTGTTTTGTGTATTGTTACTTTGAAATTGTTAAAATTAGATAATTTTGCAAACTAGAATTTTGGGTTTAATGAAAATTAATGAGATTAAATTATAGAAATGGTTTGTATGATCTAGTTATGATATTTAGTGAATATTGTGGCCACTAGTTTTGTTTAAACGTCAAGTTTCGAACTAAAACGGTTATTTGAGGCTTTCTAGGTTTTCGGAAATAAATCGATTTGAATTATTTTGAGGTTTTGATGAGTTACAATCTATTTCATATTATAATTAGTGATTTGTGAAACCACGATTGATACGTTTGGGTTTTTCTCGATCAATCGGCTTTTGTATGCCGATGTCAAGGGTTATTTGGTTTTTTTGCATGAGCGGGTCAAAGGTTTTAACCTATGCCCGTTTCGTGTGCCGTTTTGGTTTTGTCCGCGATTTTGGTTTACGATATAATATATGTTTGCATATAGGTACTTCCCACGTGAACATCGGACGATAAAGAAGAGGATGGCGGCATCGACTTTGGTAAGTAAGGACCAGGTGAGTAGATGTATATCTACGGGGGAAATCAGGTGGATGGCGTATAACACCCCCGCAAACGTAGAGTAAGGTTGTTGCGCATTATTATTTTGAGTCGGACGCGACCTTGGATTTATGCGAGTAGGGTACTATTGAAGACCTTATGTAGGATTAGGTTGATTTAGAAAGACTTAATCAGAGGATGATTACCTTGGAGGTAATTCATAGGTTTCACGCAGACACACACACACGCACACATATACACTTGACTTGGGGTATGTGTGTGTGTATGTGTGTGTGTATGAATGTGTATAGGTTTCTATATACACACACACACACACACACAAGATATACGCGTGACATGAGGATGTTATATGATACTTGGTGATGAGTCGATATGGCTGGGAATGATGCCGTGAGATATTTGATATCTGATCGAGTTATGATACGAGATATGTTATGATTTGATAGCGGATCATTGGGCGATGAGAAAATATATATGTATATATACGATAAAATGCAGGATCACATTGGAATGTATGAGACTGTAGATTAGTAGCCAGATCATGATATTGTTTGTTGATGATACCATATGAATGATGATGTAAATATGATAGTTGACCTGTACCCCGACTTTGGGATGCCGTACGATGGATTTTACCGTACGAGGTATTGATGCGATGATTGATCCGCACTCCTGGCTTAGGAAGTCGTACTTTGTACATGACGCTATTGAGGCTGGATCGCCGACTACAAGAGATATCGACTCGGATTTTAGGTGGATTTTTTTTCCTTTCGAACAGTTCTTGAGTTTAGTCCCTTAGTTGGTTAGGTAAATGTTAGTTTTGGCTCGAATCATACATATTTTCAAAACCAACGAATCGTGAGCATTTTTTACAAAAAGAAAACTAGGGGATACTACAGATTTTCAAAGGATGTATCTTTTCTCAAAAACACCGTAGCCCCTATTTTTCTATAAACCACGATTCGTACTTTTTTCAAACACGAAAACGGTATGACTCGTACGGTAGAAATGTATATTCTTCGGTATTGCGGTTATTACTCCTTCTCTGTTATATTCATGTTATTCTCATTATACAGCATGTTTATACATATATTCCTTAACTGTTATGATTCCATATGTTAGGATACCAGCACCATTACCGATGATGTGCATGTTCCACGTACACTTATTTGCCGGCTCACACACATCATCATCGGTAATTGCCATGTCACGCACACTTTAAAAAAAGCTACTTCATTTAGTATAGCTGCTAATTAGTAGTTTAAATATATTTTAGTACGCTTGCTTCACGTGCTAGTTTAGATATTGCATTGCTTACTCAGACACTTCATGCATTTATATATTCATACTGTCATACAGTTTTGTGGGGCTTATGCCGATACTTATTATTTATTTACTCGGGATTTTGGGATTTGGATTTTCTATGAGATTTCTGGATTTTGGGGAAAACCGCAACAATTTCATAACTTATTATTATTTTCAAAGAAAAACTGCGGTTTTCTTATGATGTGATGTGCGTGCCGTCCACCATGAGTTTTCTCGGTTTTTGAGCAGTATCATATACCCGATTCGAGGAGGGGGATGCACTGTCTGCGGGTACATGGTGGACCCGGTGCGGTACCTCGGGGCAAGAAGATCACAGATGATGGCGTTCAGCCCGGCAGGGGAGCACTACCGACCGGTTATTGTTTTTATTTTTGACGCGGCGGATATCCGGAGGATACCGACCTTTTTCGTGAGATTGGATGATATGGGCCGATCCGGACTGCCGGAGCCCGAGATTCAGAGATATTGAGATTTGAGATACAGAGATATTGAGATTCAGATACAGAGATATTGAGATTTGAGATACATAGATATGAGATTTTGAGATTTTGAGACATACCTATTTTGTGTCGATGCTTGACACGGATTTTTGTCGAGTTCACTGATGAGGTTTCAGTTTTATTATACAAGACTCATTGATGTTTTTCTTATATCAGATTATTCATATTTCATGGTTGATTTTCTCATTCATGATGCATTCATACATCAGATATGTGACATATTACCGTTTAGTGATACTGACACGATGCACTGAGTATTGCACTTATGCATAGATTATTACCCTGTCACTACTAGATGTCTAGTCTTACATATGTATATTATTATGACCTAGGAGATCATCGTGCATGTGATTTCTACTCGCAGATGTCTTCTACTCACGAGTTGGCAACTCACCCTCGTTGTGCCAAACTTTTCTTACAGGTTTAGATGTACAGGTTTCCTTGGCGGCTTGCTAGCACACTATTTCATTCAGGGTGATTGCTTGATAGGTTGGTTCACTTGTATCGTGACCGCCGTTGTATTTTTATATTATTTTAGTTGTATCTAGTAAGCTCCATCAACCAGACTTGTATTACTTGATAAATTTAGAAGATCGGTTGTTTATTCTTTCGACCTTAGAGTCGCGCTTGCATTATTATGGTTTTCTAGTGGTTTTGATCCTCGTCCTTTGGCATTGTATATTATATTGCTTGCGTGGTTATGACCGCCAATTGGCGAAGAGCTAGCTCCCGCTTGGGGATGCCTTTTATTGTTGCTTATGTATATATTCTTGTTTGTACCCGTTTGGGGCCAGTTTTTACAAAGGAGACTCTGCCGAAATTTTTGAGAAAATTTGGTGTTGCTTTTAAACTTGTTTTCCTACACTTCTTCTTTTAAATGGTTTAGATTTCTGGGCTTCAGCTTACTTAGATTATGTTACGCCTTTAGACGTTTCGTAATTTAAGTGCCGGTCATGTTCCGTACCTCCGGGTCGTGACATTCGCTAAAAGATTGTTTAGTGAAGAGATTGCTTGAGCTAGTGGGCTTCGGGTGGATCATCTTCCGCATGAAGATCATCGGAGGAAGCTTGCACCAACTCAAAAAGGATCCTAGTGGAGTCACGTGGACTACAACCTGGAGCTTAAGAAGTGAAGGACTTGATCTATGACGGCATACTTTCTTTTACTTCTTATAGTTTACTTTGATATCAAACTAAAACCCTAATCACCTAGTTAACAATCTAGGTTAGTGTTAGTTAGCACTCCAAAATTTAAAAAATTGGCATGCTTGATACTTGTAAACCCAGTGGTGGTGCTAGCGTAGATTTTCATGGTATCAAAGCCAAAGCTAGAAGATTAGACGATGTAGTTAAGATTACGAAAACGAAACAACTCCGAAACTGCAAACCCGAACACCAAGTTTCTGTCGATTTTTTAAAGGTCTCTAAATTTTTTTTAAATAAGTGTAGAATGTTACATGTGATGTAACTAGAACACCAGAGAAATTTGAGGGCAAAACTCCAAAATTGACCCGGTGAGATTGCTCAAAAAACCGGCCTCACCTTTTTTACTGTAGAGAAAGACCTTGAAATTCTTATGGTGTTCTGATCTCTTAGTTTTAGGGTTTTGTTCAGTCGAAAATAGTGTACTTTTAACGTGACAATTTTCTTACTTTTCTTAATCATCTAAAGGTATTTGCTATAAATATAACATATATTAGAAGTTCATCTGCAAAATATCATTCACCATGTGTTATACATTATAATCAACATTATGAGGGAAATTGTATGTTTAATATTTTTACGCATAATATTTTGTACCTCACATTCTTCATTGAGATCTTGTGCAAGATTAGCTCAGGTCAGATATCAGAAATCATGAATCTGCCGATAAAATACAAAAAAGTCGAAGAATCAAATACTGGAAGAAATTCAGAAGAGATAAGAAGATTCCAGATATCACATAAAGACCCTGAGATCAACAGAATAAGACTACAGAAGTTTGAAGCAACGAGCTCACCAATTGGCTGTGGAAATGCGGCCGAGTCAGGCCGAGTCGCCGCGGATCCGCGGCCGATTCAGGGACTTGGGGTTCGAGAGTTCTCTGGAAGCTTCTTTGTAACAACCTAGCTTGTTGATGACCCTTCTTTGTAACAACCTAGCTTGTTCTGGAAGATTCTTTATAACAACCTAGTTTATTGGGGAAGCATGATCAAGGGCTATAAAAAGGACCTAAGGCTACATTGAAAGGATTCCGAACTTTTAATTCCAATTTCTTGTCTAATTTTATCGCAGTTCTTGATCAAATCAAATCAAGAAAAGAGCTAACAAATTCAACAAATACAAGATCCAAGATCAAGAATCATTGAGAAATTCATCGAGTGACATCATTCAAGACTCCTTTATATGAAGCCGATCATCATCAACGAGCACACGATCCACGACAGGTCCAAGACCCATGGTGATCGAGCGACGTGAAGATCGACGGAAAAATTACCTCTTCAAGAGAGTGATCGAGAGCAATTCTTCTTGTAATCTCGGATTGAAGAAATTGTAATTTGAAGTTGAATAATAAAGGTGATAATTAGTTTTAATTTTGCTTTCTTTTAATTTCCGCATTATAAGTTCTTTTTCTAATCTTTCTTCGATTGTCATGATGCGTGAGTAAATCTCCGCTTGACAGGATTCGTAGGATTATGGTAGATCGATGGATGATAAAATTCTATACTTATTTTAAGTATTATGAAGTTTACAAACCTTCCCAAAAGAATAGTTAACATCCTCCTTGGGCACGATAACAAATTCTTGATTATCTTGACCATGATTTGAGATAAGATTGACAATCTTTTTGTGAAGGGCTAGAAAATGAATGGGATCAATGAAAGGATAAGGGACTATAGTGAAGAAACCTTAGTTTCTTCCAAAAAAACCCTAATCCGCATTCATCGCCATCAATCTGGTGTTAAACTATCAATAGATAAGATGAGTCGCTTTTATTAGTCATCCATGGCTACTAAATCTGATCGAATCCTACAAGCATTCTTCATATTTTCTTGATAATTAGATCTTGAAAATTTTCTTGATTTTCTTTCTTGAAAACAATTTCTTGATTTTCTTGAAACTATTACTTCAACTAAATCTTAAACAATTTTCTTGATTTTCTTTACTATTTTTTTTCAATCGAGCTAAAGCAAAAACGATAAAATTCCACGAATTCCAGAGGACGACCCGCACTCACTAAAGGTCTAGCTACATGCGATACCGTTATTGATTGCGATTACTTTACTACTAAAACATCTCTTCTTTACTTCCTTTACGTTACTTTTAATCAAAAGAAGAATCATATTTTGAGCAAACAATCAAATGGCGCCGTTGCCGGGAAATACGTGCGTAATTTGTTCTTTCTTTCTATTTGGGTTGAAGTATTATTATTATATCGAAATATAAATCAAGAACGCATCGTGTGCTTAACGATTAGTGTGTGAATTTTTGCAAGGGGATCTGGAATCATTGTAGCAGGAAGATAAAGATTCAGATCATTTCATCAAGACCAGAGGAGCAAGTGAAGCAACTGTAGAAAAACGAAGTCCAAGAACTCTCAACATGGCGGCGGAACCGCGGCAATAGGCATGTTCTTGTGGCGGAACCGCGGCATCTTGGAAGATCTAGGGTTTCAGCTCTTTATGGTATAATTTCTATCTTCTTCTCTCTCCTCTGAAAAGTCCAATAATAATTTTTCTGCAGGATTCTTTGCAAAAATTCGCCGCGTAAAAAATTCTTGTAGCGTGTTTTGATATTGGTTGTTTGTGCATATTGTAATACGGAAAATTAAAGGGTAAAGACCAAATTCAGATTAGGTGGGGATTTCATTACGCTTCCTAAACCCCACGAATCACAAAACTAGCATCCACATCACTCTTTATTAATTAAAAAATATCTATACAAAGACTCTAAAGACCGTCGCGCTCAATTAGGATAGAGGAAGGTCATGGGTATTCTACTGCTTATCCGCATTTCTTTTGTGGTGTCTAGGCAAGTGTATCTAAGACAAGTGGTTACTTAATTAGGCCCACTATTTACATAGCGGATATCTCCCACTTACCTGGCACTTATCTGGATAGAAGAGAGATAAAGAGGTAGTAGAGGATTGATCCTACGATTTGTCTTCTGGAAGTCTAGGAGCGGTCTAGTGACTTAACTTAGGTGACCTTAGATCTAGGGTTGATTGTGCATTTTTGTGATTTGTCTAAATCCGTTTTTTTCAAAACAAACTTTTCTTTTTAGTTTAAATAAATAAAAAAATAAAGAAATTAACGCTACCACTTGCGCTAAACCTGCTTAGTGCATGCTCGGCTGGACATGGAATTCTAGTGCCCGTCTTGTCCACGTTCCTTCTATCGACTCCGAAGTCGGTATTTCTTCATCTTCTTTTTCCTCACCACCCACAATATCCACCGAGATGGATGGTTCTCCATCAAATTTTAAAAACACCACTCTGCCACCACCCGCAAGTGCGCAGAATTTACCTCGTATATCTCCAAGAGAGATGCAACACTATACGTGTTCCTCTTTCTACTTGTCTTTCTATTCCACCAGCAAATAAGAATAATTTTGAAATCAAACCACACCTTTTCAATCTTTTTCCTAAATTTCACGGTCTAGAGTCTGAAGACGCATACGTTTTTATCACCAAATTCGAAAACGTATGTACTATGATGGGCACTTCACAACTTTCTATGGATGCTATGCGTTTACGTCTTCTCCCGTTTATTTTGTGCGATTTAGTCGAAACGTGGCTTTATAACACAACCACACACTCTATTTCCAATTGGGATGAATTCGTCATAGCATTCCTTAAGAAATTTTATCCCAATCATAAGACCGCCCGTGTTCGGAGCGAAATCAACCAGTTTACCTAGCTTCCCAATGAACCATTTTGGAAATTCTTTGAACGGTTCAAGGATCTGCTTGTTCAATGTCCTCATCACGGAATCCATAGACAGGATCTGTGCCGAATTATATATGAGGGCATTAATCCAATAAAAAGCAGATGCTTGAAACTATGTGTCAAGGCAATTTCATGTCTAAAGACGATGGTGAAGCCTGGAAATTCTTGGAAGATTTTACTGAAAACACTTTGCAATGGGAAGCGTTAGTCTACCATCATCTAGGGGAGATATCCATCAACTTGATGTTTCCATAGCAGTAAAAGCCGAAATGGAAGCAATGCAAAAGAAACTCGAAGCTATGGAAAACAAATTTTTATTAGCCTCCTTAAACCAGGTGACGCTCCCTAAAACCGTATGTAGATGCTGTTCCGATCCATCACATCTGACAGAAGAATGCCCTTTGAATTCTCCGTTTCAAGGTCAAGAACACACTAATGTTGCTTTTCAGCAGCGACCTAGAAACGATTCTTATTCTTCTATATATAATCAGGGTTGGAGAAACCGTTCTAATTTTGCTTGGAACCAACACCAAACTCAAAATACGGTTCCAAACAAAAATAACTATCAAAGGGTTCCTCCACAGCAACAGCAAGCACCACAGAATCAGTATCCCTTGCAACCACAAACTTTTCAAAATCCTGCCAACAATTTTGCACCTTATAATAATTCTTTCCAAATGGCCGGTACCGAAAACTCCTCTTCACTCGAACGAACCTTGGATTTTTTTATGAAACATTCCATGCAAATGTCGGCTGATATAAGGTCTTCTATCGATACCATAAA
Source organism: Agapanthus africanus (assembly GCA_030015575.1). NCBI lineage: Eukaryota > Viridiplantae > Streptophyta > Magnoliopsida > Asparagales > Amaryllidaceae > Agapanthus > Agapanthus africanus. Next base: position 664,367,116 of record CM057341.1, read on the forward strand.
TAAGGACTCCGCCTCTCACGGTGAAAGTATAAAGTCGATAGAAGCACAAATTGCACAATTAAATGCCGCAATGAGTGCTAGAGAGAAAGAGAAACTTCCATCTCAACCCTTACCGAATCCTGGCCACTCACAATATCATAATGTGAATGCCATTACCACGTTGAGATCCGGAAGAATACTGAATAACCAAGTCGGTGAACAGGTTGATAATGATGAATCAATCAATGACACCCCAGCTTCCACTTCCACTTCCACTTCCACTTCTGACCCTATTTCATCTAGTCCATCTTCTTTCGAGCCGATTCTCCATTTTCCCCTAGGCTCGAACCCTCCGCCCACCTCGTTGAGTCAACTTGAAACGATCCCCACTCCAATTCTGAGATCCGTTCTATCCACACGAACTTCTCCACAAATGTTGGAACCAACTATTATTGATAAAGCTCCTTATCCAAATAGGTTGAGGGCCAACAAACTTAACGCACAAATGGAAAAGATTATGGAAATCTTTAAACAGGTTAACATAAATTTCCCTCTCCTAGATGCTATCCAACAAGTTCCGGCTTATGCGAAAATACTTAACGACTTGTGCACTAGGAAGAGAAGAACTCAAGTGCCGAAAAAAGGTGTTCATGACGAGTAATGTTAGCACAGCTTTTACCCAGCAATTACCAAAGAAACGTAAGGACCCTGGCTGTCTTACAATCTCTATTTCTATTAGGGGTAAAAATATTAATCATGCTCTACTCGACCTTGGCGCTAGTGTTAACCTGCTTCCTTACTCTGTCTACGAGCAGTTAGGTATTGGAGAGTTGAAACCTGCCTACTGCACTCTCCAGATGACAGATCGATCTATCACCAAACCTAGGGGTGAGCTTGAGGATGTGTTGATAAAAGTCGGGGAATTTATATTTCCTGTGGACTTTATTGTTTTAGATACACAACCTGTAGCGAACCCACGGAACCAAATTCCGGTGATTCTCGGTCGACCCTTCTTAGCCACTTCCAGTACTGTCATTAATTGTCGTAACGGTTCTATGAACCTAACCTTTAGGAAAATGAAAATTGAGCTTAACATTTACAATCTAGGAAGTCAACCATCTGAACCTTCTGCTCATTTACTTGATGTCTGTTCTGTCCACGAGATGCTCCCGAAAGCTGCAAGGTTGATGAACTTTGCTATAATGATCTCAAGGACATTAGTACATCATTGTTTGATCTAGCGCATTATTATAGTGAGGACACCCTTGACGAGTCCACCCCCGAGTTTGAACCTTTTGACTCATCACAAAAGTCAGTAGCGCTTTCCGAGTCAATATCCTATGCAGGTTATGAACTTTTTAGGGATTCCAAATATCATTCCCTTACCCCACCTTCTATTATTTCTCCGCCGACATTAGATCTCAAACTATTACCTTCTAATCTTAAATATGCATATTTAGGTAAGAATGAGTCTTTACCCGTGATCATATCCACTTCTCTAGCTTTAGAGCAAGAGAACGCTCTTTTGATGGTCTTGAGATCAAATCGGTAAGCATTTGGTTGGACAATAGCAGACATCAAAGGGATTAGTCCCTTGATTGTTGAACATCATATACATTTGATGGATGAAGCCAAACCAACCCGAGACCCACAAAGATGGTTAAATCCCGTCATGAAGGAGGCGGTAAAGAAAGAAATCGTCAAGTGCCAAGATAGTGGTATAATTTACCCAATCTCTGATAGCCAATGGGTAAGTCCTATTCATGTGGTCCCTAAAAAATCTGGCATCACGGTCATAACTAATGAGGCTAATGAGTTGATCCAAACACGCACCCAAACTGGGTGGCGTGTTTTTATTGATTATAGAAAACTCAATGCCGCAACTAGGAAAGATCACTTCCCTTTACCTTTCATTGACCAGATGTTGGAACGATTAGCTGGACATGAATATTATTATTTTATGGACGGATACTCTGGCTATAATCAGGTCCCTATCGCCGAAAAGGATCAAGATAAAACAATATTTACTTTTCCTTTCGGTACCTTTGCTTATAGACGCATGCCCTTTAGGTTATGCAATACTCCTGCTACATTTCAGTAGTGTATGATGGGGATATTCTCAGACATGGTCGAGAATTTTCTGGAGATTTTCATGGACAATTTCTTTATATTGGGGGACTCATTTGAGGATTGCCTACATCATCTTGACGCAGTTCTTACCCCCTGTAAGGATAAGAACTTAACTTTGAATTCAGATAAATGCCATTTCATGGTCCAAGAAGGTATCGTGCTTGGACATGTCATTTCACGAAAAGGCATTGATATATACAGAGCTAAAATAGATGTCATCCATAACCTTCCTCATCCTAAATGCGTCAAAGATATACGATCCTTCCTTAGTCATGCTGGATTTTATAAGAGATTCATTAAAGATTTTAGCAAAATTGCTAGACCTTTAACTCTTCTCTTGGCCAAGGATACTACATTTCACTTCGATTCGGATTGTGAGGCTTCTTATGAATCACTTAAATGATCTCTCACTACAGCCCCTATTCTATCATCTCTTAATTGGAACCAACCGTTTGAGCTAATGTGTGATGCATCAGATTTTGCTATTGGTGTAGTCTCAGGACAGCACATTGATAATATGCCACATGCAATTTATTATGCAAGTAAGACCTTACATGATGCCCAAATTAATTATGCAACTACCGAGAAAGAACTCTTGGCAGTTGTATTTGCATTAGAAAAATTCAGGCCTTACTTGATTGGCTCACCGATTGTGGTTTACACCGATCACTCCGCCCTAAAACATCTTTTATCAAAGAAGGATGCTAAGGCCAGGTTAATACGTTGGATCCTTTAATTACAAGAATTTGATCTTGTCATACGAGATAAGAGAGGATGTGAAAATGTAGTAACCGACCATTTTTCACGCATCTCTTATTCACCTATTATGACCTTACCAATAAACGACTCTTTCCCTTATGAATAACTCTTGAACGTATCCTGCGAACCTTTGTTCGTGGATATTGTGAATTATCTAGCAACGAGACTTATTTCCAGCGAATGGTCTAAACAAGACAATCATCGATTTCTATCCCAAGTAAAGCATTTTTACTGTGATGAACCTTATTTGTTTAAGTATTGTCCTGACCAAATCATTCGCAGATGTGTCCCTAATGATAAATTCAAGAGTGTTTTGTCTTTCTGTCATGATCAGGCATGTGGTGGTCACTTTGGTCCATGTAAAACGACGGAGAAAGTTTTGCAATGTGGTTTTTACTGGCCTACATTATTCAAAGATGCATTTGATCATTGCAAAACTTGTCTACGGTGTCAACACACGGGTCGGATTTCTCAAAAAAAAAAACAGATGCCACTCTAACCTATCTTGGTTGTGGAAATTTTTGACATTTGGGGTATTGATTTTATGGTCTCAAAATGGGTGGAAGCAATACCGTGTCGCACTAATGACAATAAGGTTGTTATTAAGTTATTTAAAGAAAATATCTTTTCGCGATTTGGACACCCTCGCGCTATAATTAGCGATAATGGGACGCATTTCTGTAATCGGTCTTTCGAGACTTTGATGTGAAAATATTCAATCAACCATAAACTTTCTACGCCCTATCATCCTCAAATGAGCGGGCAAGCTGAGATTTCCAATAGGCAAATCAAACAAATTTTGGAGAAGACAGTTTCTAAAAACCGTAAAGATTGGTCAACCAAATTGACTGATGCTCTTTGGGCATTTCGTATCGCTTATAAGACTGATCTTGGTATGTCTCCTTACTGTAGGGTTAGCTTAGTACCTCAACAAGGTTTTGGCAAGCATCTATCATGCTATTTTAAAAATTTGGGGTGCTAAACAAACCAAACAAGTAATCGAACTAGAGAATTAGGGTTAACTTTGCATGTAAACAACTTTACATCTAAGTGATAGAGATTACAACCTTTGTAGTCCGTTCCTTCCCTTCAAAATCTTCGAGTAGTGGTTCCTTCGCTGCAATCCATGAATTCCCGGACTCTAGAGAGGCTCCACAAGATATACGATGCATCCTTGCTTGAAGTCTTCAAAGTTTACGATGATCTACGTCGAGGAAACACGGACTCAAGCTCTCTCTTCACTAATATGGAATTAGTAAAGCTAACACACTAATCTATATGGCTAATATAGAAGAGGATGATGAAGTAGGAATTTTTCTCACTTTATTATTTAATTTCTCACAATCATTCATCACAAATTAAAAATCTAGCAAGCTTTTTTCAAATCAAGAAGAAGAAGAAGCAAGTGATGAATTATTGTTATGTGGTTAGAAATGCAACCATGGGTCAAGTATACCATCATTAACCCTTGTAGAGACTTAACTATGAGTTATGGTTAAAGGTATGGTTGATAAATATCTTAAGCTAGATGAAAAGAGTGGACAAAGTCAAAGAAGACTACAATCTTCTACAAGCTTCAACAAATATCTATCATGACAAATATCCACAATATTTGAATTACTTAATGATAAATATAAACCCAAACATTAACCGTAGCATGGTTTAACTCTCATTAACCCTAGTAGCATTTATAACCTAGTATGTCACAATATTATATATCACATATATAATATTTATGCAACAAATGAAAACAATATAATAAACATATATCACATATATGTTAAAAGTATTAAAAGTGAGAATAATAAATATTTAAGTGAGCATATAATACACACACACACACACACACACACACACACACATATATATATATATATATATATTATATTATTTCATTGAATCAACACTTGATCCGATAACCCGGCTATATCACATATAACCAGCCGATATCATATATCGCGAGAATAGAATACGGTATCACATACTCGTATCAATCTCGATCCCGCACATATCACATATGTGCTCCTACTCCGTTTTGCCTGAGCCAGGAAACCTCTATATAGGACTCTAAAGACCCGTCAATACGCCGACAGTAGGTGATGATCATATCATACACCAACAAGCCAAAAGCGGTCAGCTAAACGTAACGACCACCCGGGTATTGAGCGATCAGAATACCAACAAGCAAGTCTGCTCTAACTCCTGTAAATCCAATTAGTAACACTACCGTACAGTCCGGTCTCTTCGTATGATATGTCGCATATCAAGTCTAGGGGTGGTAAACGTCAGACCCCAGTAACCGATAAGTCGTGTCGATGTGAGGCTCATAACGGGTCGAGAAACTACTGATAACACATACCAGTATATCTCCATATCAGCCCTGGCCAGGGACTTCTAGTTATAGCCAATCGAACACAGCGCAACATTAACCCCCAATACCGGGTGAGACGAAACCCCTCCTATCGCTCATTGGCTCCATGTGATTCGGGACTGTACCCAAAATCCGCCGTTTTGAAAGTTCTTATGAACGTGGTAAGGTGGAAATCAAAGCACAATGGGAATTACACAAGACTCTATGACGATCTCGGGTCTACAGACTAATCTGTACCAGTGTCAACAGAGAACTGCTATCTGACGATAGGTATAATACCAACAAGGAGTTCTCGGCGAGTCCGTTCAGTGTACCCAGTCTCCACTGAGCACCCGTATACTATCTTTGATGTCAAACACCATTGGATGTGGGATCATCCATCGCCCATCATATGGGTCATGATGCGTATACGCTAGTCTACTCTGGAGTATCGATGCCCTGTCTCGATACCCCCTTCGACTAGGAACAGTTATAGGATGTACTTGTGGACTATCTTGGCCTCACTAGTTTGATCTGCATCGTAGTCCTAGTAGTTAAGCACATATCCTAAGGGCTTTATCAACATGTGAGAGCAAGACAGTAACCCAATACAAGTCAACATGTTAAGACAAAGAGCAACCGGATAGCATACTATCATATCGGGCAAGAAAGTCCTCTCTATATATATCCAAGCATCCACTATAATATATATCATATGTACAACAATGGCCTCTAGGTCATATACATAACTAACAATCTCCCACTTGCACTAAGGCCAGCTGTTGTAGTATCTCATACCCAACATCCCGAAGAGTCTCTCAAATTGTATCTGGGGAATGTCCTTTGCGAATGGATCCGCAATGTTATCCTTTGTGTCTACTCTCCTGACCTCAATCTCCCGGCGATCAACTATCTTCCGGATCAGGTGATACCGCCTCAGAATATGCCTGGATCTCTGATAGGACCTGGGTTCCTTGGCCAAAGCCACAGCTCCATTGTTATCACAATACAAAGGTATTGGATGCTCGATGGACCGAACCACTCCAAGTTCTATAATGAACTTTTTTATCCAGACAGCCTCTTTGGCAGCATCGTTGGCAGCGATGTATTCAGCCTCCATCGTTGAGTCTGCAACGGTTTCCATTTTGGAACTCTTCCAACACACCGCCCCTCCATTTAGGGTAAAGACAAATCCCAAGTGCGACTTAGAGTCGTCCTTATCACTTTGGAAGCTTGAATTGGTAAAGGACTCCACCTGGAGTTCTCCGTTACCATACACCAAGAACATCTCTTTAGTCCTTCTCAAGTACTTGAGAATGTTCTTCACAGCTATCCAGTGACTCTCTCCTGGATCTGCTTGATACCTACTCACTACACTTAGTGAGTATACTATATCAGGTCTGGTACATAACATCGCATACATGATATAGCCTACTGCAGAAGCATAGGGTATCCCTTGCATGCGAGCTCTCTCCAAATCAGTCTTAGGAGACAACTCTTTGGAGAGAGTGAGTCCAGTGATTGTGGGTAAGTTCCCATGCTTGGATTCATCCATAATAAACCTCTTTAGTATGGTGTCAATGTACCTGGATTGGGACAATCCCAGTATCCATTTAGATCTATCTCTATAGATCTTAATCCCCAAAATGCAGGAGGCATCACCTAGATCGTTCATTGAGAATCTTTGTGATAAGAAGAGCTTGACCGAGTGCAGCATAGGAACATCATTTCCTATCAAGAGTATGTCATCCATGTACAATACGAGGAAGACAACCTTACTCTCTGCCTCCTTCTTGTAAATACAAGGTTCATCTACATTTTTGATGAAGTCAAACTCTTTGACTACAATATCAAAACAGATGTTCCAACTCTGTGATGCCTGCTTTAACCCGTAAATGGATTTAAGCAGTTTGCACACCTTTCCGCTACTCCCACTGTCTACGAAGCCCTCCGGCTAAGTCATCTACACGCACTCCTCTAAATCACCATTTAGAAAGGTGGTCTTAACATCCATTTGCCAGATTTCGTAGTCATGGTATGCAGCAATGGTAAATAAGATCTGGATGGACTTAAGCATAGCTACTGGAGAAAAGGTTTCGTCATAATCCACACCTGGTCTTTGACGAAAACCCTTTGCAACAAGTCTAGCTTTGAAAGTCTCAACTTTTCCATCTACACCAAGTTTCTTCTTAAAGATCCATTTGCTCCCAATGAGTTTTACCCCTTCAGGAGCAACTTCCAAAGTCCATAGTTTGTTGGTGTACATGGATTCCATCTCAGATCGCATTGCATCCAGCCACTTCACAGAGTCCCCACTCGTGATGGCCTGCTCGAAGCTAGTCGGGTCATCATCTTCCATGATGCAATCCTCGCTCCCACCGTCTATGAGAAAACCATAGTATCTCTCAGGTGGATGAGGAACCCTACTAGATCATCGGAGAGGCCGGGGTTCATCGGGAACTACTGAATCCTCTGGTTCCACCAAATCTTTTGTTGCAGTTTGTGTAGCTGGAACTTCTTCCGGTTCTACCTCATTGTCACTAATTTTTTTCATAAGAAAACCCTTTTCTAAGAAAGTGGCATGTCGAGAAACAAACGCTTTTTGTTCCTTGGAGTGGTAGAAGATATACCCTTATGAGTTCTTGGGATATCCTACAAACTTGCACAGGATAGACCTTGCCTCGAGTTTGTCCGAATTGTGCCTTTTGAAAAAGGCCGGACAACCCCATATCTTAACATAATTAAGAGATGGTCTCTTCTCCTTCCATATCTCATATGGAGTGGTAGGCACTGATTTGGTAGGAACCGTATTCAATAGGTGTATAGCTGTCTCAAGCGCATACCCCCAGAAGGAAATAGGTAACTCAGCAGTGCTCATCATTGAACGCACCATATCTAATAGGGTGTGATTCCTTCGCTCTGATACACTGTTGTGCTGTGGTGTATAGGGAGGAGTAAGCTGAGAGAGAATCCCATTCTCTTTTAGATATTCCAGGAACTCATTGCTCAAGTATTCTCCTCCTCGATCAGATTGAAGGATCTTAATACTTTTACCCGTTTGGTTCTCGACTTCGTGCTTATATTCTCTGAATTTCTCAAAAGCTTCTGACTTGTGTTTCAACAGGAACACATGTCCGTATCTTGAGAGATCGTCAGTGAATGTAATGAAGTATGAGGAACCATTCCTGGCATGTGTAGACATGGGACCACATACATCACTATGTATCAGTCCCAAGAGTTCTGTAACTCTTTCTCCGTGTCCACTAAACGGAGTTTTGGTCATTTTGCCTTTGAGACAAGACTGGCAAGTGTCATAAGATGAAAATTCGAACGGATTCAAATATCCATCCTTATGCAACTTAGCTAGTCGTGTCGCATTGATATGACCTAGTCCATAATGCCACAAGAAGGATTCGTTCATTCCTGAACTCTTCCTCTTGTGAGTGTTTTATACATTAAGAACTGTGGTTTGATTTAGAATGTATATACCATTATGTAACAAGCCTGATCCAATCAACTTTTGATTTAGGAAGATGTTCATAACATCATCCTGTATTACAAAATTATATCCTTCTTTACTTAATAAAGAAACTGATATAAGATTGCATATCAGGTTTGGTATGTAATAGCATTCGTTCAGAATCAATGTATTATCATCTGATAATACAAGATGATATTCGCCAACTGTTTTGGCTACAACATTTGCACCATTCCCAACTAGTACGGAATGATCACCTATTCCCAGTTCTCTACCTTTCCATAGACCATGCAACATATTGCATATGTGAGATCTTGATCTGGTATCTAATGCCCAGGACGTAGAGTGAACTGAGAAACAGTTCTCGATAACAAACACACCCGAAGAAGATGCATCAACATGCTTATTCTTCGTCTGGGCGGTAAGTGAATTCTGGCATTTCCCTATTTCCTGTTCAGTCTTATAACAATTATAAGAAAGAACGGAACAAACGTTCCCCTGCTTAGTATAACAAGCGGGTTCAGTCAATACATCCATATTATTATCTTGATTAAGGCTTGACATGGTCACTACCTGGAGAGAGAGAGAGAGAAGAAAACACTTTAGCGTATGCCATTACAAGATTAGATTGGTTATTATCTTGTCTAATCAGGATGGCTCCCACTGTTTTAATCAAATCTTCCTTCAAAAACCCCTGAAAAGGAAAGACTAGCTGGGATTAATTACAGTCTACAACTTTGCTAACCGTTCAGCCAGGCCAGTGCCGGTACTTTGAGGGAGCGTCCCCGTGCTCTCGCACAGAACTAATTAAGATAAACCTCGTTTTCCCTTAGGGGCAACCCCATTAACACATTTCTAGACACCTAATGGGTTAGCTAATTGTAAAGTGCAAAACTCTCCCAGGAGTAATGTTCATATCATAATATTGCATTATTATATTCCCAATTCTTATGCATTTTACAAATAAACAGGTACTTTTGACCCATGTCTGCTATTTAGTTACAGGTTACAGGTTCTCGGAGCAAAAACAGTGAAATTGATAAAAAAGATGATACAAAGTGAGACTACGACCAATAAATGGTGGAATCTTGATCAAGCCTACATGAAGATCAGTTCACAAAGTACAAGGCAGCGCAAGGTTCAAGACTTCGTCACGAAGCAACGGTAAAAGTCCACTACAATTATTCACTGGGAGATCTGGAAGAAACCTAGAAGCCAATCTGAAGAACCAACCAAAGAAATAGGAAGACAAACAAGACTAGAAGAAGCACAGGAAATTGCAGCGTTCAAACTCTCCATTTGGCCGCGGAACCGCGGCTAAACCTGGCCTGCGGCTGCGGTTCCACGGCCATGCTGAGCCCGTAGTGGCGAAATATTTTACCATAATCTCTGGCGGCGCTGACTAGTCTTCCTAGGGGTATTTTTTTAAAAGCATACATGCGGCGATTGTAAACCTAGGGTTTTCTATGTCCTATAAATAGAGACCCAAATTCTTGTATTAGGTCATGCCTCCTTTCATTAATAAAATTCAGAATTCTTTTTGGAGAGCATCAATTTGTAAGTAGTTCTTTTTATTTGCCCTAGTTAATTTTATTATCTGCCCTAGGTAATTTCTATTCTTGCTCTAATTTAGATTTAATTCCTTGCCCTAGATAGATAGTTTAGATCTGTTCTTCAATTCCCTAATGAGCGAGTAGTCTCCTCGTTTGTTAGGGTTAGCTTTGGGGAAGGCTTGAGAGATGAAAATCTCTCAACCCTTTCTTGTCCATCACATATAATTAATAGGACTCCATGCATACATGCACACACCGCTCCCTACGGCACCCTATCCCACGAGGTAGCGGTGATACCGTAGTATAAAGGCCCGGTTGAGCGTGTTTTCCATGGAGGTTAGGGTAAGGATTGATAAAGGAAGGACAAGAACGTAGAAGAAGAAACACCGTTTCTTTCCGATGGTACTAATCCCCTTTATTAATAATTACCATAACTCCTAATAGATCTTAATATGGGTATAGAAAGCGGTGAGATTTATTGACTTTCCAAACTTAACCTAAACCTAACCCTTGCAAGATTTAGATCTAGATTAATTTAGTTTTTAGATTAAATCAATTCGACAACAATTGGAATTAACTCATTAGAGCAATTAGGAAATTCACAAAATCCCTGTGGACCGACCCGTACTCACCGGCTAGCTACCAAGCGATACCGTTCTTGATTGCGATAATATTATTTTTGATCTAAAACATCACAGAAATCAAATGGCGCCGTTGCCGGGGATGGCGTGTTATTTTCTTTTTGCGATTTCGGGTTAATCTAAAATTGAAAAATCATAAAAACCTGAAAAATTAAAAAAAAAATATAAAAATTTACCATTTTGTTATTTTGTGAAGGGTATTTTTGTTTGAATTTTGCAGGATCTACAATCGAGTTCGGATCTGGAAAAATCCAGAAAGCGAAACAGAAAACCGAAGATCTGAATAACAGAGGATTTCCATAACAGAATAGCAGAAGAAAGTTGGAAGGCCAAGTCAACAGGGCGACCGCGGAACCGCCGCAAAAGCTTGCTCCCGCCGCGGAAGCGCGGCGATTTGGTGACATCAGCAAAATTTGGAGGGCCAAGCATATCTTCAAGCCGCGGAACCGCCGCTGGACTATACCTCTCGCCGCGGAAGCGCGGTGTGCAGGTGACGTCAGCATGTAAAAATTGCTCTGTAAGATCCCTTTCTCTCTCCTCTGCAAATCCAAATATATCTTCTGTAAAATCTCCTGCAGAATTCTTTGCGCTTAAAAAAATCTCTCCCCCCTCCAATAATTGATTTTGTGCAGGATTCTTTGCGCCGCGCTAAAAAATAAAAAAATTGATTGCAAGTGATTGTTACTGCTTTGCATATTTTTAATCGGACTTTAAGGGGCTTGAAACCAATTCAGATTGGGTGGGGATTTCATCACCCTTCCCAGGACCCCAGAAATCACATAAGGCATTTTGCATTAACCATTATTTAATTAAAAAAAATACTATACTCAGCCCTAAGGACGTCGAGCTCAATAGGACAGAGGACTAGTTGTAGGCATCGGCCGTTGATTCTAACCTGACTTTTCGGTGTCTAGGCAAATGTGTCTAAGGCGAGTGGTTACTTAATTAGGGCCACTACTTGTAGTGGAGAGCCTCCCACTCACCTGGCACTTACCTGGCCGCAATTGGCGGTGAAGAGGCGGTTTGAGGTCTTATTTCTAGCCCTTTGGAACAGTTAGGAGCTATCTAGTTGACCTAGGTGACCCTAGATCTAGGCCTGATTATGCATTTGTGGTTGATTGAAAGTGTGTCTAAGTCCTTTATCGAAAATTTTTGCAAAGAACACCACATGAAAAAAGAAAAGAAATTTTTTATAAAAATTTGCAAAATTTTGTCGCTAAGAAATCCCTGCACTCCACTTACACCCACCTTCTTTTTCTTCTCCTTTTTACATCATGGGTACCCCACCTCACAAATCTCTTGCCGAACTTTGGTACCCTGAACCAAACATTGCCTCTTACGCGAATTGTTTCGGTCGATTTAAAGACGACCCCTCCATGCTCAAAACTTCTTTGAAAGATCGAATAGAAGCATCTAGGAAAAACAGTTGGACTCCGCAATCCACTTTGTATCAACCGTGTCAATCTTCACCACCTTCGTACGTTGATACCACTTTTTTGAGTCCTATTGTAACTCCTAAACCCATATCTATTGCTGAGCATATTGAACAATCTCGTAGCCGATCTTTCACTCCTCTCCACACAACCAGTTCTAGGGATCAACAAGTCCATTCACCTTTTTTATCCAAATGTTGATCCTAATCCTGTCCAACCATCCAATTCCTACCAGTCCTACCCGACTTTCCCGCTTTCACTAGACATTGCTTCTACACAGCCATTTGGGAGTTTCACGTATCCAAACAATTTCGAATCTTTTACCGAAACCCCTTCATAACCCATGTCTAGTTTGGAACAGTCGTTGGAAGCTTATATTTTAGCAACAAACAAAATGGTAAGGAATGTTGATGCGTCCATAGCCGCCCTTATACGACCTAATGAACCAGTAGCTAGTTTCCAACTAGCTCCAAAAATTCCAATGTATGAGGAGGCGGTTGGACAGAGTGAGAATTTGAGAGGAGAGAGTGAGTTCTACACCTTTCCAAATCAAACCTACCCATACCCAATTGAAGCCCACAACTCCGATTTTCCATCGATTGTCCCAAATGATTCATAAGTTGAAAATAAAACATTTAATGAGTTGTGTGACTTTGTAGTGCTTGATTTGCCAGATTGTGAAGAATCCCTTTCGAGTGAAACCACACCTAATCCTTTTGAACTTTACACCTCCACTCTAGAACCTAAATTGATAAATATCCATGCTTTTGATGAGGTGTCAGAAAAAATTGATTTTCACTTGACTGAGGATATAGACGCCGGGAATATTTTGGATGATGAACCCGTAGATTTGATTGAAATTTTATGTCCAATTCATCATCCCGAGTCATTAAATGTTTCTCCCGAACTTCATATGCGTCTTGATTTTGATGATAATGGCATGGATAAGCTAAATTTTGAGGAAATTATTGAGGATAAACCATTTTTGTTTGATGAGTCAGATTTCCCAATTCATCATGTCCCTTCCACTGATTGTGTACACCCTCCTGAATCTTTAACTGATACCCTTCCTCACTCACTTCCCTCCGTCCTCGTTCCGACCTTGCAAGAGACCGCTACGCTTTCATCTCCAGTACCAAGTTCGACGTACCCATGTTTGCTCACGAATCTTGAGGGCTTTAATCTCATTTTTTCCGCAGGTTGATAGATTAGCACAATCGCTTTTTACACATCGGTCATTACAAATTGTGCTAATTTATACACTCCATCCCCGTCCTCAAGTTCGTATTACCGCTTTCTTTGGTTCTTCTAATCTTCCTTTAATGATACCGAGTGTTGATGAATCACAATCCGATCTTTTGAGTTCGATAATTTTAGAAACACAACTTGATTTAGAATCTCTTGAGAATGAGGTAGATGAGCTTTACGAGTCTCCTACCTCTGTAGTTTTTGAACAATCTAGTGTGTTAAATTCCGGCGTGACACTTTTTGAGATTGAAACGTTCAATCGGACCTTCGATGAAAGTTTCGAAGATATTTTCGCCGACGAACTCGCATTCTTAAACGATACGGATTTTGTGATTAATCAACCTCCACTCGAAGAAGTAGAACCACTACCTTTTCTTTTTTCCCTCCGCCATTCTCCTCCACCGAGACCGTATACCGTTTCTATCTCCACACGGTCTCGTGTGCTTCTCATTTCTTTTCTTTACACTTCATTCTTTCACCAACCCCACCATTATCACGATAGAATTTTGAATGGTTGGTGCTAACTTTTGGTCTGTGTAAGGCCTTGTATAGTTTGATTTTTCTCCTCCCTAACTCTCAACTTTAATTCTTAAACAGTGGAAACACTGTTTCACTTAAGTTTGGGGAGAACCTTGTTGTATATATATTTTGTTTTTCTTTTAACAATAAAAAAATAAATTTTTTTTTATAAATAAATAAACAGGGGAGTGCCGACATTCTCAACTCTCTTGGTGTAGCATGACAGTGAGGTCACTGTCAAGGTTAAGTTTGGGGGTATGCTCGGTAAGCCTTCTTCCTTCGCATTCATATGTACATATTTTGCATTTGCATTACTTATTTTAAAACCCATAAAAATTGAAAATTTTAAAAATTATAAAAATTAAAGTATTCAATTTTGGCCATAATTGACTTGAGTTTGACAAATAGGTTAACTAGCTAGGAACAACTAGATCTTATACTTAGTAAATCAAAAACACTAAAAATAACCTTTCTTAAAATTTAACGGTAGAAAGTATATGTCTTTGTAGTTTATTTAGAAATAGGCAAATTTTGAGTTCACTTCTTAGGTTAAGTTAAATCAAGGGAAGAGTATTGATATTTTTATTAAAATATAAGTTTGAAAAATAATTCCTAAGCTTAAGTCTAGATTCTGAAAATATATACCCTACAAATTGCACAAACACGCACCTTGAAATTTGGAATAGTAGAAGAGACCTTGAAATGCTCTTGTCTAAAGTCCTTAGTACGAAGAAAATAAAATAAAAATTCAAGTGTGAATAAAGAGATAATAAAAAAAAAATGAACACTGGATTTTGTGATTACTTAAGGCTGCATATTTAGCGAGGGTGCTTCATCACCTTCTGCCTTAGACCAACTGGTTTGGGAGTCACTGCTAAAGCCTTAGGTGTTACAAGACTAGAAATTACGCTTTAATGTGCAAACACATCTTGTAATCGGTTGTTGGTACCTCAAGAAGTATTAACGGTCGCATGAAGGATGTGTGAGCAAACTTCACCTAAAAATTTTTACAATTAAGAAGTGCTTTAGACAACGGACAAGAGTATGATTGCTTGATTTGAATTTCCAAGTGTAGGGGTGATATATACACACACGTAGGGGTATGTGATTGGGATTTAGATAAGAGATAGGAATGAAGAATATGACTTGTATCTTTAGTAGAGATGATAAAAATTCCTAAGTTGAGATAGAACCCTAGAAGGAAAACTTAAAAGATGCCGAAAGCTAAGTAATTCTACCGAACATATATAATCTTAAGTTAAATGATAAGGAAGCGTGAAGAATATGGGTGGATAATTTACGAGTCGAAGATAATAGAATTCCTTGTTGGAAAACGTAATTGGAGAATAAAAGTCAATGGGCCAAATTGATAGGATTTTGTGGGTAGTATCCGCTGAAAACCCTCAGGAGACAACACTCCTCCTACTAGGGACACCTAGAGATTTAACAGCTTGTTGCACGAGCTCAGTGCAATCGCGATTCCCTGCGAAAGTGAGGTTAGGATTTTGTCGAGAATAAAACTAGGTTTGCTCGAGGACGAGCAAAAGATAAGTTTGGGGGTATTTTTTCATATCATAATATTGAATTATTATATTCCCCATTCTTATGCATTTTATAAATAAACAGGTAATTTTGACCCATGTCTGCTACTTAATTACAGGTTACAGGTTCTCGGAGCAAAAACAGTGAAATTGATGAAAAAGATGATACAAAGTGAGACTACGACCAATAAATGGTGGAATCTTGATCAAGGCTACACGAAGATCAGTTCACAAAGTACAAGGCAGCGCAAGGTTCAAGACTTCGTCACGAAGCAACGGTAAAAGTCCACTACAATTATTCACTGGGAGATCTGGAAGAAACCTAGAAGCCAATCTGAAGAACCTACCAAAGAAATAGGAAGACAAACAAGACAAGAAGAAGCACAGGAAATTGCAGCGTTCAAACTCTCCATTTGGCCGCGGAACCGCGGCCAAACCTGGCCTGCGGCCGCGGTTCCACGGCCGTGCTGAGCCCGTAGTGGCGAAATATTTTACCATAATCTCTGGCGGCGCTGACTAGTCTTCCTAGGGGTATTTTTGTAAAAGCATACATGCGGCGATTGTAAACCTAGGGTTGTCTCTGTCCTATAAATAGAGACCCAAATTCTTGTATTAGGTCATGCCTCCTTTCATTGATAAAATTCAGAATTCTTTTTGGAAGCATCAATTTGTAAGTAGTTCTTTTTATTTGCCCTAGTTAATTTTATTATCTGCCCTAGGTAATTTATATTCTTTCCCTAATTTAGATTTAATTCCTTGCCCTATATAGATAGTTTAGATCTTTTCTTCAATTCCCTAATGAGCGAGTAGTCTCCTCGCTTGTTAGATTTAGTTTTGGGGAAGGCTTGAGAGATGAAGATCTCTCACCCCTTTCTTGCCCATCACATATAATTAATAGGACTCCATGCATACATGCACACACCGCTCCCTACGGCACCCTATCCCATGAGGTAGCGGTGATACCCTAGTATAAAGGCCCGGTTGAGCGTGTTTTCCATGGAGGTTAGGGTAAGGATTGATAAAGGAAGGACAAGAACCTAGAAGAAGAAACACCGTTTCTTCCCGATGGTACTAATCCCCTTTATTAATAATTACCATAACTTCTAATAGATCTTAATTTGGGTATAGAAAGCGATGAGATTTATTGACTTTCCAAACTTAACCTAAACCTAACCCTAGCAAGATTTAGATCTAGATTAATTTAGCTTTAGATTAAATCAATCCGACAACAATCGGAATTAACTCGTTAGAGCAATTAGGAAATTCACAAAATCCCTGTGGACCGACCCGTACTCATCAGCTAGCTACCAGGCGACACCGTTCTTGATTGCGGTAATATTTTTTTTGATCTAAAACATCACACAAATCAAGTAACTCTTACTCGCAGTGGGTATCGGGATCCAACTATCTCATAGAGGGTATGCAATCTCATTGCAAATTTCAACACTTGAAATTCCCGATAATCTTTTTACCCTTAGCATGCTATGACCTTGACGAATGCCAAACAACCCATAGTCCGCTAGTCAAGTTCAACCCGTACATTTCTTGATTGAATTAAACCCACCAGCATGACCCTTGACGAAAACCAAACAACGCCGTACGAATACCCTAATCCAATCGTATCATATGCAGCAGATAAGCAGTAAATAGCTATCGCACACTACGCCTTGACGGAAGCCAAACTACCGTAGCACGAATACTATATAATACTTATCTGAAATGACGGAGGGCTACGCAGGTTTTTAAGAAAACCATGAGCGTAATGAACTTGAAATCGTTGTAGAAACAAGAGATTTTGAAAAGGAGTGTTTTTGAGGTTTTTACTAGTTTCGCTAAAGAGGTCATTCCCGGTGAAGGTATCTCGGCTCTTTCCTTATCGAATAAGGTGCTGGATATTCTACAAGGAATACCGCTATGCAAAGCAAGAACTATAGAAGCAATCAAAAAACATAACCGAGTGAGTTGTAGCATCTGCTAGTTTCACTAAAGAGGTCACTCCCGGTGAAGGGATCTCGGCTCTTTCCTTATCGAATAAGGTGCTGGATATTCTACAAGGAATACCGCTATGCAAAGCAAAACCTAGAGCTACCCTTTTGAAAATTTGATTCTACAACATCTTTTAGGTTTCTTTTTCTTTTCATTAATCTCATTAATGAAATCCCATTATATAAATGCTTCCTAAGCATCACAGAAGAAACGAAAGCAGTAATATTTATATATCATATATATATAGTATAAGCATTCATCTCACGCATATAAAATGATCACATCAAAGTATAACAGCAGCAGAAGAATCATATAAGAAATATTGGATATACTAGGAATTCCGTGTTTTATTTAAGCAAGTAAAAATGGGGATTCCACGGTCGTGATGAATAGCCAAACCCACATCCCTAGACCCCTACGAGAGCGGCAAGCAACCCTACCAATTCTAGAGTTAGGAGACCCAGACTCGACTCCTCGAGTTGGTCTCCCACTGGACTCTAGAATTCAGTTACTTGTGCTCCCCGTCTTGGGTCTATTCTAATGAGGAAAAGTAAATAATATACAATAATGGTGACATCATTCTCAACCCGGAAGTGCCCCAATAAAAGAATATTACATACAATGAATTTTACATGAATGAAAATAAAAACTCTCATCTTTCATAAAACCCCCGGCTATTCTAATCACGATGATCCAATATAACATATCACAGCAACACATAACATCACAACGTAAGTAAATATACGTATCCCAATTGTCGTTGATGTATAGCAACGAAACCGGCGATACACCACGTATTACACTTACGGTCGCAGAAAAGAAAATGTAAAACTACAACATTTGGAATCCACAATTACCTTAGACATCATAAACCCAAAATATCACATATTACGGATTCCATGCCTAACTATATGAATTCTACATATTGTATCACAATCACAGATAGCTAGGCGAAGTTAGACAATTCGATCGATTCAACGAATTCCTAAAATTTCCCAGAGAGCTCAACACTTGAGCACTGTTAAAGTTAACCAGAGACATACCACAGTTCCTACGGACCTACAGCTGAAGGGCCTGACCCAAGCCTCTCAAGTGGAGCCGCGGATCCGCCGCCAAAACCATGTTTTGTCCGTGGATCCGCGGTCACTTAGACGAGTTAGGGTTTTGTTCTTCAGGTGTGTCCATAGAATTCCCTGCATGATTTTCTGAATATTTTTAACATGGAAAAATCCAACTTTTTGAAAAATTTCCAGAGCGGGGGTCCGTTTTGGCTATTCGGAGTTCAATCGGAATTCTAACTTCGTCTGGACAACGCCTAATTATCTAGCTTCGCTCTGATACCACTGTAGGGTTAGCTTAGCACCTCAGAAAGGTTTTGGCAAGCATCTATCATGCTATTTTAAAAATTTAGGGTGCTAAACAAACCAACCAAGTAATCGAACCAGAGAATTAAAGTTAACTTTGCATGTAAACAACTTTACATCTAAGTCATAGGGTTTACAACCTCTGTAGTCCGTTCCTTCGCTTCAAAAGCTCCGAGTAGTGGTCCCTTCGCTGCAATCCATGAACTCCTGAACTCTAGAGAGGCTCCACAAGATATACGATGCATCCTTACTTGAAGTCTTCAAAGTCTACGATGATTTACGTCGAGGAAACACGGACTCAAGCCATCTCTTCACTAATATGGAATTAGTGAAGCTAACACACTAATCTATATGGCTAATATAGAAGTGGATGATGAAGTAGGAATTTTTCTCACTTTATTATTTAATTTCTCGCAATCATTCATCACAAATTAAAAATCTAGGAAGCTTTTTTCAAATCAAGAAGAAGAAGAAGAAGCAAGTGATGAATTATTGTTATATGGTTAGAAATGCAATCATGGGTCAAGTATATCATCCTTAACCCTTGTAGAGACTTAACCATGAGCTATGGTTAAAGGTATGGTTGATAAATATCTTAAACTAGACAAAAAGAGTGGACAAAGTCAAAAAAGACTACAAGCTTCTACAAGCTTCAACAAATATCTACCATGACAAATATCCACAATATTTGAATTACTTAATGATAAATATAAACCCTAGCATTAACCCTAGCATGGTTTAACTCTCATTAACCCTACTTGCATTTATAACCTAGCATGTCACAATATTATATATAACATATATAATATTTATGCAACAAAAGAAAACAATACAATAAACATATATCACATATACGTTAAAAGTATTAAAAGTGAGAATAATAAATATTTAAGTGGGCATAATACACACACACACACACACACATATTATATATTATTTCATCGAATCAACACTTGATCCGATAACCCGGCTATATCACATATAACCGGCCGATTTCACATATCGCGAGAATAGAATACGGTATCACATACTCGTATCAATCTCGATCCCGCACATATCACATATGTGCTTCTACTCCGTTTTGCCTGAGCCAGGAAACCTCTATGTAGGACTCTAAAGACCCGTTAATACGCCGGCAGTAGGTGATGATCACATCATACACTAACAAGCCACAAGCGGTCAGCTAAACGTAACGGCCACCCGGGTATTGAGTGATCAGAAGATCAACAAGCAAGTCTGCTCTAAATCCTGTAAATCCAATTAGTAACACTACCGTACAGTCCGGTCTCTTCATCTGATATGTCGCATATCCAGTCTAGAGGTGGTAAACGTCAGACCCCAGTAACCGATAAGTCGTGTAGATATGAGGCTCATAACGGGTCGAGAAATTATTGATAACACTTACCAGTATATCTCCATATCAGCCCTGGCCAGGGACTTTCAGTTATAGCCAATCGAACACAGCGCAACATTAACCCCCAATACCGGGAGAGATGAAACCCCTCCTATCGCTCATTGTCTCCATGTGATTCGGGACTGTACTCAAAAGCCACCGTTTTACACGTTCTTATGAACGTGGTAAGGTGGAAATCAAAGCATAATGGGAATCACACAAGACTCTATGACGATCTCAAGTCTACAGACTAACCTGTACCAGTGTCACCAGAGAACTGCTATCTGACGATAGGTATAATACCAACAAGGAGTTCTCGGCGAGTCCGTTCAGTGTACCCAGTCTCCACTGAGCACCCGTATATCATCTTTGATGTCAAACACCAATAGATGTGGGATCATCCATCGCCCATCATATGGGTCATGATGCGTATACGCTAGTCTACTCTGGAGTATCGATGCCCTGTCTCGATACCCCCTTCGACTAGGAACAGTTATAAGATGTACTTGTAGACTACCCTAGCCTCACTAGTATGATCTGCATCATAGTCTTAGTAGTCAAGTATATATCCTAAGGGCTTTATCAACATATGAGAGCAAGACAGTAACCAAATACAAGTCAACATGTTAAGACAAAGAGCAACCAGATAGCATACTATCATATCGAGCAAGAAAGTCCTCTCTATATATATCCAAGCTTCCACTATAATATACATCATATTTACAACAATGGCCTCTAGGGCATATCCATAACTAACACTTACCGCCTAGTGTTTGGAAAGGCTTGCCACCTTCCTGTCGAGATCGAACATAAAGCAATGTGGGTTATTAAAGAACTTAATTTCGATTTAAATCAAGCCTGCAACTTTCGGAACCTGCAAATAAATGAGCTAAGCGAACTCCACGATGAAGTTTACGATAATGCGGTTACAGTAAAGAACCGGACTAAAGTATTTCACGATAAAAATATTTTGAGAAAAACTTTTATCCCGGGACAACAAGTCCTTCTTTATGATTCTCGTATCCATCTTCATACGGGTAAGCTAAAATCTCGTTGGAAAGGACCATTTGGGTGCGGTTTGTATACTTGCATAGGGTAATTGAAGTTGAAAATATTAAAAACGGTTATATTTTTAAAGTGAATTGGCATAGATTAAAACTGTATTTTTCTACTGACCCCACGGAGGAGCTCCTGTTTTTACAGGAGCCGCTTTATCATAACTAAATTTCCTCCCCCTTACCTCCATGTCTCGATAATATTGTCTCATCATAAGAATGGAGGTGAGTTAAAAAGGACCTAACTGAATATTCATATGATTAAAAATAAGTTTGGGGGAGATTTTCGCTTACATTTATTCTTGTCCCCATTAATAATTTTTCCTCCCAAGTCTATAGGTTTTTGAGATTTAAAAATAACAACAATGAGGACACTGCTGTGGACAGGTTTGGGGGAGGCTTGTGCTTATTTACGCATTACTTTGCATTATACCCTTTGCATAAGCACAAAATTTTTAATTTTTTATTTTATAATGAAAGATTAGAAAATGAAAAATTACATTTGAAAGATTGGAAGAGTTTAAGAAAACCGAGAAAGTTAGATGTTTTCTTAAACGAAACTAGTAATAAGTAGTTATGAGCCGTTGTCCTAAGGGTTAGTAAGATGATGGAAGTCACTAATCTGAGAATAAAAATAAGTCTGAAAAATAGTCCATATTCTTGAGGCCAAACATTTGAACGTTGATACCCTACTATACGCACTTACACATGTCTTGAAACTCGAGATAATAGAGAATACCTTGAAATGCTCTTGTCTAAAAGCCATAGTACGAAGAAAATAATAAATGAAGTATAAAAGTATAAAATGGTGAAGAAAAAAGTACGAAGAAAATAATAAATGAAGTATAAAAGTATAAAATGGTGAAGAAAAATGAACACTGGTTTTGTAATCACCAAGACAGTATAAAAAAAATATAGCGAGGGTGCTTAATCACCTAGTGCCTTAGACCAACTGGTTTGGGAGTCACTGCTAAGCCTTAGGTGTTGCAAAACGAGGAAATTGCTAATTACGACTAATACGTGAGCACATTTAGTAATCGGTCGGTTAGTACCTCAAGAATTATTAACGGTCGCATGAAGAATGTGTGAGCAATTCCATCTAAAATATTCACCGACTAAAAAGTACTAAGGTAGATGGAAAAGAGTATGATAACTTGAATTGAATTCTTCGAGTGTAGGGATGTCTTTTACACATACGTAGGGGTATATGATCGGTGTTTGGAGGAAAGGTTGGGATGAAGAATAAAGGCGATGTTTTATTAAGGGATGATGCGATTTCTAACATCTTTTCATGACTATTAACATAGGGCTCACGACAACCAAAAAGCTAGTGTAGTTGAAAACTCTGATTTTCAAGTTCTTTCTTTTACAATTCTTATCTTTATATGTAACTTTCACAGTCTTTTTTTTATTATAGGATTTTATCGGTGCAATCCGCTGAAAACACTCAGGAGACAACACTCCTCCTACTAGGGACACCTAGAGATTTAAAGGCTTGTTGCACGTGTTCAGTGCAATCGTGTTGCCTACGAAAGTGTGCTAGTTAGTTTTTTCATTTTTCTTTCTATTTTTCTCCTTCTATTGAATAAATAAATTTTGCCCGGGACGATCAAAGTCAAGTTCGGGGGTATTTGTTCAGTCGAAAATAGTGCACTTTTAATATGACAATTTCCTTATTTTTCTTAATTATCTAAAAGTATTTGCTATAAATATAACACATATTAGAAGTTCATCTGCAAAATATCATTACCATGTGTTATACATTATAATCAACTTTATGAAGAAAATTGTATGTTTAATATTTTTAAGCATAATATTTTGTATCTCACATTCATCATTGAGTTCTTGTGCAAGATTAGCTCAGGTCAGATACCGGGAATCAGGAATCTGCCAATAAAATACAAGAAAGTCGAAGAATCAAATACTGGCAGAAATTCAGAAGAGATAACAAGATTCCAGATATCACATAAAGACCCAGAGATCAACAGAATAAGACTACAGAAGTTTGAAGCAACGAGCTCACCAATTGGCCGCGGAAACGAGGCCGAGTCAGGCCGAGTCGCTGCGGAACTGCCGCTGATTCAGGGACTTAGGGTTCAAGAGTTCTCTGGAAGTTTCTTTGTAACAACCTAACTTGTTGATGACACTTCTTTGTAATAAGATAGCTTGTTCTGGAAGTTTCTTTGTAACAACATAGCTTGTTAGGGAAGCTTGATTAAGGTCTATAAAAAGGACCTAAGGCTACATTGAAAGGATTCTGAACTTTTAATTCCAATTTCTTGTCCAATTTTATCCTAGTTCTTGATCAAATCAAATCAAGGAAAGAGCTAACAACTTCAACAAATCCAAGATCCAAGATCAAGAATCATTGAGAAATTTATCGAGCGACATCATTCAAGACTCCTTTATACGAAGCCGATCATCATCAACAAGCACGCGATCCATGACAGGTCCAAAACTTACGGTAATTGAGCGACGTGAAGATCGACGGAAAAATTACCTCTTCAAGGGGGTGATCGAGTATAATTCTTCTTGTAATCTCGGATTGAAGAATTTGTAATTTGAAATTGAATAATAAATGTGATAATTAGTTTCAATTTCGCTTTCTTTCAATTTCCACATTATGAGTTCTTTTTCTAATCTTTCTTCGATTTTCATGATGCGTGAATAAATCTCCGCTTGATAGGATTCGTAGGATTAGGATAGATCGATGGATGATAAAATTCTATACTTGTTTTAAGTCTTATGAAGTTTACAAACCTTGGCAAAAGAATCATTAACATCCTCATCGGGCGCGATATCAAATTCTTGATTATCTTGACCATGATTTGAGATAAAATTGACGATCTTTTTGTGAAGGGCTAGAAAATGAATGGGATCGATAAAAGGACAAGGGACTATAGTGAAGAAACCTTAGTTTCTTCCAAAAAAAACCCTAATCCGCATTCATCTCCATCAATCTAGTGTTAAACTATCAATAGATAAGAAGAGTCACCTTTATTAGTCATCCATGGCTACTAAATCCGATCGAATCCTACAAGCCTTCTTCATATTTTCTTGATAATTAGATCTTGAACATTTTCTTGATTTCCTTTCTTGAAAACAATTTCTTGATTTTCTTGAAACTATTACTTCAACTAAATCTTAAACAATTTTTTTGATTTTCTTTACTATTTCTTTCAACCTATCTAAAGCAAAAACGATAAAATTCCAAGAATCCCAGTGTCACGACCCGAAGATACGGAATGTGACCGGCACTTAAATTACGAAACGTCTAGAGGCGTAACGTAATCTAAGTGAGCCGAAGCCCAAAAATCCAAACCCTTTAAAAGAAGAAGTGTAAGGAAACAAGTTTAAAAGCAACATCAAATTTCTCAAAAATTTCGGCAGAGTCTCCTTTGTAAAAACTGGCCCCAAACGGGTACAAATACGAATATATGCAAAAGCAATAATAAAGGCATCCCCAAGAGGGAGCTAGCTCTACGCCAAAAAGGCGGAAACAACCACACAATGTACTAAAATGTACAACGCCGAAGGGTAAGGCTCAAAACTCAAAAGAAAACCAAATCCACCAGAAACCATAATAGTACAAACGCAACTCTAAGGTCGAAAGAAAACAACTGGTCTACTAAATTATCCGTAATACAAGTCTGGTTGATGGAGCTTACTAGATACAAATGAAATAATAAAAGTACAACGGCGGTCCTGATACAAGAGAACCAACCTACCAAGCAAATCACCCTGAATGAAATGATATGCCAGCTAGCTGCCAAGGAAACCTGTAAGAAAAATTTGGCACAACGGGGGTGAGTTGCCAACTCGTGAGTAGAAGACATCTACGAGTAGAAATCGCATGCACGACGCTCTCCTAGGTCATAATAATATTCTTAATATATCACTAGTCATCTAGTAGTGGCAGGGTAATAAACTATGCGTAAGTGCAAATGCTCAGTGCTCGTGTCAGTGCCTCAAGTAGTAACATGTCATGTGTATGAGTATGCATGCACCATGAATGTAAAACAATCAACCATGAAATCTGGGTATATCTGTATAAGAAATCTTTAACTTCATCATAGTAAAATTTGTATGGTAATCTGAAACAGCAATGAAATCCATGGAAATCCGTGTCAAGCATCGACACAAAACATGTAAAACTCAAAATCTCAATAGCTCATAGTCTCAATATCTCATAGTCTCAATCTCTCGGGCTCCGTCAGTCCGGATCGGCTCATATCATCAAATCTCACGACAATGGTCGGTATCCTCCGGATATCCGCCGCGCCAGACATCACCGGTAGGTAGTCTTCCCCTGCCAGGCTCATCGTCTACAACTCGATCTTCTTGCCTCGGGGTACCATACCGGGCCCACCATGTACCCGAGACGGTTCATCCACTCCTCGAATCGGGTCTCGAAATCCAACAGAAAACATGAAATCTCATGGTGGACGACACATACATCACAAGAAAACCGCAACTTGTATTTTAAAAAGAGAGGGGGAGAGAGAGAAGTTTTTTTTATATATATTCTTGCGGTTTTCCCCAAAATCCAGAAATCCCATAGAAGTCCAAAATCCCAAAATCATGAGTAAGTAATAATGAGTATAGGCATAAGCCCCACAATACTGCATGATAGTATGAAAATGTGAATGCATGAAATGTCTATGTAATAAATGCAATGTCTAACTAGCACATGAGAGTAATCATACCCTATTATATTGATCTAGCCTTTAGTTGATTCTATCAATAAAAGATAACATGTTCTAAAGTGTACGTGACATGGCAATTACCGATGATGATGTGTGTGAGCCGGCAAATAAGTGTACGTGGAACATGCGCATCATCGGTAATGTTGCTGGTGTCCTAACAGGCAGAGTTTCATATTAACTAAAAAAACATATGCATGAACATGCAACGTGATGATTACAATCTGAATATAAAGGTGAATGTGTATTAACCACTCATTTGGAATATACAAGTCTAACTATAAACTATATGACTCGAGCCTAAATTAGTATCTATCTAACCCACTAAGGAACTAAATTAAAGAAACTAGTCGATAGGAAATAAGAATCCACCTAAAGTCTGAGTCGATATCTTTAATAGTCGGCGATCCGACCTCAATAGCGTCACCACATAGTACGACTTCCTCGAGTCAAGAGTGCGGATCAAGCATCACATTTATGCCTCGTACGGTAAAATCCATCGTACGGCATCCCAAAATCAGGGTACGGGTCAACTATCACCTATGTACATCATCATTTGTATAATATCATCATCATACAATATCATGATCAAAGGTCCTCTTTTTCCATATTCACGAGTTCCATCAACTAGAGAAATTCACTTATTTTACACAATTCTTTTGGTTATGCCTGATCTGTACTATAATCACATACATCCCAATATCATCAAACATATATCATCGTCCGTGTAATTATCCATCGTCAAATGATCCACTAAAACATCATGTCATATATCATCTCGTGATTAAGTCACATATTACAATCCAGGTTCTATTCTAGAATCTCGTACATTTCAATGTCATCATCACCTATTATCGTTTATGTATAAATATACATTTTTCATTTCCTAACGATTATCTAATATCATAGTACATCTCATATCATACTCGATCGCATATTTTTAACTCACGGCATCACGCCCAATCATACTGACTCCTCCCCAGATACCATATAACCTTCCCATATCGCGTGTATATGTTATATATATATATATATATACACACCTATAGAAACCTACACACATTCATATATATATATATATATACATATACATATATATATATATATATATATATATATACACACACATATACATATACACCAAGTCAAATGTATGTGTGTGCGTGTGTGTGTGTCTACCTGAAACCTACGAATTCCCTCCAAGGCGTTCATCCTCTGGTTAAGTCTTTCTAAATCAGTCTAGTCCAACCTCAAGTCTTTAATAGGACCCTACTCGACAAGAATCTAAGGTCACGTCCGACTTCCTAATGACAGTAAGTAATATCCCTATTCTACGTTTGCGGGGGTGCTAAACGCCATCCATCCGATTTCTCCCGTAGATATACATCTACTCACCTGGCCTTTGTCTACCGAAGTCGATACCGCCATCCTCTTCTTTATCGTCCGAAGTCCACGTGAGGGGTACCTATACGCAAACATATATGTACATCGTAAACCGAATCGCGGATAAAACCCAAAACGACGCACGAAACGCGCATAGGTTAAAACCTATGGCCCGCTCATGCAAAATAACCAAATAGCACTCGACATCGGCGTACAAACGCTGATTGTTTGAGAAAAACCCAAACATACAAGTCATAGTTCCAAGACTTATTAGTTATAATATACAATAGATTGCAACTTATCGAAAACTCAAAATAATTTAAATCGGTTTATTTCCGAAAACCTAGAAAGTGTCTATTAACCTTTTCACTTCAAAACTTGATTTTTAAACAAAACCAATGGCCATAATATTCACTAAATATCATAACTAAGTCATACAAATCATTACTATATTTTTCTCACACTAATTTGTATTAAATTGAAAATTCTAGTTTGCAAATTTAGCCAAATTTAACACCTTTTAAGCCAAAATTCATAATTCCACAACTAAACTTGATTTTGCATAATTTAAATTGTTAATCCACTCAATGAAACCTTAAGGATGTGCTAAAGCCCTAACTAGATTTTTAATCCCACATTTTAAAT
Source organism: Agapanthus africanus (assembly GCA_030015575.1). Classification (NCBI taxonomy): domain Eukaryota; kingdom Viridiplantae; phylum Streptophyta; class Magnoliopsida; order Asparagales; family Amaryllidaceae; genus Agapanthus; species Agapanthus africanus. The sequence continues at coordinate 664,395,276 of CM057341.1, forward strand.
AAATTTCAAAAACCTAGTTTACAAAATAGCATACTTATGACAATTTTAAAGTAAAAGCTAGCAATTTGTAACTAGATTATGTTTCACATTCATTTAACATGTTAACCTATACATTAAAACCTTAATCTAATGATAAAACCCTAATTTGATCACAACCAATTTCTAGAATTTTAAATCTTGAACTTAAAACCATATTAAACATCAAAATAATCTAAATTGGAGTAATTAATCAATACATGGCAATGTAGGGTTGCTAGGCACACGCACAAGGGTCTACGAGGTATCAACCATGCCCGATTTAAAATTTAGCCGTGCCGAACAACCCTAAACGAGATCTTTAAACTAGAGTTTAGGCGAAAACAAGCATGTTAAACACTTTAACACTAAGTGAGAGGGATTACAACCTTTGTAGATCCGGTCCTTCACTTCTTAAGCTCCGTGTTGAGGTCCCTTCGCTGCGATCATCGTGTTCCAGACTCTCGAGAGGCTCCACGAAGAGAAAGATGCAAGCTTGCATCCGATCTTCGATAACAAAGATGATCTACCTTGAAGTTTCATTAACATAAGCTCTCACTCTCTAAATGAAGTGAACATCCTCATCTAAATGGCAAGGATAGATGAGGATGATGAAGTAGGATTTTTTCTCTCATTTGTTTTCAATTACTCACTCATAATCATCACTTAGCAAAAAGCTAGAGAGCTTTTCCATGAAGAAAAGAAGGAAGAAGAAGATGAATAATGATTAATTCTTTTGTGATGAATAATGAAAGTTATGATAAGGTTAGAAATGCAATCATGGTCAAACAAACCTTTGTAGAGATTTAACTAGGGCTAGGGTGTGGGTTGAGTTAAAGAATATCTTGCAAAATATCTACACAAAAATCTTTGCACAAAACAAAATAAAACCTTCTAGAAGGTTCTAGAAAAGATTAACCCAAATCAAACCCTAACCTCGTTTAATCTCCACTAAACATGTTGCATTAATAACCATATCATGTTACAATATTATATATCACATATATAATATTTATTGTAACAAAATAAAATAATACAATTAACATATATCGCATATATATCAATGTATTACCCGAGTAAGAAAAAGAATCTTTTAGTGAGCTTATATTAGTTAATGTAATTTAATATATCACATATATTATTATACATTAAATTATCGAATCAACACTTGATCCGACAATCCGGCTATATCGTATATAACCGACTAATATATCATTTACCGATTCATCGAATCAACACTTGATCCGATGACCCGGCTGATATCAAATATCACGAGAATATAATACGGTATCTCATATCGCATTATCCTCGGTCCTGCACATATCACATATGTGCCCCTACTCCGTTTTGCCTGAGCTAAGAAACCTCTGTGTAGCACTCTAAAGAATCGTCAATACGCCGACAGTAGGTGATGATCATATCAAACACCCACAAGCTGCAAGCAGTCAGCTAAACGTAACAGCCACCCAGGTATTGAGCGATCAGAAGATCAACAAGCAAGCCTGTACATTCTCCTGTGAATCCAATCAGTAACACTCCCGTACAGTCCGGTCTCGTCGTCTAATATGTCGCATATCTCGCCTAGGGGTGGTATATGTCAGACCCCAGCAGCTTGATAAGTCGTTTCGATAACAGTTTGAGAAACTACTGATAACACTTACCAGTAAATCTCAGCAACCCTGGCCAGGGATTTCCAGTTATATCCAATCGAACACAGCGCAACATCAGCTCCCTATACCAGGAGAGACGAATCCCCTCCTATCGCTCATTGCCTCCATGTGATTCGGGACTGTACCCAAAAGCCACCTTTTTGCATGCCCTCTTGGACGTGGTATGATGGAAATTAAAGCACAGTGGGAATCACACAAGACTCTATGACGATCTCGGGTCAACAGACTAATCTGTACCAGTGTCACCGGAGAACTGCCATCTGACGTGAGGTATAATACCATCTGGGAGTTCTCGGCGAGTCCGTCCAGTGTACCCAGTCTCTACTGAGCACCCGTACACCATCCTTGATGTCAAACACCGATGGATATGGGATCATCCATCGCCCATCATATGGGTCAAGATACGTATACGCTAGTCTCCTCTGGTGCATCAATGCCCTGTCTCGATACACCCTCGACTAGGAACAGTTATAGGATGTACTCATCGACTACCGTGGCCCCACTAGTATGATCTCATCATAGTCCCAGTAGTCGAGTACATATCCTAAGGGCTTTATCAACATGTAACATAGAGACAATCAGAGTACATGTTAAGACAAAGTACAACCAGATAGCATACTATCATGTCAAGCAAGAAAGTCCTCCCTATATATGTCCAAGCATCCATTACAATATACATCATATGCACAGTAATGGCCTCTAGGGCATACATATAACTAACAATCTCCCACTTGCACTAGGGCCATCTATTGTGGTATCACATACCCAACAATTAGCTGCGGTTGAAGTATCTCATACTCAACCATCCCATAAAAGTCTCTGCTTGGAAAAAGGCCTTTGTGAGTGGATCCACGCTGTCGTCCTCTGTGTCTACTCTCCTAACCTCGATCTACCTGGAGATCAACCATCTCCACGATCAGGTAATACTACCTAAGGATTATATCTGGATTTCTGATGGGACGGCAGTTCCTTGGCTAAAGCCACAACTCCATTGTCACACAATAGTAGGAACGAAGTTCATCTCATGAACTTATATATATCCAGATTGCCTCTTTGGTAGCATCCTTGGTAACGATGTATCTTGCCTTTAATCGTCTAGTAAGTCACGGTATCTAGCTTGGAACTCTTCCAACATAACGTCCCTCCACTGAGGGTAAAGATAATGCCTGCGACTGAAATTCAGTCGTCCTTATCACCCTGGAACTTTTCCAGTGATTCTCCCCAGGATCGATTGATACCATCTCACTACAACTAATGAGTATCCTAACATCCAATTAGATCTATCTCATAGATCGAAAACCCAGGATTTAGGAGGTATCACTTTGATCCTATCTGGAGAATCTTTATGATAAGCGGAGATTGACCGAGTGTAGCATAGGAAACTCCTTCCCTAACAAGAGTATGTCATCCACGTACTCTACGAGGATTATCACCATACTCACTACTACCTTTTTGTATATACAAGGTTCATCTACCATTTTGATGAAGTCAAACTCTTTGACTACCACATCAAAACAGATGTTCCAACTCCGCGATGCCAGCTTTATCACATAAAACATCTTGCACACGTTTACGCTGCTCCCACTGTCTACGAAGCCCTCTGGTTGTGTACTCATAGACGCTCTCTTCTAAAACATTATTTAGAAAAGCAGTCATGACACCCAACCACCAGATATCGTAGTCATGGTATGTAGCAGTGGCAAGTAGGATCTGGATGGACTTAAGCATAGCTTCGAAAGTCTCAACTTTTCCATGTACACCAAGTAATCTTCTCAAGATATACTTACTCCTGATGGGGATTTAACCCTTCAGATAAAGCAAACAAAGTCCATACTTTGTTGGTGTATAAGGATTCCATCTCAGATCACTAAGCATCCAGCCATTCTTACAGAGTCCCACTCCTGATGACCAGCCCGAAACTAGTTGAATCATCATCTCATGATGTAATCCTCGCTCCCACTGTCATAGAGAAACCGAAGTATCTATCAGGTGGGTGAGGAACCCTACTAGATCGGCGGAGAGGCTGAGGTTCGTTGGTTACTATTGAATCATTTGGTTCTACCAAATCATCAGCTGCAGTTTGTAAAGCTGGAACTCCTTCCAGTTCTACCTCATGACCACTAATTTTTCCACAAGAAATTCCCTTTCACAAAGGTGGCATGCTGAGAAACAAAACATCTTTTGTTTCTCGGTTAGGTAGAAGATATTCCCTTGCGAATGCTTGGGATATCCAACAAACTTTCCACAGATCAGACTCTGCCTCGAGCTTGTCCGGGTTTTGCTTTTTAGACATAGACCGGACAACTCCAAATCTTAACAAACTTAAGATATGGGCTCTTCCCTTCCATATCACATATGAAGTGGTAGGCAACTGATTTGATTTGAACCTTATTCAATAGGCATGCAGCTTCTCAAGTGCATAACTCCCAAAAGGAAATAGGAAACTCAGTATTACTCATCATAGAGCACACCATATCACATAGGGTGCTATTGCTCCGCTCCGATATACCGACGTGCTGTGGTGTATTCGGAGGAGTAATGCTGAGAGAGAATCTCATTCTCCTTTAGAATAGTCCAGGATTTCCGTGCTCAAATATTCTCCTCCCTGATCTCATCAAAGGACATAATACTTATACCCGTTTTTGGTTCTCTACTTCTAACTTATATTCTGTGAATATCTCAAAAGGTTCGGACATGTGTTTCAACAGGAACATATGTCTGAATCTTGAGAGATCATCAGAGAATGTAATGAAGTACAAAGAACCACTCTTGGCATGTGTAGACAGGGGACCATCATACATCAGCATGTATCAATCCCAAGAGTTCACTAACTCTTTCTCTGTTTCCAATAAACATAGCTATGGTCATCTTATCTTTGTGATATGACCGGCAAGTTTCACAAGATGTAAATTCAAGCTAATTTAAATATGCATCTAAATGTAACTTAGCTAGTCGGGTCGCATTGATATGACCTAGTTTACAATGCCTCAAGAAGGATTCGTTCATTTCTGAACTCTTCCACTTGTGTGTGTTATGTATACTAAGAACTGTAGTTTGATTTAGAACGTCAATGCTTTTAGATAACGTGCCTGAACCGATCAACTCTTGATATAGGAAATGTTCATAACATTATCCAACAATACAAAATTATATCCTTTCTTTATTTATAAAGAAACTGATATGATGTTGTATATCAGGTTCGGTATCTAATAACATTCGTTCAGAATCAATGTATTCTGGTAATACAGGGTGATAGTGACCGACAGACTTGGCTGCAACACTTGCACCGTTTCTATCTAATGAAACTTATCACCCGTTCTCAGTTCTCTACCTATCTGTAGCCCATGTAACAGATTACATATGCGGGATCCTTCTCCGGTATCACATACCCAGGACATAAAGGATACTGAGAAACAGTTCTCTGTAATGAACACACCCGAAGAAGATGCATCAGCATGCACTTTCTTCGTTTGGGCGGCACGGGAATTCTGGTAATCCCCTATTTCCTGCTCTGTCTTATAACAATTATAAGTTGGAGCGGGACCAACGTTCCTCAGCTCAGTATGACAAGCGGGTTCGGTCAATATATCCGTATTATTATCTAGATTAAGGCGTGACATAGTCGTAACCAGGAGAGAGAGAGAAGAAAACACTCAGCGTGCGCTTTTACAAGATTAGATTGGTTATCAATTTATCTAATCAGGATGTCTCCCACTGTTTTAGTCAAATCTTCCTTCAAACCCTAAAAGGAAAGACTAGCCGGGATTAATTACACCCTACAAGTTCGCCAATCTTTCAGCCAGGCCAGTGCCGGTACTTTGAGGGAGGTTCCCCGTGCTTTCGCACGGACCTAATTAAAGTAAACCTCGTTTTTCCAGGGGCGTAACCCCGTTAACACCTTTTTAGACACCTATTTGATCGGCTAATTGTAATGTGTAAAACTCTCTCAGGAGTAACTCTTACTCGCAGCGGGTATCGGGATCCGACTATCTCATAGAAGGTATGCAATCTCATTGCAAATTTCAACACTTGAAATTCCCAATAATATTTTTTGTCCCTAGCGTGCTATGACCTTGACGCATGCCAAACAACCCATAGTCCGCTAGTCAAGTTCAACCCGTACATTTCGTGATTGAATTAAACCCACCCGTACGACCCTTAACACATGCCAAACAACGCCGTACGAATACCCTAATCCAATCGCATCGTATGCTAGCAGATAAGCACTAGTTAGCTACCGTACACTACGCCTTGACGCATGCCAAACTATTGCAGCACGAATACTAAGTAGTACTTATCTGAAATGACGGAGGGCTACACAGGTTTTTAAGAAAAACATGAGCGTAATGAACTTGATATCGTTGTAGAATCGAGTGATTTTAAATGGAATGTTTTTTAGGCCTTTTCTAGTTTTGCTAAAGAGGTCACTCCCGGTGAAGTGATCGTCGGCTCTTTCCTCATCGAATAAGGTGCAGGATATTTCACAAATATCACTATGCAAAGTAAGAACTATAGAAGCAATCAAAAGACAGACCGAGTTTGTAGCATCTGCTAGTTTCACTAAAGAGGTCACTCCCGGTGAAGGGATCTCGGCTCTTTCCTTATCGAATAAGGTGCTGGATGTTCTACAAGGAACACCGCTATGCAAAGCAAGAACTAGAGCTACCAGTTTTTAAACAAGTTTCTACAACATCTTAGGTTTCTTTTATTTCATTAATCTCATTAATGAAGTCCCATTTTATTATGTTTCACAAGCATCATATTTGAAACGAAATCTGCAATATAACATATATCTCATATATATAATATAAACATTCGTCTCAGGCAGTAATATGATCTCATCACAGAACATTGCAGCAGAAGAACATATATGAAATATTGGATATACTAGGACATCCGTGTTTTTAATACGAGCCTGTATAAAACACGGATTCCACGGTCGCGATGAATAGCCAAACCTACATCCCTAGACCCCTACGAGAGCGACAAGCAACACTGCCAATTCTAGGGTTAGGAGACCCGGTCTCGACTCCTCGAGATAGTCTCCCACTGGACCCTAGAACCCGGTTACTTGTGCTCCCCGCCTTGGGTCTACCTAATGCGGAAAAGTAAATAATATACAATGGTGACATCATCTTCGGCCCGGAAGTGCCCCAATAAAAGAATATTACATACAAATGAATATTACATGAATGAAAAAGAAACTCATCTCACATAAAAACCCCGGCTATTCAGAACGCGACGATCCAATATAACATATCACAGCAACACATAATATCTCATATCATCAACGTAAGCAAGTATGCGTATCCCGATTGTCGTTGATGTATAGAGATGAAGCCGGCGATACACCACATACTACGCTTACGGTCACATAAAAGAAAGTGTAAAACTACAACAGTTGGAATCCGCAACCTCCTTAGACATCACATGCCTTACCAAATGAATTCCTTAGACATCGCATGCCTAACAATTATAAACCCCGCATTTTAGTCTCTTTATCGAAAACTCTTTTCAATATCTAGTCGGGCAATTCAACAAGATTTCCGACATCCTGATCGAATGCTCGTCGCAAACTTTAGTAGACGGCCGCACCCCCAGTTGCCGTCGACGAAGTGCACTAAGGCGGAGCACCGCTGCTGCGAGCATCCGAACGGATGCTTTTGGCGATGGGGTTCTCCTACAGTCACTTGGTCGGGGCTATGGGGCGTGGCTGTCTATTAAATTTACCCGGCAAGTATCCGCGTACGCTACGTGATTGCGACGGACTTTTGATCACATCAAAATTCCGTGGCAACCGATCATTTGAGACTGAACTGCTAGATTTATAACATTCAAATTAGTTATCTCATAACTACATGTGGATTCCAAATATTGTATCACATTCCAGATAAATAGATAATGTTAAACTTTCCGATCGAATGATCATACACCCATGTTTTCCCGAATGGCTCAACACTTGAGCGGAGTTAAAAAAAAATCCATCACATGCCACAGTACTAATGGTCTAGCCGTAGAAGGGTCAAGCCAACGCCTCACAAGTGGCAACGCCGTACTGCCACAAACCCTAAGGTTTAGAGGTAGTTCAAGACGGTCACATAATCGAGTTAAGGTTTGTTATCTTCTAGAGGGTCTACCGCGTTACTTGCATGATTTTCTGAAAGTTTCAAACTCGAGAAAAAATCAAACTTTTGAAAAATTTTCCGACAGGGGAAAAAGTGAGTTATTGATATCCGTTCGAACATTTTAACAGTTTCTAAAAATTATCCGAAAAAACTTAAACGAAATTAAATTATCCGATCGAATCAACGAGTCCCCAATCCAACCCAAAAAACTCAACACTTGAGTGGAATTAAAAATTCCCAGAAACAGCCAAAAGTACCTACGGATCAACTGTAGCAAAAACTAACCATCAATCCCCAATACCGGCCGCGGAACCGCTGCTAATACCCTAGTTTGGTCGCGGTTCCGCGGCGCTTTGAGCGATTTAGAGTGTCGTTTTGCACACGTGTCCATAGAATTCCCTGCTGAATTTTTAAGTATTTTTAATAAGAAAAAATGTCAACTTTTGAAAAATTTCTAGAGAAGGGTCAAAACTAGGGTTTCGGGGTTCGATCGGACTTTAAACTTCGTCTAGACTTCGCCTAAAGCTCTAGCTTGGCTCCGATACTACTGTAAGGTTGCTAGGCACACGCACAAGGGTCTACGAGGCATCAACCATGCCCGATTTAAAATTTAGCCGTGCCGAACAACCCTAAACGAGATCTTTAAACTAGAGTTTAGGCGAAAACAAGTATGTTAAACACTTTAACACTAAGTGAGAGGGATTACAACCTTTGTAGATCCGGTCCTTCACTTCTTAAGCTCCGTGTTGAGGTCCCTTCGCTGCGATCATCGTGTTCCGGACTCTCGAGAGGCTCCACGAAGAGAAAGATGTAAGCTTGCATTCGATCTTCGATAACAAAGATGATCTACCTTGAAGTTTCATTAACACAAGCTCTCACTCACTAAATGAAGTGAACACCCTTATCTAAATGGCAAGGATAGATGAGGATGATGAAGTAGGATTTTTGCTCTCATTTGTTTTCAATTATTCACTCATAATCATCACTTAGCAAAAAGCTAGAGAGCTTTTCCATGAAGAAAAGAAGGAAGAAGAAGATGAATAATGATTAATTCTTTTGTGATGAATAATGAAAGTTATGATAAGGTTAGAAATGCAACCATGGTCAAACAAACCTTTGTAGAGATTTAACTAGGGCTAGGGTTTGGGTTGAGTTAAAGAATATCTTGCAAAATATCTACACAAAAATCTTTGCACAAAACAAAATAAAACCTTCTAGAAGGTTCTAGAAAAGATTAACCCAAATCAAACCCTAACCTCGTTTAATCTCCACTAAACATTTTGCATTAATAACCATATCATGTTACAATATTATATATCACATATATAATATTTATTGTAACAAAATAAAATAATACAATTAACATAAATGGCATATATATCAATGTATTACCCGAGTGAGAAAAAGAATCTTTTAGTGAGCTTATAATAGTTAATGTAATTTAATATATCATATATATTATTATACATTAAATTATCGAATCAACACTTGATCCGACAATTCGGCTATATCGCATATAACCGACTAATATATCATTTGCCGATTCATCGAATCAACACTTGATCCGATGACCCGGCTGATATCAAATATCACGAGAATATAATATGGTATCTCATAACGCATTATCCTCGGTCCTGCTCATATCACATATGTGCCCCTACTCCGTTTTGCCTGAGCTAAAAAACCTCTGTATAGGACTCTAAAGAATCGTCAATACGCCGACAGTAGGTGATGATCATATCAAACACCCACAAGCTGCAAGCGGTCAGCTAAACGTAACAGCCACCCAGGTATTGAGCGATCAGAAGATCAACAAGCAAGCCTGTACATTCTCCTACGAATCCAATCAGTAACACTCCCGTACAGTCCGGTCTCGTCGTCTGATATGTCGCCTTTCTCGCCTAGGGGTGGTATACGTCAGACCCCAGTAGCTTGATAAGTCGTGTCGATATGAGGTCTATAACAGTTTGAGAAACTACTGATAACACTTACCAGTAAATCTCAGCAACCCTGGCCAGGGATTTCCAGTTATAGCCAATCGAACACAGCGCAACATCAACTCCCTATACCGGGAGAGACGAATCCCCTCCTATCTCTCATTGCCTCCATGTGATTCGAGACTGTACCCAAAAGCCACCTTTTTGCACGCCCTCTTGGACGTGGTATGATGGAAATCAAAGCACAGTGGGAATCACACAAGACTCTATGACGATCTCGGGTCAACAGACTACTCTGTACCAGTGTCACCGGAGAACTGCCATCTGACGTGAGGTATAATACCATCTGGGAGTTCTCGGCGAGTCCGTCCAGTATACCCAATCTCTACTGAGCACCCGTACACCATCCTTGTTGTCAAACACTGATAGATATGGGATCATCTATCGCCCATCAAATGGGTCAAGATGCGTATACGCTAGTCTACTCTGGTGCATCGATGCCCTGTCTCGATACACCCTCGACTAGGAACAGTTATAGGATGTACTCGTCAACTACCGTGGCCCCACTAGTGTGATCTCATCATAGTCCCAGTAGTCGAGTACATATCCTAAGTGCTTTATCAACATGTAACATAGAGACAATCAGAGTACATGTTAAGATAAAGTACAACCATATAGCATACTATCATGTCGAGCAAGAAAGTCCTCCCTATATATGTCCAAGCATCCATTACAATATACATCATATATACAGTAATGGCCTCTAGGGCATACATATAACTAACAGACAAAAGGGTTAAGATTTTACCTCAACGAACTTGAGATCCAAACATGCAACTTGACCTTTAAAGATGGCTCTCTTGCTCCTAATTCCAAGCTAATTAGGGGCAAAGAAAATTGGATAAGGTTTAGTGATGAATTTGTGATAATATATATTGATTTTTGATAGATTTTAGAGACTTTTTGAAGAAAAAATGAAGTAGGAAATGTGGGAACGGGGGAGCCCAAGCTCGGCCAGCAGCATGAATGAGAGAAAAGGGAGGGAGTGAGGTGTGTAGAGATATGTAGAAGGTTCCCCAATAATTTCTTTCTTTAAGTCATTTCTTATTTAACTTATTTTCTTTTCATTTTTAATTAAACCTAGATTCTAGAAGACAAATGAAATGAATCAAATTGGGGGGGGGGGGCTGCTAAGGGCTCGGCCACATGGGGTGAGGGAGAGAGAGAGAGAGTGTGGGGTTTGTGGGTGAGTGTGGAGACTTCCAAATAATCACCTCTTTTAATTAATTAGTTTATTTTTCCCTTTTTCCAATAACTCATTCTATAATTATCTAGAAACCTCATGAAAATTCCAAATCATTTCAAAGAAACATGTTACATTTTATTTTAGTGTGTCATGGTACATAATTTTGTAATTAACCCATTTCAATTTGTAATTTACACTAATTAAATGTATAATTAAAAGCTTATGTTAATATTTAAAATAATTAATTAAGGAAAAATATTTAAGTAAAATAATAATTTATAAGTCACTAATTAAACACCATTTACTAGTAATTACATAGTTAAAATAGGCTTATTTATATCTATATGGAAAAATAATTATAGTTAAGTTTTACGGAAAATACGGTTTATTTTACCGATTATCAGAAAATTCACCTAAAGGATTTTATTTATTTAATTATTTATTTATTTATTTTTAAAACGTTACACCCAGAGGACAACCCGTACTTACTGAAGGTCTAGCTACATGCGACACCATTATTGATTGCGGTTACTTTACTACTAAAAGATCTCTTCTTTACTTCCTTTGCTTTACTTTTAATCAAAAGAAGAATCATATTTTGAGCATCCAATCAGGTTTCAGGTTATGTTTGTTTTAGCCAAAATTGCATGTGATGTTAATTTTGTTAAGGGGCTAATACGGAGTTTTTTGTAGTCGTAATTATTACATCGTTTCGGGTTTTAATTTGATAAGGATGCAGTAGTTGGAATCCACATTTAATTAGTTTTGAAAAAACTAGTTAGTGATTATAAATCTAGTGTTTTAGTCTCGGTAGATCGATTGTCACAAAGTTTTGATTTGGATCGAAATTCCATCGCAATCGCGTATAGTACGTGGATTCTCGCCGGATAATTTTACTAGATATCCTCGCCCCATTGCCCTAACCAAGTGACTGTAGGAGAACCTCATTACCAATAGCATCCACTCGGATGCTCGCGGCCACGGTGTTCCGCTTAAGTGCACTTGGTCGATGACATCGGGGGTTCGGCCATCTACTAAAGTTTCCGACGAGTATTCGATCGGTTAGTTGGGAATCTTGTTTAATTACCCGACTAAATTATTGAAAAGAGTTTTTGATATGAGACTAAAATGCGGGGTTTATAGAATTAGGCATGAAATTCGGAATATGAGATATTCCGGGTTTATGATGTTTAAGGATATGTGGATTCTAATTATTGCAGTTTTACATTTCTTTTCTGCGACCGTAAGTGTAATATGTGGGGTATCCCAAATCTCGTTGCTATATGTCAACGGAATTTGGGATACGCGTATTTACTCACGTTGATGTTATGTGATATTATGTGTCGCTAATATGTTTTATTGGATCGTTATGATTGAATAGCCGGGTTTTTTTTATGTGAGATGAGATTTTTTCAATTTTCATTCATGTAAAATTTTATATGTAATATTCTTTTATTGGGGCACTTCCTGGTTGAGGATGATGTCACCACTGATGTATATTATTTACTTTTCCGCATTAGGATAGACCCAAGGCGGAGAGCACAAGTAACCGGGTTCTAGAGTCCAGTGGGAGACCATCTCAAGGAGTTGAGACCGGGTCTCCTTACTATAGAATTGGTAGGGTTACTTGCCGCTCTCGTAGGGGTTTAGGGATATGGGTTTGGCTATTCATCACTACCGTGGAATCTGTGTTTTTCATTACTGGCTAAATTTAAAACACGGACATCCTAGTATATCCAATATTTCATATGTTGCTTTTGCTGCTTGGTTCTGTGATGTGATCATATAACCACGTGAGATGAATGTTATATTATATATATGATATATAATAAACGTTGCTTATGTTTTGCACCCGCACTAGTCCAGTCCCCGCTCTGCCGGTAGTTAAGTAACCTAACGGTGCATGATAGGGCCCAGTGGCGAATGCGGATGGTATAAGCGTACGTTCTATTTTCGTTTCATTTTTCTGTGATGTTTAGGAAATATTAAATGATGGGACTTCATTAATGAGATTAATGAAAAGAAAAGAAACCTAAAGATATTGTAGAATCAAATTTTTAAAAAGGGCAGCTCTAGTTTTTGCTTTGCATAGTGGTATTCCTTGATGAATATCCAGCACCTCATTCGATGAGGAAAGAGCCGAGATCCATTCACCGGGAGTGACCTCTTTAGCGAAACTAGCAAAAGCTATAACCCACTCGGTTTTGTCTTTTGATAGCTTCTCTAGTTCTTGCTTTGCATAGTGGTATTCCTTGATGAATATCCAGGACCTCATTCGATGAGGAAAGAGCCGAGATCCCTTCATCGGGAGTGCCCTCTTTAGCGAAACTAGCAAAAGCCTAAAAAACACTCCTTTTCAAAATCACTAGATTCTACAACGATATCAAGTTCATTACGTTAAAGGTTTTCTTCAATACCAGCCGTAGCCCTCCCTCATTTCAGATAAGTACTATTTAGTATTCGTACTGCGTTTGTTGACCTTGTCAAGGCGTAGTGTGCGGTAGCTGATTAGTGCTTACCTGCTAGCATGTGATGCGATTGGATTAGGGTAGTCATATGGCCTTGTTGACCTTGTAAAGGGTCGTGCGGGTGGGTTAAATTCAATCAAGAAATGACGGGTAGAACTTGAATAGCGCTTATGATTTGTTGACCTTGTCAAGTTCATAAGTGGTTAGGGGTAAAAACCATTATCGGGAATTTCAAGTGTTGAAATTTGCAATGAGATTGCATACCATCTATATGATAGTTAGATCCCGATAACCACTGTGAGTAAGAGTTACTCCTGGGAGAGTTTTGCACTTTACAATTAGCTAATCTAGTAGGTGTCTAGAAACGTGTCAACGGGGTTATGCCTCTAGGGAAATAAGGTTTATTTTAATTAGGTCCGTGCGAAAGCACGGGGAACCTCCCTCGGAGTACCGACACTAGCCTGGCTGACCGGTTGGCGAACTTATAGAATGTAATTAATACCGGCTAATCTTACCTTTTATGATTTGAAGGAAGATTTGATAAAAACAGTAGGAGCCATCCTGATTAGATAAGATAATAACCAATCTAATCTTGCAAAGAGCACACGGTAATGCGTTTCCTTCTCTCTCTCTCTCCAAGCAGCAACCAATGTCACGCCTTAATCAAGATAATAATATGGATGTATTGACCGAACCCGCTTATTATACTAAGTGGGGAACGTTGGTTCCGTAGGAATAGGGGAATATCAGGATTCCCGCGCCACCCGTATGAAGAAATAGCATGTTGATGCATCTTCTTTAGGTGTGTTCGTTACCGAGAATTGTTTCTTAGTTTCAAGGTGGCATTTCTTTCATCTTGTTCCGTTCTACGTCCTGGGTATTGGATATCGGATCAGGATCCCACGTATGTAATTTGTTACATGGGCTAAAGAAAGATAGAGAACTGGAAAAGGTGATAAATCTCTAACAGTAGGGAATAGTGCAGTTGTTGCAGCCAAGGCAGTTTGCGAATATCACCTTGTATTACCAACTGGTAATACATTGATTCTGAACGACTGTTACTACGTACCAAACATGATGTGCAACATTATATCTGTTTCTTTGCTAACTAAAGAAGGATATAATCTCACATTAGAGGACAATGTTATGAACATTTTCCAAAATCAAGTGTTGATTGGATTTGGTACGTTATGTAACGGTATATACGTTCTGAATCAAAATACAATTCTGAACATATAGAACTCAAACAAGAGGAAAAGTTCAGAAATGAACGAAACTTTCTTGTGGCACTGTAGACTAGGTAATATCAACGCGAAAAGGATAGCTAAGTTGCATAAATATGGGTATTTGAATCAGTTTGAATTTTCATCTTATGAAACTTGCCAGTCATGTCTCAAAGGAAAGATGACCAAAACTCCGTTTACTGGACATGGAGAAAGAGTTACTGAACTCTTTGGACTGATACATAGTGATGTATGTGGTCCTATGTCTACACATGTCAGGAATGGTTTCTCGTACTTCATTACATTCACCGATGATCTCTCAAGGTTCGGACATATTTTCTTGATGAAACACAAGTCTGAAGCTTTTGAGAAATTCAAGGAATATAAGCACGAAGTTGAGAACCAGATGGGTAGAAGTATTAAAATCCTTCGATCTGATCGGAGAGGAGAATACTTGAGCACGGAATTCCGTGATTATCTAAAAGAGAATGAGATTCTCTTTTAGCCTACTCCTCCGTATATACCACAGCACAACGGTGTATCGGAGAAGAGGAATCACACCCTATTAGATATGGTGCACTCGATGATGAGTACCGTTGAGTTGTCTATTTTTTTTAGGGTTATGCGCTTTAGACAGCCGCATACCTATTGAATTGAGTTCCATGAAACTCTGTGCCTAAAACACCATATAAGATATGGAGTGGAAAGAGACCATATCTTAAACGAGTTAAGATATGGGGTTGTTCGACCTATGTCAAAAGGAAAAATCCGGACAAACTCGAGGCAAGGTCAGTTCTATGTAAGTTTGTAGGATATCCAAAGAATTCGCATGGATATCTTTTCTACCAAAGTGAGGAACAAAAGGTGTTTGTTGCTCAACATGCCACCTTTTTAGAAAAGGAATTTCTTGTAAAAGAAATTAGTGGCAATGAGATAGAACATGAAGAAGTTCTAGCTACATAAACTGTAACTGACAATTTGGTGGAACCAGAGGATCCAATAGTATCTAACAAACCCCAGCCACTCCGCAATCTAGTAGGGTTCCTCATCCACCTGAGAAATACTATGGTTTTCTTGTAGACGGTGGGAGCGAGGATTTCATCATGGAAGATGATGACCCGACTAGTTTCAAGCAGGCCATCACAAGTGAAGATTCTGTTAAATGGCTGGATGCTATGCGATCGGAGATGGAATCCATGTACACCAACAAAGTATGGACTTTGGAAGTTTCTCCTGAAGGGGCAAAACCTATTGGGAGCAAGTGGATCTTCAAAAAGAAGATTGGTGTAGATGGAAAAGTTGAGACTTTCAAAATTGGACTTGTAGTAAAAGGTTTTCGTCAACGACCTGGTGTCGACTATGATGAAACCATTTCTCCTGTCACTATGCTTAAGTCCATCAGGATCCTACTTGCCATTGCTGCATACCATGACTACGAAATCTGGCAGATGGACATCAAGACCGTTTTTCTAAATGGTGATTTAGAAGAGAGCGTATACATGACACAGCCAGAGGGCTTTGTAGATAGTGGGAGCAGCGGAAAGGTGTGCAAGCTGATTAAATCCATCTACAGATTGAAGCAGGCGTCATGGAGCTAGAACATCTGTTTTGATGAAGCTGTCAAAGAGTTTGACTTCATAAAAAATATAGATGAACTTTGTATATATAAGAAGGCTGTAGAGAGTAAGGTGGTCTTCCTCGTATTGTACGTGGATGACATACTCTTGATACGAAACGATATTCCTATACTACACTCGATCAATCTCTTCTTGTCACATAAATTCTCCATGAAAGATCTAGGTGATGTCTTTTATATCCTGGGGATAAAGACCTATAGGGATAGATCTAAACGGATGTTGGGATTATCCCAATCCAGGTACATAGACACCATACTAAAGAGTTTTAGTATGGAAGATTCCAAGCGAGTTAATTTACCCGCTTGCTCAGGAATCACTCTCTCCAAAGAGATGTCTCCCAAGACTGATTTGGAGAGGTCTCGCATGCAAGGGATACCCTATGCTTCGGCAGTCGGGTCAATCATGTATGCGATATTGTGTACCATACCGGATGTAGCTTACTCACTAAGTGTAGTAAGCAGGTATCAATCAGATCCAGGGGAGAAACACTGGACGGCTGTAAAGAACATTCTTAAGTACTTGAGAAGGACTAAAGAAATGTTCTTGGTGTATGGTAACGATGAACTCCAGGTAGAGTCCTTTACCGATTCGAGCTTTTAGAGTGATAAGGACGACAATAAGTCGGTCTCGGGTTTTGTCTTTACCCTTAACGGAGGGGCGGTATGTTGGAAGAGTTCCAAGCAAGACACCGTAGCAGACTCAACAATGGAAGCTGAATACATCGCTGCCAACGATGCTACCAAAGAGGCTGTCTGGATGAAGAAGTTCATTTCTGAGCTTGGTGTGGTTCCATCCATTGAGCATCCAATACCTGTGGATTGTGATAACAATGGAGCTGTGGCTTTGGCCATGGAACCCAAGTCCCATCAGAGATCCAGACATATTCTTAGGCGGTATCACCTGATCAAGGAGATAGTAGATCGCCAGGAGATCGAGGTCAGGAGAGTTGACACGAAGGACAACGTAGCGGATCCACTCACGAAGGCCCTCCCCTAGATGCAGTTTGAGAGACTTATTGGGATGTTGGGTATGAGATACTACAACACATGGCCTTAGTACAAGTGGAAAAATGTTAGGAATATGTATGCCCTAGAGGCTATTATTGTACATTGATGTATATTATAGTGGATGCTTGGACATATATATAGAGGACTTTCTTTCTCGACTTGATAGTATGCTATCTGGTTACTCTTTATCTTAACATGTGGACTGGTATTCTTATACCGTCTTTCTTTTACATGTTGATAAAGCCCTTAGGATATGTACTTGACTACCAGGATTATGATGAGATCATACTAGTAGGGCCAGGTGGTCCAAAAGTATATCCTTTAATAGTTCCTAGTCGAGGGGATATCGAGACAACGGCATCGATATTCTAGAGTAGACTAGTGTGTATGTTTCTTGTCCCTTAGAGGGCGATGGTTGATCCCACAACCATTGGTGTGTGACATCAAAGATTGTACACAGGTGCTCATTGGAGAATGGGTACACCGAACAGGACTCGCCGAGGACTCCTAGTTGGAAGTATACCTATCGTCAGATAGCAGACCTCTGGTGACACTAGTACAGGTTATCCTGTAGACCCGAGATCGTCATAGTGACTTGTGTGGCTCCCAATGTGCTTTGATTTCCTCCCTACCATGCTCATAGGAGACGTGCAAACAAGTGGATTTTAGGTACAGTCCCGAGTCACATGGAGGCAATGAGCGATAGGAGGGGTTTCGTCTCTCTCGGTATTGGGGGTTGATGTTACGGTATACTCGATTGGCTATAACTGGAAGTCCCTATCCATGGCTGCCGCTAAAATTTACTGATAAGAGTTATCAGTAGTTTCTCGAACCGTTATAAGCCAGACATCGGCATGACTTATCATGTTACTGGGGTCTGACGTTTACCACCCCTAAACATGATATGCAACATATCAGACGAAGAGACCGGACTATACGGTAGTGTTACTGATAGGATTCTTGGAGTGTATGAACAACCTTGCTTGTTGATCTTCATATCGCTCAATACCCGGGTAGCCGTTACGTCCAGCTAGTACCGCTGACGGCTTGTAGGTGAATGATGTGATCATCAGCTACTGCTGGCGTATTGACGAGTCTTTAGAGTCCCACACAGAAGTTTCCTGGTTCAAGCGAAACGAAGTAGAGCACATATGTGATATGTGCGTAGGCCTGATTAAATACGTGTATGTGATACCGTATTGTAATCTGGCAGTTATCTGTTATCAAGTTAGGTTATATGTGATATAACCGGATTATCGAATCAAGTGTTGATTTGATAATGTGATACACAGATAAATGATATTAGTCGGTCATATGTGATTTAACCGGATTATTAAATCAAGTGTTGATTTAATAATGTGATATATATTATATTTGATATAATTATATCTTAACTAATATCATTAGCTCACTAATTATTTTTCATGATTAATATATATATATATATATATATATATATATGTTTTATGAATCAAGGCATGTTTTTCTATTTTATGGAAAATGGAAAAATGAGGTGGAAAGTGAAGAGATATGGAGGGCATGGGTGAAGCATGGCTTTTTATGTTTGTTTATTCATCTTACTTCACTATTGAAGCATGGCTTCATTTTATTATTGAAAAAAATAGCATGCTTCAATAAGTGAGGGATTTATTATGAGCCATTCTTCATTCTTTACTATACTTAGTTCATTTTCTCTAGTTGAGACATTTTCTTGAGTTGCTCTCTAGCTTGCTCTCTTCTTCTTCCTCCTCTTCATGAATCAAAACTCCAACCCCTCATAAGTGATGTGAACCATGGATTTTTGAACAAACTGTTGGAGATAGTGCCCTCATAGTCAATTATTGGATCACAGGCACGTGATTGCAATGATTGAGGGAGGACCTATCCCGGTAGGACAGTCTTACTCAAGATGATAGTATGCTATCTGGTTTACCTTTATCATCGTGTATTGCTTTAGGTGACCTGACAGGTCGCTATTACACGTTGATAGAGCCCCTAGGATTCTTGCTTGACTACCAGCAGTATGAGGGCGATCATATACGTGAGAGCTGGTAGTCTATAAGCACATCCTTAAAAGGCCCCTAGTCGTGGGAGTTTCGAGACAGGGCATTGATACTCCAGAGTAGACTAGTGTATACAGTCGAGACCCCGACGAGGGGCGGTGGCCGATCTCTCAAGCCATTGGTGTCAGTTGGTTCACCTAAGATGTATACAGGTGCTCATTGGGTTATGAGTACACCGGACAGGACTCGCCGGGAGCATGCTAGTTGGTCTTATACCTGACGTCAGATAGCAGTTCCCTGGTGACATGTGTACAGGTTAGTTCATCGACCTGAGGATCGTCATTTGTCTCGTGTGAGTTCCCACTGTACTTTGATTACTACCCTACCATGCTCAAAGGAGACGTGCAAACAGGTTTTAGTTGGGTACAGTCCCGAGCCACATGGAGGCAGTGAGCGGATCTTCATGGGTTCATCTCTCCCGGTATTGGGGGTGAGGTCGCGCTGTATCTAGGAGAGCCATTACACGAAGTCCTTGGCCAAGGCAGGAGATTTACTGGTAGGTATTCCAGTAGTATCTCAGGGTGTTCTGGGCTACACTCCGACACGACTTGTACCGCTTTTGGGGGTCTGACTTTTACCAACCCCCTAGGCCCGCCATGCGATGCTCATAGACGAACGGACCGGACTGTACGGATATTGTCACTGACAAGCTCAGTAGGGTGTCAGGATGAGATCGCTCATCGACGTCCCTTTTGGTCAATACCTGGTAGCCCGTTACGTATAGGCTAATACCTCTGACGTGCTAGTGGTTAAATCCACAACCAAGGTGTTGACGAGTCTTTAGAGTCCTCCACAGACCAGTTTCTCAAGTTTCGGGCGAAACGCTGTAGAGGCTGTATGGAGATATGGCAGGGTTCGATCAGATACGTGCGGTATTGCACGGATCATGATCAGGCAGGTTATACTAGCGGGCTTTGGTTTAAACCGGATCCTAGTATTTTACAGTGTAGATTTTGTCTCATTGCATTTTTATTCGGTCGGAATACAAATGTGGGTATATATATACAGTAGCGGGGTTTTCCTGTAATTTATTACGGGATCAGTTTTTTGGAGTTGCCAGTTTGCTTTGCGTTTTGGCCATTATTCCTTGTATTTTTCATTGGCCGAAGATTGGTGGAGGAGGGCTAATTTGCACTTGTGCAAATTGGCAATTTGGAGGGTTGTTTTTGCAAGATGTAATGTCATGATGATTGCACCATACGTTGACTTTCTTGTTCATGATGGCTTGACCTTTTGGTGTGATGATTGGATGATGGAGTATTGGTTTTGGTTGATGTTCATTGCTTGTAATCATCACACTTTCTCTTTCTTGCATGAGGTTATGGCTCTCCCCTTTTTGATGGTGATGGACTCCATTCTCTTTTTCTCCTCTATCATTTTCATGGCCGGCCAAGCTCTTGATGAGGGCTGCCCATTTTTGTGTGGGGATTTTTTTTTGTTCTCTTGATGCTCCAAAAATTCCCAAGTTCATCAAAAATTCCATAGTTCATTTCCTCCACCAAAGGCAACTTCCTAAAACCCCAAATGAGACATAGAGCACTATACGTATTCTACTGCAAACCTTGAGCATGTCAGCTCGCCAACTTCGTGCCCGAGTTGCCTCGGTCCAGAGGTGGGAGCCCGTAAAAGAACCCGGCGATGTGGTGCCCTTCCGGCGACGTGGTGGAGACCGGAGATTCCGCGGGAGATCGGGACGTCGACGAGAAGACCGAAGGACACGGATCGCTCGGTATATCTCTCTACCCCTTTCTCTTGTTAGCTAGGACTAGTTTAATGGCACGATCCGGGATTTTAGTGCGCGGTGGTGCCGGTTCAAAAATTTAAAGTAAATCATCGCTTCCGCATTCCGGCGTCGGATTGACGGCCGGGGCGCCGCCGTGCACTTACACAAACTAGTGAGCTAAACCAAACCCCTACTTCATCATCCTACACTTGACTATCAATCAAGTGTAGCGTGTTTTCTTCACTAAAAGATTGTTAAGTGAAGAGGTAGCTTGAGCTAGTGGGCTTCAGGTAGATCATCTTAGGCATGAAGATTATTGGAGGAAGCTTGCTCCAACTCAAAGAGGAGCCGAGTGGAATCATGGAGCTTAAGAAGTGAAGGACTCGATCTACGAGAGTATACTTTCTTTCACTTCTTATAGTTTACTTTGATATCAAACTAAAGCCCTAATCATCTAATTAACGATCTAGGTTAGTGTTAGTTAGCACCCCAAAATTTAAAAAAAATGGCATGCTTGATGCTTATAAACCCAGTGGTAGTGCTAGCGTAGACTTTCAATGTGTAGTCACCCTTGCACGCACACACGCACTTGGTAGATGTGTGTATATGTGTATATGTGTGTGTGTGTGTGTGTGTGTGTGTGTGTGTTTGATTATACACACACACACACACACTTGATTACACACACACACACGTGAGATGAGGATAGTATATGTTATGGATATGAGTCGATATGATCGGGAATGATGCCGTGAGGTTATGATACGTGATTGAGTCGAGACACCGTATATGATATGATATAATAAAGGATCGTTGGGCGATATTTATGCAAGCATGTGATAACATGTGTTTTGATGATATAATAGATTGTACGGGACCTTAGATCCGTACCACTGATTTATGATATTGATATAGTACGAAGATTGATAACATGCGAATGATGATTTATAATGATATTTGACCCGTACCCTCGATTTTGGGGATGTCGTACGATGGATATTACCGTACGAGGTATATATGATAATTAATCCGCACCGTTGACTCGAGCATGTCGTACGATGTATTATTACCGTACGTGATGATATGATGCTGGATCGCCGACTATTAGATCTATTGGCTCGGGATATTATAGATTTCTTATCACCTTCGACTAGGTTCTTAGTTTAGTATTTAGTTGCGTAGATATAGGTTAACTTAGGCTCGAGTCATACCTATTTTCAAAACCGACGAATCGTAGGCTTTTCAAAGTATAAATGAGGGGTGCTACGAATTTTCAAAAGACATCTATTTTCTCAAAACACCGTAGTCCCTACTTTTCTAAAAACAACGATTCGTGCTATTTAAACATGATAAATGGTATGGCTCGTATGTAGTTGATATATCTCATTGTTGCTTTTGTTGTTTACTTTCTGTTATGATCTCATCTGCTAGGACACCTGCACCATTACCGATGATACGTATGTTGCACGTACACTTACTGGCCGGCTCACATACATCATCATCGGTAATTGCTATGTCACGTGCACATTAGAAAATGTTACTTCACTGGTATAACCTACTAGCCGGTAGTTTATTCATATTGTTAGCATTCTTGTTCTCACATGTTAGTTTAAATATTGTATTTCTTATTTAGATGTTGTATACATTCATGTATTCATTCTGTTATGCCCTGTTGAAGGGCTTATGGCTGATATTCATTGTTTTCTTATTGATTCATGATTATGAAAATTTCGGTATTTCATGAGATTTCTGGATTTGGAGAAACCGCAAGAATTTTATAAACCTATTATCATTTTAAAAATGCAAATTGCAGTTTTCTCATGATATGATGTGTGTGGCGTCCACCATGAGTTTCCTCGGTTCTTGAGCCACGTGTCTACACATACCCGATTTGAAGAGTGAGAGGAACCGTCTGTGGGTACATGGTGGACTCGGTGAGGTACCCCGGGGCAAGAAGGCCATATAGAGAGATGTTGAGCCCGGAAGGGGAGCACTACCTACCGGTGATTATTGACCCGGCGGTTATCTGGAGGATACCGACCTGAGTCGTATGATTTGAAAGATTTGAGCGCCGATCTGAGAGATGGCTACCGAGATATTGATGTATATATTGTGTCGATATTTGACACGGATTTCTGTCGATTTCATTTGATGATACTCCAGTTTTATAATACTAAAATTTTACTAAGATAAGAACACAGTTTTCTCATACAGATATATCCAGATTTTATGTTGATTATTCATTCATGATGTATTCATACATCATATATATGACATGTTATTACTTTGTGACACTGACACGAGTACTTGGTATTACACTTACGCACATGCTTATAATGTTATCCTTGTTATTACCCGATGTCTATATATATATTGTTTTTATCTACTGTATGACCTAAGAGATCGTCATACATTCGGTTTGTACTCGGTGATGTCTTCTACTCACGAGTTGGCAACTCACCCCCGTTGTGCCACAGTTTCTTGTAAGTTTTGCCGTACAGGTTTCATAGCGGCTTTGCTGGCACAATGCTTTTTCTTCCGGGTGATTGCTTGGGTAGGTGGGATCACTTACATCGTTACCACCATTGTACTTTATATTTTATTCCAGCTGTATCTAGTTAAAATCTCCATCAACCAGACTTGTATATTAGTAGACTTAGAAACCTCTGTTGTGTATTCTTTCGGCCTTAGAGTCATGCTCATGTATTTTCATTATTGTTTGGATTTTCTTGATGATACTTTAGTTTTCTTGCTTTCTTTCTGTGTTTTGATCCTCTCCCTTGGCCATTGTAAATTTACATTATTGCATGGTTGTTTCCGCCCACTAGCGAAAAGTTAGCTCCCGCTTGGGGATGCCTTATATTATATTGCTTGTATTCGTTTTTGGGTTAAAAATTACAAAGGAGGTGGTGCCCAAATTTTAAATGACGAAAAGGTTTTCAAGTTAAATACAAAGATTCTATTTTTCATATATTATCACTCATATATTTTAAGGAATGAACTTGATTTCATTATACCATTCTTTCAAGACTGCACCTCCATTATTTTCCCTATAAGATTTAGATTTCTGGGCTTTTGGCTTACTTGAATTAAGTGGGGTCCTATAGACTTCACATGATTCAAGTTCCAGTCACGTGCTTTTACGGGTCGTGACAATAAGGTTCCGATAGGAATACTGAGGTAAGCATGGTTCAGGATGATGATTATGACTCAACAGAGGATACATCCGAAGAAGTTTGTTGGATAAAATTGTTCATTTATGAACTTGGTCCTATCATGTATCCAGACAAATTCATGAGGTGGGGTATTGCTCAGTTCGGGAGATTGTTGATCTCTGCGAAGTTGAGATATAGAGAGAGGAAGTTGAAACATTGTAGCGGATCCACTCACTGAGGCTATTTCTCGAACACGGATGTTCCTCAAATAAGATTTGAGAAACTGATTGGTACAGAAATTGGGTATTCGATAGCACACGGGATGTAGGTATGCGATACCGTAATAATTAGCCTTCAGTGCAAGTGGGAGATTGTTGGATATAATGCCCTCAAGGCAATTATTGTAATTGCTAGCATGCGATTATGATAATTAAGGGAGGACCTATACATGTAGAACAATCTTAATCAAAATGATAGTATGTTATCTGGTTTGTCTTTATAATTGATGTGTACACATTTTACTTGTTATTATGTGTCGCTAATATATAATGATGAAGCCCGTAGGATTCTTGCTTGACTATCAGCATTATGATGGTGATCATATACGTGAGAGCTGGGTAGTCCATAAGAACATCCTTAAATTTCCTTAGTCGTGGGAGTATCAAGACTGGGCATCGATATTCCAGAGTAGCCTAGTGTATACATTTCGAGACCCCGACGAGGGGCGGTGGCCGGTCTCACAAGCCATTGGTGTTATGTCACATAAGATAGTATACAGGTGCTTACTGGAGGTGAGTACATTGGACGGACTCGCTGAGAACTTCTAGATGGTATTATATCTATCGTCAAATGGAAGTTCTCGAGTGGCATTAGTACAAATTAGTTTTCTGACCTGAGATCGTCATTTGTCTCGTGTGAGTTCCTATTGTACTATGATCACTATCCTACCACGGCTCAAAGGAGTCATGCAAATAGGTTTTAGTTGGGTATAGTCCCGAGCTATATGGGGGCAGTGAGTGATTGTCGGGGATTCGTCTCTCCTGGTATTAGGAGTCGATGTCATGCTGTGATCGGTAGGCTATCACCTTAAATCCGTGACCACGGTAGATGATATTTACTGATATGAGTTCAGTAGTTTCTCGGTTGGTGATGAGCTTGATTCTGACACGACTTATCGGGTTATTAGGGGTCTGAAGTTTCCACCCATAGACCCGGTATGCGATACTCTCAGACGAAGAGATAGAACTGTACGGAGATTGTCACATTTAGGCTCAGTAGGGTTCGGACAGACTTGATTGTTGACCTTCCTTTCGACAGATACCTGGACAGCCGTTACGTACAGCTAGTGCCGCTGACGTACTTGTGGATTTTGGATTTATTCATTAAATCACTGCCAGTGTATTGTCGAGTCTTTAGAGTCCCATACAGAGGGTATTCCCAGTTCAGGCGATATGCTGTAGATGACGTATGTTAGTGCATACAGGGTGTTCGATTGAATACGTGTACAGGCTACACAGAATTTAATTGGACGGTTGGTAATACTAGCCGTTTAAGATTAAGCTGGATTATTAAATCAGGTTTTGATTTAATAATTTAAATATTTTTTAATATGTATATTCTAGTATTATTATTCACTATTCATTTTCTCTCTCTTGGTTATTCGTATTTTTATACGAATACGCCTATATGTATTTCGATAAGTATACCGGGTTGTATTCCGTATTTATACGGAATTTGTTTTAGAAGATGGACATTTCATTTCTTGATTTTTCTTTTATAGAAAATCAAAAATAAGGTGGAGGATGAGGTGTAAAGAAGTATGGTGTAGAGAGGTATGGCTTGATTTTTATATGATATATTTCATTTGGATACACTATTCTTTCATGGTTGCAAATAATGAAGCCATTCTTTTTCATGCTCGCTGGTTTTTCTTCACTTGAAGACTTAGCCATTTTCAATGGCTTCTTCTTCTTCACCTCCTCCTACTTCTTCTAGGTAGCTCACTGGTGATTAGAAAAGAGAGAAAAAGATAGTGAGAGTATTCAAACATCCCCACTCTCTATTTGTAGCGAGCTTGGAGCGTCAGTCGCTTCACTAGGTGAAGCTGGAGCTTGGATCGGTTTCACTCTGGTGGATCTTCATCGGCAAGGGCAGTCACCACTCAAGCTCGATCCGGACAGCGTATACAGAGCATGGAGAGATCTTCCATGATTGGGTGGACATGCGTCAAAGGTAGTATTCTGTATCTTTGCATGCTTGGTTTCCTAGTTTAGGCATTTGGATCGTTTCTAGGTTCGAGGTTCTTTCATGTTAGCTTGAAATTTTTGTTTGCCGTTCGTGCTTTTGCTGTGCCACGGGCACTGGGGAACCCTACATTCCACTCGGAGTTGTACCTTACAATTCAGTCAACTTCCTTGCAAAGCAACTCTTGCACACAAGAGTCCTCACACAAAGAAAGTGTTAGATATGTATGCCCTAGATGCCATTATTGTATGATATAGTGGATACTTGGACATATATATTGTCACGCCCCGCTTCCCAGAGTGCGCTAAGATCAGCACGCGACAGAGCCAACCATGCTACCTGTGGCTAGGAAACATCCCTCCACAGTCACATTACGGCTGTCTAGAAGATATCAAGAACAGGAAAATAAAAATAAACTATCTAGTATATGTCCATGAGCCAGAATAAACGAGTCAAGAAATAATATGCGGAAGTAATAAATTCAAGTAACAATAACAATCTGGAAGGTACGTCCCAATATGAGCTCACATCAGGAAATGAAAGTACGGAAATAAAACTAAACTAAACTAGATACTAACAGGATCCTCATTGTTCGGCCTGTCGGCTGAAGTACTCCTGCTCAGCCTGCGACAAAGGTAGAGGATCTGGGCCATGCAAAACCCAGACGTCAGTGCGTCATAATATCAAACAATAATAAATGAACAGATACACGAGATATGCAGGCATGAAAATGAACAGTAATGAGTGTATAACAGTAACATGAATATGGAACAGCGAAGTGTACCAATGTATGTGACGTGCGGTGAATAATCAATACTACTGAGTTAGTTACTCTCAAGTCTTTGAAATCAATTAAATGAATCGTCGATATAACTCAATAGTATCCCGTGCATACCTGATTATTGTCCAAAAACTTGTATTTACCGCAATCAGAAACGGCGTCGCTTTGCAGCTAGCCAGTGAGTGCGGGTCGATCCACAGAGATGGGTAAATTCCTTTTATGTGTTTTAACGAGTTGATTCAAAGTGTCGTTTTGGTTGATTTCTAAAATCTATAAAAAACTGGATCTTAATTAATCTAATTTAAAAGTCTTGCTAGGGTTAGGTTTAGGAGAAGTTTTGGAGATTAACGTTTTCTTCACCGCTTTCAATGCCTTCTTTTTTGGATCTATTAGGTGTTACGGTAATTGTCAATAAAGTGGATCCGAATCTTTTGGGAAGATGTTTCTTCCTCTAGATTCGCATTCTTCCTTTGTTGATAATTACCCTAACCCCCATGGAAAACACGCGCAACCGGCCCTTTATACTACGGTTCATCGTTACCTCGAGGGGTAGGATGCCGTAGGGAGCGGTTGTGCGTGCATGCATGGAGTTCTAACTCTTAGGTGAATGTGGCATTGAAAGGGGTGAGAGATCTCATCTCTCAACCTTTTCCCTAAGGCTAACCCTAACAAGCGAGGAGATTACTCGCTCATTAGGGGATGAGAAAACATTTTAATTAAAAGAACAGAAATAAAATTACTTACTAATTCGATGGCTCCCTCCAAGCAAGAAGAACAGATCTGAATAAACTCCCAGAAAGTCTGAATTTTATTGATTGAAAAGAGGCATAGGTTTTTACAGATCTGGAAATACAATTTATAGGAAAACATAAAAACTAGGGTTACAGACTCTCGAACATGTGAAATTACGTATTTGCCCACGAAAAATCCCAACACCTGCACCGACACGGGCACTAAGCGGCCGCGGAACCGCGGCATTGGTTGGCTTGGGCCGCGGTTCCGCGGCCCTTTGGTGGGCTTAGCTCACCAAACTTCAGGGTATGCTTTAGGGTTATTTGGTCTGGTTATTTCTTCAGTTCTTTTCTCTTCTGGGCTTCTAGGTCTTCTCCAGATCTTCAGTGAAAACTTGTGAGGATCTTTTGACCGTTCACTTTGACATTTCGGACTGCATTGCCTTATACAATTGTAAATTGTTCTTCGTGACTAGGATCCGTCTACTTGTTGGTCAAAAGTCCTTTTTCTGTATCAACTTTGTCTTTTTCACTGTATTTGCTCCAAGAACCTGTATCCTGTAATATGTAACAAACGTGCGTCAAGAGTACCTGTTTATTTATAAAACGGATAAGAATAGGGGGATGAAAAATGCAATATTATGGTCTGAACAAATACCCCCAAACTTACCTTTTGCTCGTCCTCGAGCAAACTTATTATTTTATTCACTAAAATCCTAACCACACTTCCGCAGGGAAACGCGATTGCACTGAGCACGTGCAATAAGCCGTTAAACCTCTAGGTGTCCCTAGTAGGAGGAGTGTTGTCTCCTGAGGGTTTTCAGCGGATACTACCCACAAAATCCTATCAACTCGGCCCATTAACTTTTGTTCTCCAATTAGGTTTTCTAACAAAGAATTCTACTATCTTTTGACTCGCAAATCATCCACCCACATTTTTCACACTTCCTTATCATCTAACTTAAGATTATATATGTTCTATAGATTTACTTAGCTTTCGGTATCTCTTAAGTCTTCCTTCTATGGTTTCATCTCTACTTAGGAATTTCTATCAACTCTACTAAAGATACAAGTTCTATCTTTCATTCCTTTCTCTCATCTAAACTCTAATCACATATCCCCACGTGTGTGTAAATATCACCCCTACACTTGGAAATTCAAATCAAGCAATCGTACTCTCGTCCATTGTCCAAAGCACTTATTAACTCGTTAATTTTGAATTTCGCTTACACATCCTTCATGCGACTGTTAATACTTCTTGAGGTACCAACAACCGATTACAAGACGCGTTAGCACTTTAAAGCGTACTTCCTAGTTTTTGCAATACCCAAGGCTTTTAGCAGTGACTCCCAAACCAGTTGGTCTAAGGCATTAGGTGATGAAGCACCCTCGCTAGAGATTTTTCTATTTTTACAGCTTTAAGTAATCACAAAAACCAGTGTCCATTTTTTTATTCACTTTTTTTTTCTTTATTTTCATTGTACTAAGGACTTTAGACAAGAGCAATTCAAGGTCTCTTCTACTATTCCAAGTTTCAAGGTGTGTGATTGTGCAAGTTGCAGGGTATACATTTTCAGAATCGAGACTTAAGCTAGGAACTATTTTTCAAACTTATACTCTAATAAGAACATCAATACTCTTCCCTCATTTCGACTTAGCCCAAGAAGTGAACCCAAAATTTGCCTATTTCTAGATAAACTACAAAGGCATATACTTTCTACCGTTAAACTTTAAGGAAGGTTATCTTTAGGGTTTTTAATTTACTACGTCAAAAATCTAGTTGTTCCTAGCCAGTTAACCTATCTGTCAAACTCTAGTCAATTAGCCAAAATTGAATACATTATTTTTTATAATTTTTAAAATTTTTCAAATTTTTATGGGATTTCAAATAAATATGCAAATGCAAAAATATATACAAATGAATGCGAAGGAAGAAGACGTACCGAGCATACCCCCAAACTTGTACTTGACAGTGTCCTCACTGTCATACTAAACCAAGAGGGTCAAAATGTCGGCACACCCCTGTTTATTTATTTACAATTTTTTTATTGTTAAGAAAAACAAAGAATATATACAAAAAGGCCCTCCCCCAAACTTAATTTAAACTATGTTAGACATTACTGCCAAACTTTGCATAGACCAACACTAACCAGTTGAAAATTTTATCGGTAAAGAGTATTGGTTGGTGGAAGAATAAATTGTAGCGGTCCACAAAGAATTGGGGAAGATAGAAGTAGTGGTATGGGAGGTGTGGAGGTAAATATACAGGCGATGGTGATGCATCGAAACGAGAATGTAAATGATCAGCAATCAGTGGAGTGTTGGCATTCTCGTAGCTTATTAAAAGAAATGGGGGTATTTCAACTTCTAAAAGAGGAGGTTGACTAACCACAATATCCCCAAAATGTTCCTGTGGGTCCTCTATTGACTTGGAATCATCCATCAATTTCATATGATATTCAATTATAAGGGAACTGATCTCCTCGATGTCCGCCACAGTCCAATCGAAAACTTGCCGCCTATCTTGTAAGACCATTAAGAGGGCGTTCTCTTGCTCGAGGGCTAGAGAGGCTGATATTATAATGGGAAAGGTCTCATTCTCACCTATGTAAGCAAATCTAAGGTGAGACGGCAAGGGCGTGAGTTCGAGTTTCGGAGGCGAAAGAATCATTTCGGAATCTACCTCGAACTCAAAGGACTCCAACACAGGTTCGAAATCACTGCAAACAACCGATTCGGATGGCTCGACTAACTCATCCAAAAATTCAAAAGCCTCATATTCGGGCTGTGAGTCGTCATCATCCGAAAAAGTAAAACATTCATAATCAATATCGGTTGTGTCAACGGTGGTAGGCTTAAGGAGGGACGCACTAGTGGCGTCAAAACTGTTTTCATCAAATAGAAATCTCTCAAGTTCGCAGTCCTCCTGCGTGATTTCATGAATAGAGCAAACTTCCTGTGTACTAGTTTTAGGCACGGGGGGCAGACTTCCCATCTTATAAATATTGAACTCACTAGACATTTTCCCAAAGGATAAAGTCATGGAGCCATTGCGACAGTTTATCACAGCATTGGAAGTGGCCAAAAATGGTTGACCGAGAATCACCGGAATTTGGTTTCTTGGGTTAGCAACAGGTTGTGTATCCATAATGATAAAATCAACGGGGAATATGAACTCCCCGACTTTGATCAACACATCCTCTAGTTGACCCCTAGGATGGGTGATTGATCGATCAGCCATTTGGAGAGTGCAACGAGTGGGTTTCAACTCTCCAACCCCTAATTGTTCGTACACGGAGTAGGGAATCAGGTTAACACTAGACCCAAGATCTAAAAGTGCTCGATTAATTTTCTTATCCCCAATTGTGATTGAAATAGTAGGACAGCCGGGGTCCTTTCGTTTTTGGGGTAAGGTTTGATGGTGGTTAATAGCATTGCTCACTGCACTGGCCACTAGCACTTTCTTGGGTACTTGAGATGCCTTTCTCTTCGAGGTGCACAAGCCCTTTAAAATTTTCACGTATGAAGGGACTTGTTGGATAGCATCCAAGAGAGGTATATTTATGCTAACCTGCTTAAATATCACCGCAATCTTCTCCACTTGTGCAGTTGGTTTATTAGGACTCAACCTGTTTGGAAATGAAGCATTTTGAAAATTTGTTGAGTCACATGTTTGTGGAGTAGAATGTGGAGTAGGAACGGATCCCGGTGTAGATGTGTTCATGTTGTGAGAATTGGGTCCGTTCAAGTTAGAAGAAGTAGAGCCGTGTGAAGGGTGGAGAATAGGCTCTAAAGAAAAGGGTGAAGAAGAAAGTGAAGAAGGGGAAGGTGACGATGGAGAAAAAGAAGAAGAAGAAGAAGAAGAACCACCGGCGGGGATGTCATCATGAGTTCCCACATTATTTTGCAACACTCTTTTGGATCTCAACGTGGTCACCGCATTTACATTATGATTGTGATATGCGTTTTTTGTGTGACCGGGATTTGGCAATGGCTGAGATGGAAGCTTTCCCTTTTCTCTCTCGCTCAACGCAGCAGTTAATTGTGCAATTTGTGCCTCAATAGATTTGATACTTTGATCGTGTGAGGCATTGTTATTCATTAAAGATTGAACATAACTTTCAAATCTTGCTGCGGATTCTGTAGATTGCTTGAGAAATGCTTCTAGACTTTTCTCGAGCGAGATAACCTTATCATCATTAGGTTGAACCAAATTGTTCGTTTGATTTGCATAAGGTTGTTGTTGGAAAGGTTGCTGGTTTTAAGTTTGTAAAGGTGCTTGTTGTTGTTGTGGAGGAGGAGGTCTTTGAAAATTATTATTTCCTTGGACTTGTTGATTTTGGTTCCAAGCGAAATTTGGGTGACTCCTCCACCCCTGATTGTATGTCGAAGAGTACGGATCATTTCTTTGTCGTTGCTGAAATGCAGCATTGACTTGATCCTGTCCTTGAATAGGTGCATTATAAGGACACTCTTCGGTTAGATGCGATGGATTCGAACAACAAGCACAAACAGTTCGTGTGGGTAGAATAGGGGCAGGAGAAGACGATGAGATTTTGGTCTCAATAGCTTCTAGCTTTTTCATAAGTGAGGCCATCTCGGCCTTCATAGCAATCGACATATCTATTTGATGTATGCCTGCCCTAGATTGACCAACAGAAGAAGATGATGTGGTCTTGGTACTCTCCCACTGAATTGTTTGCTCACTAAGATCCTCAAGAAACTGCCACGCTTCGTACTAGACTTGGAGAGAAAATGACCTTGACATATTGTTTCTAGCAACTGCTTCGTTGCTGCGTTCAATCCCTCGTATAATGTTTGGCAAAGTTGCCAACTTTCGATCCCATGATGAGGGCATTGAACAAGTAGGTCTTTAAATCTCTCGAAGCACTTCCAAAATGGTTCGGAAGGAAGCTGTGAAAATTGTATAATCTCGTTACGGATTCTAGCAGTTTTGTGATGAGGATAGAACTTTTTCAGAAAAGCTCTCACAAACTCGTCCCAATTTCTAATGGAATGTGATGCGGTGCTATATAGCCACTTCTCGGCTAGGTCACATAAGGTGAAAGGAATGACCCTTAACCTTATCGCGTCATCACTTAATTGGGTTGTTTTCATCATAGCGCATACATTTTGGAATTTATTAATAAAAATATACGCATCTTCAGATTCCAAACCATGAAATTTTGGCAGCATATTGATGAAATGTGGTTTTATTTCAAAGTTGTCCCCATTTGCCGGTGGGGGTGAAAGACATGTAGGTAAAGAAGTGCGGATGGGGTAGAAGAGATCCTGGAGCGCAACTCGTGCGGGCGCTACAACAGGCGGAAGATTCGGGTTATTCGCACCTAACGGAGGTGGAATCATTCCCGTCGGTAAGGTATCGTTGGGGTTGAATCCCGACATACCTTCGGTGAAAGAATTTGAAGGTGGAGGTAAGAAAATGGAGGGAATTTCGACTTCGGTGTCGAAAGGTTCGTCGGTCGGTACCAACGAAACACGGACTAATCGGGCGTTAGTATCCCTAGTCCAAAATGACATACACTAAAGGGTTAGTGTAGTCAGAAAAAAGAAAGACAGAATGTGTGGGTAAGATAACGTCAGTGAAGGGACGTGATGGAAGTGAGTTGCAAGTTTTTTTTTTGCGGCAAGTTGCAAGTTTTTGAAAAGATTTATATATTTTTTTTTATTTTTTTGTGAGTTTTGCAAAGAGGTTTTTGAAATGGGACTCGTGACACAAATGTATCAACCACACATGCACAATCAGGCCTAGATCTAGGGTCGCCTAGGTCTGCTAGACAGCTCCTAACTAGGGCTAGAGATAGGACCTCAAACCGCCTCTTCACGGACAAGTACGGCCAGGTAAGTGGGAAGGAACCACCACTACAGTGGGCCTAATTAATAACCACTAGCCTAGACACCGCAATGTCGGTTAGGATAAACGGTCGATGCCTATACTAGTCCTTTTCCTATTGAGCTCGATGTCCTTAGGTCTGAGTCTAGTCTTTTTTAATTAATTGTGGTCGATGCAAAATACTTTAGGTGTTTTCTGGGGTCCTGGGAAGGGTGATGAAATCCCCACCCAATCCGAGTTTGGTCAATTAGCCCCTTAAAGTCCGATTAAATTATGCAAAACAATAAAAATTCACTTGCAATCAATTTTTTTAGCGCGGCGCAAAGAAACCTGCAGAAAATCTGTTATTTAGAAGGGGGAGGAAAAATTTTTAGCGCAAAGAACCCTGCAGAAAATTTTTACAGTAGATATATTGTAGGTTACAGAGGGGAGAATGAGAGATCGAACCAACTAATTTTTATATGCTGACGTGGTGGAAGTGCGGCGGATCCGCGGTCTGGTGCCCACCTTTGCCGCGGAAGCGCGGTGGAAAGAGGGGATCAGGCTCTGGAAAAAATTCTGTGGTTCTGTACTTTCAATTCCTCTCTGTTCTTTTGTACCAATTTTTGTTTTGCCCTCTGTAAATTTCCAGATCCTCAATTCTTCGTTGTTCCTGCAAGATTTAAAAGATACACCCTTCAAACAGATCAAATTTGATAATTTTTGTATTTTTTTAATATTTTCAGATTTTTATAATTTTTAAAATTTATATCAACCCGAAAATTCACAAAAAGAAAAATTACGCCATCCCCGGCAATGGCGCCATTTGATTGGTGTCCAAAAACTTGTATTTACCGCAATCAGAAACGGCGTCGCTTTGCAGCTAGCCAGTGAGTGCGGGTCGATCCACAGAGATGGGTAAATTCCTTTTATGTGTTTTAACGAGTTGATTCAAAGTGTCGTTTTGGTTGATTTCTAAAATCTATAAAAAACTGGATCTTAATTAATCTAATTTAAAAGTCTTGCTAGGGTTAGGTTTAGGAGAAGTTTTGGAGATTAACGTTTTCTTCACCGCTTTCAATGCCTTTTTTTTTGGATCTATTAGGTGTTACGGTAATTGTCAATAAAGTGGATCCGAATCTTTTGGGAAGATGTTTCTTCCTCTAGATTCGCATCCTTCCTTTGTTGATAATTACCCTAACCCCCATGGAAAACACGCGCAACCGGCCCTTTATACTACGGTTCATCGTTACCTCGAGGGGTAGGATGCCGTAGGGAGCGGTTGTGCGTGCATGCATGGAGTTCTAACTCTTAGGTGAATGTGGCATTGAAAGGGGTGAGAGATCTCATCTCTCAACCCTTTCCCTAAGGCTAACCTTAACAAGCGAGGAGATTACTCGCTCATTAGGGGATGAGAAAACATTTTAATTAAAAGAACATAAATAAAATTACTTACTAATTCGATGGCTCCCTCCAAGCAAGAAGAACAGATCTGAATAAACTCCCAGAAAGTCTGAATTTTATTGATTGAAAAGAGGCATAGGTTTTTACAGATCTGGAAATACAATTTATAGGAAAACATAAAAACTAGGGTTACAGACTCTCGAACATGTGAAATTACGTATTTGCCCACGAAAAATCCCAACACCTGCACCGACACGGGAAAAATGCACCGACACGGGCTCTAAGCGGCCGCGGAACCGCGGCATTGGTTGGCTTGGGCCGCGGTTCCGCGGCCCTTTGGTGGGCTTAGCTCACCAAACTTCAGGGTATGCTTTAGGGTTATTTGGTCTGGTTATTTCTTCAGTTCTTTTCTCTTCTGGGCTTCTAGGTCTTCTCCAGATCTTCAGTGAAAACTTGTGAGGATCTTTTGACCGTTCACTTTGACATTTCGGACTGCATTGCCTTATACAATTGTAAATTGTTCTTCGTGACTAGGATCCGTCTACTTGTTGGTCAAAAGTCCTTTTTCTGTATCAACTTTGTCTTTTTCACTGTATTTGCTCCAAGAACCTGTATCCTGTAATATGTAACAAACGTGCGTCAAGAGTACCTGTTTATTTATAAAACGGATAAGAATAGGGGGATGAAAAATGCAATATTATGGTCTGAACAATACCCAGGACCACGGTCTAGACTCTAGGGGCTGAATCCGAGACGTGCCGCTAAGCACAAACAGGAAACATGTACAGACGAATGATGTCAGCAACATCATTCCGGGACTGGCCTACCCCCCAAAACTGATCAGTATAAGCGTCGAACTATTGAGTTACAAGTCAGGTTTCATCATTGATTTCCCCTTACCCCTAAGTTATGTGTACAAGTCAGGTATTGATAAATCTGGAGCTAATGCCAACACAGGATCAAGCAGGTACAAGTTTGTCTATATAGACAACAGGATATGTCCATCGGGACTACATGTCAAGATTGTCGGCATTAGAAACAGGATCAGGTAACATGTCAGGTAGTGGTGTATCAGGTCATGTCAAGTAGCGCACAATGTATCAAAAGGGTGCTCATAATAAAACTGTAGCAAGTACGGATGCACGATAAAAGTATGGATGCACAAATATTTATCAGAGGTTACATCATGACAATGTAGGATGCACATTATCAAGTATGGGGTGCTAATATAACAATAATATGAATTAATACGATATGGTGTGGAACTAGATATAAAGAATTAATGGTATGGGTACACAATAAAACATGGATGCATAAACAACTATCAGGGGTTGCAACTATAGCTCCATTACTGTGTAGGATGCACGTTATCTAGTATAGGGTGTTAATGTAGCAGTAATATGAAATAACGTGACATATCATGCAACTAGATATATAATTAATGGTATGGATACACAAATATCGATCAGGGGTTACATTTACAGCTCCAAGACTAAGTGGGATGCACATTACTAAGCATGGGGTGTTACTACAACAATAACATGAACTAATATGATCTGTGGATGCAGCTACATGTATATTAAATGATATGGACGCATAAGGGTATCCGAAAATAGTGAAACTTTAATATGGATGTATAATGCAATCAACATGCAATATTTTATTCATATGGATGCAAATATAATAGTATAGCATGTAGCAAGATAAACTTGCATGCAACTAGATATGTAATAAATGATAAGGATACGAACGACTATCCGAAAACAGTAAAACAGTAACATGGATGTACAATGCAGTAAACATGTGATATTTTTATTCATATGGATGCAAAATATATATAATAGCATGTAGCAAGATAAACTTGCCTCGATTAGATCACACGACGGGTACGTACGGCACGTCCGTTGTCGGGTAAACGTCGCAATAAATACACGGTGCGTAGAACTGAACCAGGAAAAGCAAGAAATTGACCACGTTGGCTGGGGATGTCCACTGAGTTGGCCGGATCGTCGGTGACGGGCCCGGCTCCGGCGATCACCGGAATCAAGAATTCAAGAAAAGAAAGAAGAAGAAGAAGAAGAAGAGGAGGAGGAGGAGGAAGAGGAGAGGACTGAGGTTGAAGGGCGCTCTGGTGTTTGGGAGAAGGAGAGGAGGTGGTTGAGAAGGTGTTGAGGCGACGGCGAGGGATCGCCGGCGATGGAGGCAGGGTGTACAGGCGAGGTGAAAAGTTTCTCGGTGATGGGTTGTGTCAGGCTTGGTGCTGGTTGTGGGTTGCCGGGGTTGGAGAGAGGAGATAATGTGGTCGAGGCGATGGGGATGAGGGGAGGTCGACAAGGTGGTCGGGGCTCCGGCGACGGGGACAGAAAAGATGGCCACAGTGGGTTCTTGGGTGTGCAGTGAGGAGGCTTGGGTGTAGGGGATGAAGTTGATGGTGGTGGTGGTGATGCCAGGAGTGGGGGTGGTGAGGAGGTAACGCGACGACGAAGTCGGCGCTCCGGCGGCGAGGTGTTGCAGTCGCAGGGTTTTAGGTATGGGTTGTGGTTATGGGTTGGTGGGTTTTAGATTTGTCGGCGAGATGAAGGAGGAGGTGAGGTTGAGGAGGAGAGCGAAGGGGCGCGGTCGTGGCGACGGCGACGGTGACGAGTGATGGGCACGGGTGCGGGCACGGTCACGAGGACCAAGAAAGAAGGCAGGAGAAAGAAAATGAGATGAAGGAGGAGAGAGAGAGAGACGCGGGTACGTATGGGTTAGGTTCTTGCAGGGTTGTCGGGTCTAGAAGGAAAGTGGAGGAGGAAGAGGAGGTGGAGACGAGGGTGTGGGGCAACGGTGTTGAGGTAGTGACGGCGACGATCGAGGGCTCGGGAAAAAGAATCGAAGAAGACGATGACGAGAGAGAGAGAACGTGCATGGGTTTTAATAAGAAAAGAAATGAAGAAGGGAGGTGAGTGTAACATGAGAAGGAAGGTGACAAGAATCGAGAAGCGCACAGTAACTGCGAGAAGAGAGAGAGAAAGAAAGAGAAAGAGAAAGAGAGAAAGAGAGAGATAGAGAGACGGAGAG
Source organism: Agapanthus africanus (assembly GCA_030015575.1). Lineage (NCBI taxonomy): Eukaryota > Viridiplantae > Streptophyta > Magnoliopsida > Asparagales > Amaryllidaceae > Agapanthus > Agapanthus africanus. Next base: position 664,433,598 of record CM057341.1, read on the forward strand.
AAAAAAAGAGGGGGAGAAAGAAAAGGAGAGAAAGATGGGCTGTAAGTTTTTTTAAAAATCTTTTTAGAATATTTGTCACGACCCAAAAAGTACGGAACATGACCGACACTTATATTACGAAACGTCTCGAGGCGAACGTAATCTAAGTAAGCCAAAACCCAGAAATCAAAACTATGTAAAGCAGTAGAGTGAAGGAAAACCAATTTAAATCAAGTAGTTTAGCAATTAAGCCGAAGTATGCATTTTTAAATTACAAGTCTTTTCTGAAAATTTCGGCAGATTTTCCTTTGTAAATACTGGCCCCGAAAGGGGTACAACATGATAAATATATACATGAATGATAAAAGGCATCCCCAAGCGGGAACTAGCTCTTCGTCAATCGACGGCCATAACTATGCAAGAAATATAATATACAACGCCGAAGGGCGAGGATCAAAACTGAAAAGGAAACTCAAACAACATGAAATCCACAATAATACAACATGCGACTCTAAGGTCGAAAGAATAAACATCACTGGTTTCTAAGTCTGAATAAATATACAAGTTTGGTCTTCTATCTCAATCAAATAATACATGTCTGGTTGATAGAGTTTTACTAGATACAATTGAAATAACAAATACACAATGGTGGTCCTGATGCAAAAGAACCCACCTACGAAAGAAATCACCCGGGTGTAGGGTTCCTAGGCACCCTAGTTGAGTCTTACAAGTGATCAAACATGCACAAATAAAATTTTACGGGTGCCTACAAACCCGACTACGGATCGTATACTAGATATTTAGGCAAAACATAAACTAGTTAACAATTTAACTAAGGGAACGGACATACAACCTTTGTAGATCCGGTCCACCACCTCCACGGCTCCGCAACGAAGTCCCCTCGGCTGTCCAAAATGAATCCGGAACTCAAGTATCGGTATCATCGAAGAATGGGCGAGCTTGATCGTCGGTTCAATGCCGAAGATGATCTACGTCGAGATATCGCAAGAACAAGCTCCAACTTCACCAAGTCGGAAAAACTTGTGAAGGAAACACCCTATACTACTTGGCAATAGATAGAGGATGAAGAAATAGGAAGTGGGTAAACTTTAGTTTTGGATTTCTCACACTTTTTCAACACTTGCCATTGGAGTAGCAAGCTACATCCATGGAAGAAGAAGATGAAGAAGAAGAAGATGATATGATAACTTAAACTAAAATTGAAAATAAAATACAATACTTATCATATCATTGACCACGGTTTAGTGTAGAGACTTAACTTAGGTTAGATAGTGGTTAGGGTTAGATAAAAGACAAGAATGGTGGACTAAGGTCAAAGCTTCAAGAAGCTTTCAAATAAAAACAAATCTAGCAACCATTCTTATCTCTTTATCTTTTCTTTTTCCAAAAATAAATAAAAGGAATAAATAAATGATTAAGTAAATGAAAAAGAAACCCTAATCACCAATTAACCATGGTTTAACACTTTACACAAAACCAAGCTAGAATGTATCATCAAACATGATACAATCATGTGCACAAAACTATATCGAATATACAATGTGCACATCCGCGTGAGAAAATCCATTTAAAGTGAACCGATACTAGTTAATGCAAAGCAATATATCAAATATATAATTATGTATTAAATCATTAAATCAACACTTGATTTAACGATCCGGTCATATCGCATATAACCGGCTAGTATCCAATGTGTCGGCTTATCGAATCAATCCTTGATTCGATAACTAGGTTATATCGCATATAACCATTCGATACATTGATCGCGAGAATCAAATACGGTATCACATACACGCATTATTCTCGGTCCCGCACATATCTCATATGCACTCCTATTTCGTTTCGCTTGAACCAGGAAACCTCTGTGTAGGACTCTAAAGACTCGTCAATACGCCGGTAGCAGATGATGATCATATCATGCACCCACAAGCCGCAAGCGGTCTGCCAAACGTAACGGCCACCCGGGTATTGAGCGATCAGAAGATCGACGAGCAAGCCCGCTCACACTCCTGCGAATTCGACCAGTAACACTACCGTATAGTCCGGTCTGTTCGTCTGATATGTCGCATATCTCGCCTAGGGGTGGTAAACGTCAGACCCCAATAGCTCGATAAGTTATGTCGACTTAAGGTCCATAACATTCGTGAAACTACTGATAACACTTACCAGTATATCACTGCAACCCTGGCCAGGGATTTCCTGTTATGGCCAGTCGAGCATAGCACAACATCAACCCCCAATACCGGGAGAGACGAATCCCCTCCTATCGCTCATTGCCTCCATGTGAATCGGGACTGTACCCAAAAACCACCTGTTTGCACAACTCAGTAGAGCCGTGGTAGGGTGGAAATCAAAGCACAGTGGGAGACACACAAGACTCTATGACGATCTCGGGTCAACAGACTAAGCTGTACCAGTGTCACCAGAGAACTGCCATCTGACGTGAGGTATAATACCATCTGGGAGTTCTCGGCGAGTCCGTTCAGTGTACCCAGTCTCCACTGAGCACCCGCATACCATCTTCGATGTCAAACACCAATGGATATGGGATCATCCATCGCCCATCGCATGGGTCGAGAAGATATGCGCTAGTCTACTCTGGAATATCGATGCCCCGTCTCAATATTCCCTCGACTAGGAACAATTCAAGGATGTACTCATGGACTACCCAGGCCCCACTAGTATGATCTACATCATAGTCCTGGAAGTCGAGTACACATCCTATGGGCTTTATCAACATGTAATCAGAGAGACATAAAGTATACATGTTAAGACAAAGTGCAACCAGATTGCGTACTATCATGTCGAGCAAGAAAGTCCTACCTATATATGTCCCAGCATCCACTACAATATACATCCAATGTACAGTAATGGCCTCTAGGGCATACATATAACTAACAATCTCCCACTTGCACTAGGGCCATCTGTAGCAGTGGTTGCAGTATCACATACTCAACCATCCCCTAAATTGTCTCTCTTTGGGAAAAGGGCCTTCGTGAGTGGATCCGCCGTGTTGTCCTCTTAGTCTTCTCTCCTAACCTCGATCACCCTGGAGATCAACTATCTCCATGATCAGGTGATGCTTCCTCAGAATTTGTCTGAGTCACTGATGGGACCAGGGTTCCAGGGTCGAAACCACGCTTCCATTGTCATACAATGGTAGGAACCTAGTTCATCTTATGAACCAATATACACCCAAACAGCCTCTTTGGTAGTATCTTTAATAGCGATGTTACCAGCCTTTATCGTCTAGCTTGCCACGGTATCGAGCTTGGAACTCTTCCAACATACCGTCCCTTTACTGAGGGTAAAGACAATGCCCGTGACTGACATTCAGTCGTCTTTATCACCCTGGAACTCTTCCAGTGATTCTCTTCAGGATCGATTGATACCATCTCACTACATCTAGTGAGAATCCTAGCATCCAATTACATCTATCTCATAGATGAAAACTCAGGATTTTAGGAGGTATCACTTTGATCCTATTTGGAGAATCCTAGTGATAATAGGAGATTGACCGATCGTAGTATAGGAAACTCTTTTCCTATCAAGAGTATGTTGTCTACGTACAATACGAAGATGACCACCTTACTCTCTACCACCCTTTTGTATATACAAGGTTCGTTTACCATTTTGATGAAGTCAAACACTTTGACTATCATATCAAAACAGACGTTCCAACTCCGCGATGTCTGCTTCATTATGTAAAGCAACTTGCACACGTTTCCGCTGCTCCCACTGTTTACGAAGACCTCTGGCTGTGTTCTTACAGACGCTCTCTTCTAAATCAGTATTTAGAAAAGCAGTCAGGGTACCCAACCACCAGATATCGCAGTCATGGTATGTAGCCGTGGCAAGTAGAATCTGGATAGACTTAAGCATAGCTACTGGAAAAAGGTTTCATCATTATCCATGCCTGGTCGATGACGAAAACCTTTAACAAGTCTAGCTTTGAAAGTCTCAACCTTTCCATCTACACCAAGTAATCTTCTCAAGATATACTTGCTCCTGATGGGGATTTAACCCTTCAGATTTAGCAACCAAAGTCCATACTTTGTTGGTGTATAAGGATTCCATCTCAGATCGCTAAGCATCCAGCCATTCTTACAGAGTCCCTACTCTCGATGGCCTGCTCGAAACTAGTTGGGTCATCATCTCATGATGCAATCCTTGCTCCCACTGTCATCGAGAAACTGAGGTATCTCTCAGGTGGGTGAGGAACTCTACTAGATCGGCGGAGAGGCTGAGTTTCGTCGGAAACTATTGAATTCTTTGGTTCTACCAAATCATTAGCAGTTTTGTACAGCTGGAACCTTTCCAGTTCAACAGAACTGATCTTGCCTCGATCTTGTCCGGATTTTGCTTTTGACATAGGCCGGACAATCCCAAATCTTAACTTACTTAAGAGATAGGTTCTTCCCATACCATATCTTATATGGAGTGGTAGGCAGTGATTTGATTCAAACCTAATTCAATAGGTATGCAGCTTCTCAAGTGCATAACTCCCAAAAGGAAAAAGGTAACTCAGTAGTACTCATCATAGAGCACACCTTATCATATAGGGTGTGATAGCCCCGCCCCGATATACCATCGTGCTATGGTGTATACGGAGGAGTAATGCTGAGAGAGAATCTCATTCTCCTTTAGAATAGTCCAGGAATTCTATGCACAAGTATTCTCCTCTCTGATCTCATCATAGGACATAATACTTATACCCGGTTATTGGTTCTCTACTTCTAACTTATATTCTGTGAATACCTCAAAAGCTTCGGACTTATGTTTCAGCAGGAACATACGACTGAATCTTGAGAGATTATCAGAGAATATAATGAAGTATAAAGAACCAGTCCTGGCATGTGTAGACAGGAGACCTTACATACATCATCATGTATCGGTCCCAAGAGTTCATTAACTCTTTCTCTGTTTCCAATAAACAGAGCTATGGTCATCTTATCTTTGTGACATGATTGGCGAGTTGCACAAGATGTAAATTCAAAACGATTTAAATATACATCTAAATGTAACTCCAGCCAGTCGGGTCGCATTGATCTGACCTAGTCTACAATACCTCAAGAAGAATCCGTTCATTTCTGAACTCTTCCTCTTGTGTGTGTTCCGTATACTAAGAACTGTAGTTTGATTTAGAACATCAACGCTTTTAGATAACGTGCCTGAACCGATCAACTTTTGATATAGGAAATGTTCAAAACATTGTCCAACTATACAAAATTTTATCATTTCTTTACTTATAAAGAGACTGATATGATTTTGTATATCAGGTTCGGTATCTAATAACATTTGTTCAGAATCAATGTATTGATAATACAGGGTGACAGTGACCAACAGACTTGGCTGCAATATTTGCCCCGTTTTCTGCCTCATGAAACTTATCACCCGTTCTCAGTTCTCTACCTATCTGTAGCCCTATGTAACAGATTACATATCTGGGATCCTGATCTGGTATCATATACCCAGGACGTAAAGGATACTGAGAAACAGTTCTGTATAATGAACACACCCGAAGAAGATGCATCATATGCACTGTCTTCGTTTGGGCGGCATAGGAATTCTGGTATTCCCCTATTTCCTGCTCTGTCTTATAACAATTATAAGTTGGAGCGGGACCAACGTTCCCCAGCTCAGTATAACAAGCGGGTTCGGTCAATAATCCGTATTATTATCTTGATTAAGGCGTGATATGGTCGCTACCAGGAGAGAGAGAGAAGAAGAAAACACTCAACGTGCGCTCTTTCAAGAAAAGATTGGTTATATATTTTATCTAATCAGGATGGCTCCCACTGCTTTTTATCAAATCTTCCTTCAAACCCTAAAAGGAAAGACTAGCCGGGATTAATTACTCACTACAAGTTCGCCAATCTTTCAGCCAGGCCAGTGTCGGTACTTTGAGGGAGGTCCCCCGTGCTTTCGCACGAACCTAATTAATGTAAACCTCGTTTTCCCAGAGGCGTAACCTCGTTAACACCTTTCTAGACACCTACTTGATCGGCTAATTGCAAAGTGCAAAACTCTCCCAGGAGTAACAATTACTCGCAGTGGGTATCGGGATCCAACTATCACATAGAAGGTGTGCAATCTCATTGCAAATTCCAACACTTGAAACTCCCGATAATGGTTTTTACCCCTAGCACCTATGACCTTAACTATGGTCAACAAATCATAAGTACTAGTCAAGTTCTATCCGTCATTTCGTGATTAATTAGACCCACCCACATGACCCTTAACTAAGGTCAACAAAGTCACGCGACTGTCCTAATTAATCGCATCATATGCGGTGTAGGAAGACATCACTTAGCTACCGTACACTGTGCCTTGACTATGGTCAACAAACACAGCACGAATACTAAGTACTCTACTTCCTAAAATGACGGAGGGTTGCGGCTGGTTTTTGTGAAAACCTTTAACGCTTTGAACTTGATCTCGTTGCGGAATCAAATGGTTTTTAAATGGAATGTTTTTGAAGCTTTTCTAGTTTTGCTAAAGGGGTCACTCCCGGTGAAGGGATCGTCGGCCCTTTCCTCGTCGAATGAGTTGCGGGATATATCATATATATCACTGTGCAAAGCGGAAACTATAGAAGCGATCAAAGACAAACCGAGGGTTGTAGCATCTGCCAGTTATTGCTAAAGGAGTCACTCCCGGTGAAGGGATCTCGGTCCTTTCCTCATCGAATAAGGTGCTGGATGTTCTATAATGAACACCGCGATGCAAAGCAAGAACTGTAGCTACCTGTTTTATTTTGAAATTCGATTCCACAACATTAATTAGGTTTATTTTCTTTCATTAATCTCATTAATGAATATCCCATCATTTTAAGTTACCTAAACATCACAGATAGATATGACGTACACTTATGCCATCCGCATTCGCCTCGATGTCCCGTCTGCACCGTTAGGTTAGGTAACTAACGCCTGAGCGAGGCAGGGCTAGCGCTGGTGTAAAACATAAGCAACGTCTATATAATATATCATATATACTATATATAATACCTGTCACAGAACACAGAACATCGCATGATCACAGATAAAACACAGCAGAAGAAACATATGAAATATTGGATATACTAGGACGACCGTGTTTTCAATACGAGCCAGTATAAAACACGGATTCCACGGTCGTGATGAATAGCCAATCCCACACCCCTAGACCCCTACGAGAGCGGCAAGCAACCCTGCCAATTCTAGGGTTAGGAAACCCGGACTCGACTCCTCGAGTTGGTCTCCCACTGGACCCCAGAACCCGGTTACTTGTGCTCCCCTCCTTGGGTCTATCCTAGTGCAGAAAAGTAAATAATATACAAACGGTGACTACTTCCGCAACCTGGAAGTGCCCCAAATAAAAGAATATTACATACAAGTTTTTACATGAATGAAAATGAAAAACACTCATCTCACATAAAAACCCCCGGCTATTCAAACACGACGATCCAATATAACATATCCAGCAACACATAACATCACATGTCATCAACGTAAGTAAATATGTCCATCCTAATTGTCGTTGACATATAGCAACGAAACCGGCGATATCACATATTACACTTACGGTCACAGAAAAGAAAGTGAAAAACTACAACAGTTGGAATCCGCAACCACCTCAGACATCACATGTCTGACCAAATGAATTACTTAGACATCGCATGCCTAACAATTATAAACCCCGCATTTTAGTCTCATTATCGAAAACACTTTTCAATACCAAGTCGGGCAATTCAACAAGATTCCCGACATCCTGATCGAATACTCGTCGCAAACTTCAGTAGACGGCTGCACCCCCGATACCGTCGACGAAGTGCACCAAGGCGGAACACCGCTACCGCGAGCACCCGGAGGGATGCTTTCGGCGACGGGGTTCTCCTACAGTCACTTGGTCGGGGCAATGGCGTGAGGCTGTCTATTAAGTTTACCCGGCGAGTATCCGCGTACGCTACGTGATTGCGACGGACTTTTGATCACATCAAAATTCCGTGGCAACCGATCAAGTGAGACTAAATTGCTATGTTTATAACATTCATTCAGTTATCATATAACTTATTGTGAATTCCAATTATTGTATCCCATTCCGTATAAACAGAAAATGTTAAACTTTTCGATCGAACAATCTGACACCCAACTTTTCCCGAAACAGATCAACACATGAAACAAGTCTAACAACATTCCGTTCGTGACTCAGTACCAACGATCCAGCCGTAGAAGGGTCAAGCCAACGCCTCACATGTGGCACGCCGTACTGCCCCAAACCCGAAGGTTCAAAGGGCAGTTCAAGACGGTCACATAATCGAGTTAAGGTTTGTGTCTTCTAGAGGGACCATCGCGTTACTTGCACTACTTAGAACGTCGTCAAACTACGGAAAAATCCAACACTTGGAAATTTCCCGACAAGGGAAAAATTGGGTATTTATATCCGGTCGAACTTTTTAACATATTCTAAGATTTATCCGGAAAGCCACACAGACAAAATTTGATACCCCAATCGAAACACCGAATCCCCAAATCAACTCAGAAAAATTCAACTCTTGAAAAAATATCAAAAATATCCAGGAAAACCATAACAGCAGAAGAGGAATTACTGTACAAAATTTGTTGCGCAACACGACAAATCGGCCGCTCTTCCGCCGCACGAGCCATGCTCGTGCCGCGGAAGCGCGGCGGTCTAATGGAATTAGGGCTACGAATTTTGCAGTTTTCCTTATAATCTCCTGCTGATTTTACTGAATATTTTTAATATAGAAAAATCACTGTTTTTGAAAAAAGTACAGAGAGCTCTTTTGGTTCGGGGTTTCGGGTTCGTTCGGACTTCAATTTCCGTCTGGACTTCGCCTAAGGCTCTAGCTAGGCTCTGATACCACTGTAGGGTTCCTAGGCACCCTAGTTGAGTCTTACAAGTGATCAAACATGCACAAATAAAATTTTACGGGTGCCTACAAACCCGACTACGGATCGTATACTAGATATTTAGGCAAAACATAAACTAGTTAACAATTTAACTAAGGGAACGGACATACAACCTTTGTAGATCCGGTCCACCACCTCCACGGCTCCGCAACGAAGTCCCCTCGGCTGTCCAAAATGAATCCGGAACTCAAGTATCGGTATCATCGAAGAATGGGCGAGCTTGATCGTCGGTTCAATGCCGAAGATGATCTACGTCGAGATATCGCAAGAACAAGCTCCAACTTCACCAAGTCGGAAAAACTTGTGAAGGAAACACCCTATACTACTTGGCAATAGATAGAGGATGAAGAAATAGGAAGTGGGTAAACTTTAGTTTTGGATTTCTCACACTTTTTCAACACTTGCCATTGGAGTAGCAAGCTACATCCATGGAAGAAGAAGATGAAGAAGAAGAAGATGATATGATAACTTAAACTAAAATTGAAAATAAAATACAATACTTATCATATCATTGACCACGGTTTAGTGTAGAGACTTAACTTAGGTTAGATAGTGGTTAGGGTTAGATAAAAGACAAGAATGGTGGACTAAGGTCAAAGCTTCAAGAAGCTTTCAAATAAAAACAAATCTAGCAACCATTCTTATCTCTTTATCTTTTCTTTTTCCAAAAATAAATAAAAGGAATAAATAAATGATTAAGTAAATGAAAAAGAAACCCTAATCACCAATTAACCATGGTTTAACACTTTACACAAAACCAAGCTAGAATGTATCATCAAACATGATACAATCATGTGCACAAAACTATATCGAATATACAATGTGCACATCCGCGTGAGAAAATCCATTTAAAGTGAACCGATACTAGTTAATGCAAAGCAATATATCAAATATATAATTATGTATTAAATCATTAAATCAACACTTGATTTAACGATCCGGTCATATCGCATATAACCGGCTAGTATCCAATGTGTCGGCTTATCGAATCAATCCTTGATTCGATAACTAGGTTATATCGCATATAACCATTCGATACATTGATCGCGAGAATCAAATACGGTATCACATACACGCATTATTCTCGGTCCCGCACATATCTCATATGCACTCCTATTTCGTTTCGCTTGAACCAGGAAACCTCTGTGTAGGACTCTAAAGACTCGTCAATACGCCGGTAGCAGATGATGATCATATCATGCACCCACAAGCCGCAAGCGGTCTGCCAAACGTAACGGCCACCCGGGTATTGAGCGATCAGAAGATCGACGAGCAAGCCCGCTCACACTCCTGCGAATCCGACCAGTAACACTACCGTATAGTCCGGTCTGTTCGTCTGATATGTCGCATATCTCGCCTAGGGGTGGTAAACGTCAGACCCCAATAGCTCGATAAGTTATGTCGACTTAAGGTCCATAACATTCGTGAAACTACTGATAACACTTACCAGTATATCACTGCAACCCTGGCCAGGGATTTCCTGTTATGGCCAGTCGAGCATAGCACAACATCAACCCCCAATACCGGGAGAGACGAATCCCCTCCTATCGCTCATTGCCTCCATGTGAATCAGGACTGTACCCAAAAACCACCTGTTTGCACAACTCAGTAGAGCCGTGGTAGGGTGGAAATCAAAGCACAGTGGGAGACACACAAGACTCTATGACGATCTCGGGTCAACAGACTAAGCTGTACCAGTGTCACCAGAGAACTGCCATCTGACGTGAGGTATAATACCATCTGGGAGTTCTCGGCGAGTCCGTTCAGTGTACCCAGTCTCCACTGAGCACCCGCATACCATCTTCGATGTCAAACACCAATGGATATGGGATCATCCATCGCCCATCGCATGGGTCGAGAAGATATGCGCTAGTCTACTCTGGAATATCGATGCCCCGTCTCAATATTCCCTCGACTAGGAACAATTCAAGGATGTACTCATGGACTACCCAGGCCCCACTAGTATGATCTACATCATAGTCCTGGAAGTCGAGTACACATCCTATGGGCTTTATCAACATGTAATCAGAGAGACATAAAGTATACATGTTAAGACAAAGTGCAACCAGATTGCGTACTATCATGTCGAGCAAGAAAGTCCTACCTATATATGTCCCAGCATCCACTACAATATACATCCAATGTACAGTAATGGCCTCTAGGGCATACATATAACTAACACCGGGAGGGACAGTGTGCCAGCAAAACCGCAACAAAACCTGTACGGCAAAACCTGCAAGAAACTGAGGCACAATGGGGGTGAGTTGCCAACTCATGAGTAGAAAACATCTATGAGTAGAAATCACATGTATGACACAATCATAGGTCAATACGGTCAATAATATATAACCTCAAATGATAAGTCTGAAGCAAGAAAAGGTGGAAAGGATAAACATCTATACATAAGTGTAATCCCATGTGCTCGTGTCAGTGCCTCAGGTAACAACATATCATATGAATGAGGTATGAATGCATGAAAACAGAATACATGTAAATGAAGAAACTGTTTTCATAACTTAGTGAGATTTCTGTATATTTAAAACGAGGTGTCATCAATGAAATCAATATAATCAGTGTCTAGCATCGACACAAAACATAAATCCCAATATCTCAATATCTCAGGCTCCGGCTATCCGGACTGGCCTGTATCATCAAATCTCAATAACTCAATATCTCAAAATCTCAAAATCTCAAATCTCACTACCTAGGGCTCCGTCAGTCCTGATCGGCCCCTATCGTCATTCACACGACCACGAACGGTATCCTCCGGATATCCGACACGCCAGGTAAAATCACCGGTAGGCAGTCTGCCTCTACTGGGCTCATCGCCTACACCTCGATCTTCTTGCCACGGGGTACCTTACCGGGTCCACCATGTACCCGCAGACGGTTCATCCAACTCCTCGAATCGGGTATCGAAATCCATCTCATAACCGAGAAAACATCATGGTGGACAGCTCATACATCATGAGAAAACCGCACTTTTCATTTTAAAAAGAGAGAGAGAGAGAGAAAGAAGTTTATATATATTCTTGCGGTTTTCTCCCAAATCCAGGAATCTCATAAAAATCCGAAATCCAAGAATCGAATGTAAATAAACAGTGAATATCGGCATAAACTCCATAATACTGCATAACAGTGAATAAAAGTATGCATGAATTTGCAAGTAATAAGTGAAATGTCTAACTTGACATATAAAGCAAGTACACTAATATCATGTCGAAACTATCAACTAACAAGCTATGTCAATGAAATAATATTCTCTAAAGTGTACGTGACATGGCAATTACCGATGATGATGTGTGTGAGCCGGCAAGTAAGTGTATGTGGAATGTACGCATCATCGGTACTGGTGCTGGTGTCCTGACCACATGATTTCAATATTAACATATGAAAACACAATATAAGCATGTAATGCGATATGAGCAGCAAGAATACGCGGGAGCTGAATATCAAATACAATGATAACGAATCTACATATGTTTAAGTATGAGTCGTACAGTTTTGCCACTTGAAATAATACGAATTATGTGTTTAGAAAATAGGGACTACGGTGTTTTTAAGAAAATGTACGTCCTTTGAAATATCCGTAGAATCCTTTGGCCTGTCTTTAAAAATACTCATGATTCATTAGTTTCGAAATAGGTATGACTCGAATCTAATCTATCATTTACAAGTAAACTACCGGACTAAACTAAACAGGCTGATCGAAAGGTAAGGAAACCGCCTAACATCTGAGTCGATACATACATACATACATATATATATATATATATATATAACAGTCGGTGATCCTGCCTCAAAAGTATCCCATACGATACAATATCTATAATATGACCTCCTCAAGTCAAGAGTGCGGATCTATCATCAATATATAGCTTGTACGGTAAATCCGTCGTACGGCCGCCCAAATATGGGTACGGGTCAAATGTCACATCTATCACATTATTCATCTGGTATCCTCTTTATCAAATATCATGATCCGGGGTACTGATCTACGTCTAGTACAATACTGATACCACATATGTATATGCATGCGTGTATGAAAACACCACGTCAAAAGGACCCGCTAAAACATCATGTCGTATCCCAAATACGAACCATGTCACATCACCGATCTCACGGCCTTAAGCCTAATCTCATCGACTCATCTCCAATCCCAAGTACTATCCACATAATCTCGTATATGTATATGTGTGTGTGTATATATATATACATAGTCCCATACCCATGTGTATGTATGTATATATATATATACACATACATACATATCCCCATATACGCACAGGTAAAAGAATGAATGTATGCAAGTGCGTGTGCGTGTGTGGGTGCAACAACTACTCTAAGGTTTCGCAAGTAACACTACTAATTCATGAACACATAACCATATCTTGAATATCCATGTCTCACATAAAAGATATCATATATATAGTATATATATAGCATAATATACATCGAACTGCGGGGGTGCTATACGCCATCCACCCGACTTCCCCCGTAGATATATATCTACTTACCTGATCTTCGTTTGCTGATACCGACGTCGCCATGCACTTGCTTGTCGTTTCGAAGTTCATATGGGGGTACCTACATTTTACACATATCGTATCGCATAAAAATCCAATTCGAAACCGAAACGACATACGAAAACCAAATCGGCACGTGTATTACACATAGGTCAAAACCTATAGCCTACGCATGCAAGAATAACTAAACAAACCCTCGATGTCGATGTACAAATGCCAAACCATCAAGTTAAAACCCAATACCAAAACTTAGATTCAAACACATTGCAAAACATAAGGCAGAAACGATGAAAACATGCTCCAGATTTTAGTTAGAGTGAAAACAAAGTTCCTAAACAACACTGGGGTGCTATATATGGTGCATAAGTGCTATGGAAACAACCTGGACACCCTCACCCACCAAGGGGTCGGCCACTTCCCTATCAAATCCGGCCTCCTCGGTTTTGCTGGGGAATCGTGGTGTCGTTTTCACAGGGTGGTCTCGTGGTGCTTTAACTAGGCCTTTGAAGTTGTTTGCTTTTCTAGTAAAAATCCCAGTTCATTCCAGATTTCCCTGCACCCTCAAAGTCGTTATAAACCGACATGAAAAGTTCTGAAATTCTGTATTTTGGGTCTTCAGTTGGGTTTGGTCTGGGTTTCTATCATTATAGAGGGTCTAAGGTCATCTCTAAAGCCCAATTACACCATCTCTAATCAAATCAAACCCTAATTCCCAACTTGAGTTTTCAAAGTTCACTAAATTTCGCCAAATCAATTTTAAACTTGAAAAGAGGCTTAAGCATATGAAACACTACACTAATTGTGAAAGGATTATCTCATTTGGGACCCAAGAATCCCCTACAGCACCAAAATGTAATTTTTCTTTGTCCAAGGTGTAGCTTGTGAGCTTGTGCACAACTTTTGTGAAATGGGGATGGGGTTTTAAGGTGTTTTGAAGCTTGAGTGAAGAGAAGAAGAAGAAGAAGAAGGAGAAGGGGAAAGGGAAGGGGCTGTTGCTGCTGTGCTTGGAGGGAGTGAGGGAAAGAGAGAGCGAGAGTCCAAGGTCAAAGCACCATGCCTCCTAATTACCCCCCATGCTTATTAGTTTAATCCTTTTCCCTTTTCTTTTCTTTTTCATTTTCCTTTATTTTCTTCTCTCTAATAAACCCAAACCATGCATGAATGAAGAAATAACGATGAAGGAAAAAGAAACAAGTGTCAAAAATGACATGTGCATGCCATGTGCACAAAACACGCTTAAAGCCGATTAGCGATTTTTAATCGCGATTAGCACAAAATTAGTGTATAATAATTCATAAAATTTTATAATTTGCATAAATCACTTAAAGCACCCTCTTTTCAGTAATTTCCATAATTTTCCAAAATTTTCCCCATTTATCGGTATTTAATTATACCGAAATATTAAAATATTCATTAAAATTAATATTAAATTATAAAAATTCCCAAAAAAATAATATTTTATTTTTCTGAAATTTTACAATCTTCCCCCTTAAAGAAATTCGGTCTCCGAATTTAAATTTAAACCTTTCAAACACTAAAACATTTCAGCAAAAGCCTAAGCCGTCGGGGTCTCGAAATCATAAATACACCAAGCACATCGTAGCGCAATGCCTGCGCATCAACAATGAACAGATAGCTCAAAAACGAAAC
The DNA here is from genome assembly GCA_030015575.1 of Agapanthus africanus. Taxonomy (NCBI): domain Eukaryota; kingdom Viridiplantae; phylum Streptophyta; class Magnoliopsida; order Asparagales; family Amaryllidaceae; genus Agapanthus; species Agapanthus africanus. Next base: position 664,448,686 of record CM057341.1, read on the forward strand.
TCCATCAAGCATCCCGCAATCATCGGAGTCATGGCGAAGACACAAATGTCAAATCTAAAACGAAACCAATATGATATACATCAAAACTATACATGTAAACATCAAATCTATGCCTGTAAACATCAAATCTATACATGTAAACATCTGATGGAAATGCATGCCAAACCGTTTTAAGTCGCTGTGCGATGCGCATAACACTGCACAGTGGCGGACGTCTGTTGTAGAAAAATAACTATATAAATATACCCTTTGTTTAACATGCACATCCCGCCGTTTTTTTGAAAAAATAATTTAGAAGGGTTCTCTTATTTTAAATGTTTCGTGTCCTATCAGACACGTAGGTAAATACTGGGATTATAGCTCCCTTTTCGGAAATCCTTTCGATATCTATCAATGCATGCAAAAATATACTTAGGTACTGCCCTCTGACTAGTCCTGCTCAGAACGAAACAATAGTAAATACCATAAAAACGTACTGCTCCATAAGAAATCAATCCCAAAAGGTGCATAAGAATACCATGTGCGTCTGGTGCGCACGGAAATCAAAATCCATGAATGTGCCATACATGTGCAGAGAAACAATATCTAAGTGCAATGGGTGTGCACGAAAAACCTGTCAGAGGCAACGGTGTGCCTGACAGCGATATCAGGTGCATCTGACATGCACGAAGAATCCCGATTTAGTGCATCTAGTATGCACCAAAATCTCATCTCAAATCATGCGCCAAATATGCGCGAAAATCCAAATCAAGTGCATCCATCATTCCCGAAATCATGAAATCCAATATCAAGCGTGTCAAATATGCGCAAGAATCTAATCAGGTGCACAAAACAAATATCGATCATCACAATCGAAATCGACGGTATACAACACATCTCAAATCCAAATCAGGTATACCGTGGTATCAAATCTCACAACCATGTGCATCAGCGTGCACAAAATCTAATCAAAACGCTATAAGCAAGAAAACTATGCCGTAAGCATAAGTCAAATCATATGCATGCCCTAGGCATGAAGTCAAAATCAATACCTCCAATAACATCAAATCGAAGTCCTGTGCAACTGTAGTACACAAAATACGTATCACTGTACTGCAAGCATATGTGAACTATACCGAGTGCAAAAATCAAATCGGGTGCATACCATATGCACAAAATCAACTCAACTGTATAAAATCCATGAAATCATAAGCATGTGTGGCCAAGGCACAAAACGATATCAAGTGCAATAACTGTGCACAAATCATAAATCAACACAACAGTGTATAAAGGATATCTCAAATGTAATAACTATGCACAAAATATAATACCCTGTAGGTGCAACCATGGTGCACAAAAACAAATATCATGAAACTCAGTCATCAAGACTAAATCATGCGAATAAATCGCCCAAAATACCGAAATCCAAGGTGACGGATACGTTATAATCAAATCACCAAATCATAAATCATAAATACCGTCGTAGATATTTCCTCCTTCAGAGTCGAGAAGGTGCCAGTGCATCTAATGCTAGCAGAGCAAGATATCTACTTGCCTCCTGTTCATGTCCTGTTGCTTGGTGCTTTTAGGTTCTTGTCTCTCACTGCGAATTGCTAAGTACATCGCTCCCCGGCTCAACGGTCCAATATAGAACGATAATGGAAGTAGTCCGCTCTGGGACGTCCTCTAAAGATCTCTGGCCAACCCTTATGATCACTCATAACATGTCTCGTCGACGACGCTGAACTATGGCCTGCTGGGCGTGTGCAATATGATTGATCCTGGGTCCAAGTCTTCTCATATGGTATTTCCAGTAAGTCCTGTCGAGGTCTCTCCCAAATCTCGTCTCTACCAAACTGTCCGGAAGTTATCACCCTTCACTAAATCTGTTTCTTGTTCCGGAACGGCAGCATACTCATCGCGATTCTTTCTGGAAAATATATCCATATATAACGCCTCTGCGTGCGTATCACATCTCTGATATCGGCGGAGTGGAATGTCATCTCATCAAGATCTCGTACGAACCTCTTACTCCACTTTTATCTAATGTCGACTGCTCCGGACTCGTCTCTTCGTGGCTGCATAGACTGTGCTCCAACGGCTATACTCGTATCTGGACTCTCCCAAGAAATGCATCTCACCACATAGCATTCGAATGAAGTCGAACCATTCGACCGATTCATCAAAACCTCATAATCCCCCATGAGCTCAACATCTTGGGTACGGTTTAATAGTATCGAGTACATACCATAGCATCGGTGGACCAGCCGTAGAAGGGCAAACCCAAGCCTCACTAATGGCACCGCGGAACTGCCGCAAACCCTAAAGTTCAAAGGATTTCACATGGTCATTATGTCGAGTTAGGGTTTCATTCTTCTAGAGGGTCCATAGAATTGCTTGCACGTCTTTCCGAATACTTTAAACTTAGAATAATGGGTTTCTGATATTTGATCGTCTTCATCGACTCCCAACGTATCCGTGTGAAGTCGTCTCTAGCTGGAATCAAACAATCTGATGACCTCACATCGGGGTAAGCGAACGAACCACATGTCCTAGTCATTCATCCTCGGATGACCAGCAACCATCTATCATATCTCTGAGTATAACTCGTACTGCAATAGCTCCAACATCTGGACGATATCTCGTCGTTCGCAGCAAGAACTGGCTCATTCGTCTGCACGCTGAACAGTGCCTCAATCATCATGAAGATACATCAATGGTCATCACATTCTGGCTGGCCTCTATCAGTGGCTCAATCCTCTGGTGCTGATCTGCACGTGCGAGTAATCTCGTAAAAGCGATCCATCAAATTCTCATGACGCGAAAACACAATAACACGGCGCATCTATGCAAATCGTATGTCCCTGGAATCACGCCTTGGTCAGTCCTCGTCCATGACGAGCTCGTGCTGACCGCAACTCTAGCCGTAGCTCTCTCTGCCCGTAATCGTGGCAGCAAAACCATAAACTGGTACTGATGAGGATAGATCATGAATGAATATAATACTGTGCAAAGAAATATACATCCTAAGGTTTCTAAAGCGGAGTATTGTATCGTAAATATGCCGCGGAACATACGTACGGTTTGTCACTCTACTCAAGCTACCTACTCCATCAACCAAGGGTCATCCTACACTCCAAAGGTAAAACCTAACGCTCTGATACCAACTTTGTCATGACCCGAAAAGTACGAAACATGACCGGCACCTAAATTACGAAACGTCTAGAGGTGTACGTAATCTAAATAAGCCAAAACCCAGAAATCAAAACCAAGTAAAGCAGTAGAGTGAAAGAAAACCAATTTAAATCAAGTAGTTTAGCAACATAAGATGAAGTATGCATTTTTAAAATTACAAGTTTTTTCTGAAAATGTCGGCAGAGTTTCCATTGTAAATACTGGCCACGAACAGGGTACAACATGATAAATATATACATGAATGATAAATGGCATTCCCAAGCGGAAGCTTGCTCTTCGTCAATCGACGGCCTCAACCACGCAAGGAATATAATATATAAAGCCGAAGAGCGAGGATCAAAACTGAAAAGGAAACTCAAACAACATGAAATCCACAATAATACAACGCGCGACTCTAAGGTCGAAAGAATAAATATCACTGGTCTCTAAGTCTGAATAAATATACAAGTTTGGTCTTCTATCTCTATCAAATAATACATGTCTGGTTGATGGAGTTTTACTAGATACAACTAAAATAATAAATACACAATGGTGATCCTGATGCAAAAGAACCCACCTACCAAAGCAATCACCCGGAAGGGACAATGTGCCAGCAAAACCGCAACAAAACCTGTACGGCAAAACCTGCAAGAAACTGTGGCACAACGAGGGTGAGTTGCCAACTCGTGAGTAGAAAACAACTACGAGTAGAAATCGCATGTATGAGACAATCCTAGGTCAATACGATCAATAATATATAACCTCAAATGATAAGTCTGAAGCAAGAAAAGGTGGCAAGGGTAAACATCTATACATAAGTGTAATCCCATGTGCTCGTGTCAGTGCCTCAGGTAACAACATATCATATGAATGAGGTATGAATGCATGAAAACAGAATGCATGTAAATGAAGAAACTGTTTTCATAACTTAGTGAGATTTCTGTATATTTAAAACGAGGTGTCATCAATGAAATCAACATAATCAGTGTCTAGCATCGACACAAAACATAAATCCCAATATGTCAATATCTCAGGCTTCGTCTATCTGGACTGGCCTGTATCATCAAATCTCAATACCTCAATATCATAAAATCTCAGTGTCTCAAATCTCACTAATTAGGGCTCCGCCAGTCCTGATCGGACCCTATCGTCAATCACACGACCACGAACGGTATCCTCCGGATATCCGACACGCCAGGTAAAATAACCGGTAGGCAGTCTGCCCCTGCCGGGCTTATCGTCTACACCTCGATCTTCTTTGCCCGGGGTACCTTACCGGGTCCACCATGTACCCGCAGACGGTTCATCCAACTCCTCGAATCGGGTCTCGAAATCCATCTCATAACTAAGAAAACATCATGGTGGACGACTCATACATCACGAGAAAAACACACTTTTCATTTTAAAAAAAGTGAGAGAGAGAGAGAAAGAAGTTTATATATATTCTTTCGGTTTTCTTCCAAATCCAGGAATCTCATAAAAATCCGAAATCCAGAATCGACAGTAAATAAACAGTGAATATCGGCATAAAACTCCATAATACTGCATAACAGTGAATAATAATATGCATGAATTTGTAAGTAATAAGTGAAATGTCTAACCTGACATATAAAGCAAGTACACTAATGTCATGTCGAAACTATCAGCTAACATGCCTTGTCAATGAAATAATATTCTCTAAAGTGTACGTGACATGGCAATTACCGATGATGATGTGTGTGAGCCGACAAGTAAGTCTATGTGGAACATACGCATCATCGGTAATGGTGCTGGTGTCCTGACCGCATGATTTCAATATAAACATATGAAAACACAATATAAGCATGCAATGCGATGCGAGCAGCAAGAATATGCGGGAGCTGAATATCAAATACAATGATAATGAATCTACATATGTCTAAGTATGAGTCGTATAGTTTTGCCATTTGAAATAATACGAATCGTGTGTTTAGAAAATAGGGACTACGGTGTTTTTAAGAAAATGTACGTCCTTTGAAATATCCGTAGAATCTCTTGGCCTGTCTTTAAAAATACTCATGATTTGTTTGTTTTGAAATAGGTATGACTCGAATCTAATCTATCATTTACAAGTAAACTACTGGACTAAACTAAACAGGCTGATCGAAAGGTAAGGAAACCGCCTAACATCTGAGTCGATACACACACACACACACACACACACACACACACACATATATATATAACAGTCGGTGATCCCGCTTCAAAAGTATCCTATACGATACAATATCTATAATATGACATCCTCAAGTCAAGAGTGCGGATCTATCATCAATATATTCCTCGTACGGTAAATCCGTCATACGGCCTCCCAAATCTGGGTACGGGTCAAATGTCACATCTATCATATTATTCATCTGGTATCCTATTTATCAAATATCATGATCCGGGATACTGATCTACGTCTAGTACAATACTGATACCATATATGTATATGCATGCGTGTGTATGAAAACACCACGTCAAAAGGACCCGCTAAAACATCATGTCGTATCCCAAATACGAACTATGTCACATCACCGATCTCACGTCCTCAAGCCCAATCTCATCGACTCATCTCCAATCCCAAGTACTATCCACATAATCCCGTATATGTATATGTATATATATATATATACATACATACATAGTCCCATACCCATGTGTGTGTGTGTGTATACACACACACACATATCCCCATATACGCACAAGTAAAAGAATGAATGTATGCAAGTGCGTGTGCGTGTGTGGGTGCAACAACTACTCTAGGGTTTCGCAAGTAACACTACTAATCCATGAACACATAACCATATCTTGAATATCCATGTCTCACATAAAAGATATCATATATATAGTATATATATATATAGCATACTATACATTGAACTGCGGGGGTGCTAAACGCCATCCACACGACTTCCCCCGTGGATATATATCTACTCACCTAATCTTCGTTTGCCGATGCCGACGTCGCCACGCGCTTGCTTATCGTCTCGAAATTCACATGGGGGGTACCTACATTTTACACGTATCGTATCACATAAAAATCCAATTCGAAACCGAAACGACATACGAAAACTAAATCGACACGCGTATCACACATAGGTCAAAACCTATAGCCTACGCATGCAAGAATAACTAAACAAACCCTCGATGTCGATGTACAAACGCCAAACCATCGAGTTAAAACCCAATACCAAAACTTAGATTCAAACACATCGCAAAACATAAGGAAGAAACGATGAAAACATGCTCCAGATTTTAGTTAGAATGAAAACAAGGTTCCCAAACAACACTGGGGTGCTATATATGGTGCATAAGAGCTATGGAAACAACCTGGACACCCTCACCCACCAAAGGGCCAGCCACTTCCCTATCAAATCCGGCCTCCTCGGTTTTGCTAGGGAATTGGGGTGTGATTTTCACAGGGTGGTTTCGTGGTGCTTTAACTAGGCCTCTGAAGTTGTTTTCTTTTCTAGTAAAAATCCCAGTTCATTCTAGATTTCCCTGCACCCTCAAAGTCGTCATAAACCGACATGAAAAGTTCTGAAATTCCTTATTTTGGGTTCAGTTGGGTTTGGTCTGGGTTTCTATCATTCTAGGGGGTCTAAGGTCATCTCTAAAGCCCAATTACACCATCTCTAATCAAATCAAACTCTAATTCCCAACTTGAGTTTTCAAAGTTCACTAAATTTCGCCAAATCAATTTTAAACTTGAAAAGAGGCTTAAGATATGAAACACTACACTAATTGTGAAAGGATTACCTTATTTGGGACCCAAGAATCCCCTACAACACCAAAATGTGATTTTTCTTTATCCAAGATGTAGCTTGTGAGCTTGTGCACAACTTTTGTGAAATGGCGATGGAGTTTTGAGGTGTTTTGAAGCTTGAGTGAAGAGAAGAAGAAGAAGAAGGAGAAGGGCAAAAGGAGGGGGCTACTGCTGCTGTGCTTGGAGGGAGTGAGGGAAAGAGAGAGAGAGTCCAAGGTCAAAGCACTATGCCTCCTAACTACCCCCTATGCTTATTAGTTTTATCCTTTTCCCTTTTCTTTTCTTTTTCATTTTCCTTTATTTTCTTCTCGCTAATAAACCCAAACCATGCATGAATGAAGAAATAACCATGAAGGAAAAAGAAACAAGTATCAAAAATGACATGTGTATGCCATGTGCACAAAACACGCTTAAAGCCGATTAGTGATTTTTAATCGCGATTAGCACAAAATTAGTGTATAATAATTCATAAAATTTCATAATTTGCATAAATCACATAAAGCACCATCTTTTCAGTAATTTCCATAATTTTCCAAATTTTTACCCATTTATCAGTTTTAATTATACCGAAATATTAAAATATTCATTAAAATTAAGATTAAATTATAAAAATTCCCCAAAATATAATATTTTATTTTTCTGAAATGTTACAATATTATTTGTTAAATAAAATATTATTAAGTACATTTACTGTTAAAAATCTATTAGAATAAAATATTAGGAAATTTGAGTTTTCTGGCTAATACAAAAATAGTCCAAAACATGCCCGGGTCGAATCTAAAAATCCAATTTTAAAATATGGAAAATATACTTGTCAACCAAAATTAAAATTGGATATCCGGGTAACGAAAATGTATACCCCTAAGAACGGATACACGCACGTGCGCGTAGCTATCCAAACAGGTCCGTCATACTGAACGGGACGAGAACAAGGTGCGCGGATACAACAACGGGGTTAGAGGTTAGATGCTGGCCATGCTAGACATTTTTTAAAAATATTTTATTTGACTTTAAATGTTATATTAAAAATACAGATGCCAGATAAAATGCCAGTATGCAGTATAAAATGAAAATGCGTGGATCCACAAAACAAGCCGGGATAAATCATAAGCAGGAATCAAGGCGGGTTTCCCAGTAAGAGGGTCGGGTCGGATGCAAATACAGATGTCAATTTCACTATTCGCACCAAAAACACAATAAATCAAGAAAATACTATAAATAAAGAAATACTCAAAATAGAACTGATATAAATGAACTAGGGTGTTACATTATACCCAACTAAAAAAGAATTTCGTCCTCGAAATTTCAGGAACCAGAAAAGATAAACAAACATGATTCTAAAAGAAGATGTGTGGAAACTTCTGTCGTATCTCGTCTTCTCATTTCCAAGTTGATTCTCCATGCTTGTGATTCCCCTATGAAACAAGTACGAGAGGGATAATCTTGTTCTTAAGAACCTTTTCTCTACGATCAAAAATTGACATCGGTCGTTCCTCAAAGGTCAAATCCTCTCTTACTGTCATCTCCGAATGATCTAGCACGTGTGTTTCATCCCGAACATACTTACGGAGTTGAGATACATGAAACACGTCATGAACATTCTCCAAAGACTGTGGTAACGCCAATCAATAAGCCACTTCTCCAACACGCTCCATAATCTCGAAAGGCCCCATGAATCGAGGACTAAGCTTGCTTCGACTCCCAAAACGAATCACTCCTTTATTCGGTGATATCTTCAAGAATACCAGATCACCAACAGCGAACTCTTGAGGTCTTCTCGATGTGTCGTCCTAACTCTTCTGTCGATCCTGCACTGCCTTCATATGATTCCGGATAGTATTAACTTTCTCCATGGTTTGCACGATCAAATCCGGTCCCAACAATCTTCATTCTCCAATATCGTCCCAACAAACAGGTGAGCGACACTTGCGACCATACAATACTTCAAATGGAGCCATCTGAATAGTCCCCTGAAAGATGTTATTGTAGAAAAACTCCACCAGGTGTAGATGATTCTCTCATGAACCCTTGAAGTCTAACATGCAAGCTCTTAACATGTCTTCAGGAGTTTGGATTGTTCTCTCCGACTGGCCATCTGTCTGAGGATGATAAGCAGTGCTAAACTTCAATCGCGTTCCCAAACTTTCCTGTAAACTCCTCCAGAAGTGCGATAAGAATCGGGTATCACGATCGGAAACGATGCTTATAGGTACTCCATACAATCTCACAATCTCCTGCATGTACCGTTCTGCCAACGCTTCCGTTGACTCACCAACTCGAAATGGTATGAAATGAACCGCCTTGGTCAATCGATCAACAATCACCCAAACTGCATTGTTGCCCTTTGGACTCCGCGGTAAAGCTGTCACAAAATCCATGGTTATATGTTCCCACTTCCGTTGAGGAATCGGAAGTGGTTGCAATAAACCAGCTACCCTCTAATGCTCAGCCTTAATTTGCTGACACACCAAGCACTTCGCTACAAAGCGGGCAATCTCCCTTTTCATACCTTCCCACCAGAAATGCTGTCTTAGGTCACGGTACATTTTCGTGCCTCCGGGATATACAGAATATGCGGAACTGTGCGCCTCCTTCATAACTTCTTCATGAATGTCACATTTCGGCACACACAAACGGCTACCATAACGCAACGAACCATCTTCATGAATCAACAAGTCCGTTCGGAGTCCCGCTTCTACCTGTTCTCGAAACTTTTGTAATCTTGGATCATGTGATTGTGGTGCTTTAATACTTTCGATCAACGACGACTAAACCTGCAGCTGCATCAACTGTCCTGAAGAATGTGGTAACGCGACCTCCAACTCGAATCTCCGAAAATCATCGATAAGCTCCCTTTGTGCTGTCAACATCCGAATTGCTGGCAACCGACTAAGCGCATCCGGCACAACATTAACTTTCCCCGGATGGTAGTTAAGATCAAGATCATAGTTAGCCATCAGCTCCAACCATCTACGCCGTCTCATGTTTAGCTCTTTCTACGTGAACACGTACTTTAGGCTTTTGTGATCGGTGAATACTTCAACCCTTTCGCCCAGTAAGTGTGTCTCCAAATTTTCAAAGCGAAAATCACTGCTGCAAGCTCCAAATCATGAGTTAGGTAATTCTTCTCATGGGTCTTCAACTGTCTCGATGTGTAAGCTATAACCTTCCCATGCTGCATCAAAACACATCCCAAACCTTTCCCAGACGCGTCGCTGTGAATCACCAATCTTCCAGAACCATCTGGTACGGTCAAAATAGGAGCGGTTATCAATCTCTGCTTCAACGCCTCGAAAGTTGACGCACACCTATCCGTCCATACGAACGGTACTTCTTTGTGCGTAAGCTTAGTCAAAGGCTCAGCCAAACGGGCAAAAATCTCCACGAACCTTCTGTAATATCCGGCAAGTCCAAGAAAACTTCTGATCTCTGCTACGTTCTTCGGAATCGGCCAATCTTGAACTACTGCAATCTTCTTGGGATCAACGGTGATTCCATCTCCGGATACGACATGCCCTAAAAACTTCACTTCTTTAAACCAAAACTCGCACTTGCTCATCTTCGCATATAATCTTTCTTGCCTCAATGTCTGCAGTGCGATCTTCAAGTGTTCTGCATGCTCTTTAAGGCTCCTCGAGTAGACCAGAATATCATCAATGAACATCACAATAAACTGGTCCAAGAACGGTGAAAATGTTCGGTTCATCAAGTCCATAAATATTGCCGGTGCATTCGTAACTCCGAATGGCATCACTAAATACTCGTAATGTCCATACCGAGTTCGAAACACAGTCTTGCAAATATCCTCCAGTTTAACTCGGACGTGATGATATCCAGATCGCAAATCAAGCTTCAAGAATACCCTAGTGCCACTGAGTTGCTCAAACAATTCGCCAATGCGAGGGATCGGGCACTTGTTCTTAATAGTCACCCGATTCAATTCTCGATAATTGATGCACATCCTCCTTGTGCCATATTTCTTCTTTACTAGAAGAACTGGAGCTCCCCAAGGTGAATTGCTGCTGCGATCCAACCCTTCTCTAACAATTCGGTAACCTGCTTCTTTACTTCTTCCAACTCAACTGGTGCCATCGGATAGTACGCCTCTGAGATTGGCGTTGCACCAGGAACAAGATCGATCGCGAACTCCACATCTCGTTTTGGCGGTAAACCCGAGATGTCCCCGAACATGTCCATGAACTATCGAACTACAGGTGGCGCTTCCATCGACGAAAGAACATTGTTGTTCGGCCTAGCCCTAAACACGATTGGCCCGACAGAACTGCTACCTCCAGCAAAATCAAATTCTGGAGTTCCGGGAATCGGGAAAATCATTTTCTTTGCTCTACAATCAATGTGAGCGTGGAAAGTGCCGAGAAAATCCATTCCTAAGACAACATCATAACTGCCGGTATTGATCACCAAGAAATATGCAAATAACTCTCGTCCATAGACAACAATTGAACAATCCTTGCACTCAATACTGTTAGTGTATATGCCCTAGGAGCCATTATTGTATCATACTAGCTTGTATATTACTTAATGGAAGTTTGGGATATTCACAGTTGTATTAACAGTCTTGCTCAATATAGTAGTATGCTACTTGGTTTATATCTATCTTAATATGTGTATATGTTTCTTTTAGCATATCACGAATACATATTGATAGAGCCCTTAGGATCTTGCTTGACTACCAGCATTGTGATGGCAGTCACACTAGTAGGAGCTGGGTAGTCTACAAGAACATCCTTTTTTAGGTCCCTAGTCGTAGGATTATCGAGACAGGGCATCGATACTCCAGAGTAGACTAGTGTATACGCTTCTCATCCTAGCAGGGGAGATGGTCTGTTCCACAGCTATTAGTGCGTTGTACTGGAGATAGTATGCAGGTGCTCGTTGGGTTACGGGTACACCGGACAGGACTCGCTGGGAACTGTTGGTTGGTATTATACCCGTCGTCAGTTAACAGTTTCCAGGTGACATGAGTATAGCATAGTCCGCAGACTTGACACTGCTGCTTTGTCTCGAGTGTGTTCCCACTGTTCTTAGATTGCTACCCTACCACGGCTCAAAGGAGTCGTGCAAACAGGTAGCAGTTGGGTGCAGTCCCGAAGCACTTGGAGGCAGTGGCAGTTAGAAAGGATTATTCTCTCCTGGTATTGGGAGTTGATATCGCGCTGTGTTTGGAGAGCCATTACGCAAAGTCCCTGGCCAGGGAAAACGAGATTTACTGGTAGGTTTTCTAGTAGCTTCTCAAGGTGTAATGGGCTTCACTCCGAAACGACTTATACAGCTTTTAGGGGACTGACGCTTGCCGCCCCTAGGCCCGATATGCGATAGTCTTAGACGAACAGACCGGACTGTACGCAGATTGTCTCATCAGGCTTAGTAGGAGTTCGGATGGGTTTCCTCATCATCCTTCTTATCGATATCTACCTGGGGACCGTTACGTACAGCTAGTACCGCTTGCGGCCTGTGGTTAAACCCACTGCCAGCGTAGTGTCGAGTCTTTAGAGTCCTACACAGAGAGTTTTCCTGCTTCAAGCAAAACGATATAGAGGTCGTATGGTTTTACGACAAGGTTCGGACATATATGTGTACTTATGCCCGTATGATATTCGGACAGATTTTACTAGCGGGCTTTAGTTTAAGCCAGATTCTAGTATTGGATTATTGGATTTATACAGTCTCAGTATTTCCGTGTTTTCACGGATGGGAGGGGCATTCTCGTAATTAGTCGAGAAGCTTCTAGAAGAAAGGTGAGGTGGAGAGCTTAGGTGTAAAATGCATTAAATGAATTAGTGACTCATGAGATGATTCATCCGAATGAGTTAATGAAGCATTTATTGCTTAATGACTCATGTGATGATTCATTGAATGTATTAAATGAAGCATGGTTATAATTATCATATATGTTTTATTTGATAATCTTTATGCTTCATAATATATATATAGAATTGAGACATAATTTATTTCATTATCACATACACACTCTCTCTCCTCAAGCTTTCCTCTTCTTCAACCTAACCCTAATCCTCTCATGTGTTGAGATCCCAAAGGTTAGCAAGACTAATAGATCCCTAATCCATCTCTATATCTTCTAGGTCACATGGATTAGCAATCCTAGCCACTTAGTTACCTCAAGTGAGAGGTTAAAGCTTGGAGAAGGAGCTCTCGGGTGGATCTTCTATCACATCGAGGAGGCCGACGAGGAGGTGAACAACAAGAACAAGAAGGACTAGTATCTTGAGATATAATCATCTATCATAGTAGTTTAGCACTTCTAGATAGTTTGTCAGTTAGGGTTTAGCAAAGATTCATAAAGTTAGTCGATGTTAACTTAAACAAAATGATTGTTTTACCTATTCCGCCTCCTCGCATCATGTGGGGTGTCTAATGTCGACTTACAGTGGTATCAGAGCCTAGCTAAACCATAACTAACATGTTAGCAAAGTTTTTAGAAATTCGATCGCAAAACAATCCCGAAAATACGACCTTTTCACTAAGTTTCTATGGAATTTAAAACAGGGTCTAAAAATTTTTCAGGGACCCATAAAAATACAGACGGGGTTTTTTAAGAATTGTGAAGAAATTTAGGACTGTTAATCGGCCATACCACTGCAGAACCACCGCCGATCCAAGCGATCCACCTCGGATCCGCGGCCGAGTTGACTCCGAGTCAACCCAGATTTGCTCAGTTATTTTTCTGTGTTGATATTGTGTTTTCTGGGATGTTTTGTTTCTGCTCAGGTTTTATGTGCTTAGAGAATTGTTTGGAGTAGATTCATTTGTGTTGCTTGATCGAAATTCTAAGATATTTGGTGTAACGTTTTGAAAATCGTTTCGGTGAAATTTCGAAAAAATCGGTAAAATAAGGGGGTTTTCTGTAAAAAGTCAAAATACAAATATCTTATTATAAAAATTAAACATACATATTCTAGCTATGAAATTGCTATTATTTGGTGTTTATTGAGCCGCGGGTGAAATTTCAAATTTTCTGAAAAAAATATTATTATATTATTATTTTAAGCCGTCACTAATACATTTAATTAGGGAAAATTACAAATTGGAATGAGTTGAAACAAATTTTGTGCATCATAAAACTTTAAATAAAATTTTATCATGTGGTTTTTGGAACGAAATCATTTGCCAAAACGGTTTAGAAATTATTGAAGAAAAAAGGCTTTTTTTTAGCGTAAATGGATGTTTGGGGTATTGTATTTATCATTTTTCATCACCCCACACCCGTACCCACACCCACACACCCCCATTCACTTATCCCCTTGAAGAATTCAGCAGCCCCCTCTTTTGTCCCCACTTGGATTTCAAAGGAAATGAAATGAAAGAAAAGAAAAGAAAAGAGTAGAAAATGATATAATTTGAGTTGACTTTGACTTGAACTAACTTTCTCCTCCTCACTCTCTCTCCTCCCTCACCCAAACCCCCCACAATCTGGCCGAAACCAGCAACCCCCAACAGCCCCCTTTTCCTCTTCTCCTCTCTTTGTTCCATCAAAGAAAATCCAAAGAAAAATCCACTAAAAATCAAGCAAAAATCCAAATCAAAATCCGACTCCTACCCATTTTAGCTTAGCCCGTATAGCATGGATTTTGGTGACAAGGGAGCATTTTGGAGGGCTATGTGTGCTTGTGGGATCTTCAATTTGTTTGGGTAAATTCTAATCCTTTTGCTTAAATTGTTGTTAATTGCTTGTAATTAGCTTAATTAAGTGTTAATTTGGTTTTATGTGGGTTCAATTGTATGATTAAGGAATTCTAGTTAGGGTTTTGTTTTGAAATTGGGTTGTGATCACTTGTGCATGGTTTGTGATGTGAGCTAACATCTTGAAAAATTGTTAAAATTTATCTAGTTGCATATTACAAGTTGTTACTTGAAAAATGTCTAAATTAAGCTTTTTTGTGCAAACTAGGGTTTTATGAAATGCATTTATATGTGAGATTAAAAATATGGTTAGGGTTTTTATCATATTATTAACTTTATTAAGTGTAGTTTAACACTTTATTTCATGGAAATCCAACCTAAATTGTAGTTTGCGCATTTTTTTGCTATGAAATTGTTAAAAAAAGGGTATTTTGTAAACTAGAATATTAGGGTTTTTGGAATTTAATGAGATTAAATTCCGAAAATTGTTTCTATGACTTATTTAAGATATTTAATAAATATATTGGCCGCTACATTCATTTAAACATCCTGTTTTGTACAAAAACGGCGAATTGTGCTTGCTAGATTTTCGGAAAAGTGACTTTTTAAGTAAAGTTGGGGTTTTTGTGAGTTTTAACCTAGTTTATATTAAAATTAGTGTTCGTGAATGTGCAAATGAGTGTGATTGGATTTTTTCTCGATGGTTTGACGTTTGTACATCGACATCGAGGGTTGGTTTGACTATTCTTGCATGCGTAGGCGATAGGTTTGGACCTATGCGTGATACGCGTGCCGATTTGATTTTCGTATGCCGTTTCGATTTCGAATTTAGTTTTAATGCGATACGGTGCGTTATGATATGTAGGTATCCCATGCGGACTTCGAGACGACAAGCAAGCGCGTGGCGACGTCGGCACCGGCGAGCGAGGACCAGGTGAGTAGATTTCTATCTACGGGGAGAAGTCGGGTGGATGGCGTATAGCACCCCCGCAGTCCGTGGTGGTGTATACGGATGCGTATACATACCAACAATTATTATATGTTATTTGGGATTAATAACGTTGCTTAGGATAGATATTGGTGTGTTGGATTACCTTAGTGTTGCGAACCCTAGGGTAGTGTTGCACTACACATACACACATACATACTTGCATACATTCCTATTGATATGTGCTCATGGGATTCTTTATAGTTATGGGTTCACATGGGTATGGGACTATGTGTTCACATACGGATTTGAGGATGATACTTGGGATTGAGCTGAGTCGATGAGATTTGATTTGAGGCCGTGAGATCGGTGATATAGCAGGGTTCGTATTTGAGATACGACATGACGTTGTAGCGGGTCCTTGACGTAGTGTTTCACACACGTCCATGCATACGTAGGCGGTATCAGTATGGTACTAGACGTAGATCAGTACCCCGATCATGATAATTGATAAAGAGGATACCAGGTGAATAGTATGATGAATGTGATATTGACCCGTACCCAGATTGGGATGCCGTACGACGGATTTACGTACGAGCTATATTGATGATTGATCCGCACTCTTGACTTGGGATGCCTGATTATAGATATGGTATCGGATATGATATTATTGAGGCGGGATCACCGACTATACATATACAGGTATGTATATGTATCGACTCAGATGATTGGCGGTTCCCTTACCTGTAGTTCAGCTTGTTAGTTCAGCCGTATAGTTTAGTGTAGTTGTTAGATTAGATTAGACTTCTTACCTATTTCAAAATCCAACGAATCATGGGCATTCTTAAAGACAGCCCAAGGGATCCTACGGATATTTCAAAAGACGTATCTTTTCATAAAAACACCGTAGCCCCTATTTTCAAAACCCATGATTCGTGTTATTTCAAAAGGCACCATTTGTAGGACTTATATTACATTAATGCAGATTGTTATAGTTGCGTCTAGTTTTCAGCTCCCGCTCATTTTTGTGGTCCGCTTCGCATCGCATGTTTATTTTATGTTTCATACTCCATTAGTGATATCATGCTGTTAGGACACCAGCACCATTACCGATGATGCGTAGGTACCACGTACACTTAATTGCCGGCTCACACACATCTTCATCGGTAATTGCCATGTTACGTACACCTTAGAAAATATTATTGCTTAACTTAGCTAGATAGCTAGTAGTTTGACATAATATTAGTGTACTTACCTTATATGCCAGCTTAGATATTGTAGTTATTACTTGTCACTTCATGCATACTGTTATTCATCGTTATGCCGCAGCCATGGATTCTCATGCATATATTCACTATTTTACGTGTTATTGAGGTTTTGGATTCGGATTTCCATGAGATTTTCTGGATTTGGAGGAAAACCGCAAAAACATAAATAAACCTCTTCTCTCTTTTAAAATAAAAAGTACGGTTTTCCTATGATGTATGAGTCGTCCACCATGAGTTTGCTGATGGATTTCGAGACCAGATTCGAGGAGTGGAGGAACCGTTTCGGGTACATGGTGGGCCCGGTGCGGTACCCCGGGGCAAGAGGAATGTGGTGTTGACGTTGAGCCCGGCAGGGGAGCACTACCGACCGATGATATTACCCGACGCGTCGGATATCCGGAGGATACCGTCGTGGTCTTGAGATGGATGGTAGGGGCCGGTCTGGACTGACGGCGCCCTAGATATTGAGATTGAGACATTGATATTTCGAGACATTGAGATTTAAGTTTTGTGTCGATGCTAGACACTGTTGATACTGATTTCATTTATGATACCTCAGTTTAAAAATACAAAGGAAATCTCACTAATTTATGAAAAAAGTTCTTCATTTACATGTATTCTGTTTTCATGCATTCATACCATATGATATATTGCTACCTGAGGCACTGACACGGGCACAAGAGATTACACTCGGGTTAGATATTTACCCTAGCCTTGTTATAGGCTACGTGTTATTCATATATTTGAGGACATATTATGATCATTGACCTAGGTTGCGTTATTTATGCGATTTCTGTGCGTAGATATTTTTCTATTCACGAGTTGGCAACTCACCCCGTTGTGCCCCAGTTTCTTGCAGGTTTGCCGTACATGTTTCATTACGGCTTTGCGGGCTCAGTTTCATTCGGGTGACTTGCTAGTAGGTGGGTTTTTCTTGTATCGTACCCATCATATTACCTTCTATAATATTATTCCGTTGTATCTAGTAAATTCCATCAACCAAACATGTATTTTTTGAGATAGAGACCAGTGTTGTTTATTCTTTCGACCTTAGAGTCGCTCGTTATATTTCTGGTGGTTTTGAGTTTCCTTTTGAGTTTTGATCCTCGCCATTGGCGTTGTATATTATTGCTTGTGTGGTTGTGACCGTCGATTGACGAAGAGCTAGCTCCCGCTTGGGGATGCCTTTTTATTGATTTCGTATACTATTCATGTTGTATCCCGTTTGGGAGCCAGTATTTACAAAGGGGACTCTGCTGAAATTTTCAGTAAATTTTGATGTTCTTAAAAACCGCATAATTCGGCTTATGCTATTAAAACTACTTGTTTTATATTGGTTTTCCTTCACTCTACTTCTTTTCTTGGTTTGGATTTCTGGGTTTTCGGTTTACTTAGATTACGTACGCCTCAAGACGTTTCGTGGTTTAAGTGCCGGTCATGTTCCGTACTTTCGGGACGTGACATTTGGATAACTTGATTATATCTGTGTTGTGTTTAATGTGTTCGTAAACCTCCCTAACTGCTAGTATGTCGGTTAGCAGGGGGTTGCACATTTCTGTAATGGTTTTTACTGGTTTGCGATTGTGAACTTATTGGATTGTCGTGAATGGATAGCCGGGGATGTGAGACGAGTGTTTCTTTCATTCAAATGTAAATTGTAATTTGTTATAATATTCTTTTGCGGGGAACATCCGGGTTGAGATTGTAGCTACCGTTGTATTATTTCATTTATTGTTTTCTGCTCCTAGGATAGACCCAAGGTGGGGTGCACAAACTACCGGGTACTTTGAAGTGTTTAGTGGCCTACTCACGTCGTTGAGGTAGACTGCTTAACTTCAGGTACTAGTCGGGTAGTTTGCCGTACCCGTAAGGGTCTAGGATGGGGTTTTGGCTATTCATCATGACTGTGTAATCCGTCTTTCTTTGCAGGCTTAAAAAGAATGCGGATTCGTAGAAAATCCAATATGTTCATCTGTGATCTGGAATGCCTATTATTGCGTCTGACGAATGTACAATATCTATATATGATATCTATTAGACGTTACTTATGTTTTGCACCCGCGCTAGCCCAGCCCCCGCTCTGTCGTTAGTTAAGTAACATAACGGGTGAATGACGGGGCCCAGTGGCGAATGCGGATGGCATAAGAGGACGTTGTATTTTCGTTGTTTTCTGCAATGATAGGTTAATTGATGGGACGCATTATATTAATGCAAAGAAAATAAACCAAAGTTGAATCGTTGGAACAGTTTAAAAGAAACCACTCGGTTATTTTAAAACAGAAGATATTTTTTTAATTGTGGAGCTTAAACCACTCCTTTTTTAAAAGCTATCAGGTTCCTTCGATCATATCAAGTTCACTACGTTCACGGTTTCGCCAAAACCATTCGTAGCCCTCTGTCATTTCATTTGGGTATTCAGTAGTATTCAAGCTATGTATTTTGACCAATGCCAAGGCATAGTGTTTGGTAGCTGCTGGGTATTCATTTGTTGCATAGATAGATGAGTTGGTTTGGGACAGTCGTACTATCATTTGGCCAACGTCAGGGGTATCTACGGGTGGGTTCAAATTAACAAGATAATGATGGGTAGAGCTTGATATGTGACTTATGACATTTTGACCAACGCTAAGGTCATAAGAGCATGGGGCAAAAATCCACATCGGGAATTTCTAAAGAAAGTGAAATTTGCTAAGAGTTGCATACCATTTGGAGTGTGATAATTTTGGTAGGATTCCTTCAGCTTTATCACACGATGATATTTGGATCCCGATCCTACTGTGAGTATCCACTACTCATCAGGAGATTCGTCACTTAACGATCAATGCTATAAACCAAGTATATGTCGAGAAAGGTGTCAGCGGGGCTACGCCCCCAGAGAAAAGAGGTTATTTAATTAAGGAACTTCACGAAAGCGTCGTAAAAACTCACTCGAAGTACCGACACCGGCCTGGCTGAACGGTTAAGCAAGTATTATACGGTGAGAATAGTCCTGACTAGTTCTTACTTTTTGGTTTGAGGAGGGATTCGAGAAACAGTAGGAGCCATCCTGTTTAGATAAACTAAAAACCACTATAAACTTGCAAGAGCATCATGCTAAAGTGTTTCCTCTCTCTCTCATTGCAGCGACCCAGAACATGACAGGTCTTAAGTTATTATCAGATAAAAATATTTTGACAGGGCCAAACTATAAAGATTGGTTTCGGATTGTTAAGATGGTTATTACCTATGACAAATTGTGGTATGTCCTTACTACAAAGGCCCCTGCCGTCCCAGGTCCTGAATCCAGTGTCGCGGATAAGGAAATCTGAAAGACCTGGGAGTTAGACTGCGCGAAGGCCAAGTGCATCGTGCTTGCCTCTATGAATAATGAACATCAGAGGATGCACGAGAATATGGATCTAGAATCCATATTTCTCCACACCAAGGAACTGTATGGAGAGCAATCTCGTATAGCTAGATACGAGACCTCGAAGAACTTGTTTCAGTCGAGGATGGCCGTCGGATCATCTGTAGGAGAACATGTCCTTAAGATGATTGGCTATATTGAAAAGCTCGCAGACCTCGAGACAACATTAGAGAACGAGCTGTATACAGACTTGATTCTCCAGTCCCTTCCTTCCACCTACGTCCAGTTTATCTTGAATTTCAACATTCAAGGTAAAGAAGTTGAACTTCCAGAACTCCTTAACATGTTGATGAGTGTAGAGGGCACCTTGAGAAGGTAAGGGAAACACCCACTATGTTTGTTTGTGGTGCTTCCTCTTCCAAGTCTAAGGCAAGGGCCAAAGGAAGGAAGAAGAAGGCCACTACCAAACTAAGAGGTAGTGTTGGTAAGGTGGGAGCCAAGGGAAAGGCAAAGGTTGTGGTGCCAGTAGTGGTAAAGGATGAATGCTTCCACTGTCGTAAGAAAGGCCATTGGAAGAAGGATTGCAAAGCTTGGATTGCCAAGAACCAGGACCCGAGGCAAGTTATGGTTTCGGCTTCAGGTGTGTTTGTAATTTAAAATTGTCTGTCAATCAACTCTACTTCCTGGGTATTGGATACCGGATCAGGATCTCATATATGCAATTCATTGCAGGCATTTAAAAACCGTAGAGTGCTGAAGGTTGGTGATATGACCCTCCAGGTTGCTAACTGAGCTAGCATGAATGCTGTGTCCGTAGGGGATTATCACATTGGATTGACGAGTGGACATATTTTGGTTTTGCGCAACTGTTTTTGTGTACCTAGTTTAACGTGTAATTTCATATCAGTATCGTTGTTATCAAAAGAAGGTTATGATTTCACGTTTTTAAGCGATGTTGTTAACATCCACCTTAATCATGGTTTGATTGGGTCCGGTACACTAGATAACGGTATATACGTGTTAAACCAATTACAGATTTTCAATGTCCAGAACACACTAAAAAGAAAGTCTCCAGATATAAATCAGGCTTTCTTATGGCATTGTAGACTGGGTGATATCAATGAGACAAGGTTAACTATATTACATAGAGAAGAATATTTAGATCCATTCGAATATCAATCCTTGTCAATCATGTCTCAAAGGAAAGATGACAAAGAATCCATTAACAGGACATGGAGTAAGAGCAAGCGAGCTCTTAGGACTCATACACAGCGATGTATGTGGTCCAATGTCTACACATGCAAGAGGCGGTTTTTCATATTTCATTACTTTTACGGATGATTTCTCTAGGTATGGATTCATTTTCTTGATGAAACATAAATCCGAGGCCTTTAAGAAATTCCGAGAATATAAGAATAAAGTAGAAAACCAAACCGGCAAAAGTATCAAGACACTGAGATCCGATCGAGGTGGTGAATACTTAAGTGCCGAGTTCCTAGGTTACCTAAAAGAGAAAGGAATTCTCTCTCAGCTTACTCTTCCATACACTCCACAACATAACGGTGTATCGGAGAGACGGAACCGAACCCTATTGGATATGGTACGTTCCATGATGAGTAATGCTGAGTTACCGTGATCTTTCTGGGGTTATGCACTAGAATCAGCTGCATATCTTTTGAACAGGGTTCCTACCAAGATTGTGCCTACCACACCATATCAGATGTGGAGTGGGAAGAAACCCTATCTTCAGTATCTGAAGATATGGGGATGTCCAGCTTTTGTTAAAAAGCAGCATGCCGACAAACTCGAGGCACGCTCAGTACAGTGTAAGTTTGTGGGATATCCAAAGAACTCCAAGGGGTATTTTTTCTATTATGCAGAGGAAAAAAGGTTTTTGTTTCTCGTAATGCCTATTTTCTAGAACAGCAGTTTTTAGAAAAGGAAACAAGTGGTAGCGCAATAGAACTGGAAGAAATTCCAGAACCACAAACTACTACTGAAAGTTTGGTAGAGCCAGAAGTTCCAGAAGAACAGGACATTCCCGTACCCCTTCACAGGAGTAGTAGGCCGTCTCATCCGCCTGAGAGATACTACGGTTTCTCATAGACGGGGATAGAGAGGATAGTGTCATTGATGGTGATGAACCTACTAGCTTCCAGCAGGCCATCCAGAGTGGCGACTCGGTAAGATGGCTAGATGCAATGCGGACCGAGATGGAGTCCATGTACACCAACAAAGTATGGACCTTGGACCTTGCTCCAGACGGGATAAACCCATAGGATGCAAGTGGATCTTCAAGAAAAAGATTGGAGTAGATGGACAGGTGGAAACCTATAATGCTAGACTTGTTGCAAAGGATTTTCGTCAAAGACCTGGTTTGGACTATGACGAAACTTTTCTCCAGTGGCTATGCTTAAATCCATTCGGATCCTTCTTGCTATTGCCGCCTTCCATGATTATGAGATCAGGCAGATGGACGTAAAGACGGTTTTTCTAAATGGTAATTTAGAAGAATGCGTCTATATGGATCAGCCATAAGGTTTCAATTAGAGTGGGAGCAGCGGGAAAGTGTGCAAGTCGCTTAAGTCCATTTATAGACTAAAGCAGGCGTCGCGGAGCTGGAACATATGTTTTGATGAAATAGTCAAAGAATATGACTTTATCAAAAATCCAGATGAACCATGTATATATAGTAAAATTGTAGCATGAACTGTCGTATTTCTCGTATTGTACGTGGATGACATTCTTTTGATAGGAAATGACATTCCTATGCTACAATCTGTCAAAGGATTCTTGTCATACAGCTTCTCCATGAAAGACCTGGGTGATGCCTCTTACATTCTGGGGATCCATATCTATCGTGATAGATCTAAGCGGATGTTGGGACTTTCGCAGTCCAGGTATATCAACACTATACTAAAAAGATTTAGTATGGAAGATTCTAAGCGCGGTAATTTACCGGCTTGTCACGGAATCACTCTCTCCAAAGAGATGTTTCCCAACACTGATTTGGAAAGGGATCGCATGTCAGTTATACCCTACGCTTCTGCAGTAGGCTCTATAATGTATGCGATGTTGTGCACCAGACCAGATGTAGCTTACGCACTGAGCGTGGTAAGCCGGTATCAGTTAGACCCAGGGGAGAAGTACTGGATAGCAGTAAAGAACATTCTCCAGTACCTGAGAAGGACTAAGGATATGTTCTTGGTTTACGGCGGAAAAGACCTCCAGCTCGAGGCTTTTGCTGACTTCAGCTTCCAGAGTGACAAGGATGACTCCAAGTCCATGTCAGGTTATGTCTTTACCCTCAATGGAGGGGTGGTGTGCTGGAAGAGTTCCAAGCAGGACACCGTTGCTGACTCGACGATGGAAGTGGAGTATATCGCTGATTGCGATGCCGCAAAAGAAGCAGTCTGGATGAAAAAGTTCCTAACAGAACTTCAGGTGGTTCCTACCGTTGCTGATCCAATACCGCTGTATTGTGACAACAACGGCACTATAGCTTTAGCGAAGGAACCCAGGCCCCATCAGAAGTCCAGACACATCTTGAGGCGGTATCACCTGATCAGGGAGATCATAGATCGCCAGGAGATCGAGGTCCGGAGAGTTGCTACAGAGGAGAACACTGCAGATCCATTCACAAAGGACTTACCTCAGACACAGTTCGAGAAGCTATTCGAGATGATAGGTCTTCGATATGCCAGTATATGGCCCTAGTGCAAGTGGGAGATGGTTAGTGTATATGCCCTAGGAGCCATTATTGTATCATACTAGCTTGTATATTACTTAATGGAAGCTTGGGATATTCACAGTTGTATTAATAGTCTTTCTCAACATAGTAGTATGCTACTTGGGTTATATCTATCTTAATATGTGTATATGTTTCTTTTAGCATATCACAAATATATATTGATAGAGCCCTTATGATCTTGCTTGACTACCAGCGTTGTGATGGCAGTCACACTAGTGGGAGCTGGGTAGTCTACAACCACATCGTTTTTCAGGTCCCTAGTCGTAGGATTATCGAGATAGGGCATCGATACTCCAGAGTAGACTAGTGTATACGCTTCTCATCCCAGCAGGGGAGATGGTCTATTACACAGCCATTAGTACGTTGTACTGGAGATAGTATGCAGGTGCTCGTTGGGTTACGGCTACACCGGACAGGACTCGCAGGGAACTGTTGGTTGGTATTATACCCGTCGTCAGTTAACAGTTCCTAGGTGACATGAGTACAGCATAGTCCACAGACTTGACACTGCTGCTTCGTCTCGAGTGTGTTCCTACTATTCTTAGATTGCTACCCTACCACGGCTCAAAGGAGTCGTACAAACAGGTAGCAGTTGGGTGCAGTCCCGAAGCACTTGGAGGCAGTGGCAGTTAGAAAGGATTCGCCTCTCCTGGTATTGGGAGTTGATATCGCGCTGTGTTTGGAGAGCCATTACACAAAGTCCCTGGCCAGGGCAAACGAGATTTACTGGTAGGTTTTCCAGTAGCTTCTTAAGGTGTAATGGGCTTCACTCCGACACGACTTATACAGCTTTTAGGGGACTGATGCTTGCCGCCCCCTAGGCCCGATATGCGATAGTCTTAGACGAACAGACCGGACTGTACGGAGATTGTCACATCAGGCTCAGTAGGAGTTCGGATGGGCTTCCTCATCGGCCTTTTTATCGACATCTACCTCGGGACCGTTACGTACAGCTAGTACCGCATGCGGCCCGTGGTTAAACCCATTGCCAGCGTAGTGTCGAATCTTTAGAGTGCCACACAGAGAGTTTCCCTGCTTCAGGCGAAACGATATAGAGGTCGTATGGTTTTACGACAAGGTTCGGATATATACGTGTACTTGTGCATGTGTGATGTTTGGACATATTTTACTAGCGGGCTTTAGTTGAAGCCAGATTCTAGTATTGGATTATTGGATTTATACAGTCTCAGTATTTCCGTGTTTTCACGGATGGGAGGGGCATTCTCGTAATTAGTCGAGAAGCTTCTAGAAGAAAGGTGAGGTGGAGAGCTTTGGTGTAAAATGCATTAAATGAATTAGTGACTCATGAGATGATTCATCCAATTGAGTTAATGAAGCATTTATTGCTTAATGACTCATGTGATGATTCATTGAATGTATTAAATGAAGTATGGTTGTAATTATCATATATGGTTTATTTGATAATCTTTATGCTTCATAATATATATATAGAATTGAGACATAATTCATTTCATTATCATATACACACTCTCTCTCCTCAAGCTCTCCTCTTCTTCAATCTAACCCTAATCCTCTCATGTGTTGAGATCCCAAGGGTTAGCAAGACTAATAGATCCCTAATCCATCTCTATATCTTTTAGGTCACTTGGATTAGCAATCCTAGCCACTTAGTTACCTCAAGTGAGAGGTTAAAGCTTGGAGAAGGAGCTCTCGGATGGATCTTCTATCATATCGAGGAGGCCGACGAGGAGGTGAACAACAAGAATAAAAAGGACTAGTATCTTAAGGTATAATCATCTATCATAGTAGTTTAGCACTTCTAGATAGTTTGTTAGTTAGGATTTAGCAAAGATCCGTAAAGTTAGTCGATATTAACTTAAACAAAATGATTGTTTTACCTATTCCACCTCCCCGCGTCATGTGGGATGTCTAACGCCGACTTACAACTACTAGATACGATCTTCCCGTTCCCAGTGTGTATGCCCTAACAACTAGACAGGTCCGTGCAAGAAATCGAGCGTGCAGCAATAAACTTGGACAACATACAACAATGAGATGCACCTGAATCGAATAATGCTAATGCGGGAAAATCATGAACAAGTAGGATACCTGAAACGAATTCACCCGAAGCCAAACACTGAAGAGGATAAGCACGGTAAACAGGATTCAAGCTTGCGATAAAACATAAACTGATAAGCATTGAAACCGAGAGAAGCAAGATAATATCATGACCATAAATAAAGGAAATGAATCAACACTAGGACTCCAAGTTACATAAATAGAGTACTGCATTGTAACCATGCTGCAGTTCATATTAACAATCACATAACTCCGTTCAAGTAGCCCAAATCCTAGTATCAGAATCAAAAGAATAAGTAGGGAGAAACAATAGGGAACCAAAAGGATTTCAAGTCAAGATGCAAGGTCATTTGCATATCGTCAAGACAAGGGTCAAAAGAAAGATATGATTCAAGAATCACGATAACAATGTGGTCGGACATGTTCCTAATTACAGGTTTTTCTGATTCATGTATTGGGTCCAATATCGAACTACAAAAAATCAAACCCGATTAACTTAAATCCTATGGCTCTGATACCAAACAAACCCTGTCACGCCCCGCTTCCTAGAGTGCGCTAAGATCGGCACGTGATAGAGCCAACCATGCTACCTATGGCTAGGGACATCCCTCCACAGTCACATTACGGCTGTCTAGAAGATATCAAGAACAGGAAAATAATAATAAACTATCTAGTACATGTCCATGAGCCAGAATAAAAGAGTCAAGAAATAATATGCAGAAGCAATAAATCCAAGTAACAATAACAATCTGGAAGGTACGTCCCAATACGGGCTCACATCAGGAAATGAAAGTACAGAAATAAAACTAAACTAAACTAAATACTAACAGGATCCTCATTGCTCGGCCTGTCGGCTGAAGTACTCCTGGTCAGCCTGCGACAAAGGTAGAGGATCTGGGCCATGCAAAACCCAGACGTCAGTGCGTTATAATATCAAACAATAATAAATGAACGGATACACGAGATATGCAGGCATGAATATGAACAGTAATGAGTGTATAACAGTAACATGAATATGGAACAACGAAGTGTTTCATTGTATGTGACGTGCGGTGAATAATCTATACTACAGGGTTACTTACTCTCAAGTCTTTGAAATCAATTTAATGAATCGTCGATGTAACTCAATAGTATCCCGTGCATACCCAGGATCACGGTCCAGACTCTCGGGGCTGAATCCGAGATGTGCCGCTAAGCACAAACAGGAAACATGTACAGACGAATGATGTCAGCAACATCATCCCGGGATTGGCTTAGCCCCTAAAACTGATCAGTATAAGCGTCGAACTGTTGAGTTACAAGTCAGATTTCATCATTAATTTCCCCTTACCCCCAAATTATTTGTACATGTCAGGTATTAATAAATCTGGAGCTAATGCCAACACAGGACCAAGCAGGTACATGTTTTCTATACAGACAACAGGATATGTCCATCGGGACAACATGTTAGGATTGTCGGCATTAGAAACAGGATCAGGTAACATGTCAGGTAGTGGTGTATCAGGTCATGTCAAGTAGCGCACAATGTATCAAAAGGGTGCTTATAATAAAATTGTAGCAAGTATGGATGCATGTTAAAAGTATGGATGTACAAATATTTATCAGGGGTTACATCATGACTATGTAGGATGCACATTATTAAGTATGGGGTGCTAATATAACAATAATATGAATTAATACGACATGGCATGCAACTAGATATAAAGAATTAATGGTATCGGTACACAATAAAATATGGATGCATAAACAACTATCAGGGTTGCAACTATAGCTCCATTACTGTGTAGGATGCACATTATCCAGTATGGTGTATTAATGTAGCAGTAATATGAAATAATGTGACATATCATGCAACTAGATATATAATTAATGGTATGGATGCACAAATATCGATCAGGGGTTACATTTACAGCTCCAAGACTAAATGGGATGTACATTACTAAGCATGGGGTGTTACTACAATAATAAAATGAATTAATATGATCTTTGGATGCAGCTATATGTATATTAAATAATATGGATGCATACGGGTATCCGAAAACAGTGAAACTTTAACATGGATGTATAATGCAATCAACATGTAATATTTTATTCATATGGATGCAGATATAATAGTATAACATGTAGCAAGATAAACATGCATGCAACTAGATATGTAATAAATGATACGGATACGAACGACTATCCGAAAACAGTAAAACAATAACATGGATGTACAATGCAGTAAACATGTGATATTTTTATTCATATGGATGCAGAATATATATAATAGCATGTACCAAGATAAACTTGCCTCGATTGGATCACACGACGAGTACGTACGGTACGTCCGACGTCGGGTAAATGTCACAATGCACACATGGCATACAGAACTTGTTAGTGTATATGCCCTAGAGGCCATTACTGTATCATACTAGTTTGTATATTACTTGATGGAAGCTTGGGATATTCACAGTTGTATATACAATCTTGCTCGAAATGGTAGTATGCTACTTGGTTTGTCTCTGCTTTAATATATGCATGTGTTTCTTTTAGCATATTGCAGATATACATATTAGTAGAGCCCTTAGGATCTTTGCTTGATTACCAGCGTTGTGATGGCGCTCACACTCGTGGGAGCTGGGTGATCTATAAGCACATCCTTATACAGGTCCCTAGTCGTTGGACTATCGAGACAGGGCATCGATACTCCGGAGTAGACTAGCGTATGCGCTTCTCATCCCAGTGTGGGAGACGGTCTGTCCCACAGCCGTCAGTACGTCGTACTTGAGATAGTATACGGGTGCTCGTTAGGTTACGAGTACACTGGACAGGACTCGTCGGGGACTGTTGGTTGGTATTATACCTATCGTCAGTTATCAGTTCCCAGGTGACATGAGTACAGCTTAGTCCGTTGACTTGACACTGTCACTTCGCCTCGAGTGTGTTCCCACTGCACTTTGATTACTACCCTACCACGGCTCAAAGGAGTCGTGCAAACAGGTAGTTTTTGGGTGCAGTCCCGAAGCACTTGGAGGCAGTGACGGTTAGACAGGATTCGTCTCTCCCGGTATTGGGGGTTGACATCGCGCTGTGTCCAGGAGAGCCATTACACGAGTAGTCCCTGGCCAGGGCAAGCGAGATATACTGGTAGGTTTCCAGTGTTATCTCAGGGTGTTCTGGGCTTCACTCCGGCACGACTTATACCGCTATTAGGGGACTGACGTTCACCGCCCCCCTAGGCCCGCCATGCGATGTATCAGACGAACAGACCGGACTGTACGGAGATTGTCACATACAGGCTCAGTAGGAGTTCAGATGGGGTTCACCTCGTCAGTCTTCTTATCGACTTCTACCTGGGGACCGTTACGTACAGCTAGTACCGCTTGCGGTCTGTGGTTAAACCCACTGCCAGCGTAGTGTCGAGTCTTTAGAGTCCCACACAGAGAGCTATTCGCCTTTAGGCAAAATGAGTAGAGGTCGCATGGTTTTGCGACAGGGTTCGTTCACATTCGCGCACTTGTGCACGTTTGCTGTCCGGACAGTTTATACTAGCGGGCTTTGGTTTAAGCCGGATCCTAGTATATGATTTGAGATTGGTTTTTCTCAGTGTATTCGTGTTCCTCGGATCACGAATGCGGGTGCGTATGCACAGTTGCTTGAGATTGAGGGAGAGGACCTTGATTAGGGCTAATGGCTATTGTCATTTTATTAACCCTAATGTTTATGTGTGTATTATTGTTAATTAATAATTAGTTTAATTGTCCATGGTTATGGTTGTTAACCATTTGACTTCTTTGACTTGTTGACCTAGGTTGACACTTTGACCATCATCATTTCTTTTGGAAGATGCTTTTTGATCTTTGCAAATTGAAATGATAATGGTCATGTCATGATAAGCCATGACAATTATCTAGCTAATTATTCAATTAAAATAATTCACACATATTAGTGAGAATGGCTCAATTATTTCTCATTCTATCATATCCTTTCTCTCTCTTGTTCTTCCTCTCCCTCAAGCTCTCTCCCTCTCATGTGTTGAGAAACACTTGAGCTTGAGAAAAACCCTCTCTTGATCTTCTCTACTCTCATCTAGGGTTGAAGGACTAGCACTTCTTGAACCCTAGTTACTTCTAGCTTGGAGTTGAAGCCAAAGGTCGAGGCTTTCGGGTGGATCTTTCTTCGGCGTGAGAAGACGAGCAAGGTGACCTCCTTCCACTACTCCAAGGAGCAAGGAGAGAAGGACTAAGAGACCAAAGGTATAACTTTTCTACCACTTAGCTACTTTCAAGTTAGCTTTAGCAAGTTTTTGTTTAGTAAAGATCCTTAAAGCATAGTCCATGTTGCCTATAGTTGATAAAAATCCGATTTTTATTATGTTTTCCGCCTCCCCGTAAGCACCGGGGTGGGCAACGTGGACTTACAGTGGTATCAGAGCCTAACTAAACATAAACTAGCTAGGTAGTGAAGTGTAACGAAGTTCGAAACTGAAAAATCCAAAAACCGAGTTTTCAAAAACCCTAGTTTCTGTTAAAACTTTTTCTGGTCAAAACAAAATTTGTGATACACCAAAAATCATCTCAGGGTTTTCTAAAGATAACCACAAAACCCGGTCCAGTGAGTCGACTAAACAGCCGCGTTTCCGCGGCAATAGCAACCGCCGCCGTTTGGACTCCTCACTGGGTCGAGTTTGGTGCAGTGTATCTCTGGCTTGGTTTTAGGATTTTTAAGATATGTTATATGTGCCCAGATTTTCCAGAATAGAAATTTATTTTTGGGGGCCTATAAATCCGTATTTTTTTCCGAACTTCACTGCACTTTGACTATGATGGTTATATCTGTGATGTTTGCATGTATTGAACGTCGGCTAATCGCTATATGTCGATTAGTCGGGGTTATACATATCTGTGATCTGTGATTGATACTGGTTTGTTTATATGAATGGGTTGGATTGTCGCGGGTGAATAGCCGGGGTGGATGTGAGATGAGTGTTGCTTTTCTTTCATTCATTGTAACATGTAAATTGATGTAATATTATTATTTGTATGGCCGCACAACCGGGTCGGGGTTGTAGCCGTCATTGTATAATTCTTTTTACTGTTTTTGCTCCTAGGATAGACCCATGGAGGGGGTGCACAAACTACCGGGTATCTCGAAGTGCCGAGTGGCCTACTCACGGTGTTGAGGGAGGTTGCTTCGCTTCGGGTACTTGGGGGGTAGTTTGCCGCACTCGTAAGGGTCTTGGGTGGGGTATTTGGCTATTCACCGTGACCGTGTAATCCGCTTTTCGTTGCAGGCTCGAACGGATTGCGGATTCCTAGTATATCCAATGTATTCATCTGTGATCTGTAATGTCTATCATTGCTATATATTTATATATGATAACTATTTAGGCGTTGCTTATGTTTTACAGCCGCGCTAGCCCAGCCCCCGCTCTGTCGTTAGTTAAGTAACCTAACGGGTGATGACGGGGCCGCGTGGCGAATGCGAATGGCATAAGCGTACGTCATATTTTGGTTGTTTTCTGTAATGGTAGGATTAAATGATGGGACGCATTAAAAGAACTAATGCAAGAAAATAAACCAAGTAAAAGTCGATTGGAACACTTTGAAAACCACTCGGTTCTTTTCAAAAATAAGCATTTTAAACGCGGAGCTTGAACCACTCCTTTTAAAAGCTATCTCGTTCCACCGACTATATCAAGTTCACTACGTTCACGGTTTCGCCAAAACCATCCGTAGCCCTCCGTCGTTTCATATAAATATTCAACAGTATTCAAGCTGTGTTTGTTGGCCTTAGTCAAGGCACAGTGTTTGGTAGCTGGTGGGTATTCATATGTTGCTTAGATAGAATGCGTTGGTTTGGGATAGTCGTATTGCTTTGTTGGCCATAGTCAAGGGTATATACGGGTGGGTTCAAATTAACCTGGATAACGACGGGTAGAACTTGACATGTGACTTATGATTTGTTGGCCTTAGTCAAGGTCATAAGAGCATGGGGCAAAAATCTACATCGGGAGTTTCAAAAGTACTGAAACTTGCTAGCGCTGCATACCATTTGGAGTGTGATGATTCTGGTAGGATTCCTTCGGTTTTATCACGCGATGATATTTGGATCCCGATCATACTGTGAGTATATGCTACTCCTCGGGAAAACTCTCACTTAACGATCAATGCTATAAACTTAGTAGGTGTCTAGAAAGGTGTTAGCGGGGCTACGCCCACAGGGAAAAGAGGTTACTTAATTAAGGAACTTCGCGAAAGCGTTGGAAAACCTCCCTCGAAGTACCGACACTGGCCTGGCTGAACGGTTAAGCAAGTATTGTACGGTGAGATTGATCCTGACTAATCCTTTCTTTACGGTTTGAGAAGGGATTCGAGAGACAGTGGGAGCCATCCTGTTTAGATAAATTAAAAACCAATCTAAACTTGCAAGAGCATCATGCTAAGTGTTTTCTTCTCTCTCTCTTAATTGCAGAGAACCAGTGACCGCACCTAGGTTACATGTAGATAATAAGATGACTGAATCTGACTGTTATGACTGGCAAAGGTCTGTCCAGATGTCCATTGCCCAGGACAAGCTGGGACACCTCTTAACTGATCCAACCCCTGCCGTCTCAGGTCCAGTTTCCCCTGTCACGGATATTGATATTCGTAGGACATCGGAAGAAGACTGTGCGAAAGCCAAGTGCCTCGTGTTAGCCTCAGTTGATGGTATATACCAGAGGCAGCACGAGAAGATGGACTCAGCTTCTATCTTCCTCCATAACAAAGTTTTATATGGAGAGCAATCTCGTATCGCAAGATATGAGACCTCGAACGAATTGCTTCCAGCGAGGTTGGCTATCGGGTCATCTGTAGGGGGCAACGTCCTTACAGAGACCAGCTCTTTTGAGCTCTCGGACCTGAAGACCACGTTGAAGAACGGGTCAGATGCTGACTCAGTTCAACAGTCTCTACCTACTACCCTAAAGGAAACTAGGGAAGTAGAAAGAAAGGGAAGGGCAGAAGTTTCAGGAACAGATGTAGTAAAAGAAGGATGTTCCTATTGTTACGGGAATGAACATGGACAGAAGGATTGCAGGGCTTGTAAAGCCAGTAGCCAGAATTCGAAGCATGTTGTGGCTTCGGCTTCGGGTGTGTTTGTGATTGAGAACTGTATGTCAGTTAACCCTACTTCCTGGGTATTGGATACCGGATTAGGATCTCATATCTGTAATTCGTTACAGGCTTTGAGAAACCGTAGGGTTATCAGGAAAGGTGATATGACTCTCAGGGTTGCTAACGGAATGAGCATTTATGCTGAATCCGTAGGGGAATATCATCTAGGACTGAAAATTGGGCAGATATTGATTCTGTGTGACTGTTTTTATGTGCCAGGTGCGACTTGTAACATCATATCTGTATCCTTACTTTCTAAGGAAGGATATGATTTTACTTTTGTAAGCGATGTAGTAAACATCCACCTAAATCAAGTGCTGATTGGGTCAGGTACATTGAAATACGGTATATACGTTTTAAATCAAGCTCAGGTCTTCAGTGTCCAGAACACACTTAAAAGAAAGTCTCCGGATTTAAATCAGGCTTTCTTATGGCATTGTAGACTGGGTCACATTAATGAGACACGGTTGACAAAGTTACATAAAGAAGGATACTTGGATCCGTTCGAGTACCAGTCTTATGCCACTTGTGAATCATGTCTCATGGGAAAGATGACAAAGACTCCGTTCACTGGACACGGAGAAAGAGCGAGCGAGCTCTTGGGACTCATACACAGTGATGTGTGTGGTCCAATGTCTACACATGCGCGAAGTGGTTATTCATACTTCATTACTTTCACAGATGATTTCTCTAGGTATGGGCATGTCTTCTTAATGAAGCACAAATCCGAGGCCTTTGAGAAATTTCAGGAATACAAGAATGAAGTTGAAAAACAAACAGGCAAAAGTATCAAGACACTGAGATCTGATCGAGGTGGCGAATACTTGAGTGCCGAGTTTCTGGGCTTCTTAAAAGAGAATGGAATTCTCTCTCAACTTACTCCCCCATACACACCACAACACAACGGTGTATCGAAAAGGAGGAATCGAACCCTATTGGATATGGTTCGTTCCATGATGAGTAAGGCTGAGTTGCCGCGATCCTTCTGGAGTTATGCACTAGAAACAGCTGCATATCTTTTGAACCAAGTTCCTACTAAGTCAGTGCCTACCACACCATATCAGATGTGGAGTGGGAAGAAACCCAGTCTTAAACACTTTAAGACATGGGGGTGTCCAGCTTTTGTAAAAAAGCAGCATGCGGACAAGCTCGAGGCACGTTCGGTACAGTGTAAGTTTGTGGGATACCCAAAGAACTCCAAGGGGTATCTTTTCTATTACGCAGAGGAACAAAAGGTTTTTGTTTCTCGTCATGCCCTCTTCTTGGAAACTGAGTTTTTGGAAAATCAGATAAGTGGGAGCGCAATAGAACTGGAAGAAATTCCAGAACCACAAACTATTACTGAAAGCTTGGTAGAACCAGAAGGTTCGAAAGAACAGGACATCCCAGCGCCACTCCGCAGGAGTAGTAGGCAGTCTCATCCGCCCGAGAGATACTACGGTTTTCTCATTGACGGGGATAGAGAGGATTGCACTATGGATCATGGTGAGCCTACTAGCTTCCAGCAAGCCATTCAGAGCGGTGACTCAGTGAAATGGCTGGATGCAATGCGGGCCGAGATGGAGTCCATGTACACCAACAAAGTTTGGACTTTGGACTTTGCACCAGAAGGGGTAAAACCCGTAGGCTGCAAATGGATCTTCAGAAAGAAGATTGGTGTAGATGGGCAGGTTGAGACCTATAAAGCTAGACTTGTAGCAAAGGATTTTCGTCAAAGACCTGGTTTGGACTATGACGAGACCTTTTCTCCAGTGGCTATGCTGAAATCCATTCGGATCCTTCTTGCCATTGCTGCCTTCCATGATTATGAAATCTGGCAGATGGACGTAAAGACGGCTTTCCTAAATGGAAATTTGGAAGAGTGCATCTATATGGATCAGCCGAAGGGATTCAATCAGAGTGGGAGCAGCGGTAGAGTGTGCAAGTTGCTCAAGTCCATTTATGGACTTAAGCAGGCATCGCGGAGTTGGAACATCTGCTTTGATGATACTGTCAAAGAATTCGACTTTATCAAAAACCCAGATGAACCATGCATTTACAGTAAGATTGTAGGGAGAACTGTGGTATTCCTCGTCTTGTACGTGGATGACATTCTCCTAATAGGAAATGATATTCCTATGCTACAGTCAGTCAAAGGATTCTTGTCGCAGAGGTTCTCCATGAAGGACCTGGGCGATGCCAACTACATTCTAGGGATCCAGATCTATCGTGATAGATCTAAGAGGATGTTGGGACTTTCACAGTCAAGGTACATTGACACCATACTGAAAAGGTTCAGTATGGAAGATTCCAAGCGCGGTAATCTACCGGCTTGTCACGGGATCACCCTCTCCAAAGAGATGTCTCCCAAGACTGATTTGGAAAGGGATCGCATGTCTATTATACCCTACGCTTCTGCGGTAGGCTCTATAATGTATGCGATGTTGTGTACCAGACCAGATGTAGCATAAGCATTGAGCGTTGTAAGCCGGTATCAGTCAAACCCAGGGGAGAAACACTAGATAGCGGTAAAGAACATTCTCAAGTACCTGAGAAGGACTAAGGAGATGTTCTTGGTGTATGGCGGAAAAGACCTCCAGCTCGAGGCCTTTGCTGACTCTAGCTTCCAGAGTGACAAGGATGACTCCAAGTCCATGTCGGGTTATGTCTTTACCCTCAATGGAGGGGCGGTTTGCTGGAAGAGTTCCAAGCAGGAGACCGTTGCAGACTCAACTATGGAAGCGGAGTACATAGCTGCTTGCGATGCCGCAAAAGAAGCTGTCTGGATGAAGAAGTTCCTCACGGAGCTTCAGGTGGTTCCTACCTATTAGTTATATGTATGCCCTAGAGGCCATTACTATACATAGGATCTATATTGTAGTGGATGCTGGGACATATATAGGGAGGACTTTCTTGCTCGACATGATAGTATGCTATCTGGTTGCTCTTTACCTTAACGTGTATACCGATTGTCTCTCTGTTACATGTTGGTAAAGCCCTTAGGATGTGTACTTGACTACCTGGACTATGATGCGGATCATACTAGTGGGGACATGGTAGTCTATAAGTACATCCTTCAAAGTCCCTAGTCGTGGGTGTATCGAGACGGGGCATCGATATACCAGAGTAGACTAGCGTATACCTTCTCGACCCATACAGATGGGCGATGGATGATCCCATATCCATTGGTGTTTGACATCAGGGATGATATACGGGTGCTCAGTAGAGACTGGGTACACTGGACGGACTCGCCGAGAACTCCCAGATGGTATTATACCTCACGTCAGATGGCAGTTCTCTGGTGACACTGGTACAGAGTAGTCTGTTGACCCGAGATCGTCATAGAGTCTTGTGTGGTTCCCACTGTGCTTTGATTTCCATCTTACCACGTCCAAGAGGGCGTGCAAAACGGTGGTTTTTGGGTACAGTCCCGATTCACATGGAGGCAATGAGCGATAGGAGGGGATTCGTCTCTCCCGGTATAGGGAGTTGATGTTGCGCTGTGTTCGATTGGCTATAACCGGAAATTCCTGGCCAGGGTTGCTGAGATTTACTGGTAAGTGTTACCAGTAGTTTCTCGAATTGTTATAGACCTCATATCGACACGACTTATCGAGCTATTGGGGTCTGACGTTTACCACCCCTAGGCGAGATATGCGACATATCAGACGAACAGACCGGACTGTACGGTAGTGTTACTGGTTGGATTCACTGGAGTGTGAGCGGGCTTGCTCGTCGATCTTCAGATCGCTCAATACCCGGGTGGCCGTTACGTTTAGCAGACCGCTTGCGGCTTGTGGGTGATTGATATGATCATCACCTGCTGCCGGCGTATTGACGAGTATTTAGAGTCCTACACAGAGGTTTCCTGGCTCAAGCAAAACGAAATAGGAGTGCGTATGAGATATGTGCGGGACCGAGAATGATACCAGTATGTGATACTGTATTTGATTCTCGCGATGTGACATTGATCGGTTATATGCGGTATAGCCGGGTTATCGGATCGATTAGTTGTTACTAATGATACTAGTCGGTTATATGCGATATGACCGGATCGTTAAATCAAGTGTTGATTTAATGATTTAATGCATAATTATATATTTGATATATTACTTTGCATTAACTAGTATCGGTTCATTTTAAATGGATTTTCTCACTCGGATGTGCGCATTGTATATGCGATATATTTTTGTGCACTTGTTTGTATCATGTTTGATGATACATGTTTACTTGGTTAAGTGTAAAGAATTAAACAATGGTTAAACTTATGATTAGGGTTTTATTTCCTTTTCTCTTTTCCTTTATCTATTTATTCATTTTGGAAAATAGATGGAAAAAGGAGAAAAAGAATGGTGGCTTTTTTTGGATTTATGTTGAAGCTTCATGAAGCTTTGACTTAGTCACTATTTTTGTCTTCATACCTAACCTAACCATTCACTTAACTTGAGTTTAGTCTCTACACTTAACCATGGTTGATTATGATAAGTATTCTTTTATTTTCTATTTTCTAAATTAACTTATCATAACAATTTCCATCTTCTTCTTCATCTTGACACATGAAGAAACCTTCACTTCATCAATGGTGGATTGATGAAATGAGTGAGAAATCCAATTCTAAAGTCTACCCACTTCCTATTTCTTCATCCTCTACCTCTTGCCAAGTAGTAGAGTGTGTTTCCTTCACAAGTTTTCATGGCTTGGTGAAGGTGGAGCTTGATCTAGCGATGCCTCGACGTAGATCATCTTCGGCATGGACATCGACGACCTAGCTCACCATTTCTCCGACGAAGCCGACGCTAGAGCCCGGGAATTCATTTGGATAGCGAGGGGACTTCGTTGCGGAGCTATGGAGGTGGAGCACCGGATCTACAAAGGTTGTATTTCCGTATTATTATAGTTAAGTGTTAACTAGTTTACTTTTCGCCTAGAATTCTAGCCAACGATCCGTTCTAGGGTTTCTCGG
The DNA here is from genome assembly GCA_030015575.1 of Agapanthus africanus. Lineage (NCBI taxonomy): Eukaryota > Viridiplantae > Streptophyta > Magnoliopsida > Asparagales > Amaryllidaceae > Agapanthus > Agapanthus africanus. Next base: position 664,486,684 of record CM057341.1, read on the forward strand.
CACCGTTTAAATTTGAAATTGGCATGGTTGATGCCTTGTGAGACCTCATTAGGGTGTCTAGGAACCCTACAGTGGTATCAGAGCCTAGCTAGAGCCTTAGGTGAAGTCCAGACGGAATTTGAAGTCCGAACGAACCCGAAACCCGATCACAAACTTGCTCTCTGGACTTTTTCTAAAATCTGGAGTTTTTCGATATTAAAAATGCTTAAAAAATTCAGCAGGGAATTATAAGAATTACGACGCAAAAATTGAGTCATGAACAGTAAATATCGCGGCGGAACCGCGGCAGAGGCCTGGCTTCTGCGGCGGTTCCGCGGCGAGATGATGACGTCATCCTCCTATGTTTGCACAGTAACTCTTATTATATTATGCTGGATTTTCTGGGTATTTTTAAATTTTATTCAAGAGTTGAATTTTCTGGGATTGTTTTGGGGATTCGAATGTTCGATCGGATTATCAAATTTTGTCTGTTTGGCTTTCCGGATAAATTTTAGAATATGTTAAAAAGTTCGACCGGATATAAATACCCAATTTTTCCCCTGTCGGGAAATTTCCAAGTGTTGGATTTTTCCATAGTTTAACGACGTTCTAAGTAGTGCAAGTAACTCGATGGACTCTCTAGAAGACAACAAACCTTAACTCGATTATGTGACCGTCTTGAACTGCCCTTTGAACCTTCGGGTTTGGGGCAGTACGGCGTGCCACATGTGAGGCGTTGGCTTGACCCTTCTACGGCTGGACCGTTGGTACTGAGGCACGAACTGAATGTTGTTAGACTCATATTTCATGTGTTGATCAGTATTGGGAAAACTTGGGTGTTTGACTGTTCGATTGAAAAGTTTAACATTTTCTGTTTACCTGGAATGGGATACAATAATTGGAATTCACAAAAGTTATGTGATAACGGAATGAATATTATAAACGTAGCAGTTTAGTCTCACTTGATCGGTTGCCACGGAATTTTGATGTGATCAAAAGTCCGTCGCAATCACGTAGCGTACGCGGATACTCGCCGGGTAAACTTAATAGACAGCCCCACTCCATAGCCCCGACCAAGTGACTGTAGGAGAACCCCATCGCCGAAAGCATCCGTTCGGGTGCTCGCGGCAGCGGTGTTCCACCTTGGTGCACTTCGTCGACGGTATCGGGGGTGCGGCCGCCTACTAAAGTTTGCGACGAGCATTCGATCAGGATGTCGGGAATCTTGTTGAATTGCCCGACTTGATATTGAAAAGTGTTTTCGATTTTGAGACTAAAATGCGGGGTTTATAATTGTTAGGCATGCGATGTCTAAGTAATTCATTTGGTCAGGCATGCGATGTCTAAGGAGGTTGCGGATTCCAACTATTGTAGTTTTACACTTTCTTTTCTGTGACCGTAAGTGTAATATGTGATATCGCCGGTTTCGTTGCTATATGTCAACGACAATTGGGATGCGCATATTTACTTACGTTGATGACATGTGATGTTATGTGTTGCTGGATATGTTATATTGGATCGTCGTGTTTGAATAGCCGGGTTTTTTTTATGTGAGATGAGTGTTTTTCATTTTCATTCATGTAAAAACTTGTATGTAATATTCTTTTATTGGGGCGCTTCCAGGTTGCGGAAGATGTCACCCTTTGTATATTATTTACTTTTCCGCACTAGGATAGACCCAAGGAGGAGGGCACATGTAACCGGGTTCTGGAGTCCAGTGGGAGACCAACTCGAGGAGTCGAGTCCGGGTCTCCTAACTCTAGAATTGGTAGGGTTGCTTGCCGCTCTCGTAGGGGTCTAGGGGTGTGGGTTTGGCTATTCATCACGACCGTGGAATCCGTGTTTTATACTGGCTCGTATTGAAAACACAGACGTCCTAGTATATCCAATATTTCATATGATTCTTCTGCTGCGATATCTGTGATGTGATCATGTGATGTTCTTTGATAGATACAGTATATAGTATATATGATATATTATATAGACGTTACTTATGTTTTACACCCGCGCTAGCACTGCCCCGCTCTGCCGTTAGTTACCTAACCTAACGGTGCACGAGGGGACATCGAGGCGAATGCGGATGGCATAAGTGTACGTCGTATTTATCTGTGATGTTTAGGTATTCAAATGATGGGACTTCATTAATGTGATTAATGAAATAAAAGAAACCTAAGATGTTGTAGAATCGAATTTCAAAATAAAACAGGTAGCTACAGTTCTTGCTTTGCACAGCGGTATATGTGATATATCCTGCACCTTATTCGATGAGGAAAGGACCGAAATCCTTTCACCGGGAGTGACTCCTTTATCAATAACTGGCAGATGCTACACACTCGGTTTGTCTTTTGATTGCTTTTAAGTGTTTTTTCTTTGCACAGTTATATATATGATATATCCCGCACCTCATTCGACGAGGAAAGGACCGACGATCCCTTCACCGGGAGTGACTCCTTTAGCAAAACTAGAAAAGCCTCAAAAGCACTCCATTTTAAAATCATTTGATTCTATAACGATATCAAGTTCATTACGCAATAGGTTTTCAGAAAAACCTGTCGTAGCCCTCCGTCATTTCAGATAAGTACTAGTTAGTATTCATGCTACGTTTGTTGACCTCTGTCAAGGCGTAGTGTGCGGTAGCTGATTAGTGCTTATCTGCATAAGCATATGATGTGATTGATTTAGGGTAGTCGTGCGACCTTGTTGACCTCTGTCAAGGGTCGTACGGGTGGGTTTACTTCAATCAGGAAATGACGGGTTGAACTTGACTAGCAGCCTATGGTTTGTTGGCCTCTGTCAAGGTCATAGGACGCTAGGGGCAAAACATTATCGGGAATTTCAAGTGTTGAAATTTGCAATGAGATTACATACCTTCTATGAGATAGTTGGATCCCGATACCCGCTGCGAGTAAGTGTTACTCCTGGGAGAGTTTTATACATTACAATTAGCCGATCAAGTAGGTGTCTTGAAAGGTGTCAACAGGGTTACGCCTCTGGGAAAACGAGGTTTACATTAATTAGGTTCGTGCGAAAGCACGGGGGACCTCCCTCAAAGTACCGACACTGGCCTGGCTGAAAGATTGGCAAACTTGTAGTGTGTAATTAATCCCGGCTAGTCTTTTCTTTTAGGGTTTGAAGGAAGATTTGATAAAAAGCAGTGGGAGCCATCCTGATTAGATAAAATAATAACCAATCTATTCTTGCAAGAGCGCACGCTGAGTGTTTTCTTCTCTCTCTCTCCTGGTAGCGACCATATCACGCCTTAATCAAGATAATAAAACGGATATTGACCGAACCCGCTTGTTATACTGAGCTGGGGAACGTTGGTCCCGCTCCAACTTATAATTGTTATAAGACAGAGCAGGAAATTGGGGAATACCAGATTTCCCGTGCCGCCCAAACGAAGAGAGTGCATGCTGATGCATCATCTTCGGGTGTGTTCATTACAAAGAACTGTTTCTCAGTATCCTCTGCGTCCTGGGTATTTGATACCAGATCAGGATCCCAGATATGTAATCTGTTACATAGGGCTACAGAAAGGTAGAGAACTGAGAACGGGTGATAAGTTTCATGAGGCAGAAAACGGGGTAAGTGTTGCAGCCAAGTCTGTTGGTCACTGTCACCCTGTATTACCAATACATTGGTTCTGAACGAATGTTATTAGATACCGAACCTGATATACAAAATCATATCAGTCTCTTTATTAGTAAAGAAATGATAAAATTTTGTATTGTTGGATAATGTTTTGAACATTTCCTATATCAAAAGTTGATCGGTTCAGGCACGTTATCTAAAAGCATTGATTTTCTAAATCAAACTACAGTTCTTAGTATACGAAACACACACAAGAGGAAGAGTTCAGAAATGAACGAATCCTTCTTGAGGCATTGTAGACTAGGTCATATCAATGTGACCCGACTAGCTGAAGTTACATAAAGATACATATTTAAATTAGTTTGAATTTACATCTTGTGAAACTTGCCAGTCATGTCACAAAGATAAGATGACCATAGCTCTGTTTACTGGAAACAGAGAAAGAGTTAGTGAACTCTTGGGATGATACATGTTGATGTATGTAGGTCCCCAGTCTACACTTGCCAAGACTGGTTCTTTATACTTCATTATATTCTCTGATAATCTTTCGAGATTCAGACCTATGTTCCTGTTGAAACATGAGTCCGAACCTTTTGAGATATTCACAGAATATAAGTTAGAAGTAGAGAACTGATAAGGGTATAAGTATTATGTCCTATGATGAGATCAAGGAGGAGAATACTTGAGCATGGAAATTCTGGACTATTCTAAAGGAGAATGAGATTCTCTCTCAGCATTACTCCTCCGTATACACCATAGCACGATGGTATATCGGGGCGGAGCAATCACACCCTATATGATAAGGTGTGCTCTATGATGAGTACTACTGAGTTACCTATTTCCTTTTTTGGGAGTTATGCACTTGAGAAGCTGCATACCTATTGAATTAGGTTTGAATCAAATCAGTGCCTACCACTTCATATGTGATATGGAAAGGGAAGAGCCCATGTCTTAAGCTAGTTAAGATTTAGGGTTGTCCGGCCTATGTCTAAAAGCAAAATCCGGACAAGCTCGAGGTAAGGTCAGTCATGTAGAACTGGAAATGTTCCAGCTATACAAAACTGCAGCTGAAGATTTGACAGAACCAAAGGATTCAATAATTACCAATGAACCTCAGCCTCTCCGCCGATCTAGTAGGGTTCCTCACCCACCTGAGAGATACTTCGGTTTCTCTATGACAGTGGGAGCGAGGATTGCATCATGAGATGATGACCCAACTAGTTTCGAACTGGCCATCAGGAGTAGGACTCTGTAAGAATGGCTGGATACTTAGCGATCTGAGATGGAATCCTTATACACCAACAAAGTATGGACTTTGGTTGCAATATCTGAAGGGTTAAATCCCCATCAGGAGCAAGTATATCTTGAGAAGATTACTTGGTGTAGATGGAAAAGTTGAGACTTTCAAAGCTGGACTTGTCAAAGGTTTTCGTCATCGACCAGGCGTGGATAATGATGAAACCTTTTCCAGTACCTATGCTTAAGTCCATCCAGATACTACTTACCACGGCTACATACCATGACTACGATATCTGGTGGTTGGGTGTCATGACTGCTTTTCTAAATGATGTTTTAGAAGAGTGCGTCTATAAGTACACAGCCAGAGGGCTTCGTAGACAGTGGGAGCAGTGGAAACGTGTACAAGATGCTTTATAGGATTAAAGCAGGCATCGCGGAGTTGGAACATCTGTTTTGATGGATTTGTCAAAGAGTTTGACATCATCAAAATGGTAGATGAACCTTGTATAAACAAAAAGGTAGTAGAGAGTATGGTGACGATCCTCGTAGAGTACGTGGATGACATACTCTTGATAGGGAAAGAGTTTCCTATGCTACGATCGATCAATCTCCGTTTATCACAATGATTCTCCATATAGGATCAAATTGATACCTACTAAATCCTGGACTTTGGATCTATGAGATAGATCTAATTGGATGTTAGGATACTCACTAGCTATAGTGAGATGGTTTCAATTGGTCCTGGGGAGAATCACTGGAAGTGTTCCAGGGTGATAAAGCTGACTGATTGTCAGTCACAGGCATTGTCTTTACCCTCAGTAAAGGGACGGTATGTTGGAAGAGTTCCAAGCTAGATACCGGGACATACTAGACGATAAAGGCTGGATACATCGCTACTTATGATGCTACCAAAGAGGATGTTTGGGTGTATATTGGTTCATGAGATGAACTACGTTCCAACCATTGTGTGACAATGGAGTTGTGGCTTATGCCAAGGAACGCCGGTCCCATCAGTGATCCAGACATATTCTAAGGCAGTATCACCTGATCATGGAGATGGTTGATCTCCAGGGTGATCGAGGTTTGGAGAGTAGACACAGAGGATAACACGGCGGATCCACTCATGAAGGCCTATTCCCAGAGAGAGACTTTTATGGGATGGTTGAGTATGAGATACTAAAACCACTGCTACAGATGGCCCTAGTGCAAGTAGGAGATTGTTAGTTATATGTATGCCCTAGAGGCCATTACTATACATAGGATGTATATTGTAGTGGATGCTGGGACATATATAGGGAGGACTTTCTTGCTCGACATGATAGTATGCTATCTGGTTGCTCTTTACCTTAACGTGTATACCGATTGTCTCTCTGTTACATGTTGGTAAAGCCCTTAGGATGTGTACTTGACTACCTGGACTATGATGCGGATCATACTAGTGGGGACATGGTAGTCTATAAGTACATCCTTCAAAGTCCCTAGTCGTGGGTGTATCGAGACGGGGCATCGATATACCAGAGTAGACTAGCGTATACCTTCTCGACCCATACAGATGGGCGATGGATGATCCCATATCCATTGGTGTTTGACATCAGGGATGATATACGGGTGCTCAGTAGAGACTGGGTACACTGGACGGACTCGCCGAGAACTCCCAGATGGTATTATACCTCACGTCAGATGGCAGTTCTCTGGTGACACTGGTACAGAGTAGTCTGTTGATCCGAGATCGTCATAGAGTCTTGTGTGGTTCCCACTGTGCTTTGATTTCCATCTTACCACGTCCAAGAGGGCGTGCAAAACGGTGGTTTTTGGGTACAGTCCCGAGTCACATGGAGGCAATGAGCGATAGGAGGGGATTCGTCTCTCCCGGTATAGGGAGTTGATGTTGCGCTGTGTTCGATTGGCTATAACCGGAAATTCCTGGCCAGGGTTGCTGAGATTTACTGGTAAGTGTTACCAGTAGTTTCTAGAATTGTTATAGAACTCATATCGACACGACTTATCGAGCTATTGGGGTCTGACGTTTACCACCCCTAGGCGAGATATGCGACATATCAGACGAACAGACCGGACTGTACGGTAGTGTTACTGGTTGGATTCACTGGAGTGTGAGCGGGATTGCTCGTCGATCTTCAGATCGCTCAATACCCGGGTGGCCGTTACGTTTAGCAGACCGCTTGCGGCTTGTGGGTGATTGATATGATCATCACCTACTGCCGGCGTATTGACGAGTCTTTAGAGTCCTACACAGAGATTTCCTGGCTCAAGAAAAACGAAATAGGAGCGCGTATGAGATATGTGCGGAACCGAGAATGATACCAGTATGTGATACTGTATTTGATTCTCGCGATGTGACATTGATCGGTTATATGCGATATAGCCGGGTTATCGGATCGATAAGTTGTTACTAATGATACCAGTCGGTTATATGCGATATGACCGGATCGTTAAATCAAGTGTTGAGTTAATGATTTAATGCATAATTATATATTTGATATATTACTTTGCATTAACTAGTATCGGTTCACTTTAAATCGATTTTCTCACTCGGATGTGCGCATTGTATATGCGATATATTTTTGTGCACTTGTTTGTATCATGTTTGATGATACATGTTTACTTGGTTAAGTGTAAAGAATTAAACAATGGTTAAACTTATGATTAGGGTTTTATTTCCTTTTCTCTTTTCCTTTATCTATTTATTCATTTTGGAAAATAGATGGAAAAAGGAGAAAAAGAATGGTGGCTTTTTTTGGATTTATGTTGAAGCTTCATGAAGCTTTGACTTAGTCACCATTTTTGTCTTCATACCTAACCTAACCATTCACTTAACTTGATTTTAGTCTCTACACTTAACCATGGTTGATTATGATAAGTATTCTTTTATTTTCTATTTTCTAAATTAACTTATCATAACAATTTCCATCTTCTTCTTCATCTTGACACATGAAGAAACCTTCACTTCATCAATGGTGGATTGATGAAATGAGTGAGAAATCCAATTCTAAAGTCTACCCACTTCTTATTTCTTCATCCTCTACCTCTTGCCAAGTAGTAGAGTGTGTTTCCTTCACAAGTTTTCATGGCTTGGTGAAGGTGGAGCTTGATCTAGCGATGCCTCGACGTAGATCATCTTCGGCATGGACATCGACGACCTAGCTCACCATTTCTCCGACGAAGCCGACGCTAGAGCCCGGGAATTCATTCGGACAGCGAGGGGACTTCGTTGCGGAGCTATGGAGGTGGAGCACCGGATCTACAAAGGTTGTATTTCCGTATTATTATAGTTAAGTGTTAACTAGTTTACTTTTCGCCTAGAATTCTAGCCAACGATCCGTTCTAGGGTTTCTCGGCACCGTTTAAATTTGAAATTGGCATGGTTGATGCCTTGTGAGACCTCATTAGGGTGTCTAGGAACCCTACACTACCATTGTTGATCCAATACCGCTGTATTGCGACAACAACGGAGCTATAGCTTTAGCGAAGGAACCCAGGTCCCATCAGAAGTCCAGGCACATTTTGAGGCGGTACCACCTGATCAGGGAGATCATAGATCGCCAGGAGATCGAGGTGAAGAGAGTTAATACGGAGAATAACACTGCAGATCCACTCACGAAGGCCCTACCCCAGACTCAGTTCGAGCGGCTGATCGAGATGATAGGTCTTCGATATGCCAGTACATGGCCTTAGTGCAAGTGGGAGATTGTTAGTGTATATGCCCTAGAGGCCATTACTGTATCATACTAGTTTGTATATTACTTGATGGAAGCTTGGGATATTCACAGTTGTATATACAATCTTGCTCGAAATGGTAGTATGCTACTTGGTTTGTCTCTGCTTTAATATGTGCATGTGTTTCTTTTAGCATATTGCAGATATACATATTAGTAGAGCCCTTAGGATCTTTGCTTGATTACCAGCGTTGTGATGGCGCTCACACTCGTGGGAGCTGGGTGATCTATAAGCACATCCTTATACAGGTCCCTAGTCGTTGGACTATCGAGACAGGGCATCGATACTCCGGAGTAGACTAGCGTATGCGCTTCTCATCCCAGTGTGGGAGACGGTCTGTCCCACAGCCGTCAGTACGTCGTACTTGAGATAGTATACGGGTGCTCGTTAGGTTACGAGTACACTGGACAGGACTCGTCGGGGACTGTTGGTTGGTATTATACCTATCGTCAGTTATCAGTTCCCAGGTGACATGAGTACAGCTTAGTCCGTTGACTTGACACTGTCACTTCGCCTCGAGTGTGTTCCCACTGCACTTTGATTACTACCCTACCACGGCTCAAAGGAGTCGTGCAAACAGGTAGTTTTTGGGTGCAGTCCCGAAGCACTTGGAGGCAGTGACGGTTAGACAGGATTCGTCTCTCCCGGTATTGGGGGTTGACATCGCGCTGTGTCCAGGAGAGCCATTACACGAGTAGTCCCTGGCCAGGGCAAGCGAGATATACTGGTAGGTTTCCAGTGTTATCTCAGGGTGTTCTGGGCTTCACTCCGGCACGACTTGTACCGCTATTAGGGGACTGACGTTCACCGCCCCCCTAGGCCCGCCATGCGATGTATCAGACGAACAGACGGGACTGTACGGAGATTGTCACATACAGGCTCAGTAGGAGTTCAGATGGGGTTCATCTCGCCAGTCTTCTTATCGACTTCTACCTGGGGACCGTTACGTACAGCTAGTGCCGCTTGCGGTCTGTGGTTAAACCCACTGCCAGCGTAGTGTCGAGTCTTTAGAGTCCCACACAGAGAGCTATTCGCCTTTAGGCAAAATGAGTAGAGGTCGCATGGTTTTGCGACAGGGTTCGTTCACATTCGCGCACTTGTGCACGTTTGCTGTCCGGACAGTTTATACTAGCGGGCTTTGGTTTAAGCCGGATCCTAGTATATGATTTGAGATTGGTTTTTCTCAGTGTATTCGTGTTCCTCGGATCACGAATGCGGGTGCGTATGCACAGTTGCTTGAGATTGAGGGAGAGGACCTTGATTAGGGCTAATGGCTATTGTCATTTTATTAACCCTAATGTTTATGTGTGTATTATTGTTAATTAATAATTAGTTTAATTGTCCATGGTTATGGTTGTTGACCATTTGACTTCTTTGACTTGTTGACCTAGGTTGACACTTTGACCATCATCATTTCTTTTGGAAGATGCTTTTTGATCTTTGCAAATTGAAATGATAATGGTCATGTCATGATAAGCCATGACAATTATCTAGCTAATTATTCAATTAAAATAATTCACACATATTAGTGAGAATGGCTCAATTATTTCTCATTCTATCATATCCTTTCTCTCTCTTGTTCTTCCTCTCCCTCAAGCTCTCTCCCTCTCATGTGTTGAGAAACACTTGAGCTTGAGAAAAACCCTCTCTTGATCTTCTCTACTCTCATCTAGGGTTGAAGGACTAGCACTTCTTGAACCCTAGTTACTTCTAGCTTGGAGTTGAAGCCAAAGGTCGAGGCTTTCGGGTGGATCTTTCTTCGGCATGAGAAGACGAGCAAGGTGACCTCCTTCCACTACTCCAAGGAGCAAGGAGAGAAGGACTAAGAGACCAAAGGTATAACTTTTCTACCACTTAGCTACTTTCAAGTTAGCTTTAGCAAGTTTTTGTTTAGTAAAGATCCTTAAAGCATAGTCCATATTGCCTATAGTTGATAAAAATCCGATTTTTATTATGTTTTCCGCCTCCCCGTAAGCACCGGGGTGGGCAACGTGGACTTACAGAACTGAACCAGGCAAAGCAAGAAATTGACCATGCTGGCTAAGATGTCCACTGAGTTGGTTGGATCGCCGGTGACGGGCCCGGCTTCGGCGATCACCGGAATCAAGAATTCAAGAAAAGAAAGAAGAAGAAGAAGAAGAGGAGCAGGAGGAGGAGGGGACTGAGGTTGAAGGGAGCTCTGGTGCTTAGGAGAAGGAGAGGAGGTGGTTGAGAATGTATTGAGGCGACGGCGAGGGATCGCCGGCGATGGAGGCGGGGTGTGCAGGCGAGGTGAAGAGTTGCTCGGTGATGGGTTGTGTCGGGCTTGGTGCTGGTCGTGGGTTGCCGGGGTTGGAGAGAGGAGATAATGTGGTCGAGGTGATGGGGATGAGGGGAGGTCGACAAGGTGGTCGGGACTCCGGCGACGGGGACAGAAAAGATGGCCGTAGTGGGTTCTTGGCTGTGCAGTGGGGAGGCTCGGGTGTAGGGGATGAAGTTGATGATGGTGGTGGTGATGCCAAGAGTCGGAGGTGGTGAGGAGGTAACGCGACGACGAAGTCGGCGCTCCGGCGGCGAGGTGTTGCAGTCGCAGGGTTTTAGGTATGGGTTGTGGTTATGGGTTGGTGGGTTTTGGATTTGTCGACGAGATGAAGGAGGAGGTAAGGTTGAGGAGGAGAGTGAAGGGGCGCGGTCGTGGCGATGGTGATGGCAACACGCGCGAGCGATGGGCGCGGGCACGGGCACGGCCACGAGGACGAAGAAAGAAGGCGGGAGAAAGAAAATGAGATGAAGGAGGAGAGAGAGACGTGAGTACGTATGGGTTTAGTTCTTGCAGGGTTGTCGGGTCTAGAAGGAAAGTGGAGGAGGAAGAGGAGGTGGAGACGAGGGTGTGGGGTGACGGTGATGAGGTGATGACGGCGACGATCGAGGGCTCGGGAAAAAGAAACGAAGAAGACGATGACGAGAGAGAGAGAACGTGCATGGGTTTTAATTACAAAAGAAATGAAGAAGGGATGCGAGAGTAACGTGAGAAGGAAGGTGACGGGAATCATGAAGTGCACAGTAACCGCGAGAGGAGAGAGAGAAAGAAGGAGAAAGAGAAAGAGGGGGGGGGAGAGAGAGAGAGAGAGAGAGAGAGAGACGGCCTGTAAGTTTTTTTAAAAATCTTTTTAGAATATTATTTGTTAAATAAAATCTTATTAAGTACATTTACTGTTAAAAATCTATTAGAATAAAATATTAGGAAATTTGAGTTTTCTGGCTAATACAAAAATAGTCCAAAACATGCTCGGGTCGGGTCTAAAAATCCAGTTTTAAAATACGGAAAATATACGTTTCAACCAAAATTAAAATTGGATATCCGGGTAACGAAAATGTATACCCCCAAGAACGGATGCACGCACGTGCGCGTAGCCATCCAAACAGGTCCATTACACTGAACGGGACGAGAACAAGGTGCGCGGATACAACGACGGGGTTAGGGGTATCATGCCGGCCATGCTAGACATTTTTTTAAAAATATTTTATTTACTTGACTTTAAATGTTATATTAAAAATGCAGATGTCAGATAAAATGCCAGTATGTAGTATAAAATGAAAATGCATGGATCCACAAAACAAGCTGGGATAAATCATAAGCAGGAATCAATACGGGTTTCCCAGCAAGCGGGTCGGGTCGGATGCAAATACAGATGTCAATTTCACTATTCGCATCCAAAACACAATAAATAAAGAAATACTTAAAATAGAATTGGTATAAATGAACTAGGGTGTTATATATATGTACATGACAGTCTTTCTCGATATGATAGTATGTTATTTTTTGGTCTTTATCATTCATGTATATAGTTTCTACTTATTATTAGTATCACTAATACTTGTTGATAAAGCCCGTATGATCTTTGCTTGACTACCAGGATTATGATATAGATCGTACTAGTGGTACCTGGTAGTCCATAAGCACATTCTTAAATGTTCCTAGTTATGGGAGTATCGAGACTGGGCATCGATACTCCAGAGTAGACTAGTGTATAAGTTTCTAGACCTCGACCGGGGCGATAGCTATTCCTATAACTATTGGTGTTTGACATCAAAGATTGTATACAGATGCTTATTGAAGAATGAGTTTCACCGAACGGACTCACCGAGAACTCTTAGATGGTATTATAACTACCGTCAGATAGCAGTTCTCTAGTGACATGAGTATAGGGTAGTCTGTAGACCTAAATGAAAGTATGTCTTAGCACCTACACTAGGTTTATACAAGCATCAAGTATGCAATTTTAAAAAATCTAGAGTGCTAAGCTATACTAACCTAGAATCGAGCTAGAGAATTAGGGTATAGGTGAAGAGGGTTACAACCTTTGTAGACCAAGTCCTTCACTTCTAAAGCTCTAAGTAATAGTCTCTAGAACTCTTCTTGGCTCCACTTGAAGAAAGGATCGAGCTTGCAATGTTGTCTTCGAAACTGAAGATTATCCACCTTGAAGTCTCTCTAAATCAAGCTCACTCTTCACTAATCAAAGTATTAGTCATGCAAACAACCTAAACTAATGAGCTAGATTAGTGTAGGTTGATGAAGTAGGAGATATGGCTCACTTAGAAATATTATCCTCTCTCTTTTTCCAACTCAAATAAAACCCTAGAAAGCTTACTTGAGGAAGAAGATGAACTTGGGTGTGTGAGTGAATATATGAATGAGAGAATGAACCATGAGCTCAAGATAAAGTTGTGATGAATAAATATCTAAGAGTTAAACAAAAAAAAGATGATGAGTCATGCTTCTCCAAGCATCCAAGCCATGATTCATAATCCACTCATTTTAATTTCACTTTTAAATAAAAATTATCACAATAATCTTTAGCCCTAGGTGTGAGTCTCATACACCCATATTCTATGTATCAACCATGACACAATATCCATATATATATATATAAATACATATATCAAATATATATAGCATTATATATCAAGAGAAGAAAATCAATAGTGAGCTATATTAGTTAATATATATGTATATATCAAATATATTAATACATATCGAATTATTAAATCAACACTTGATTCAATAATCCGGTTATATCATATATAACCGACTAATATCATTTTTATATATATATATATATATATATATATCATATTATAAAATCAACACTTGATTCAATAACCCGGTTATATCACATATAACCGACAACATTCAATATTAGATATTAAATAAACACTTGATTCAATAATCCGGTCATATTATATATAACCGGCCAATATCAAATATATATACAAATAAAAAATCATTAAATCAACACTTGATCACATATAATCAAACCGATATCAAATATCGCGAGATTAGAATACAGTATCACATACTCGTATTTAATCAATCTCCCGCACATATCACCATATGTGCCCTACTTCGTTTCACTTGAGCTAAGAAATCTCTATGTGGGACTCTAAAGACTCGTCAATACGCCAGCAGTAGGTAATGATCATATCAGATATCCACAAGCCGTCAACGGTACTAGCTGGACGTAACGGCTACCCAGGTATTAAGCGAATAGAAGATCAACAAGCAAACTTGTCCAAACTCCCGTGAAGCCTATAAGAAACACATACCGTACAGTCCGGGCTCTTCGTATGATATGTTGTATATTGAGTCTAGGGGTGGAATCGTCAGACCCAGTAACATGATAAGTCATGCCGATATGTGGCCTATAACCTTTCGAGAAACTATTGATAATACTTACCAGTAAATCTCATCAGCCCTGGCCAGGGTCTTGCTTTTATAGCCAATCGAGTATAGTGCAACATCAACTCTCTATACAGGGAGAGACGAAACCCCTCCTATCGCTCACTGTCTTCATGTGACTCGGGACTGTACCCAAAATCCACCTATTTGCATGACTCCTTTGAGCCGTGATAGGGAGGAAATCAAAGCATAGTGGGAACCAAACAAGACATTATGACGATCTCGGGTCTACAGACTAACCTATACAAGTGTCACCAGAGAACTGCTATCTGACGATTGGTATGGTATCATCTAGGAGTTTTTGGTGAGTCCTGTTCGGTGTACCTATTCTCTAATGAGCACCTATGTATAATCGTTGATGTCAAACACCAATGGCTGTGGGATCAACCATCGCCCCATACAGGGTCAAGAAACGTACACACTAGTCTACTCTGGAATATCGATGCCCTGTCCCGATACTCCCTCGACTAGGAAATGTTAAGGATGTGCTTGCGGACTACACAAGCCCCACTAGTATGACCTACATATTAGTCCTGGTAGTCAAGCCTACATCCTAAGGGCTTTATCAACATGTATCAGAGAGACAATATAATAATATAAGTGTACATGTTAAGATAAAGAGCAACCAGATAGCATACTATCATGTCGAGTAGGAAAGTACTCTATATATATGTCCATGCATCCACTATATTATACAATAATGGCCTCTATATATAATCCTAACAATCTCCCACTTGCACTAAGGCCAGTTGTTGTAGTATCTCATACCCAATATCCCAAAAAGTCTCTGAAACTGTGTCTGGAGAAGGGCCTTCGTGAGTGGATCCACTGTGTTGTCCTTCGTATCAACTCTCCTGACCTCAATCTCCGGACGATCAACTATCTCCCGGATTAGGTGATACCGCCTCAGAATATTTCTGGATCGCTGATGGGACCGGGGTTCCTTGGGCAAAGCCATATCTCCATTGTTATCATAATACAAAGGTATTGGATGCTCAATGGATGGAACCACACCATGTTCAGCAAAGAACTTCTTCAGTCAAAAAGCCTCTTTGGCAGTATCGTTGGCAGCGATGTATTCTTCCTCCATCGTTGAGTCTTTAGATATAATGCCCTCAAGGAAATTATTGTAATTGTAGGTACGCGATTATGATAATTGAGGGAGGACCTATACAGGTAGAACAATTTTACTCAAAATGATAGTATGGTTTGTCTTTATCATCATGTACATGCATTATGTGGTATTGCAGATCACTATTACATGTTAATAGAGCCCATAGGATTCTTGCTTGACTACCAGCATTATGATGGGGATCATATACGTGAGATCTGGGTATCCTATAAGCATATCCTTAAATGTCCCTAGCCGTAGGAGTATCGAGACTGGGCATCGATATTCCGGAGTAGGCTAGTGTATATGCTTCGAGACCCCGACGAGGGCCGGTGGCTAGTGTTAGTTATATGTATACCCTAGAGGCCATTACTGTACAAACGATGTATATTGTAGTGGATGCTTGGACATATATAGGGAGGACTTTCTTACTCGACATGATAGTATCCTATCTGGTTGCTCTTTATCTTAACATGTACGCTGATTGTCTCTATGTTACATGTTGATAAAGCCCTTAGGATGAGTACTTGACTACTAGGACTATGATATAGATCATACTAGTGGGGATAGTGTAGTAGCTAAGTACATCCTTCAAATGTTCCTAGTCGAGGGTGTATCGAGACAGGGCATCGATATACCAGAATAGACTTACGTATAGCTTCTCGACCTATGTAGATGGGCGATGGATGATCCCATATCCATTGGTGTTTGACATCAGAGACAGTATACGGGTGCTCAGTGGAGACTGGGTACACTGAACGGACTCGCCGAGAACTCCCAGATGGTATTATACCTAACGTCAGATGGCAGTTCTCTGGTGACACTGGTACAGATTAGTCTGTAGACCCGAGATCATCATAGAGTCTTGTGTGATTCCCACTGTGCTTTGATTTCCACCATAGCACGTTCAAGAGAACGTCCAAAACGGTGGCTTTTGGCTACAGTCCTGAGTCACATGGAGGCAATGAGCGATAGGAGGGGTTTCTTCTTTCCCGGTATTGGGAGTTGATGTTGCGCTGTGCTCGATTGGCTATAACAGGAAGTCCTTGATCAAGGCTGCTTCAGAGATATACTGGTAAGTGTTATCAGTAGTTTCTCGATCGGTTATGAGACTCATATTGACATGACTTATCGAGTTACTGGGGTCTGACATTTGCCACCCCTAGACAAGATATGCGACATATCAGACGAAGAGACCGGACTGTACTGTAGTGTTACTGATTGGATTCGCAGGAGTGTGGGCAGGATTGCTTGTTGATCTTCTGATCGCTCAATACCCGGGTGGCCGTTACGTTTAGCAGACCGCTTGCGGTTTGTGGGTGTTTAATATGATCATCACCTACTGCCGGCGTATCGACGAGTCTTTAAAGTCCTACACAGGGGTTTCCTGGCTCAAGAGAAACGGGGTAGGAGCACATATATGATATGTGCGGGACCGAGATTAATGCGATATGTGATACCGCATTCTATTCTCGCGATGTGTGACATGAAAGGTTATATGTGATATAACCGGATTATCGGATCAAGTGTTGATTCGATAAGATGTTACATTGTGATATTAGTCGGTTATATGTGATATAGCCGGATTATTAAATCAAGTGTTGATTTAATAATTTAATATATAATAATATATATTTGGTATATTATTACATTAACTAATATTAAGCTCACTTATGATTTCTTTTTCTCACTTTGTGCACATTGTATATATATGTGATATGTATATTTGTGTACATGTTTGTACTATGCTAGGTTACAAATGCAACTAGGATTTATAAGACTTGAACCATGCTAGGGTTAGATTAGGGTTAATGTTTATTATTAAAGATATTCAAAATTTTGGAAATAGTCATGGTTGATATTTGGAAGAAGCTTGTAGGGTTCTTTGACTAAGTCCACCCTTTTAGATATTTCTAAGATATTTGTTAACCTAACTTTAACCCTAGCCTATGGTTAAGTCTCTATAAGGGTTAGGCATGATATTATCTAACCATGGTTGCATTTCTTGTAGGGATGCTAGGCACACTCACAAGGGTCTACGAGGCATCAACCATGCCCGATTTAAAATTTAGCCGTGCCGAACAACCCTAACCAAGATCTTTATGTTAGTGTATATGCCCTAGAGGCCATTACTGTATCATACTAGCTTGTATATTACTTGATGGAAGCTTGGGATATTCACAGTTGTATATACAATCTTGCTCGAAATGGTAGTATGCTACTTGGTTTGTCTCTGCTTTAATATGTGCATGTGTTTCTTTTAGCATATTGCTGGTATACATATTAGTAGAGCCCTTAGGATCTTTGCTTGATTACCAGCGTTGTGATGGCGCTCGCACTCGTGGGAGCTGGGTAATCTATAAGCACATCCTTATACAGGTCCCTGGTCGTTGGACTATCGAGACAGGGCATCGATACTCCGGAGTAGACTAGCGTATGCGCTTCTCATCCCAGTGTGGGAGACGGTCTGTCCCACAGCCGTTAGTACGTCGTACTTGGGATAGTATGCGAGTGCTCGTTAGGTTACGAGTACACTGGACAGGACTCGTCGGGAACTGTTGGTTGGTAATATACCTATCGTCAGTTATCAGTTCCCAGGTGACATGAGTACAGCTTAGTCCGCTGACTTGACACTGTCACTTCGCCTCGAGTGTGTTCCCACTGCACTTTGATTACTACCCTACCACGGCTCAAAGGAGCTGTGCAAACAGGTAGTTTTTGGGTGCAGTCCCGAAGCACTTGGAGGCAGTGACGGTTAGACAGGATTCGTCTCTCCCGGTATTGGGGGTTGACATCGCGCTGTGTCTAGGAGAGCCATTACACGAGTAGTCCCTGGCCAGGGCAAGCGAGATATACTGGTAGGTTTCCAGTGTTATCTCAGGGTGTTCTGGGCTACACTCCGACACGACTTGTACCGCTATTAGGGGACTGACGTTCACCGCCCCCCTAGGCCCGCCATGCGATGTATCAGACGAACAGACCGGACTGTACGGAGACTGTCACATACAGGCTCAGTAGGAGTGCAGATGGGGTTCACCTCGTCAGTCTTCTTATCGACATCTACCTGGGGACCGTTACGTATAGCTAGTGCCGCTTGCGGTCTGTGGTTAAACCCACTGCCAGCGTAGTGTCGAGTCTTTAGAGTCCCACACAGAGAGTTATTCGCCTTTAGGCAAAACGAGTAGAGGTCGCATGGTTTTGCGACAGGGTTCGTTCGCATCCGCGCACTTGTGCACGTTTGCTGTCCGGACAGTTTATACTAGCGGGTTTTGGTTTAAGCCGGATCCTAGTATATGATTTGAGATTGGTTTTTCTCATTGTGTTCGTGTTCCTCGGATCACGAATGCGGGTGCGTATGCACAGTTGCTTGAGATTGGGGGAGAGGACCTTGTTTAGGGTTAATGGCTTTTGTCATTTTATTAACCCTATTGATTTTGTGTGGATTATTGTTAATTGATAATTAGCTTAATTATTGTGCATGGTTGTTGTTGACAATTTGACTTGTTGACCATGTTGACAACTTGACCATAATCATTTCATTTGGAAGATGCTCTTTGATCTTTGCAAAAATTGAAATGATAATGGTCAAGTCATGATTTATCATGACAATTTTCAAGCTAATTATCTAATTAAAATTATCCTCACATATTAGTGAGAATGGCTCTTTTATTTTCTCATTTTCTCTCATTTTTCATTTCTCTCTCTTGCTCATCCTCTCCCTCAAGCTCTCTCCCTCTCATGTGTTGAGAAACAAAAAGCTTGAGAAAAACCCTCTCTTGATCTTCTCTTCTCACTTCTAGGGTTCAAGTCTTAGCATTTCTTGCACTCTAGTTACTCCTAGCTTGGAGTTGAAGCTAAAGGTGGTGGCTTTCAAGTGGATCCTTCTTTGACGGGAGAAGACAAGCAAGGTGAACTCTTTCTACCATACCTAGGAGCAAGGAGAGAAGGACTAAAGACCAAAGGTATAACCTTTCATCACTTAGCTACTTTGTAGTTAGGGTTAGCTAGTTTTCGTTTAGCAAAGATCCTCACAAGCATAGTCCATGTTGCCTAAGTCATTAAAAATCCGATTTTTATTATGTTTTCCGCCTCCCCGTAAGCACCGGGGTGGGCAACACGGACTTACAGTGGTATCAGAGCCTAACTAAACCTAAACTAGTTAAGTAGTTAAGTGTAACGAAGTTCGGAACCGGAAAAATCACAAAACCAAACTTTTACAAAATCCAAGTTTCTGTTAAAATTTTTCCTGCTCTAAATGAAAAACTTTATACATGTAAAATAGTCTCAGGGTTTTGTGAATACACCCAAGAAAAACGATACCCTAATTCCCTCAAGTCGCCGCCCTTCCGCCGCATGAAGTAGGTATATGCGGCGGAACCGCCGCGGATTGTCGTGATCGGCGCATCGTTTTTCGTGCAGAGTGTGTTGTTGTTGGTTTTGGGATTTTTAGGATATATTATATGTACCCAGATTTTACAGAAAAGAAATTTCCTTTTGGGGTCCTATAATTCCGTATTTTTCCGAACTTCACTGCACTTTAACTATATCGGTTATATCTGTAATGCTTGCATGTATTGAACGTCGGCTAATCGCTATAAGACGATTAGTCGGGGTTATACATGATCTGTGATTGTTATTGGTTTGTGGATATGAATGGATTGGATTGTCGCGGGTGAATAGCCGGGTTGGATGTGAGATGAGCGTTATTTTTCTTTCATTCATTTGTAACATGTAAATTGATGTAATAATATTCTTTGTATGGCCGCACAACCGGGTCGGGGTTGTAGCCGTCATTGTATAATTCTTTTTACTGTTTTTGCTCCTAGGATAGACCCATGGAGGGGGTGCACAAACTACCGGGTATCTCGAAGTGCCGAGTGGCCTACTCACGGTGGTGAGGGAGGTTGCTTCGCTTCGGGTGCTTGGCGGGTAGTTTGCCGCACCCGTAGGGGTCTTGGGTGGGGTATTGGCTATTCACCGCGACCGTGTAATCCGCTTTGCGTTGCAGGCTCGAACGCATTGCGGATTCCTAGTATATCCAATGTATTCATCTGTGATCTGTAATGTCTATCATTGCTATATATTTATATATAATAACTATTTAGGCGTTGCTTATGTTTTACAGCCGCGCTAGCCCAGCCCCCGCTCTGTCGTTAGTTAAGTAACCTAACGGGTGATGACGGGGCCCCGTGGCGAATGCGAATGGCATAAGCGTACGTCATATTTTTGGTTGTTTTCTGCAATGGTAGGATTAAATGATGGGACGCATTAAAAGAACTAATGCAAGAAATAAACCAAGTAAAAGTCGATTGGAACACTTTGAAAACCACTCGGTTCTTTTTCAAAAACTAAACTTTTAAACGTGGAGCTTGAACCACTCCTTTTAAAAGCTATCTCGTTCCATCGATTATATTAAGTTCACTACGTTCACGGTTTCGCCAAAACCATCCGTAGCCCTCCGTCGTTTCATATGAATAATCAACGGTATTCAAGCTGTGTTTGTTGGCCTTAGTCAAGGCACAGTGTTTGGTAGCTGGTGGGTATTCATATGTTGCATAGATAGAATGCGTTGGTTTGAGACAGTCGTATTGCCTTGTTGGCCATAGTCAAGGGTGGATACGGGTGGGTTCAAATTAACCTGGATAACGACGGGTAGAACTTGACATGTGACTTATGATTTGTTGGCCTTAGTCAAGGTCATAAGAGCATGGGGCAAAAATCCACATCGGGAGTTTCATAAGTACTGAAACTTGCTAGCGTTGCATACCATTTGGAGTGTGATAATTCTGGTAGGATTCCTTCGGTTTTATCACGCGATGATATTTGGATCCCGATCCTACTGTGAGTATATGCTACTCCTCGGGAAAACTCTCACTTAACGATCAATGCTATAAACCTAGTAGGTGCCTAGAAAGGTGTTAGCGGGGCTACGCCCACAGGGAAAAGAGGTTACTTAATTAAGGAACTTCGCGAAAGCGTTGGAAAACCTCCCTCGAAGTACCGACACTGGCCTGGCTGAACGGTTAAGCAAGTATTGTACGGTGAGAATGATCCCGGCTAATCCTTTTCTTTATGGTTTGAGAAGGGATTCGAGAGACAGTGGGAGCCATCCAGTTTAGACAAACTAAAAACCACTCTAAACTTGCAAGAGCATCATGCTAAAGTGTTTCTTTTCTCTCTCCTAATTGCAGCGACCATTCAAGATGACCGGACTTAAGTTACTATTAGATAAAAACATATTGACAGGGCCAAACTACAAAGATTGGCTCAGGAATGTCAAGATGGCTATCACTTATGACAAGCTGGGGTATATACTTACCACCAAAGCTCCCCCCGTCCCAGGTCCCACCTCCAGCGTCGCGGATGTAGAAATCCGTAAGACATGGGAGATAGATTGCGCGAGGGCCAAATGCCTCGTACTAGCCTCGATGGACAACGACCATCAGAGGAGGCACGAGAATATGGACCTAGAGTCCATATTTCTCCATACAAAAGAACTGTATGGAGAGCAGTCTCGTATCGCAAGATACGAAGTGTCGAAGAAGCTCTTTTCGGCAAGGTTGGCCGTCGGATCATCGGTAGCGGACCACGTGCTTAAGATGATCGGCTACATAGAGGAGCTCGCGGACCTTGGGACCACGTTGGAAAATGAACTCTATACCGATTTGATTCTCCAGTCCCTTCCTTCCACTTACGCCCAGTTCATTCTTAACTTCAACATGCAAGGAAAGGAGGTTGAACTTGCCGAGCTTCTGAACATGTTGAGGACTGCTGAGGGCACCCTACAGAAGGGTAGGGAGACATCCACTTTGTTTTTAGGAGGATCTTCCTCTTCTAGGTCCAGGGCGAAAGCCAAGGGCAAGAAGAAGAAAGCCCCCGCCAAACCAAGAGGCGGTGTCGGTAAAGTGGATACGAAGGGAAAGGGTAAAGCAACAAAGGTAGCGGGGAAGCTGGTGGGGAAGGAAGAATGCTTCTATTGTCACAAAAGTGGCCACTGGAAACAAGATTGCAAGGCTTGGAAAGCCAGAACACAGGATTTGAAGCGAGTTGCAGCTTCAGCTTCAGGTGTGTATGTTATTGAAAACTGTCTATCAATAAACTCTACATCCTGGGTATTGGATACCGGATCAGGATCTCATATCTGTAATTCTTTGCAGGCGTTGAGAAAGCGTAGAGTTTTGAAGGCAGGTGACATGACCCTCAGAGTTGCGAACGGTGCTAGCATGGATGCAGAGGCCGTGGGGGACTATCACCTGGGATTATCAGATGGACACTTTTTGGTTTTGCGTAGTTGTTATTATGTACCAAATGCAACCTGTAATATCATTTCTGTATCTTTATTATCTAAAGAAGGTTATGAATTTGCATTTGTAAGTAATGTAGTGAACATTCACCTTAATCAAGTTTTGATTGGGTCAGGTACATTAAACAACGGTATTTACGTTTTAAACCAACCACAGGTTTTCAATATCCAGAATACACATAAAAGAAAGTCTCCAGATATTAATCAGGCTTTCTTGTGGCATTGTAGACTAGGTCACATCAATGAGACACGGTTGACTAAGTTACATAAAGAAGGATACTTGGATCCGTTCGAGTATCAGTCTTATGCCACTTGTGAATCTTGTCTCATGGGAAAGATGACAAAGGCTCCGTTCACTGGACACGGAGAAAGAGCGAGCGAGCTCTTGGGACTCGTACACAGTGACGTGTGCGGTCCAATGTCTACACATGCGCGAAGCGGTTACTCTTACTTCATTACTTTTACGGATGATTTTTCAAGGTACGGTTATGTCTTCTTAATGAAACATAAGTCCGAGGCCTTTGAAAAGTTCCAGGAATATAAGAGTGAAGTAGAGAAACAAACCGGCAAAAGTATCAAGATCCTAAGATCGGATCGAGGAGGAGAATACTTAAGTGCCGAATTCCTGAATTACTTAAAAGAGAATGGAATTCTCTCTCAGCTTACTCCTCCATACACTCCGCAACACAACGGTGTATCGGAGAGACGGAACCGAACCCTATTGGATATGGTACGGTCCATGATGAGTAAGGCTGAGTTACCGCGATCTTTCTGGGGTTATGCACTGGAAACAGCTGCACATCTCTTGAACCAGGTTCCTACTAAAACAGTGCCTACCACACCATATCAGATGTGGAGTGGGAAGAGACCCTGTCTTAAATCCTTTAAGACATGGGGATGTCCAGCTTTTGTAAAAAAGCAGCATGCGGACAAGCTCGAGGCACGCTCAGTACAGTGCAAGTTTGTGGGATACCCAAAGAACTCCAAGGGGTATCTCTTCTATTACGCAGAGGAGCAAAAAGTCCTTGTTTCTCGTCATGCCCGCTTCTTGGAAACTGAGTTTTTAGAAAATCAGATAAGCGGGAACGCAGTAGAACTAGAAGAAATTCCAGAACCACAAACCATCACTGAAAGCTTAGAGGAACCAGAAGGTTCGAAAGAACAAGACATTCCCATGCCACTCCGCAGGAGTAGTAGGCAGTCTCATCCGCCCGAGAGGTACTACGGTTTCCTCATTGACGGGGATAGAGAGGACTGCATCCTAGATTGTGATGAGCCTACTAGCTTCCAGCAAGCCATTCAGAGCGTCGACTCGGTAAAATGGCTGGATGCAATGCGGACCGAGATGGAGTCCATGTACACCAACAAAGTATGGACGTTGGACATTGCTCCAGACGGGGTAAAACCCGTAGGATGCAAGTGGATCTTCAAAAGGAAGATTGGTGTAGATGGACAGGTTGAGACCTATAAAGCTAGACTGGTAGCAAAGGGTTTTCGTCAGCGACCTGGTTTAGACTATGACGAAACCTTTTCTCCAGTAGCTATGCTGAAATCCATTCGGATCCTTCTTGCCATCGCTGCTTTCCACGATTATGAGATTTGGCAGATGGACGTAAAGACAGCTTTTCTAAATGGTCATTTAGAGGAGTGTGTCTATATGGACCAGCCAGAGGGTTTCATTCAGGGTGGGAGCAGCGGAAAGGTGTGCAAGTTGCTCAAGTCCATTTATGGACTCAAGCAGGCATCGCGGAGTTGGAACATCTGTTTTGATGAGACGGTCAAAGAATTTGGCTTTATCAAAAATCCAGATGAACCATGCATCTATTGTAGATTTGTAGCGAGAACTGTAGTATTCCTCGTTTTATACGTGGATGACATTCTCTTAATAGGAAATGACATTCCTATGCTACAATCTGTCAAGGGGTTCTTGTCACACAGGTTCTCCATGAAAGACCTGGGTGATGCCTCATACATTCTGGGTATCCGGATCTACCTTGACAGATCCAAGAGGATATTAGGACTCTCGCAGTCCAGGTACATCGACACCATACTGAAGAGATTCAGTATGGAAGATTCCAAGCGCGGTAATCTACCGGCTTGTCACGGGATCACCCTCTCCAAAGAGATGTCTCCCAAGACTGATTTGGAGAGGGATCGCATGTCTATTATACCCTACGCTTCTGCGGTAGGCTCTATAATGTATGCGATGTTGTGTACCAGACCGGATGTGGCTTATGCACTGAGTGTGGTAAGCAGGTATCAGTCAAACCCTGGGGAGAAACATTGGATAGCAGTAAAGAACATTCTCAAGTACCTGAGAAGGACTAAGGAGATGTTCTTGGTGTATGGCGGAAAAGACCTGCAGATTGAGGCCTTTGCTGACTCCAGCTTCCAGAGTGACAAGGATGATTCCAAGTCCATGTCGGGTTTTGTCTTTACCCTCAATGGAGGGGCGGTGTGTTGGAAGAGCTCCAAACAGGAAACCGTTGCTGACTCGACTATGGAAGCGGAATACATCGCTGCATCTGATGCCGCAAAAGAAGCTGTCTGGATGAGGAAGTTCTTGAAAGAACTTCAGGTGGTTCCGTCCATTGTTGACCCAATACCTCTGTATTGCGACAACAACGGGGCTATAGCTTTAGCGAAGGAACCCAGGTCCCATCAGAAATCCAGACACATCTTAAGGCGGTATCACCTGATCAGGGAGATCGTGGATCGCCAGGAGATCGAGGTCCGGAGAGTTGCATCAGAGGATAACACAGCAGATCCATTCACCAAGGCCTTGCCCCAGACTCAGTTCGAGCGGCTGATCGAGATGATAGGTCTTCGATACGCCAGTACATGGCCTTAGTGCAAGTGGGAGATTGTTAGTGTATATGCCCTAGAGGCTATTACTGTATCATACTAGCTTGTATATTACTTGATGGAAGCTTGGGATATTCACAGTTGTATATACAATCTTGCTCGAAATGGTAGTATGCTACTTGGTTTGTCTCTGCTTTAATATGTGCATGTGTTTCTTTTAGCATATTGCTGGTATACATATTAGTAGAGCCCTTAGGATCTTTGCTTGATTACCAGCGTTGTGATGGCGCTCGCACTCGTGGGAGCTGGGTAATCTATAAGCACATCCTTATACAGGTCCCTGGTCGTTGGACTATCGAGACAGGGCATCGATACTCCGGAGTAGACTAGCGTATGCGCTTCTCATCCCAGTGTGGGAGACGGTCTGTCCCACAGCCGTTAGTACGTCGTACTTGGGATAGTATGCGAGTGCTCGTTAGGTTACGAGTACACTGGACAGGACTCGTCGGGAACTGTTGGTTGGTAATATACCTATCGTCAGTTATCAGTTCCCAGGTGACATGAGTACAGCTTAGTCCGCTGACTTGACACTGTCACTTCGCCTCGAGTGTGTTCCCACTGCACTTTGATTACTACCCTACCACGGCTCAAAGGAGCTGTGCAAACAGGTAGTTTTTGGGTGCAGTCCCGAAGCACTTGGAGGCAGTGACGGTTAGACAGGATTCGTCTCTCCCGGTATTGGGGGTTGACATCGCGCTGTGTCTAGGAGAGCCATTACACGAGTAGTCCCTGGCCAGGGCAAGCGAGATATACTGGTAGGTTTCCAGTGTTATCTCAGGGTGTTCTGGGCTACACTCCGACACGACTTGTACCGCTATTAGGGGACTGACGTTCACCGCCCCCTAGGCCCGCCATGCGATGTATCAGACGAACAGACCGGACTGTACGGAGACTGTCACATACAGGCTCAGTAGGAGTGCAGATGGGGTTCACCTCGTCAGTCTTCTTATCGACATCTACCTGGGGACCGTTACGTACAGCTAGTGCCGCTTGCGGTCTGTGGTTAAACCCACTGCCAGCGTAGTGTCGAGTCTTTAGAGTCCCACACAGAGAGCTATTCGCCTTTAGGCAAAACGAGTAGAGGTCGCATGGTTTTGCGACAGGGTTCGTTCGCATCCGCGCACTTGTGCACGTTTGCTGTCCGGACAGTTTATACTAGCGGGTTTTGGTTTAAGCCGGATCCTAGTATATGATTTGAGATTGGTTTTTCTCATTGTGTTCGTGTTCCTCGGATCACGAATGCGGGTGCGTATGCACAGTTGCTTGAGATTGGGGGAGAGGACCTTGTTTAGGGTTAATGGCTTTTGTCATTTTATTAACCCTATTGATTTTGTGTGGATTATTGTTAATTGATAATTAGCTTAATTATTGTGCATGGTTGTTGTTGACAATTTGACTTGTTGACCATGTTGACAACTTGACCATAATCATTTCATTTGGAAGATGCTCTTTGATCTTTGCAAAAATTGAAATGATAATGGTCAAGTCATGATTTATCATGACAATTTTCAAGCTAATTATCTAATTAAAATTATCCTCACATATTAGTGAGAATGGCTCTTTTATTTTCTCATTTTCTCTCATTTTTCATTTCTCTCTCTTGCTCATCCTCTCCCTCAAGCTCTCTCCCTCTCATGTGTTGAGAAACAAAAAGCTTGAGAAAAACCCTCTCTTGATCTTCTCTTCTCACTTCTAGGGTTCAAGTCTTAGCATTTCTTGCACTCTAGTTACTCCTAGCTTGGAGTTGAAGCTAAAGGTGGTGGCTTTCAAGTGGATCCTTCTTTGACGGGAGAAGACAAGCAAGGTGAACTCTTTCTACCATACCTAGGAGCAAGGAGAGAAGGACTAAAGACCAAAGGTATAACCTTTCATCACTTAGCTACTTTGTAGTTAGGGTTAGCTAGTTTTCGTTTAGCAAAGATCCTCACAAGCATAGTCCATGTTGCCTAAGTCATTAAAAATCCGATTTTTATTATGTTTTCCGCCTCCCCGTAAGCACCGGGGTGGGCAACACGGACTTACACTTTATACTAGAGTTTAGGTGAAACAAAGCATGTTAAACATTTTAACACTAAGTGAGAGGGATTACAACCTTTGTAGATCCTGTCCTTCACTTCTAAAGCTCCGTGTTGAGGTCCCTTCGCTGTGATAATCGTGCATCCGGACTCTAGAGAGGCTCCACGAAGAGAAAGATGCAATCTTGCATCCGATCTTCGATAACAAAGATGATCTACCTTGAAGTTTCCTTAACCCAAGCTCTCACTCACTAATGAGGTGAACACCCTCATCTAAATGGCAAGGATAGATGAGGATGATGAAGTAGGATTTTAGCTCTCATTTGCTTTCTTATTCTCACTCACTTTCATCATAAAAATCAAAGCAAGAAAGCTTTTCAAAAGGGAAGAAGAAGATGAATCCTTTTGTGATGAATAATGAAAACCATGGTGAGGTTAGAAATGCAACCATGGGTTAAGAATGAAGTCTTAACCCATGTAGAGAGTTAACTATGGTGAAGGGTTGGGTTGAGTTAAGAAAATATCTACACAAAATATCCAAAGTCAAAGTCAAAGCTTCAAGAAGCTTCTTGAAAGCTTTATGCTTGCTTAACCCTAATCCAAACCCTAAGAACAATTAAACTCCCCAAAACATGTTGCATTTATAACCATAACATGTTACTATATTATATATCACATATACAATATTTATTGTAACAATATAAAATAATACAATTAACATATATCGCATATATATCAATGTATTACCCGAGTGAGAAAAAGAATCTTTTAGTGAGCTTATATCAGTTAATGTAATTTAATATATCAAATATATAATTATACATTAAATTATCGAATCAACACTTGATCCGATAATACGGCTATTTCACAAATAACCGACTAATATAATCTGTATCAATTCATCGAATCAACACTTGATCCGATGACTCGGCTATATCACATATACCCGATCGATATCTCATATCGCGAGAATCTAATACGGTATCACATATACGTATTGTTCTCGGTCCCGCACATATCACATATGTGCTCTTACTCCGTTTTGCCTGAGCCAAGAAACCTCTGTGTAGGACTCTAAAGAATCGTCAATACGCCGGCAGTAGGTGATGATCATATCAAATACCCACAAGCTGCAAGCGGTCAGCTAAACGTAACAGCCACCCAGGTATTGAGTGATCAGAAGATCAACAAGCAAGCCTGTACATTCTCCTGCGAATCCAATCAGTAACACTCCCGTACAGTCCGGTCTCGTCGTCTGATATGTCGCATATCTCGCCTAGGGGTGGTATACGTAAGACCCCAGTAGCTTGATAAGTCATGTCGATATGAGGTATATAACAGTTTGAGAAACTACTGATAACACTTACCAGTAAATCTCAGCAACCCTGGCCAGAGATTTCCAGTTATAGCCAATCGAATACAGCACAACAGCAACTCCCTATACCGGGAGAGACGAATCCCCTCCTATCTCTCATTGCCTCCGTGTGATTCGGGACTGTACCCAAAAGACACCTTTTTGCATGCCCTCTTGGATGTGGTATGATGGAAATCAAAGTACAGTGGGAATCACACAATACTCTATGACGATCTCGGGTCAACAGACTACTTTGTACCAGTGTCACTCGAGAACTGCCATCTGACGTGAGGTATAATACCATCTGGGAGTTCTCGGCGAGTCCGTCCAGTATACCCAGTCTCCACTGAGCACCCGTACACCATCCTTGATGTCAAACACCGATGGATATGGGATCATCCATCGCCCATCATATGGGTCAAGATGCGTATACGCTAGTCTACTCTGGTGTATCGATGCCTTGTCTCGATACACCCTTGACTTGGAACAGTTATAGGATGTACTTGTCGACTTCCATGGCCCCACTAGTATGATCTCATCATAGTCCAAGTAGTCGAGTACATATCCTAAGGGCTTTATCAACATGTAACACAGAGACAATCAGAGTACATGTTAAGATAAAGTACAACCAGATAGCATACTATCATGTCGAGCAAGAAAGACCTCCCTATATATGTCCAAGCATCCATTACAATATACATCATATGTACAGTAATGGCCTCTAGGCATAAATATAACTAACAATCTTCCACTTGCACTAAGGCCATCTGTTGTGGTATCACATACCCAACAATTAGCTGTGGTTGAAGTATCTCATACTCAACCATCCCATAAAAGTCTCTACTGGGAAAAAAGGCCTTTGTCAGTGGATCCGCGCTGTTGTCCTCTGTGTCTACTCTCCTAACCTCGATCTCCCTAGAGATCAACCATCTCCATGATCAGGTGATACTGCCTAAGAATTATATCTGGATTTCTGATGGGACGGGGGTTCCTTGGCATAAGCCACAACTCCATTGTCACACAATGGTAGGAACGAAGTTCATCTTATGAACTCATATATATCCAGACTTCCTCTTTGGTAGCATCCTTGGCAACGATGTATCTTGCCTTTAATCGTCTAGTAAGTCACGGTATCTAGCTTGGAACTCTTCCAACATACCGTCCCTCCACTGAGGGTAAAGACAATACCTGCGACTGACATTCAGTCGTCCTTATCACCCTGGAACCTTTCCAGTGATTCTCCCCAGGATTGATTGATACTATCTCACTACAACTAGTGAGTATCCTAACATCCAATCAGATCTATCTCATAGATCCAAAACCCAGGATTTAGGAGGTATCACTTTGATCCCAGATGGAGAATCCTTATGATAAGCGGAGATTGACCGAGCGTAGCATAGGAAACCCCTTCCCTATCAAGAGTATGTCATCCACGTACTCTATGAGGATCATCACCATACTCCTTACTACATTTTTGTATATACAAGGTTCATCTACCATTTTGATGAAGTCAAACTCTTTGACTACCACATCAAAACAGACGTTCCAACTCCGCGATGCCTGCTTTATCGCATAAAACATCTTGCACATGTTTCCGCTGCTCCCACTATCTATGAAGCCCTCTGGCTGTGTACTTATAGACGCTCTCTTCTAAATTAGTATTTAGAAAAGCAGTCATGACACCAACCGCCAGATATCGTAGTCATGGTATGTAGCCATGGCGAGTAGGATCTGGATGGACTTAAGCATAGCTTTGAAAGTCTCAACTTTTCATGTACACCAAGTAATCTTCACAAGATATACTTGCTCCTGATGGGGATTTAACCCTTTAGATAAAGCAACTAAAGTCCATACTTTGTTGGTGTATAAGGATTCCATCTCAGATCACTAAGCATCCAACCATTCTTACAGAGTCCCACTTCTGATGGCCTACTCGAATCTAGTTGGGTCATCATCTCATGATGCAATCCTCGCTCCCACTGTCAGAGAGAAACCGAATTATCTCTCAGGTGGGTGAGGAACCCTACCAGATCGGTGGAGAGGCTGAGGTTCGTTGGAAACTATTGAATCCTTTAGTTCTACCAAATCATCAGCTGCAGTTTGTATAGCTGGAACTCTTTCCAGTTCTACCTCATGACTAATAATTTCTTCACAAGAAATTCCCTTTCACAAAGGTGGCATGCTGAGAAACAAAACATCTTTTGTTCCTAGGTTTGGTAGAAGATATTCCCTTGCAAATGCTTGGGATATCCAACAAACTTCCACAGAACTGACTTTGCCTCGAGCTTGTACGGATTTTGCTTTTTAGGCATAGGCCGGACAACCCCAAATCTTAATACACTTAAGAGATGGGCTCTTTCCATTCCATATCACATATGAAGTGGTAGGCAACTGATTTGATTGGAACCCTATTCAATAGGTATGCAGCTTCTCAAGCGCATAACACCCAAAAGGAAATAGGAAACTCAGTAGTACTCATCATAGAGCACACCATATCATATAGGGTGCAATTGCTTCGCCCCGATACACTGAGGTGCTGTGGTGTATACGAAGGAGTAATGCTGAGAGAGAATCTCATTCTCTTTTAGAATAGTCCAGGAATCTCCATGCTCAAGTATTCTTCTCCTTGATCTCAGCAAAGGACATAATACTTATACCCGTTTTGGTTCTCTACTTCTAACTTATATTCATTGAATTTTTCAAAAGTTCCAGACTTGTGTTTCAACAGGAACACATGTGCGAATCTTGAGAGACTATCAGTGAATATAACAAAGTACAAAGAACCAGTCCTGGTATGTGTAGACAGGGAACTTACGTACATCATCATGTATCAATCCCAAGAGTTCACTAACTCTTTCTCTGTTTCCAATAAACGGAGCTGTGGTCATCCTATCTTTGTAACATGACCGACAAGTTTCACAAGATATAAATTCAAACTAATTTAAATATGCATCTAAATGTAACTTCAGCTAGTCGGGTCGCATTATTATGACCTAGTCTACAATACCTTAAGAAGCATCCGTTCATTTCTGAACTCTTCCTCTTGTGTGTGTTCTGTATACTAAGAACTGTGGTTTGATTTAGAACGTCAATGCTTTTAGATAACATGCCTGAACCGATCAATTCTTGATATAGGAAATGTTCAAAACATTATCCAACAATACAAAATTATATCCCTATTTACTAATAAAGAGATTGATATGATGTTGTATATCAGGTTCGGTATCTAATAACATTCGTTCAGAATCAATGTATTTGTTAATACAGGGTGATAACTACCAACAGACTTGGCTGCAACACTTGCACCGTTTCTATTTCATGAAATTTATCACCCGTTCTCAGTTCTCTACCTATCTGTAGCCCATGTAACAAATTACATATGTGGGATCCTGATCCAGTATCAAATACCCAGGACGTAAAGGATACCGAGAAACAGTTCTCGGTAATGAACACACCTGAAGAAGATGCATCAACATTCACTTTCTTCATTTGGGCGGCACGGGAATTCTGGTAATCCCCTATTTCCTGCTCTGTCTTATAACAATTATAACTTGGAGCGGGACCAACGTTCCCTAGCGCAGTATAACAAGCGGGTTCGGTCATTACATCCGTATTATTATCTTGATTAGGGTGTGACATAGTCGTAACCAGGAGAGAGAGAGAAGAAAACACTCAGCGTGCGCTTTTACAAGATTAGATTGGTTATCAATTTATCTAATCAGGATGTCTCCCACTGTTTTTAGTCAAATCTTCCTTCAAACCCTAAATGGAAAGACTGGCCGGGATTAATTACACTCTATAAGTTCGCCAATCTTTCAGCCTGGCCAGTGCCGGTACTTTGAGGGTGGTTCCCCATGCTTTCACACGGACCTAATTAAAATAAACCTCATTTTCCCAGGGGCGTAACCCCGTTGACACCTTTCTAGACACCTACTTGATCGGCTAATTGTAATGTGTAAAACTCTCCCAGGAGTAACTCTTACTCGCAGCGGGTATCGGGATCCAACTATCTCATAGAAGGTATGCAATCTCATTGCAAATTTCAACACTTGAAATTCCCAATAATATTTTGTCCTTAGCAACTTATGATCTTGGCTAAGGTCAACAAATCATAAGTGCTAGCCAAATTCAACCCATCATTTCCGATTGAATTAAACCTACCCGCACGACCCTTGGCTAAGGTCAACAAAGTCGCACGACTACCCTAACTCAATCGCATCATATGCTTATACAGATAAGCACTAATCAGCTACAGCACACTACGCCTTGGCTAAGGTCAACAAACGCAGCATGAATACTAACCAGAACTTATCTGAAATGACGGAGGGCTACGACAGGTTTTTAAGAAAACCCTTTGCGTAATGAACTTGATATCGTTGTAGAATCGAGTGATTTTAAATGGAATGTTTCTGAGGCCTTTTCTAGTTTTGCTAAAGAGGTCACTCCCGGTGAAGGGATCGTCGGCTCTTTCCTCATCGAATAAGGTGCAGGATATTTCACAAATATCACTATGCAAAGAAAGAACTATAGAAGCAATCAAAAGACAAACTGAGTTTGTAGCATCTGCTAGTTTCACTAAAGAGGTCACTCCCGGTGAAGGGATCTCGGCTCTTTCCTTATCGAATAAGGTGCTGGATGTTCTACAAGGAACACCGCTATGCAAAGCAAGAACTAGAGCCACCAGTTTTTAAACAAGTTTCTACAACATCTTAGGTTTCTTTTATTTCATTAATCTTATTAATGAAGTCCCATTTTAATTATGCTACACAAGCATCAGATATGAAACGAAATCAACAATATATAATATATATCTCATATATATATAATATAAACATCCGTCTCAGACAGTAATATGATCTCATCACAGAACATTACAGCAGAAGAACATATATGAAATATTGGATATACTAGGACGTCCATGTTTTAATACGAGCCTGTATAAAACACGGATTCCACGGTCGTGATGATAGCCAAACCCACATCCCTAGACCCCTACGAGAGCGGCAAGCAACACTGCCAATTCTAGGGTTAGGAGACCCGGTCTCGACTCCTCGAGATGGTCTCCTACTGGACCCTAGAACCCGGTTACTTGTGCTCCCCGCCTTGGGTCTACCTAATGCGGAAAAATAAATAATATACAATGATGACATCATCCTCAGCCCGGAAGTGCCCCAATAAAAGAATATTACATACAAATGAATTTTACATGAATGAAAATAAAAAACTCTCATCTCACATAATACCCCCGGCTATTCAAACACGACGATCCAATATAACATATTACAGCAACACATAACATCACATGTCATCAACGTAAGTAAGTATGCATACACCGATTGTCGTCAATGTATAGCAACGAAAACCGACGATACAACTACATACTACACTTACGGTCACAGAAAAGAAAGTGTAAAACTACAACAGTTGGAATCCACAACCTCCTTAGACATCGCATGCCTAACCAAATGAATTCCTTAGACATCGCATGCCTAACAATTATAAACCCGGCATTTTAGTCTCATTATCGAAAACTCTTTTCAATATCAAGTCGGGTAATTCAACAAGATTCCCGACATCCTGATCGAATGCTCGTCGCAAACTTTAGTAGACGACCGCACCCCTGGATGCCGTCGATGAAGTGCACTAAGGGGGAACACCGCTGCCGCGAGCACCCGAACAGATGCTTTTGGCGACGGGGTTCTCCTACAGTCACTTGGTCGGGGCTATGGGGCGTGGCTGTCTATTAAGTTTACCCGGTGAATATCCGCGTACGCTACGTGATTGCGACGGACTTTTGATCACATCAAAATTCCGTGGCAACCGATCATCTGAGACTGAACTGCTAGATTTATAACATTCAAATTAGTTATCTCATAACTACTTGTGGATTTCAAATATTATATCTCATTCCAGATAAATAGAAAATGATAAACTTTCCGATCGAATAATCAAACACCCAAGTTTTCCTAAATAGTTCTCAACACTTGAAATTAGTTTAAAAACATCCATCACATGCCACAGCACCAATGGTCCAGCCGTAGAAGGGTCAAGCCAATGCCTCACATGTGGTACGCCGTACTGCCTCAAACCCTAAGGTTTAGAGACGGTTCAGACGGTCACATAATCGAGTTAAGGTTTGTTGTCTTCTAGAGGGTCAACCGCGTTACTTGCACGACTTAGAACGTTCTTAAACTACGGAAAAATCCAACGCTTGGAAATTTTCCGGCAGGGGAAAAAATGAGTTATTGATATCCGTTCGAACGTTTTAACACGTTCTAAAAATTACCCGGACAAACTAAACGAAGTTATACTTTCCGATTGAATCAACGAGCTCCCAATACAACCCAGAAAACTCAACACTTGAGCAAATATTAAAAATCTCCAGAAGCATCAGGAAGTACCTACGGTTATTACTGTGCAAACACTATCTCTCAATCCTCAATTGTTGCCGCGGAACCGCCGCCAATACCCTGGTTTGGCCGCGGTTCCACGGCGCTTTGGTTGATTTAGGGGGTCGTGTTTCACAGTAATTCCTAAAATACCCTGCTGATTTTTTTGAGTATTTTTAATATAGAAAAAATCAACTTTTTGAAAAATTTCCAGAAAATAAGGTTTTACAGGTATTCGGAGTTCGATCGGACTTTAAACTTCGTCTACACTTCGCCTAAAGCTCTAGCTTGGCTCTGATACCACTGTAGGGATGCTAGGCACTCTCACAAGGGTCTACGAGGCATCAACCATGCCCGATTTAAAATTTAGCCGTGCCGAACAACCCTAACCAAGATCTTTATACTAGAGTTTAGGTGAAACAAAGCATGTTAAACACTTTAACACTAAGTGAGAGGGATTACAACCTTTGTAGATCCTGTCCTTCACTTCTAAAGCTCCGTGTTGAGGTCCCTTCGCTGCGATCAACATGCATCCGGACTTTAGAGAGGCTCCACGAAGAGAAAGATGCAAGCTTGCTTCCGATCTTCGATAACAAAGATGATCTACCTTGAAGTTTCCTTAACCCAAGCTCTCTCTCACTAATGAGGTGAACACCCTCATCTAAATGGCAAGGATAGATGAGGATGATGAAGTAGGATTTTAGCTCTCATTTGTTTTCTTATTCTCACTCACTTTCATCACAAAAATCAAAGCAAGAAAGCTTTTCAAAAGGGAAGAAGAAGATGAATCCTTTTGTGATGAATAATGAAAACCATGATGAGGTTAGAAATGCAACCATGGGTTAAGAATGAAGTCTTAACCCATGTAGAGAGTTAACTATGGTGAAGGGTTGGGTTGAGTTAAGCAAATATCCACACAAAATATCCAAAGTCAAAGTCAAAGCTTCAAGAAGCTTCTTGAAAGCTTCATGCTTGTTTAACCCTAATCCAAACCCTAACCACAATTAAACTTCCCAAAACATGTTGCATTTATAACCATAACATGTTACAATATTATATATCACATATACAATATTTATTGTAACAATATAAAATAATACAATTAACATATATCGCATATATATCAATGTATTACCCGAGTGAGAAAAAGAATCTTTTAGTGAGCTTATATCAGTTAATGTAATTTAATATATCAAATATATAATTATACATTAAATTATCGAATCAACACTTGATCCGATAATCCGGCTATTTCATAAATAATCGACTAATATAATCTGTATCAATTCATCGAATCAACACTTGATCCGATGACCCGGCTATATCACATATACCCAGCCGATATCTCATATCGCGAGAATCTAATACGGTATCACATACATGTATTGTTCTCGATCCCGCACATATCACATATGTACTCCTACTCCGTTTTTCCTGAGCCAAGAAATCTCTGTGTAGGACTCTAAAGAATCGTTAGTACGCCGGCAGTAGGTGATGAACATATCAAACAGCCACAAGCTGCAAGCGGTATGCTAAACGTAACAGCCATCCAGGTATTGAGCGATCAGAAGATCAACAAGCAAGCCTGTACATTTTTCTGCGAATCCAATCAGGAACACTCCCGTACAGTCCGGTCTTGTCGTCTGATATGTTGCATATCTCGCCTAGGGGTGGTATACGTCAGATCCCAGTAGCTTGATAAATCGTGTCGATATGAGGTCTATAACAGTTCGAGAAACTACTGATAACACTTACCATTAAATCTCAGCAACCCTGGCCAGGGATTTCCAGTTATAGCCAATCGAACGCAGCACAACATCAACTCCCTATACCGGGATAGACGAATCCCCTCCTATCGCTCATTGCCTCCATGTGATTCGGGACTGTACCCAAAAGACATCTTTTTGCATGCCCTCTTAGACGTGGTATGATGGAAATCAAAGCACAGTGGGAATCACACAAGACTCTATGACGATCTCGGGTCAACAGACTACTCTGTACCAGTGTCACCGGAGAACTGCCATCTGACGTAAGGTATAATACCATCTGGGAGTTCTCGGCGAGTCCGTCCAGTGTACCCAGTCTCCACTGAGCACCCGTACACCATCCTTGATGTCAACCACCAATGTATATGGGATCATCCATCGCCCATCATACGGGTCAAGATGCGTATACGCTAGTCTACTCTGGTGTATCGATTCCCTGTCTCGATACACCCTCGACTAGGAACAGTTATATGATGTACTCGTCGACTACCGTGGCCCCACTTGTATGATCTCATCATAGTCCCAGTAGTCGAGTACATATCCTAAGGGCTTTATCAACATGTAATATAGAGACAATCAGAGTACATGTTAAGATAAAGTACAACCAGATAGTATACTATCATGTCGAGCAAGAAAGTCCTCCCTATATATGTCCAAGCATCCATTACAATATACATCATATGTACAGTAATGGCCTCTAAGGCATACATATAACTAACATTTCTAACCTAATCTAATTCATTCTTTCATCATCACTTGCTTCATCTTCTTCTTCCTTTCAAGCTTTCTAGCTTTAATGGAAAGTGATGATTTCTTGTGAGAAAATGATTTCTAATGTGAGCAAACTTTCTACTTCATCATCCTCTACTACTTGCCATTTATTATAGGGTGTTTGCTTCACTAATTCCATGATTAGTGAAGAGATAGCTTGGGTTAGTGTCTCCTCGACGTAGATCATCTTCGGTCTTGAAGTCTTCGAAGGAAGCATATTCGTTTCTTTAAGGGAGCCTCTCTAGAGTCCGGAGTTTACGATCGCAGCGAAAGGGACTACTACACGGAGCTATTGAATTGAAGGACCGGTCTACAAAGGTTGTATTTCTTGCTCACTAGACTTGCAAAGTGTTTGCATTTATATTTCCGCCGATTTCTAGTTAACGATTCGATGTTAGGGTTAGCTAGAACGGCAAAAATTTGAATTTAGCATGGACGATGCCTCCCAAAACCTTGCTGCCGTGCTAGGTAACCCTGCAGTGGTATCAGAGCCATGCTAGAAATCTAGACGGATTTTGTTAAGATTACAAAACCGAAATACTCCGTAACTTGAAAAACGAAACTCCACTTTCTCTCGATTTTTAAAAGCTTTCAAAAAATTATTTAAATAAGTGCAGAATGTTGTATGAGATTCAACATGAACACACAAGAAATTTCACCCCCTCTCGCCGGAATTGGGCCGGCGACAAGGCAAGGGATTTTGGCGACGCCGGATTTCCTGTGGAGGAAGGGGGTAAATTTTTTTGGTGTGTTCCAGGTACTGGGTTTTGGTGTTTCAGGTGTTGTTTGTGTTTTGCTAATTCTGCATGTGATGTAACCTTACACTATAAGCAATTCAGAGTGTTTCGTATTCGTAGTTTTAACATTGTTTCGGGTTATTCGCATGTTGTCTAGGCGAAGTTAAAAAGTTCGATCGAGTGTCAAAAACCCATTTTTCCAAGTTTAACATATTCGGAAAAACATGCAAGTGATTCTATGAACCCTCTAGAAGAATGAAACTCTAACTCGACTTTTTGGATCGTGGAACCGCAGTTAAACCCTAGGGTTTGCCGTAGTTCCGTGGCAATATGAGTGAGGCTTGGGTTTGCCCTTCTACGGCTGGTGCTTAGGT
Source organism: Agapanthus africanus (assembly GCA_030015575.1). Taxonomy (NCBI): domain Eukaryota; kingdom Viridiplantae; phylum Streptophyta; class Magnoliopsida; order Asparagales; family Amaryllidaceae; genus Agapanthus; species Agapanthus africanus. Next base: position 664,525,635 of record CM057341.1, read on the forward strand.
GCTGTGGCATATTCTGGGTATTACTAAAACTGTGCTCAAGTGTTGATCTGTCGGGAAATTGTATGAATTTGATGAATCGATCGAAAAGTTTAAAGTCGACCGGATATTATGTGATGGGATACAATATTTGGAATCCACATGTAGTTATGAGATAACTAATTTGACTGTTATAAATCTAGCAGTTCAGTCTCATTTGATCGGTTTCCACAGGATTTTGATGAGATCAAAAGTCCGTCGCAATCACGTAGCGTATGCGGATACTCGCCGGGTAAACTTAATAGATAGCCATGCCCCATAGCCCCGACCAAGAGACTGTAGGAGAACCCCGTCGCCAAAAGCATCCGTTCGGGTGCTCGCGGCAGCGGTATTCTGCCTTAGTGCACTTCGTCGATGGCATCGGGGGGTGCGACTGTTAGTTGTATGTATGCCCTAGAGGCCAGTATTGTACAGATGATGTATATTATATTGGATGCTTGGACATATATAGATAGGACTTTCCTGCTCGATATGACAGTATGCTATCTGGTTACTCTTTATCTTAACATGTATCCTTGTCTCTTGAGACTGTCTTATAGTTACATGTTGGTAAAGCCCTTAGGATGTGTACTTGACTACCTGGACTATGATGCGGATCATACTAGTGGGGACATGGTAGTCCATAAGTACATCCTTCAAGGTCCCTAGTCGTGGGTGTATCGAGACGGGGCATCGATATACCAGAGTAGACTAGCGTATACCTTCTCGACCCATATAGATGGGCGATGGATGATCCCATATCCATTGGTGTTTGACGTCAGAGATGATATACGGGTGCTCAGTAGAGACTGGGTATACTGGACAGACTCGCTGAGAACTCCCAGATGGTATTATACCTCACGTCAGATGGCAGTTCTCTGGTGACACTTGTGCAGGTTAGTCTGTAGACCCGAGATCGTCATAGAGTCTTGTGTGATTCCCACTATGCTTTGATTTCCACCTTACCATGTCCAAGAGGGCATGCAAAACGGTGGTTTTTGGGTACAGTCCCGAGTCACATGGAGGCGATGAGCGATAGGAGGGGTTTCGTCTCTCCCGGTATTGGGGGTTGATGTTGCGCTGTGCTCGATTGGCCATGACAGGGAAGTCCCTGGCCAGGGCTGATTTAGAGATTTACTGGTAAGTGTTACCAGTAGTTTCTCGACCCGTTAGAGCCTCACATCGGCACGACTTATCGGTTATTGGGGTCTGACGATTACCACCCTTAGACTTGATATGCGACATATCAGACGAGGAGACCGGACTGTACGGAAAGTGTTACCGGCAGGCTTATACAGGAGTTGGAGCGGGCTTGCTTGCTGATCTTCTGATCGCTCAATACCCGGGTGGCCGTTACTTCCAGCTATACCGCTGACGGTTTGTGGGTGCTTGATATGATCATCACCTACTGCCGGCGTATTGACGAGTCTTTAGAGTCCTACATAGAGGTTTTACTGGCTCAGGCAAAACGAAATAGGAGCACGTATGTGATATGTGCGGGACCGAGAATAATGCGTGTATGTGATACCGTATTCTATTCTCGCGACTTTTTGTATCGGTCGGTTATATATGATATAGCCGGGTTATCGAATCAAGTGTTGATTCGATAAGTCGATACAATGGATGTTAGTCGGTTATATGAGATATGACCGGATTATTAAGTCAAGTGTTGATTTAATGATTTAGTGTATAATTGTATATTAGATATACTAGTTTACATTAACTAACACTTGTTCACTTAAGGATTTTTCTCACATGTGCACAACTTTAATATATATGTGTTATATATTAAAATGTGTTTTCTTTTTGTATCATGGTTGATGATACATCTTTCATAGGTGTATGAGACTTACACCATCCTATTTGTTATGTTAGGTTTTAATATTTAAAAGTAATTACAAAATTAGTAGAAAATTAGAAAATGCATGAAGCTTGTGGATGCATTGACTAAAGTCCACTAAGTTTGTTTTTACTTTGGATTTTTGTTAACCTAACCATCACACTTAGCCATGATTAAGTCTCTACATCAGTTAGTATATGATACTCACTCACCATGGTTAGCTCACTCACTTGATCATTATCCTCATCCTTTTCTTTTGTTCATCTTCTTCTTCTTTGAGCAAAAAGAAAAAGGTTGCTAGGGTTTAAAAAAGAGAGTGAAAGATTGTGAGAAATAAAATTCTAAAGAGAACCCACTTCCTATTTCTCCATCCTCTACTAGACTAGCACTTTAGTATAGGGTGTTTGCTTCACTAATTCTCTAGTTAGTGAAGTAGTAGCTTGAGTTGATATTCCCTCGACGTAGATTATCTTCGGCCTCGAAGACTTCAAGCAAGGACGCGTCTTTCGCCTCGTGAAGCCATGCAAGAGTCCGGGAGAACCACGATCGCAGCGAAGGGACATCAACAAGGAGCTAATGAAGTGAAGGACCGATCTACAAAGGTTGTATTTCGTATTCACTTAGTCGTAAATGCTATTTACTTGCATGTGAAACCCTAATTTTCTAGCAAAGATCTTGTTTAGGGTTGTTAGGCATGGCTAAAATTTTAATCGGGCATGGTTGATGCTTTCTTAACCCTTGTTAGAGTGCCTAGTAACCCTACAGCGACCGTCTACTAAAGTTTCCGACGAGCATTCGATCAGAATGTCGGGAATCTTGTTGAATTGCCCGACTTGATATTGGAAAGTGTTTTCGAGATCGAGACTAAAATGCGGGGTTTATAATTGTTAGGCATCGATGTCTAAAGAATTCATTTGGTTAGGCATGAAATCCGAATATGAGATATTTCGGGTTTATGATGTCTAAGGTGGTTACGATTCCAACTGTTGTAGTTTTTCACTTTCTTTTCTACGACCGTAAGTATAATATGTGGTGTATCGCCGGTTTCGGTGCTATATATCAACGACAATTAGGATACGCATATTTACTTACGTTGATGACATGTGATGTTATGTGTTGCTGTGATATGTTATATTGGATCGTCGTGTTTTGAATAGTCGGGGGTTTTATGTGAAATGAGAGTTTTTCATTTTCATTCACGTAAAATTCATTGTATGTAATATTCTTTTATTGGGGCACTTCCGGGTTGAGGATGATATCACCATTGTATATTATTTACTTTTCCGCATTAGGATAGACCCAAGGCGGGGAGCACAAGTAACCGGGTTCTAGGGTCCAGTGGGAGACCATCTCGAGGAGTCGAGACCGGGTCTCCTAACTCTAGAATTGGCAGGGTTGCTTGCCTCTCTCGTAGGGGTCTAGGGGTGTGGGATTGGCTATTCATCATGACCGTGGAATCCGTGTTTTATACAGGCTTAAAATAAAACCCGGAAATCCTAGTATATCCAATATTTCATATGTTGATGTTTTATTCTGCCGCGATATTCTGTGATGTGATCATTGATTATATTCTAAGACGAATGCCTATATATTATATATATGAGATATAATTAATATTGCTGCTTTCGTTTCATATCTGATGCTTGGGAAGCATAATAAATGAGACTTCATTAATGAGATTAATGAAATAAAAGAAAGCTAAAGATGTTGTAGAAACTTGTTTTAAAAAATGGTAGCTCTAGTTCTTGCTTATGCATAGCGGTATTCCTTGTAGAATATCTAACACCTTATTCGATAAGGAAAGAGCCGAGATCCCTTCACCGGGAGTGACCTCTTTAGCAAAACTAGTAGATGCTATATACTCGGTTTGTGTTTTGATTGCTTTTATAGTTTTTGTTTTGTATAGTGGTATTTCTGAAATATCCTGCACCTCATTTGATAAGGAAAGAGCCGAGATCCCTTCACCTGGAGTGACCTCTTTAGCAAAACTAGTAAAAGCCTAAAAAACACTCCTTTTCAAAATCACTCGATTCTACAACGATATCAAGTTCATTACGCAAAAGGTTTTCTTAAAATCTTGTCATAGCTCTCCGTCATTTCAGATAAGTACTTCATAGTATTCATGCTACGTTTGTTGGCTTTCATCAAGGCGTAGTGTACGGTAGCTATTTATGCTTATCTGCATAAGTATATGATGCGATTGGATTAGGGTAGACGTACGACTTTGTTGCCTATGTTAAGGGTCATGCGGGTGGGTTTAATTCAATCAAGAAATGTACGGATTGAACTTGACTAGTAGCCTATGATTTGTTGATCTCTGTCAAGGTCATAGGATGCTAGGGGCAAAAAATTATCGGGAATTTCAAGTGTTGAAATTTGCAATGAGATTGCATACCTTCTAAAAGATAGTTGGATCCCGATATCCACTGCGAGTAAAAGTTACTCCTGGGAGAGTTTTACACGTCACAGTTAGCCGATCAAGTAGGTGTCTACAAAGATGTTAACGGGGTTACGCCCCTGGGAAACCGAGGTTGATTTTAATCAGGTCCATGCGAAAGCACGAGGAATCTCCCTCAAAGTACCGACACTGGCCTGGCCGAAAGATTGGCAAACTTGTAGGGTGTAATTAATCCCGGCTAGTCTTTTCTTTTAGGGTTTGAAGGAAGATTTGACTAAAACAGTAGGAGCAACCTGATTAGATAAATTAATAACCAATCTAATCTTGCAAGAGTATACGCTGAGTGTTTTCTTCTTTCTCTCTCTGCAGGTAGCGGCCATGTCACGCCTTAATCAAGATAATTATACGGATGTATTGACCGAACCCGCTTGTTATACTGAACTAGGGGAACATTGGTCCCGCTCCAACTTATAATTGTTAAAAGACCGAGCCGAAAATAGGGGATTACCAGGATTCCCGTGCCGCGCAAACGAAGAAAGTGCATGCTGATGCATTATCTTCGGGTGTGTTCATTACAGAGAACTATTTCTCAGTATCTTTTACGTCCTGTGTATGTGATACCGGATCAGGATCCAGCATATGTAATCTGTTACATGGGCTACAGATAGGTAGAGAACTAAGAATGGGTGATAAGTTTCAAGAGTTCGAAACGGTGCAAGTGTTGCAGCCAAGTTTGTTGGCAGTTATCACCCTGTATTACCAAATACATTGATTCCGAACGAATGTTATTAGATACCGAACCTGATATACAATATCATATCAGTCTCCTTATTTAGTAAAGAAGGATATAATTTTGTATTGTTGGATATTGTTTTGAACATTTCCTATATCAAGAGTTGATCGGTTCAGGCAGGTTATCTAAAAGCATATACGTTCTAAATCAAACTACAGTTCTTAATTTACAGAACACACACAAGGGGAAGAGTTCAGAAATGAACGAATCCTTCTTGAGGCATTGTAGACTAGGTCATATCAATGCGACCCAACTAGCTGAAGTTACATAAAGATGCATATTTAAATCAGTTTGAATTTACATCTTGTGAAACTTGCCAGTCATGTCACAAAGATAAGATGACCATAGCTCCGTTTATTGGAAATAGAGAAATAGTTATTGAACTCTTGGGATTGATACATGATGATGTATATAGGTCTCCTGTCTACACATGCCAAGACCGGTTTTTTGTACTTCAATACATTCACTGATCATCACTCAAGATTCGAATATATGTTCCTGTTGAAACACAAGTCTGAACCTTTTGATAAATTCAAAGAATATAAGTCAGAAGTAGAGAACCAAAAATGGGTATAAGTATTATGTCCTTTGATGTGATCAGGGAAGAGAATACTTGATCACAGAATTCCTGAACTATTCTAAAGAAGAATGAGATTCTCTCTCAGCATTACTCCTCCGAATACACCACAGCACGTTGGTGTATCGGGGCGGAGCAATCGCACCCTATGAGATAAGGTGTGCTCTATGATGAGTACTACTGAGTTTCCTATTTCCTTCTGGAGTTTATGCACTTGTGAAGCTGCATACCTATTGAATAAGGTTCCAATCAAATCAGATACCTACCACTCCAAATGTGATATGGTATGGGAAGAGCCCATCTCTTAAAGATGTTAAGATTTGGGATTGTATGGCCTATGTCTAAAAGCAAAATCCGGACAAGCTTGAGCCAAGGTCAGTTCTGTGGAAGTTTGTTGGATATCCCAAGCATTCGCAAGGGAATATCTTCTACCACACTGAGGAACAAAAGGTGTTTTGTTTCTCAGCATCCTACCTTTTGAAAAGGGAATTTCTTATGAAGAAATTAGTGGTCATGAGCTAGAACTGGAAGCAGTTCCAGCTATACAAACTACAACAGATGATTTGAGAGAACCGGAGGATTCAATAGCTCCTGACGAACCTCAGCCTCTCCGCCGATCTAGTAGGATTCCTCATCCACCTGAGAGACATTTCGGTTTTCTCTATGACAGTTGGAGCGAGGATTGCATCATGAGATGATGACCCAACTAGTTTCGAGCAGGCCATCAGGAGTGGGGACTCTGTGAGAATGGCTGGATGGTAAGCGATCTGAGATGGAATCCATATACACCAACAAAGTATGGACTTTGGTTGCTATATCTGAAGGGTTAAATTTTTGGTGTGTAGTAGCGCCTCTAGTTGGGTTACAACATCATAAAGCAGTGAACTTTTAAATTTCTAGAGGGCTATTACAAACGAACTACGAATCGTAACTAGAGATTTGGGTAATATCAGCATAATATGAAGTCTAAGCTAAAGGAAAAGGAAATACAACCTTTGTAGCCAACTCCTTCAGTCTTTCGGACTCCTATGGCTTTGCTCGAAGCTTGGATCAACTCCGCTAGAGGTCCTTCCACGTCTATGATGATCCACCCGGAGATTTCTAGGTCAAGCTCTTAGCTTCATAAAATCAAGATGAAGTGGAGCAAACACTCTACACTAAAGGGCTAGGGTAGTGTAAAATGGTTATGTGGTTTGTGTACTCTCTTAAAAACCCTTTCTTTTTAAGTTCCTCACTCAAAACAAAACTCAAAAGAGCTTGAAGAAGGGGGAAGAAGAAGATGGCACAGCTTTTGTCAATATTATGAAAAAACTTAATCCAGAAAGAAAAAGAAAAGAATATATATGAGACACTCTCAAATATAACCATAGTTAACTAAATATCTAGATATTTTGTAGATGGGTTAAAGAACAAAGGAAATCTAACCATAGTTAAAGTCAAAAGTCAAATAAGAAGAATGTAGAAACAACGAGTCATTTAGCTAATTTCCTTTTTCTTTAATTCATTAACAAAATGTAGATATTTATCAACCATGTGAGTCTTACATTGCCATCTCCTATGTATCAACAACAATGATACATATGTATGTATGTATGTGTGCATGCACATCATCATGTGCATGTATAAACATATATGCATACATCTAAAAGAAAAGGTTTAATTAAAAGTAAGATAAAAGTCAATATTAAATCAACACCTGATTTAATAAATCGGTCATATCAAATACGACCCGATACCCGATTAAAATACGGTATCACATATTCATATTTAATCGTGCTCCCGCACATATCTCATATGCACACCACATCGTTTCGCCTGAGCTAGAAAAATCCAATATGGGTCTCTAAGACTCGTCAATACGCCGGCAGTAGGCGATGATCATATCAAAACACCCACAAGCCGCAAGCGGTCAGCTAAACGTAATGGCCACCCGGGTATTGAGCGAACAGAAGAACAACAAGCGAACTTGTTAAAAAACTCCCGCATAAGTCATTGGTAACACTTACCGTAGAGTCCGGTCTCTTCGTCTAATATGCTGCATATCAAGTCTAGGGATGGAATCGTCGAGCCCTTATAACTCAATAAGTCATGTCAATATGGACTATGACCGGTCGAGAAACAATTAATAACACTTATCAGTAAATCTCATCAGCCCTGGCCAAGGACTTCGAGTCAAATCCAATCACACATAGCACAACATCAACTCCCAATATCGGGAGAGACGAAACCCCTACTATCGCTCATTGTCTCCATGTGTCTCGAGACTGTACCCAAAAGCCACCTGTTTCCACCACTCAGTAGAGTCGTGGTAGGGTGGAAATCAAAGTATAGTGGGAGAACACACAAGACTCTATGATGATCTCGGGTTTACAGACTAACCTGTACCTGTGTCACCTGAGAACTGCTATCCAAAGATAGACATAATACCATATAGGAGTTATCGATGAGTCCGTTCAGTGTACCCAGTCTCCACTAAGCACCCGTATAGAATCTTTGATGTCATAACACCAATGGATATGGGATCATCCATCGCCCATCATATGGGTCAAGAAGCGTATACGCTAGTCTATTCTGGAATATCGATGCCTTATCCTGATATACCCTTGACTACGAACATTTAAGGATATGCTTATAGACCATACATGCCCCACTGGTATGATCTCTATCATAGCCATGGAAGTCAAGCCGATCCCTGAGGGCTTTATCAATATGTATCAAATGAACAGTATCAAGTAAATATGTCAAGATAAAGTACAACCAGATAGCATACTATCATGTCGAGCAAGAAAGTTATCTATATATATATATATATATATACATCTCCAAGCATCCACTATACATTTAATGGCCTCTAGGGCTGTTCAGTTGATAAAACTGCATATTTGTTATTACATTTTTCCTACTATTTCTATACTAGAAAAGGTGTTTATTATAATATATGATACATATGAGGGTTTATCTATAAAAATTCTATTTTTCATGTGTTGATATATTATAATTAACATTTGGTAAGAAAATGTATGTAAAGATACCATTGACCAAATCTTAATGGTGAAATTAATATCTCAATAAAACAAAACACTACTAATATTATTTGTTGAGATTGTGCAGAATTTTTCAGGGCTAAAAATCAAGAGAATCAAAGTTGTTAAGAGCAAACCTGCCTAATTAAGAAAGCAAACTAAGAAATCAAGTCTGGCAGAAACAAAGAAAAGTTTTCCAATTTCCAAAGGTTACAGAGAACTCCACGTGTCATAAAGAGAAAAACCCAAGAAACCAAATCAATGGACAACAGCATAGGGCCGCGGATCCGTGGCCAAACCTCCCTGTTGGCCGCGGATCCGCCGCATGACAGAAGAATTTGGGGGCTGGCATTTTTCTGTTTGGATCTTAACTACTAGTCCCCAATTTAGGCATCTAGGGTTCTCGCTTTGGGACTATAAATAATGACCGAGAGCCTCTTGGAAAAATTATCAAGTCGACGAGATCACGAACTCCAAGACGGCTCACGCATCCAGGCTGATCATCAACGGTTCATCTACCTCCTTAGAAGAGATCGAGAAGCAAACTAGTATTTGTAATCATTTTCTAAGGAAACAAAGTGTAATGAGTTTTGTTGATTAATAAAGGTAGTTCTTTTTCTTATTCTATTTCTTTGTAGTTTCATTATGAATTCTCTCTCTATCTCTTTTTCTCCCAACATGCGCGAGTAATTCTTCGCTTGTTAGGGTTCGTAGGATTAGGGTAGGTTAATGGATGATGAAAATACCTAAACTCTTTTTACGTCCTATAAAGTTTATAAACTTTATCAAAAGAATCATTAACATCCTAATCGGGCGCGCTACCAATTCATTGTTAGTCGCGACCGCGATTAGAGATTAGATTAATGATTGTTTTGGTAAAGGCTAGATATGAACGGAGTTCCGTGTCGAGATAGGGGTTAAGAGTGGGATTCCTTTTCCCTCCAGAAACCCTAATCTACATGCATCACTGTCGTTCTAGTTTTAAATCTATTAAAGGATAGAAAGAGTAATCTTTAATTAAATATCCATAACTACTAAATCCTAATGAACTCTACAAGCCCTCTTCTTATATAAACTTACATCCGTAGTTAATCTAGATCTATATTTTGCATCCGTGTTTAACATAGATCTAGCTCCTACAACCATTCTACAATATTTTTTATCCCTCCTCTTTTTCTCAACACGCCTAAAGTAAGAGTAAAAGGTTCCACGTTTCCCAGAGGACGACCCGTACTCATCTCGGTCTAGCTACGCGCGACACCGTTACTGATTTCGGTTATTCTACAAACACAACTTTTTCACATCAATCAAATGGCGCCGTTGTCGGGGATACGTGCGTAATTTTTTTAGTCTTACTATTTATGTTGAATTCTTATTCGATCCATATCATAATTAAAACAAAACTGCAAATCGTATATTTAACGAAGTGTATGAAATTTTTGCAAGGATATCTGGAGTCACAGACTTGAGGAAACAGGAGACAGAGACATTCGTTGAGATCCAGAGGAGTACAGAAGGCCACGTAGCAAAACTCATCACCTGAACCCTCTTCCTTGCGGCGGATCCGCAGCCGGAAGTGCACATCGGCGGCGGAAGCGCGGCCAGTTAGGAGATCTTGGGCTTCAATCTTCTCTGGTAAGATTCTAACCTCTTTCTCTCTCCTCTCAAATCCAATAATATCTCTTTTCTTCAGGATTCTTTGCAAAATATCGCCGCTAAAAAAAATCTTTTTGCAAAGTTTTGTGATTGGTTTTGTTTTGCATATTTTAATACGGACTTTAAGGGGAAAAGACCAAATCCAGATTAGGTGGGGATTTCATCACCCTTCCTAAGCCCCACAAATCATAAACCGAGCATCTGCATCAACCCTACATTAATTTAAAAAATATTTAGACCAGACTCTGAGGACTGTCGCGCTCAATAAGGACAGAGGAAGGTCGTGGGTAATCTATCGCTTATCCACATTACTTTTGTGGTGTCTAGGAAATTGTGTCTAAGGTAAGTGGTTACTTAATTAGGACCACTACTTATGTAGTGGACAACCTCCCACTTACCTGGCACTTACCTGGCTACAAGAGTAGTAAAGAGGCGGTAGAGGATTGATCCTACGGCTTGTGCTTTGGAAGTCTAGGAGCGGTCTAGAGACAGACCTAGGTAACCTTAGTTCTAGGGTTGTTTGTGCATTTTTGTGTGATTTGTCTTGAGTCCCACTTTTTTCAAAACAAACCAATTTTAAAGCACACACACGCTGCCACTTGTACTAAACCCGCTTAGTGCATGCTCGGCTGGACACGGGATTCTAGTGCCCGTCTTGTCCGCGTTCCTGCTATCGACGCCGAAGTCGGTACTTCTTCATCTTCTTTTCCCCCACCACACACCACGACCGAGATGGACGGTATTCCATCAGATTATAACACCACGCTGCCATCGCCCGTAGGTGTGCAGAATCCACCGCGCATCTCTCTCCAAGAGAGATGCTATCCTATCCATGGTCCTCTTCCCACTTGTCTATCTATTCCACCAGCTAACGGGGATAATTTTGAAATTAAACCCCACTACATCAATCTGTTGACCAAATTTCATGGGCTTGAGTCGGAAGACGCGTACGTTTTCATCACCAAATTCGAAAACGTATGCGCAATGATGGGTACTTCACAATTGACTGTGGATGTTATGCACTTGCGTCTTCTCCCATTCACTCTGTGCGACTTGGCAGAAAAATGGCTTTATAATACAGCCGCACACTCTATCACTAACTGGGATGAATTTGTAATTGTATTTCTTAAGAATTTTTACCTAAACCATAAGACTGCCTATATTAGGAGCGAGATCAACCAGTTCACCCAGCTTCCCAATGAACCATTTTGGAAGTGCTTTGAACGTTTCAAGAATCTGCTTATCCAATGTCCTCATCATGGAATACAAAGATGGGATTTATGTCGAATTATATGTGAGGGCATTAATCCAGTGACAAAGCAGATGCTTGAAACAATGTGTCAATGAAATTTCATGTCTAAAGATGACGGTGAAGCGTGGAAATATCTGGAAGATCTCGCTGAAAACACTTTCCAGTGGGAAAGCGTAAGACCACCTTCATCTAGGGGAGGTATTCACAAGCTCGATGTTTTCATCGCAGTAAAAGCCGAAATGGCAGCGATGCAGAGGAAACTCGACGCTTTTGAGAACAAATTTTCATCAGTCTCCCTAAATCAGGTCACGCTTCCCAAGACCGTCTGTGGTTGCTCTTCAGATCCTTCACACTTAACGGAAGAATGTCCTATGAATGCATCGTTTCAAAATAATGCTGCTTTTCAGCAGCGACCTAGAAATGATCCTTATTCTTCCACGCACAATCAAGGATGGAGGAATCATCCTAATTTTGCTTGGAACCAAAACCAACCCCAAAATCAAAATCAGTTCCAATGCAATTATCAAAGACCTCCTCCACAGCAACCACAACCACAAAGTCAGCTCCCCTTTCAGTCACTAAATTTTTAAAATCCGGCCAACACTTCTGTACCACCAGTGGCCGGTACTGACAACTCTTCACTCGCACAAACTTTGGATATATTTATTAAACATACCATTCAAATGTCGGCTGATATGAAGTCTTCTATTGATACCATAAAGAAAGACTCCGCCTCCCACGGCGAGAGTATTAAATCAATAGAAAACCAACTTGCACAGTTGAACGCCGCAATGAGTGCGAGAGAGAAAGGGAAACTCCCATCTCAACCACTACAGAATCCTGGCTATTCACAAAATCATAATGTGAATGCCGTTACTACGTTGAGATCGGGAAAAGTGCTGAATAACCGAGTGTGTGAGCAATTTGATGTTAGTGACATCAATGATACCCTAGCTTCTTCTTCTTCCCCTAATTCGTCTAGTCTCCCACCTTCATCCGAGCCTATTCTCCGTTTTCCCCAAGGCTCGAACATTTTTCCAAATCTATCTAAGTCGATTCCCACTCAAATTTTGGGATCGAATCCGTCCCCACAATCTTCTCCACAAACGTTGGACCCAAAACATATTGATCAAGCTCCATTTCCAAACAGATTAAGGGCCAACAGACCTAACCCACGAATGGAGAAGATTGTGGAAATGTTTAAGCAAGTTAGTGTGAATATTCCTCTCCTAGATGCTATTCAACAAGTCCCATCTTATGCAAGAATCCTTAAAGACTTGTGCACTAGAATGAGAAAAACTCAAGTGCCTAAGAAGGTTTTCATGACGAGTAATGTTAGCACAGCTTTTACCCAACAAATACAAAAGAAACGTAAGAACCCTGGCTGTCCTACAATCTCTATTTCTATTGGGGGTAAAATTATTAATCGTGCTTTACTCGATCTTGGCGCTAGCGTTAACTTGCTTCCTTATTCAGTATACGAGCAGTTAGGAATTGGAGAGTTAAAACCCGCCCATTGTATTCTCCAGATGGCAGACCGATCGATTACCAAACCTCGGGGTGAACTAGAGGATGTGTTAATTAAAGTCGAGGAATTCATATTTCCCGTAGACTTTATTATTTTAGATACACAACCTGTAGCAAACCCACGCAATCAAATCCCGGTGATACTTGGTCGACCCTTCCTAGCAACTTCTAACGCTGTAATTAATTGTCGTAACGGTTCTATGAACTTATCTTTCGGGAAAATGACAATTGAGCTTAATATTTACAAGCTAGGAAGTCAGCCATCAGAACCTTCTGCTCATTTGCTGGATGTTTGTTCCATCTACGAGATAGCTCCCGAAAGCTGCATGGATGAGGAACTTTGCTTTGATGATCTCGACAACACTAATGAGACATCGTTTGATCTTGCACCACTTCATAGTGAGGATATGTTCAATGAGTCCGTCCTTGAGTTTGAACCCGTTGACTCGTTGTAAAAGTCAGCAGCACTTTCCGAGTCAATATCTTATGCAAGTTTTGAGCCTCTTAGGGAGTCCGAATATCATTCCCTTACCCCACCTTCTATTGTCTCTCTGCCGATACTTGATCTGAAACCGCTACCTTCTCATCTTAAATATGCATATTTAGGAGAGAATGAGACTTTTCCAGTGATTATATCCGCCTCTCTAGCCTTAGAGCAAGAGAACGCACTTTTGGCAGTGTTGAGATTGAATCGGCAAGCAGTTTTTTGGACAATGGCCGACATCAAAGGGATTAGTCTCTTAATTGTTGAACATTACATACATCTGATGGATGAAGCCAAACCAACCCGAGACCCACAAAGACGGTTGAATCCCGTCATGAAGGAGGCGGTAAAGAAAGAAATCGTCTAGTACCTTCATAGTGGAATAATTTACCCTATATCTGATAGCCAATGGGTAAGTCCAATTCATGTGGTCCCTAAAAAGTCTGGCATCACGGTCATCACTAATGAGGCTAATGAGTTAATCTAAACACGCACCCAAACTGGGTGGCGCGTATGTATTGATTACAGGAAACTCAATGCCGCGACGAGGAAAGATCACTTCCCTCTACCTTTCATTGACCAGATATTAGAATGATTAGCTGGACACGAATACTACTGTTTCTTGGATGGATACTCTGGCTATAACAATGTCCCCATCGCCGAAAAGGATCAAGATAAAACCACATTTACTTGTCCTTTCGGAACTTTTGCTTATAGACGCATGCCCTTTAGGTTATGCAACGCTCTCGCTACATTTCAGCGGTGCATGATGGGGATATTTTCAGATATGGTGGAGAATTTTCTGGAAATTTTTATGGACGATTTCTCCATTTTTGGGGACTCCTTTGAGGACTGCCTTTGTAATCTTGACATGGTTCTTACCCGCTGTAAGGATAAGAACTTGATTTTGAATTGGGAAAAATGCCATTTTATGGTCCAAGAAGGTATTGTACTTGGACATATAATTTCACGAAAAGACATTGAGGTTGACAGAGCTAAAATAGATGTCATTCATAATCTCCCTCGTCCCAATTGCGTCAAAGATATACGATCCTTCCTTGGTCATGCAGGATTTTATAGGAGATTTATTAAGGATTTTAGCAAAATTGCTAGACCCTTAACCCTTCTATTGGTCAAGGATACTACATTTCACTTCGATTCGGATTGTGAGGCTGCTTTTGAATCGCTTAAAGGATCACTCACTATAGCCCCCATTCTATCATCTCCGGATTGTAACCACCCGTTCGAGCTTATGTGTGATGCATCAGATTTTGCTATTGGTGCTGTCTTAGGACAACACATTGATAAGATGCCACATGTAATTTACTATGCAAGTAGGACCTTGAATGATGCACAAATAAATTACACAACTACCGAGAAAGAACTCTTGGCAGTTGTATTTGCATTAGAGAAATTCACGCCCTATTTGATTGGCTCGCCTATTGTGGTTTACACAGATCACTCCGCCCTACGACATCTTTTATCGAAGAAGGATGCGAAGGCCAGGCTAATACGTTGGATCCTATTGTTACAAGAACTTGATCTTGTCATCCGAGACAAGAGTGGATGTGAAAACGTTGTAGCCGACCATCTTTCACGCATCACTTTTTCGCCAACTTTGACCGTGCCGATAAATGACTCATTTCCTGACGAACAGCTCTTGACTGTATCCTACGAACCTTGGTTCGTGGATATCGTGAACTATCTTGCGACTGGACTTATTCCTAGCGATTGGTCGAAACAAGATAAACTACGATTTCTATCCCAAGTAAAATACTTTTACTGGGATGAACTTTATCTGTTTAAGTATTGTTCCGATCAAATCATTCACAGGTGTGTCCCTAACGATGAATTCAAGAGTGTGTTATCATTTTTTCATGATCATGTGGCGGTCATTTTGGTCCTCGAAAAATGGCGGAGAAAGTTTTGCAATGTGGTTTTTATTGGCCAACATTATTTAAAGATGTATATGAACACTGCAAAACTTATCCGCGATATCAGCATTTGGGTCGGATTTCATGAAGAAACGAGATGCCGCTCCAACATATATTGGTTGTGGAAATATTCGATGTTTGGGGTATTGATTTCATGGGCCCTTTTCCTAACTCCTTTGGGAATTTATATATCTTGTTAGCGGTTGATTATGTCTCGAAATGGGTGGAAGCTATACCGTGTCGTACTAATGACAACAAAGTTGTCATTAAGTTCCTTAAAAAAAAATATCTTTTCACGATTCGGACACCCTCGCACTATAATTAGCGACAACGGGACACATTTCTGTAATCGGTCTTTCGAGGCCTTGATGCGGAAATATTCAATCACTCACAAACTTTCTACGCCCTATCATCCCCAAACAAGCGGGCAGGCTGAGATCTCAAATAGGCAGATCAAACAAATTTTGGAGAAGATGGTTTCTAAAAACCGTAAAGATTGGTCAACCAAATTGACGGATGCTCTTTGGGCATTCCGCACCGCTTATAGGACCGTTCTTGGTATGTCTCCATACCGCCTAGTGTTTGGAAAGGTATGCCATCTTCCTGTCGAGATCGAACATAAAGCAATGTGGGCTATTAAAGAGCTTAACTTCGATTTTGATCATGCAGGCAGCTATCGGAAGCTGCAATTGAATGAGCTAAGAGAACTCCGCGATGAAGCTTACGATAATGCGGTGATAGTAAAGAACAGGACTAAAGTGTTCCACGATAAAAATCTTTTTAGAAAAATCTTCACATCGGGGCAACAAGTCCTTCTTTACGATTCCCGTCTCCATCTTCATCCGGATAAGCTTAAATCTCGTTGGAAAGGACCTTTTCTGGTGCGGTATGTACACCCGCACGGGGCAGTAGAAGTTGAAAATTTGAAAAACGGTTCAATTTTTAAAGTAAACGGGAATAGATTAAAACCGTATTTCTCTGCTGACCCCGCGGAGGAGCTCCTGTTTTTACAGGAACCGCTTTATCAAAACTGAATTTCCTCCGCCTCACCTCCATGTTTTGGTAACATTTTCTCATTTTAAGAATGGAGGTGAGTAAAAATGGATTTAACTGAATATCTGTGCGTGCCAAAGATCAAGTTTGGGGGTAGTTTCATTTAACCATTATTTTACCCCTTTTATCTCTCCCCAAGTATACAGGTCCATGCTCTCAAAAGACAACATCAGTGAGGACACTGGTGAAAACAGGTTTGGGGGGAGGTTTGTATTCACTGAATTATCTTTGACACTGGGCAATCAAAATTATTTTTTATAACAAAAGAGTAGAAAGTGAAAAATTACATCCAAAAGATAGGAATAGTTTAAGAAAACCAAGAAAATTAGAAGTTTTCTTAAATGAACTGGTAATAAGTAGTTATGAGCCGTTGTCCCAAGGGTTGGTAAGATGAAGGAAGTCACTAATCTGAGGATAAAAATAAGTCTGAAAAATAGTTTCTATTCTGGAAGCCAAATATCTAAATGTTTATACCCTACTATATGCACTTACACACGTCTTGAAACTCGGGATAGTAGAGGATACCTTGAAATGCTCTTGTCTAAAAGCCAAAGTATGAAGGAAATAATAAATGAAGAAAATATAAAAATGGTGAAAAGAAAAATGAACACTGGTTTTGTTATCGCCAAGGCAGCAATAAAAAAAATATAGCAAGGGTGCTTCATCACCTAGTGCCTTAGACCAACTGGTTTGGGAGTCACTGGTAAGCCTTAGGTGGTGCAAGACGAGGAAAATACTATCACCTAATCAGCAAGCACATAAGTAATCGGTCGGTTAGTACCTCAAGAAATATTAACGGTCGCATGAAAATGTGTGAGCAAATCCATAAATATTCATCAAATTAAAAAGTACTGAGGTAGATGGACAAGAGTATGATAGCTTGAATTGAATTCTCCGAGTGTAGGGATGTCCATTACAGACACGTAGGGTTATATGATCGATGTTTGGATGAAAGGTAGGAATGAAGAATAAAGAAGATGTTTTATTGAGGGATAATGTGATTTCTAACATCTTTTCATGACTATTAAGATAGGGCTCATGACAGTTGAAAAGCTAGTGCAGTTGGAAACTCTAAATTTTCAAAGTATTTCTTTTATGGTTCTTATCTTTATATGTAAATTTCATCATCACTCTTTTATTATAGGATTTTGTGGGTGTAATCCGCTGAAAACCCTCAAGAGACAACACTCCTCCTACTAGGGACACCTAGAGGTTTAACGGCTTGTTGCACGTGCTCAGTGCAATCGTGTTTGCCTACGAAAGTGTGCTTAGTTTTCTCCTTTCTTTTTCTCCTTCTCTTGAATAAACTAGTTTGCTCGGGACGACCAAAGATAAGTTTGGGGGTATTTGTTCAGTTGATAAAACTGCACTTTTATTATTATATTTTTCCTATTATTTCTATATTAGAAAAGGTGTTTATTATAATATATGATATATATGAGGGTTTGTCTGTAAAAATTCTATTTTTCATGGGTTGATATAATATAATTAACATTTGGTAGGAAAATGTATGCAAAGATACCATTGACCAAATCTTAATGGTGAAATTAATATCTCAATAAAAAAAAACACTACTAATATTATTTGTTGAGATTGTGCAGAATTTTTCAGGGATAAAAATCAAGGGAATCAAAATTGTTAAGAGCAAACCTGCCTAATTAGAAAGTAAACTAAGAAATCAAGTCTGGCAGAAACAAAGAAAAGATTTCCAATTTCCAAAAGTTCTAGAGAACTCCACGTGTCATAAAGAGAAAAACCTTAGAAACCAAATCAATGGACAGCAGCATAGGGCCGCGGATCCGCGGCCAAACTCCCCTGTTGGCCGCGGATCCGCCGCATGACCGAAGAATTGGGGGCTGGCATTTTTCTGTTTGGATCTTAACTACTAGTCCCCAATTTAGGCATCTTTGTTAGTTGTATGTATGCCCTAGAGGCCAGTATTGTACAGATGTTGTATATTATATTGGATGCTTGGACATATATAGAGATGACTTTCTTGCTCGATATGATAGTAGGCTATCTGGTTACTCTTTATCTTAACATGTATACTAGTCTCTTTAAACTGTCTTATGATTACATATTGGTAAAGCCCTTAGGATGTGTACTTGACTGCCTGGACTATGATGCAGATCATACTAGTGGGGACATGGTAGTCCATAAGTACATCCTTCAAGGTCCCTAGTCGTAGGTGTATCGAGACGGGGCATCGATATACCAGTGTAGACTAGCGTATACGCTTCTCGACCCATGAGATGGGCGATGGATGATCCTATAGCCATTGGTGTTTGACATCAGAGATGGTGTACGGGTGCTCAGTGGAGACTGGGTACACTGGACGGACTCGCCGCGAACTCCCAGATGGTATTATACCTCACGTCAGATGGCAGTTCTCAGGTGACACTTGTACAGGTTAGTCTGTAGACCCGAGATCGTCATAGAATCTTGTGTGATTCCCACTGTGCTTTGATCTCCACCTTACCACGTCCATGAGGGCGTGCAAAACGGTGGTCTTTGGGTACAGTCCCGAGTCACATGGAGGCAATGAGCGATAGGAGGGGTTTCATCTCTCCCGGTATTGGGGGTTGATGTTGCGCTGTGCTCGATTGGCCGTAACAGGGAAGTCCCTGGCCAGGGCGGATCAGAGATTTGCTGGTAAGTGTTACCAGTAGTTTCTCGACCCGTTATGAGCCTCACATCGGCACGACTTATCGGTTATTGGGGTCTGACGTTTACCACCCCTAGACTTGATATGCGACGTATCAGACGAACAGACCGGACTGTACGGTAAGTGTTACTGGTTGGATTCACAGGAGTGTGAGCGGGCTAGCTCGTCGATCTTCTGATCGCTCAATACCCGGATGGCCGTTACGTTTAGCAGACCGCTTGCAGCTTGTGGGTGCTTGATATGATCATCATCTGCTACCGGCGTATTGACGAGTCTTTAGAGTCCTACACAGAGGTTTCCTGGTTCAAGCGAAACGAAATAGGAGCGCATATGAGATATGTGCGGGACCGAGAATAATGCGTGTATGTGATACCGTATTTCATTCTCGCGATAAATGTTTCGATTGGTTATATTCGATATGACCTAGTTATCGAATCATTGATTCGATAAGCCGATACATTGGATACTAGTCGGTTATATGCGATATGACCGGATCGTTAAATCAAGTGTTGATTTAATGATTTAATGTATAATTATATATTTGATATACTACATTGCATTAACTAGTATTGGTTCACTTTATATGGATTTTCTCACTTGATATGCAAGAAGTATATGTGATATACTTTTCTGCACATATTTGTATCATGTTTGATGATACATGATCTTGTTGTTAAGTATAAAGAATTAAACCATGGTTAAGTGTTGATTAGGGTTTTGCATTTTCATTCATTTATTTATTTATTTATTTGAAAAGGATTAAGATGAGAATGGTGGCCTTTTTTGTTTTAAGTTGAAGCTTCATGAAGCTTTGACTTTTGTAACCATTCTTGTCATCATGCTTAACCCTAACCCATCCAAGTGACCATGGTTTATTCTCTACACTTAACCTAGGTTAGAACATGATAAGTATTTGATTTTATTATTCTTTTTCAAATATACTTATCATATTCTATTTGCTTCTTCATCTTCATCTTCAAGAGAAAAGCTTGATGCCATCAATGGCAACTTGAGCAAAAGTGAGTGAAATCCAATTCTAAAGTGAACCCACCTCCTATTTCTTCACCCTCTACCTCTTGCCAAGTTGTTTTGGGTGTTTTCTTCACAAGTTTCACAACTTGGTGAAGTTGGAGCTTGAACTTGTGCAACCTCAACGTAGATCATCTTCGGCACGAAGCCGACGACATTGCCCGCTCGTTTTCCCGATAAAGCCGACGATCGAGTCTAGGATTCGAGATGGACAGCGAGAGGACACCTACGTGGAGCTAAGCAAGTGGATATTCAGATCTACAAAGGTTGTAACTTCCGATCTTTAGTTAAAGTGTTAACTAGATTCGTTTTTCGCCTAGGATTCTAGCCGACGATCCGTATTAGGGTTTCTCGGCACCATAATTTTTGTAAAATGGCATGGTTGATGCCTTGTGAGACCACTATAGGATGCCTAGGAACCTTTCATCTAGGGTTCTCACTTTGGAACTATAAATAAAGACCGAGAGCCTCTTGGAAAAATTATCAAGTCGACGAGATCACGAACTCCAAGACGGCTCACGCATCCAGGCTGATCATCAACGGTTCATCTACCTCCTTAGAAGAGATCGAGAAGCAAACTAGTATTTGTAATAATTTACTAAGGAAACAAAGTGTAATGAGTTTTATTGATTAATAAAGGTAGTTCTTTTTCTTTTTCTATTTCTTTGTAGTTTCATTATGAATTCTCTCTCCATCTCTTTTTCTCCCAACATGCGCGAGTAATTCTCCGCTTGTTAGGGTTCGTAGGATAAGGATAGGTTAATGGATGATGAAAATACCTAAACTCTTTTTACGTCCTATAAAGTTTATAAACTTTATCAAAAGAATCATTAACAACCTAATCGGGCGCGCTACCAATTCATTGTTAGTCTCGACCGCCATTAGAGATTAGATTAATGATTGTTTTGGTAAAGGCTAGATATGAACGGAGTTCCGTGTCGAGATAGGGGTTAAGAGTGGGATTCTTTTTCCCTCCAGAAACCCTAATCTACATGCATCACTGTCGTTCTAGTTTTAAATCTATTAAAGGATAGAAAAAGTAATCTTTAATTAAATATCCATAACTACTAAATACTAATGAACCCTACAAGCCCTCTTCTTATATAAACTTACATCCGTAGTTAATCTAGATCTATATTTTGCATCCGTGTTTAACATAGATCTAGCTCCTACAACCATTCTACAATATTCTTTATCCCTCCTCTCTTTCTCAACACGCATAAAGTAAGAGTAAAAGGTTCCATGTTTCCCAGAGGACGACCCGTACTCATCTCGGTCTAGCTACGCGCGACACCGTTATTGATTGCGCTTATTCTACAAACACAACTTTTTCACTTCAATCAAGGGCATACATATATCCTACAATCTCCCACTTGCACTATAGCCAATTATTGGCGTATCTCATACCCAACATCTTAAATAGTCGCTCATGTTGCGGCTGTGGCAGGGCCTTGGTGAGTGGATCCGCGGTGTTATTCTTTGTATCTACTCTCCGAATCTCGATCTCTTGGCGATCAACAATCTCCCGGATCAAATGATATCGCCTGAGGATGTGTCTGGACTTCTGATGGGATCTAGGTTCTTTGGCTAACGCCATAGCTCCATTATTATCACAATACACTGGTATTGGATTAATAATGGTTGGAACTACTCCTAGTTCCGCGACGAACTTCCTCATCCAGACGGCTTCCTTGGCAGCATCATTTGCAGCAATATACTCAGCTTCCATTGTTGAGTCTGCAATGGTATCCTGTTTGGAACTCTTCCAACATACTGCCCCTCCATTAAGGGTAAATACAAACCCTGAGATAGACTTACTATCATCCTTATCACTTTGGAAGCTAGAATCAGTAAAGGCCTCCATTTGTAGATCCCCATTACCATACACCAAGAACAATCCTTTAGTTCTTCATAAGTACTTAAGAATGTTCTTCACAGCTATCAAATGTTGCTCCCCTGGGTTGGATTGATACCTGCTTACTACAGCTAGTGCATAAGCTACATTAGGGCGAGTACAAATCATCGCATACAGTATAGATCCTACGGCTGAAGCATAGGGTATAATGCTCATGTGAGCTCTCTCTTCATTAGTCTTCGGACAGAAGTCCATGGAGAGAGTGATTCCATGGCAAGCGGGCTAGACACCATGCTTGGAATCTTCTGTACTGAACCTTTTTAGGATGGTATCAATGTACTTTGATTGGGAAAATCCCAGTAGCCTCTTGGATCTATCTTTATAGATCCTTATTCCCAAAATGCACGAGGCATCACCCAGGTCCTTCATGGAGAACCTTTGTGATAAGATTGATTTGACCGATTGTAGCATAGGAATATCATTTCCTATCAAGAGAATGTCATCTATGTACAATACGATAGTGCTCCTTACAATCTTCTTATAAATTCATGGTTCATCTATATTTTTGATAAAATCAAACTCTTTGATTGTATCATCAAAGCAGATGTTTGAGCTCTGAGATGTCTGCTTTAATCCATAAATGGATTTAAGCAACCTACATGCCTTTTCGTTGCTCCCACTATCAATGAAGCCCTCCGGCTGATCCATAAAAACGCACTCTTCTAAATCACCATTTAGAAATGCAGTTTTAACGTCCATCTGCCAGATCTCATAGTCATAGTGAGCAGAAATAGCAAGTAGGATCCGAATGGATTTAAGCATTGCTACTGGAGAGAAAGTTTCATCATAGTCCAGTCCTGGTCTTTGACGAAAACCTTTCGCTACAAGCCTTACTTTATAGGTCTCCACCTGTCCATCTACACCAATATCTCTTAAAGATCCATTTGCAACCTACGGTTTTTATTCCAGGAGGAGCAACGTCCAAAGTCTATACTTTGTTGGTGCACATGGACTCCATTTCGGATCTCATGGCATCCAGCCACTTCACTGAGTCACCACTCGTGATAGCTTGCTGAAAAATAGTAGGGTCATCATCTTCTATGATGCAATCTTCTCTATCACCATCAATGAAAAACCCATAGTATCTCTCTGGTGAGCGAGAAGTTCTACTAGATCTACGGAGCGGCTGAGGTTCTTGATGTTCTATTGCAACATCAGGTTCAACCAATTCATCATGAGTAATTTGTGTCTCTAGAACCTCTTCTAGTTCTACCGCATTGCCATCAACACTATTTGTAAAAAATTTATTTTCTAAAAAAGTGGCATGTTGTGAAACAAACACCTTTTGTTCCTCCTTGTGGTAGAATATATATCCATATGAATGTTTTAGATATCCCACAAATTTACACATGACCGACCGTGTCTCGAATTTATCCGGATTCTGCTTTTTGACAAAAGCCGGACAACCCCATATCCTAACCCTTTTAAGAGATGGTCTCTTCCCACTCCATATCTCATATGGAGTGGTAGACACGGTCTTGGTTGGAACCCTGTTCAATAGATAAATTGTTATCTCTAATGCATGTCCCCAGAAGGAAAGCGGTAACTCAGCATCATTTATCATGGACCGTACCATATCTAATAGGGTACGATTCCTCCGTTCTGACACACCATTATGCTGTGGTGTGTAAGGAGGAGTGAGCTGAGTGAGAATTCCATTCTCTTTTAAGAAGTCTGAAAACTCAGTGCTTAAATACTCTCCACCGATCTGATCAAAGTTTCTTGATACTCGAGCCATTTTTTTTTCTACTTCAAGTTTGTACTCCTTGAATTTCTCGAAAGCTTTGGATTTATGCTTCAATAAAAACACGTGTCCGAATCTTGAGAAATTATCAGTAAAAGTGATGAAGTATAAAAAACCGGCTCTGGCATGTGTAGACATTGGTCCGCATACATCACTATGTATGAGGCCTAAGAGTTCTGAAGCTCTCTCTTCATGTCCGATAAATGGAGTTTTGGTCATTTTATCTTTGATACAGGACTGACAAGTCGCATAATATTTATATTCAAACGGATTCAAATATCCATCTTTATATAGTTTTTTAAGTCTTGTTTCATTAATATGACCAAGTCTACAATGTCAAAGAAAAGCTTCATTTATGTCTGAAAATTTTCTTTTATTTGTATGTTGTATATTGAAAACTATGTGTTGGTTTAGGACGTAAATACCGTTATTTAGTATACCATACCCAATCAACTGTTGATTCAAGTTAATGTTCATAACATTATTCTGTAACACAGAATGATATCCTTCATTGTCTAACAAGGAAACGGATATTATATTACATAGCATACTAGGTACATAATAACAAGGGTTCAAAACCAAAATACATCCTGAAAGCACCCCCAGATGATACTCTCCAACGGATACAGCATGCACATTGGAACCATTTCCAACCCGAAGAGTATGGTCTCCAGTCTTCAAAGCTCTACTGTTTCTCAATCCCTGCAGATAATTGCAGATGTGAGAACCAGAACCGGTATCTAATACCCAAGATGCAGAGTTTATAGAAAAACAGTTTTCAGTTACAAACACACCTGAAGCGAAAGCATCAGCATGCTTCTTCTTCTTGAGATCTGCAAGGTACAAAGCACAATTGCATTTCCAGTGTCCCGACTTATGGCAGTAAAAACATTCTCCTTTTCCACTTCCCGCGGCCCCAGACTTGTCTTTCCCCTTCGCCTTTATATCTCCACCTCTCGGCTTAATGGGTTTCTTCTTCTTCTTTCATTCGACCTTGGCTTTTGGGACTGAAGGGGAAAATGGCCCAGCAAGCAGAGCGGGAGTTTTCGCTATCTTAAGCATTCCTTCTGCACTTCTCAACATATTGAGAAGTTCAGGTAGTGAATTCTCCAAATTGTTCATATTGAAAGTCACTATGAAAGGAGCAAAGGCAGGGAGGAGAGACTGCAGAACAATATCAGTATATTGCTCGTTATCTATGGTCCATCCGAGGTCCTCAAGTTCTTCTATAAGACCAATCATCTTCAAAACATGTTCTCCTACTGATGTACCAGAAGCCATCTGCATATGAAACAACTTTCGAGATGCCTCATAGCGTAAAGCCCGAGATTGCTCTCCATACAAATCCTATGTATGGAGAAAGATGGATTGAACATCCAACTTCTCGTGTTGCTTCTGATGTACATTATCCATAGAAGCTAATGTGAGGAATTTGGCCGTGTTACAATCAATATCCCATGTTTTTCGGATCTCCTTATCCGAAACAGATGATTCAGGACCTGGGGTGGGTGGGGCTTTGGTAGCGAGGACATATGATACTTTATCATATAAAAGTGCAATGTTCAGGTTCCTCAGCCATTCTATATAATTCGGTTCAATCAGTTTTTTTCTCTAACAGAAGTTTTAGTCCCGTCATCGGTATCTGCCATTAGGAGAGAGAAAAGAATACGCTCAGCGAAATGCTCTTGCAAAGAATTAGATTGGTTATTATCTTATCTAATCGATGTCTCCCATTGCTTTTATTAAATTTTCTTTCAAACCTTAAAAGAAAACTAGCCAGGATTAATTACATTCTACAGTTTCGCTAACCGGTCAGCCAGGCCAGTGTCGGTTCTTTGAGGGAGGTTCCCCAAGCTTTCGCAGGGACCTAAAAAAAATAAACCTCATTTTTCCTAGAGGTCAAACCCCGTTAACACCTTTCTAGACACCTACTGGATTAGCTAATTGTAAAGTGTAAAATTCTCCTGGGAGTAACTCTTACTCACAGTAGGATCGAGATCCAACTATCATATAGATGGTATGCAATCTCATTGCAAATTTCAACACTTGAAATTCCCGATATTGTTTTTACCCCTAGCAGCTTATGACCTTGGCTATGGTCAACATATCACAAGCACTAGTCAAGTTCTACCCGTCATTTCGTGATTAAATAAACCCACCCATATGACCCTTGACTATGATCAACATAATCATATGAATGTCCTATCCTATCGCATCATATGTTTTATAGGAAGACATCACTTAGCTACCGTACACTACGCCTTGACTATGATCAACATACGTAGCACAAATACTAAGTACTCTGCTTCCTAAAATGACGGAGGGTTGCGAATAGTTTTTTATAAAAACCTTTAACGCTTTGAACTTGATCTCGTTGTACAATCTAAATAGTTTTTAGAAAAGGAGTGGCTTAAACTCCGCATCTATTGAAACTTGCTTTTTCATAAAAGTGCCGAGTGGGTTTCAAATCCGATTCTACAACATCTTTAGGTTTCTTTTTCTTTACATTAATCTCATTAATGTATTCCCATCATTTAAGTTTCTAGGCCATCACGGAAATGAAATAGACATTTTATCACATATCACATATATAACAACAATATTGCATTTGTCTCAGATATTTAAGCAATCACATCACAGAATAATCAGCAGCAGAAACACATATATGAAAATATAGGATATACTAGGAACTCCGTATTTTATATCTAGCCTATGATAGAAAATACGGATTCCACGGTCGTGATGAATAGCCAAGCCCATACCCTCAAACCCCTACGAAAGCGGTAAGCGACCCTTCCAATTCTGGAGTTTAGGAGACCCGGTCTCGACTCCTCGAGATGGCCTCCCACTGAACTCCAGAACCCGGTCACTCATGCTCCCCTCCTTCGGTCTATCCTAAGGCGGAAATATAAAATATATATCAATGGAGACTTCATCCTCAACCCGGAAGTGCCCCAATAAAAGAATAATATTTACAATAAATTTTACATGAATAACAAGAGAAACTCTCGTCTCACATAAAACCCGCAGCCATTCAATCACGACGATCCTATACATCATATCACATCAATAATTGAAAAACATAGAGGACATTAAAATATATCAATCAACACATCATCATACCCACTAATCAACCAGATCTCAACACTTGAACCTGCATTAAAAATTCCCAGAGAGCACATACAGTACTTACGGATCAACACAAGAAAGCACGGTCCAATCCTCACCAACGGCGCCACGGAACCGCCGCAAATACAACTGTTTGGCCGCGGTTCCACGGTCTTTATGTCGAGTTAGGCGCTCGTTTTTCTTGAGGATCCACAGAAAACCCTGCTCTATTTTTTGAATATTTTTATTTCCAAAAATTCCAACTTTTGAAAAAATTTCCACTGAGCATGTAAAAATCTCATTTTTCATGTTCGATTGAGTTTTTAAACGTCGTCTAGTTTACCCTAAAGGTCTAGCTAGGCTCTGATACCATGTTGGTGTATAGTAACGCCTCTAGTTGGGTTACAACATCATAAAATAGTGAACTTTTAAATTTCTAGAGGGCTATTACAAACGAACTACGAATCGTAACTAGAGATTTGGGTAATATCAACATAATATGAAGTCTAAGCTAAAGGAAAAGGAAATACAACCTTTGTAGCCAATTTCTTCAGTCTTTAGGACTCCTACGGGCTTGCTCGAAGCTTGGATCAACTCCGCTAGAGGTCCTTCCACGTCCACGATGATCCACCCAGAGATTTCTAGATCAAGCTCTTTGCTTCACAAAATTAAGATGAAGTGGAGCAAACACTCTTCACTAAAGGTTTAAGGTAGTGTAGAATGGTTATGTGGTTTGTATACTCTCTTAAAAATCCTTTCTTTTTAAGTTCCTCACTCAAAATAAAACTCAAGAGAGCTTGAAGAAGGAGGAAGAAGAAGATGGCAAAGCTTTTGTCAATATTATGAAAAACCTTAAACCATAAAGAAAAAGAAAAGAATATATATGAGACACTCTCAAATATAACCATAGTTAACTAAATTTCTAGATATTTTGTAGATGGGTTAAAGAACAAAGGAAATCTAACCATGGTTAAAGTCAAAGGTCAAATAAGAAGAATGTAGAAACAATGAGTCATTTAGCTAATTTCCTTTTTCTTTAATTCATTAACAAAATGTAGATATTTATCAACCATGTAATTCTTGCATTGCCATCTCCTATGTATCAACAACCATGATACATATGTATGTATGTATATGTGCATGCACATCATCATGTGCATGTATAAACATATATGCATACATCTAAAAGAAAATGTTTAATTGAAAGTAAGATAAAAGTCAATATTAAATTAACACTTGATTAAATAAATCAGTCATATCAAATACGACCCGACCAATATTAAACGCCCGATTAAAATACGGTATCACATATTCGTATTTAATCATGTTCCCGCACATATCTCATATGCACACCACATCGTTTCGCCTGAGCTAGAAAAATCCTGTGTGGGACTCTAAGACTCGTCAATACGCCGGCAGTAAGTGATGATCATATCAAAACACCCACAAGCCGCAAGCGGTCATCTAAACGTAACGGCCACCCGGGTATTAAGCGAACAAAAGAACAACAACCGAACTTGTCAAAAAAACTCCCGCATAAGTCATTGGTAACACTTACCGTACAGTCCGGTCTCTTCGTCTATTATGCTGCATATCAAGTCTAGGGATGGAATCGTCGAGCCCTAATAACTCAATAAGTCATGTCAATATGGACTATGACCGGTCGAGAAACTACTGATAACACTTATCAGTAAATCTCATCAGCCCTGGCCAGGGACTTCGAGTCCAATCCAATCGCACATAGCACAACATCAACTCCTAATATCGGGAGAGACGAAACCCCTCCTATCGCTCATTGTCTTCATGTGTCTCAAGACTGTACCCAAAAGCCACCTGTTTGCACCACTCAGTAGAGCCGTGGTAGGGTGGAAATCAAAGTATAGTGGGAGAACACACAAGACTCTATGACGATCTCGGGTCTACAGACTAACCTGTACCTGTGTCACCTGAGAACTGCTATCCGATGATAGACATAATACCATATAGGAGTTCTCGATGAGTCCGTTCAGTGTACCCAGTCTCCACTGAGCACCCGTATACAATCTTTGATGTCATAACACTAATGGATATGGGATCATCCATCGCCCATCATATGGGTCAAGAAACGTATACGCTAGTCTACTCTGGAATATCGATGCCCTATCTTGATATACCCTTGACTAGGAACATTTAAGGATATGCTTATAGACCACACATGCCCCACTAGTATGATCTCCATCATAGCCATGGAAGTCAAGCCGATATCCTGAGGGCTTTATCAAAATGTATCAAATGAACAGTATCAAGTAAACATGCCAAGATAAAGTACAACCAGATAGCATACTATCTTGTCGAGCAAGAAAGATATCTATACACACACACACACACACACACACACATGTCCAAGCATCCACTATACATATAATGGCCTCTAGGGTATACATATACCCTACATAAATTCCCATCAGGAGCAAGTATATCTTGAGAAGATTACTTGGTGTACGTGGAAAAGATGAGACTTTCAAAGCTAAGACTTTTTGCAAAAGGTTCTCGTCATCGACCAGGTGTGGATAATGATGAAACCTTTTCTAGTCCCTATGCTTAAGTCCATCCAGATCTTACTTGCCGTTGCTACATACCATGACTACGATATCTGGCAGTTGGGTGTCATGACTGCTTTTCTAAATGGTGATTTAGAATAGAGCGTCTATAAGTACACAGCGAGAGGGCTTCGTAGACCGTGGGAGCAGCGGAAACATGTGCAAGTTGCTTTATGGGTTAACGCAGGTATCGCGGAGTTGGAACATCTGTTTTGATGTGGTAGTCAAAAAGTTTGACTTCATCAAAATGGTAGATGAAGCTTGTATACACCAAAAGGTAGTAGGGAGTATGGTGGTGATCCTCGTATTGTACGTGGATGACATACTCTTGATAGGAAAGGAGTTTCCTATGCTACACTCGGTCAATCTCCTTTTATCACAAGGATTCTCCATATAGGATCAAGGTGATACCTCCTAAATCCTGGGTTTTGGATCTATGAGATAGATCTAAGTGGATGTTAGGATTCTCACTAGGTGTAGTGAGATGGTATCAATCGATCCTAGGGAGAATCACTGGATAGCTTCAAGGGTGGTAAGGTCGATTGAATGTCCGTCACAGGCATTGTCTTTTCCTTCAGTGGAGGGAAGGTATGTTGGAAGAGTTCCAAGCTAGATGACGTGGCAAACTAGATGATAAAGGCTCGATACATTGCTGCCAAAGATGCTACCAAAGAGGTAGTATAGATCTATATAAGTTCATTAGATGAACTTCGTTCCTACCATTGTGTGACAATGGAGCTGTGGCTTAGGCCTAGGAACCCCCGTCCCATCAGTGATCCAGACATATTCTTAGGCAGTATCACCTGATCATGGAGATGGATGATCTCCAGGGAGATCGAGGATTGGAGAGTAGATAAAGAGAAGAACAGGGCGGATCCACTCACAAAGGCCTATTCCCAGAAGAGACTTTTATGGGATGGTTGAGTATGAGATACTTCAACCATTGCTGATTGTTGGGTATGGGATACTACAATAGATGGCCCTAGTGCAAGTGGGAGATTGTTTGTTATATGTATGCCCTAGAGGCCATTACTGTACATACGATGTATATTGTAGTGGATGCTTGGACATATATAGGGAGGACTTTCTTGCTCGACATAATAGTATGCTATCTGGTTGCTCTTTATCTTAACATGTACGCTGATTGTCTCTATGTTACATGTTGGTAAAGCCCTTAGGATGAGTACTTGACTACCAGGACTATGATGTAGATCATACTAGTGGGGACAGTGTAGTCGCTAAGTACATCCTTCAAATGTTCCTAGTCGAGGGTGTATCGAGACAGGGCATTGATATACCAGAGTAGACTAGCGTATAGCTTCTCGGCCCATATAGATGGGCGATGGATGATTCCTTATCCATTGGTGTTTGACATCAGAGACAGTATACGGGTGCTAAGTGGAGACTGGGTACACTGAATGGACTCACCGAGAACTCCCAGATGGTATTATACCTAACGTCAGATGGCAGTTCTCTGGTGACACTGGTACAGGTTAGTTTGTAGACCCGAGATCGTCATAGAGTCTTGTGTGATTCCCACTATGCTTTGATTTATACCTTACCACATTCAACAGAACGTGCAAAACGGTGGCTTTTGGGTACAGTCCCGAGTCATATGGAGGCAATGAGCGATAGGAGGGGTTTCATCTTTCCCGGTATTGGGAGTTGATGTTGCGATATGCTCGATTGGCTATAACAGGAAGTCCTTGGCCAAGGCTGCTTCAGAGATATACTGGTAAGTGTTATTAGTAGTTTCTCGACCCGTTATGAGCCTTATATCGACACGACTTATCGAGTTACTGGGGTCTGACGTTTGCCACCCCTAGACGAGATATGCGACATATCAGACGAAGCGACCGGACAGTACAGTAGTGTTACTGATTGGAATTGCAGGAGTGTGAGCAGGCTTTCTTGTTGATCTTCTGATCGCTCAATACCCGGGTGGCCGTTACGTTTAGCATACCGCTTGCGGCTTGTGGGTGTTTGATATGATCATCACTTACTGCCGGCGTATTGACGAGTCTTTAGAGTCCTACACAGGGGTTTCCTGGCTCAAGCGAAATGGAGTAGGAGCACATATGTGATATGTGCGGGACCGAGATTAATGCGATATATGATAGCGCATTCTATTCTCGCGATGTGTGACAAGAAAGGTTATATATGATATAGCCGGATTATCGGATCAAGTGTTGATTCGATAAGATGTTACATTATGATATTAGTCGGTTATATGTGATATAGCCGGATTATTAAATCAAGAGTTGATTTAATAATTTAATGTATAATTAAATTATTAAATCAAGATATATTATTACATTAATTAATATTAAGCTCACTTATGATTTCTTTTTCTCACTTTGTGCATATTGTATATATATGTGATATGTATATTTGTGTACATGTTTGTATTATGTTAGGTTACAAATGCAACTAGGGTTTATGAGACTTGAACCATACTAGGGTTATATTTGGGTTTATGTTTATTATTAATGATATTCAAAATTGTGGAATTAGTCATGATTGATATTTTGGAAGAAGCTTGTAGGCTTCTTTGACTAAGTCCACCATTTCGGATATTTCTAAGATATTTGTTAACCTAACTTTAACCCTATCCTATGGTTAAGTCTCTACAAGGGTTAGACATGATATTATCTAACCATGGTTGCATTTCTAACCTAATCTAATTCATTCTTTCATCATCACTTGCTTCATCTTCTTCTTCCTCTAAAGCTTTCTAGCTTTAATGGAAAGTGATGATTTCTTGTCAGAAAATGATTTCTAATGTGAGAAAACTTCCAACTTCATCATCCTCTACTACTTGCCATTTAGTATAGGGTGTTTACTTCACTAATTCCATGATTAGTGAAGAGATAGCTTGGGTTAGTGTCTCCTCGACGTAGATCATCTTCGGCCTCGAAGTCTTCGAAACAAGCATGTTCGTTTCTTCAAGGGAGCCTCTCTAGAGTCCGGAGTTCACGATCGCAGCGAAAGGGACTATTACACGGAGCTATTAAAGTGAAGGACCGGTCTTCAAAGGTTGTATTCCTTGCTCACTAGACTTGCAAAGTGTTTGCATTTATATTTCCGTCGATTTCTAATTAACGATTTGATGTTAGGGTTAGCTAGAACGGCAAAAATTTGAATTTGGCATGGACGATGCCTCCCGAAACCTTGTTGCCGTGCTAGCTAACCCTGCAGCCGATCTCACAAGCTATTGGTGTTGTGTCACTTAAGATAGTATACAGGTGCTCACTGGAGGTGAGTACACTGGACGGACTCGCCGAGAACTTCTAGATGGTACTATACCTATCGTCAGATAGAAGTTCTCAGGTGGCATGAGTACAGGTTGGTCCTTTGACATGAAGTAGTCATTTATATCGTGTGAGTTCCCACTATACTTTGATTACTACCCTACCACAGCTCAAAGGAGTCGTGCAAACATGTTTTAGTTGGGTACAGTCCTGGGCCACATGGAGGCAGTGGTCGACTGTCAGGGATTTGTCTCACCTGGTATTAGGAGTCGATGTCGCACTATGTTCAATTAGCTATCACCATAAATCCATGGCCATGGTGGGGGAGATTTACTGATAGTTGATCAGTAGTATCCCAGTTGGTGATGAGCTAGACTCAGACACGACTTATCGGGTTAGTAGGGGTCTGACGTTATCCACCCCTAGATCCGATATGCGATACTCTTTGATGAAGAGACCCGACTGTACAGAGATTGTCGCATTCAGACTCAGTAGGGTAAAGACGCACTTGATTGTCGACCCCCATTTCGACAAATACCTGGGTAGCAGTTACGTACAGCTAATGCCGCTGACGTGTTTGTGGTTAAACCCACTGCCAGCGTATTGTCGAGTCATTAGAGTCCCACACAGAGGGTTTTCCCAATTCAAGCGACAGATGTAGGATCCGTACGGTGGTACGTGCAGGGGTCCGATTAAATACGTGTACGCAGTACACGGATTTTAATCGGACGGTCGATAATACTAGCCGGCTTAGGATTAAACCGGATTATTAAATCATGTTTTGATCTAATAATTTATATATGTATTTTGATGCATGTATTTTAGTATTATTGTTCACTATTCATTTTCTCTCTTTGGTGCTATCCGTATTTTAATACGGATACGCGTATATGTAGCGATACATATACCAGATGAAGTATTCCATATTTATACAGGAATGCTTCTAGAAGGACACCTCATATTTGATTTTTCTTTTTGGAAAATCAAATAGGAAATGAGGTAGCATGTAAGGACATGAAGCATGGGTGCTACATGGTAGAAAGGAATGGCTTGGTTTTTTAAATTATTTATTCATTTGCTTGCATTATTGGTGCATGGTTGATTATATAGTGGCCATTCCTTTCTACCATAAGACTTGATGATTATTTTCTTCTACTCACTTGAGCTCCATTGCTCATGGCTTATGCTTCATCTTCTCCTACTCCTTCTTCTTCTTGCTCCCATGTTTGAGCAAGATCCTAAAAAGAAATATTTAGTGGAGTATTCTTACATCACCGGCCATCCAAACCTAGCGGCTTTGGATCGTCGGTTCGAGCCTCCTCCACATTACCTCAGGCGGATCGTCTTCGGCAAGGGTGATCGATGCTCAAGCGCGTTCCCGACGGCTATGAGCTTGGAGGGGTCTTCCACAATTGGATGGACACGCGATGAAGGTTATATTTCTTAACCATGCATGTTTTAGCTTATTAGTTTAGGGTGTTTGGTATGAATCCTCGGGTGTGAGCGTCCGGTGCCCGCAAAAAGTTTTTGTTTTCGCTTCCGCCTCGTCC
The DNA here is from genome assembly GCA_030015575.1 of Agapanthus africanus. Taxonomy (NCBI): domain Eukaryota; kingdom Viridiplantae; phylum Streptophyta; class Magnoliopsida; order Asparagales; family Amaryllidaceae; genus Agapanthus; species Agapanthus africanus. Next base: position 664,560,028 of record CM057341.1, read on the forward strand.
GCGGCCTCCGCGGGGTGGGCGTCGGATCCCAACATAGTATCAGAGCCACCCAAACACCATAAACTAGTGTTTGACGATGCTTAAGTTTCAAAAACTGAAAACACCAATTTCAAAACCCAGTTTCTGTCGAAATATTTTTGATCTCTAAAATTTTTTTAAACAAGTGCAGAAGCTTACTCTAGACAAGATAGAGACACACAATGAAAATGAGACGAGTCCATCAAGTTTGGCCCGGCGAGGTGCTTATTTTGGCCGACCACACCCATTTACTATTCATGTATAGGGCTCGTTTTCATAGTGTGTGTTGGATTTTGTAAAATAGTATTTTTGGTGTCGTTTGATTTGTCCCAGATTTCACTTTGTGTCATCTTAGCTTTGGGACAACTCGGGAGTTTTAGAAACTCGAAACTTTTGCATCGTCGGTATCTGTGATGTGTATATGTGTTGTTGAACGTCGTCTAATTGCTATATGTTCATTTAGACGGGGTTGCACACATTCTGATGTTGCTTGCTTCTGCGGTTATATATATATATATATCTGGTGATGGTTTGTGCGGATTGTCGTGATGGATACCCTTGTGTGCAATGTTAGATGTAAAGTTAAGATTCATTTGTATATTCATTATTGCGGGACGAGCGTCTGATATGTGGACTGCCGTCACTGCCAGTTTGTATATTATTTTGTTGGGGCCGACCGCGTTTTGGTTGATGTCGCCGTTGTGTATATATTTTCTTTTTTGTACTAGGATTACCCGGTGGAGGAGTGCTCGAATAGCCGGGTTTTAGAGGGCAACGGGCCCGCATCTCATGGAGTTGAGACCGGGGGGCCTTACTCTAGAATTGGCGGGCTATTCTCTACACTCATAGGGGGTATAGGTTGACCCACGGAGGGGTGCTCAAGTTACCGGATTCCGTGAAGTGCTGGGTAGCCCACTCACTTTGTTGATTGGGGTTGCCTCGCTTCGGGGATTGGCGGGTAACTTGCTGCACTCGTAGGGGTCTAGGATCTTCATTGCACTGGCTATCCATACGACCGGGGGACATCACATTTCATTTATTGCTCAAATGAAACGCGGGGCTCCTAGATTATCCGCTATTCCATATTGTTGTTTCGCATGCTTATGATGATTTTGTCTGCTGTGATGATTATTATTTGCCTATGATGTTGATATATATATTATATAAATTTAGTAGACGCTTCTATATGTTTTGCATCCGCGCTAGTCCAGCCCTCGCTCTGCCGTTAGTTAAGTAACCTAACGGTGCACGACGGGGCCCCATGGCGAATGTGGATGGCATATAAAAAGCATGTTATTTTGGTTATTTCTTTTGTGGCTTGGAAACATAAAATGATGGGAGCGCATTATCGATATAATGCAAGGAAAAATAAACCTAAATGATATTGTCGGAACCAATTTTAAAACTGCACGGTTTTCTTTAAAACTCATGGTCGTATTCTTTTGCTTTGCATAGAGGTATTCGGTTAGGAATATCCCGCACCTCATTCTATGAGGTCAGAGCCTTGATCCCTTCATTGGGGGTTCGCTCTTAAGAAAAAGTTTATGTTACTAGTTTTAAAATGCGGAGCTTAAACCACTCCATTTCAAAGCCACTCGAGTTTCTTCAACAATATCAAGTTCATTACATTAAAGGTTTTTCGCCAAAAACCAGCCGTAGCTGTCCGTCATTTCAGAAAGGTAGCGCCTAGTATTCGTGCTATGTTTGTTGGCTTCCGTCAAGGCATAGTGTGCGGTAGCTATGTGTTACTTTTCTGTAGCATGGATATGCATTAATTTAGGACAGTCGTACAACCTTGTTGGTATCCGTCAAGGGCGAGTGCTGGTATGTCCAAATTAATCAGGACAATGATGGGTAGAACTTGACTTGCAACTTATGATTTGTTGGTTTCCATCAAGGTCATAAGCTGCTTGGGGCAAAAACCACATCGGGAGTTTCAAACATACGGGAAACTTTCCAGTCATGCGCATACCTTCTGGAGTGTGGTGACTTGATAGGATTCCATCAGGTTATCACATGATGATAGTTGGGTCCCGATTCTTACTGATGAGTATGTATTACTCCTCAGGAGATTTTTCACTTTAAGGTTTCAAGTTGTAAAGTGTAAATGATCCCGACTAGTTCTTCTTTTAGGATTTGAAGGAGGATTCGAGGATACAGTGGGAGCCATCTTGATCAGATAAAGTGATAACCAATCTAATCTTGATAGAGTGCACGCTGAGTGTTTCTTTTCTCTCTCTCTAGTACAGTGACCCATGACTTACCTTAAAAACTCATGAATCAATTTGACCGAACCTTCTTACACCCTTTGGATTTGATTTGACTTGGTTCACGACAAAGTCGTATGTATCCCTGCCACTCCTACTTTACCCTTTGCATTTCTTCAGAACACGTCATATCACTACGATGATCCATATTACTTGAAATGACCATCGTATAGTTACATACGAACTCGATGTAGTTACTTCTGTTGAGGATGGCCACAGGTTCTGAAGAAATTGAATAGAATTATTCGGTTGTCTCTTCCCTTTACCTTCTCTCAGGTTGCGAGAGCTCCTTGATTAAGAGAGTACACCTGTTATGCTTATTAGATAGTCTTCTTCCAAACCTTAGGCTGGTGCCGAAAGGTAGGGAAGGAAGAAAACCAGTTAGCGCATGGACGGTGTGCAGAAGATAAGATATAGAGATATATAAAGGGATTGAAGTGAGGGCAAAGGAAATTGCGACTACTGTCATGAATCTGGATAATGGAAAAGGCACTACTAGGAATACCTGACCATCCCTTATGAAACATTTTCATGTTTCAGTATTTCTGTGTATATGTAATAGAGAACTGTTTTCCCAATCAATTCTGACTCCAGGATATGTATTTACCAGATTTTGGTCTCACATCTGTACGGTGTTATAGATGATGAGTAAGAGTAAAATATTGGGAAATGGGCAATTTGATCCTCAATATTGAAATTCGTTGTAATTAGTGATATTGGATTAAATCGTCTGGCTTTTTCTTGACAGCATATATTTGGTTTTGAATAACCGTTATTATGCACCAGATTTTAAAATGAAATATCTGTACCTTTATTTTTATAAAGATAGGTACATTTTGAAAATTATGTTGTAAACATTTACCTTTATCAGTTGAGGATAAGGTAAGGTGCATTGAATAACGGTATAAGATATTCTTAACCAAGATACAGTTTTCAATTTACAAGACGCATAATTTGAGTTAGTATACTCTTGGGACTTATACATGGAGGTGTACGTTGTCCAGTGTCCTTCGGGACAAGAGGTTAGTACTCTTACTTCATGCAGGATTACCTATGAGTTCTCTAGTTTTAGACACGCATTAGTAGTAATGCAAGGTCAAAGATTTTGAGAAGTTTATAGGTATAAGAATAAAGTAGAGAACCATACGTTAGAAGTATCGGGATTCTTCGAGGTGATCGAAGATGTAGATATTTATGCTTGGTATTCCATTATAGTAATATCGAGAACTTGATTCTCTTACAGGTTACACATCAGTGGACGCGCTCTATGATAAATAATGCTGTATTGGCATTTTTCCATTAGATGATATGTTAGTTATATGTATGCCCTAGAGGCCATTACTGTACATGCGATGTATATTGTAGTGGATGCTTGGACATATATAGGGAGGACTTTCTTGCTCGACATAATAGTATGCTATCTGGTTGCACTTTATCTTAACATGTTAACAAATACTGTTTTATGATCACATGTTGATAAATCCCTTAGGATAATTACTTGATTATCAGGATTATGATGCAGATCATACTAGTGGGGACAGGGTAGTCGATAAGTACATCCTTCAAATATTCCTAGTCGTGGGAGTATCGAGACAGGGCATCGGTATTCTAGAGTAGACTAGCATATGCGCTTCTTGACCCATATGATGGGCGATGGATGATCGCATATCCATTGGTGTTTAACATCTGAGAAGGCATACGGGTGCTCAGTGGAGACTGGGTACACTGAACGGACTCGCCGAGAACTCCTAGATGGTATTATACCCATCGTCGGATAGCAGTTCTCCGGTGACACTGGTACAGGTTAGTCTGTAGACCCGTGATCATCATAGAGTCATGTGTGATTCCCACTGTGCTTTGATTTCCACCATACCACGGTCAAGAGATCATGCAAAAAGGTTGTTTTTGGGTACAGTCCCGAGTCACATGGAGGCAATGAGCGATAGGAGGGGTTTCTTCTCTTCCGGTGTTGGGAGTTGATGTTGCGCTATGCTCGATTGGCCATAACAGGAAATCCCTGGCTAGAGTTGCTGAGATTTACTGGTAAGTGTTATCAGTAGTTTCTCGAACCGTTATGGATCTTTCATCGGCATGACTTATCAGGCTATTGGGGTCTGACGTTATACCACCCCCAGGCCATGATATGGGACATATCTGACGAAGAGACCGGACTGTACGGTAGTGTTACTGATTGGATTCGCAGGAGTTATAGCAGGCTTGCTTGTTGATCTTCTGATCGCTCAATATCCGGATGGCCGTTACGTTTAGCAGACCGCTTGTGGCTTGTGGGTGTTTGATATGATCATCACCTACTGCCGGCGTATTGACGAGGCTTTAGAGTCATACACAAAGGTTTCCTGGTTCATGCGAAATGGAGTAGGAGCACATATGTGATATATGCGGGACCGAGATTAATACGAGTATGTGATACCGTATTCTATTCTCCCGATATGTGATATCGGGAGGGTATATGTGATATAGCCAGGTTATCGGATCAAGTGTTGATTCGATAAGTTGTTGCATATGATATTAGTCGGTTATATGTAATATAGGCGGATTATTAAATCAAGAGTTGATTTAATAATTTAATGTATAATTATATATTTGATATATTAAATTACTTTGACTAATATTAGCTCACTTAAGATTTCTTTTCTCACTTTATGATAAATTGATATATATGCGATATATGTTAAATGCATTGTTTTCTTTTTGCATAAAATATATATGTGATATATATTATTGTGTCATGCTAGGTTACACATGCAACATATATGTATGAGACTCACACCATGCTAGGATTAAGTTAGGGTTTTATTTGTTTTAAGTAATTCAAACACTTGGATAATGAGTCATGGTATAAGCTTGGAGAAGCTTGTGGAAAACATTGACTTAGTCCACTTGTTTGTCTAGCTTAAGTTATTTTTCAACCCAACCCTTAACTCATAGCTATGGTTAAGTCTCTACAATGGTTAATGGATGACATACACAAACCATGGTTGCATTTCTAACCTCATGAGTTCATTGATCTCTTCATCACTTCTTCTTCTTCCTCACTTGAAAAAGCTTGCTAGTTTTTTCTAAGTGATGGAAACTTGTGAGAAAAATATATCTAAAGTGAGACTACTTCCTACTTCATCATCCTATACTATTAACCATTTAGTTTGGGGTGTTTGCTTCACTAATCTACACAATTAGTGAAGTGATAGCATGAGCTAGTGTCTCCTCGACGTAGATCATCTTCGGCCTCGAAGACTTCGAAGCAAGGTTGTTTGTTTCTTCATGGGAGGCTCTCTAGAGTCCGGAAGTTCGTGATCGCAGTGAAGGGACTACTACATGGAGCTATTGAAGTGAAGGACCGGTATACAAAGGTTGCATTCCTTGTTCACTTAGATGTAAAGAGTTTACATATCATGTTTAACCCTAATTCTCTAGTTAAGATCTTGGTTAGGGTTTGTTTAGCACCCCAAAATTTCAAAGTAGCATGGTTGATGCTTGACAAAACCTTGCTAAGGTGCTAAGCTAACCCTACAGTGGTATCAGAGCCAGGCTAGAGCATTAGGCATTGCTTAGGGGAAGTTTAAAGTCCGATCGAACTCCGAAAGTACGAAATGACCCCCTTTCTGGAAATTTTTCAAAAAGTTGGATTTTTCCATGTTAAGAATACTAAAAAAATCATGCAGAAAATTCTATGGACACACCTGAAGAACGAAACCCTAACTCGTCCAAGTGACCGCAGATCCCGGGCCAAAACATGGTTTTGGCGGCGGATCCGCGGCGCCACTTGAGAGGCTTGGGTTGGGCCTTTCAGCTGTTGGTCCGTAGGTACCGGGGAATGCTTCTGGGAACTTTTAATTCTGCTTAAGTTTTGAGCACTCTGGGAATTTTGGGAATTCATTGATTCGATCGAATTATTTAATTTCGTCTAGCTATCTGTGATTGCGATACAATATTTGGAATCCACAAATAGTTATGAGATAACTAGTTTGAATTTTATAAATCTAGCAGTTCAGTCTCATTTGATCGGTTACTATGGGATTTTGATATTGATCAAAAATCCGTCGCAATTACGTAGTGTACGCGGATACTCGCCGGGTAACCTTATTAGATAGCCACGCCCCATAGCCCCGACTAAGTGACTGTAGGAGAACCCCGTCGCTAGAAGCATCCATTCGGGTGCTCGCGGATTTGGTGTTCCGCCTCAGTGCACTTCATCGACGGCATCGGGGGTGCGGCCGTCTACTAAAGTTTCCGACGAGTATTCGATCAGGTTATCGGGAATCTGGTTGAATTACCCGAAAGGTTATTGGAAAGTGTTTTCAATATCGTGACTAAAATGCGGGGTTTATAATTGTTAGGCATGCGATGTCTAAGGAATTCATTTGGTTAGGTATGAAATCCAAAGTATGTGATACATTGGGTGTATGATGTCTAAGCGAGTTGCGGATTCCAACTATTGTAGTTTTTCACTTTCTTTTCTGCGACCGTAAGTGTAATATGTGGTGTATCGCCGGTTTCGGTGCTATATGTCTATGACAATTGGGATACGCATATTTATTTACGTTTATGACATGTGATGTTATGTGTTGCTGTGATATGTTATATTGGATCGTCGTGTTTTGAATAGACGGGAGTTTTTATGTGAGATGAGAGTTTTGGATTTTCATTCATGTAAAATTCATTGTATGTAATATTCTTTTTTCGGGGCATTTCCGAGTTGAGGATAATGTCACCATTGTATATTATTTAATTTTCCGCATTAGGATAGACCCAAGACGGGGAGCACAAGTAATCAGGTTCTAGGGTTCAGTGGGAGATCATCTCGAGGAGTCGAGACTGGGTCTCCTAACTCTAGAATTGGTAGGGTTGCTTGCCGCTCTCGTAGGAGTCTAGGGATGTGGGTTTGGCTATTCATCACGATCATGGAATCCGTATTTTATACTGGCTTAACTTACAACTCGGAATTCCTAGTATATCCAATATTTCATATGTTGTTCTTCTGCTACTGATATTTTGTGATGCGATCATTTGATATGTTCTGAGACGAATGCCTATATTATATATATGAGATATAATAAATATTGATGCTTTCGTTTCTTATCTGATGCTTGGGAAGCATAATAAATGGGATTTCATTAATGGGATTAATGAAATAAAAAGAAACCTAATGATATTGTAGAAACTTGTTTAAAAATGGTAGCTCTAGTTCTTGCTTTGCATAGCAGTATTCCATGTAGAATATCTAGCACCTTATTCAATAAGGAAAGAGCCGAGATCCCTTCACCAGGAGTGACGTCTTTAGCGAAACTAGCAGACGGTACAAACACAGTTTGTCTTTTGATTGCTTCTATAGTTTTTGCTTTGCATAGTGGTATTTGTGAAATATCCTGCACCTTATTCGATAAGGAAAGAGCCGAGATCCCTTCACCGGGAGTGACCTCTTTAACAAAACTAGTAAAAGCCTAAAAAACACTCCTTTCTCAAAATCACTCGATTCTACAACGAGATCAAGTTCATTACGCAAAGGGTTTTCTTAAAAACCTGTCGTAGCCCTCCGTCATTTCAGATATGTACTACTTAGTATTCGTGCTACGTTTGTTTGCCTCCGTCAAGGCATAGTGTGCGGTAGCTAACTAGTGTTTATCTGTTGCATACGATGCGATTGGATTAGGGTAGTCATACGACTTTGTTGGCCTCCGTCAAGGATCGTGCGGGTGGGTTTAATTCAATCATGAAATGTACGGGTTGAACTTGACTAGCAGCCTATGGTTTGTTGGTCTCCGTCAAGGTCATAGGAAGCTAGGGGTAAAATATTATCGGGAATTTCAAGTGTTGAAATTTGCAATGATATTGCATAACTTCTATGAGATAGTTGGATCCCGATACCCACTGCGAGTAAGAGTTACTTCTGGGAGGGTTTTACACATGACAATTAGCTGATCAAGTAGGTGTCTAGAAAGGTGTTAACGGGGTTACGCCCCTGGGAAAACAAAGTTTATTTTAATTAGGTCCGTGCGAAAGCACGGGGAACCTCCCTCAAAGTACCAACACTGGCCTGGCCGAAAGATTAGCGAACTTGTAGGGTGTAATTAATCTCGGCTAGTCTTACCTTTTAGGGTTTGATGGAAGATTTGACTAAAACAGTGGGAGCCACCCTGATTAGATAAAATAATAACCAATTTAATCTTGGAAGAGCGCACACATATTGTTTTCTTCTCTCTCTCTCCTGGTAGCAATAATGTCATGCCTTAATCAAGATAATAATATGGATGCATTGACCGAACCTCCTTATTCTACTGTGCTAGGGAACGTTGGTTCTGCTCAATCTTATAATTGTTATAAGTCCGAGCAAGAAATAGGGGAATATCCGGTTTCCCAAACCACCCAATCGAAGAAAGTGCATGTTGATGCATATTCTTCAGGTGTCCTTATTACTGAGAACTGAGAATGGGTGATATGTCTCTAAATGTTAGAGAATGGTGCAATTGTTGCAGCCAAGTCTGTTGGCAGATATCACCTTATATTAAATACATTGATTCTGAACAAATGTTATTACATACCGAACCTGATATATAACATTGCATCAGGTTCTTTAATGAGTTAAAGAAGGATATAATTATGTATTAGAGGATAATGTTGTGAACATTTTCCTGAATCAAGAGTTGATTCGATCAGGCACGTTATATAATAGCATATACGTTCTAAATCAAAGCACAGTTCAAAGTATATAGAACACAGACAAGAGGAGCAATTCATGAATGAACGAATCCTTCTTGAGGCATTGTAGACTAGGTCATATCAATTCGACACGACCATCTAAGTTACATAAGGATGAATATGAGAATCTGTTCGAATTTTCATCTTATGTTACTTGCCAGTCTTGCCTCAAAGGTATATGACCAACATTCCGTTTACTGGAAACAGAGAAAGAGTTAGTGAACTCTTGGGACGGATACATGATGATGTATATGGTCCCATGTCTACAAAAGCCAACCTTGGTTCTTTTAAGAACCAAACGGGTAGAAGTATTAAAGTCCTGCGATGTGATCGAAAAGGCGAATACTTGCGTATGGTGTTCCTGGAGTTTCTAAAGGAGAATATGATTCTCTCCCAGCTTACTCCTTTGTATACACCAGAGCACAACGGTGTATCGGGACGGAGGTATCGCACCCTATGAGATATGGCGTGCTTTATGATAAGTACTACTGAGTTACCTGTTTCCTTTTGGTGTTATGCGCTTGAGAAGCTGCATACCTATTGAATAGGGTTCCATCCAAATCAGTGCCTACCACTCCATATGAGATATAGAATGGGAAGAGGCCATGTCTTAAATGAGTTAAGATATGGGTTGTCTGGAAAAATTTCGAAAGGCTAAATCCGGACAAGCTCAAGGCAAGAACAGTTCTGTAAGTTTCTTAGGATATCCCAAAACATTTGTAAGGGAATATCTTCTACCACCCTGAGGAGCAAAGGTGTTTTGTTTCTCAGCATGCCACCTTTTTAGAAAAGGAAATTCTTGTGATGAAATTAGTGGTAATGAGGTTGAACATGAAGAAGTTCAAGCTAGACAAAATAACAGCTGATGATTTGGTGAAACCAAAGGATTCAATAGTCTCCAACGAACATCAGCCTCTCCATGAATCTGGTAAGGGTTCCTCATCCACTTGAGAGATACTACGATCTTCTCGGTAACAGTGGGAGCGAGGATTACATCATGAGATGATGGCCCAACCGGGTTCAGGCAGTTGGAACGTCTGTTTTGATGTGATAGTCAAAGAGTTTGACTTCATCAAAAAGATAGATGAACCTTGTATATATAAGAAGGTTGTAGAGAGTAAGGTTGTCTTACACGTATTGTACGTAGATGACATACTCTTGATAGGAAATGGTTTCCTATGCTACACTCGGTCAAGCTCCTCTGATCACGAGGATTCTCAATAAAAGATTTGGATGATACCTACTACATCTTATTGATTATGATCTATGGTGATAGATCAAAGTGGATGTTGGGAGTGTCCCAAATCCAGGTACATTAACACAATACTAAAGGGGTTTAGTATGGAAGATTCTAAGCGTGGTGGTTCTCCCACTTACTCATGGATCACCCTTTCCGAAAAGATGTCTCCCAAGACTGATTTGAAGAGAGCTCGCATACAAGGGATGTTAGTTATATATATGCCCTAGAGGCCATTGTTGTAAATATGATGTATATTATAGTGGATGCTTGGATATATATAGAGAGGACTTTCTTGCTCGACATGATAGTATGCTATTTGGTTTCACTTTGTCTTAACATGTTGACTTGTGTTAGTTTACTGTCTTGCTCTCACATGTTGATAAAGCCCTTAGGATATGTACTCGACTACTGGGACTATGATGAGATCATACTAGTGGGGCCACGGTAGTCTATGAGTACATACTATAATTGTTCCTAGTCGAGGGTGTATCGAGACAGGGCATCAATACACCAGAGTAGACTAGCGTATATGCAACTTGACCCATATGATGGGCGATGGATGATCCTATATCCATCAGTGTTTGACATCAAAGATGGTGTACGGGTGCTCAGTGGAGACTGGGTACACTGAACGGACTCGCCGAGAACTCCCAGATGGTATTATACCTCACGTCAGATAGCAGTTCTCTGGTGACACTGGTACAGGGTAGTCTGTAGACCCGAGATCGTCATACAGTCTTGTGTGATTCCCACTGTGCTTTGATTTCCACCTTACCATGTGCAAGAGAGCGTGCAAAACGGTGGCTTTTGGGCACAGTCCCGAATCACATGGAGGCAATGAGCGATAGGAGGGGTTTCGTCTCTCCCGGTATAGGGAGTTGATGTTGTGCTGTGTTCGATTGGCTATAACTGGAAGTCTCTGGCCAGGACTGATATAGAGTGCTACTGGTAAGTGTTATCAGTAGTTTCTCGACCTGTTATGAGTATCACATCGACACAACTTATCGGTTACTGGGGTCTGACATATACTATCCCTAGACTGGATATGCGACATATCAGACGAAGAGACCGGACTGTACGGTAGTGTTACTGATTGGATTCACAGGAGAATGTACAGGCTTGCTTGTTGATCTTCTGATTGCCCAATACCTGGGTGTCTATTACGTTTAGCTGACCGCTTGCAGCTTGTGGGTGTTTGATATGATCATCACCTACTGCCGGCGTATTGACGATTCTTTAGAGTCCTACATAGAGGTTTCTTAACTCAGGAAAAATGGATTAGGAGCACATATGTGATATGTGCGGGACCGAGAATAATACGATATGAGATACCATATTCTATTCTCGCGATATATGATATAACCGGGTCATCGGATCAAGTGTTGATTCGATGAATCGGTACATGTTATATTAGTCGGTTATATGCGGTATAGCCGGATTGTCGGATTAAGTGTTGATTCGATAATTTAATGTATAATTATATATGTGATATATTACATTACATTAACTAATATTGGCTCGCTTTATTGATTCATTTTCTCACCGGATAATACATTGATATATATGTGATATATGTTAAATGTATTATTTTCTTTTGTTACAGAAATATATTATATATGTGATATATAATATTATAACAAGTTATGATTACAAATGCAACATGATTTGTGCAGATTAAACATAGTTAGGGTTTGATTTGGGTTAGCTTTTTCATGAAGCTTCTAGAAGCTTTGTTTTGTTTTAAGCAAAGATATTTTGTTGATATTTTGTGGAAATATTTCCTAACCCAACGCAAACCCTTTACCCTAGTTAAATCTCTACAATGGTTAAAGCCTTTTTTTATTAACCAAGGGTTGCAATTGTAACCATGGGCAATAATTCATTATTCATCACAAAAGGAATTATTCATCTTCTTCTTCCTTAAGCTCTTGAAAAAGCTTTACTAGGTTTTTCTTTTGTGATGATATTGAGTGAGAATTTGAAAACAAATGAGAGCCAAATTCCTACTTCATCATCCTCATCTAATCTAGCCACTTCGATTAGGGTGTTCACTTCACTAATACTTGATTAGAGAAGTGAGAGCTTGAGTTAAAGATTCTTCAAGGTAGATCATCTTCGAAAAGGAAGACTTCAAGCAAGCATGGATCATTCGGCTTGTGGAGCCTCTCTAGAGTCCGGAAGTTCATGGATCGCGGTGAAGGGACTACTACTCGGAGCTTATGAAGCGAAGGAGCGGACTACAAAGGTTGTAATCCCTTTTCTTTAGATGTAAAGTTGTTTACATGCTTTGTTAACCCTAATTATCTATCAAAGATCCTCGCTTTAGGTTGTTCGGCACTTCTAAATTTTAAATTTGGCATGGTTGATACCTTATAGACCCTTGTGATAGTGCCTAGTAACCCTACAGTGGTATCAGAGCCTAGCTAGAGCATTAGGCGACGTGTAGACGAAATTAAAAGTCCGATCTAACCCCGAAACGTCGTATTTGACCCCCTCTATGGAATTTTTTTAAATAGATGGTTTTTTCCGTATTAAAAATACTCAAAAAAATAAGCAGGTGATTCTATGGATAACAGAGAAAGATGAGCCCCTAATTCCCTAAAGTCGCCACGGATCCGTGGCCATAACAGGCTTTTGGCGGCAGTTCCGCGGCCGTATTTGGGTATTAGGGTTAGTTGTTTCTGGGTAACATCTGTAAGTATTACTACATGCTTCTGGGAATTTTTAATATTTCTCATGTGTTGCGTTTTCTGGAGATCTTTGGAATTCGTTAATTCGATCGGAAAGTTTAACATCGTTTAGTTTTTCGGGTAATTTGGAACGTGTTAAAAGGTTCGAACGGATATCAATAACTCATTTTTTTCATGACGGAAAACTTTCAAGTGTTGGATTTTCTCTTTTAAATCTTTCGGGAAATCATGCTAGCGTATCTGTGGACCCTCTAGAAGAACGTAACATTAACTCGATTATGTGACCGTCAAAACTTCCACTGAACCCTAGGGTTTGTTGTAGTTTAGCATTGCCACATGTGATGTGTTGGGTTGACCATTCTACGACTGGTTCATTGGCGAAGTGACATATTCTGGGTTTTTTGAACTCCGCTCAAGTGTTGAGCTATTTTGGAAATCTTGGGTATTTGATTATTCGATCGGAAAGTTTGACATTGTCTATTTATCTGGAATGTGATACAATATGTGGAATTCATATAGTTAGGCATAAAATGCGAAATATGTGATATTTCGGATTTAAGATGTTTAAAGAATTTGTGGATTCCAAATGTTGTAGTTTTACACTTTCTTTTCTGTGACCGTAAGCGTAGTATGTGGTGTATCGCCGGCTTCGTTGCTATACATCAACGACAATCGGGATACGCATACTTGCTTACGTTGATGATATGAGATATTATGTGCTGCTGTGATATGTTATATTGGATCGTCGTGTTCTGAGTAGCCGGGGGTTTTATGTGAGATGAGGGTTTTTATTTTCATTCATGTAAAATTCATTTGTATGTAATATTATTTTATTGGGGCACTTCCGGGTTGAGGATGATGTCACCATTGTATATTATTTACTTTTCCGCATTAGGTAGACCCAAGGAGGGGAGTACAAGTAACCGGGTTCTAGGGTCCAGTGGGAGGCCATCTCGAGGAGTCGAGACCGGGTCTCCTAACCCTAGAATTGGCAGTGTTGCTTGCCGCTCTCGTACGGGTCTAGGGATGTGGGTTTGGCTATTCATCGCAACCGTGGAATCCGTGTTTTATACTGGCTGGATGTAAAACATGGACGTCCTAGTATATCCAATATTTCATATGTTATCTTCTGCTGCAATGTTCTGTGATGAGATCATATTAATGCCTGAGACGAATGCTTATATTATATATATATGATGATATATAAATATTGTAGCTTTCGTTTCTTCTGTGATGCTTAGGAAGCATAATTGATGGGAATTATTAATGAGATTAATAAAAGAAAAGAAACCTAAAAGATGTTGTAGAATCAAAACTTTATAAAATGGGTAGCTACAGTTTTGCTTTGCATAGCGGTATGTATGATATACACTGCACCTTATTCGATGAGGAAAGAGCCGAGATCCCTTCACCGGGAGTGACCTCTTTAGCAAAATTGGCTGATGCTACAAACTCACGGATTAGTTTTTGATTGCTTCTATAGTTCTTGCTTTGCACAACGGTATTTATGAAATATCCTGCACCTTATTCGATGAGGAAAGAGCCGAGATCCCTTCACCGGGAGTGACCTCTTTAGCGAAACTAGAAAAGCCTCAAAAACACTCATTTTCAAAATCACTTGTTTCTACAACGATATCAAGTTCATTACGCTCATGGTTTTCTGAAAAACCTGCGTGGCCCTCCGTCATTTCAGATAGACACTAGTTAGTATTCGTGCTGCGTTTGTTGACCTTAGCCATGGCGTAGTGTATGGTAGCTAATTAGTATTTATCTGCTAAAACATGTGATGTGATTGAGTTAGGGTAGTCGTACGAATTTGTTGACCTTAGCCAAGGATCGTACGGGTGGGTTTAATTCAATCGAGAAATGACGGGTTGAACTTGGCTAGCACTTATAATTTGTTGACCTTAGCCAAGGTCATGAGTTGCTAGGGGCAAAAACATTATCGAGAATTTCAAGTGTTGAAATTTGCAATGAGATTGCATACCTTCTATGAGATAGTTGGATCCCGATACCTACTGCGAGTAAGAGTTACTCCTGGGAGAATTTTACATAGGACAATTAACCGATCAAGTAGGTGACTAGAAAGGTGTTTACGGGGTTAAGCCTCTGGGAAAACGAGGTTTATTTTAATTAGTTCCGTGCGAAAGCACGGGGAACCTCCCTCAAAATACCAACACTGATCTGGCTGAAAGATTGACAAACTTGTAAGGTGTAATTAATCCCGGCTAGTCTTTCTTTTTAGGGTTTGAAGGAAGATTTGATAAAAACAGTGGGAGACATCATGATTAGATAAGATAATAACCAATCTAATCTTGCAAGAGTATACGCTAAAGTGTTTTCTTCTCTCTCTCTCCAGGTAGCGACCAAGTCAGGCCTTAATCAAGATAATAACATGGATATATTGACTAAACCCGCTTATTATACTGAGCAGGGGAACGTTGGTCCCGTTCTTTCTTATAAGTGTTATAAGACTGAGCAGGAAATAGGAGAATATCTGGATTCTCACGCTGCCCAAACAAAGAACAAGCATGCTGATGCATCTTCTTCAGGTGTGTTTGTTATCGAGAACTGTTTCTCAGTTAACTCTATGTCCTGGGTATTAGATACCGGATCAGGATCCCACATATGTAATATGTTATATGGGCTACGTAAAGGTAGAGAACTGGGAATGGGTGATCATTCCGTAAGAGTAGGGAATATTGCAGATGTTGCAGCCAAGGCTGTTGGAGAATATCACCTTGTGTTACCAAAAGGTAATACATTGATTCTAAACGAATGCTATTACATTCCGACCCTGATATGCAATATTATATCATTTTCTTTATTGAATAAAGAAGGATATAATTTTGTAATACAGGATAATGTTATGAACATATTCCTGAAACAAAAGTTGATAGGATCAGGATCGTTAAATAATGGCATGTACGTTCTAAATCAAACTATAATTCTTAATGTACAAAACAAAAACAAAAGGAAAAGTTCAGAAATGAACGAATCCTTCTTATGGCATTGTAGACTGGGTCATATCAATGCGACACGGCTAGCTAAGTTACATAAGGATGGATATTTGAATCCGTTTGAATTATCATCTTATGATACTTGCCAGTCATGTCTCAAAGGCAAGATGACCAAAACTCCATTTAGTGGACACGGAGAAAGAGTTACAGAACTCTTGGGGCTGATACATAGTGATGTATATGGTCCCATGTCTACACATGCCAGGAACGGTTCTTCCTACTTCATTACATTCACTGACGATCTCTGAAGATACGGACATGTGTTCCTGATGAAACACAAGTCTTAAGCTTTTGAGAAATTCAGAGAATATAAGCACGAAGTGGAGAACCAAACGGGTAAAAGTATTAAGATCTTTCGATCTGATCGAGGAAGAGAATACTTGAGCAATGAGTTTCTGGACTATCTAAAAGAGAATGAGATTCTCTATCAGCTTACACCTCCCTATACACCACAGCACAACGGTGTATCGGAGCGGAGGAATCGCACCCTATTAGATATGGTGCGCTCTATGATGAGCAATGCTGAGTTACCTATTTCCTTTTGGAGGTATGCGCTTAAGACAGCCATATGCCTATTGAATAGAGTTCCAACCAAATCGGTGCCTACCACTCCATATGAGATATGGAATGGGAAGAGACCATCTCTTAAACCAGTTAAGATATGGGGTTGTCCGGCCTATGTTAAAAAGAAAAATCCGGATATGCTCGAGGCAAGATCAGCTCTTTGCAAGTTTATGGGATATCCAAGCAATTCGTATGGATATCTATTCTACCACGGTGAACAACAAAATGTGTTTGTTGCTCAACATGCCACCTTTTTAGAAAAGGAATTTCTTGCAAAAGAAATTAGTTGCAAAGAGGTAGAGCTGGAAGAAGTTCCAGCACCACAAACTACAACTGATGATTTATTAGAACCAGAGGATTCAGTAGTACCCAACGAACCCCAGCCTCTCCGCCGATCTAGTAGGATTCCTCATCCACCTGAGAGATACTACGGTTTTCTCGTTGATGGTGGGAGAGAGGATTGCATCATGGAAGATGATGACCCAACTAGTTTCGAGCAGGCCATCACGAGTAGGGACTCTTTGAAATGGCTGGATGCAATGCGATCTGAGATGGAATCCATGTACACCAACAAAGTATGGACTTTGGAAGTTGCTCCTGAAGGGGTAAACCCCATTGGGAGCAAATGAATCTTTAAGAAGAAACTTGGTGTAGATGGAAAAGTTGAGACTTTCAAAGCTAGACTTGTTGCAAAGGGTTTTCGTTAACGACCAGGTGTGGATTATGACGAAACCTTTTCTCCAGTAGCTATGCTTAAGTGCATCCGGATCTTACTTGCCATTGCTGCATACCATGACTAGAAATCTAGCAAATGGATGTCAAGACAGCCTTTCTAAATGGTGATTTAGAAAAGTACGTGTACATGACTCAGCCAGAGGGCTTTGTAGACAGTGGGAGCAGCGGAAAGGTGTGCAAGCTGCTTAAATCCATTTACGGGTTAAAGCAAGTATCGCGGAGTTGGAACATCTTCTTTGATGTTGTAGTCAAAGAGTTTGACTTCATCAAAAACGTAAATGAACCTTATATATATAAAAAGGTTGCAGAGAGTAAGGTTGTCTTCCTCGTATTGTACGTCGATGACATACTCTTGATAGGAAATGATGTTCCTATGCTGCAATCGGTCAAGCTCTTCTTATCACAAAAATTCTCTATGAAAGATCTAGGTGATGCCTCCTGCATACTAGGAATAATGATCTATAGAGATAGATCTAAACGGATACTGGGATTGTCCCAATCCAGGAACATTGATACCATACTAAAGAGGTTTAGTATGGAAGAATCCAAACGTAGGAACCTACCCACGATCTCTGGACTCACTCTCTCCAAAGAGATGTCTCCCAAGACTGATTTGGAGAGAGCTCGCATGCAAGTGATACCCTATACTTCGGCAGTAGACTCTATCATGTATGCGATGCTATGTACCAGACCCGATGTAGCATACTCATTCGGTATAGTGAGTAGGTATCAAGCACATCTTGGAGAGAGTCACTAGATAGCTGTGAAGAACATTCTCAAGTACTTGAGAAAACTAAGGAGATGTTCTTGGTGTATGGTAACGGAGAAATCCAGGTGGAGTACTTTAGTGATTCAAGCTTCCAAAGTGATAAGGACGACTCCAAGTCGCACTCGGGGCGGTGTGTTGGAAGAGTTCCAAACAGGAAACCGTTGCAGACTCGACGATAGAGGCTGAATACATCGCTGCCAACAATGCTGCAAAAGAGGCTGTCTGGATGAAGAAGTTCACTACTGAACTTGGTGTGGTTCCATCCATTGTGTTAGTTATATGTATGCCCTAGAGACCATTACTATACATAGGATGTATATTGTAGTGGATGCTGGGACATATATAGGGAGGAATTTCTTGCTCGACATGATAGTATGCTATCTTGTTGATCTTTACCTTAACGTGTACACTGATTGTCTCTCTGTTACATGTTGGTAAAGCCCTTAGGATGTGTACTTGACTACCTGGACTATGATGCGGATCATACTAGTGGAGACATGGTAGTCTATAAGTACATCCTTCAAAGTCCCTAGTCGTGGGTATATCGAGACGGGGCATCGATATACCAGAGTAGACTAGCGTATACCTTCTCGACCCATACAGATGGGCGATGGATGATCCCATATCCATTGGTGTTTGACATCAGAGATGATATACGGGTGCTCAGTAGAGACTGGGTACACTGGACGGACTCGCCGAGAACTCCCAGATGGTATTATACCTCACGTCAGATGGCAGTTCTCTGGTGACACTGGTACAGAGTAGTTTGTTGACCCGAGATCGTCATAGAGTCTTGTGTGGTTCCCACTGTGCTTTGATTTCCATCTTACCACGTCCAAGAGGGCGTGCAAAACGGTGGTTTTTGGGTACAGTCCCGAGTCACATGGAGGCAATGAGCGATAGGAGGGGATTCGTCACTCCCGGTATAGGGGGTTGATGTTGCGCTGTATTCGATTTGCTATAACCGGAAATCCCTGGCCAGGTTTGCTGAGATTTACTGGTAAGTGTTACCAGTAGTTTCTCAAACTGTTATAGACCTCATATCGACACGACTTATCGAGCTATTGGGGTCTGACGTTTACCACCCCTAGGCGAGATATGCGACATATCAGACGATCAGACCGGACTGTACGGTAAGTGTTACTGGTTGGATTCACAGGAGTGTGAGCGGGCTTGCTCGTCGATCTTCTCATCGCTCAATACCCGGGTGGCCGTTACGTTTAGCAGACCGCTTGCGGCTTGTGGGTGATTGATATTATCATCACCTGCTGCCGGCGTATTGACGAGTCTTTAGAGTCCTACACAGAGGTTTCCTGGCTCAAGCGAAACGAAATAGGAGCGCATATGAGATATGTACGGGACCGAGAATGATACCAGTATGTGATACTGTATTCGATTCTCGCGATTTGTGACATTGATCGGTTATATGCGATATAGCCGGGTTATCGGATCAAGTGTTGATTGGATAAGTTGTTACTATTGATATTAGTCGGTTATATACGATATGACCGGATCATTAAATCAAGCGTTGATTTAATGATTTAATGCATAATGATATATTTGATATATTACTTTGCATTAACTAGTATCGGTTCACTTAAGATGGATTTTCTCACTCGCATGTGCACATTGTATATGTGATATATTTTTGTGCACTTGATTGTATCATGTTTGATGATGCAAGATTTCTAGGGTTTGTGTAAAGAATTAAACCTTGGTTAAGTAAATGGTTAGGGTTTTATTTATTTATTCATTCATTTATCTATTTATTTTTGGATGAAAAGAATGAGAAAAGAAAACATATGGTTGCTTTCTTAGAAGCTTCATCAAGCTTCATGCAACTTTGACCAAAGCAACCATTCTTGTCTTCTTCTCTAACCCTAACCATTCAACCTAACTCAAGTTAATTCTCTACACTTTACCATGGTTAAAATTATGATAAGAATTCATTTTCTTTTCTTTTCTATTATTCTTATCATAACATTATCATCTTCTTCTTCTTCATCTTCATGAAGAAAACCTTGACTTCATCAATGGTGAATTGATGAAATGAGTGAGAAATCCAATTCTAAAGTGAACCCACTTCCTATTTCTTCATCCTCTACCTCTTGCCAAGTAGTATAGGGTGTTTCCTTCATAAGTTTTCATGGCTTGGTGAAGGTGGAGCTTGATCTAGTGATGCCTCGACGTAGATCATTTTCGGTATCGTCGTCGATGACCTAGCCCGCTCTTTCTCTGATGAAGCCGATGCTAGAGTCATGGTTCGATTTGGACAGCGGAGAGGACTTCATCATGGAGCTATGGAGGTGGAGAAACGGATCTACAAAGGTTGTATTTCTGTTCTTTTAGTTTAGTTGTAGACTAGTTTCATTTGTCGCCTAAACTTCTAGCCAACGATCCGTATTAGGGTTTCTCGGCACCCGTAAAATTTGAAATTGGCATGGTTGATGCCTTGTGAGACCTCTTCAGAGTGCCTAGGAACCCTACAGTGGTATCAGAGCCTAGCTAGAGCCTTAGGCGATGTGTAGACGACATTTGAAACCCGATCGAACCAAAACCCTAACCCCAAAATAGCTCTCTGGACTTTTTCTAAAAACTGGGATTTTTCCAGATTAAAAATGCT
Organism: Agapanthus africanus; assembly: GCA_030015575.1. NCBI lineage: Eukaryota > Viridiplantae > Streptophyta > Magnoliopsida > Asparagales > Amaryllidaceae > Agapanthus > Agapanthus africanus. The sequence goes on from CM057341.1 coordinate 664,580,671, forward strand.
TTAAAAATTCAGCAGGGAATTCTAAGAATTACGGCGCAAAATTTTTCTCATTCTCCCTCTAATGCGTGGCGGAACCGCGGCATAAGCCTAGCTTATGCGGCGGTTCCGCGGCTAAAGTGTGACGTCACGCTTCCAATTTTGCACAGTAACTTCTTTTATTCAGTGCTGAGTTCTCTGGGTATTTTTAAATATTATTCAAGAGTTGAATTTTCTGGGGTTGTTTTGGGGATTCGATAATTCGATCGGATTATCAGATTTTGTCTATGTGGCTTTCCGGATAAATTTTAGAATATGTTAAAAAAGTTCGACCGGATATAAATACCCAATTTTTCCCCTGTCGGGAAATTTCCAAGTGTTGGATTTTTCCGTAGTTTAACGACGTTCTAAGTAGTGCAAGTAACGCGATGGACCCTCTAGAAGACAACAAACCTTAACTCGATTATGTGACCGTCTTGAACTGCCCTTTGAACCTTCGGGTTTGGGGCAGTACGGCGTGCCACATGTGAGGCGTTGGCTTGACCCTTCTACGGCTGGACCGTTGGTACTGAGGCACGAACCGAATGTTGTTAGACTTGTTTCATGTGATGAGCTGTATCGGGAAAACTTGGGTGTTCGATTGTTCGATCGGAAAGTTTAACATTTTCTATTTATCCGGAATGTGATACAACAATTGGAATTCACAAGAAGTTATGAGATAACTGAATGAATGTTATAAACATAGCACTTTAGTCTCACTTGATCGGTTGCCACGGAATTTTGATGTGATCAAAATTCCGTCGCAATCACGTAGCGTACGCGGATACTCGCCGGGTAAACTTAATAGACAGCCTCACTCCATAGCCCTGACCAAGTGACTGTAGGAGAACCCCGTCGCCGAAAGCATCCGTCCGGGTGCTCGCGGTAGCGGTGTTCCGCCTTGGTGCACTTCGTCGACGGCATTAGGGGTGCGGCCGTCTACTGAAGTTTGCGACGAGCATTCGATCAGGATGTCGGGAATCTTGTTGAATTGCCCGACTTGATATTGAAAAGAGTTTTCGATTTTGAGACTAAAATGCGGGGTTTATAATTGTTAGGCATGCGATGTCTAAGTAATTCATTTGATTAGGCATGCGATGTCTATGGAGATTGCAGATTCCAACTGTTGTAGTTTTACACTTTCTTTTCTGTGACCGTAAGTGTAATATGTGATATCGCCGGTTTCGTTGCTATATGTCAACGACAATTGGGATGCGCATATTTACTTACGTTGATGACATGTGATGTTATGTGTTGCTGGATATGTTATATTGGATCGTCGTGTTTGAATAGCCGGGGGTTTTTATGTGAGATGAGTGTTTTTCATTTTCATTCATGTAAAAACTTGTATGTAGTATTCTTTATTGGGGCACTTCCAAGTTGCGGAAGATGTCACCCTTTGTATATTATTTACTTTTCCGCACTATGATAGACCCAAGGAGGGGAGCACAAGTAACCGGGTTCTGGAGTCCAGTGGGAGACCAACTCGAGGAGTCGAGTCTGGGTCTCCTAACTCCAGAATTTGTAGGGTTGCTTGCCGCTCTCGTAGGGGTCTAGGGGGTGTGGGTTTGGCTATTCATCACGACCGTGGAATCCGTGTTTTATACTGGCTCGTATTGAATACACGGACGTCCTAGTATATTCAATATTTCATATGTTTCTTCTGCTGTGATATCTGTGATGTGATCATGTGATGTTCTGTGATGGATACTGTATATAGTATATATGATATATTATATAGATGTTACTTATGTTTTACACCCGCGCTAGCCCTGCCCTGCTCTGTCGTTAGTCACCTAACCTAACGGTGCACGAAGGGACATCGAGGCGAATGCGGATGGCATAAGTGTACGTCATATTTATCTATCATGTTTAGGTAACTTAAATGATGGGACTTCATTAATGTGATTAATGAAATAAAAGAAACCTAAAGATGTTGTAGAATCAAATTTCAAAAATAAAACAGGTAGCTACAGTTCTTGCTTTGCACAGCGGTATATATGATATATCCTGCACCTTATTCGATGAGGAAAGGACCGAGATCCCTTCACCGGGAGTGACTCCTTTAGCAATAACTGGCAGATGCTACACACTCGGTTTGTCTTTTGATTGCTTTTAAGTGTTTTTGCTTTGCACAGTGATATATATGATATTTCCCGCACCTCATTCAACGAGGAAAGGACCGACGATCCCTTCACCGGGAGTGACTCCTTTAGCAAAACTAGAAAAGCCTAAAAAACACTCCATTTTAAAATCATTTGATTCTACAACGATATCAAGTTCATTACGCAATAGGTTTTCAGAAAAACCTGTCGTAGCCCTCCGTCATTTCAGATAGTAGTAGTTAGTATTCGTGCTACGTTTGTTGGCCTTTGTCAAGGCGTAGTGTGCGGTAGCTGACTGGTGCTTATCTGCTTATGCATATGATGCAGATTGGATTAGGGTAGTCGTGCGCCCTTGTTGGCCTTTGTCAAGGGCCGTGCGGGTGGGTTTGATTCAATCAGGAAATGACTGGTTGAACTTGACTAGCATCCTATGGTTTGTTGGCCTTTGTCAAGGTCATAGGAGGTTAGGGGCAAAATATTATCGGGAATTTCAAGTGTTGAAATTTGCAATGAGATTGCATACCTTCTATGAGATAGTTGGATCCCGATACCCGCTGCGAGTAAGAGTTACTCCTGGGAGAGTTTTACACATTACAATTAGCCGATTAAGTAGGTGTCTAGAAAGGTGTCAACGAGGTTACGCCTCTGGGAAAATGAGGTTTACATTAATTAGGTTCGTGCGAAAGCACGGGGGACCTCCCTCAAAGTACCGACACTGGCCTGGCTGAAAGATTGGCGAACTTGTAGTGTGTAATTAATCCCGGCTAGTCTTTCCTTTTAGGGTTTGAAGGAAGATTTGATAAAAAACAGTGGGAGCCATCCTGATTAGATAAAATAATAACTAATCTATTCTTGTAAGAGCGCACGCTGAGTGTTTTCTTCTCTCTCTCTCTAGGTAGCGACAATATCACGCCTTAATCAAGATAATAATACGGAATATTGACCGAACCCGCTTGTTATACTGAGCTGGGGAACGTTGATCCCGCTCCAACTTATAATTGTTATAAGACAGAGCAGGAAATTGGGGATTACCAGAATTCCCGTGCCGCCCAAACGAAGAGAGTGCATGCTGATGCATCATCTTCGGGTGTGTTCGTTACACAGAACTGTTTCTCAGTATACTCTACGTCCTGGGTATTTGATACCAGATCAGGATCCCTGATATGTAATCTGTTGCATAGGGCTACAGAGAGGTAGAGAACTGAGAACGGGTGATAAGTTTCATGAGGCAGAAAATGGGGCAAGTGTTGCAGCCAAGTCTGTTGGTCACTGTCACCCTGTATCCCAAATACATTGATTCTGAACAAATGTTATTAGATACCGAACCTGATATACAAAATCATATCAGTCTCTTTATTAGTAAAGAAAGGATATAATTTTGTATTGATGGATAATGTTTTGAACATTTCCTATATCAAAAGTTGATCGGTTCAGGCGCGTTATCTAAAAGCATTGATGTTCTAAATCAAACTACAGTTCTTTAGTATACGGAACACACACAAGAGGAAGAGTTCAGAAATGAACGGATCCTTCTTAAGGTATTGTAGACTAGGTCATATCAATGCGATCCGACTAGCTGAAGTTACATTTAGATGCATATTTAAATCAGTTTGAATTTACATCTTATGAAACTTGCCAGTCATGTCACAAAGATAAGATGACCATAGCTCTGTTTATTGGAAACAGAGAAAGAGTTAGTGAACTCTAGGGATTGATACATGCTGATTGATGGAAGGTCCCCTGTCTACACATGCCAAGACCGGTTCTTTTACTTCATTACATTCTCTGATGATCTCTCAAGATTCAGACATATGTTCCTGTTGAAACACAAGTCCGAACCTTTTGAGATATTCACAGAATATAAGCTAGAAGTAGAGAACCAATACGGGTATAAGTGTTATGTCCTTTGATGAGGTCAAGGAGGAGAATACTTGAGCACGGAATTCTTGGACTTTTCTAAAGGAGAATGAGATTCTCTCTCAGCATTACTCCTCCGTATACACCATAGCACGATGGTATATCGGGGCGGAGCAATCACACCCTATATGATAAGGTGTGCTCTATGATGAGTACTACTGAGTTACCTATTTCCTTATAGAAGTTATGCACTTGAGAAGCTGCATACCTATTGAATAGGGTTCAAATCAAATCCGTTGCCTACCGCTTCATATGTGATATGGAAAGGGAAGAGCCCATATCTTAAGTTGGTTAAGATTTGGGGTTGTCCGGGCTATGAATAAAAGCATAATCCGGACAAGCTCGAGGCAAGGTCTGTTATGTACAACTGGAAAGGTTCCAGCTATACAAACTACAGCAGATGATTTGATAAAACCAAAGGATTCAATAGTTACCAACGAACCTCAGCCACTCCGCCGATCTAGTAGGGTTCCTCATCCACCTGAGAGATACTTCGATTTGTCTATGACAGTGGGAGCGAGGATTGCGTCATGAGATGATGACCCAACTAGTTTCGAGCAGGCCATCAGGAGTGCGACTCTGTAAGAATGGCTGGATGCTAAGTGATCTGAGATGGAATCCATGTACACCAACCAAGTATGGACTTTGGTTGCTATATCTGAAGGGTTAAATCCCCATCAGGAGCAAGTATATCTTGAGAAGATTACTTGGTGTAGATGGAAAAGTTGAGACTTTCAAAGCTAGACTTGTTAAAGGTTTTCGTCATCGACCAGGCGTGGATAATGATGAAACCTTTTCCAGTGGCTATGCTTAAGTCCATCCAGATCCTACTTGCCACGGCTACATACCATGACTATGATATTTGGTGGTTGGGTGTCATGACAGCTTTTCTAAATGATGTTTTAGAAGAGAGCGTCTATAAGTACACAGCCAGAGGGCCTCGTAGACAGTGGGAGCAGCGGAAACGTATGCAAGGTGCTTTATAGGATAAAGCAGGCATCACGGAGTTGGAACATCTGTTTTGATGTGTTAGTCAAAGAGTTTGACATCATCGAAATGGTAGATGAACCTTGTATAAACAAAAAGGTAGTAGGGAGTATGGTGATGATCCTCGTAGAGCACGTGGATGACATACTCTTGATAAGAAAGGAGTTTCCTATGCTACGCTCGATCAATCTCCGCTTATCATAATGATTCTCCATATAGGATCAAAGTGATACCTACTAAATCCTGGGTTTTGGATCTATGAGATAGATCTAATTGGATGTTAGGATTCTCACTAGTTGTAATGAGATGGTATCAATCGATCCTGGGGAGAATCACTGGAAGGGTTCCAGGGTGATAAGGACGACTGAATGTCAGTCACAGGCATTGTCTTTACCCTCAGTAAAGGGACGGTATGTTGGAAGGGTTCCAAGCTAGATATCGTGACATACTAGACGATTAAAGGCTCGATACGTCGCTACTTAAGATGCTACCAAAGAAGTAGTCTGGATGTATATTTGTTCATGAGATGAACTTAGTTCCTCCCATTGTGTGACAATGGAGTTGTGGCTTATGCTAAGGAACGCCCGTCCCATCAGTGATCCAGACATATTCTAAGGCAGTATCACCTGATCGTGGAGATAGTTGATCTCCAGGGTGATCGAGATTAGGAGAGTAGACTCAGAGGACAACACGGCGGATCCACTCACAAAGGCCTTTTCCCAGAGAGAGACTTTTATGGGATGGTTGAGTATGAGATACTACAACCACTGCTATCAGATGGTCCTAGTGCAAGTGGGAGATTGTTAGTTATATATATGCCCTAGAGACCATTACTATACATAGGATGTATATTGTAGTGGATGCTGGGACATATATAGGGAGGACTTTCTTGCTCGACATGATAGTATGCTATCTGGTTGATCTTTACCTTAACGTGTACACTGATTGTCTCTCTGTTACATGTTGGTAAAGCCCTTAGGATGTGTACTTGACTACCTGGACTATGATGCGGATCATACTAGTGGGGACATGGTAGTCCATAAGTACATCCTTCAAAGTCCCTAGCCGTGGGTATATCGAGACGGGGCATCGATATACCAGAGTAGACTAGCGTATACCTTCTCGACCCATACAGATGGGCGATGGATGATCCCATATCCATTGGTGTTTGACATCAGAGATGATATACGGGTGCTCAGTAGAGACTGGGTACACTGGACGGACTCGCCGAGAACTCCCAGATGGTATTATAACTCACGTCAGATGGCAGTTCTCTGGTGACACTGGTACAGAGTAGTCTGTTGACCCGAGATCGTCATAGAGTCTTGTGTGGTTCCCACTGTGCTTTGATTTCCATCTTACCACGTCCAAGAGGGCGTGCAAAACGGTGGTTTTTGGGTACAGTCCCGAGTCACATGTAGGCAATGAGCGATATGAGGGGATTCGTCTCTCCCGGTATAGGGGCTTGATGTTGCGCTGTGTTCGATTGGCTATAACCGGAAATCCCTGGCCAGGGTTGCTGAGATTTACTGGTAAGTGTTACCAGTAGTTTCTCAAACTGTTATAGACCTCATATCGACACGACTTATCGAGCTATTGGGGTCTGACGTTTACCACCCCTAGGCGAGATATGTGACATATCAGACGATCAGACCGGACTATACGGTAAGTGTTACTGGTTGGATTCACAGGAGTGTGAGCGGGCTTGCTCGTCGATCTTCTCATCGCTCAATACTCGAGTGGCCGTTACGTTTAGCAGACCGCTTGCGGCTTGTGGGTGATTGATATGATCATCACCTACTGCCGGCGTATTGACGAGTCTTTAGAGTCCTACATAGAGGTTTCCTGGCTCAAGCGAAACGAAATAGGAGCGCATATGAGATATGTACGGGACCGAGAATGATACCAGTATGTGATACTGTATTCGATTCTCGCTATTTGTGACATTGATCGGTTATATGCGATATAGCCGAGTTATCGGATCAAGTGTTGATTGGATAAGTTGTTACTATTGATATTAGTCGGTTATATACGATATGACCGGATCATTAAATCAAGCGTTGATTTAATGATTTAATGCATAATGATATATTTGATATTTATTTTGCATTAACTAGTATCGGTTCACTTAAGATGGATTTTCTCACTCGCATGTGCACATCGTATATGTGATATATTTTTGTGCACTTGATTGTATCATGTTTGATGATGCAAGATTTCTAGGGTTTGTGTAAAGAATTAAACCTTGGTTAAGTAAATGGTTAGGGTTTTATTTATTTATTCATTCATTTATCTATTTATTTTTGGATGAAAAGAATGAGAAAAGAAAACATATGGTTGCTTTCTTAGAAGCTTCATCAAGCTTCATGCAACTTTGACCAAAGCAACCATTCTTGTCTTCTTCTCTAATCCTAACCATTCAACCTAACTCAAGTTAATTCTCTACACTTTACCATGGTTAAAATTATGATAAGAATTCATTTTCTTTTCTTTTCTATTATTCTTATCATAACATTATCATCTTCTTCTTCTTCATCTTCATGAAGAAAACCTTGACTTCATCAATGGTGAATTGATGAAATGAGTGAGAAATCCAATTCTAAAGTGAACCCACTTCCTATTTCTTCATCCTCTACCTCTTGCCAAGTAGTATAGGGTGTTTCCTTCACAAGTTTTCATGGCTTGGTGAAGGTGGAGCTTGATCTAGTGATGCCTCGACGTAGATCATCTTCGGCATCGTCGTCGATGACCTAGCCCGCTCTTTCTCTGATGAAGCCGATGCTAGAGTCATGGTTCGATTTGGACAGCGGAGAGGACTTCATCATGGAGCTATGGAGGTGGAGAAACGGATCTACAAAGGTTGTATTTCCGTTCTTTTAGTTTAGTTGTAGACTAGTTTCATTTGTCGCCTAAACTTCTAGCCAACGATCCGTATTAGGGTTTCTCGGCACCCGTAAAATTTGAAATTGGTATGGTTGATGCCTTGTGAGACCTCTTGAGAGTGCCTAGGAACCCTACATTGAGCATCCAATACCTTTGTATTGTGATAACAATGGAGCTGTGGCTTTGGCCAAGAAACCCAGGGCCCATCAGAAGTCCAGATATATTCTGAGGCGGTATCACCTGATCCGGGAGATAGTTGATCGCCGGGAGATCGAGGTCAGGAGAGTTGATACGAAGGACAACACTGCGGATCCACTCACGAAGGTCATTCCCCAGACACAGTTTGAGAGACTCTTCAGGATGTTGGGTATAAGATACTACAACAGCTGGCCTTAGTGCAAGTGGGGGATTGTTAGTTATATATATGCCCTAGAGGCCATTGTTGTACATATGATGTATATTATAGTGGATGCTTGGATATATATAGAGAGGACTTTCTTGCTCTACATGATAGTATGCTATTCGGTTTCACTTTGTCTTAACATGTTGACTTGTGTTAGTTTACTGTCTTGCTCTCACATGTGATAAAGCCCTTAGGATATGTACTCGACAACTGGGACTATGATGAGATCATACTAGTGGGGCCATGGTAGTCTATGAGTATATCCTATAATTGTTCCTAATCGAGGGTGTATCGAGACAGAGCATCGATACACCAGAGTAGACTAGCGTATACACATCCTGACCCATATGATGGGCGATGGATGATCCCATATCCATCGGTGTTTGACATCAAATATGGTGTACGGGTGCTCAACGAAGACTGGGTACACTGAACGGACTCGCCGAGAACTCCCAGATGGTATTATACCTCACGTCAGATGGCAGTTTTCTGGTGACACTGGTACAGGATAGTCTGTAGACCCGAGATCGTCATAGAGTCTTGTGTGATTCCCACTGTGCTTTGATTTCCACCTTACCATGTCTAAGAGGGCGTGCAAAACGGTGGCTTTTAGGCACAGTCCCGAATCACATGGAGGCAATGAGCGATAGGAGGGGTTTCGTCTCTCCCGGTATAGGGAATTGATGTTGTGCTGTGTTCGATTGGCTATAACTGGAAGTCCCTGGCCAGGGCTGTATAGAGTGCTACTGGTAAGTGTTATCAATAGTTTCTCGACCTGTTATGAGCCTCACATCGACACGACTTATCGGTTACTGGGGTCTGACGTATTCCACCCCTAGACTGGATATGCGACATATCAGACGAAGAGACCGACTGTACGGTAGTGTTACTGATTGGATTCACAGGAGAATGTATAGGCTTGCATGTTGATCTCCTGATCGCTCAATACCTGGATGGCTGTTACGTTTAGTTGACCGCTTGAAGCTTGTAGGTGTTTGATATGATCATCACCTACTGCCGGCGTATTGACGATTCTTCAGTGTCCTACACAGAGATTTCTTGACTCAGGCAAAACGGAGTAGGAGCACATATGTGATATGTGCGGGACCGAGAATAATACGATATGAGATACCGTATTCTATTCTCGTGATATATGATATAGCCGGGTCATCAGATCAAGTGTTGATTCGATGAATCGGTACATGTTATATTAACCGGTTATATGCGGTATAGCCAGAATGTCGGATCAAGTGTTGATTCGATAATTTAATGTATTATTATATATGTGATATATTACATTACATTAACTAATATTGGCTCGCTTTATTGATTCATTTTCTCACCGGATAATACATTGATATATATGCGATATATGTTAAATGTATTATTTTCTTTTGTTACAAAAACATATTATATATATGATATATAATATTGTAACAAGTTATAATTATAAATGCAACATGATTTGTGGAGATTAAACATAATTAGGGTTTGATTTGGGTTAGCTTTTTCATGAAGCTTCTAGAAGCTTTGTTTTGTTTTAAGCAAAGATATTTTGTTGATATTTTGTGGAGATATTTCCTAACCCAACCCAAACCCTTTACCCTAGTTAAATCTCTACAATGGTTAAAGACTTTCTTTATTAACCAAGGGTTGCAATTATAACCTTGGGCAATAATTCATTATTCATCACAAAAGGAATTATTCATCTTCTTCTTCCTTGAGCTCTTGAAAAAGCTTTACTAGGTTTTTCTTTTGTGATGATATTGAGTGAGATTTTGAAAAAAAATGAGAGTCAAATTCCTACTTCATCATCCTCATCTAATCTAGCTACTTAGATTAGGGTGTTCACTTCACTAATACTTGATTAGAGAAGTGAGAGCTTGAGTTAAAGATTCTTCAAGGTAGATCATCTTCGAAAAAGAAGACTTCAAGCAAGCATGGATCATTCGGCTTGTGGAGCTTCTCTAGAGTCCGGAAGTTCATAGATCACGGCGAAGGGAATACTACTCGGAGCTTATGAAGCGAAGAAGCAGACTACAAAGGTTGTAATCTTTTTCCTTTAGATGTAAAGTTGTTTACATGCTTTGTTAACCCTAATTATTTAGCAAAGATCCTCGCTTTAGGTTGTTCGGCACTTCTAAATTTTAAATTTGGCATGGTTGATGCCTTATAGACCCTTGTGATAGTGCCTAGTAACCCTATAAGGGATACCCTATGCTTCGGCAGTAGGCTCTATCAGAGTATGCGATGTTATGTACGAGACCAGATGTAGATGACTCACTAGGTGTAGTGATCAGGAATCAATCGGATCTTGGAAAATCACTGGACAACTGTGGAGGACATTCTTAAGTACTTGAGAAGCACTAAAAGAAAGTTCTTGGTTCCAGCTTCCAGAGTGATAAGTTCGACTGAAGTCAGTCACTGGCATTTTCTTTACCCGCGGTGAAAGGACGGTATGTTAGAAGAGTTCCAAGCTAGATACCGTGACATACTGGACGATAAAGGCTGAATACATTGCTACCAACGATACTACCAAAGTGGCTGTCTGGACATTTCTTGTTCATGAGATGAACAAGGTTCCTACCATTGAGTGTCCAATAATTGTTATTGTGACAACAATGGAGTTGTGGCTTTGGCCTAGGAACACCAGTCCCATCAGCGTTCCAGACATACTCTGAGGCAAGTATCACCTGATTAGGGAGATGATTGATCTCCAAGGGATCGAGGTTAGAAGAGTAGACCTGAAGGATGACACAGCGGATCCACTCACAAAGGCCATACCCCTAGAGATACTTCTCTACAATGGTTGAGTATGGGATACTACAATCACTAGTACATTGTTGGGTATTGGATACTATAACAGATAGCCTTAGTGCAAGTAGGAGATTGTTAGTTATATGTATGCCCTAAAGGCCATTACTGTACATGCGATGTATATTGTAGTGGATGCTTGGACATATATAGGGAGGACTTTCTTGCTCGACATAATAGTATGCTATCTGGTTGCATTTTATCTTAACATGTTAACCAATACTGTTTTGTGATCACATGTTGATAAAGCCCTTAGGATGATTACTTGACTATCAGGATTATGATGCAGATCATACTAGTGGGGACAGGGTAGTCGATAAGTACATCTTTCAAATGTTCCTAGTCGTGGGAATATTGAGACAGGGCATCGGTACTCCAGGGTAGACTAGCGTATGCGCTTCTTTACCCATATGATAGGTGATGGATGATCCTATATCTATTGGTGTTTGACATCAAAGAAGGCATATGGGTGCTCAGTGGAGACTAGGTACACTGAACGGACTCGCCGAGAACTCCTAGATGGTATTATACCCATCGTCGGATAGCAGTTCTCTGGTGACACTGGTATAGGTTAGTCTGTAGACCCATGATCGTCATAGAGTCTTGTGTGATTCCCACTGTGCTTTGATTTCCACCATACCAAGGTCAAAAGATCGTGCAAAAAGGTGGTTTTTGGGTACAGTCCCGAGTCATGGAGGCAATGAGCGATAGGAGGGGTTTCGTCTCTTCCGGTGTTGGGAGTTGATGTTGCGCTATGCTCGATTGGCCATAACAGGAAATCCCTGGCCAAGGTTGCTGAGATTTACTGGTAAGTGTTATCAGTAGTTTCCCGAACCGTTATGAACCTTGCATCGACATGACTTATCAGGCTATTGGGGTCTGACGTTATACCACCCCCAGGCCATAATATGCGACAAATCAGACGAAGAGACCGGACTGTACGGTAGTGTTACTGATTGGATTCGAAGGAGTTATAGCAGGCTTGCTTGTTGATCTTCTGATCCCTCAATACCCGGGTGGCCGTTACGTTTAGCAGACCGCTTGCTGCTTATGGATATTTGATATGATCATCACCTACTGCCGGCGTATTGACAAGTCTTTAGAGTCCTACACAGAGGTTTCCTGGTTCATGCGAAACGGAGTAGGAGCACATATGTGATATGTGCGGGACCGAGATTAATACAAGTATGTGATACCGTACTCTATTCTCCCGATATGTGATATCGGTCGGGTATATATGATATAGCCAGGATATCGGATCAAGTGTTGATTCGATAAGTTGTTACATATGATATTAGTCAGTTATATGTAATATAGGCGGATTATTAAATCAAGAGTTGATTTAATAATTTAATGTATAATTATATATTTGATATATTAAATTACATTGACTAATATTAGCTCACTTAAGATTTCTTTTCTCACTTTATGATACATTGATATATATATGCGATATATGTTAAATGTATTGTTTTCTTTTTGCACAAAATATATATGTGATATATATTATTGTGTCATGCTAGGTTACACATGCAACATATATGTATGAGACTCACACCATGCTAGGGTTAAGTTAAGGTTTTATTTGTTTTAAGTAATTCAAACACTTGGATAATGAGTCATGGTAGAAGCTTGGAGAAGCTTGTGGAAAACATTGACTTAGTCCACTTGTTTGTCTAGCTTAAGTTATTTTTCAACCCAACCCTTAACTCATACCTATGGTTAAGTCTTTACAATGGTTAGTGGATGACATACACAAACCATGGTTGCATTTCTAACCTCATGAGTTCATTGATCTCTTCATCACTTCTTCTTCTTCGTCACTTGAAAAAGCTTGCTAGTTTTTTTTAAGTGATGGAAACTTGTGAGAAAAATATATCTAAAGTGAGCCTACTTCCTACCTCATCATCCTATACTATTAGCCGTTTAGTTTAGGGTGTTTTCTTCACTAATCTACACAATTAGTGAAGAGATAGCATAAGCTAGTGTCTTCTCGACGTAGATCATCTTCGGCTCGAAGACTTCGAAGCAAGCTTGTTTGTTTCTTCATGGGAGCCTCTCTAGAGTCCGGAAGTTCGTGATCGCAGCGAAGGGACTACTACACGGAGCTATTGAAGTGAAGGACCGGTCTACAAAGGTTGTATTCCTTGTTCACTTAGATGTAAAGAGTTTACATATCATATTTAACCCTAATTCTCTAGTTTAGATCTTGGTTAGGGTTTGCTTAGCACCCTAAAATTTTAAAGTAGCATGATTGATGCTTGCCAAAACCTTGCTAAGGTGCTAAGCTAACCCTACATGATATGCACTAGAAAGAGTTGCATGACTTTGGAATCTCGTCCCATCTAAATTAGTACCTTAATTCTATATGGATATAGAATGGCTACATATCTTCATGTTGTTAAGATATGGAGTTATCTAGTTTCTATTTAAATGCAGAATTTGGACAAACTCGAAGCACGCTTCGGTAATGGTAGTTTGTGGATTATCCCGAGCATTCGATGGGATTTTGTTTCTACCATTTACAAGATCAATAATCATATTCATCTTGACTCGCCACATTTTTATAAAAGGAACTTTTTGCAAAAGAAACTAATGGGAGTATGGTAGAATTGGAAGTGATTCCAGGATAACAAACGATTACCGAAAATTTAGTAGAACCTAAGGATTTAATTGGACTTGACAAACCATTAGCCACTCCATAGATTTTAGTAGGTGGCCTCAGACACCCGAGAGATGCTTCGTTTTTCTCATAGACGGTGACAGGGAGGTCAGCATCATGGAGATGATGGTCCTAATAGTTATCAGCAGGTCATAGGATGTGGAAACTTCCAGGTGACCAGATGCTTCATATCCAAGATGGACTCTATGCACTTCAGTAAATTATGGATTTTGGATTTTGCTGGGTGCTCCTTAAAGGGTAAAACCAATTAGGAGTAGGTAGATCTTTTGAGATCTGTACAGGTGGGAAGGTGCTATGCTGAAATACATATGGATATGACTTGACACTGCTATTCCCCTACTTGTTATCAGCAGGTCATAGGAAGTGGTAACTTCTAGCTGACCAGGTATTTCATACCCAAGATGGACTCCACGCACTTTAACAAATCATAGATTTTGGACTTTGCTGGGTGCTCCTGAAGGGGTAAAACCCATTAGGAGCAAGTAGATCTTTCGAGAACTATGCTGGTGGAAGGGTGCTAACCTAATATGGCTAGACTTGTTGTAAAGAGTTTTCATCAAATACCCTTGTGGATTGTGATGTGACTTTTACTTCAGTGTCTATGCTGAAGTCTATATGGATATCTTTTGGCACTGATGTAGTTCATGGCTATAATATCTGGCAGGTGGGTGACTATAACGTCTTTCCAAATGGGATTTTGGAAGTGCACGTGTATATGACTCTGCCAGAGAGTTATTGTAGTCAGTGGGAGCAGCAGAAGGTGTGCAAGATACTTATGTCTATTCATAGACTAAAGCAAGGATAGCGGAAATGGATCATTTTCTTTGATGTGACAGTCAAGGTAATTGACTTCATCAAAACGAAAGATGAACCTAGTAAGAAGGATGTAGGGAGTACTCTCCTGGATTTGGATGACATGCTCCAGATAGGAAGTGATGTTCCTATACTACAATTGGTCAAACTTTGGTTGTCAAACAGTGTTTTCTCCATGTTGGATTATAGATAGTATATCAGGAGTTCTGGTGACTAGATCTGTGGTTTTAGATCTAGATTTAGGAAGTTTCTTAAATCGGGTACTTAGACAGCATTCTAAAAGTATTTTTGAATGGACGAATCCTGGCGTGGTGGTGTATCTGCAGGTAATGGAGTCACTCTCTCTGAAGAGATGTCTTTTAGACTGATGAGGAGAAGGACTAGCATGAATGACATATCATTTGCTTAGGCAATTGAGTCAATCATTCAAAGTCTTGTACAGCACCAGATATTGCTTTTGCACTAGATGCAATAAGCAGATACTAATCCAATCCTCGAGAAACAAAGGGAAGCAGTAAAGAATATAAGAGGTTGTTCTTGGTATTTGGTAACGGCAGCCTCGTCCTGGAGGCAGTTATCGATTATGGCTTCCATGGTGACTGGGTTGATAGAGACGCTGTCAAGTTTTGAGTTTAGCCTCTTTTGAGGATCAATATATTGGATAGTGTTCCGATAGAGATACTGAGGTAGGTATGATTCAGGATGCTGGTTATAACTAAACAGAGAATACAGCCCAAAAAGTTTGTTTGATAGGAGTTATTCATTGATGAACTTGGCCCCATCTGGTATCTAGACAAATTCTTATGGCGGGGTATCGCTCAGTTTGGAAGATTGTTAATCTCCGCAAAGTTGAGATATAGAGAGAAGAATTTGAAACATTATAGCTGATCCACTCACTGAGGCTATTTCTCAAACATGGATATTCCTCAAACGAGATTTGAAAAACTGTTTAGTAGAAAAGTTGGGTATTCAGTAGCACATGAGCTGTAGGTACGCGATACCGCAATAATTAGCCTGAAGTGCAAGTGGGAGATTGTTGGATATAGTGCCCTCAAGGCAATTATTGTAATTGCAGGCACACGATTATGACAATTGAGAGAGGACCTATACAGCTAGAACAATCTTACTTAAAATGATAGTATGCTATCTGGTTTGGTTTTATCATCATGTACATGCATTATGTGGTATTGCAGATCACTATTACATGTTAATAGAGCCCATAGAATTTTTGCTTGACTACTAGCATTATGATGGCGATCATATACGTGGGAGCTCGGTAGCCTATAGACACACCTTAAATGTCCCTACTCGTGGGAGTATCGAGACTGGGCATTGATATTCCAGAGTAGACTAGTGTATACACTTCGAGACCCCAACGAGGGGCGGTGGCTAGTCTCACAAGCCATTGGTGTTGTGTCACCTAAGATAGTATACAGGTGCTCACCGGAGGTGATTACTTTGGACGGACTCGCTGAGAACTTCTAGATGGTATTATACCTATCGTCAGATGGAAGTTCTCAGGTGGCATGAGTACCGGTTAGTCCTTTGACCTGAAGTCGTCATTTGTATTTTGTGAGTGTTAGTGTATATGCCCTAGATGCCATTACTGTATCATACTAGTTTGTATATTACTTAATGGAAGCTTGGGATATTCACAGTTGTATAGACATTCTTTCTCAAAATGGTAGTATGATACATGGTTTGTTTCTACTTTAATATGTGCATGTGTTTCTTTTAGCATATCGCCTATACATATTAGTGGAGCCCTTAGGATCTTTGCTTGATTACCAGCGTTGTGATGCAAGTCAACTAGTAGGGGCTGGGTAATCTACAAGCACATCCTTATATAGGTTCCTAGTCATAGGATTATCGAGACGGGGTATCGATACTCCGGAGTAGACTAGCGTATGCGTTTCTCATCCCAGCAGGGGAGATCGTCTGTCCCACAGCCATTAGTACGTCATACTGGAGATAGTATGCGGGTGCTCGTTAGGTTATGAGTACACTGGACAGGATTCGCTGGGAACTGTTGGTTAGTATTATACCTATCGTTAGTTATCAGTTCCCAGGTGACATGATTACAGCTTAGTCCGTTGACTTGACACTGTCACTTCGCCTCGAGTGTGTTCCCACTGTTCTTAGATTACTACCCTGCCATGGCTCAAATGAGTCATGCAAACAGGTAGTAGTTGGGTACAGTCCCGAAGCACTTGGAGGCAGTGACGGTTAGACAGGATTCGTCTCTCCCGGTATTAGGAGTTGATATCGCGCTGTGTCTAGGAGAGCCATTACACAAAGTCCCTGGCCAGGGCAAGCAAGATTTGCCGGTAGTGTTTCCAGTAGTTTCTCAGGGTGTTCTGGGCTACACTCCGACACGATTTGTACCGCTATTAGGGGACTGACGTTTACCGCCCCCTAGGCCCGACATGCGATACTCTCTGACGAACAGACCGGACTGTACGGAGATTGTCACATTCAGGCTCAGTAGGAGTTCGGATGGGTTCACCTCATCGGTTTTCTTATCGGCATCTAACTGGGGACCGTTACGTACAGCTAGTACCACATGCGGCCTATGGTTAAACCCACTGCCAGTGCAGTGTCGAGTCTTTAGAGTCCCACACAGAGGTTGTTCACCTTTGGGCAAAACAGAGTAGAGGTCGCATGGTTTTGCGACGGGGTTCGTTCACATACGCGCACTTGTGCACGTTTGGTGTCCGGGCAGTTATTACTAGCGGGCTTTGGTTTAAGCCAGATTCTAGTATTTGTTTTGGGATTGGTTTTGTCTCATTGTATTCATGTTCCTCAGAACACGGATGCGGGTGTGTTTGCACAGTTGACAGAGGCAGAGGAACCTCATTATGGTTTTTGACCGTTGACTTTCTCTAAACCCTAATGAGAATGAGAAATATGATTAATAATATTAATTAAGGATAATTGTGCCATGGTTATGGTTGGGTTGACCATTTGACATGTTGACTTTTGTTGACCATGATGATTTCTTTTGCAAAGATGCTTCTTGAAGCTTGCATTAGCATTTAATGTGATATGATAATGGTCAAATCAACTAACCATCAAAATTTTCCTAATTATTATTATTATTCTCATATTCTCTCATATGAGAGCAAGGTTGGGATTTATTCTCTCATTCTCTCTTGCTCATTCTCTCTTGCTCATTCTCTCTCTTGCATTGCTCTCCCTCTACCTCTCTCTTAAAAGCTTAAGTGTTTCATGTGTTGAAAATCCAAGCTTTGTGAGATAAAACCATCAAAACACCTCTCTACTCATTCTAGGGTTCTTAGCCTAGCAAGCCAAACACTCTAGTTACTTCTTGGTTGAGGTAGGAGCTCAAGGTAGAGGCCTTCGGGTGGAACTTTCTTCGGCAAAGAGAAGACGACGAGGAGGAGCCGTCTACACCACTCCAAGGAGCTAGCAACAAAGAGGACAACAACAAGGAGAGAAGGAGTTAAAGAACTAGGTATAACCATCTTACCTAGTAGCTAGAACTTGTAGTTACTTTGTTAGTTTTTGTTTAGCAAAGATCCTTCATGGTTAGTCTTTGTACCCTTGTAATAAAATTTTGATTTTTACTCTTTCCGCCTCCCCGTAAGTACCGGGGTGGGTTACATAGACTTACAGTGGTATCAGAGCCTAGCCAAATGTTAGCAAAGTGTTTAGAACTTCGATCCAAAAAAAATTCGCAAAATACATCAAAATTTAGTGTTTTCTGCCGTTTTTAAAAGTAGGTCTAAAAATATTTCCAGAGACCTGAAAAATACAAGCAGGCTTTTTAGAGAAAACTGTAGAAATTTGGGCGCCTGAGTCAACTCGGCTGCGCACCAAATTTCTTCTGGGGTTCTCTGTGTTGGTTTTGTGATTTTTAAGATACTTTGTTTCTGCCCAGATTCTTCTGAGAACAGTGTTGTGTTTGGGGTAGCTTCTAATTGATATATTGATCGAATTTCTATAAACTTTAGCTAATTGGATTATATCTGTAATGTGATATATGTACTGAACGTCTGCTAATCGCTATACGTCGATTAGTAGGGGTTGTACATATCTGTGATCTGTGATGTTGCTTTGTGGATATGAACTTATTGGATCGTCGCGATGAATAGCCGGGGATGTGAAATGAGGGTTTTCATTTTTCATTCGATGTAATAATTGTAAATTGATGTAATATTATTTTTATGGCCGCACATCCGGGTTGAGGTTGTAGCCGCCATTGTATATTATTTCTTTTATTGTTTTTTCTCTTAGGATAGACCCAAGGTGGGGTGCACAAACTACCGGGTACTTTGAAGTGCCGGGTGGCCTACTCACGTTGTTGAGGGAGGTTGCTTCACTTCGGGTACTTGGCGGGTAGTTTGCCGCACCCGTAGGGGTCTAGGGAGGGGTTTGGCTATTCATCGTGACCGTGTAATCCGTCTTTCATTGCAGGCTCGAACGAAACGCGGATTCCTAGCATATCCAATGTGTTCATCTGTGATCTGGAATGGCTATCATTGCATCTGACGAATGTATATATCTATATATGATATCTAGTAGGCGTTGCTTATG
Organism: Agapanthus africanus; assembly: GCA_030015575.1. Lineage (NCBI taxonomy): Eukaryota > Viridiplantae > Streptophyta > Magnoliopsida > Asparagales > Amaryllidaceae > Agapanthus > Agapanthus africanus. The sequence continues at coordinate 664,599,848 of CM057341.1, forward strand.
TTTTGCATCCGCGTTAGTCCAGCCCTCGCTCTATCGTTAGTTAAGTAACCCAACGGGTGATGACAGGGCCCAGTGGCAAATGCGGATGGCACAAGCATACGTCATATTTTTGTTGTTTTCTGCAATGGTAGAATTAATTGATGGGACGCATTAAATTAATGCAAAGAAAACAAACCAAACTTAAATCGTTGGAACAATTTCAAAACCACTCGGTTTTTTCCAAAACAGAAAACTTTTAAAAAACGCGGAGCTTAAACCACTCCTTTTAAAAGCTATCAGGTTCCTTCGATTATATCAAGTTCACTACGTTCACGGTTTCGCCAAAACCATTCGTAGCCCTCCGTCATTTCGTATGGATAGTCAATAGTATTCAATCTATGTTTGTTGGCCAAAGTCAAGGCATAGTGATTGGTAGCTATTGGATATTCATATGTAGCATAGATAGATGCGTTGGTTTGGGACAGTTGTACTGCCTTGTTGGTGTAAGTCTACGGTAGCGCCCCGGCCGTCTTTCCGAGGCCAAAATGTGGAAACGAAAACTTTTTCAAAACTTTAAACCGGCGCTATCGTATGCTTAGAACCCGGATCGAACTATTAACCTACAACTAGCTATCAAGAGAGAGGGTTGGAAAGCTATACCGATCGATCCGTGTCCTTAGGTCTTTGGCCACCATCCCAAGCTCCTCGCGGCATCTCCGGTCTCGGTCTCCTCGTCGGAAAGGGCACCACATCTTCGTGTCTTTTTACGGGCTCCTGCTTCCTCCGAAGCAACTCGTGCACGAAGTTCGCTAGCCGACGTGTCCAAGGCGAAGTAAAGAATGTTTGTGACAACTTTGTCTCTTGCATCCATAGCATGGATGGAGGTTAGAGATGATGCCATTAATGGAGGTTGTGAGCTAGAGGAGGAGGAAGAAGAAGAGACCTTTTCTTTTGTGTGTTTCTTATGATAAAAGGAGAGAGTGAGTATCAAAAAATACAAAACCAAGCTCTCATATGGCAGCCCCTCTCTCTCGCTTCTCATCATATCAACACCAAATCAAACAATAATATGACATATGCACATAAAAAGAGACCATGAGTCACTAACCTTGCACATGCCACATTAAATGCACAAAATGATGATTTCTAGCTCACAATTTCCATTTGTAAACATTAACCCAAATGTTTACAACAATAAAAAGATACGGCAACATCTAAAGTAAACTCGTGACGGATCACAAGGATACCCCTCACCTGTATATACATACCTGCATCCGCATTCCGACTGAATGTGAATGTGATGAGACTAAAGTAATCCACCAAATCTAATACTAGGATCCGGCTTAAACCAAAGCCCACTAGTATGATCCGTCCGATCATGATCCGTGCACTACTGCACGTATATGATTGAACCCTGCCATATATCATACGGCCTCTACAACGTTTCGCCCGAAACTTGAGAAACTGTCTGTGGGGGACTCTAAAGACTCGTCAATACTTTGGCTGTGGATTTAACCACTAGCACGTCAGAGGTATTATCCGTACGTAACGGGCTACCAGGTATTGACCAAAAGGGAGGTCGATGAGCGAACTCATCCTGACACCCTACTGAGCCTGTCAGTGACAATATCCGTACAGTCCGGTCCGTTCGTCTATGAGCATCGCATGGCGGTCCTATAGGGTTGGTAAAAGTCAGACCCCCAAAAGCGGTACAAGTCATGTCGGAGTGTAGCCCAGAACACCCTGAGATACTACTGGAATACCTACCAGTAAATCTCCTGCCTTGGCCAAGGACTTCGTGTAATGGCTCTCCTAGACACAGCGCGATCTCACCCCCAATACCGGGAGAGACGAAACCCCTGCCGATCCGCTCACTGCCTCCATGTGGCTCTGGACTGTACCCAACTAAAACCTGTTCGCACGACTTCTTTGAGCCGTGGTAGGGTAGTAATCAAAGCACAGTGGGAACTCACACGAGACAAATGACGATCTCATATCGATGAACTAACCTGTACACATGCCACCAGGGAACTGCTATCTGATGTCAGGTATAATACCAACTAGCATGCTCCCGGCGAGTCCTGTCCGGTGTACTCATAACCCAATGAGCACCTGTATACATCTTAGGTGATCCAACTGACACCAATGGCTTGTGAGACCGGCCACCGCCCCTCGTCGGGGTCTCGACTGTATACACTAGTCTACTAATGGAGTATCGATACCCAGTCTCGAAACTCCCACGACTAGGGACCTTTTTAAGGATGTTCTTATTGACCCCAGCTCCCACGTATATGATCGCCATCATACTGCTGGCCGTCAAGCAAGAATCCTAAGGGCTCTATCAACGTGTAATAGTGACCTGTAAGGTCACCTAAAGCAGTACACGATAATAAAGATAAACCCGAAAGCATACTATCATCTTGAGTAAGACTGTCCTACCGGCATAGGTCCTCCCTCAAACATTGCAATCACGTGCCTGTGATCCAATAATTGAATCTGAGGGCATTATATCCAACAATCTCCCACTTGCACTCAAGGCTAATTATTGCGATGTCGCATACTCACAGCCCGTGTGATACCGAACACCCAACCCCTCTACTGATCAGCTTCACAAAGCCCATTTGCGAAACTATTGCATTCGAGGAATAGCCTCAGTGAGTGGATCCGCCCTAATGTTTCTTTCAATGTCTCTCTTTATCTCAAGTTCGCGGAGAAAGCCATCTCCCGAAATGAGCAATACCTGTCTTAGAATATGTCTGGATATCTGATGGGACCTAGTTCATAAATGAACTCCAAATCCAACTTCTTAGACTGTATCGACAACTGAACTTAATCAGTATCCTGCGCCATGCCTCCCTCAGTATCCGCTTGGACCTCCTATCCAAACTACTGCACCTCGTCAGAGGGAAAACTATTACTCTGACAGTCACTCTGTCATTCAGGTCACTTTGGAAGCGTGGAATGATAACCGTCTCCTAAAAGAGGCTGTTGTTATCATATCCCTAGAACATCCACTTATGTTCTAAAACAGCTTCCGAATGTTTCTCCAGGATTGGATCGATATCAACTTATTGCATCTACTGCAAAAACAACATCTGGTGTGGTACTTGACATCTCATGATTGACTCAATTGCCTAAGCATGTGATCTGCCAATCATGCTCATCCCTCTCCCCTTTAGTCTGTAAGACACCTTTTGAGAGGGTGACTCCATCACCTGCAGGTACACTACCATGCCTGGAGTTGTCCATTCCAAAACACCTTTAGAATGCTGTCAAAGTACCTAGATTGGAAAACTACCCAAATCTAGATCTAAAACCATAGATCTAGTAACCAGAATGTCTGATATAAAATCCATGTCCTTTGTGGAGAAACCACTGTGTGACAACCAAAGTATAACCGATCGTAGTATAGGAATTTCACTTTCTACTCTGTGTATGTCATCCAAATACCAGGACATCACACCCTACTACCTTCTTAACAGATCCATCCCCTATTCTGATGAAGTCAAACCTATGACTGTCACATCAGAAATAGATGATCTATCTCCGGTATGTCTGCTTTAGTCCATAAATAGACATAAGCTACTTGTCCACTATGCTTCCGCTGCTCCCACTGACTACGACAACCCTCTGGCAGAGTCATATACACGTATACTTCTGAAGCCAGTTCAGAACGATGCTATACTTATGCTCCTGCCGGGTCTTATAGCCTGGAACAACAGTAGTGTCAAGTTTGGGTAAACAAGAACCTCCCTGTCACCGTCCTTGAGCATACCGAAATACCTCTCAAGTGCCTGAGGTTACCCACCATATCTGTGGAGTGGCTAATGGAGTGTCAAACCAGATTGAATCTTTAGGTCGTATTAAATTTTCAGTAATCGTTTGCGGTTCTGGAATCACTTCCAGTTCTACCATACTCCCACTACTGTTTTCTGAAAAAATCCATTTTACTAAAACTGTGGCGAGTCAAGAACAATATCACTATTGATCTTCCAGATGGTAGAAAGTCAACCTTCGTCATAGCCCGGGTCAACCGACAAACAGCCATTACAGAAACGTGCCTTGAGTTATCCAGAGTCTGGTTTTAAGAATAAGCCAGACAACTCCCCGTACCTTAACATTGTTAAGATATGAACTATTCTATATCCAATATAGAAACAAATGCACTGATTTAATTGGAACCAGATTCAAATCATGCAGCTGTCTCCAGTGCATGTCAACTAAATGGAAAGAGGTCCATCAGCATTACTCAACTTAGGAGTGCTTCCAATTATGAGTAACCTGAAAGAGAAGCAAGTTCTCATAATCATTACTATCAACTGAATGACAAACACAAGTATCTATATCTTCGATCACCTTGAAGAATCCTGATACTTGCAACGCCTGGTTCTCTACTTTATTCTTATACCTATAACTTCTCAAAACTTAGACTTTGCATTTCTACGAAACACATGTCTAAGAACCAAAGAAGTCACAAGTAAACAGAATATAGTACAAGTACCAACCCCTCTGTCCTCATGAACACTGGACAACATACAATACTCTGTATAAGTCCCCTGAGTCTAATAACTCATTCCCTATGTGTCGTTAGTTGAAAACTGTACTTAGGCTTAAAAAGAATTACACCGCTGTTTAATGCTCCTTACCTAACCATCCACTCATATAGGTAAATGTCATGGACATAATTTCAAAAAGTTATATCTCATTTTATAAAAATAAACGTACAGATATATCAATTTGTAATTGGTGCATTATAACGGATATTCAAAACCAAATATTTGTCGTCCGGCAAACAACCCTGGTGATTTCCTCAAATATCACCAATTACAACGAATCCCGATATAATGAGGTGATCACCCAATTCCCAATAACTTACACCCACTCATCATCTGTAAAACCATACAGATATGAGAATCAAACCTGGTAAATACATACCCTGGAGCAAGGGCTAATTGGGAAATCGGTTTCTTTTAACAATACACAGTGAAACTGAAACATGTAAATGTTTCGAAAGGGTATCCGGGTATTCCTAGTAATGTCTCTTCCATTATCAGATTCATAACTCTAACCGTATATTTCTTTGCCATCTCTCCAAATCCCTTTATATGTCTTTAGTCATTACCTTCTGTACACCTCTTTAGGCCAAATGGTTTTCTTCCTTCCCTACCGTTCGGCACCAGCCTATGGTTTGGAAGAAGACTATCCAATAGGCATAATGGGTGTACTCTCCCAATCTTAGGAATACTCGTAACCTAAGAGAAGGTGAAGATAAAAGACAACTGAATAAAACCTTATTCCTATTTCTCCTGAACCAGAATCCATCCCCGAACTGGAACAAGTCCCTTCGAGTTCGTATATAACCATACGATAGAGTATCCAATAAACTATGGATCTTCGTAGTGATACGGGGTGTTCCAGAGAAATACAAAGGTGATGTAGGATTGGCGAAGAAATACTTGGTTTGGTCATGAATAGCAGTCGCAATTTATTTTGCCCTCTTACTAATCCCTTTATTTGTCTTTACTCAATACCTTCCGTACACCTTTTAGGCTAAATGGTTTTCTTCATTCCCTACCGTTTGGCACCTGCCTATGGTTTGGAAGAATACTATCCAATAAGCGTAATAGGTGTACTGTCCTAATCCAAGGAGCACTCGCAACCTGAGAGAAGGTAAAAGGTAAAGACAACTGAATAGTCCTATTCATTTTCTCCAGAACAGGAAACCATCCTCGAATCTGGAACAAGTTCCTTCGAGTTCGTATATAACCATACGATGGTTTTAACCAATGGAAGTGGATGTTCGTAGCAATACGGGGTGTTCTGGAGAAAAAAAAGGGTAAAAGTAGGGTGGCAGTGAGGTATGCAACTCAGACAATCCAAAAGCCAGTGTTTTAAGAAGGTTCGGTTAATCTTGGTCACTGAGTCATAGTCAAGGGTTGGGTCATGGTCGCTGCCAAAGAGAGAGAGAAAAGAAACACCCGGCGTGCACTCTAACCTAGATCAGAATGGTTATCAATTTATCTAATCAGGATACCTCCCACTGTAACCTCAAATTCTCCTCCAAACCTGAAAGAAGAATTAGTCGGGATCACCCGAGGAGTAAACCAACTCATCAGTGGGAATCGAGATCCAACTATCATCGCATGATAACGTGATGGAATCTACTCACGTTATCACACTCCAGAAGGTATGCGCATATCTGGCAAGTTTCAGTTTCTTTAGAAACTCCCGATGTGATTTTTTACCCCTAGGACCCAAGTGACCTTAACGAATAATCAACAAATCAAAAGGTCCTAGTCAAGTTCAACCCGTCATTATCTTGATTACGTTAAACCCACCCGCACGACCCTTGACGAATAATCAACAATGTCGTACAACCGTCCTAACCAATCCACATATCCATGCGACAGAAAAGCATTACAGAGCTACCGCACACTACGCCTCGGCAAATAGCAACGACAAATGTAGCGCGAATACTAAGCAATACTAATCTAAAATGACGGAAGGCTACGGCAGGTTTTTGGCGAAAAACCTTTAACGTAATGAACTTGATATCGTTGAAGGAACCGGATAGCTTTTTATAAAAATATAGTGGCGAAAACCTTTGCTAAAGAGGTCACTCCCGGTGAAGGTATCTCGGCTCCTTCCCCGTAGAATGAGGTGCAGGATATTCCAACTGAATACCACAATGCAAAGCAAAAAGGCAATCGGCTATAGTGAAGTTATTACCCTGACGCAAACTTCTGTCCAAGGGGTCACTCCCGGTGAAGGGATCTCGGCCCTTGCCTCGTCGACTGAGATGCTGGATATTCATAACCGAATACCACTATGCAAAATAAAAGAAAAAGTCCTTGCAGTAACAGCTTTTTTTTGAAAAATGTTCCAACAACATCAAACAGGTTTGTTTAGCTTGCATTGATCCGAATCAATGCAGTCCCATCAATTAATCACACTACAAAAGAACGAAAATACGATGTACGTATATGCCATCCGCATTCGCCACTGGGTCCCGTCATCACCCGTTAGGTTACTTAACTAACGACAGAGCGGGGACTGGACTAGCGCGGGTGTAAAACATATACAACATCTACTAGTATATATATCAATATATAATATTCGCTCATGGCGTGATAAAATGCAACATCACAGAAATGTAATAAGCATCACAGAACAATACAGATAATCTGGGATCCTCGGGTTTCATAGAGCCGCTACTGAAACCCGACGTTCCCCTGGTCGTGTGGATAGCCTGTGCAATGAAATCCTAGACCCCTACGGGCGCGGCAAGTTACCCGCCAAAACCTGAAGTGAGGCAGCCCCCTTCAACAAAGTGAATGGACCACCCAGCACTTCGTGGAATCCGGTAACTTGAGCACCCCTCCTTGGGTCAACCTCTACCCCTACGAGTGCGGCGAATAGCCCGCCAATTCTAGAGTGAAACCCCCTCTGTCTCAAAGCCATGAGATGCGGGCTCGTTGCCCTCTAGAACCCGGCTATCCATGCACCCCACCGCGGGGTAATCCTAGTACAGAAAGTAAAATATACAATGGGTACATCGACCTCAGCCCGGTCGTGCCCCAAAAGAATAGTATACAAACAGATAGTGACGGCAGTCCACATGTGGGACGCTCGCCCCGCAATATCAAATATACAAATACAACCAAACTGTACTACTAATGCATCTAGGCTATCCACCACGACAAATCCGCAACATCACAGCACAACACAGAACATCAACGTGAATGTCACGTTTGCAAATCCGTCTAAAAGGGCCATAACAATTAGACAGGATTTACCGATCAAATGACATTCACGGTCGCAGATATAATGTAAATACTGTGAACTAACATGTTTAAAATTTTCGATCGACAAAATTTCCCGAAGTGGGCCCCAAGCACAATTCCCAGTACTCAAAATAACCAGGGCCCAAACAAAAAATACCAGAAACCCCAATTCCATGTCAGATAGCACTGTAGAAAAAATGGTGCAGTGCAGCTACAGTGCGGCGACGGAACCGCGGCCAAAACGGGGTTATGGCCACGGTTCCGCGGCGCTACAGTGCTGTCTTGCCACCAATTTTCTGCGATGTTCTTAAAAAACCCTGCCTATTTTTCTGCAGCACACCAAATAATTTTTTGACCACAAGAAAAATTCGACAGAAACAGTGACTTGGAAATGCCATTTTTAGAAAATTCGTTCGATCGATGTTTTAAATACGTTGGAACAAGCTAGTAAAGGTCAATGGCGTAGCTCTGATACCATGTAAGTCTACGGTGGCGCCACGGCCGTCATTCCAAGGCCAAAATACGGAACCGAAAACTTTTTCAAAACTTTAAGCCGGCGCTATCGTATGCTTAAAACCCGGATCGAACCATTAACCTACAACTAGCTTTCTAGAGAAAGGGTTGGAAAGCTATACCGATCGATCCATGTCCTTCGGTCTTTGGCCACCATCCCAAGCTCCTCGCGGCATCTCCGGTCTCGGTCTTCTCGTCGGAAAGGGCACCACATCTTCGAGTCTTTTTACGGGCTCCCGCTTCATCCGAAGCAACTCAGGCACGAAGTTTGCTAGCCGACGTGTCCAAGACGAAGTAAAGAATGTTTGTGACAACTTTATCTCTGGCATCCATAGCATGGATAGAGGTTAGAGATGATGCCATTAATGGAGGTTGTGAGCTAGAGGAGGAAGAAGAAGAAGAGACCTTTTCTTTTGTGTGTTTCTTATGATAAAAGGAGAGAGTGAGTGTCAAAAAATACAAAACCAAGCTCTCATATGGCAGCCCCTCTCTCTCTTCTCATCATATCAACACCAAATCAAACAATAATGTGACATATGCACATAAAAAGAGACCATGAGTCACTAACCTTGCACATGCCACATTAAATGCACAAAATGATGATTTCTAGCTCACAATTTCCATTTGTAAACATTAACCCAAATGTTTACAACAATAAAAAGATACGGCAACATCTAAAGTAAACTCGTGACGGATTACAAGGATACCCCTCACCTTTATATACATACCCGCATCCGCATTCCGAGTGAATGCGAATGCGATGAGACTAAAATAATCAAACAAATCTAATACTAGGATCCGGCTTAAAGCAAAGCCCACTAGTATGATCCGTCCGATCATGATCCGTGCACAGCCGCACGTATATGATCGAACCCTGTCATATATCATACGGCCTCTACAATGTTTCGCCCGAAACTTAAGAAACTGTCTGTGGGGGACTCTAAAGACTCGTCAATACTTAGGCTGTGGATTTAACCACTAGCACGTCAGAGGTATTAGCGGTACGTAACGGGCTACCAGGTATTGACCAAAAGGGAGGTCGATGAGCGAACTCATTCTGACACCCTACTGAGCCTGTCAGTGACAATATCCGTACAATCCAGTCCGTTCGTCTATGAGCATCGCATGGCGGGCCTAGGGGTTGGTAAAAGTCAAACCCCCAAAAGCGGTACAACTCGTGTCGGAGTGTAGCCCAGAACACCCTGAGATACTACTGGAATACCTACCAGTAAATCTCCTGCCTTGGCCAAGGACTACATTTAATGGCTCTCCTAGACACAGCGCGATCTCACCCTCAATACCGGGAGAGACGAAACCCCTGCCGATCCGCTCACTGCCTCCATATGGCTCGGGACTGTACCCAACTAAAACCTGTTTGCACGACTCCTTTGAGCCGTGGTAGGGTAGTAATCAAAGAACAGTGGGAACTCACACGAGACAAATGACGATCTCAGGTCGATGAACTAACCTGTACATATGTCACCAGGGAACTGCTATCTGACGTCAAGTATAATACCAACTAGCATGCTCCTGGGAAGTCCTGTCCGGTGTACTCATAACCCAACGAGCACCTGTATACATCTTAGGTCATCTAACTGACACCAATGGCTTGTGACACCGGCCACCGCCCCTCGTCGGGGTCTCGACTGTATACACTTGTCCACTAATGGAGTATCGATGCCCAGTCTCGAAACTCCCACGACTATGGACCATTTTAAGGATGTGCTTATCGACTTCAGCTCCCACGTATATGATCGCCATCATACTGTTGGCTGTCAAGCAAGAATCCTAAGAGCTCTATCAACGTGTAATAGTAACCTGTAAGGTCACCTAAAGCAGTACACGATGATAAAGATAAACCGATAGCATACTATCTTGAATAAGACTGTCCTACCGGCATAGGTCTCCCCTCAATCATTACAATCACGTGCCTGTGATCCAATAATTGACTCTGAGGGCATTATATCCAACAGTTGGCCAAAGTCAAGGGTAGGTACGGGTGGGTTCAAATTAACCTGGATAATGACAGGTAGAACTTGACATGTGACTTATGATTTATTGGCCGAAGTCAAGGTCATAAGAGCATGGGGAAAAAAATCCACATCGGGAGTTTCAAAAGAAACTGAAACTTGCTAGTGTTGCATACCATTTGGAGTGTGATGATTTTGGTAGGATTCCTTCAGCTTTATCACACGATGATATTTGGATCCCGATCCTACTGTGAGTATATGCTACTCCTCGGGTAACTTTCTCACTTAACGATCAATGTTATAAATCAAGTAGGTGTCTAGAAAGGTGTTAGCGGGGCTACGCCCACAGGGAAAAGAGGTTATTTAATTAAGGAACTTCACGAAAGCGTCGTAAAACCTCCCTCGAAGTACCAATGATCGCACGCCAAAATCATGTCGGATGTTCAAAGTTCTAAAGTTATAACCGCGATCAAGACGGTGTCGCTTTGCAGCTAGCCGGTTGAGCACGGGTCGATCCACAGGGAGATGGTTGTATCTCCGTTCTTGTCTTAGACGATTCAATAAAGAATGTGTATATGTTTGTTCGATTCTAACCTATGTGTTATATGTAAGTATAAAGTTGTTAAGAAAAAGATACGAAATTGTAAGCTAAAGAAATCCGCACTCAAAACCTTTGAGCCGAGTCTTGACCAATTGAAGCTAGAGCAATCGGCAACAACGTGGATTAGGGGATTTAAGCACGGTATTCGTGGAATCCGGCTTATTTACCCTTGTCCTTCCGTTCTTGTTTCTTGCTTTCGCCTCCGGCCAAACCGAACACAACCTGTCGCGGTTAGGAATCACCGTTACCTTGGTAGGGTAGGGTGCCTAACGGAGCGCTTGCGTAACGTTTGGGCGGAGTTCAATGGAAAATAACGGGAAAAGGAAATGAGCAAAGAAATCTTAACTTACAATACCGTATTTATTCTTAACAACGATAATTACAACCATTCACAAAACGAACCAAAAAGAGAGAACAAAAAGATAAACAAAGAAAAGAAAAGATTACAAGCAAGTAATTAAAGTGCATAGTAATAAATTGCAAGTAATAAAAGACAAGAATGAAAAATGCAAGAAAGTAACACTAAGAACCATAGAGCTCAAGACAAGCATGGGATCAATAGCCAACCCTTAAACTTGCAAGCTCAATCAAGAGGTTGCAAGATCAAGAGAAGGGTAAAGAACTCATGTGAAATGAAGCACAAAAGAGAGAACAAAATGATACAACCCCTTGAGATAAATGACCAAAGCTTAAACTTGCAAGCTCACTTAAGAGTTTGCAAGATCAAGTTAAGGTAGAGAGCTCAAGGGGGAAGCTAAGCAAAAAGAATGATACAAAAACCCTCATCTTCATTTAACATCCACTCAATGCTCTCACTACATTTTCATGGAGGAAGGAATGAAGAAGAAGAAGAAGAAGACTAAAAACTAACAAAAAAGAGGCTTAAGAATGAACTAAGAAAGTGCCTCTTGGTTTGGCTCAGAACCGGGGTATTTATAGGAGGGGAAATGGAAACCGAGGGCAACAATCTGGACCAAGATGGAAGTACCAAACTGCCCCTGAAAAATGACCACCTGTCGACACCATACGGCCACGGTTCCGCGGCCTAAGCATGCTTAGGCCGCGGTTCCGCGGCCCTTTAATGGTGTTAGGCCATCAACTTTTGGGTGCTTCCCTGGTTTGGCTTTTCCCTGTGTTTGAAAACTTTAAACTGCAACAAGTCTTCCAGAATATCTTCAGATTTCATAGTCCAAAATTGCATTATTTTCTTCACTTTTGACTTCTATCTCCCTCGAGCTCCGCGCACCCATTGATTCTTGTGCAGCCCCCCTCGTGCTCTGTGCTTGTCCGAGACACGAATGACCACTGTCATATGTCTTGTCTCTGGAACTGGTACTCGGCACTGGACGGATATGGATGACCGGAACCCTGCTTTTATCTGCTGTCAACAGATGTTCTGTATTTGGCGTAACTGTGGAGATTTTGTCTTGATTTGCAATATTTGTACTGGAAACCTGTGCTCTGTAAATATGTAAAAAAACACGGATTAAAAGCACCTACCTATAAACACACGAGCATAAGAATGGGCAGTATAAAATGCAGTATTCTGTTATGAACAAATACCCCCAAACTTAACTTTTGCTCGTCCCGAGCAAAACCAATTATTCATAAAAATGAAATCCTAACCGCACTTTCGCAAGGAACGCGATTGCACTGAGCGCGTGCAACAAGCCGTTAAACCTCTAGGTGTCCCTAGTAGGAGGAGTGTTGTCTCCTGAGGGTTTTCAGCGGATTACACCCACAAAATCCCGTCAAGCTAGTGTCATAAGTTAACGTCGATTCTACTCCTACAGTTTAGTATTTACGTTAGAAATTCTATCATCCTAAGTTAGAAATATTCAACCCTTATTCTTCACACCTCCTATCTATTTAACCTTGGATCTTCTGAGTTTTCCTTCTAAAGTGCGGCCTCAAATCAGGGATTTTTTATCAACTTTACAGAAAACACAAGTCTTATTCTTTATTTCTATCTTTTATCCAAACATGGATTGTATACCCCTACGTGTGTGTGTATTTGCACCCCTATACTCAAGAATTCAATTCAAGCTATAATACCCTTGCCCTAATACCTAATACTACTTCTTTTCATTAAGGATGAATGGATTTGCTCACACACCTTTCATGCGACTATTAATACTTCTTGAGGCATTAACGACCGATTACTGAATGTGTGAACTTTAAAGCATAAATAGCAGTTTCCAGGTCTTGACTTTATTCTATTTTTTCTTTTTCTTTTTCTTTTTTCTTTTTTAAGACCAGATATATTTTTTAATATGCTTTTTTGGTGTTTAGCTTTAAATACCATTTTTTCTTTCATACTAGGCTTTCAGGCAAGAGTATTTCTAGGTATCCTCTACCATCCCAAGTTTCAAGGTGCGTGTAAGTGCAGTTTGTAGGGTATATACTTTCTAAATTTGAACTCAAGAAAAGAAACTATTTTTCAGACTTATCCTCCAGTAAAGCTTCAATACTTTCCCTTCATCTTGACTTAACTCAAGAACTGAACTCAAAAAACTGTAAGGACGTATACTTACCAAAGTTAGACAGAATGAGGGTTATTTTAAGGATTTTCAATTCCTAAGTCTAGAATTTAGTTATTTCTAACATATCAACTAAATTTTCAGAATAAAAATCTAAGTTACCCTATTAGCTAACTTGACGACAAAGTTTTTATATTTTTTTTGGAAAATTTTCGATTTTTGTGGGTTTTTAATAAGGTATGCAAATGAAAAATATACAAATGAATGCGAAGGAAGAAAGCTTACCGAGCACACCCCCAAACTTAAACTTGACAGTGCCCTCACTGTCAGGCTACACCAAGAGGGTCAAAATTGTCGGCGCTCCCTACAAACAAATTTTATACAAAACAAAAAGGAAAACAAAAAATATATAAAAAAAAGGAGTCCCCCCCAAACTTAAGTAAAACAGTGTTTCCACTGTTAAGCGTTGAAGTTCAGGATTAGGGGAGAAAGAGAATAGTATCGAGCTATACAAGGCCTTACAAAGGCCAAAAGTTAACACCAACCATTCAAAAATTCTATCTTTGTAAGATGCGGGTTGGTGAAAGAAGGTGAAGAGGAAAGAAATGGAGAATACGCGAGACCGTATGGAGATAGAAGCGGGATACGGTCTCGGTATATGAGAAGAAGAATGGCGAAAGGGAGAAGGAAGTGGAATACGAACTTGAGGGTGGGAATGGAGTGAATAGATTAGCACAATTCGTGATGACTGATGTGTAAGAAGCGTTTGTGCTAATCTATTAACCCATCGAGAAATGGGGTCAAATCCCTCAAGATTCGTGAGAAACTATGGGTACGCCGAACTTGGTAAACCAGACATATGAAATGAAAGTGAGACGGTTTCTTGCAAGGTCGGAACGATGGAAAGGATGGAAGGAAGTGATCGAGGAAGGGTATCTGTTAAGGGTTCGGGAGGGTGTACATAGTCAATGAAAGGGACAAGATGAATTGGAAAATCCGACTCATCATCTAGAACTGTTTCATCCTCAAAAATATCCTCAAAATTCTCCTCAAAGTTAAGCTCATTCATGCATATTTCATTAATATCCAGACGCATATGGGGTTCGGGAAAAACAGTTAATGACTCGGGATGATGAATTGGAGAGGAAAACTCAGCCAAATCTGCGGGTTCATCATCAAAAATATTCCCAGCGTCAATATCCTCAATCAAGTGAAAATCTATATTCTCAAAAACCTCAACAAAAGCATGGATATCAATCAATTCAGGTTCTAGAGTGGAGGTGTAGAGGTCAAAAGGATTGGGTGTGGTTTCACTTGGCAAGGTCCCTTCACAATCGGGTAAATCAAACACTACAGAGTCGCACAACTCATTAATCATTCTATCTTCAATCGGTGAATCGTTGGGAACACTAGATAGACATTCAAAACTGGAGTTGTGGGATTCAGGTTGAAACGGGTAAGCTTGATTCGGAAGGGGGTACAGCTCACTCTCACCACTCAAATTCACAGCCTGTCCTACCGCCTCTTTATACATTGAAAAATTTGGAGCTAGTTGAAAACTAGCTACCGGGACACTAGGTTGTATGAGGGCGGCCATGGACGCATTCAAATCCATCATCTGTTGGTACGACGCTACCCTAAAGTCTTCCAATGACTGTTCCAAACTAGACATGGGTTGTGAAGGGGTTTCAGTAAAAGATTCAAAGTTGTTTTGGTACTGGAAACTCCCAAATGACGGTTCAGAAGCAATGTCTAGGGAAGGTGTAAAAGTCGGGTAGGACTGGTAGGAATTGAATGGCTGGACAGGGGTAGGATCAACATTTGGATACGAAGGTGAATGGAATTGTTGATCCCAAGAATTTAAAGTGGTGAAAGGAGTGAAAGATCGGCTATGAGATTGTTCAATACGTTCAGCGATGGACAAAGGATGACTTGTAAAAGGGGTATCAACATAAGTGGGTGCGGGAGGTTGAAAAGGTTGATACAAAGTGAAATGCGGAGGTCAAGTGTTTGTCCTAGACGCGTCTATGCGATCTTTCAATGACATTTTGGGCATGGAGGGGTCGTTCGATGTTTGACAAAGCAAGAACCGTAAGAAGTAATGTCTGGTTGTGGGTACCAAAGTTCGGCAAGAGTTTTGCGAGGTGGGGTACCCATAATATGAAGAGAGAAAAGGAGGGGAAAAAGAATGTGATTTTTTTTAATTTTTTTTTTTAGATATTAACAAAAGAATGAAATATACACACAAAAAGAATCTGGACGAAAACAATCACGACACAAAAATACCACACACCTAATCGTTCTAGGGTTCACCTAGGTCAACTAGACCTGCTCCCGAACTTGATTGTCGAAGTAAAACTGTGTCGAGAAACGGGCTCAAGATACACTGATTACGAGGCCAGGTAAGTGCAGAGATAAGGAGAGGTTTTCCGACGCTTTCGCGAAGGTCCTTAATTAAATAACCCTTTCTCTTTTGGCGGTTTCGCCGTTAACACTTTTCTAGACACCCCATAAACAATGTACCGTTAAGCGAGGTTCTAAACACAGTTAACTTCTCCTAGTGAGCGCGAAGTCCTTAAGGCTTAAAGTCTAGTTTCTTTTAAAGTTTGTGCGGGTAAACGTTATGCTCAAGTTCGTGATTTGTGGGCCACGGAAAAGGTGATGAAATCCTTTACCGTATATTGTGGGTTTCGCTTGCCCTTAAGTCCGTATTAATGTATGCAATGCGCAATTCAAAAAATTCTATAAAGAATCAAACAATCGTTTTTTATATTAAGCACGGCACTGCAGCAAATACGGGTTAGTCAATTTTTAGCGTTTGCTAGCGAACTTGCAAAGAATCCTGCAAAGATATTATAGTGGATGCGTCGGATTTGAGAAGAAGGTGTTAGTAAAGTACGTACCGTTAAGTTTTTGGGTTTAGAAAACCCCCGTTGAATCAATTCCGGTAAGCTTGAAAAGTTCGCTTGCGCGGGTCAAACTTCCCGGATCTTTGGCACCGTACCTCGTAATCACCTTAACCTTGAACGTATGCTTTGCTCCCCACAATCGCAGTTTGCAAATCTGCAAAAATCTGCACACTTGCACACAAAAATGATCAAAAAAAAAGATTTTTTTTTATTTATAAATATATACAAAAACAATATTAACCCTAATAACAAGAAAGAAAATACGCTACCGTCTCCCCGGCAACGGCGCCATTTGATCGCACGCCAAAAGCGTGTCGGATGTTCAAAGTTCTAAAGTTATAACCGCGATCAGGACGGTGTCGCTTTGCAGCTAGCCGGTTGAGCACGGGTCGATTCACAGGGAGATGGTTGTATGTCCGTTCTTGTCTTAGACGAGTCAATAAAGAATGTGTATATGTTTGTTCGATTCTAACCTATGTGTTATATGCAAGTATAAAGTTGTTAAGAAAAAGATACGAAATTGTAAGCTAAAGAAATCCACACTCAAAACCTTTGAGCCGAGTCTTGACCAATTGAATCTAGAGCAATCGGCAACAACGTGGATTAGGGGATTTAAGCACGGTATTCGTGGAATCCGGCTTATTTACCCTTGTCCTTCCTTTCTTGTCTCTTGCTTTCGCCTCCGGCAAAACCGAACGCAACCGGTCGCAGTTAGGAATCACCGTTACCTTAGTAGGGTAGGGTGCCTAACGGAGCGCTAGCATAACGTTTGGGCGGAGTTCAATGGAAAATAACGGGAAAAGGAAATGAGCAAAGAAATCTTAAGTTACAATACCGTATTTATTCTTAACAACGATAATTACAACCATTCACAAAACGAACCAAAAAGAGAGAACAAAAAGATAAACAAAGAAAAGAAAAGATTATAAACAAGTAATTAAAGTGCATGGTAATAAATTGCAAGTAATAAAATACAAGAATGAAAAATGCAAGAAAGTAACACTAAGAACCATAGAGCTCAAGACAAGCATGGGATCAATAGCCAACCCTTAAACTTGCAAGCTCAATTAAGAGGTTGCAAGATCAAGAGAAGGGTAAAGAACTCATGTGAAATGAAGCACAAAAGAGAGAACAAAATGATACAACCCCTTGAGATCAATGACCAAAGCTTAAACTTGCAAGCTCACTTAAGAGTTTGCAAGATCAAGTTAAGGTAGAGAGCTCAAGGGGGAAGCTAAGCAAAAAGAATGATACAAAAACCCTCATCTTCATTTAACATCCACTCAATGCTCTCACTACATTTGCATGGAGGAAAGAATGAAGAAGAAGAAGAAGACTAAAAACTAACAAAAAAGAGGCTTAAGAATGAACTAAGAAAGTGCCTCTTGGTTTGGCTCAGAACCGGGGTATTTATAGGAGGGGAAATGGAAACCGAGGGCAACAATCTGGACCAAGATGGAAGTACCAAACTGCCCGTGAAAAATGACCACCTGTCGACACCATACGGTCGTGGTTCCGCGGCCTAAGTATGCTTAGGCCGCGGTTCCGCGGCCCTTTAGTGGTGTTAGGCCATCAACTTTTGGGTGCTTCCCTGGTTTGGCTTTTCCCTGTGTTTGAAAACTTTAAACTGCAACAAGTCTTCCAGAATATCTTCAGATTTCATAGTCCAAGATTGCATTATTTTCTTCACTTTTGACTTCTATCTCCCTCGAGCTCCGCGCACCCATTGATTCTTGTGCAGCCCCCCTCGTGCTCTGTGCTTGTCCGAGACACGAATGACCATTGTCATATGTCTTGTCTTTGGAACTGGTACTCGGCACTGGACGGATATAGATGACCGGAACCCGGCTTTCATCTGCTGTCAACAGATGTTCTGTATTTGGCGTAACTATGGAGATTTTGTCTTGATTTGCAATATTTATACTGGAAACCTGTACTCTGTAAATATGTAAAAAACACGGATTAAAAGCACCTACCTATAAACACACGAGCATAAGAATGGGCGGTATAAAATGCAGTATTCTATTATGAACAACCGACACTGGCCTGGCTGAACGGTTAAGTAAGTATTGTATGGTGAGATCAATCCCGACTAATTCTTCTTTTATAGTTTGAGGAAGGATTCGAGAAACAGTGAGAGCCATCTTGTTTAGATAAACAAAAAACCAATCTAAACTTGCAAGAGCATCATGCTAAGTGTTTTCTTCTCTCTCTCTTAATTGCAGCGACCCAGTGACCAGACATAGGTTACATCTAGATAATAAAATGACTGAATCTGACTGTTATGACTGGCAAAGGTCTGTCCAGATGTCTATTACCCATGACAAGCTGGGACACCTCCTAACTAATCAAACCCCTACCGTCTCAGGACCAGTTTCCCCTGTCACGGATATTGATATCCGTAAGATATCGGAAAAAGACTATGCGAATGCCAAGTGCCTCATGTTGGCCTCAGTTGATGGTGCATACCAAAGGCAGCGCGAGAAGATGGACTTAGTTTCTGTCTTCCTCCATAACAAAGATTTATATGGAGAGCAATCTCGTATCGCAAGATATGAGACCTTGAACGAATTGCTTCAAGCGAGGTTGGCTTTCGGGTCATCTGTAGGGGACAACGTCCTTACAGAGACTAGCTATTTTGATGAGCTCATGGACCTGAAGACCACGTTGAAGAACGGGTCAAATACTGACTTGATTCTACAGTCTCTGCCCTCTACTTATACCCTGAAGGAAACCAGGGAAGAAGAAGGAAAGGGAAGGGAAAAAGATTCGGGACTGGATATAGTAAAGGAGGGACGTTCCTATTGTTATGGGAAGGACATTGGCAGAAGGATTGCAGGGCTAGCAAAGCCAGTAGCCAGGATTCGAAGCATGTTGTGGCTTCGTCTTCGGGTGTGTTTGTAATAGAAAACTGTATGTCAATTGACCCTACTTCTTGGGTACTGGATACCGGATCAGGATCTCACATCTGTAATTCATTACAGGCTTTGAGAAACCGTAGAGTTATCAGGATAGGTGATATAACTCTCAGGGTTGCCAACGGAATGAGCGTGGACGCTGAATCCGTAGGGGAATATCACCTTGTATTGACAAGTGGGCAGATATTGATTCTACGTAACTGTTTGTATGTACCTAATATGGCTTGTAATATCATATCTGTATGCTTACTTTCTAAAAAAGGATATGATTTTACTTTTGTAAGCGATGTGGTCCACATCCACCTAAATCAAGTTCTGATTGGGTCAGGTACATTAGAAAACGGAATATACGTATTAAATCAAGCTCAAGTTTTCAGTGTCCAGAACACACTTAAAAGAAAGTCTCCGGAAACAAATCAGGCTTTCTTATGGCATTGTAGACTGGGTCACATTAATGAGACACGGTTAACAAAGTTACATAAAGAGAGATACTTGAATCCGTTCGAGTATCAGTCTTATGCTACCTGTGAATCTTGTCTCAAAGGAAAGATGACAAAGACTCCGTTCACTGGACACGGAGTAAGAGCGAGCGAGCTCTTGGGACTCGTACACAGCGATATATGTGGTCTAATGTCTACACATGCGTGAAGTGGTTATTCTTACTTCATTACTTTTACGGATGATTTTTCAAGGTATGGACATGTCTTCTTAATGAAGCATAAATCTGAAGCCTTTGGAAAATTCCAGGAATACAGAAATGAAGTAGAAAAACAAACAGGCAAAAGTATAAAGACACTGAGATCTGATCGAGGTGGAGAATACTTGAGTGCCAAGTTCCTGGATTACTTAAAAGAGAATGAAATTCTCTCTCAGCTTACTCCTCCATACACTCCACAATATAATGGTATCGGATAGACGGAACCGAACCCTATTGGATATGGTACGTTCCATGATGAGTAATACTGAGTTATCGCAATCTTTCTGGGGATATGCACTAGAATCAGCTGCATATCTCTTGAACCGAGTTCCAACTAAGTCAGTGCCTACCACACCATATCAGATGTGGAGTGGGAAGAAACCCTATCTTAAAAACATTAAGACATGGGGATGTCCAGCTTTTGTCAAAAAGCAGCACACGGACAAACTCGAGGCACGCTCAGTACAGTGCAAGTTTGTAGGATATCCAAAGAACTCCAAAAGATATTTCTTCTATTACGCAGAGGAACAAATGGTATTTGTTTCTCGTCATGCCTGCTTCTTAGAAACTGAATTTTTAGAAAATCAGATAAGTAGGAGCGTAATAAAACCGGAAGAAATTCCAGAAGCACAAGCTATTACTGAAAGCTTGGTAGAATCAGAGGTTTCAGGAGAACTGGACATCCCAGCGCCACTCCGCAGGAAGAGTAGGAAGTCTCATCCGCCCAAGAGATACTACGGTTTTCTCATAGATGGGGATCGAGAGGATTGCGTCATTGAAAATGATGACCCTACTAGTTTCCAGCAGGCCATTCAGAGAACTGACTCGGTAAAATGGCTGGATGCAATGCGGACCGAGATGGAGTCCATGTACACCAACAAAGTGTGGACTTTGGACGTTGCACCAGAAGGGGTAAAACCCGTAGGCTGCAAATGGATCTTCAAAAGGAAGATTGGTGTAGATGGACAGGTTGAGACCTATAAGGCTAGACTTGTTGCAAAGGGTTTTCATTAAAGACCTGGTTTGGACTATGACGAAACCTTTTCTCCAGTGGCTATGCTCAAATCCATTCAGATCCTTCTTGCCATTGCTGCCGTCCACAATTATGAGATTTGGCAAATGAACGTAAAAACCGCTTTTCTAAATGGTAATTTAGAGGAGTGTGTCTATATGGACCAGCCAGAGGATTTCATTCAAGGTGGGAGCAGCGAGAAGGTGTGCAAGTTGCTTAAGTCCATTTATGGACTGAAGCAGGCATCGCGGAGTCGGAACATCTGTTTTGATGAGACGGTCAAAGAATTTGGCTTTATCAAAAATCCAGATGAACCATGTATTTATTGTAAAATTGTAGCACGAACTGTCGTATTCCTCGTTTTATACGTGGATGACATTCTCTTGATAGGAAATGACATTCCTATGATACAATCTGTCAAAGGGTTCTTATCACACAGGTTCTCCATGAAAGACCTGGGTGATGCCTCTTAAATTTGGGGATACGGATCTATCGTGACAGGTCCAAGAGGATATTAGGACTTTCACAGTCCAGGTACATCGACACCATACTGAAAAGATTCGGTATGGAAGATTCCGAGCGCGGTAATTTACCGTCTTGTCACGGGATCACCCTCTCAAAAAAGATGTCTCCCAAGACTGATTTGGAAAGGGATCGCATGTCTATTATACCCTATGCCTCTGCGGTAGGCTCTATAATGTATGCGATGTTATGTACCAGACCAGATGTAGCTTATGCATTGAGTGTAGTAAGCCGGTATCAGTCAAACCCTGGGGAGAAGTACTGGATAGCGGTAAAGAACATTCTGAAGTACCTGAGAAGGACTAAGGATATGTTTTTGGTTTACGGCGGAAAAGACCTCCAAATCGAGGCCTTTGCTGACTCCAGCTTCCAGAGTGACAAGGATGACTCCAAATCCATGTCGGGTTATGTCTTTACCCTCAATGGAGGGACGGTGTGTTGGAAGAGTTCCAAACAGGAAACCGTTGCTGACTCAACGATGGAACCGGAATATATCGCAGCATCTGATGCCGCAAAAGAAGCCGTCTGGATTAAGAAGTTCTTGACAGAACTTCAGGTGGTTCTGTCCATTGTTGATCCAATACCTCTCTATTGTGACAACAACGGGGTTATAGCTTTAGTAAAGGAACCTAGGTCCCATCAGAAGTCCAGACACATCTTGAGGCGGTATCATCTGATCAGGGAGATCGTGGATCGCCGGGAGATCGAGGTTCGGAGGGTTGCTACAGAAGATAACACTGCAGATCCATTCACGAAGGCCATACCCCAGACTCAGTTCGAGCGGCTGATCGAGATGATAGGTCTTCGATACGCCAGTACATGGCCCTAGTGCAAGTAGGAGATTGTCAGTGTATATGCCCTAGAGGCCATTATTGTATCATACTAGTTTGTATATTACTTAATAGAAGCTTGGGATATTCACAGTTGTATAGACAATCTTGCTCAAAATGGTAGTATGCTACTTGGTTTGTTTCTACTTTAATATGTGCATGTGTTTCTTTTAGCATATCGCCTATACATATTAGTGGAGCCCTTAGGATCTTTGCTTGATTACCAGCGTTGTAATGGCAGTCACACTAGTAGGGGCTGGGTAATCTGCAAGCACATCCTTATACAGGTCCCTAGTCGTAGGATTATCGAGACGGGGCATCGATACTCCGGAGTAGACTAGCGTATGCGCTTCTCATCCCAGCAGGGGAGATGGTCTATCCCACAGCCATTAGTACATCGTACTAGAGATAGTATGCGGGTGCTCGTTAGCTTACGAGTACACTGGACAGGACTCGCTGAAAACTGTTGGTTGGTATTATACCTATCGTCAGTTATCAGTTCCCAGGTGACATGAGTACAGCTTAGTCCGTTGACTTGACACTGTCACTTCGCCTCAAGTGTGTTCCCACTGTTCTTAGATTACTACACTACCACGGCTCAAATGAGTCGTGCAAACAGGTAGTAGTTGTGTGCAGTCCCGAAGCACTTAGAGGCAGTGACGGTTAGACAGGATTCGTTTCTCCCGGTATTGGGAGTTGATATCGTGCTGTGTCTAGGAGAGCTATTACACAAAGTCCCTGGCCAGGGCAAGCGTGATTTGCTGGTAGTGTTTCCAGTAGTTTCTCAGGGTGTTCTGGGTTACACTCCTACACGACTTGTACCGCTATTAGGGGACTGACGTTTACCAACCCCTAGGCCCAACATGCGATACTCTCAGACGAACAGACCGGACTGTATGGAGATTGTCACATTCAAGCTCAGTAGGAGTTCGGATGGGTTCACCTCATCGGTCTTCTTATCGGCATCTACCTGGGGACCGTTACGTACAGCTAGTACCGCTTGCGGCCTGTTGTTAAACCTACTGCCAGCGTAGTGTCGAGTCTTTAGAATCCCATACAAAGGGTTGTTCACCTTTGGGCAAAACAGAGTAGAGGTCGCATGGTTTTGCGACGGGGTTCATTCACATACGCGCACTTGTGCACGTTTGGTGTCCGGGCAGTTATTACAAGCGGGATTTGGTTTAAGCCAGATCCTAGTATTTCTTTTGGGATTGGTTTTGTCTCATTGTATTCATGTTCCTCGGAAGTCGGATGCGGGTGTGTATGCACAGTTGACAGAGGCAGAGGAACCTCATTAGGGTTTTTGACCGTTGACTTTCTCTAAACCCTAATGAGAATGAGAAATATGATTAATAATATTAATTAAGGATAATTGTGCCATGGTTATGGTTGGGTTGACCATTTGACTTGTTGACTTTTGTTGACCATGATGATTTCTTTTGCAAAGATGCTTCTTGAAGCTTGCATTAGTATTTAATGTGATATGATAATGGTCAAATCAACTAACCATCACAATTTTCCTAATTATTATTATTATTCTCATATTCTCTCATATGAGAGCAAGATTGGGATTTATTCTCTCATTCTCTCTTGCTCATTCTCTCTTGCTCATTCTCTCCCTTGTATTGCTCTCCCTCTTCCTCTCTCTCAAAATCTTAAGTGTTTCATGCGTTGAAATTCCAAGCTTTGTGATATAAAACTGTCAATACACCTCTCTACTCATTCTAGAGTTCTTAGCCTAGCAAGCCAAGCACTCTAGTTACTTCTTGGTTGAGGTAGGAGCTCAAGGTAGAGGCCTTCGGGTGGATCTTTCTTCGGCAAAGAGAAGAAGACGAGGAGGAGCCGTCTACACCACTCCAAGGAGATAGCAACAAAGAGGACCACAACAAGAAGAGAAGGAGTTCAAGAACTAGGTATAACCATCTTACCTAGTAGCTAGAACTTGTAGTTACTTTGTTAGTTTTTGTTTAGCAAAGATTCTTCATGGTTAGTATATGTACCCTTGTGATAAAAATTTGATTTTTACTCTTTCCGCCTCCCCGTAAGTACCGGGATGGGTTACATAGACTTACAGTGAGTTCCTACTGTACTTTGATTACTACCCTACCACGACTTAAAGGAGTCGTGCAAACAGGTTTTAGTTAGGAACAGTCCCGAGCCACATAGAGGCAGTGGTCGATTATCAGGGATTCGTCTCTCCTGGTATTAGGAGTAGATGTCGCACGGTGTTCAGTTGGCTATCACCAAAAATCCATCTCCATGGTGGGGGAGATTTACCGATAGTTGATCAGTAGTATCTCAGTTGGTGATGAGCTAGACTTAGACATGACTTATCAGGTTAGAAGGGGTCTGACATTATCCACCGCATAGATTTGATAAGCGATACTCTTTGACGAAGAGACCAGACTGTACGGAGATTGTCACATTCAGGCAAAGTAGGGTAAGGACAGACTTGATTGTCGACCCCCCTTTCGACAAGTACCTGAGTAGCCGTTACGTACAGGTAGTGCCGCTAACGTGCTTGTGGTTTAACCCATTGCCAGTGTATTGTCGAGTCTTTAGAGTCCCACATAGTGGGTTTTCCCGGTTCATACGACAAATGTAGAAGCCGTACAGTGGTACATGCAGGGGTCCGATTAAATACGTGTACGCTGTACACGAACTTTAATCGGACGGTTGATAATACTAGCCGGCTTAGGATTAAGCCGGATTATTAAATCTGGTTTTGATTTAATAATTTATATATGTATTTTGAAACATGTATTTTAGTATTATTGTTCACTATTCATTTTCTCTCTTTGGTGCTATCCGTATTTTTATACGGATACGCGTATATATAGCGATACATATACTAGATGAAGTATTCCGTATTTATATAGGAATGCTTCTAGAAGAAGGACACCTCATATTTGATTTTCCTTTTTGGAAAATCAAATGGGAAATGAGGTGGCATGTGAGGACATGAAGCATGGATGCTACATGGTAGAAAGGCATGGCTTGGTTTTTTAAACGATTTATTCATTTGCTTGCACTATTGGTGCAAGGTTGATTATATAGCAGCCATTCCTTTTTACTATGAGACTTGATGATTATTTTCTTCTACTAACTTGAGCACCATGGCTCATGGCTTGTGCTTCATCTTCTCCTTCTCCTTCTTCTTCTTGCTCCCATGTTTGAGCAAGATCCTAGATAGAAATATTTAGTGGAGTATTCCTACATCACTGGCCATCCAAACCTAGCGGCTTTGGATCGTCGGTTCGAGCCTCCTCCGTGTTCTCTTAGGTGGATCGTCTTCGGCAAGGGTGATCGATACTCAAGCGCATTCCCGGCGGCTACTTTCTTGGAGGGGTCTTCCACAATTGGGTGGACACACGACAAAGGTTGCATTTCTCAGCCTTGCATGTTTTAGATTACTAGTTTAGGGTGTTTCGTTCGAATCTTCGGGTGTGAGTGTCCGGTGCCCGCAAAAAATTTTTGTTTTCGCTTCTTCCTCGCCCGCGGCCTCCGTGGTGTGGGCACCGGATCCCAACAGAGTCTGCAACGGTATCTTGTTTGGAACTCTTCCAACATACCGCCCCTCCATTGAGGGTGAACACAAAACCCGGGACCGACTTGTTGTTGTCCTTATCACTTTGGAAGATCAAATCGGTAAAGGACTCCACTTGGAGTTCTCCGTTACCATACACCAAGAACATTTCTTTAGTCCTTCTCTAGTACTTAAAAATGTTCTACACAGTTGTCCAGTGCTTCTCCCTAGGGTCTGATTGATACCTACTTTCCATACTAAGTGCGTAAGCCATATTCGGTCTGGTGCATATCATTGCATACATGATAGACCCAACTGCAGAAGTATAGGGTATCATGGTAATGCGAGCCCTCTCTAAATCAGTCTTAGGAGATATCTCTTTGGAGAGAGTGATTCCTGAAAAAGTGGGTAAATTACCATGCTTAGAGTCTTTCATACTAAATCTCTTTAGTATGGTATCTATGTACCTGGATTAGGACAATCCCAACATCCTTTTGAAATCTATCTCTATAGATCTTAATCCCGAGGATGTAAGAGGCATCACCCAGATCTTTCATGGAGAACTTTTGTGATAGGAAGAGTTTGACCGAGTGTAGTATAGGAACATCATTTCTATCAAGAGTATGCCATTCACGTAAAATACGAGGAAGACAACCTTACTCTCTACAACATTTTTATATATACATGGTTCATCTACATTTTTGATGAAGTCAAACTCTTTGACTGCTATATCAAAACAGATTTTCCAACTCCGTAATGCCTGCTTTAATCCGTAGATTGATTTAAGCAGCTTGCACACCTTACCGCTGCTCTCACTATCTACTAAACCCTCTGGCTGTGTCATGTACACGCTCTCTTCTAAATCACAATTTAGAAAAGCGGTCTTGATGTCCATCTGCCAGATTTTGTAGTCATGGTACAAGTAGGATCTTGATGGACTTAAGCATAGCCACGGGAGAAAAAGTTTCATCATAATCGACACCTGGTCGTTGACGAAAACCTTTTTCTACAAGTCTAGCTTTAAAGGTCTCAACCTTTCCATCCACACCAAGTTTCTTCTTAAAGATCCACTTGCTCCCGATGGGTTTTACCCCTTCAAGAGCAGCTTCCAAAGTCTATACTTTATTGGTGTACATGGATTCCATCTCAGATCATATAGCATCCAGCCATTTCACAAAGTCCCCACTTGTGATGGCTTACTCGAAACTAGTTGGGTCATCATCTTCCATGATGCAATCCTCTCTCCCATCGTCTATGAGAAAACCGTAGTATCTCGCAGGTGAATGAGGAACCCTAGTAGATCTGCGGTGAATGAGGAACCCTAGTAGATCTGCGGAGTGGCTGAGGTTTGTCGGGGACTATTGAAACCTCCAGTTCTACCAAATCATCAGTTGTAGTTTTTGTAGCTGGAACTTCTTCTAGTTCTACTTCATTACCACTAATTTCTTTCATAAGGAATTCCTTTTCTAAAAAGCTGAATGTTGAGCAACAAACAACTTTTGTTCCTCACTGTAGTAGAATAGATATCCATGTGAATTCTTTGGATATCCCATAAACTTGCAAAGAACTGATCGTGCCCCGAGTTTGTCTGGATTCTGTTTTTTAACATAGGCCGGACAACTGTCACGACTCGAAAGTACGGAACATGACTGGCACTTAAACTACGAAACGACTCGAGGCGAACGTAATCTAAGTAAGCCGAAAAACCCAAAAATCCAAACCAAGAAAGTAGTAGAGTGAAGGAAAAACCAATTTAAATCAAGTTGTTTGCAACATATGCCGAAATGTGCATCTTTAAAATCACAATTCTTTTCTAAAAATTTCGGCAGAGTTCCCTTTTTAAAAACAGACCCCAAACAGGTACAAAACCTGATAAAGCATATATAATGAATAAAGGCATCCCCAAGCAGGCGCTAGCTCTTCGTCAAACGACGGTCACAACCACGCAAGCGAAATAATATACAACGCCGAAAGGCGAGGATCAAAACAGAAAAGGAAACTCAAAACAGCAAGAAATCCATAGAAATACAACGCGCGACTCTAAAATCGAATGAATAAACAACACTGGTCTCTATCTGAAATAAATATATGTTTGGTTGATGGAACTTCTAGATACAACTGAATAATAATATACAAAATATACCGATGGTCACGATACAAGTGAACCCACCTACTAGCAAATCACCTGGAAATGGAAGTAGTGCCAGCAAAGCCGTAATGGAACCGGTATGGCAAAACCTGCAAGAAACTGTGGCACAACGGGGGTGAGTTGCCAACTCGTGAATAGAAAATATCTACAAGTAGAAATCGTATGTATGACTCATCCTAGGCCAATACGATCAGTAATAATATAAACCTCAATATGAATAAGTCTGAAGCATGCTAAAGTGGCAATGTAATCTCTATACATGAGTGTAGTGCCAAGTGCTCGTGCCAGTGCCTCAGGTAATAACATTTCATAAATATGAGGTATGATCAATGTAGTCAAATCTGTATGTATGTGGATCCCGTCCACCCGTCACCTAATGACAATAACCATCATGCATGTAAATATCATAAAGCATATGCATGGAAATGTGAGGATATAAACCATCTGTGTACCACGCGACATGTCAAAATCATGGAACCGGAGTGTCCAGCATCGACACTCGAAAACATCATGAAAGCTGTGCCCAGTATCGGCACGTAAATCCTCATATATCGGGCTCCGTCAGTCCGGATCATCCCACGGGCTCCGTCTGCGGAATCGGCCCTCGGCCCCAGTAGTAAGGATCGTCCTATATCCATCTATCGACTCTGGTCAGTATCCTCCGGATAACCGCCAGGTCTAACCAATCACCGGTAGATAATAGTCCCTCTGCTAGGCTCATCGTTTAGCTACACAGCAGATCCGTTCTCGCCCCGGGGTACCATACCGGGTCCACCATGTACCCGCAATCGGCCTCGTCAGCTTCTCGAATCGGGTTTCACATGCCGCTCTCAGCACCGAGAAAACACATGGTGGATGCACTGAAATATCATATCAAGGGTAACCGGGTTTTTAAAACAGTTACATACTCTCTTTGAAATTCCCACGGTTCCCAAATCCAGAAATATGATGGAAACAACATATCTCAATGCGTATAATAAAAAAGCATGATGTATGCGACATGTAAAAGAAATGTAAGCATATCAGTATATCATGCAACATGGAATAGTAATATGCACATGTTGAGGGAAACCGCTCTTTTAAAATAAATCAGTTTTAAAGAGTATCTTACGGTTCCCAAATCTCTAATCAAGCCAGAATCATCAATGTATGTGCGAATACGTATGAATATACAGTAATAGGTACACAAGTATGCCATGCAAGGGTCATATCCTGAATGCAACAGTACTACAGTATAGTGACATGGCAATTATCGATGATGAAGTGTGTGAGCCGGTAAGCAGTGTACGTGGAACATACGCATCATCGATAATGGTGCTGGTGTCCTAACCGCATGGTTTTAATATAGCAATAAACACATTTACACATGTAAAGCGATGCGAATAGTATGAATATACGGAAATCGAATAATCAACGCAACAGTGAAGAATCTACATCAATATATAAATGTCATGCAGCTTTGCCATTTGAAATAAGACGAATCGGGGTTTTTAGTAACATAAGGACTACGGTGTTTTTAAGAAAAGATGCATCTTTTGAAAATATCCGTAAGATCCCTTGCCTGTCTTTAAAATATTCCCGATTCGTTAGTTTTGAAATAGGTATGACTCGGGTCTAGTCGAACATCTGCTATGCAAACTACAGATCTAACTAACAAGTCAATCGGGAGGGGTATGGAAACCACCTAAATCTGAGTCGATATATATATAAATATAAATATAAAAGTCGGTGATCCTGCCTCAATAGTATCACATACGATACGATATAAATCATATAATATCCTCGAGTCGTGAGTGCGGATCTATCATCAATATAAAGCTCGCACGGTAAATCGTCGTACGGCATCCCAATAGCTGGGTACGGGTCAATATCACATTCATCTCATCAATTATCTGGTATCTTTATCATCATATCACATAATCTGGGTACTGATCTAAGTCTAGTACAATCGACACCATCTATATAAATATGAATGCGTGTGTGAAACACACGTCCTAAGGCGCCCTAAAAATCTCACGTCGTATCCCAAATACAAATCACCTCATATCACCGATCTCACGGTCTCAAATCAATCTCATCGACCCACCTCAAATCCCAAATACTATCCTCAAATCCAGTATATGAACACATAGTCCCATACCCATGCGAACATATAATTATATATGTCACGTCCCGAAAGTACGGAACATGACCGGCACTTAGACTACGAACGTCTCGAGGCGTACGTACTCTAAGTAAGCCGAACCCAGAAATCCAAACCAAGAAAAGTAGTCGAGTGAAGGAAAACCATTTTTAAATCAACCAGTTTGCAATATAATATACAACGCCTAAAGGCGAGGATCACAACGGAAAAGGAAACTCAAACAACATGAAATCCATAGAAATATAACGCGCGACTCAAAGGTCGAAAGAATAAAGATCACAGGTCTCTATCTCAAATAAATACATGTTTGGTTGATGGAACTTCTAGATACAACTGAAATATAATATACAATGTATAATGATGGGTACGATACAAATAAACCCACCTACTAGCAAGTCACCCGAAAGAAGCAGTTCCAGCAAAGCCGTAATGAAACCTGTATGGCAAAACCTGCAAGAAACTTGAGCACAACGGGGGTGAGTTGCCAACTCGTGAGTAGAAAAACATCTACGAACAGAAATCGCATGTATGACGCAATCCTAGGTCATTCGATCATAATATATAATCCTCAAATATATAACCAGTAGCCTATACAATGGCTAGGGTAAATATCTAACCCGAATGTAATTCCATATGCCTGTGTCAGTGCCTCAGGTAGCAATATATCATATGGATGATGTATGAATGCCTGAAACATAATGCATGTACTGAAGAAAACTGCTTTCATAAATTAGTGAGATTTCTGTATTTTTAAAATGAGATATCATAAATGAAATCAGCATAAAACAGTGCCTAGCATTGACACAAAACAAGTATCCGAATATCTCGATATCTCTGTGTCGCTATCTCTGTACCTCGATATCTAAAAATCTCAATGTCTCAATCACAATATCTAGGGCGCCATCAATCCAGACCGGCCCCTACCATCCATCTCAAGACCACGACGGTATCCTCCGGATATCCGACGCGTCGGGTAAAATCACCGGTCGGCAGTGCTCCCCTGCCAGGCTCAATGCCATCATCTGCGATCCTCTTGCCCCGGGGTACCGCACCGGGCCCACCATGTACCCAAAACGGTTCATCCGCCTCCTCGAATCGGGTCTCGAAATCCATCAGCAAACTCATGGTGGACGACTCATACATCATGGGAAAACCGCACTTTTTAATTAAAAAGAGAGAAAGTAGTTTATATAAGTTTTGCGGTTTTCCCCCAAATCCAGAAAATATCATGGAAATCCGAATCTAAATCATCAATAGCATGTAAAACCATGAATATAAGCATGAGAATCCATGAATGCGGCATATAATGAATAACAGTGTGCATGAAGTGACAAGTAATATCTACAATGTCAAGCTGGCATATAAGGCAAGTACACTAATATCATGTCACTACTAGCTAACAGGATAAATCAAGCAATAATATTCTCTAAGTGTACGTGACATGGCAATTACCGATGAAGATATGTATGTGCCGGCAAATAAGTGTACGTGGTACATACGCATCATCGGTAATGGTGCTGGTATCCTAACAGCATGATATCAATAAAGGAATATGAATCACAATAAGTTTACGATGCAAAGCAACGACAATAATGTGCGGGAACTGAATACCAAACACAAGGATAGCTAAACTGCATCTAATGTAATATGAGTCATACAGCTACACTAAACTATACGGTCGAGCTAACAAACTAAATTAAAGGTAAGGAAGCCGCCTAACATCTGAGTCGATACATATATATATATATATATATATATATTAGTCGGTGTTCCCGCCTCGATAATATCACATCCGATACCATATCTCTATAATCAGTTATCCCCAAGCCAAGAGTGCGGATCAAACATAAAAACATAGCTCCTATGTAAATCCGTCGTACGGCATCCAAATCCGGGTACGGGTCGATATCACATTCATCATATCATTCAGCTAGTATCCTCTTTATCAAAGATCACAATTCGGGTACTGACCTACGTCTAGTACAATACTAATATCATCAATATAACCATGATTTGACTATGGATCAACAGTCCCATACAAACCGATTTCATCATCATATATCGTACTAAAGAGGTATACACCGCCTAATGCGACCTATTCTAAGTACCTTATCATATCACATCATATCTCATATCGCGATCACATGTCAACCGTTTTATACATATATCACTGTTCACATGGCATCGTCATCCAAAAATCCACTAAAACATCAAGACGTATCTCAAATACGAATTCTACCATATCACCGATATCATAATCTCGAATCAAATATCATCGACTCATCTCAATCCCAAGTATCATCCTCAAGTCCGTATGTGAACACATAGTCCCATACGCATGTGAACACATAACTATATATAATCTCCTAAGCACATATGAAATAAGAATGTATGCAAGTATGTAAGTGTGTGTGTGTGTATGTGTGGTGCGACCACTACTCTAGGGTTTCGCGACACTAAATCATTCAAGCACACCCAAATATCCATCCTAAACATTATCAATAATCCAAATCAACATTTAATATTTGTATGTGTGTATACGCATCCGTATACATCACCACGAACTGCGGGGGTGCTATACGCCATCCACCCGACTTCTCCCCATAGATATAAATTTACTCACCTTGCTTATGCGTGCCGATGCCGACGTCGCCATTTGCATCTCCAACGCCTCGACGTCACATGGGGTACCTACAAGGATATCACAAACGCTAAAGCACATGAAAACCATGTCGGAAACCAAAACGGTACACGCTACGCCCATAGGTAAAAACCTACAGCCTCGCGTGCAAACACAGCCATAACCCTCTGCCGTTGGTGTTCAAACGCCACCCGACAGAAACGAATCACCAAATACCAAAAATCCATGCTAAACAAGTCGTAAATCATGCGCCAACTCAAGAAAATCAACCCAGATTCTACTCTGATTGGAATCAGACAAAACTAGACATACCCTGGGTCAAGTTTACAGGTAATAGAGCCGTGCACCAAAAACAAGGGGGTTTCCCCCTGCTCTGGCCGCAAATTGCGGCCAGGGGGAATTTATCTGCGGCCATGGAAATGAGGTAGGGGCTAGGGTTTTGGGTCTTGGTTTCTATCTGCCTGCATATCTCACTGCCAAGTCAAAATTATTTTAGGAGGTCCCGGTTGATAGCAGTTTCCAGAAAGGCCACAAAGTCGACAAAATCGCTTATTACGCCAAGTCGAATAAATCTGGTATTTTTGCTGGAATCTGGAACAAATATTGGGTTAAACTGGTCTTAACAGCACCTTGTAAGGCTATACTAATATTCAAAACCATCACTTGGCCAAATCTCACTCAAAATCACTAAACTAGCACTAAACTACATAGCAAACACTAAATTTCAGCTCAACAACTATAACTTAACAAGATTGAAGTTGGGTTGCAAGATTATACCTCAAGGGGTCTTAGGATGTAGGAGAAGGGAAGAAAGAGGAAGGAGGAAAGGCTGTTGCTGCTGTGGAGCTGCTGGTGTTGCTGCAGTTTTTGTGTTGCTGTTGTTGTTGCTGTAACTGCTGCTATTGTTTGCAACTTGTTTTGTTGCTGTTGCAGCTGCTACAAGCTGATGGGGTTGATATTATGGTGTTGTTGCAGCAGCTACTGCTGTGGCTGAAGTTATTTTGTGGTTGTTTTGTGGTTGGGGTTGAAGTTGTGGTATATGATGGTGTGGGTATGCGAGTGAGAGGGAGAGATGTGAGAGGCAAAAAGTTTTGAAGTGAAATGGGGTGAAAAGTTTTGAAATGAGATGAGTTAACCCCCATCATCCTCTCTCTCATTAAATGCTTGTCATGGCACATCCATCATGCCCCCTTCTCTCTCTCTCTCCTACACAAGTCAAGCCTAACCTTAATCACCCTTAAACAAGGCCAAAACCCTTAGTTAAAACTAATTAACCTAACCAAATGGTTTAGACCACCATGGTCATCTAAGCATGGTTCAACCCTAGGCTACCATGAATCCAAAACATGAAACAAGTGTGACAAGTGTGGAAAATGTTATGTGCACATTTTTGCACAAAAAGCCAAAAATCCAATTAGCGATTTTTAATCGCGATTAACACTAAAATAGCATATACTTAACCATAAAAACTTTAAAATGGCATATTTCCACAAAATAACCTATTTTAGAATTTCCATAATTTTCTCCAGAATTTTCCCCATTTATCGGTATTTAATTATACCGAAATAATAAAATATTCATTAAAAATTAATATTAAATTATGAAAATTCCCAAGAATAATATTTTATTTTTTGAAATGTTACAATCTTCCCCCCATAAAGAAATTCGGTCTCCGAATATAAATTTATACCCCCAAATTCTAAAACATTTCAATAAAATGTCCACGTCAATGGGGCTCCGAAATCATCAATACATAAAACACATCGTAGCGCAATACATGCGTGTGAGTAATGAGCAGATAACTCGAAATTATACACGTAAATATCAAATCTATATATGTAAATATCTGAAGGAAATGCATGCCAAATCTCTTAAAGTCGCTGTGCAATGCGCATAACACTGCACAGTGGCGGACGTCTATCATTAAAAAATAACCATATACATATATACCTTTTGTTTAAATGTACGTTCCGCCATTTTGGGAAACAATTTAGAAGGGTTTCCTTATTTTATACGTTTCGTGTCATATCAGACACGTAGGTAAATACTGAGACTATAGCTCGCTTTTTGGAATTCCCTTCGATAGCTATCAATGCATGCAAAATAGATTCAGGTACTGTCCTCTGACTAGTCCTGCTCAGTACGAAAACACATAGCAAATATCATAAAAACGTACTGCTCTATAAGAAATCAATCCCAAAATATGCATATGAATACTACGTGCGTCTGGTGCGCACGGAAATCAAAATCCATATATGTGCCATACATGCGCACAGAAACAACATCTAAGTGCATCGGGTGTGCACACAACATCTGTCATTGGCAACGTGTGTGCCTGACAGCAAAGACAGGTGCATCTGACACGCACGAAGAATCTCGATTTAGTGCATCAGGTGTGCACCAAAATCGCATCTCAAAACATGCGCTCAACATACGCGAAAATCCAAGGCAGGTGCATCTATCATGCACGAAATCATGAAATCCAATATCAAGCGCCGAACATACGCAAAATCCAATCAGGTGCACAAGGTGCACAAAACCAATATCGAACATCACAATCGAAATCGAAGTCCAGTGCATCTAAGTGCACAAAATGCGTATCACTGCACTACAAGCATATGTGAACTATACCGAGTGCAAAAACCAAATCGTATGTGTATATACGCACAAATCAACTCAACTGTATGAAATCCATATAATCACGAACATGAGAAACCAAGGCACGAAAACTATCTCAAATGCAACAACTGTGCAAAAATCGTAAATACTCAGTAGGTGCAACCATGGTGCATGAAAACGATATCATGAAACTCAATCATCAAAACCAAATCATGCGAATAGATCGCTCAAAATACCAAAATCAAGTATGGCGGAATAGTCCTGCTCAAGCACATCCTCCAAGAATCTCTGGCCAACTGTCAAGGTCACTCATAGCATGTCTCATCGACGATCCTGAACTCTGGCCTGCCGGTGTGCGTAACATGACCACTCCTGGGTCCAAGACTTCTCGTAATTCATCCCAGAAAGGTCATGTCGAGGTCTCTCCCAAATCCCGTCTCTGCCGAACTATCCGGAAGTCATCGTCCCTTACTAGATCTGTTCCCGTTCTGGAATGGCTGCATACTCATCGCGACTCCTTCTGGAAGGTATATCCAGCACTATGCCTCGGCATGCGTATCGCATCTCTGATGTCGGCGGAGTGGAACGTCATCTTATCCGGATCTTGTACGAAACTCTTACTCTACTTTTTTCTAATGTCGACTGCTTCGGACTCCTCTCGTCGTGGCTGCATGGACTGAGCTCCAACGGCTATCCTCGTATCTGGAGTCTCCCAAGAAATGCATCTTACTACCTGACATCCGAATGAAGTCGAACTATCCGATCGATTCGTCAAAACCTCATAATCCCCCAAGTGCTCAACATCTTGGGTACAGTTTAACAGTATCGAGTACATACCACCGCATCGATGGTCCAGCCGTAGAAGGGCAAACCCAAGCCTCACTAATGGCGCCGCGGAACTGCCGCAAACCCTAAGGTTCAAAGGCTTTCACACGGTCATTAAGTCGAGTTAGGGTTTCATTCTTCTAGAGGGTCCATAGAATTGCCTGCAGGTCTTTCCGAATACTTTAAACTTGGAATAATAGGTTTCTGACATTCGATCGTCTCTGCCGACTCTCAACGTCTCCGCATGAAGTCGTCTCTAGCTGGAATCAATCTATCTGATGACCTCGCATCGGGGTAGCGAACGAATCACATGTCCTAGTCTTTCATCCTTGGTGACTAGCGACCTCTATCATCTCTTAGTACAACTCGTACTGTAATAGCTCCAACATCTGGGGCGATATCTCGTCGTTCGCAGCAATGAATGGCTCACTCGTCTGCACGCTGAACAGTGCCTCAATCATCAGGAGTAAGAAATACGCCAACGGTCATCAAAATCAGGTTGGCCTCTGTCGGTAGCCCAATCCTCTGGTGCTGATCTGTACATCCGAGTAACCTCATACAGCGGTCCATCCCACGCTCGTGGCACGAAAACACAATAAAAAGACACATCTCTGCAATCGTGTGTCGCCGAAATTACGCCCTGGTCAGTCCTCGTTCTTAACGAGCTCGTGCTGACCGCAACTGTAGCCGTAGCTCTCCCTGCCCGTAATCATGGCAGCAAAACCATAACTGGTACCGATGAGGCTAGATCATAGGAAAGAATATAATACCGAACAAAGAAATGTACATCCTAAGGCTTCTTAAGTGGAGTAGCGTATCGTAAGTATGCCGCGGAACATACCCACGGTACGTCACTCTACTTTAGTCACCTACTCCATCAACCAAGGGTCATCCTACGCTTCGAAGGTAAAACCTAATGCTCTGATACCAACTTTGTCACGTCCCGAAAGTACGGAACATGACCGGCACTTAGACTACGAACGTCTCGTGGCGTACGTACTCTACGTAAGCCGAACCCAGAAATCCAAACCAAGAAAAGTAGTGGAGTGAAGGAAAACCATTTTTAAATCAACCAGTTTGCAATATAATATACAACGCCTAAAGGCGAGGATCACAACAGAAAAGGAAACTCAAACAGCATGAAATCCATAGAAATATAACGCGCGACTCTAAGGTCGAAAGAATAAAGATCACAGGTCTCTATCTCAAATAAATACATGTTTGGTTGATGGAACTTCTAGATACAACTGAAATATAATATACAATGTATAATGATGGGTACGATACAAATAAACCCACCTACTAGCAAGTCACCCGAAAGAAGCAGTGCCATTAAAGCCGTAATGAAACCTGTACGGCAAAACCTGCAAGAAACTGGGCACAACGGGGGTGAGTTGCCAACTCGTGAGTAGAAAAACATCTACGAACAGAAATCGCATGCATGACGCAATCCTAGGTCATACGATCATAATACTGAAGAAAACCCTCAAATATATAACCCTCAAATATATAACCCTCAAATATATAACCAGCAGCCTATACAATGGCTAGGGTAAATATCTAACCCGAATGTAATTCCATATGCCTGTGTCAGTGCCTCAGGTAGCAATGTGTCATATGGATGATGTATGAATGCATGAAACAGAATGCATGTACTGAAGAAAACTGCTTTCATAAATTAGTGAGATTTTTGTATTTTTAAAATGAGGTATCATAAATGAAATCAGCATAAAACAGTGCCTAGTATCGACACAAAACAAGTATCCGAATATCTCGATATCTCTGTGTCGCAATCTCTGTACCTCGATATCTCAAAATCTCAATGTCTCAATCATAATATCTAGGGCACCGTCAGTCCAGACCGGCCCATACCATCCATCTCAAGACCACGACGGTATCCTCCGGATATCCGACGTGTCCGGTAAAATCACCGGTCGGTAGTGCTCCCCTGCCAGGCCCAACGCCATCATCTGCGATCCTCTTGCCCCGGGGTACCGCACCGGGCCCACCATGTACCCGAAACGGTTCATCCGCCTCCTCGAATCGGGTCTCGAAATCCATCAGCAAACTCATGGTGGACGACTCATACATCATGGGAAAACCGCACTTTTTATTTAAAAAGAGAAAAAGCAGTTTATATAAGTTTTGCGGTTTTCCCCCAAATCTAGAAAATATCATTGAAATTCGAATCTAAATCATCAATAGCATGTAAAACCATGAATATAAGCATGAGAATCCTTGAATGCGGCATATAATGAGTAACAGTATGCATGAAGTGACAAGTAATATCTACAATGTCATGCTGGCATATAAGGCAAATACACTAATATCATGTCACTACTAGCTAACAGGCTAAATCAAGCAATAATATTCTCTAAGTGTACGTGACATGGCAATTACCGATGAAGATGTGTATGCGCCGGCAAATAAGTGTACGTGGTACATACGTATCATCGGTAATGGTGCTGGTGTCCTAACAGCATGATATCAATAATGGAATATGAATCACAATAAGTTTGCGATGCAGAGCAACGACAATAATGTGCGGGGACTGAATACCAAACACAAAGATAGATAAACTGCATCTAATGTAATATGAGTCATACAGCTACACTAAACTATACGGTCGAGCTAACAAACAAAACTAAAGGTAAGGAAGCCGCCTAACATCTGAGTCGATACATATATATATATATATATATATATATATATATTAGTCGGTGTTCCCGCCTCGATAATATCACATCCGATACCATATCTCTATAATCAGTTATCCCCAAGCCAAGAGTGCGGATCAAACATGAAAACATAGCTCCTACGTAAATCCACCGTACGGCATCCCAAATCCGGGTACGGGTCGATATCACATTCATCATATCATTCAACTAGTATCCTCTTTATCAAAGATCACAATTCGGGTACTGGCCTATGTCTAGTACAATACTAATATCATCAATATAACCATGATCTAACTACTGATCAACAGTCCCATACAAACCGATTTCATCATCATATATCGTACTAAAGAGGTATACACCGCCTAATGCGACCTATTATAAGTACCTTATCATATCACATCATATCTCATATCGCGATCACATGTCAACCGTTTTATACATATATCACTGTTCACATGGCATCGTCATCCAAAAATCCGCTAAAACATCAAGACGTATCTCAAATACGAATTCTACCATATCACCGATATCATAATCTCGGATGAAATATCATCGACTCATCTCAATTCCAAGTATCATCCTCAAGTCCGTATGTGAACACATAGTCCCATACCCATGTGAACACATAACTATATAGAATCCCCTAAGCACGTATGAAATAAGAATGAATGCAAGTATGTAAGTGTGTGTGTGTGTGTATGTGTGGTGCGACCACTACTCTAGGGTTTCGCGACACTAAATCATCCAAGCACACCCAAATATCCATCCTAAACATTATCATTAATCCCAATCAACATATAATAATTGTATGTGTGTATACGCATCCGTATACATCACCACGAACTGCGGGGGTGCTATACGCCATCCACCCGACTTCTCCCCGTAGATATAAATCTACTCACCTTGCTTATGCATGCCGATGCCGACGTCGCCATTTGCATCTCCAACGCCTCGACGTCACATGGAGTACCTACAAGGATATCACAAATGCTAAAGCACATGAAAACCATGTCGGAAACCAAAACGGTACACGCTACGCCCATAGGTAAAAACCTACAGCCTCGCATGCAAACACAGCCATAACCCTCTGCCGTTGGCGTTCAAACGCCACCCGACAGAAACGAATCACCAAATACCAAAAATCCATGCTAATCAAGTCGTAAATCATGCGCCAACTCAAGAAAATCAACCCAGATTCTACCCTGATTGGAATCAGACAAAACTAGACATACCTAGGGTCAAGTTTACAGGTAAAAGAGCCGTGCACCAAAAACGAGGGGGTTTCCCCCTGCTCTGGTCTCAAATTGTGGCCAGGGGGAATATATTTGCGGCCATGGAAATGAGGTCGAGGCTATGGTTTTGGGTCTTGGTTTCTATCTGCCTGCATATCTCACTGCCAAGTCAAAATTATTTTAGGAGGTCCCGGTTGATAGCAGTTTCCAGAAAGGCCACAAAGTCGACAAAATCGCTA
Source organism: Agapanthus africanus (assembly GCA_030015575.1). Classification (NCBI taxonomy): domain Eukaryota; kingdom Viridiplantae; phylum Streptophyta; class Magnoliopsida; order Asparagales; family Amaryllidaceae; genus Agapanthus; species Agapanthus africanus. The sequence goes on from CM057341.1 coordinate 664,640,115, forward strand.
AATTACGCCAAGTCGAATAAATCTGAAATTTTTGCTGGAATCTGGAACAAATCTTGGGTTAAACTGGTCTTAACAGCACCTTGTAAGGCTATACTAACATTCAAAACCATCACTTGGCCAAATCTCACTCAAAATCACTTAACTAGCACTAAACTACATAGCAAACACTAAATTTCAGCTCAACAACTATAACTTAACAAGATTGAAGTTGGGTTGCAAGATTATACCTCAAGGGGTCTTAGGATGTAGGAGAAGGGAAGAAGGAGGAAGGAGGAAGGGCTGCTGCTGCTGTGGAGCTGCTGGTGTTGCTGCAGTTTTTGTGTTGCTGTTGCTGTTGCTGTTGCTGTAACTGCTGCTATTGTTTGCAACTTATTTTGTTGCTGTTGCAGCTGCTACAAGCTGATGGGGTTGGTGTTATGGTGTTGTTGTAGCAGCTACTGCTGTGGCTGAAGTTATTTTGTGGTTGTTTTGTGGTTGGCGTTGAAGTTGTGGTACATGATGGTGTGGGTATGTGAGTGAGAGGGAGAGATGTGAGAGGCAAAAAGTTTTGAAGTGAAATGGGGTGAAAAGTTTTGAAATGACATGAGTTAACCCCCATCATCCTCTCTCTCATTAAATGCTTGTCATGGCACATCCATCATGCCCCCTTCTCTCTCTCTCTCCTACACAAGTCAAGCCTAACCCTAATCACCCTTAAACAAGGCCAAAACCCTTAGTTAAAACTAATTAACCTAACCAAATGGTTTAGACCACCATGGTCATCTAAGCATGGTTCAACCCCAGGATACCATGAATCCAAAACATGAAACAAGTGTAACAAGTGTGGAAAATGTTATGTGCACATTTTTGCACAAAAAGCCAAAAATCCAATTAGCGATTTTTAAACGCGATTAACACTAAAATAGCATATACTTAACCATAAAAACTTAAAAATGGCATATTTCCACAAAATAACCTATTTTAGAATTTCCATAATTTTCTCCAGAATTTTCCCCATTTATCGGTATTTAATTATACCGAAATAATAAAATATTCATTAAAAATTAATATTAAATTATGAAAATTCAAAAAAATAATATTTTATTTTTTGAAATGTTACAATATATTCCCATATACGCACATATGAAAGAAGATTGTATGTAAGTATGGGTGTGTGTGTATGTGTGGTGCTACTCTAGGGTTTCGCAACACTAAACCAATCCAATCACACCTAGAATCCATCTTTATCATCAATAATCTCAAACAATATATAATCAATAAATGTGTGTATACGTATTCGCATACATCACCACGAACTGCGGGGGTGCTATACGCCATCCACCCGACTTCTCCCCGTAGATATAAATCTACTCACCTTGCTTCTCGTGTGCCGATGCCGATGTCGCCATCTTCATCTTCAACGCCTCGACGTCACGTGGGGTACCTACAAGGATATCACAAACGCTAAAGCACATGAAAATCACATCGAAAAACCAAAACGGTACACACTACTCGCATAAGTAAAAACCTATAGCCTCGCATGCAAACACGACAAATAACCCTTTGCCGTTGATTTTCAAACGCCACCCGACAGGAACGTATCACCAAATACCAAAATCCATGCTAAAACAAGTCATAAACCATGCGCCAACATATGAAAATTACCCCAGATTCTACACTATGTGGAATCGGTCAAAGTTGCATATGCCAAGGGTCTATTTTATAGGGTATGAAGCTACAGAACAAGAACGGACCCTAGAACCCATGCTCTGGCCGCAAATTGCGGCCAGAGGGATTAAATCTGTAGCCAGGTTGAAAGGTTAGGGGCTAGGGCTTCGAGTGATGGTTCCTGAGTGCCTGCACATCTCACTGTCAATCAAAAATAATTTTCAGATAGCTCGGGTGTTAGCAGATTTCCAAATACCCTCACAGAATCACAGTTTTTCCCGATATCGTTTTCATAAATCCGTATTCCGGGTTCTAGTCTCCGGTTTTGTCCAATATAACATCACAACAGGGGTTGTAGTCTCTAATTACACCTCAAATCACCTTTGATTTCAAATCAAACCCTAAACCCTAACTTGAAATTTCCAAAGTTCATCAAAACACACAATATCGACATGAAACAAGTATAGATGCGTAAGGAATCGAAATACTACTCTAAGGGTGCAGAAATTACCTCCTTTGGCAACTCAAGAATTTTCTTGAGTTGCTCAAAGTCCTCAAAACCATCTCTTTCTTAGTCCAATGTATAGCTAGTAAGCTTGGGAACAATATTTGTGAAATGGTAATAGGGTTTTGGGGTGAATTTCATGGTGTTAAGGGGCTTCGAAGATGGAGGACGAAGAGGGAAGGGAGGCAGCAGCAGCAGCTCAAGGAATGAGGAGAGAGAAAATGAAAAGAAGAAATGATGGTGAGCATGGTTCAACAAGTCAAAAGTAACCCTCACCCACTCTTAATCTCTCTTAATCATTCTTACCTTTTTCTTTTCTTTTCCTTTTTCTTTATTTCCTTCTCCTCACAATGGTAACCCTAGGAAACCATACACCCACAACATGTAAGAAAATATGACAAGTGTGGAAAAATGATATGTGCATGTTTTGCACCAAAAATGCTAAAAAACCGATTAGCGATTTTTAATCGCGATTAGCACTAAATTAGCATATAATTAATCATAAAAACTTAAAAATGGCATAATTCCATAAAATACCCTATTTTAGAATTTTCTATAATTTTTCCAAAATTTTCCCATTTATCTGTGTTTAATTATACCGAAATATTAAAATATTCATTAAAATAATATTAAATTATAAAAATTCCCAAAAATAATTTTTTATTTTTTTGAAATGTTACAATCTTCCCCCCTTAAAGAAATTCGGTCCCCGAATTTAAATTTAAACCCCCAAATTCTAAAACATTTCAAAGGAAAGTCCAAGTCGTCGGGGCTCCGAAATCATCAATACATAAAACGCAACATAGCGCAATACATGCGCATGAGTAATGAGCAGATAACCCAAAAACAAAACTCTGTCAAGCGTCCCGCAATCATCGGAGTCAAGGTAAGGACACGAATGCCAAATCCAAAGCAAAACAATATGATATAACTCGAAACTATACATTTAACTATCAAATCTATACAAGTAAATATCTGAAGGAAATGCATGCCAAATCTTTTAAAGTCGCTGTGCAATGCGCATAACACTGCACAGAGGCGGACGTCTATCATAAGAAAATAACCATATATGTATATACCCTTTGTTTAATATGTACGTCCCGCCGTTTTGGAAACAATTTAGAAGAGTTTCCTTGTTTAAAACGTTTCGTGTCATGTCAGACACGTAGGTAAATACTGAGACTATAGCTCGCTTTTTGGAAATCCCTTCGATAACTATCAATGCATGCAAAATATACTCAGGTACTTTCCTCTGACCAGTCATGCTCAGTACAAAAATACATAGAAATACCATAAAACGTACTGCTCCACAAGAAATAAATCCCAAATTGTGCATATGAAAACTACGTGCGTCTGGTGCGCACGGAAATCAAATCCATCTATGTGCCATACATGCGCATAGAAACAACATCTAGGTGCAACAGATGTGCACACAACATCTGTCATAGGCAACATGTGTGCCTGACAGCAAAATCAGGTGCATCTGACATGCACGAAGAATCTCGATTTAGTGCATCTGGTGTGCACCAAAATCGCATCTCATAACATGCGCCCAACATGCGTGAAAACCCAAATCAGGTGCACAAGGTGCACAAAACAAATATCGAGCATCACCATCGGAATCGAAGTCCAGTGCATCTAAGTGCACAAAATCAACTCAACTGTATGAAACACATAAAATCATAAACATGAGAAACCAAGGCACGAAAACGATATCAAGTGCAACAACTGTGCAAAAATCGTAAATACTCAGTAGGTGCAACCATGGTGCATGAAAACAAATATCATAAAAGTCAATCATCAAAATCAATCATGCGAATAGATCGCTCAAAATACCGAAATCAAGTATGGTGGAATAGTCCCGCTCAAGCACATCCTCCAAGAATCTCTGGCCAACTGTCGTGGTCACTCATAGCATGTCTCGTCGACGATCCTGGACTCTGGCCAGCTGATGTGCGTAACATAACCGCTCCTGGGTCCAAGTCTTCTCGTAATTTATTCCAGAAAGGTCCTGTCGAGGTCTCTCCAAAATCTCGTCTCTTCCGAACTGTCCGGAAGTCATCGTCCTTTACTATATCTATTTCTTGTTCCGGAACGGCTGTATACTCATCGCGACTCCTTCTGGAAGGTATATCCAAGTACAATGCCTCGGCATGCGTATCGCATCTCTGATGCTGGCAGAGTGGAACATCATCTTATCCAGATCTTGTACGAACCTCTTACTCCACTTTTCTCTAATGTCGACTGCTTAAGACTCGTCTCTTCGTGGTTGCATGGACTAAGCTCCAGCGGCTATCCTCGTATTTAGAGTCTCCCAAGAAATGCATCTCACCACCTAGCATCCGAATGAAGTCGAACCATTCGATCGCTTCATCAAAACCTCATAATCCCCCAAGAGATCAACATGTTGGGTACAGTTTAATAGTATCGAGTACATACCACAGCATCAGTTGTCCAGCCGTAGAAGTGCAAACCCAAGCCTCACTAATGGCGCCGCGGAACTGCCGCAAATCCTAAGGTTCAAAGGCTTTCACACGGTCATTATGTCGAGTTAGGGTTTCATTCTTCTAGAGGGTCCATAGAATCGCTTGCATGTCTTTCCGAATACTTTAAACTTGGAAAATGGGCTCCTGACATTCGATCGTCTCAATCAACTCTCAACGAACCTGCGTGAAGTCGTCTCTAGCTGGAATCAATCAATCTGATGACCTCGCATCGGTAAGCGAATGAACCACATGTCCTAGTCCTTCATCCTTAGTAACTAGCGACCTTCCATCATAACTCTAAGTATATACTCATGCTGCAGTAGCTCCAATCATCTGGGCGATATCTCGTCATTTGCAGCAGCAACTGGCTTATTCGTCTGTACGCTGAACAGCACCTCAATCATCATGACTAAGCGATATATCAATAGTCATCACATCTGGCTGGCCTCTGGCAGTAGCCTGATCCTCTGGTACCGATCAGCACATCCGAGAAATCTCGTGAAAGCGATCTGTCAAACGCTCATGGAGCGAAAACACAATAAGACGACGCCTCTCAATGCAATCGTATGTCCGTAGAATCACGCCCTTGTCAGTCCTCGTCTGCGACAAGTTCAAGCTGACGCAACTCTAGCCGTAGCACTCCCTGCCCGTAATCGTGGAAGCAAAACTATAACTGGCACCGATGAGGCTAGATCATAGGTGTTAGGTCCACGTTACCTCTCCCGGTACTTTCGGGGTTGCTGAAACGGTAAAACAAAAAATTTCTAGACTTGGTAACATGGACCGTAAAAGCCGGATCTTTGCTAAACTAGAAACTAGCGAACAAAAGGAGGTGCTAACTACTATGCCGAAGAAGTTATACCTCACGATACCGGTCCTTCGGGTCTTCACTCCGCTGCACCGTTTGTTCATCCATGCTCCGAGGGTTGATCCGGACTTTGGTCACCTCCGTGGCCTTCATGAGTCGAAGACGATCCACCCGAGAGATGTACACCGAGCTCCACCTCGAGCCGAGGTAACTAGGGCAACAAGATTGCTAGCCTTGGTACCCTAGGTTGTGAAGAAGAGAAAGATGGAGGTGTTTGTCTTTGTGGGATCTTTATCTCTCAACACATGAGATCAAAAGATGAATCAAGAGGAGGAAGAAGGAGGAGCTAGCAACCATGGTGCATTTCTTTTCTTCTCATGAGAAAGAGCAAGAGAGAGAATGAGAAAAGAATTATGAAAAGATTAACTCAAGAAAATGAACCATGGTTGCAATAATACACCAAAACCATCATTACTAATCTTATCATGATAAAGTTGATGCTACATTGAATTGACCATTATCATAAGCAAAAATTAAAAAGAAAATCAAAGAAGAGTGTAGACCTCTCTTGAAGGTCAATGGTCAACACGGTCAACCGGTCAACAAAGTCAAGAGAGGTCATGGTGGTCAAATGGTCAATGCAAATAGCCATCATAAAATTATCACTAAAAGGATTAGTAAATGATGTCCGCGTCTCATAATAGTTTTGACCAAACGAATTGCCAAAACCCTAATGAGCCTGCCACATAACGGTTTTGGCCGAACCAACTGCCAAAACCCTAATGAGGCACCTCCTCCTTCATCGCTCCGGAAAACTGTGCATACATACCTGCATCCGCATTCCGTAGAATGCGGATGCACATAAGACAAAACAAATCCATCCGTGCAATACTAGGATCCGGCTTAAACCAAAGCCCACTAGTATTGCCTGCCCGAACACCTCACGCACACAAGTGTACGTAAGTGATCGCAGCCCTGCTATAAAATCATACGGCTTCTACACGTTTCGCTCAGTGCAGGGAAACTCTCTGTGTGGGACTCTACAGTCTCGACACTACGCTGGCAGTGGGTTTAACCACAGACCGCAAGCGGCACTAGCAGTACGTAACGGTCCCCAGGTAGATGTCGATAAGAAGGCCGATGAGGTAAACCCATCCGAACTCCTACTGAGCCTGTATGTGACAATCTCCGTACAGTCCGGTCTGTTCGTCTGATACATCGCATGGCGGGCCTAGAGGGGCGGTAAACGTCAGTCCCCTAATTGTAGGGTTCCTAGGCACACTAATGAGGTTCCACAAGGCATCAACCATGCCAAATTCTAATTTTTCCGGTGCCGAGAAACCCTAATGCGATCGTTAACTAGAGTTTAGGCGAAAAAAAATGCGAATAAACAACTTTACTCTAAAGTGAAAGTGACTACAACCTTTGTAGATCCGGTCCTCCACTTCCTTAGCTCCGTGATGATGTCCCTCCGCTGCGATCATCGGATCCCGGACTCTAGCGATGGTTTCGTCGAAGAAATGATCGGGCTAGGTCGTCGACTTCGATGCCGAAGATGATCTACGTCGAGGCAACTCAAGCTCAAGCTCCACCTTCACCAAGTCATGAAACTTGTGAAGAAAACACCCTATACTACATGACAAGTGGTAGAGGATGAAGAAATAGGAAGTGGGTTCACTTTGGATTTGGATTTCTCACTTGGAATCATCACTTGATCATTTTCAAGAATGGTTTTTCTTTTTCTCTTGAAGAAGATGAAGAAGAAGAAGGAAAAATAATAATTAATTAAGAATAAAATCAAGTGATGGTTATCATTTAGTAACCATGGGTGAGTGTAGAGAATAAACTAGGGTTTAGTTGAATGGTTAGGGTTAAGGAAAAAACAAAATGGTCAAAGCTTTCAAAGCTTCATGAAGTTTCAAGAATGAAACAAATTTAGCCACCATTTTATTCTTGCCAAAATAAACAAATAAATAAAATGAATAAGTAAATAAAACCAAACCCTAACCATTAACCTAATCATAGTTTAAAGCATACACACACCCAAGTTTGCATGTATCATCAAACATGATACAATCTTGTGCACAAAAATATATCACATATACAATGTGCACTAACAAGTGAGAAAAACATCTTAAGTGAACCAATATTAGTTAATGTAAAGTAATATATCAAATATATAATTATACATCAAATCATTAAACCAACACTTGATTTAATGATCCGGTCATACTGCATATAACCGACTAATATCAAGTGTATCAATGTATCGAATCAACACTTGATTCGGTAACCCGGCTATATCTCATATAACCGTCCAACGATACAAATCGGGAGAATAGAATATAGTATCACATACTGGTATTATTCTCGGTCCCGCACATATCACATATGCGCTCCTATTTCGTTTCGCTTGAGCCAGGAAACCTCTGTGTAGGACTCTAAAGACTCGTCAATACGCCGGCAGCAGGTGATGATCATATCAAACACCCATAAGCCACAAGCGGTCTGCTAAACGTAATGGCCACCCGGGTATTGAGCGATCAGAAGATCGACGAGCAAGCCCGCTCACACTCCTGTGAATCCAACCAGTAACACTTACCGCACAGTCCGGTCTCGTCGTCTGATATGTCGCATATCTCGCCTAGGGGTGGTAAACGTCAGACCCCAATAGCTCGATAAGTCGTGTCGATATGAGGTCTATAACAGTTCGAGAAACTACTGGTAACACTTACCAGTAAATCTCAGCAACCCTGGCCAAGGATTTCCGGTTATAGCCAATCGAACACAGCGCAACATCAACTCCCTATACCAGGAAAGACGAATCCCCTCCTATCGTTCATTGCCACCATGTGATTCGGGACTGTACCAAAAAACCACCGTTTTGCACGCCCTCTTGGACGTGGTAAGGTGGAAATCAAAGCACAGTGGGAATCACACAAGACTCTATGACGATCTCGGGTCTACAGACTAACCTATACCAGTGTCACCAGAGAACTGCCGTTTGACGTAAGGTATAATACCATCTGGGAGTTCTCAGCGAGTCCGTCCAGTTTACCCAATCTCCACTGAGCACCCGTATATCATCTCTGATGTCAAACACCAATGGATATGGGATCATCCATCGCCCATCTGTATGGGTCGAGAAGATATACGCTAGTCTACTCTGCTATATCGATGCCCCGTCTCAATACACCCACGACTAGGGACCTTGAAGGATGTACTTATAGACTACCATGTCCCCACTAGTATGATCCGCATCATAGTCCAGGTAGTCAAGTAAACATCCTAAGGGCTTTACCAACATGTAACAGAGAGACAATCAGTATACACGTTAAGGTAAAGTGCAACCAGATAGCATACAATCATGTCGAGCAAGAAAGTCCTCCCTATATATGTCCAAGCATCCACTACAATAATTTATCATATGTATAGTAATGGCCTCTAGGGCATACATATAACTAACAATCTCCCACTTGCACTAGGGCCATCTGATAGAAGTGGTTGCAGTATCTAATACTCAACTATCCCATATGAGTCTTTCTCTGGGAAAAAGCCTTTGTGAGTGGATCCGCCGTGTTGTCCTCTGAGTCTACTCTCCTTACCTCGATCACCTTGGAGATCAACTATCTCCATGATCAGGTGATGCTGCCTCAGAATACGTCTTGGTCACTGATGGAACTGGGGTTCCTGGGCCAAAGCTACAACTCCATTGTCACACAATGGGAGGAACTAAGTTCATTTCATGAACCATTATACACCCAGACTGCCTCTTTGGTAGCATCTTAAGTAGCGATGTACCCTGCCTTTATTGTCTAGTATGCCACGGTATCTATCTTGGAACTCTTCCAACATACCGTCCCTTTACTAAGGGTAAAGACAATGCCTGTGACTGACATTCAGTCATCCTTATCACCCTGGAACCTTTCCAGTGATTTTCCCCAGGGTCAATTGATACCATCTCACTACAACTAGTGAGTATCCTAATATCCAATTAGATCTATCTCATAGATCCAAAACCCAGGATTAAGTAGGTATCACTTTGATCCTATATGGAGAATCTTTGTGATAAGCGGAGATTGACCGAGCGTAGCATAGGAAACTTCTTTCTTATCAAGAGTATATCATCCACGTACTCTACGAGGATCGTCACCATACTCCCTACTACCTTTTTTGTTTATACAAGGTTCATCTACCATTTTGATGATGTCAAACTCTTTGACTAACTCATCAAAACAGATGTTCCACCTCCGCGATGCCTGTTTTATCACATAAAACATCTTGCACATGTTTCCGCTGCTCCCACTGTCTACGAGGCCCTCTGGCTGTGTACTTATAGACGCTCTCTTCCAAAACATCATTTAGAAAAGCTGTCATGACACCCAACCACCAGATATCGTAGTCATGGTATGTAGCCATGGCAAGTAGAATCTGGATGGACTTAAACATAGATCCTTAGAAAAGGTTTCAACATAATCCATACCTGGTCAATGATGCAAACCTTTAATAAGTCTAGCTTTGAAAGTCTCAACTTTTCCATGTACACCAAGTAATCTTCTCAAGATATACTTGCTCCTGATGGGGATTTAACCCTTCAGATAAAGCAACCAAAGTCCATACTTTGTTGGTGTATAAGGATTCCATCTCAGATCACTAAGCATCCAGCTATTCTTATAGAGTCTTATTCCTGATGGCCAGCTCGAAACTAGTTGGGTCATCATCTCATGATGCAATCCTCGCTCCCACTGCCATAGAGAAACCGAAGTATCTCTCAGGTGGGTGAGGAACCCTACTAGATCGGCAGAGAGGCTGAGGTTCGTTGGTAACTATTGAATCCTTTGGTTCTACCAAATCATCAGCTGCAGTTTGTATAGCTGAAACATTTCCAGTTCTACATAACAGATCTTGCCTCGAGCTTGTCCGGATTTTGCTTTTTAGACATAGGCCGGACAACTCCAAATCTTAACTAACTTAAGATATGGGCTCTTCCCATTCCATATCACATATGAAGTGGTAGGCAACTGATTTGATTTGAACCCTATTCAATAGGTATGCACCTTCTCAAGTGCATAACTCCCAAAAGGAAATAGGAAACTCAGTAGTACTCATCATAGAGCACACCATATCAAATAGGGTGCTTTAGCTCCGCCCCGATATACCATCATGCTATGGTGTATACGGAGGAGTAATGCTGAGAGAGAATCTTATTCTCCTCTAGAATAGTCCAGGAATTCCATGCTCAAGTATTCTCCTCCTTGATCTCATCAAAGGACATAATACTTGTACCCGTTTTTGGTTCTCTACTTATAACTTATATTCTGTGAATATCTCAAAAGGTTCGGGCTTGGGTTTCAACAGGAACATATGTCTGAATCTTGAGAGATCATCAGAGAATGTAATGAAGTACAAAGAACCGGTCCTGGCATGTGTAGACGGGGGACCTTACATACATCAACATGTATCAATCCCAAGAGTTCACTAACTCTATCTCTGTTTCCAGTAAACGGAGCTGTGGTCATCTTATCTTTGTGACATGACCGGCAAGTTTTCACAACATGTAAATTCAAACAGATTTAAATATGCATATATATGTAACTTCAGCCAGTCGGGTCGCATTGATATGACCTAGTCTACAATGCCTCAAAAAGGATTCGTTCATTTCTGAACTCTTCCTCTTGTGTGTGTTCTGTGTACTAAGAACAGTAGTTTGATTTAGAACATCAATGCTTTTAGATAACGTGCCTGAACCGATCAACTTTTGATATAGGAAATGTTCAAAACATTATCCAATAATACAAAATTTTATCATTTCTTTACTAATAAAGAGACTGATATGATTTTGTATATCAGGTTCGGTATCTAATAACATTCGCTCAGAATCAATGTATTTGGAATACAGGGTGACAGTGACCAATAGACTTGGCTGCAACACTTGCACCGTTTTCTGTCTCATGAAACTTATCACCCGTTCTTAGTTCTCTACCTTTCTGTAGCCCTATGTAACAGATTACATATCTGGGATCCTGATCCGGTATCAAATACCCAGGACGTAGAGGATACAGAGAAACAGTTCTTTGTAATGAACACACCCGAAGATGATGCATCAGTATGCACTTTCTTCGTTTGGGCGGCACAGGAATTCTGGTAATCCCCAATTTCCTGCTCTGTCTTATAACAATTATAAGTTGGAGCGGGACCAACGTTCCCCAGCTCAGTATAACAAGCGGGTTCGGTCAAATATCCGTATTATTATGTTGATTAAGGCGTGATATGGTCGCTACCTGGAGAGAGAGAGAAGAAAACACTCAGCGTATGCTCTTGCAAGATCAGATTGGTTATTATTTTATCTAATCAGGATGGCTCCCACTGTTTTTATCAAATCTTCCTTCAAACCCTAAAAGGAAAGACTAGACGGGATTAATTACACGCTATAAGTTCGCCAATCTTTCAGCCAGGCCAGTGTCAGTACTTTGAGGGAGGTTCCCCGTGCTTTCGCACGGACCTAATTATAGTAAACCTCGTTTTCCCAGAGGCGTAACCCCAATGACACCTTTCTAGACACCTACTAGATCGGCTAATTGTAATGTGTAAAACTCTCGCAGGAGTAACAATTACTCGCAGTGGGTATCAGGATCCAACTATCTCATAGAAGGTATTCAATCTCATTGCAAATTTCAACACTTGAAATTCCCGATAATATTTTGCCCCTAGCGTGCTATGACCTTGACGCATGCCAAACAACCCATAGTCCGCTAGTCAAGTTCAACCCGTACATTTCTTGATTGAATTAAACCCACCCGCACGACCCTTGACGCATGCCAAACAACGCCGTGCGAATACCCTAATCCAATCGCATCGTATGCAAGCAGATAAGCACTAGTTAGCTACCGTACACTACGCCTTGACGCATTCCAAGCTACCACAGCACGAATACTAAATAGTACTTATCTGAAATGACGGAGGGCTACGACAGGTTTTTCTGAAAACCTATTGCGTAATGAACTTGATATCGCTGTAGAATCAAATGATTTTAAAATGGAGTGTTTTTTAGGCTTTTCTAGATTTGCTAAAGGGGTCACTCCCGGTGAAGGGATCGTCGGCCCTTTCCTCGTCGAATGAGGTGCGGGATATATCATATATATCGCTGTGCAAAGCAGAAACTATAGAAGCAATCAAAAGACAAACCGAGGGTTGTAGCATCTGCCAGTTATTGCTAAAGGGGTCACTCCCGGTGAAGGGATCTCGGCCCTTTCCTTATCGAATAAGGTGCAGGATATATCATATATACCGCTGTGCAAAGCAAGAACTGTAGCTACCTGTTTTATTTTTGAAATTCGATTCTACAACATCTTTAGGTTTCTTTTTCTTTCATTAATCACATTAATGAAGTCCCATCATTTAAGCACCTAAACATCACAGATAAATACGACGTACACTTATGCCATCCGTGTTCGCCTCGATGTCCCCTCGTGCACCGTTAGGTTAGGTGACTAACGGCAGAGCGGGGCAGGGCTAGCACGGGTGTAAAACATAAGTAACATCTATATAATATATCATATATACTATATAAAGTATTTATCACAGAACATCAAATGATCACATCACAGATATCGCAGCAGAAGAAACATATGAAACATTGGATATACTAGGACGTCCGTGTTTTCAATACGAGCCAGTATAAAACACGGATTCCACGGTCGCGATGAATAGCCAAACCCATACCCCTAGACCCCTACGAGAGCGGCAAGCAACCCTACCAATTCTAGAGTTAGGAGACCCGGACTCGACTCCTCGAGTTGGTCTCCCACTGGACTCCAGAACCCGGTTACTTGTGCCCTCCTCCTTAGGTCTATCCTAGTGCGGAAAAGTAAATAATATACAAAAGGTGACATCTTCCGCAACCTGGAAGTGCCCCAATAAAAGAAAATTACATACAAGTTTTTTAAATGAATGAAAATGAAAAACACTCATCTCACATAAAAAAAACCCGGCTATTCAAACACGACAATCCAATATAACATATCCAGCAACACATAACATCACATGTCATCAACGTAAGTAAATATGCGCATCCCAATTGTCATTGACATATAGCAAAGAAACCGGCGATATAACATATTACACTTACGGTCACAGAAAAGAAAGTGTAAAACTACAACAGTTGGAATCCGCAATCTCTTTAGACATCGTATGCCTAACCAAATGAATTCCTTAGACATCGCATGCCTAACAGTTATAAACCCCGCATTTTAGTCTCCATATCGAAAACACTTTTCAATATCAAGTCGGGCAATTCAACAGGATTCCCGACATCCTGATCGAATGCTCGTCGCAAACTTTAGTGGGCGGCCGCACCCCCGATACCGTCGACGAAGTGCACCAAGGCGAAACACCGCTACCGCGAGCACCCGAACGGATGCATTCGGCGACGGGGTTCTCCTACAGTCACTTGGTCGGGGCTAAGGGGTGTAGCTGTCTATTAAGTTTATCCGGCGAGTATCCGCGTACGCTGCGTGATTGTGGCAGACTTTTGATCGCATCAAAATTCCGTGGCAACCGATCATATGAGACTAAAGTGCTATGTTTATAACATTCATTCAGTTATCTCATAATTATTTGTGGATTCCAAATATTGTATCACATTCCAGATAAACAGAAAATGTTAAACTTTTCGATCAAACACCCAAGTTTTCTCGAAACAGCTCAACACATGAAATAAGTCTAAAAACATCCATTTCATGCCACTGTACCAACGGTCCAGCCGTAGAAGGGTCAAGCCAACGCCTCAAATGTGGCACGTCGTACTGTCCCAAACCCTAAGGTTCAAAGGGCAGTTCAAGACGGTCACATAATCGAGTTAAGGTTTGTTGACTTCTAGAGGGTCCATCGTGTTACTTGCACTACTTCGAACGTTCTTAAACTACGGAAAGTTCCAACATTTGGAAATTTCCCGACAGGGAAAAAGTGGGTATTTATATCCGGTCGAACTTTTCAACATTTTCTAAAATTATCCGGAAAAACACAGACGAAGTTAAACTTCCCGATCGAAACACCGAGTCCCCAATGCAACCCAGAAAACTCAACTCTTGAGTAGAAGTTAAAAATTCCCAGAAAGTACAGCACTAAAAGATAGGAATTACTGTGCAAAATTCACAAAACAATGTGACAAAATGGCCGCGGAACCGCCGCATGAGCCATGCTCTTGCCGCGGTTCCGCCGCGCTTTAGTCGACTCAGGCACACGTGCTGCACAGTAATCCCTAAAAAAGGCTGCTGAATTTTCTGCATATTTTTAATTTGGAAAAAACCCAGTTTTGAAAAAATGTACAGAGAAGGGTTTTAAACTAGGGTTTCGGGTTCGATCGGACTTCTAACTTCGTCTACACATCGCCTAAGGCTCTAGCTAAGCTCTGATACCACTGTAGGGTTCCTAGGCATACTAATAAGGTTCCACAAGGCATCAACCATGCCAAATTCTAATTTTTCCGGTGCCGAGAAACCCTAATGCGATCGTTAAGTAGAGTTTAGGCGAAAACAAATGCGAATAAACAACTTTACTCTAAAGTGAAAGTGACTACAACCTTTGTAGATCTGGTCCTCCACTTCCTTAGCTCCGTGATGATGTCCCTCCGCTGCGATCATCGGATCCCGGACTCTAGCGATGGTTTCGTCGAAGAAATGATCGGGCTAGGTCGTCGACTTCGATGCCGAAGATGATCTACGTCGAAGCAGCTCAAGCTCAAGCTCCACCTTCACCAAGTCATGAAACTTGTGAAGAAAACACCCTATACTACATGGCAAGTGGTAGAGGATGAAGAAATAGGAAGTGGGTTCACTTTGGATTTGGATTTCTCACTTGGAATCATCACTTGATCATTTTCAAGAATGGTTTTTCTTTTTCTCTTGAAGAAGATGAAGAAGAAGAAGGAAAAATAATAATTAATTAAGAATAAAATCAAGTGATGGTTATCATTTAGTAACCATGGGTGAGTGTAGAGAATAAACTAAGGTTTAGTTGAATGGTTAGGGTTAAGGAAAAAACAAAATGGTCAACGCTTTCAAAGCTTCATGAAGTTTCAAGAATGAAACAAATTTAGCCACCATTTTATTCTTGCCAAAATAAACAAATAAATAAAATGAATAAGTAAATAAAACCAAACCCTAACCATTAACCTAATCATAGTTTAAAGCATACACACACCCAAGTTTGCATGTATCATCAAACATGATACAATCTTGTGCACAAAAATATATCACATATACAATGTGCACTAACAAGTGAGAAAAACATCTTAAGTGAACCAATATTAGTTAATGTAAAGTAATATATCAAATATATAATTATACATCAAATCATTAAACCAACACTTGATTTAATGATCCGGTCATACTGCATATAACCGACTAATATCAAGTGTATCAATGTATCGAATCAACACTTGATTCGGTAACCCGGCTATATCTCATATAACCGTCCAACGATACAAATCGGGAGAATAGAATATAGTATCACATACTGGTATTATTCTCGGTCCCGCACATATTACATATGCGCTCCTATTTCGTTTCGCTTGAGCCAGGAAACCTCTGTGTAGGACTCTAAAGACTCGTCAATACGCCGGCAGCAGGTGATGATCATATCAAACACCCATAAGCCACAAGCGGTCTGCTAAACGTAATGGCCACCCGGGTATTGAGCGATCAGAAGATCGACGAGCAAGCCCGCTCACACTCCTGTGAATCCAACCAGTAACACTTACCGCACAGTCCGGTCTCGTCGTCAGATATGTCGCATATCTCGCCTAGGGGTGGTAAACGTCAGACCCCAATAGCTCGATAAGTCGTGTCGATATGAGGTCTATAACAGTTCGAGAAACTACTGGTAACACTTACCAGTAAATCTCAGCAACCCTGGCCAGGGATTTCCGGTTATAGCCAATCGAACACAGCGCAACATCAACTCCCTATACCGGGAGAGACGAATCCCCTCCTATCGTTCATTGCCGCCATGTGATTCGGGACTGTACCCAAAAACCACCGTTTTGCACGCCCTCTTGGACGTGGTAAGGTGGAAATCAAAGCACAGTGGGAATCACACAAGAGTCTATGACGATCTCGGGTCTACAGACTAACCTGTACCAGTGTCACCAGAGAACTGCCATCTGACGTAAGGTATAATACCATCTGGGAGTTCTCGGCGAGTCCGTCCAGTGTACCCAGTCTCCACTGAGCACCCGTATATCATCTCTGATGTCAAACACCAATGGATATGGGATCATCCATCGCCCATCTGTATGGGTCGAGAAGGTATACACTAGTCTACTATGGTATATCGATGCCCCGTCTCGATACACCCACGACTAGGGACCTTGAAGGATGTACTTATAGACTACCATGTCCCTACTAGTATGATCCGCATCATAGTCCAGGTAGTCAAGTACACATCCTAAGGGCTTTACCAACATGTAACAGAGAGACAATCAGTATACACGTTAAGGTAAAGTGCAACCAGATAGCATACTATCATGTCGAGCAAGAAAGTCCTCCCTATATATGTCCAAGCATCCACTACAATATACATCCTATGTATAGTAATGGCCTCTAGGGCATACATATAACTAACACTAACAGCGGTACAAGTCGTGTCGGAGTGAAGCCCAGAACACCCTGAGATAACACTGGAAACCTACCAGTATATCTCGCTTGCCCTGGCCAGGGACTACTCGTTTAATGGCTCTCCTAGACACAGCGCGATGTCAACCCCCAATACCGGGAGAGATGAATCCTGTCTAACCGTCACTGCCTCCAAGTGCTTCGGGACTGCACCCAACTACTACCTATTTGCACGACTCAGTAGAGCCGTGGTAGGGTAGTAATCAAAGAACAGTGGGAACACACTTGAGGCGAAGTGACAGTGTCAAGTCAGCGGACTAAGCTGTACTCATGTCATCTGGGAACTGATAACTGACGATAGGTATAATACCAACCATCAGTTCCCGACGAGTCCTGTCCAGTGTACTCGTAACCTAACGAGCACCCGCATACTATCTCAAGTACGACGTACTGACGGCTGTGGGACAGACCGTCTCCCGTGCTGGGATGAGAAGCGCATACGCTAGTCTACTCCGGAGTATCGATGCCCTGTCTCCATAATCCCACGACTAGGGACGTGAATAAGGATGTGCTTGTGGATTACCCAGCCCCCACGAGTGTGATCGCCATCACAACGCCGGTAATCAAGCAAAGATCCTAAGGGCTCTACTAATGCGTATAGGTGATATAATAAAGAAACACACATGTACACATTAAAACAGAGACAAACCAAGTAGCATACTACTATATCGAGCAAGATTGTCTATACAACTGTGAATATCCCAAGCTTCCATCAAGTAATATACATACTAGTATGATACAGTAATGGCCTCTAGGGCATATACACTAACAATCTCCCACATATACTGGCGTATCGAAGACCTATCATCTCGATCAGCCGCTCGAACTGAGTCTGGGGTAAGGCCTTCGTGAATGGGTCCGCTGTGTTGTCCTTTGTGTCCACTCTCCGCTCCTCGATCTCCTGGCGATCAATGATCTCCCTGATCAGGTGATACCGCCTTAAGATGTGCCTGGATTTCTGATGGGACCTTGGTTCCTTCGCTAAAGCAATAGCCCCATTGTTATCGCAATACAAAGGTATTGGGTCAACAATGGACGAAACCACCTGAAGTTCACTAATGAACTTCTTCATCCAGACCGCCTCTTTTGCGGCATCGCTTGGAGCAATGTATTCAGCCTCCATCGTCGAGTCTGCGACGGTATCCTGTTTGGAACTCCTCCAACATACCGCCCCTCCGTTGAGGGTAAACACAAAACCCGAGACAGACTTGCTGTCATCTTTGTCACTCTGGAAGCTTGAATCGGTAAAGGACTCGACCCTGAGGTCTCCATTACCGTAAACCAGGAACATCTCCTTAGTCCTTCTTAGGTACTTGAGAATGTTCTTCACTGCTGTCCAGTGGTCCTCACCTGGGTCTGACTGATACCGGCTTACCGCGCTTAGCGCGTAAGCTACATCTGGTCTTGTACATAGCATCGCATACATTATAGATCCTACCGCCGAAGCGTAGGGTATAGTGCTCATGCGAACCCTCTCCTCGTCAGTCTTAGGAGACATCTTCTTGGAGAGGGTAATTCCGTGCAATGCGGGTATGTTACCGCGCTTGGAATCCTCCATACTAAATCTCTTTAGTACAGTCTCTATGTACCTGGACTGCGAAAGTCCCAGTAGTCTCTTGGATCTATCTCTATAGATCTTGATCCCCAGAATGTACGAGGCATCACCCAGGTCCTTCATGGAGAACCGTTGTGACAAAAATAGCTTGACCGATTGTAGCATAGGAATGTCATTTCCTATCAAAAGAATGTCGTCCACGTACAAGACTAGGAATACGACAGTTCGTCCTACAATCTTCTTATAGACATAAGGTTCATCTTCGTTCTTGATGAAATCAAATTCCTTGATTGCCTCATCAAAACAGATGTTCCAGCTCTGCGATGCCTGCTTTAACCCATAAATGGATTTAAGCAACTTGCACACCTTCCCGCTGCTCCCACTGTCTACGAAACCTTCTGGCTGATCCATATAAACGCACTCTTCCAAACAACCGTTTAGAAAAGCCGTTTTAACGTCCATCTGCCAGATTTCATAGTCATGGAAGGCAGCAATGGCAAGTACGATCCGAATGGATTTGAGCATAGCCACCGGAGAAAAAGTTTCGTCATAGTCCAAACCAGGTCTTTGACGAAAACCTTTTGCAACGAGTCTAGCCTTATAGGTTTCCACCTGCCCATCTACACCAAGTTTCCTTTTGTAGACCCATTTGCATCCAACGGGTTTTACCCCAGGTGGAGCAATATCCAAGGTCCACACTTTATTGGTGTACATGGACTCCATTTCGGATTGCATTGCTTCCTGCCACTTATCAGAGTCCCTACTGATAATGGCCTGCCTGAAACTGGTAGGGTCATCTTCTTCCAAGATGCAATCCTCTCGATCCCCGTCTATGAGAAAACCGTAGTATCTCTCGGGCGGATGAGAAATCCTACCAGATCTGCGGAGTGGCTGAGGTTCGTTGGTTGTAACTGAATCTAGCGGTTCCACCAAATCTTTTGTTAAAGCTTGTGTTTCTGGAATTTCATCCAGTTCTACCGTGCTGCCACTAATATTTTTAAGAAGAAATTCTTTTTCTAAAAATATGGCATTTCTTGAAACAATTATCTTCTGTTCCTCTGCATGGTAGAATAGATACCCACTTGAATCTTTTGGGTATCCCACAAACTTACACAAAACTGCCCGTGCCTCAAGTTTGTCTGGGTTCTGCTGTTTGACATAAGCTGGGCAACCCCAAATCTTAATATGTTTAAGATACAAACTCTTACCACTCCATATTTTATACGGAGTTTTAGGCACGGATTTAGATGGAACTTGATTCAACAGATGCGCTGCAGTTTGAAGTGCATATCCCCAGAATGAAAGAGGCAACTCAGCACTACTCATCATGGAGCGAACCATATCCAATAGGGTACGATTCCTCCGCTCCGAAACACCGTTGTGCTGTGGTGTATAAGGAGGAGTAAGCTGAGAGAGAATACCATTCTCTTTTAAGTAATCTAGGAATTCCGTGCTTAAGTACTCCCCTCCCCTGTCAGACCGGAGGATCTTGATACTTTTGCCAGTTTGGTTCTCTACTTCGTTTCTAAATTCCTTGAATTTCTCAAATGCTTCAGATTTGTGTTTCATAAGATACACATATCCGAATCTAGAGAGATCGTCAGTGAATGTGATGAAGTAGGAGAACCCACCCCTTGCATGTGTAGACATCGGACCACATACGTCACTGTGTATGAGTCCCAAGAGCTCTGCTGCTCTTTCTCCATGTCCGGTGAACGGAGATTTGGTCATCTTCCCTTTGAGACAAGACCGACAAGTTTCATAAGATGAAAACTCGAACGCATTCAAGAGTCCATCTTTATGCAACTTACTCAGTCTTTTCTCTCCGATATGACCAAGTCTACAATGCCACAAGTAGGATTCATTCGTATCTGAATTCTTCCTCTTGCGTGTGTTTTGTATATTAAGAACTGTATTCTGATTAGAACATAGATACCATTACACAGTGTACCCTCTGCAACCAGTACCTTATGAAGGTAAATGTTCATGATATTTCTATCAAGAACAAAGTTATATCCATCTTTATCGAGTAAAGAAACTGATATGATGTTGCAAACCATGGAGGGTACATAGTAGCAATCGTTCAAAATCATAGTCTTGCCATTTGGCAATACTAGGTGATATTCACCGACGGCTGCCGCATTAACTTGTGCTCCGTTCGCTACTCTGAGCGACATATCACCCAGTGCAACTTTCCTACTTTTTCTCAGTTCCTGCAATAAATTACAGATATGAGATCCTGATCCGGTATCAAGTACCCAGGAGGTTGGGCTGACCGTAAAACAGTTCTCAATTACAAGAACACCTGAAGTAGATGCAAAACCATGCTTCTTCTTCAACTGGGTATCCTGGGAATCCATACAATCCCCTTTCCCTTGCTCATACTTATGACTGTTGTCACAAGTTAGAGCTGAACCAACGTTCCCCAGCCCCGAATAAGAATTCGGATCGGTCAAGCGATACATTTTATTATCTTGATTAGGGAGTGAAATGGTTGCTACCTGGAGAGAGAGAAAAGAAACACTCAGCGTGCGCTCTTGCAAGATTAGATTGGTTTATTAGTTTCTCTAACCAGGATGTCTCCCACTGTTTCCTCAAATTCTTCTTAAAACCTTTTAAAAGAAGAACTAGTCGGGATTTAATTCACGTCACAATACTTGCTTAACCTTTCAGCCAGGCTAGTGTCGGTACTTCGAGGGAGGTTTTCCAACGCTTTCGCGAAGTTCCTTAATTTAAGAACCTCTTTTCCCTGGGGGCGTAGCCCCGCTAACACCTTTCTAGGCACCTACTAGGTTTATAGCATTGATCGTTAAGTGAAATAATCTTCCGAGAGTAATCCAACTCATCAGTGGGATCGGGATCCAACTATCATTGTGTGATGACCTCGATGGAATCCACTCTAGTCACCACACTCCAGAAGGTATGCTAAATCTGCAAGTTTCAGTTTCTTTAGAAACTCCCGATGTGGTTTTTGCCCCTAGGACCCAGGTGACCTTGACACAGTCAACAAATCAAAGAGTCCTAGTCAAGTTCAGCCCGTCATTATCTTGATTGCATTAAACCCACCTGCATAACCCTTGGTACAGTCAACAAAGTTACACAAATGTCCTAACCAATCACTTTGTATCCATCAAATAAGCAACACTTAGCTACCGTTCACTGCGTCTTGACACAGTCAACAAACGCAGCACGAATACTAAGTATAACTTATAAGAAACGACGGAGGGCTACGGCTGGGTTTTTGGCGAAAAACCCATTAACGTAATGAACTTGATATCGTTGAAGGAACGTGATACATCTTTTTGAAAATATAGTGACGAAAACTTTTGCTAAAGAGGTCACTACCTGTGAAGGGATCTCGGCTCTTTCCTCGTCAAGTGAGGTGCTGGGCATTCATAAGATGAATACCTCGATGCAAAGCAAGAATGATCGACTATAGTGAAGTTATCACCCTGACGCAAACTTTTATCCAAGGGGTCACTCCCGATGAGGGGATCTCGGCCCTTGCCTCGTCGAATGAGGTGCTGGGCATTCATAACCGAATACCTCGATGCAAAACAAAAGTGAACGTCCTTGCAATAACAGCTTTTTGAAAAATTGTTCCAACAACGTCTTTTAGGTTTATTTTCTTGCATTAGTTCTTTTAATGCGTCCCATCATTTAAATCCTACCATTGCAGAAAACAACCAAAATATGACGTACGCTTATGCCATTCGCATTCGCCACGGGGCCCCGTCATCACCCATTAGGTTACTTAACTAACGACAGAGCGAGGGCTGGGCTAGCGCGGCTGAAAAACATAAGCAACGCCTAAATAGTTATTATATATAGATATATCGCAATGATAGCCAATCCAGATCACAGATGAACACTTTGGATATACTAGGAACCCGCGATTCGTTTAAGCCTGCAACGAAAAGCGGATTACACGGTCGCGATGAATAGCCAATACCCTACCCAAGACGCCTACGGGTGCGGCAAACTACCTGCCAAGTACCCAAAGCGAAGCAACCTCCTTCAACACCGTGAGTAGGCCACTCGGCACTTCGAGATACCCGGTAGTTTGTGCACCCCCTCCATGGGTCTATCCTAGGAGCAAAAAACAGTAAAAAGAATTATACAATGACGGCTACAACCCCGACCCGGTTGTGCGGCCATACAAATAATATTACATCAATTTACAAATTTATTTACATGAATGAATGAAAAAAGAAACTCTCATCTCACATCCACCCCGGCTATTCATCCGCGACAATCCAACGAGTTCATATACACAAACCATCAGCATTACAGATCACGGATATGTATAACCCCCACTAATCGATGTATAGCGATTAGCAGACGTTCAATCCACATATAACATCACAGATAAAACCCATTAGTCAAAGTCTACAGAATATCGACCAAAAATACGGATTTTTAAGCCCCAAAAACAAATTTTGCTTTCTGGAAAATCTGGGCAGAAAAATCATATTCTAAAAATCCCAAAATACCCATATAAGAAGACTGCAGGAAACCGGACCCACAACCGAGCTAAATCGGCCGCGGTTCCGCGGCATAAGCAAGCTTATGCCGCGGTTCCGCAGCGCTTTAGCCGAGTTAGGGGATCGAATTTCTCCAGTGTTCTATAAAAGGCCTGAGCCGATTTTTAGTGCATGATTTATTAATTTTTGGACAGATCTAAAAATCGGCAGAAACTTGAATTTTCCGGGGTGTTTTGTGGTTTTTCGTCCGGTCGAAATTCTAGATACTTTGCTAACTTTCTAGTTTATGTTTAGCTAGGCTCTGATACCACTGTTAGGTCCACGTTACCTCTCCCGGTACTTTCGGGGTTGCGGAAACGGTAAAACAAAAATTTTCTAGACTTGGTAACATGGACCGTAAAAGCCGGATCTTTGCTAAACTAGAAACTAGCGAACAAAAGGAGGTGCTAACTACTATGCCGAAGAAGTTATACCTCACGATACCGGTCCTTCGGGTCTTCACTCCGCTGCGCCGTTTGTTCATCCATGCTCCGAGGGTTGATCCGGACTTTGGTCACCTCCGCGGCCTTCTTGAGTCGAAGACGATCCACCCGAGAGATGTACACCGAGCTCCACCTCGAGCCGAGGTAACTAGGGCAACAAGATTGCTAGTCTTGGTACCCTAGGTTGTGAAGAAGAGAAAGATGTAGGTGTTTGTCTTTGTGGGATCTTTATCTCTCAACACATGAGATCAAAAGATGAATCAAGAGGAGGAAGAAGGAGGAGCTAGCAACCATGGTGCATTTCTTTTCTTCTCATGAGAAAGAGCAAGAGAGAGAATGAGAAAAGAATTATGAAAAGATTAACTCAAGAAAATGAACCATGGTTGCAATAATACACCAAAACCATCATTACTAAACCTATCATGATAAAGTTGATGCTACATTGAATTGACCATTATCATAAGCAAAAATTAAAAATAAAATCAAAGAAGAGTGTAGACCTCTCTTGAAGGTCAATGGTCAACACGGTCAACCGGTCAACAAAGTCAAGAGAGGTCATGGTGGTCAAATGGTCAATGCAAATAGCAATCATAAAATTATCACTAAAAGGATTAGTAAATGATGTCCGCGGCTCATAATGGTTTTGACCAAACGAATTGCCAAAACCCTAATGAGCCTGCCACATAACGGTTTTGGCCGAACCAACTGCTAAAACCCTAATGAGGCGCCTCCTCCTTCATCGCTCCGGAAAACTGTGCATACACACCTGCATCCACATTCCGTAGAATGCGGATGCACAGAAGACAAAACAAATCCATCTGTGCAATACTAGGATCCGGCTTAAACCAAAGCCCACTAGTATTTCCTGCCCGAACACCACACGCACACAAGTGTACGTAAGTGATCGCAGCCCTGCCGTAAAACCATACGGCCTCTACACGTTTCGCTCATTGCAGGGAAACTCTCTGTGTGGGACTCTAAAGACTCGACACTACGCTGGCAGTGGGTTTAACCACAGACCGCAAGCGGCACCAGCTGTACGTAACGGTCCCCAGGTAGATGTCGATAAGAAGGCCGATGAGGTAAACCCATCCGAACTCCTACTGAGCCTGTATGTGACAATCTCCGTACAGTCCGGTCTGTTCGTCTGATACATCGCATGGCGGGCCTAGGGGGGAGGTAAACGTCAGTCCCCTGATAGCGGTACAAGTCGTGTCGGAGTGAAGCCCAGAACACCCTGAGATAACACTGGAAACCTACCAGTATATCTCGCTTGCCCTGGCCAGGGACTACTCGTGTAATGGCTCTCCTAGACACAGCGCGATGTCAACCCCCAATACCGGGAGAGACGAATCCTGTCTAACCGTCACTGCCTTCAAGTGCTTCGGGACTGCACCCAACTACTACCTGTTTGCACGACTCAGTAGAGCCATGGTAGGGTAGTAATAAAAGAATAGTGGGAACACACTCGAGGCGAAGTGACAGTATCAAGTCAGCAGACTAAGCTGTACTCATGTCACCTGGGAACTGATAACTGACGATTGGTATAATACCAACCATCAGTTCCCGACGAGTCCTGTCCAGTGTACTCGTAACCTAACGAGCACCCGCATACTATCTCAAGTACGACGTACTGACGGCTGTGGGACAGACCGTCTCCCGTGCTGGGATGAGAAGTGCATACGCTAGTCTACTCCGGAGTATCGATGCCCTGTCTCGATAATCCCACGACTAGGGACGTAAATAAGGATGTGCTTGTGGATTATCCAGCCCCCACGAGTGTGATCGCCATCACAACGCCGGTAATCAAGCAAAGATCCTAAGGGCTCTACTAATGCGTATAGGTGATATAATAAAGAAACACACATGTACACATTAAAGCAGAGACAAACCAAGTAGCATACTACTATATCGAGCAAGATTTTCTATACAACTGTGAATATCCCAAGCTTCCATCAAGTAATATACATACTAGTATGATACAGTAATGGCCTCTAGGGCATATACACTAACAATCTCCCACTTGCACTAAGGCCATGTACTGGCGTATCGAAGACCTAGGTCAATACGATCAGTAATAATATAAACCTCAATATGAATAAGTCTGAAGCATTCTAAATTGGCAATGTAACCTTTGTACATGAGTGTAGTGCCAAGTGCTCGTGCCAATGCCTCAGGTAATAACATATCATAAATATGAGGTATGATCAATGTAGTCAAATCTGTATGTATGTGGATCCCGTCCACCCATCACCCAATGACAATAACCATCATGCATGTAAATATCATAAAGCATATGCATGGAAATGTGAGGATATAAACCATCTGTGTACCACGCGACACGTCAAAATCATGGAACCGGAGTGTCCAGCATCGACACTCGAAAACATCATGAAAGTTGTGCCCAGCATCGGCACGTAAATCCTCATATATCGGGCTCCATCAGTCCGGATCAGCCCACGGGCTTCGTCTGCGGAATCAGCCCTCGGCCCCAGCAGTATGGATCGTCCCATATCCATCTATCGACTCTGGTCAGTGTCCTCCGGATAACCGCCAGGTCCAACCAATCCCCGGTAGGTAATCGTCCCTCTGCCAGGCTCACCGTCTAGCTACACATCACATCCGTTCTCGTCCTGGGGTACCATACCCGGTCCACCATGTACCCGCAATCGGCCTTGTCCGCTCCTCGAATCGGGTTTCACATGTCGCTCTCAGCACCGAGAAAACACATGGTGGACGCACTGAAATATCATATCAAGGGTAACCGAGTTTTTAAAACAATTGCATACTCTCTTTGAAATTCCCACGGTTCCCAAATCCAGAAATATCATGGAAACAACATATCTCAATGTGAATAATCAAAAAGCATGATGTATGCGACGTGTAAAAGAAATGTAAGCATATCAGTATATCATGCAACATGAAATAGTAATATGCACATGTTGAGGGAAACCGCTCTTTTAAAATAAATCAGTTTTAAAGAGTATCTTGCGGTTCCCAAATCTCTAATCAAGCCAGAATCATCAATGTATGTGCGAATACGTATGAATATACAGTAATAGGTACACAAGTATGCCATGCAAGGGTCATATCCTGAATGCAACAGTACTACAGTGTAATGGCATGGCAATTATCGATGATGAAGTGTGTGAGCCGGCAAGCAGTATACGTGGAACATACACATCATCGATAATGGTGCTGGTGTCCTAACCGCATGGTTTTAATATAGCAATAAACACATTTACACATGTAAAGCAATGCGAATAGCATGAATAAGCGAAAATCGAATAATCAACGCAACGGTGAAGAATCTACATCAATATATAAATGTCATGCAGCTTTGCCATTTGAAATAAGACGAATCGGGGTTTTTAGTAACATAAGGGCTACGATATTTTTAAGAAAAGACGCGTCTTTTGAAAAAATCCTAGGATCCATTGCCTGTCTTTAAAATATTCCCGATTCGTTAGTTTTGAAATAGGTATGACTCGGGTCAAGTCGAACATCTGCTATGCAAACTACAGATCTAACTAACAAGTCAATCGGGAGGGGTATGCAAACTACCTAAATCTGAGTCGATATATATATAAATATAAATATAAAAGTCGGTGATCCTGCCTCAATAGTATCACATACGATACGATATACATCATATAATATTCTCGAGTCGTGAGTGCGGATCCATCATCAATATAAAGCTCGCACGGTAAATCGTCGTACGGCATCCCAATAGCTGGGTACGGCTCAATATCACATTCATCTCATCAATTATCTGATATCTTTATCATCATATCACATAATCTGGGTACTGATCTAAGTCTAGTACAATCGACACCATCTATATAAATATGAATGCGTGTGTAAAACACAAGTTCCAAGGCCCGCTAAAAATCTCACGTCGTATCCCAAATACAAATCACCTCATATCGCCGATCTCACGGTCTCAAATCAATCTCATCGACCCGCCTCAAATCCCAAATACTATCCTCAAATCTAGTATATGAACACATAGTCCCATACCCATGCGAACACATAATTATATATTCCCATATACGCACATATGAAAGAAGAATGTATGTAAGTATGGGTGTATGTATATGTGTGGTGCAACCACTACTCTAGGGTTTCGCAACACTAAACCAATCCAATCACACCTAGAATCCATCTTTATCATCAATAATCTCAAACAATATATAATCAATAAATGTGTGTATACGTATTCGCATACATCACCACGAACTGCGGGGGTGCTATACGCCATCCACCCGACTTCTCCCCGTAGATATAAATCTACTCACCTTGCTTCTCGTGTGTCGATGCCGATGTCGCCATCTTCATCTTCAACGCCTCGACGTCACGTGGGGGTACCTACAAGGATGTCACAAACCCTAAAGCACATGAAAATCACATCGAAAAACCAAAACGGCACACGCTACTCGCATAGGTAAAAACCTGTAGCCTCGCATGCAAACACGACTAATAACCCTTTGCCGTTGACGCTCAAATGCCACCCGACAGAAACGTATCACCAAATACCAAAATCCATGCTAAAACAAGTCATAAACCATGCGCCAACACATGAAAATTACCCCAGATTCTACCCAGGTGGAATCAGTCAAAGTTGCATATGCCAAGGGTCTATTTTATAGGGTATGAAGCTACAGAACAAGAACGGACCCCAGAACCCATGCTCTGGCCGCAAATTGCGGCCAGAGGGATTAAATCTATGTCCAGGTTGAAGGGTTAGGGGCTAGGGCTTCGGGTGATGGTTCCTGGGTGCCTGCACATCTCACTGTCAATCCAAAATAATTTTCAGATAGCTCGGGTGTTAACAGATTTCCAAATACACTCACAGAATCACAGTTTTTCTCGATATCGTTTTCATAAATCCGTATTCCAGGTTCTAGTCTCTGGTTTTGTCCAATATAACATCACAACAGGGGTTGTAGTCTCTAATTACACCTCAAATCACCTTTGATTTCAAATCAAACCCTAAACCCTAACTTGAAATTTCCAAAGTTCATCAAAACACACAATATCGACATGAAACAAGTATAGATGCATAAGGAATCGAAATACTACTCTAATGGTGCAGAAATTACCTCCTTTGGCAACTCAAGAATTTTCTTGAGTTGCTCAAAGTCCTCAAAACCATCTCTTTCTTAGTCCAATGTATAGCTAGTGAGCTTGGGAACAATATTTATGAAATGGGAATAGGGTTTTGGGGTGAATTTCATGGTGTTATGGGGATTCGAAGATGGAGGAGGAAGAGGGAAGGGAGGCAGCAGCAGCATCTCAAGGAATGAGGGGAGAGAAAATGAGAAGAAGAAATGATAGTGAGCATGGTTCAACAAGTCAAAAGTAACCCTCACCCACTCTTTCTCTCTCTTAATCATTCTTACCTTTTTCTTTTCTTTTCCTTTTTCTTTATTTCCTTCTCCTCACAATGGTAACCCTAGGCAACCATACACCCATAACATGTAAGAAATGTGACAAGTGTGGAAAAATGATATATGCATGTTTTGCACCAAAAATGCTAAAAAACCGATTAGCGATTTTTAATCGCGATTAGCACTAAATTAGCATATAATTAATCTTAAAAACTTAAAAATGGCATAATTCCATAAAATACCCTATTTTAGAATTTTCTATAATTTTTCCAAAATTTTCCCATTTATCTGTATTTAATTATACCGAAATATTAAAATATTCATTAAAATAATATTAAATTATAAAAATTCCCAAAAATAATATTTTATTTTGTTGAAATGTTACAACAACCCCATATCTTAACTCATTTAAGATATGGTCTCTTTCCACTCTATATCTCATATGGTGTTTTAGGCACTGATTTTGATGGAACTTGATTCAATAGGTATGCAGCTGTCTCAAGCACATAACCCCAAAAGGAAATAGGTAACTCAACAACACTCATCATAGAACGCACCATATCTAATTTGGTGCGATTTCTCCGCTCCGAAACTCTATTGTGCTGTGGTTTATACGGAGGAGTAAGCTGAACGAAAATCCCATTCTCTTTTAAATAATCTCGTAATTCTGTGCTTAAGTATTCTCCTCCTCGATCAGATCAAAGAATTTTAATACTTTTACCCGTCTGGTTCTCTACTTTGCACTTATATTCCTTGAATTTCTCAAAAGCTTTAGATTTGTGTTTCAATAGGAACACATGTCCGAATCTTAAGAGATCATAGGACCGCATACATCACTATGTATCAGTCCCAAGAGTTCAGTAGCTCTTTCTCCATGCCCTGTAAACAGAGTTTTGTCATCTAGCCTTTGAGACATGACTGGCAAGTTTCATAAGATGTAAATTCAAACTGATTCAAATATCCATCTTTATGAAACTTAGCTAGTCTTGTCGCGTTGATATGACCAAGTCTACAATGGTACAAGAAGGCTTCATTCATTTCTGAACTTTTCCTCTTTTGTGTGTTCTGTATATTTAGAACTGTATTTTGATTTAGAATGTATATACCGTTATATAACGTACCAAACCCAATCAATACTTAATTTAGGAAAATGTTCATAACATTTTTCTCTAGTGAAAAGTTATATCCTTCTTTATCTAATAAAGAAACGGATATTATATTGCACATCATCGATGGTACGTAATAACAGTCGTTCAAAATCAATATATTACCATTTAGCAATACAAGGTGATATTCGCCGACAGCTTTGGCGGCAGCAATAATTGCTCCGTTCCCTACTCTGAGGGACATATCACCCTTTCCCAATTCTCTACTTCTTCTTAACCCTTGTAACATATTACAAATATGGGATCCTGATCCGGTATCTAATACCCAGGACGTAGAGCAAACTGAGAAATAGTAATACACCCGAAGAAGATGCGTCATAATACTCTTTCTTCGTTCGGGATGCATGGGAATCCTTGCATTCCCCTATTCCATGCTCAGACTTATGACAGTCATAAGATAGAGCGGAACGAACGTTCCCCAGCCCAGTATAATAAGCGGGTTCGGTCAATACATCCATATTATTATCTTGATTAAGGCGTGTCATGGTCGCTACCTGGAGAAAGAGAGAAGAAAACACATTAGCGTGCGCTCTTGCAAAATTAAATTGGTTATTATCTTATATAATCAGGATGGCTCCCACTGTTTTTATCAAATCTTCCTTCAAACCCTAAAAGATAAGACTAGCCGGAATTAATTACCCCCTACAAGTTCGCTAATCGGTAATGCTTCCACATAGACTAATTAAATAACCTCGTTTCCGCAGGGACAATACCCCGTTAACACCTTTCTTAGACACCTACTGGATCAGCTAATTGTAATGTGGAAAACTCTCCCTGGTGTAACACTTACTCGCAGTGGGCATCGGGATCCAACTATCATATAGAAGGTATGCAATCTCATTGCAAATTTCAACACTTGAAATTCCCAATATCTGTTTTTACCCCATGCGGTTTATGACCATGACAAGGTCAACAAACCATAAACTACAAGTCAAGTTAAACCCGTCATTCCGTGATTGAATTAAACCCACCCGCACGACCCATGATAAGGTCAGCATGGTCGTACGACTACCCTAATCCAATCGCACCATATACGGCAGATAAGCACTAATCAGCTACCGCACACTACGTCTTGACAAGGTAAACAAACGCAGAATGAATACTAAATTACACTTATCTGAAATGACGGAGGGCTACGACTGGTTTTGAAGAAAACCTTTAACGTAATAAACTTGATATCGTCATAGAATCTAGTGATTTGAAAAAGGAGTGGTTTAAGCTCCGCTTTTAAAATCGAGTAGTTTTCAAAACAAACCGAGTGGGTTGTAGCATATGCTAGTTTTGCTAAAGTGGTCATTCCCGGTGAAGGGATCTAGGCTCTTTCCTCGTCGAATGAGGTGCTGGATATTCATAATGGAATACCGCTATGCAAAGCAAGAACTAGAGCTACCTTTTTGAAAAATTTGATTCTACAACATCTTTAGGTTTCTTTTCTTTTCATTAATCTCATTAATGACATCCCATCATTTATGTTTTCTAAACATCAAAGAACAAATGAAAATAAAACACACATATATTCCATCGGCATTCGCCACAGGGACCCGGGCCTTCACCGTAAGGTTACTTAACTTACAGCAGGGCAGGGTCAGGACTAGCGTGGATGCAAAACATATATAGTGTCTACTAGTATATCATATATATAAGTAGCATTTGACTCACGCAGTTATATGATCACATCATATCAGAATCAGCAGAAGCAAACATAAGAAATATATGACATACTAGAAGGTCTGTGTTTTAAATTAAGCTAGTAATGAAGAACACGGATTCCACGGTCATGATGAATAGCCAAACCCATATCCCTAGACCCTTATGAGAGAGGCAAGCAACCCTTCCAATTCAAGAGTTAGGTGTAACGTTTTAAAAATAATTAAATAAATAAATAAATAAATAAAATTCTTTAAGTGAATTTTATGATTTTCGGTAAAGTAAAATGTTGTTTTTGTAAAACTAAACCGTAATTATTTTTCAATATAAATTTAAAAATACCTATTTTAATTATGTTATTACTAGTAAATGGTGTTTATTTAGCCACTTATAAATTTTTAGTTTAATTAAATATTTTTCTTAAATTAATTATTTTAAATATTAACATAAGCTTTATTTTTACACTAAATTAGTGTAAATTACAAATTTGAATGGGTTTAATTAGCAAAAGTGAACCATTACATATTAGAATCAAGTGTGTTTCATGCAAAATTTATTTTCAAAATTTTACAATGGTTCTAGACCATTCTAGGTCAAATGGAGTGAAGAAAATAAAGAATTTTTAAATAAATTCATGAAAAGACTTAATTGTGTGATATTTTTGTGAAACCTTCTACACTTTTCTTCACCTTTTCTCACTCTCCTCTCTTATCCTCACCTCATGGCCGGCCTCACCACCATGGGCAGCCCCAAAATTTTTCCCCCATCATTTTTGTATTAAAATTCATCAAAATTCAATAAAAAACCCACAAAATCCTAATTAATTCTACCCTCTATTCTTTGCTCATCTTTACATGGATTTTGGATATGGAAAGCATTCATTTTGGAGGCCTATTTTCAAGTTTGGATTTCATGTTGTGGAGGTATAAATCTTCTTCTTTTGATTTATTGTTATTAGATGTTTCATTTAAGCATAATTAGATTTAATAAATAATTTCTATCTACAAGTTTTAAAATTCAAGTTAGGCTTTATAAAATTAAGTTATGGTTTTTATTAATTAAGTAGGCTTATAATAACTAGTTTAAAATTTTTAGAAGTGGAAAATCTTGTATGGATGATATATTGTAAATTGTTTATCCAAAATTGTTTAAATTAATCCATTTTGCAAACTAGATTTCTATATATTGTATATATTGGTGAGATAAAATTCCAATTAATGTTTGTAACACTAGATTGTGGTTTTAATGAGGATATTAACTTGTTAGTGGAATGAAAAACTTAAATTGGTTACTAGTTTCTATTGATAATTGAAAAATACTAATAAAAATGCTATTTTTGCTAACTAGATTTTGGAAATTCTTAAATAAATGAGGTTTAAAATCGAAATTATGATTTCATTATATTATTATCATCATGAATTTTAGTTTAATGCATTAATTCTTGCAAAATCCAGTTTAAATGAGATATTGTGAAATTTTCCTTAAATGTATCGAAATCGGGCAAGTTTGCAAACTAGAATTTTCAAACTAATATAAATTAGGGTGTTAAAAATATAGTGATGGTTTATATAGTCTAGTTATGCTAATTAATGAATACTATGACCATTAGTTTCTTTTAAACATCAAGTTTTGAAGTAAAACGGTAAATTGGTGTTTTCAGGTTTTACGGAATCGGACGATTTGATCGATTTTTAGGGTTTCGATGAATTAAATTATGTTTTATATTATAAGTAATGAGTTTTATAACTATGAGTTGTTTGTTGATGCTTATCTCAATAAATCGGCGTTTGTACGCCGATATCGAGCGATATTTGGTTCTTTTGCATAAGCGGGACATAGGTTTTAACCTATGCGCGTTTCGTGCGTCGTTTTGATGTTGTCCGTAATTCATTTTACGATATTATATGTGTTTCCGTATAGGTACCCCTCACGTGGACTGCGGGCGATGAAGAAGAGGATGGAGACACCGCCTTCGGCAGACAAGGACCAGGTATGTATATGTATTTCTACGGGGGGAAGTCGGGTGGATGGCGTTTAGCACCCCCGCAAACGTAGAATAGGGATAGTACTTATTGTCATTAGGAAGCCAGACGTGACCTTAGAATTTCAGTAAGTAGGACCTTGGTAGTGACTTTAGGTTGGACTAGATTGATTTAGAAAGACCTTACCCGAGGATGAATATCTTGGAGGAGATTCGTAGGTTTCAGGTAGATACACACACGCACACACTGAGACTCGACGTAGTGTATACGTGTATGCGTATATATTTATATAGGACTAGGTGTAGGTATATACATATATATACACAATACGTATATGTGATACAAGGATGTGATATGATACACGGGGATGAAACAATATAACTGGGCTTGATGCCGGGATTCTTGGCTTTATGGTCGTGTTATGATATTAGCGGATCATTAGGAAATGAGATAATGAATAGGTATACATAAATAATAAAGGGTGGTGATGATATTGAAGTATATGGGACTCTAAAATAGAAGCCGGACCGTAACCGGTGCCTGAAATTCTGATATGATATCATATAGGTGTGACTTGATTACGACATCTTATAGGTGTGACTTGATTTCGATATCATATATGTGTGACTTGATTACGATATCATATAGGTGTGACTTGATTACGATATGATCTAAGTGTGATTTAATCACAATATGATACATATGACATGATATTTCTGAGGATAAATTAACGATGTATATTTATGCTGACAATGATATATGATTGATGTATGCGATTACAGTATAGCACCTTGATCTTGACATGTGTTGATGATGATATTATACGAATGATGAGACACGTAGGTGATACTTGACCCATACCCCGATATTGGGATGCCGTACGATGGATTTTACCGTACGAGGCATAGATATGATCATTGATCCGCACTCTTGATTCGAGGAAGCCGTACTACGTACGTGACGCTATTGAGGCTGGATCGCCGACTATTAGAGATATGGATTCAGACCTTATGTGGACTCTTATTTCTTATTGACTAGTTTCTTAGGTTTAGTTCCTTAGGAGGTTAGATGGACACTAGTTTAGGCTCGAGTCATATAGTTGTAGTTATACTTGTATATCACAGATGAGTGGTTATTACACATCTGTCTTTACATTCAGGCCGTAATCATTATGGTGCATGTTTATACATATGTTTCTATAATCAGAATAAAACTTTGCCTGTTAGGACACCAGCACCATTACCGATGATGCACATATTCCACGCACACTTATTTGCCAGCTCACACACATCATCATCCGTAATTGCTATGTCGCGTACACTTTAGATCATATTATCTTTTATTGATACAATCAGCTAACAGCTAGATCGATATAATATTGTGATTACTCTCTGGTGTTAGTATAGACATGGTATTTATTACTTAGACATTTCATGCATTCGCATTTTCATGTTATCATGCAGTATTATGGGGCATATGCCGACACTTATCATATACTTACTCATGATTTTGGGATTTTGGATTTCTATGAGATTTCTGAATTTTTGGGGAAAACCGCAAGAATATATAAAATCTTCTCTCTCTCTCCTCCTCTCTTTTTAAAACATAAGATGCGGTTTTCTCGTGATGTATGTGTCGTCCACCATGAGATTTCATGTTTTCTGTTGGATTTCGAGACCCGATTCGAGGAGTGAATGAACCGTCTCGGGTACATGGTGGGCCCGATATGGTACCCCGGGGCAAGAAGATCGAGTTGTAGACGATGAGCCTGGGAGGGGAGGACTACCTACCGGTGATGTCTGGCGCGGCGGATATCCGGAGGATACCGACCGTTGTCGTGAGATTTGATGATATGGGCCGATCCGGACTGACGGAGCCCGAGATATTGAGACTATGAGACATTAAGATTATGAGGTATTGAGACTTGAGATTTACATGTTTTGTGTCGATGCTTGACACGGATTTCCATGGATTTCATCGTTGATATTTCAGATTTCTATACACATTTTACCATGATAAAAGTTAAAGATTTCTTATACAGGGATATATCTAGATTTCAGGATTGGTTCTTTCACATTCATGGTGCATGCATACTCATTCACATGACATAGTTCTATATGAGGCACTGATACGAGCACGGAGCATTTGCACTTACACGCAGCTTATTATCCTGTCTTTACTTGATGACTAGTAGTATATTAGTATATTATTATGACCTAAGATAGCGTCGTGCATTCGATTTCTTTTCACAGATATCTTCTACTCACGAGTTGGCAACTCACCCCCGTTGTGCCAAATTTTATTACAGGTTGATGTACAGGGTTCTTTGGCAGTTGGCTGGCACATCATTTCATTCCGGGTGATTTGCACGGTAGGTTGGTTCACTTGTATCTGGACCGCCATTGTACTTATATTATTTCATTTGTATCTAGAAAGCTCTATCAACCAAACTTGTATTACTTGATAGTTTACTGGATCAGTTGATTATTTCGATCTTAGAGCCGCGCTTGTATTATTATGATATTTGGAAGTTTTGTTTTCTTTTGAGTTTTGAGCCTCGCCCTTTGGCGTTGTATACTATTGTGCATTGATGTGCTTGTTTCCGCCTTTTGGCGTAGAGCTAGCTCCCGTTTAGGGATGCTTTTTATTGTTTGTATATATATTATTCTTGTTTGTACCCGTTTGGGGCCAGTTTTTACAAAGGAGACTCTGCCGAAATTTTTGAGAAAATTTGATGTTGCTTTTAAACTTGTTTTCTACATGTTTTCCTTTACTTATTCTTCTTTTTATGGTTTAGATTTCTGGGCTTCGGCTTATTTTGGTTACGTTGTGCCTCTAGACGCTTCGTAATCTAAGTTCCGGTCACGTTCCGTACTTTCAGGTCGTGACAAAGTTGGTATCAGAGCTCTAGGTTTAACCTTGTCTAAGTCTAGGGTGACCCTTGGTTGATGGAGTAGGTGACTTAGGTAGAGTGACGTACCGTGGGTATGATCCGCGGCATACTTATGATACGCTACTCTGCTTAAGGAGCCTTAGGATGTATATTTCTTTGCACCGTGTTTCATTCGTTCCTTTGATCTATCTTCGTCGATATCGGATGGTGGTTTCTGTTACCACGGGCGCACTGGCAGAGGGAGCTGCGGCTCGAATGCGATAACCATTAGGGTATCGTTTATTCTTGAGGATTGAAGCATTGTTTAGCCTGCGGACGAAGGGTATTGACATGCCGTCCAGACGAAGTTAAAGGATTCGAACGATTGTCAGAAACCCATTTTCCCAAGTTTAAGGTATTCGGAAGAACATGCAGGTATTTCTATGGACCCTCTAGAAGAATGAAACCCTAACTCAACATAATGACCACGAGAACGCCCTTGAACCTTAGGGTTTACGGCAGTTCCGCGGTGCCATTAGTGAGGCTTGGGTTTGGCCTTCTACGGCTGGACAATCGATGCTGGGGTATGTACCGGATATTTTTAAACTGTACTTGAGTGTTGAGATCTCGGGGAATTATGGGATTTTGATGGATCGATCGAAAAGTTTAATGTAGTCCGGATAATAGGTGAAGGGATCGACTACGTGGGAGACTTTAGATATGAGTATTGCCGTTGGTAGCGCAGTCTGCACACCTATGAAGAGACAAGTTCGAAGCAGTCGACACCAGAGGAAAGGGGGAAAGAGGCGCACATTGACGATAGTGTTTACGATTGTGATTTGGTGATTTAAATTTCATATTTCCGTTGATTGGATCTTTTTTTGGTATTTTGAGGATTTTGTTCTACGATTGGTATTTCTTATGTGTGCATTCATTACATTCTATTCGTGCTTCATATATCAGTTGTATTGATGTTGTTTTGTACATACCCAGTACACTCGATTTGGTTTTATACATTTTGAGATTTTGATTTGATTTCGTGCATATGG
Source organism: Agapanthus africanus (assembly GCA_030015575.1). Taxonomy (NCBI): domain Eukaryota; kingdom Viridiplantae; phylum Streptophyta; class Magnoliopsida; order Asparagales; family Amaryllidaceae; genus Agapanthus; species Agapanthus africanus. The sequence continues at coordinate 664,677,860 of CM057341.1, forward strand.
GTTACACATGATTTTGACATATGCTTCGACCTAGTTTTCATGCATTTTCGTACTGTAATTTCGATTTTGATATTCGGTGTATATTTTCGTGTACCATGTGCACCTAATTGAGATTCTTGCGCACATTCGGTGCACCTGATACGATTTGTGCTCACCAGATGCACTAAATCGTGGTTTTGTGCAGATTAGATGCACCTGATATTAGAGTCGTGCACGCCCGTTGCACTTGACAGATGTTTTTGGTGCACACCTGTTGCACTCAGTTTTGTTTTTGTGTGAATTCGTGGCATCTGTATTTGGTTTCGATTTCAGTGCGCACCGGATGCACATGATATTTTTATGATATGATTGGGATTGATTTCAGCTTGAGCAGTATGTTTTTATAATCATTACTATTTGATTTAGTAACCAGGCGGGACGTGTATGTTAAATAAAAGATATATATATATATATATATATATATAGCTATTTTTTTAAAATAAACGTCCGCTACTTATGCCATGGCACGTGCATCACACGACAATTTTCAAAAGGGATTTTTGCATGCTTCTTTATCTAGATGTCTGGACGATTTTATTACGATGCGCATTATATATAAGTTATAGTTTTGATGTATATTATGTTGGTTTTCGTATTGGGTTTTGATATTTTATTTTCGCCATAACTCCGATGATTGCGTTATGCTTGACGGAGTTGATTTTAGTTATGTATTGATGATTTCAGAGCCCCGACGATTTGAGTGTTTTGGCTGAATGTTTTAGTAATTGGGGGGAGTTTTAATTTAAATTCGGGGACCAAATTTCTAAAAGGGGGGAAGATTGTAACGTTTTAAAAATAACTAAATAAATAAAATTCTTTAAGTGAATTTTATGATTTTCGGTAAAGTAAAATGTTGTTTTTGTAAAACTAAACCGTAATTAATTTTCACTATAAATTTAAAAATACCTATTTTAATTATATTATTACTAGTAAATGGTGTTTATTTAGCCACTTATAAATTTTTAGTTTAATTAAATATTTTTCTTAAATTAATTATTTTAAATATTAACATAAGCTTTATTTTTACACTAAATTAGTGTAAATTACAAATTTGAATGGGTTTAATTAGAAAAAGTGAACCATTACATATTAGAATCAAGTGTGTTTCATGCAAAATTTATTTTCAAAATTTTACAATGGTTCTAAACCATTCTAGGTCAAATGGAGTGAAGAAAATAAAGAATTTTTAAATAAATTCATGAAAAGACTTAATTGTGTGATATTTTTGTGAAACCTTCTACACTTTTCTTCACCTTTTCTCACTCTCCTCTCTTTTCCTCACCTCATGGCCGGCCTCACCACCATGGGCAGCCCCAAAATTTACCCCCCATCATCTTTGTATTAAAAATCATCAAAATTCATCAAAAATTCAATAAAAAACCAACAAAATCCTAATTAATTCCTACTCTCTATTCTTTGCTCATCTTTACATGGATTTTGGAGATAGAAAGCATTCATTTTGGAGGCTTATTTTCATGTTTGGATTTCATGTTGTGGAGGTATAAATCTTCTTCTTTTGATTTATTGTTATTAGATGTTTCATTTAAGCATAATTAGATTTAATAAATAATTTCTATCTACAAGTTTTAAAATTCAAGTTAGGGTTTATAAAATTAAGTTATGGTTTTTATTAATTAAGTAGGGTTATAATAACTAGTTTAATATTTTTAGAAGTGGAAAATCTTGTATGGATGATATATTGTAAATTGTTTATCCAAAATTGTTTAAATTAATCCATTTTGCAAACTAGATTTCTATATATTGTATATATTGGTGAGATAAAATTCCAATTAATGTTTGTAACACTATATTGTGGTTTTAATGAGGATATTAACTTGTTAGTGGAATGAAAAACTTAAATTAGTTACTAGTTTCTATTGATAATTGAAAAATACTAATAAAAATGCTATTTTTGCTAACTAGATTTTGGAAATTCTTAAATAAATGAGGTTTAAAATCAAAATTATGAATTCATTATAGTATTATCATCATGAATTGTAGTTTAATGCATTAATTCATGCAAAATCCAGTTTAGATGAGATATTGTGAAATTTTCCTTAAAAGTATCGAAATCGGGTAAGTTTGCAAACTAGAATTTTCAAACTAATATAAATTAGGTTGTTAAAAATATAGTGATTGTTTATATAGTCTAGTTATGCTAATTAATGAATACTATGACCATTAGTTTCTTTTAAACATCAATTTTTGAAGTAAAACGGTAAATTGGTGTTTTCAGGTTTTACGGAATCGGACGATTTGATCGATTTTTAGGGTTTCGATGAATTAAATTATGTTTTATATTATAAGTAATGAGTTTTATAACTATGAGTTGTTTGTTGATGCTTATCTCAATCAATCGGCGTTTGTACGCCGATATCGAGCGATATTTGGTTCTTTTGCATGAGCGGGACATAGGTTTTAACCTATGCGCGTTTCGTGCGTCGTTTTGATATTGTCCGTGATTCGGTTTACGATATTATATGTGTTTGCATATAGGTACCCATCACGTGGACTGCGGGCGATGAAGAAGAGGATGGCGACACCGTCTTCGGCAGACAAGGACCAGGTGAGTAGATGTATATCTACGGGGGGAAGTCGGGTGGATGGCGTTTAGCACCCCTGCAAATGTAGAATAGGGATAGTACTTATTGTCATTAGGAAGCCAGACATGACCTTAGAATTTCGGTGAGTAGGACCCTAGTAGTGACCTTAGGTTGGACTAGATTGATTTAGAAAGACCTTACCCGAGGTTGAATATCTTGGAGGAGATTCGTAGGTTTCAGGTAGATACACACACGCACACACTGAGACTCGACGTGGTGTATACGTGTATGTGTATATATATATAGGACTAGGTGTAGGTATATACATATATATACACAATACGTATATGTGATACAAGGATGTGATATGATACACGGGGATGAAACAATATAACTGGGCTTGATGCCGGGATTCTTGGCTTTATGGTCGTGTTATGATATTAGCGGATCATTAGGAAATGAGATAATGAATAGGTATACATAAATAATAAAGGGTGGTGATGATATTGAAGTATATGGGACTCTAAAATAGAACCCAGACCGTAACCGGTGCCTGAAATTCTGATATGATATCATATAGGTGTGACTTGATTACGACATCATATAGGTGTGACTTGATTTCGATATCATATATGTGTGACTTGATTACGATATCATATAGGTGTGACTTGATTACGATATGATCTAAGTGTGACTTAATCACAATATGATACATATGACATGATATTTCTGTGGATAAATTAACGATGTATATTTATGCTGACAATGATATATGATTGATGTATGCGATTACAGTATAGCACCTTGATCTTGACATGTGTTGATGATGATATTATACGAATGATGAGACACGTAGGTGATACTTGACCCGTACCCCGATATTGGGATGCCGTACGATGGATTTTACCGTACGAGGCATAGATATGATGATTCATCCGCACTCTTGATTCGAGGAAGCCGTACTACGTACGTAACGCTATTGAGGCTGGATCGCCGACTATTAGAGATATGGATTCAGACCTTAGGTGGACTCTTATTTCTTATTGACTAGTTTCTTAGGTTTAGTTCCGTAGGAGGTTAGATGGACACTAGTTTAGGCTCGAGTCATATAGTTGTAGTTATACTTGTATATCACAGATGAGTGGTTATTACACATCCGTCTTTACATTCAGGCCGTAATCATTATGGTGCATGTTCATACATATGTTTCTATAATCAGAATAAAACTTCGCCTGTTAGGACACCAGCACCATTACCGATGATGCGCATATTCTACGCACACTTATTTGCCGGCTTACACACATCATCATCGGTAATTGCTATGTCACGTACACTTTAGATCATATTATCTTTTATTGATACAATCAGCTAACAGCTAGATCGATATAATATTGTGATTACTCTCTCTGGTTTTAGTATAGACATGGTATTTATTACTTAGACATTTCATGCATTCGCATTTTCATGTTATCATGCAGTATTATGGGGCATATGCGGACACTTATCATATACTTACTCATGATTTTGGGATTTTGGATTTCTATGAGATTTCTGGATTTTTGGGGAAAACCGCAAGAATATATAAAAACTTCTCTCTCTCTCCTCCTCTCTTTTTAAAACATAAGTTGCGGTTTTCTCGTGATGTATGTGTCGTCCACCATGAGATTTCATGTTTTCTGTAGGATTTCGAGACCCGATTCGAGGAGTGGATGAACCGTCTCGGGTACATGGTGGGCCCGGTATGGTACCCCGGGGCAAGAAGATCGAGTTGTAGACGATGAGCCTGGCAGGGGAGGACTACCTACCGGTGAGGTCTGGCGCGGCGGATATCCGGAGGATACCGACCGTTGTCGTGAGATTTGATGATATGGGCCGATCCGGACTGACGGAACCCGAGATATTGAGACTATGAGACATTGAGATTATGAGGTATTGGGACTTGAGATTTACATGTTTTGTGTCGATGCTTGACACGGATTTCCATGGATTTCATCGTTGATATTTCAGATTTCTATACACATTCTACCATGATAAAAGTTAAAGATTTTTTATACAGATATATCTATATTTCAGGATTGGTTATTTCACATTCATGGTGCATGCATACTCATTCACATGACATAGTTCTATATGAGGCATTGATACGAGCACAGAGCATTTGCACTTCCACGTAGCTTATTATCCTGTCTTTACTTGATGACTAGTAGTATATTAGTATATTATTATGACCTAGGACAGCGTCGTGCATTCGATTTCTTTTCGCAGATATCTTCTACTCATGAGTTGGCAACTCACCCCCGTTGTGCCAAATTTTATTACAGGTTGATGTACAGGGTTCCTTGGCAGTTGGCTGGCACATCATTTCATTACGGGTGATTTGCACGGTAGGTTGGTTCACTTGTATCTGGACCGCCATTGTACTTATATTATTTCATTTATATCTAGAAAGCTCCATCAACCAAACTTGTATTACTTGATAGTTTACTGGATCAGTTGTTTATTTCGACCTTAGAGCCGCGCTTGTATTATTATGATATTTGGTAGTTTTGTTTTCTTTTGAGTTTTAAGCCTCGTCCTTTGGCGTTGTTTACTATTGTGCACTGATGTGGTTGTTTCCGCCTTTTGGCGTAGAGCTAGCTCCCGTTTGGGGATGCTTTTTATTGTTTGTATATATATTATTCTTGTTTGTACCCGTTTGGGGCCAGTTTTTACAAAGGAGACTCTGCCGAAATTTTTGAGAAAATTTGATGTTGCTTTTAAACTTGTTTTCTACATGTTTTCCTTTACTTCTTCTTCTTTTTATGGTTTAGATTTCTGGGCTTCGGCTTACTTTGGTTACGTTGCGCATCTAGACGCTTCGTAATCTAAGTGCCGGTCACGTTCCGTACTTTCGGGTCGTGACATTAGGGGACCAGATCTCGACTCCTAGAGATGGCCTCCCACTAGACTCTAGAACCCGGTTACTTGTGCTCCCCGCCTTGGGTCTATCTTAATGCGGAAAAGTAAATAATATACATCAATGGTGACAACAAGCTCAACCCGGAAGTGTCCAAATAAAAGAATATTACATACAAATTTACATGAATGAAAATTCAAAAACTCTCATTTCACACAAAAACCCCGGCTATTCAATCACGACGATCCAATATAACATATCACAATAACACAATAACATCACATGTTATCAACGTAAGTAAATATGTGTATTCCTGATGTCGTTGACATATAGCAACGTGATTAAAGATACACCACATATTACACTTACGGTCGCAAAAAATATATGAAAACTACAATAATTAGAATCCGCATCATGCTTAGACATCATAAACCCGGAATATCACATACTCCGGATTTCATGCCTAACCCTATAAAACATGCATTTAAGTCTCGAATTGAAAACACTTTTCAAAATCAAGTCGGGTAATTCAACAAGATTCCCGATTCAAAGATCGAATGCTCGTCGGGAACTTTAGTAGATAGCCGTACCCCCCGATGCCGTCAACAAAATGCACTTGGGCGGAACACCGTGGCCACGAGCACCCGAGCAGATACTTTTGGCCATGGGGTTCTCCTATAGTCACTTGGTTGGGGTTATGGGGCGTGGCTATCTAGTAGTGTTTCCCGACTAGTGTTCGCGTCCAATACGAGATTGCGACAGAGTTTTGATCCGAATCGAAACTCCGTGGCAATCCATCAAATGAGACTAAAGTGTTAGATTTACAAAACCCTAACTAGTTTCCAGAAAACTAATCAATGTGGATTCCAAAAATTGTATCACATATCAAAACTATCTAGACGATGTTAAACATTTCAATCAATATTTCAAACACCAGCAAATCACAGAGACCTCAACAACTTGAGCCTCATTAAAAAATTAAGAAGCAGAAGAAATATGAGCTATCACCTCTTCATGTTTGCGGCCAAACCAAGGGTTAGGCGGCGGTTTCGTGGTGACTTGGTGGAGATAGTGTCTCGTACTTCTTAGGGATCCATACAATTACCTGCATGATTTTCTGAGAATTTTTAATCTGTAAAATTTCAACTTTTGAGAAAATGGACAGAAACATGTAAAATACGGGTTTCGAAACTTCGATCGAACACTTTAACGTCGTTTAGACATCACCTAAGTCTCTAGCTTGGCTCTGATACCATGAAAGTATGTCTTAGCACCTCCACTAGGTTTATACAAGTATCAAGTAAGCAATTTAAAAAATCTAGAGTGCTAAGCTATACTAACCTAGAATCGAACTAGAGAATTAGGGTTTCAAAGAAAGAATACAAGTTCTTATCTAAATGAAGAGGGTTACAACCTTTGTAGACCAAGTCTTTCACTTCTAAAGCTCTAAGTTGTAGTCCCTAGAACTCTTCTTAGCTCCACTTGAAGAAAGGATTGAGCTTGCAATGTTGTCTTCGAAGCCGAAGATGACCCATCTTGAAGTCTCTCTAACTCAAGCTCACTCTTCATTAATCAAAATATTAGTTAAGCAAATAACCTAAACTAATGAGCTAGATTAGTGTAGGTTGATGAAGTAGGATATATGGCTCACTTAGAAATATTTTCCTCTCTTTTTCCAACTCAAGAAAAACCTTAGAAAGATCACTTGAGGAAGAAGATGAACTTGAGTGTGTAAGTGAATATGTGAATGAGTGAATGAACCATGAGCTCAAGATAAAGTTGTGATGAATAAATATCTAAGAGTAAAACAAAAAAAGAGGATGAGTCATGGCTTCTCAATACTTCTCCAACCATCCAAGCCATGACTCACGTGCTGGGTTCGCTTAGCACCACCGCTAGGTTTTGGTAAGCATCGAGTATGCAATTTAAAAAAATCTAGTGTGCTAATCAATCCGAACCTAGAATCGAACTAGAGAATTAGGGTTTTAAAGCATGTAAACAAACTTTACACTAAGTAAAATAGGAATACAACCTTTGTAGACCGGTCCTTCACTTCTAAAACTCTGTGTAGTAGTCCCTTTGCACCAAGTAGTGGCTCCCGAACTCTTCTTATGTTCCACTAGGCGAAAGGAACAAGCTTGCTTAAAGATCTTCGAGGCCGAAGATGATCGACCTCGAAGAATCTCTAACTCAAGCTACCTCTTCACTAATTGAGGAATTAGTGAAGTAAACATTCTATACTAAATGGTTAGTTTGGTGTAGATTAAAGAAGTAGGAATTTTTCTCACTTTAGAATTATTTTTCTCTTTTTCATTTTCACCTCTCTCAAAAGCTAGAAAGCAAAGAAGATGATGATCTAGATCAAGTGATGAACCAGGGTGTAAAAATATCTCAAATATCATTTGTAGAGAATTAACCATGGCTAAAGATAATGGTTGGGTAAATAAATATCTAGAGTAAAACAAAATTAGTGGACTTAAGTCGAGGCTTCTACATGCTTCCACAAGCATCTTTAGCCATGCTAATTTCCACTTAATTTTGATTTTCCCCTTAATAATTAATCACCTAAATTATCTTTACTTTAGTATGAGTCTCATACATCCATATCCAATGTATCATTTAGCATGACATAATATAAATACATTAATATATATCACATATATATTTATATGTATTTAGAGAAGATAAATTCTTAAGTGAGCTAATATTAGTTAATATATATTAATATATCAAATATATATTTATATATTAAATTATTAAATCAACACTTGATTTAATAATCCGGCTATATCACATACAAACGACTAATATCATTTATATCAACTTATCAAATCAACACTTGATTCAATAACCCGGCTATATCTCATATAACCGACTGATACCATATATCGCGAGATTAGAATACGGTATCATATATATGTATTAATCTCGGTCCCGCACATATCATATATGTGCCCTACTTCGTTTCACTTGAGCCAGGAAACCTCTGTGTAGGACTCTAAAGACTCGTCAATACATCGGCAGTAGGTAATGATCATATCAGTCACCCACAAGCCGTCAGTGGTACTAACTGGACGTAACGGCTACCCATGTATTGAGTGATCAAAAGATCAACAAGCAATCTTGTCCATACTACCGTGAATCCAGTAAGTAACACTACCGTACAGTCCGATCTCTTCGTCTGATTTGTCGCATATCGAGTCTGGGGTGGTAAACGTCAGACCCAAATAACTTGATAAGTCATGCCGATATGAGACTCATAACGGGTCGAGAAACTACTGATAACACTTACCAGTAAATCTTATCATCAGCCCTGGCCAGGTACTTCCTGTTATAGCCAATCGAGCATAGCGCAATATCAACCCCCAATACCGGGAGAGACGAAACCCCTCCAATCGCTCATTGCCTCCATGTAACTCGGGACTGTACCCAAAATCCACCAGTTTGCTCGCTCTCTTGAGCATGGTAGAAATTAAATCAAAGCATAGTGGGAATCACACAAGACGCTATGACGATCTCGGGTCTACAGACTAATCTGTACCAGTGTCACCAGAGAACTGCTATCTGACGATAGGTATAATACCATCTAGGAGTTCTCGGCGAGTAATGTTCGGTGTACCCATTCTCCAATGAGCACCTGGAATATCGATGCCATGTCTCGATACTCCCACGACTAGGAACAATTAAAGGATGAACTTATGGACTACCCTGGCCTCGCTAGTATGATTTGCATCATAATCCTGGTAGTCAAGTACACATTCTAAAGGCTTTAACAACATGTAACAGAGAGACTGTATATTGATACAAGTGTACATGTTAAGATAAAGATCAACCGGATAGCAGACTATCATATCGAGCAAGAAAGTCCTCTCTATATATATCCAAGCATCCACTATAATATACAATCTTGTACAATAATGGCCTCTGGGGCATACATATAACTAACAATCTCCCACTTGCACTAAGGCCAGTTGTTATAGTATCACATACCCAACATCCTAAAAGTCTCTCAAATGGCCTTGGTGAGTGGATCCGCTGTATTATTCTTCATGTCAACTATCCTGACCTCGATCTCCCGGAGATCAACTATCTCCCTGATCAGGTGATACCGCTTAAGAGTATGTCTGGATCACTGATAAGACCTTGGTTCCTAGGCCGAAGCCACAGCTTCATTGTTATCACAGTACACATGTATTGGATGCCTAATTGTTGGAACCTCACCAAGTTCATCTCATGAACTTGTTCATCCAGACGGCCTCTTTGGCAGTATCGTTGGTAGCAATATATTCAGCCTTTATTGTCGAATCTGCTACGGTATCTAGCTTGGAACTCTTCCAACATACCATCCCTCTACTGAGGGTAAAGACAAAACCCGAGACTGACTTTCAGTCAACCTTATCACTCTGAAAGCTCGAATCGATAAAGGACTCCATCTGGAGTTCACCATTACCATACACCAAGAACATTTCTTTAGTCCTTCTCAAGTACTTAAGAATGTTCTTCACAGCTGTCCAGTGATTCAACCCAAGATGTAAGAGGCATCACCCAAATCCTTCATGGAGAACCTTTGTGATAAGAAGAGCTTTGACCGAGTGCAGCATAAGAACATCATTTCCTATCAAGAGTATGTCATCCACGTACAATACGAGGAAGACAACCTTACTCTATGCAACCTTCTTGTATATACAAGGTTCATCTACGTTTTTAATGAAGTCAAACTCTTTGACTGCCACATCAAAATAGATGTTCCAGCTCCGCGATGCCTGCTTTAATCCGTAGATTGATTTAAGCAGCTTGCACACCTTTCCGCTGCTCCCACTGTCCATGAAGCCCTCTGGCTGTGTCATGTACACTCTCACTTCTAAATCACCATTTAGAAAAGCAATCTTGACGTCCATCTGCCAGATTTCGTAGTCATGGTATGCAGCAATAGTAAGTAGGATTCAGATGGACTTAAGCATAGCTACTGGAGAAAAGGTTTCTTCATAATCGACACCAGGTCGTTGACGAAAACCTTTTGCTACAAGTCTAGCTTTGAAAGTCTCAACTTTTCCATCTGCACCAAGTTTCTTCTTAAAGATCCATTTGCTCCCAATGTGTTTTACCCTTCAGGAGCAACTTCCAAAGTTTATACTTTGTTGGTGTATATGGATTCCATCTCAGATCGCATTGCATCCAGCCATTTCACAGAGTCTCCACTCGTGATGGCATGTTCGAAACTAGTTGGGTCATCATCTTCCATGATGCAATCCTCGCTCCCACCGTTAATGAGAAAACCGTTGTATCTCTCAGGTGGATGAGGAACCCTACTAGATCTGCGAAAAGGCTGAGGTTCGTCCATGTCCAGTAAATAGAGTTTTGGTCATCTTACCTTTGAGACATGACTGGCAAGTTTCATAAGATGTAAATTTGAACGGATTTAAATATCCATTCTTATGTAACATAGCTTGTCGTGTCGCATTGATATGACCTAGTCTACAATGCCACAAGAAAAATTCATTCATTTTTAAACTTTTCTTCTTGTGTGTGTTCTGTACATTAAGAACTGTATTTTGATTCAGAATGTATAAATCGTTACATAACGTACTAAACCCAATCAACACTTTATTTAGGAAAATGTTCATAATATTTTTCTCTACTACAAAGTTATATTCTTCTTTATCTAATAAAGAAATCGATATTAAATTGCATATCATAGATGGTACATAATAACAGTCGTTCAAGATCAATGTATTCACATTTGGTAATACAAGGTGATATTCACCAACTGCTTTGGCTGCAACATTTGCACCATTCTCTACTTTTAGAGAATGATCACCTTTTCCCAGTTCTCTACCTCTCTTTAGCCCATATAACAAATTACATATGTGGGATCCCGATCCGGTATCTAATACCCAAGACGTAGAGTGTACTGAGAAACAGTTCTCGGTAATGAACACACTAGAAGAAGATGCATCAACATGCTCATTTCTCGTTCAGGTCGCATGGGAATCCGGATATTCCCTTATTTCCTGCTCAGACATATAAAAATTATAAGGTAGAGCGGAACCAACGTTCCCCAGCTCAGTATAACAAGCGGGTTCGGTCAATACAGCAATATTATTATCTTGATTAAGGCGTGTCATGGTCGCTACCAGGAGAGAGAGAGAGAAGAAAATACTTTAGTGTACGCTCTTACAAGGTTAGATTGGTTATTATCTTATCTAATCAAGATGGCTCCCACTGTTTTTATCAAATCTTCCTTTACTAAAAAGTAAGACTCGTCGGGATTAATTATATTCTACAAGTTCGCTAACCGGTCAGTCATGCCAGTGTCGGTAATTTGACGGAGGTTCCCCATGCTTTCACATGGAACTAATTAAATAACCTTGTTTCCGCAGGGGCATAACCCCGTTAACACCTTTCTTAGACACCTGCTTGATCAGCTAATTGTAAAGTGGAAAACTCTCTCAGGAGTAATTCTTACTTGTAGTGGGTATCAGGATCCAACTATCTCATAGAAGGTATGCAATCTCATTGCAAATTTCAACACTTGAAATTTCCAATAATATTTTGCCCCTAGCGTCCTATGACCTTGACGCTGGCTAACAAACTATAGTCCGCTAGTCAAGTTCAACCCGTACATTTCATGATTGAATTAAACCCACCCGCACAACCCTTGACGCAGGCCAACAAAGTCGCACGACTAGCCTAATCCAATCGCATCACATGCTGCAGATAAGCACTAATTAGCTACCGCACACTATGCCTTGACATAGGACAACAAATGTAGCATGAATACTAAATAGTACTTATCTAAAATGATGGAGGGCTATGACATGTTTTTAAGAAAACCTTTTGCTTAATGAACTTGATATCGTTGTAGAATTGAGTGATTTGAAAAGGAGTGGTTTAAGCTCCGCTTTTAAAATCGAGTTTTTCAAAATAAACAGAGTGGTGGTAGCATCTGCTAGCTTCAGCTAAAGAGGTCACTCCCGGTGAAGAGATCTAGGCTCTTTCCTCATCGAATGAGGTGCTGGATATTCATCAAGGAATACCACTATGCAAAGCAAGAACTAGAGCTACCATTTTGAAAATTTAATTCCACAACATCATTAGGTTTCTTTCCTTTTCATTAATCCCATTAATGAAGTCCCATCATTTATGCTTCCTAAGCATCACAGATAAAGAAACGAAAATACAACGTATGCTTAAGCCATCTGCATTCATCACGGGGTCCCGTCATGCACCGTTAGGTTAGTTAACTAATGGCAGAGCTGGGGCAGGACTAGTGCGGATGCAAAACATACGCAACGTTTATTATATATTATATATATAATATAAAGTACTCGTCTCACTCAGTTATAAGATCTCATCACAGAACATTGCAGCAGAAGTCAATATATGAAATATATGAGATACTAGGAAGTCCGTGTTTTAAATTAAGCCAGTAAAAACCACGAATTCCACGGTCGTGATGAATAGCCAAACCCACATCCGTAGACCCCTACGAGAGCGGCAAGCAACCCTGCCAATTCTAGAGTTAGGAGACCCGGTCTCGACTCCTCGAGATGGTCTCCCACTTAACTTTAAAACCCGGTTACTTGTGCTGCCCGCCTTAGGTCTATCCTAATACGAAAAAGTAAATAATATATATCAATAGTGACATCATCCTCAACTCGGAAGTGTCCCAATAAAAGAATATTACATATAACTTTTTACATGAATGAAAATGAAAAACTCTCATCTCACGTAAAAAAAACCCGGCTATTCAAACACGACGATCTAATATAACATATCACAGCAACACATAACATCACATGTCATCAACATAAGTAAATATGCGTATCACAATTTTCGTTGACGTATAGCAACGAAACCGGCGATACACCACATATTGCACTTACGGTCGCAGAAAAGAAAATGAAAACTACAATAATTGGAATCCGCAACATCCTTAGACATCATAAACCCGAAATATCACATACTTCGGATTTCATGCCTAACCATATAAATTCCTTAGACATCATAAACCCGGAATATCACATATTCCGAATTTCATGCCTAACATTATAAACCCGGCATTTTAGTCTCAAATTGAAAACACTTTTCAATAACCAGTCGGACAATTCAACAAAATTCCCGACAGTTGATCGAATGCTCATCGGAACCATCAGTAGATGGCCGCACCCCCGATGCCGTCGATGAAGTGCACTTAGACGGAACACCGCGGCCGCGATCACCCGAACGGATGCTTTTGGCTACGGGGTTCTCCTACAGTCACTTAGTCGGGGCGATGGGGCGTAGCTATCTATTAGTGTTACCCGGTGAACGTTCGTGTACTATACGAGATTGGGATGGAGTTTTGATCTGAATCAAAACCCCGTGGCAACCGATCAATGAGACTAAATTGCTAAATTTACAAAACACTAATTAGTTTTCACAAAACTAATTATTGTAGATTCCAAATATTATATCACAAATCACAGATATCTAAACGATGTTAAACATTTCGAATGATTCATCATACTCCCAAAATTCCCAGAGTCCTCAACACTTGAGTCACACTTAAAAATACCCAGAATGTTCCAAATGTACCTACGGATCATCACAAGAAGGCACGTTCCCTGCCTTACCAACGGCGCCGTGGAACCGTGGCTAAACTTATGGTTTGGCCGCGGTTGCACGGCCGTTTGGTCGAGTTGGGCCATCTTTTTTCCTGGGGATCCATAAAAAAACCCTGTACAATTTTCTGGTAATTTTTAATCTGGAAAAAATCCAACATTAGAAAAAATTTCCAAAAAGGGATTTTTGGGTTTCGAAAAGTCGATCGAACACTTTAACTACGCCTAGACGACTTCTAATGCTCTAGCTTGGCTCTAATACCACTGCTGTGTTCGCTTAGCACCACCGCTAGGTTTTGGAAAGCATCGAGTATTTAATTTTAAAAAATCTAGTGTGCTAAGCAATCCGAACCTAGAATCGAACTCGAGAATTAGGGTTTTAAAACATGTAAACAAACTTTACACTAAGTGAAATAGGAATACAACCTTTGTAGACCGGTTCTTCACTTCTAAAGCTCCGTGCAGTAGTCCTTTTGCTCCAAAAAGTGTCTCCCGAACTGTTCTTAGGCTCCACTAGGCGAAAGGAACGAGCTTGCTTAAGGATTTTCGAGGCCGAAGACGATCTACGTTGAAAAATCTCTAACTCAAGCTACCTCTTCACTAATTGAGGAATAAGTGAAGTAAACAACATATACTAAATGGCTAGTTTGGTATAAATTGATGAAGTAGGATTTTTGCTCACATTAGAATTATTTTTCTCTTTTTCTTTTTCACCTCTTTCAAAAGCTAGAACGCAAAGTGGATGATGATCTAGATCAAGTGATGAACCATGGTGTAAAAATATCTCATATAACATTTGTAGAGAATTAATCATGGCTAAAGATAATGGTTGGGTTAATAAATATCTAGAGTAAAACAAAATTAGTGGACTTAAGTCAAGGCTTCTATATGTTTCTACAGGCATCTTTAGCAATGCTAATTTCCACCTAATTTTGATTTTTCCCTTAATAATTAATCACCCAAAATATCTTTACTTTGGTATGAGTCTCATACACCCAAGTCCAATGTATCATCTAGCATGACACAATATAAATACATTAATATATATCACATATATATTTATATGTATTTAGAGAAGAGAAATTCTTAAGTGAGCTAATATTAGTTAATATATATTAATATATCAAATATATAATTATATATTAAATTATTAAATCAACACTTGATTTAATAATCCGGCTATATCATATACAACCGACTAATATCATTTATATCAACTTATCAAATCAACACTTGATTCAATAACCCGGCTATATCTCATATAACCGACTGATACCATATATCGCGAGATTAGAATACGATATCACATACACATATTAATCTCGGTCCCGCACATATCACATATGTGCCCTGCTTCGTTTCACTTGAGCCAGGAAACCTCTGTGTAAAGATTCGTCATTACGCCAGCAGTAGGTAATGATCATATCAGTCACCCACAAGCCGTCAGAGGTACTAGCTGGACGTAACGGCTACCCAGGTATTGAGCGATCAGGAGATCAACAAGCAAGCTTGTCCATACTACCGTGAATCCAGTAAGTAACACTACCATACAGTCCGGTCTCTTCGTCTGATATGTCGCATATCGAGTCTGGGGGTGGTAAATGTCAGACCCCAATAACTTGATAAGTCATGCCGATATGAGGCTCATAACGGGTTGAGAAACTACTGATAACACTTACCAGTAAATCTCATCATTAGCCCTGGCCAGGGACTTCCTCTTATAGCCAATCGAGCATAGCGCAACATAAACCACCAATACCGGGAGAGACGAAACCCCTCCTGTCGCTCATTGCCTCTATGTGACTCGGGACTGTACCCAAAATCCACTAGTTTGCACGCTCTCTTGAGCATGGTAGAGAGGAAATCAAAGCTCATTGGGAATCGCACAAGTCTCTATGACGGTCTCGGGTCTACAGACTAACCTGTACCAGTGTCACCAGAGAACTGCTATCTGACGATAGGTATAATACCATCTAGGAGTTCTCAGCGAGTACTGTTCGGTGTAACCATTCTCCAATGAGCACCTATGTACCATCTTTGATGTCAAACAACAATGGATGTGGGATCATCTATCGCCCCATACAGGGTCAAGAAAAGTACACACTAGTCTACTCTGAAATATCGATGCCCTGTCTCGATACTCCCACGATTATGAACAATTAAAAGATGAACTTGTGGACTATCCTGGTCCCACTAGTATGATCTGCATCATAATCCTGGTAGTCAAGTACACATCCTAAGGGCTTTATCAACATGTAACAGAGATACTGTATAATAATACAAGTATACATGTTAAGATAAAGAGCAACCAGATAGCATACTATCATGTCGAGCAAGAAAGTCCTCTCTATATATGTCCAAGCATCTACTATAATATACAATTATGTACAATAATGGCCTCTAGGGCATACATATAACTAACATCACAATCCACTCATTTTCATTTCACTTTTAAATATAAATTATTACAATAATCTTTAGCTCTAGGTGTGAGTCTCATACACCCATGTTCTATGTATCATCAACCATGACACAATATCCATATATATATAAATACATATATCAAATATATATCATTATATATCAAGAGAAGAAAATTATTAGTGAGCTATTTTAGTTAATATATATGTATATATCAAATATATTAATATATATCAAATTATTAAATCAACACTTGATTCAATAATCCGATTATATCATATATAACTGATTAATATCATTTATATGTATATCATATTATTAAATCAACACTTGATTCAATAACCCAGTTATATCACATATAACCGAAAACATTCAATATTAGATATTAAATCAAAACTTAATTCAACAATCCGGTCATATCATATATAACCGGCTAATATCAAATATATATACATAAACAAATCATTGAATCAACACTTGATTCAATAATTCGGTTATATCATATATAACCTAACCGATATCAAATATCGCGAGATTAGAATATGGTATCACATACTCATATTTAATCAAGCTCCCGCACATATCACCATATATGCCCTACTTCATTTCGCTTGAGCTAGGAAACCTCTGTGTGGTACTCTAAAGACTCATCAATACCCCAGCAGTAGGTAATGATCATATCAGATACCCATAAGCCGTCAGCGGTACTAGCTGGACGTAACAGCTGCCCAGGTATTGAGCGAATAGAAGATCAACAAGAAAACTTGTCCAAACTCCCATGAGGCTTATAAGCAATAGTTACTGTATAGTCTGGTCTCTTCGTCAGATATGTCGCATATTGAGTCTAGGGGTGGAATCATCAGACTCCAGTAACTTGATAAGTCATGCCGATGTGTGGCCTATAACCTTTAGAGAAACTACTGATAACACTTAACAGTAAATCTCATCAGCCCTGACCAGGGACTTGCTGTTATAGCCAATCGAGTTTAGCGCAACATCAACTCCCTATACCGGGAGAGAAGAAACCCCTCCTATCGCTCATTGCCTTCATGTGACTCGGGACTGTACCAAAAATCCACCTGTTTGCATGACTCCTTTGAGCCGTGGTAGGGAGGACATCAAACTACAGTGGGAACCATACAAGTCACTATGACGATCTCAGGTCTACAGACTACCATGCATAAGTGCCACCAGAGAACTGCTATCTGACAATTGGTATGGTACCATCTAGGAGTTCTCGGTGAGTCATATTTAGTGTACCCATTCTATAATAAGCATCTGTATACAATCTTTGAAGTCAAACACCAATGGTTGTGGGATCAACCATCGTCCCATACAGGGTCAAGAAACGTATACAGTAGTCTACTCTGGAATATTGATGCCCTGTCTCGATACTCTCTCGACTAGGAACTGTTAAAGGATGTGCTTGCGGACTATACAAGCCCCACTAGTATGATCTGCATCATAGTCTTGGTAGTCAAGCCTACATCATAAGGGTTTTATCAATATGT
This sequence comes from Agapanthus africanus, assembly GCA_030015575.1. Classification (NCBI taxonomy): domain Eukaryota; kingdom Viridiplantae; phylum Streptophyta; class Magnoliopsida; order Asparagales; family Amaryllidaceae; genus Agapanthus; species Agapanthus africanus. The sequence goes on from CM057341.1 coordinate 664,695,873, forward strand.
ATCAAAGAGACAGTATAATAATATAAATGTACATGTTAAGATAAAGAGCAACAAGATAGTATACTATCGTGTCAAGCAAGAAAGTCCTCTATATATATGTCCAAGCATCCACTTTATTATACAATAATGGGCTCTAGGGCATACATAATCCTAATACTAAGATTGTCATAGTGTCTTGTGTGTGTTCCCACTTTACTTTGATTACTACCCAACCACGGATTTAAAGAGCCGTGCATACAGGTTTTAGTTGGGTACAGTCCTAAAGCACATGGAGGCACTAAGCGATCGAAAGGATTCGTCTTGTTGGCTATAGTGCCCTCAAGTTAATTATTGTAATCGCAGGCACGTGATTATGATGATTGAGGGAGGACCTATATGGATAGAACAGTCTTACTCAAAATAATAGTATGCTATATGGTTTGTCTTTATCATCATGTACATGCTTTATGTGGTATTACAGATCACTATTACATGTTGATAGAGCCTATAAGATTCTTACTTGACTACCAGCATTATGATGGCGACCATATACGTAGGAGCTGGGTGGTTTATAAGCACATCCTTAAATGTCCCTAGTCGAGGGAGTATCGAGACTGGGCATCGATACTCCAGAGTAGACTAATGTATAGCTATTGTATTATACCTATTGTCAGATAGCAGTTCGCAGGTGACATGAGTATAGGTTAGTCTGTCGACCTGAGATCATCATTTGTCTTATGTGAGCTCCCACTGTGCTTTGATTACTACTGTACCATGGCTCAAAAGAGTCATGCAAATAGGTTTTAGTTGGGTGCAGCCCCGAGTCACATGAAGGCAGTGAGCGGATCGTCGGGGATTCGTCTCTCCCCGTATTGGGGGTTGATGTCGCGCGGTGAACAGATGGCCATCACCAGAAATCCTTGGCCAAGATAGTCGAGAATTACTGATTTGGATCAGTAGTTTCTCAGTTGGTGATAGGCTTCATACCGACACGAAATATCGCGTTATTAGGGGTCTGACTTTATCCACCCCCTAGGCTCGTTATGCGATACTCTTAGACGAACAGACTGGACTGTATGGAGATTGTCACGGATAGGCTCGGTAGGGGTTCGGATGAGTTTACTTGTCTGCCTTCCTTTCGCTCAATACCTGGGTAGCCGTTACGTACAGCTAGTGCCGCTGACGTGCTTATGGTTAAAACCACTGCCAACGTATTGACGAGTCTTTAGAGTCCTACATAGAGGTTTTCCTTGTTCAGGCAAAACGATGTAGTAGCCGTATTGGACACGTGCAGGGTTACGATCGATTAATTGTACTATATACTCGGACTTTCGATCGGACAATTGATAATACTAGCCGGCTCGGGATTGAGCCGGATTATTAAATCAAGCGTTGATTTAATAATTTACATATATGTATTTCGATATGTATATTATAGTATTATTCTATCTCTTCGGGTATTCGTATTTCGGTACGAATACAGGTATGCATATATAGTAGAGTGTAATCCATATTTTTTATAGATAATATTCTAGAAGGTGGACACCTCATTTTGGATTTATCCATTTATCATAAATGGATAATGAGGTGGAAAAGGAAAAAGGAGAGTATGGTGAGAACCATGCTTGAATAGTGTTAACAAATGAATTGTTAATTCATTTGTGCTCACTATTCAAATATGGTTGCATTTTAAAAATTAGAAAAAGGAGTTTGATAAAACCATGCTTCATGGTTTGCTCTTTTGGATAGTTGGTTCATTATTTTTGAGATGAGAAAAACACTCTCACCATTAGCTTCACTCTCCTCTATCTTTTCTTGAGTTCCTCCAGCTTCATCTTCAACCTCCTCTCTACAATCTCATGTGTTAAGAATCAAGAAAGGAGGTGAGGAAGAGATACTTTTAAAACACTCCACTACATCTTAGGCATTCTAGACTAGCCATCCAGAATCCCTAGTTGCTTCACTTGATCTTTTATGTGGAGCAAGAGCCATGAGCTACATCCCTCGGGTGGATCATCTTCGACGGAGGAAGACCGGCGGCCAAGCTCGATCCAAAGGACCTCAAGGAGGTTAGGGAGATGGTGGAAGACCGAAGGACAAGGTTCATTCGGTATAATACACTATCACAGTAGTTAGACTTCTTTAGATTACTAGTTTCATGTTTGGATTCGATTCTAGGTAGTTGTTTCTAGCGCCAAGTTCTTTAAACGCAAAAAAAAAAAATTGTTCCGCAATCGGCCACGGTAGATGGCCAGGGCGCTAGGAACCCAAATATGGTATCAGAGTCACTCAAACATTAGAAACTAATAGTAAACGATGCATTAGTTTCAAAACCGAAAAACTGCGATTTCTAAACCCACTCTTTGTTCTGAAATTTTTTTGATCTTTGAAATTTTTTTAAACAATTGCAGAGTCTTAGAATGGACATGAGTATGACACAGAATGAAAACAAGGCATTTTCATGCAAACTTGGCCGGCCACATTGCCCAAATTCCCGGCCTCACCATTTTACTATTCACCAGTGGGCCCCATTTTCATTCTGTGTCTTGGGTTTTATAAATTGGTGTTTTTGGTCTTGTTTGTTTTCCCCAGATTTCACTTAGTGTTGTCTTTGCTTTGGGGGGAACTTGGAAAGTCTCAAAACTTGAAATTTTGCATCATTGATATCCGTGATGTGGTGTATGTGTTTTTCAAACGTCGTCTATTTTCTATATGTCGTTTAGACGGGGTTGCACATACTTGTTTATACTGCTGTGATGTTGATATCTGTGATGGCTTTGTTCGGATTGTCATGTAGGATAGCCTCTTGTGCAATGGTAGTTGTACAATTTAAAGTCATTTGTATATTCAGTGTTGTGGGGTGAGGGTCCGATATGTGGACAGCCGTCTTTGCCAGATTATATATTCTTTTATTGGGGCACGACCGGGTTGAGGTCGATGTCGCCATTGTATATGTATTTTTCTTTTCTGTACTAGGATTACCCCACAGTGTAGTGCTCGAATAGCCAATTTCTAGAGGGCAACAAGCTCGCATCTTATGGCGTTGAGACGGAAAGGGCCTTACTCTAGAATTAGCGTCCTATTCGCTGCATTCGTAGTGGGTATAGGATGACCCACGGAGGGGTGCTTAAGTTACCAGATTCCGTGAAGTGCTGGATGGTCCATTTACTTTGTTTATTAGGGTTGCCTCACTTCTGGGATTGGTGGGTAACTTTCCGTGCTCGTAGGGGTCCAGGTTTTCATTGCACAGGCTATCCACACGATCGTGAAACGTCGGGTTTCATTTGCGGCTCAAAGGAAACCCGGGGCTCCTAGATTATCCGTTATTCTGTGTGTTTCTGTGATGTTGCTTATATCATGCCTGGGACGAATGTAATATATATTTATATATACTGGTAGATATTTTATATGTTTTGCATCCGCGCTAGTCAAGCCCCCGCTCTGCCGTTAGTTAAGTAACCTAACGGTGCATGATGGGGCCCCGTGGCGAATGCGGATGGCATATACGTACATTTTATTTTCGTTCTTATTTCTGGTGTGATATTGATTAATTGATGGGACTGCATTAATTTTGATTAATGCAAGGAAAAATAAACCCAAATGATATTGTTGGAAGCAGATTTTGAAAACTGTTATTACAGGACATTTCCTTTTACTTTGCACAGTGGTATTCGGTTCAGAATATCCAGCACCTCATTCGACGAGACAAGAGCCGAGATCTCCTCATCGGGAGTGACCTCTTGGGCAATAGTTTGCATCATTATAATAATTTCACTATAGTCGATTCTTTTGCTTTGCATTGTGGTATTCATTTTGGAATATCCTGCACTTCATTCGATGAGGAAAGAGCCGAGATGCTTTCATAGGGAATGACCTCTTTAGCAAAAGTTTACGCCACTATATATTTGTAAAAACCACTCGGTTCCTTCAACGATATCAAGTTCATTATGTTAAAGGGGTTTTACCAAAAACCCAGTTGTAGCCCTCCGTCATTTCAGATTAGTATTGCTTAGTATTCGTGCTGCGTTTGTTGACCTCATTAAGGCGTAGTGTGTAGTAGCTCTGTAATATTTTTCTGTCGCATGGATATGTGGATTGGTTAGGACAGTCGTTCAACCTTGTTGACCTCGTCAAGGGTCTGTGCGGGTGGGTCTAATGCAATCAAGATATGTTAGTGTTATTTCCCTAGAGGCCATTATTGTATAGTACTGGCTTGTATATTACATTTTGGAAGCTTGGGATAGATACACAGGTTTATAAAAGTCTTGCTCAACATAGTAGTATGCTACTTGGTTTGTATCTATCTTAATATGTGTATATGTTTCTTTTAACATATCGCGAATACATATTGATAGAGCCCTTGGGATCTTGCTTGACTACCAGCGTTGTGATAGCAGTCACACTAGTGGGGGCTGGGTGGTCTACAGGCACATCCTTTTACAGGTCCCTAGTCGTAGGATTATCAAGACAGGGCAACGATACTCCGGAGTAGACTAGTGTATACGCTTCTCGTCCCAGCAGGAGAGATGGTCTGTCCCACAGCCATTAGTACGTTGTACTGGAGATAGTATACAGGTGCTCGTTGGGTTACGAGTACACCGGGCAGGACTCGCTGGGAACTGTTGATTGGTACTATACTTATCGTCAGATAGCAGTTCCCAGGTGACATAAATACAACATAGTCCGTTGACTTGACACTGCTGCTTTGTCTCAAGTGTGTTCCCACTGTTCTTAGATTGCTACCCTACCACGGCTCTATTGAGGCGTGCAAACAGGTAGCGGCTGGGTGCAGTCCCGAAGCGTTTGGAGGCAGTGGTGGTTAGATAGGAATCGTCTCTCCCGGTATTGGGGGTTGATGTCGCGCTGTGTTCGGAACTCCATTACGCAAGGTCTCTGGCCAGGGCAAGTGAGATTTACTGGTAGGTGCTCCAGTAGTTTTTCAGGGTGTTTTGGATCGTACTCCGACACGACTTATACCGCTATTAGGGGTCTGATGCTTGCCACCCCCTAGGCCCGATATGTGACGTTCTTAGACGAACAGATCGGACTGTACGTATATTGTCACATCAGGCTCGGTAGGAGTTCGTATGGGTTTCCTCACCGGCCTTCTTATCGACATCTACCTGGGGACCGTTACGTACAGCTAGTACCACTTGCAGCCTGTGGTTAAACCCACTGCTAATATAGTGTTGAGTCTTTAAAGTCCCATACAGAGGGTTTCCCTGCTTCAGGAGAAACGATATAGAGGTCGTATGGTTTTTACGACAGGGTTCGAACATATACGTGTACTTGTGCATGTATGATATTCGGAAAGATTATACTAGTAGGCTTAGGTTTAAGCCGGATCCTAGTATTGGATTATTGGATTTGATATAGTCTCAGTATATCCGTGTTTTTCGTAAATACGGATGGGAGGGGCGTTCTCGTAATTTTTCGAGAAGCTTCTAGAAGGAGATAACCCATTTGTGTTTTTATCTTTTAGATTTAAACTAAATGAGGTGGAGGAGATGAGGTGTAATTATCATTAAATGAACCATGACTCATGAGATGATTCATCTTATGAATTAAATGAAGCATGGTTGATATTTTGCTAGATATTTTTAGTAAGATATTTTCATGCTTCATGATATTCAAAGTTGAGTCAAGATTCATTTCAGTCTCACAAACACTTTTTCTCTCCTCAAGCTCTCTCTTCTTCATCTTAACCTAATCCTCTCATGAGTTGAGAACCCTAGGGTTAACAAGACTATTAAATCCTTAATTGCTCTCTATATTCTCTAGGTCACTTGGATTAGCACCCTAAGTCACTTTGTTACCTCAAGTTAGAGGTGTAAGCTTGTAGTGGGCACTCTCGGGTGGATCTTCTTTGATTTGAGGAGGCCGACGAGGAGGAGAACAACAAGAACAAGAAGGACTAGTATCTTAAGGTATAATCATCTTTCATAGTAGTTTCAACTCCTAGCTACATTGTTAGTTAGGGTTTAGCAAAGATCCTTTTGCATAGTCAATGTTACCTTGAACGATAATGATCGTTTTACCTATTCCGCCTCCCTGCATCATGTGGGGTGTGTAATGTCGACTTACCGTCGTATCAGAGCCTAGCTAAACCATAACTAACTTCTTAGCAAAGCCTTTAAAAATTCAATCACGGTTTTATCCCGAAAAACACGACATTTTAACACAGTTTCTGCCAAATTTTATTTCTGGTCTAATTTTTTTTTCCGAGACCTGAAAAAACAAGCAGGGTTTTTAAGATCACTGTAGAGATTTGGGCACCTAAATCGGTGAGACAACCGCGGAACCCAGGGTTCACCGCGGATCCGCGGCCGAGTCAACTCCTAGTTGGTCCAAATTTCCTGTAATGGTCTACTGTGTGGTGTTGAGTTTTCAGGGATATTTTGTTTCTGCTCAGGATTATTTGTGTACAGAGAAGTACTTGGAGTAGATTCAAATGTGGTGATTGATCAAAATTCTAAGAACTTTGGCTAACAGGATTATATCTGTGTTGTGATAAATGTGTTCATAAACTTACGCTAATTGCTATATGTCGGTTAGTTGGGGGTTGTACATTTCTGCGATGGTTTTACTGGTTTGTGTATATGGACTTATTGGATTGTCGTGAATGAATAGCCGGGGATGGGAGACGAGTGTTTCTTTTATTCAATTGTAAATTGTAAATTGTTGTAATATTTTTTCCACGGGAAACATCCGGGTTGAGGTTGTAGCCACCGTTGTATTATTTCATTTATTGTTTTTGCTCCTAGGATAGACCCAAGGTGGGGTGCACAAACTATCGGGTACTTTGAAGTGCTTAGTAGCCTACTCACATTGTTGAGGGAGACTGCTTCACTTCGGCTATTTGGCGGGTAGTTTGCCGTACTCGTAGGGGTCTAGGGTAGGGTTGGCTATTCATCACGACTGTGTAATTCGTTTTTCATTTCAGGCTCAAAGGAAATGCGGATTCCTAGAATATCCAATGTGTTCATCTGTGATCCGGAATGCCTATTATTGCGTCTGACGAATGTACATATCTATATATGATATCTAGTAGGCGTTGCTTATGTTTTGCACCTGCGCTAGTCCAGCCCCCGCTCTGTCGTTAGTTAAGTAACCTAACGGATGATGACGGGGCCCAGTGGCGAATGCGGATGGCATAAGCGTAGGTTGTATTATCGTTGTTTTCTGCAATGATAGGTTAATTGATGGGACTCATTAGATTAATGCAAAGAAAACAAACCAAAACTGATTCGTTGGAACAATTAAAAAACCACTCGGTTTTTCAAAACAGTAAAACTTTTAAAATGCGGAGCTTAAACCATTCCTTTTAAAAGCTATCAGGTTCCTTCGATCATATTAAGTTCACTACATTCATGGTTTCGCCAAAACCATTCATAGCCCTCCATCATTTAAGTTGGATATTCATTAGTATTGAAGCTATGTATTTTGACCAACGCCAAGGCATAGTGATTGGTAGCTGCTTGATATTCATCTGTTGCATAGATAGATGCGTTGGTTTGGGACAGTCGTACTACTATTTTGGCCAACGTCAAGGGTATGTATGGGTGGGTTCAAATTAACCTGGATAATGATGGGTAGAACTTGACATGTGACTTATGATATTTTGGCCAACGTCAAGGTCATAAGAGTATGAGGCAAAAATCCACATCGGGAGTTTCTAAAGAAACTGAAACTTGCTAGTGTTGCATACCATTTGGAGTGTGATAATTTTGGTAGGATTCCTTCGAATTTATCACACGATGATATTTGGATCCCGATCCTACTGTGAGTATATGCTACTCTTCGGGAGATTTTTTCACTTAACGATCAATGCTATAAACCAAGTTGGTGTCTAGAAAGGTGTTAGCGGGGCTACGCCCCCAGGAAAAAGAGGTTATTTAATTAAGGAACTTCACGAAAGCATCGTAAAACCTCCCTCGAAGTACCAGAACTAGCCTGGCCGAACGGTTAAGCAAATATTGTACGGTGAGAATAGTCCTGACTAGTTCTTCTTTTATGGTTTGAGGAAGGATTCAACAGTGGGAGACATCCTGTTTAGATAAACTAAAAACCATTCTAAACTTGCAAGAGCATTATACTAAAGTGTTTCTTCTCTCTCTCCTAATTACAACGAACAGAACATGACGAGCCTTAAGTTATTATTAGATAAAAATATTTTGACAGGGACAAACTATAAAGATTGGTTCAGGAATGTCAAGATGGCAATCACTTATGACAAATTGGGGTATGTCCTTACTACTAAAGCCCCTGCCGTCCCAGGTCCAGAATCCAGTGTCGCGGATAAGGAAATCTGCAAGACCTGGGAGATTGACTGCGCGAAAGCCAAATGCATCGTACTTGCCTCTATGGACAATGAACATCAGAGGAGGTATGAGAATATGGATCTTGAATCCATATTTCTCAACACCAAGGAACTGTATGGAGAGCAATCTCGTATAGCAAGATACGAAACCTCGATGAAGTTATTTCAGTCGAGGCTGGCCTTCAGATCATCTGTTGGGGAACATGTCCTCAAGATGATTGGCTACATAGAGGAGCTCGCGGACCTCGGGACAACATTAGAGAATGGGCTATATACAGACTTGATTCTCCAGTCCCTTCCTTCCACCTACGCCCAATTTGTCTTGAATTTTAATATTCAAGGTAAATAAATTAAACTTTCAGAACTCCTTAACATGTTGAGGAGTGCAGAGGGCACCTTGCAGAAAGCAAGGGGTTTAACCCGCTCTGTTTGTTCGTGGTGCTTCTTCTTCTAGGTCCAAGGCGAAAGCCAGAGGAAAGAAGAAAAAGGCCCCTACCAAACCGAGAGGAGGTGTTAGTAAGGTGGAAGCCAGGAGAAAGGCAAAGGTTGCAGTGCCGATAGTAGCAAAAGACGAGTACTTCCACTGTCATAGAAAAGGCCAATGGAAGAAGGATTGCAAAGCTTGGAATGCCAAGAACCAGGACCCGAGGCAAGTTGTGGCTTCGGCTTTAAGTGTGTTTGTAATTGAAAATTGTCTGTCAATCAACTCTACTTCCTAGGTATTGGATACCGGATCAGGATCTCATATATGCAATTCATTATAGGCACTGAAAAGCCGTAGAGTGCCGAAGACTAGTTATATGACCCTCAGGGTTGCTAACGAAGCGAGCGTGGATGCTGTGTCCGTAGGGAATTATGACCTTGGATTGACGAGTGGACATATTTTGGTTTTGCGCAACTATTTTTGTGTACCTAGTTTAACATGTAATATCATATCAGTATCCATGTTATCAAAAGATTTTACATTTGTAAGCGATGTTGTCAACATCCACCTTAATCATGGTTTGATTGGGTCCGGTACACTAGATAACGGTATATACGTATTAAACTAATTGCAGATTTTCAATGTCCAGAACACACTTAAAAGAAAGTCTCCGGATATAAATCAGGCTTTCTTATGGCATTGTAAACTGGGTCACATCAATGAGACAAGGTTAACTAAGTTACATAAAGAAGGATATTTGGATCTGTTCGAATATCAATCTTATGCCACTTGTCAATCATGTCTCAAAGGAAAGGTGATAAAGACTCCGTTCACTGGACACGGAGTAAGAGAGAGCGAGCTCTTAGGACTCATACACAACGACATGTGTGGTCCAATGTCTACACATGCAAGAAACGGTTTTTCTTATTTCATTACTTTTATGGATGATTTCTCCAGGTATGGATATATTTTCTTGATGAAACATAAATCCGAGGCCTTTGAGAAATTCCGAGAATATAAGAATGAGGTAGAAAAACAAACCGGCAAAACTGTCAAGACACTAAGATCTGATCGAGGTGGTGAATACTTAAGTGCCGAGTTCCTGGATTACCTAAAAGAGAATGGAATTCTCTCTCAGCTTACTCCTCCATACACTCCACAACACAACGGTGTATCAGAGAGACGGGACCGAACCCTATTGGATATGGTACCTTCCATGATGAGTAACGCTGAGTTACCGCGTTCATTCGGGGTTTATGCACTAGAATCAGCTGTATATCTTTTGAAGGTTCCTAACAAGACTGTGCCTACCACACCATATCAGATGTGGAGTGGGAAGAAACCCTATTTTCAGTATCTCAAGATATGGGGATGTCCATCTTTTGTTAAAAAGCAGTATGTGGACAAACTCGAGGCACGCTCAGTACAGTGTAAGTTTGTGGGATACCCAAAGAACTCCAAGGGGTATTATTTCTATTACGCAGAGGAACAAAAGTGTTATGACCCGGAAATGGCACGTGATTGGCACTTGAATCATATGAAGTCTAAAGGGCTCCATCTAATTCAAGTAAGCCAAAATCCCAGAAATCTAAACCATTTTTAAAGAAAGTGTTTTGATAAAATAAGCCGAATAAGCGTTTTTAAAACATCAAGTCTTTTCTGAAAATTTCGGCAGAGTTTCCTTTGTAAATACTGGCCCCGAACGGGGTACAACATGATAAAAGCATATATAATGATAAAAGGCATCCCCAAGCGGGAGCTAGCTCTTCGTCAATCGACGGCCACAACCACGCAAGCAATATAATATACAACGCCGAAGAGCGAGGATCAAAACTCAAAAGAAAACTCAAAACATCAATGAAAACCATAATAATACAACGCGCGACTCTAAGGTCGAAAGAATATACAACTCTGGTCTCTAAGTCTGAAATAAATATACATGTCTGGTTGATGGAGTTTACTAGATACAACTGAAATAAATAATATACAAGGTATAATGGTGGTCACAATGCAAGTGAACCCACCGACCAAAGCAATCACCCGGAAAGGGAGCAGTGTGCCAGCAAAGCCGTAATGAAACATGTACGGTAAATGTCACGCCCCGCTTCCCAGAGTACGCTAAGGTAGGCCCGTGACATAGCCAACCATGCTACCTGTGGATAGGAATTATCCTTCCACAGTCAAATTACGGCTGTAGAGATATCAAGAACAAAATAAAACTATCTAGCACATGTCCATAAGCCAAAATAAAATGAGTCAAGAATAAATAATGCGGAAGCAAAAGATCCAATACAAGAATACCTGGAATGTATGTCCCATAATGCGGGCTCGCATCAGGAATGAAAATACTGAAAATAAAAGAACTAACTACTAACGAGTCCTCACTGCTCAGCCTGCTGACTGAAGTACTCCTGCTCAGACTGCAGCAAAGGTAAGGAATCTGGGCCATGAAAAACCCAGACGTCAGCGCGTCATAATATCAAGCAATAATATTAACAGAGGTAGTACGACATGCAGGTATGAGTATGAGCAAGAATATAATAAGAATATATAATGGTGAATGTGTCAGTATAAGTGGCATACAGAGATATCTAAACTGTGCTACGGGGTTACCTATTCTAAAGTCTTCGAAGCCAAGTAATGTAATCCTCATCGTAACTCGTCGGTGATTATTCCGTAACACCCGGAAAGACGGCAAACAATAGGAATTCCGTAACGCCCGGAAAAACGGCAAACTGTGGGTATTCCGTAACGCCCGGAAAAACGGCAAACAATAGTATGGCCCGTTGAGTTACGTTTGGTTACAATACTGATTTTCCCATACCCCCAAGTTATAAGCGTTCAAGTCAGGTATTAAGTAATCAAGAATTAATGCCAACTCAGGATCAAGTAGGTGCAGGTTTGTCTGGATAGACAACAGGAACGGTCCGTAAGGACTACAGGTCAGTTTTGTTGGCATTAGATACAAGATCAGGTAACAGGTAGAGCCATGGTACATCTGGTCAAGTCAAGTAGTGTATTTAGGTGTCATGTCATGTCACGAGTGTACAGTACCATATCATATCAAGTAGGCAGTGCAACAGGTCATGTCAGGAAGCACAAGATGTCATGTGGGTGCTCATAATCAAATTAACATAAACAAGATTATAAATGAACAAGCATGAGTACTATCAGAACAATAAACTAGATCAGGTAATATGATAAGCAAATAGGTACAGATTAAATTATATCGAAGCACGGTTATCATTTTGCGTTTAAGGGATAGTTTCAACATTACTTAACTACAGTATAACCAATATGGATGTTAAAATCATGTTATTATGTACTAAATAATTTAGAGAGGCGATTGAATATAGATCAGATTAGATGTATGCAAACGGTCGTCCGATAGGGTATAAAAATATAAAGGGGTACTGTGGACTATGCAAATAATTGTTATATGATTTAAATATGATTGTGGGTGCTATGTATAGTAGAACTAAGTGCAACATGGTATATTTCGTGCGATGAATCTAAAATGATATAACGGAACGTCAAACTGTTAAAAGGAAATTATGGTATTAAATGTAAGCTATAGGTTTAACGTGCAATCAAATGGATATATAGAACTCTAAAAAGCATATATAGCAATTCAAATAGCATGTAGCAAGTTTTCACTTGCCTTGAAGGATTCAAGAAACGGTAAACAGAACGTCACGCGTCAGCGGGAAAAGTCGCGACGCGCGCACGATACACGGAAAGAGTCCAAACAACGAACAGTGGGATGACACGAGTCAGGTATCCTTGCTAGGTTGTCGGGATCGTCGACGGCACGGTCGGATTCCGGCGATCACAAAAACAGAGAACAATCTTAAATAAAGAAAAGCATGAAAGAAAAAGAAGAGAAGGATAAGAAGAAGGAAGGCTCACTGTGCTTGTGCTGTTTGTTTGCAGAGGGGGTGATGGTACTGACTGCAGTGATCGGAGCTCCGGCGAAGAGGGTCGGTGGTTAGAGCTTGGGGTCGGCTGATGTTGGTTGGGTGTTGTGCAGGGGTGCATGAGTTGGTTCCTGGAGAATGAGGGAGATGAGGAGAGAAGGGAGAGAGAAAAGGAGATGAATGAGGAGGCGACGGCGAGAGGTGGTCGGCGATGGAATGAGGTGGCGGCGAGGTCGGGTGTGCAGGGTTTCTTGAGCGCTCGGGAGAAAAAGAAAAAGGAGGAAGAAGAGAAGATGGAGGCGAAGGAGGCGAAGGCGCGGAGATGACGAGGTCGGGAGCTTCGTTGTCGGCGGTGTGCGACAAGGAGGAGAGGCGGCTAGGGTTCGCAGGCGATGGGTTTAGGTTTTATCAAAGAATGAAGAAGAAGAGAAATATATAAAGGAAGGGGAGAGAGAGATACGCGGAGAGAGAGAGAGAGAGGAGAGAGGAAAAGATCGAGAGGAGTGAGAGAGTGAGAGGAATGCACAGTGAGGAGAGATAAATTTGGCTGTATGCGCAGGAGAGATAAGGAGAGAAGAGAGAGAAAGAGAAGGAGAAAGGTGAGAGAGGGAGAGAGCTGTGGGACCTAGGGGAAAAACGGAGGGTTTGATTGGCTCGTGGAGATTTGTTTTGAAAATTATAAAAGATTTACCGTTTAAGAAAATCGTGAGAAAATATCGTAATCTGTAAAATATATTTTTAAACTGATTAAATTTAAAAAATAAAATAGGATTTGGCGGGTTATAAATAATTCAGAAATGTACCCGGGTCGGGCCCAAAATTTTGAATTCGAAATATGAAAATTATTAGCAAATCCCAAAAATTAAAATGAAGGTTTATGTAATGAAAAAGCATACCCCCAAGAACGGTCGCACGTACGTGCGCGTAGCCATCCAAACACGTCCGTTTCTCTGAACGGGATGAGAACACGATGCAAGGACGCTACCACAGGGTTAGGGGTATCAAGCAGGCCATGTCAAGTATTTTAAAATTATTTTAAGGGACTTAAATTGTTATATGCAACAATATGTAATGTTAGGGTAATCTATAACTAGGAAACAACAAGCTCATGTTAACGGGTCGAATATAAAGTAAACTACCACTCAAATCAAACATGGTAAATGAAATAAACACCACAAACCACACATATGGCAATAGAAATTGGTATAATTGAACTCGGTTGTTACATTATACCCAACTACAAAAAGAATTTCGTCCTCGAAATTCCAAAACAAGAAAGGATAAACAATCAATCAAACTATAAGAAAAGATGGGGAAACTTCTGCCGGATTTCATCTTCCCGTTCCCAAGTTGACTCTCCATGTGAGCGATTACCCCAAAAAATAAGTACAAGAGGGATAACCTAATTCTTAAGAACCTTTTCCCTTCGATCCACGATCGCTCCTCAAAAGTCAAGTCTTCTCGTACAGTCACATGTGTTTTACCTCGAACATACTTACGGAGTTGAGATACATGATACACATCATGCACACTCGCCAAGGATTGCTGTAACGCCGATCGATACGCTACCTCACCAACACGCTCCAAAATTTTTTTTCAAAAGGTCCAACGAATCGAGGACTGAGCTTTTCTCGACTTCCGAAACAAATCACCCCTCTAGTCGGTGATATCTTCAAGAATACCAAATCACCCACGGCGAACTCTAGAGGTCTTCTCGACGTATCTGCCCAACTCTTCTGTCGGTCTTGTGCTACTTTCATATGATTTCTGATAGCGTTAACTTTCTCAACAGTCTGCACAACCAAATTTGGTCCCAAAAATCTTCGTTCACCGACATCGTCCCAACAGACAGGTGAACGACATTTGCGACCATACAAAACTTCGAATGGAGCCATCTGAATAGTTGCCTAGAAACTGTTGTTGTAAGAAAACTCCACCAAATGTAGATGATCCTCCCATGAACCCTTGAAGTCCAATATGCAAGATCTCAACATATCTTCAAGAGTTTGGATCGTTCTCTCTGTCTGGCAATCTGTTTGAGGATGATAAGCCGTGCTAAACTTCAATCGAGTCCCCAAACCTTCCTGTAAGCTCCTCCAAAAGTGTGATAAGAACCGAGTGTCACGGTCGGACACGATGCTCACCGGTACTCCGTGCAATCTTATCATCTCCTGCATGTACCGTTCTGCCAAGGTTTCTGTTGATTGACCAACCCAAAAAGGAAAGAAATGAGCTGCCTTGGTCAATCGATCAACAATCACCTAACCTTCAATGCTGCCCTTTGGACTCCGCGGTAAAGTCGTCACGAAATCTATGGTCATATGCTCCCACTTCCACTGAAGAATCGGAAGTGGTTGCAATAAACCAGCAACCCTTTGATGTTCAGCCTCAACTTGCTGACACACTAAGCACTCTGCTACAAAACGAGCAATCTCCCGTTTCATGCCTTCCCACCAGAAATGCTGTCGTAAATCTCGGTACATCTTCGTGCCTCCTGGATATACGGAACATGCTGAACTGTGCGCTTCCTACATGAGTTCTTCACGAATATCTGTAATACCCGGCAATTCCAAGAAAACTTCTGATCTCTACAACATACTTCGGAATCGGCCAATCTCGAACTGTTGTAATCTTTCCAGGATCAACGGTGATTCCATCTCCAGACACGACATGTCCCAAAACTTCACCTCTTTAAGCCAAACTCGCACTTGCTCATCTTTGCATGCAAATTTTCTTGCCCCAACGTCTGCAGTGCGATCACCAAAAATTCTGCATGCTCTTCACTGCTCTTGGAGTCAACCAGAATATTATCAATAAAGACCACTATAAACTAGTCCAAGAATGGTGAAAAGATTCGGTTCATCAAATCCATGAATATCGCCGGTGCATTCGTTACTCCGAAGGGCATCACTAAGTACTCGTAATGTCCATACCGAGTTCGGAACGCCGTCTTGCAAATCTCTTCTGCATTCACTCGGACCTGATGATATCCGGATCGCCAATCCAGCTTCGAGAATACCCTCGCGCCACTAAGCTACTCAAATAGTTCGCCAATGCGAGGGATTGGGTACTTGTTCCTAATAGTCACCCGGTTTAATTCTCGATAATCGATGCACATCCTCCTTGTGCCATCTTTCTTCTTTACTAGATGAACTGGAGCTCCCCAAGGTGAGTTACTGCTTCGAATCCAATCCTTCTCAAGTAATTCAGAAACCTGCTTCTTAACTTCCTCCAACTCCACTGGCGCTATTGGATAGTGCACCCTTGAGATTGACGCTGCACCAGGAGCAAGATCAATCGCGAACTCCACGTCTCGCCTCGGCGGTAAACCTGATATGTCTTCGAACACATGCATCCATGAAACTTCAAACAACAGCTGGCGCTTCACTTTCATCAACTTCCATCGATGAAAGAACACTGCTTGTCGGCCTAGCCTCAAACTCGACCGGCCCGACAGAACTGCTAATACCAAACATCCTCTGGATGTCCGGAAATATGGAAATTTGCTTTCCTTGCTCTACACTCGATGTGATCGTGGAAAGCGCCGAAAATCCATCCTCAAAGAGACTTCATTTTGCCAGTAACAATCACCAAGGAATCTACACTAGCTCTCGTCTGCCAACAACAACAGAATAATCCTTACACCCTCTATTAGTTAAGGTTTTCCCATTCCCAGTGTGTATGTCCCAATAACTAAACAGAGTCGTACCAGTCATCGAGTGTATAGTAATAAACTTGGATGACATAAATCAATGGGATGTACTAGAGCAGAAAAACGCTAATGCGAGAAAACCATGAACAAGTAAAGTACCTGAAACGACTTCCTCTGGATAGGAATTATCCTTCCACGGTCACTGTAGAGATATCAAGAACAAAATAAAACTATCTAGCACATGTCCATAAGCCAAAATAAAATGAGTCAAGAATAAATAATGCGGAAGCAAAAGATCCAATACAAGAATAACTGGAATGTATGTCCCATAATGCGGGCTCACATCAGAAATGAAAATACTGAAAATAAAAGAGCTAACTACTAACGAGTCCTCACTGCTCAGCCAGCTGACTGAAGTACTCCTGCTCGGACTACAGCAAAGGTAAGGAATCTGGGCCATGCAAAACCCAGACGTCAGCGCGTCATAATATCAAGCAATAATATTAACAGAGCTAGTACGACATGCAGGTATGAGTATGAGCAAGAATATAATGAGAATATATAACGGTGAATGTGTCAGTATAAGTGGCATACAGAGATAACTAAACTGTGCCATGGGGTTATCTATTCTAAAGTATTCGAAGCCAAGTAATGTAATCCTCATCGTAACTCATCGGTGATTATTCCGTAACGCCCGGAAAGATGGCAAACAATAGGTATTCCGTAACGCCCGGAAAAACGGCAAACAATGGGTATTCCGTAACGCCCGGAAAAACGGCAAACAATGGGTATTCCGTAACGCCCGGAAAAATGACAAACAATAGGATGGCCCTTTGAGTTACGTTTGGTTACAATACTGATTTCCCCATGCCCCCAAGTTATAAGCGTTCAAGTCAGGTATTAAGTAATCAAGAACTAATGCCAACTCAGGATCAGGTAGGTGCAGCTTTATTTGGATAGACAACAGGAACGGTCCGTAAGGACTACAGGTCAGTTTTGTTGGCATTTGACACAAGATCAGGTAACAGGTAGAGCCATAGTACATCTGGTCAAGTCAAGTAGTGTATTTATGTGTCATGTCATGTCACGAGTGTACGATACCATGTTATATCAAGTAGGCAGTGCAACAGGTCATGTCAGGAAGCACAAGATGTCATGTGGGTGCTCATAATCAAATTAACATAAACAAGATTATAAATGAACAAGCATGAGTACTATCAGAACAATAAACTAGATCAGGTAATATGATAAGCAAATAGGTACAGATTAAATATATCGATGCACGGTTATCATTATGCGTTTAAGGTATGGTTTCAACATTACTTAACTACAGTATAACCAATATGGATGTTAAAATCATGTTATTATGTACTAAATAATCTAGAGATGCGATTGAATATAGATCAGGTTAGATGTATGTAAACGGTCGTCCGACAGGGTATAAAAATATAAAGAGGTACTGTGGACTATGCAAATAATTGTTATATGATTTAAATATGATTGTAGGTGCTATGTATAGTAGAACTAAGTGCAACATGGTATATTTCGTGCGATGAATCTAAAATGATATAACGGAACGTCAAACTGTTAAAAGAAAATTATGGTATTAAATGTAAGCTATAGGTTTAACGTGCAATCAAATGGATATATAGAACTTTAAAAAGCATATATAGTAATTCAAATAGCATGTAGCAAGTTTTCACTTGCCTTGACGGATTCAAGAAACGGTAAACGGAACGTCACGCGTCGGTGGGAAAAGTCGCGACGCGCGCACGGTATACGGAAAGAGTCCAAACAATGAACAGTGGGATCACACGAGTCAGGTATCCTTGCTGGGTTGTCGGGATCGTCGACGGCACGGTCGGATTCCGGCGATCACAAAAACAGTGAAAAATCTTAAATAAAGAAAGGCATGAAAGAAAAAGAAGAGAAGGATAAGAAGAAGGAAGGCTCACTGTGCTTGTGCTGTTTGTTTGCAGAGGGGGTGATGGTACTGATAGCAGTGATCGGAGCTCCGACGAAGAGGGTCGGTGGTTAGAGCTTGGGGTCGGCTGATGTTGGTTGGGTGTTGTGCAGGGGTGCACGAGTTGGTTCCTGGAGGATGAGGGAGATGAGGAGAGAAAGGAGAGAGAAAAGGAGATGAATGAGGAGGCGACGACGAGAGGTGGTCGGCGACGGAATGAGGTGTCGGCGAGGTCGGGTGTGCAGGGTTTCTTGAGCGCTCGGGAGAAAAGAAAAAGGAGGAAGAAGAGAAGATGGAGGCGAAGGAGGCGAAGGCAGGAAGATGACGAGGTCGGGAGCTTCATCGTCGGCGATGGGTTTAGGTTTTATCAAAGAATGAAGAAGAAGAGAAATATATAAAGGAAGGGGAGAGAGAGATACGCGGAGAGAGAGAGAGAGGAGAGAGAAAAAGATCGAGAGGAGTGAGAGAGAGAGAGGAATGCACAGTGAGGAGAGATAAATTTGGCTATATGCGCAGGAGAGATAAAAAGAGAAGAGAGAGAAAGAGAAGGAGAAAGGTGAGAGAGGGAGAGAGCTGTGGGGCCCAGGGGAAAAACGGAGGGTTTGATTGGCTCGTGGAGATTTGTTTTGAAAATCATAAAAGATTTACCGTTTATGAAAATCGTGAGAAAATATCGTAATCTGTAAAATATATTTTTAAACTGATTAAATTTAAAAAATAAAATAGGATTTGGCGGGATATAAATAATTCAGAAATGTGCCCGGGTCAGGCCCAAAATTTTGAATTCGAAATATGAAAATTATTAGCAAATCCCAAAAATTAAAATGAAGGATTATTTAATGAAAAAGCATACCCCCAAGAACGGTCGCACGTACGTGCGCGTAGCCATCCAAACACATCCGTTTCTCTGAACGTGATGAGAACACGATGCAAGGACGCTACCACAGGGTTTGGGGTATCAAGAAGGCCATGTCAAGTATTTTTAAATTATTTTAAGGGGCTTAAATTGTTATATGCAACAATATGTAATGTTAGGGTAATCTATAACTAGGAAACAACTAGCTCATGTAAACGGGTCGAATATAAAGTAAACTACCACTCAAATCAAATATGGTAAATGAAATAAACACCACAAACCACACATACAGCAATAGAAATTGGTATAATTGAACTCGGTTGTTATAGTAAAACCTGCAAGAAACTGTGGTACAACGGGGGTGAGTTGCCAACTCGTGAATAGAAAACACCACCGAGCATAAATCGTATGTATGACACAATCCTAGATCAATACGATCAATATATATATAAAATCTCAAAATGATAAACTCTGAAGAACGAAAAGGTGGCAAGGGTAAACATTTATACATACGTGTAATCCCATGTGCTCGTGTCAGTGCCTCAGGTAGCAATTTATCATGTATATAAGGTATGAATGTAATGTAATCAAATGAGTGAGACGACTGTTTTCTTTTATTTAATGAGATTTCTGTATGTATATAAATCGAGTATCATCAATGAAATCAACAGAAGAATCCGTGTCAAGTATCGACACAAAACATAAACACCAATATCTCAATATCTCAGGCTCCGGCTACCCGGACTGGCCTGTAACAGCAAATCTCAAAATATCAGTGTCTCAAAACTCAATATCTCAATGTCACAATACCTCGGGCTTCGTGAGTCCGGATCGGCCCGTATCATAAATCACACGACCACGAATGGTATCCTCCGGATATCCGACGCACCAAACAATCACCGGTCGGCAGTCTGCCCCTGCCGGGCTCATCATCCTCCATGAAATCACTCTTGCCCCAGGGTACCATACTAGGTCCACCATGTACCCGAGACGATTCATACTACTCCTCGAAACAGGTCTCGAAATCCAACAGCTATCATGAAACTCATGGCGGACGACTCATACATCACGAGAAAACCGCACTTTTCATTTTAAAGAGAGAGAGAGAGAGAGAAGTTTATATATATTCTTGCGGTTTTCCCCCAAATCCAGGAAATCTCATGAAAATCCGAAATCCAATCATCAATAGCAATTAAACAGTGAATATCGGCATAAAACTCTATAATACTGCATAACAGTGAATAATAATATGCATGAAGTAGCAAGTAATAAACTGCAATGTCTAAACTAGCATATAAAGACGAGTACGCTAATACCATGTCGAACTATCAGTTAACAAGCTATGTCAGTGAGTAATATTCTCTAAAGTGTACGTGACATGGCAATTACCGATGATGATGTGTGTGAGCCAGCAAGTAAGTGTATGTGGAACATACACATCATCGATAATGGTGCTGGGTCCTGACAGCATGATCTCAATAATGGCATATGAAAACAAAATATAAGCATGCGATGCGATGCGAACAGCAAGAATATGCGGGAGCTGAATAATAAACAAAATGATAACTAATATGCATTTATATAAATATGAGTCATACAGTTTTTCCATTTGAAATAACGCGAATCGTGGTGTTTTGAAAATAAGGGCTACAGTGTTTTTAAGAAAAGATACGTCCTTTGAAATATCCGTAGAATCCCTTGGCCTGTCTTTAAAATCCTCACGATTCGTTAGTTTTAAAATAGGTATGACTCAAGTCTAGTCTAAACTACAGGACTAAACGAACATTCTAACCGAAAGGGTAAGGGAAGCCACCTAAATATGAGTCGATATACATATATATATATATATATAATAGTCGGTGATCCCGCCTCAATAGTATCACACACGATACAATACACAATATGACATCCTCGAGTCAAGAGTGCAGATCTATCATCAATATAGCTCGTACGGTAAATCCATCGTACGGCCTCCCAATCTGGGTACGGGTCAAAATCACATTTATCTCTTTATTTTCTTAATATCCTTATCATTACCTCATGATCTGGGGGTACTGATCTACGTCTAGTACATACTGATACCATCTATATATAGGCATGCGTGGGTCTGAAAACACCACGTCGAAAGGACCCGCTAAAACATCATGTCGCATCTCAAATACGAATCATGTCATATCACCGATCTCACGGCCTCAAGCCTAATCTCATCGACTCATCTCCAATCCCAAGTACTATCCTCATCATCCGTGTATATGTATATGTATATGTATATGTATATGTATATGTGTGTGTGTGTGTGTGTGTGTGTGTGTGTGTGTATACATAGTCCCATACCCATGTGTGTGTATATATACATATCCCCATATACGCACAAGTAAAATAAATGTATGCATGTGTGTGCGTGCGTGTGGGTGTAATCTCAAATCTGGGGTTCGCAACTACAATTTACTAATGACGCTATCAGTAAGTCATCTAAAGCATTTATAGCTAACAAGCACATCTCTATATACATAGGTATATAAATATATAATATATAACATAACGCATATGCGATATATAATACGAAATTGCGGGGGTGCTATACGCCATCCACCCGACTTCCCCCGTAGATATATATCTATTCACATTGCTCTTCGCTTGCCGTTGCCGACGTCGCCACGCGCTTGTTTGTCATCTCGAAGTCCTCGTGGGGGTACCTACATGTCACAACGCATCGTATCGCATTAAAATCCAATTCAAAACCAAACGACACGCTAAAAGCCTATAGGTTAGAACCTACGGACTATGCCTTTCAAACCACCAAACAACACTCGATATAGACGTATAAACGTCAATTGATCGAGGTAAAACACAATTACTAAAATCCAGCATCTAAAATACGAAAAATATAACTCCGGATCAAAACTGCAACTCATGAAAATGGTCCCAGATTTTACCCTAACAGAAATTAGCCAATTTTGCATATGTGGAGGGTCTAGATTACAGATACTGGAGCCATGGAACAAACATGAAGCCACAAGTCCCTAGTCTGGCCGCAATTTGCGGCCAGAATGATTATTTTTGCGTCCAAGGATAAAAAGAGATTGGGATCATCCTGTGGTTACCGGATGATGGGAATAACAAAGCAGGAATTCGGAAATGAGCACGAAATGTCAATAAATGAATTCTCTCGCCATGTGAAAAGATCTATCTTTATGCTCGAAATCAATCGTCCGGTATGGACTTCGATTATGGGAGTTGGGGTCTCGGGTTTTGGGTAATGCTTCTAGGTTGCCTGCTTGTATCCCAGTCTTTGCTAAATAATTTTCAGGTCACCCGGGTGTTAGCAGATTTTATTTTACCCTCACAGAATCCATAATTCTCCGATATCGGGTCTTCTAAGTTCGTATTTCGGGGTTTAAGTCTTAGGTTCAGTCCACTATATCATCACAACAGGGGTCGTATAGTCTTTACTAATCTCAATTACCCTTCACTACTCAAGATTTCATCACAACCCTAACTAGGAATTTCAAAGTTCACTAAACCGCACTAAAATCACAACTAAACATATATGGATACTAAAGTGAAAGAAATACAAAGATAATGGCAATGAAAGTACCTCATTTGGCAACTCAAGAAAATTCTTGAGTTGCCCCAAGTGTCCAAAATGCAAACTTTCTTGGTCCAAAGTGCTTGGTGTGAGCTTGTGCATGCTTTTTGTGAAATGGAGATGGAGTTTTGGTGTTGTTTTGATGACGTTTTGGGGTTTTGAAGAGGAGGGGAAGATAGGGCAGCAGCTTGAGAGGGAGAGGAGAAGAAAAATAAAGAAGATGATGAAGTGTGACCAAGTCAAGAGAACCCCTCACATGACTCTCTCTCATGCCCATACCCATTTGATTAATGTTTTCCATTTTCTTTTGTTTTCTTTTCTAGGTTATCTTTTCTCTTCTCATTTCATTTAAACCAAAACATGCTTGAAAATGTAGAAAAGTCTTGCTAGGAAAAATGTAAAAATGCCAAAAATGACATCTGCATGTCATGTGCACAAAACACGCTTAATGCGCGATTAGCGATATTTAATCGCGATTAGCATTAAAATGGTGTATAATAAATCATAAAATTTCATAATTTACATAAATCACATAAAGCACCCTCTTTTTAGTAATTTCTATAATTTTCCAAATTTTTCCCCATTTATCGGTATTTAATTATACCGCCTTATTAAAATATTCAATATATTCATTATTTAATTATAAAAATTCCTAAAAATAATATTTTATTTTTCTGAAATGTTACAAAAAGGTTTTTGTTTCTCGTAATGCCCATTTTCTAGAACATCAGTTTTTAGAAAAGGAAACAAGTGGGAGCGCAATAGAACTGGAAGAAATTCCAGAACCACAAGCTATTACTGAAAGCTTGATGGAACTAGTAGTCTCAAAAGAACATGACATTCCCGCACCCTTCCGTAGAAGTAGTAGGCCGTCTCATCCGCCTAAGAGATACTACGGTTTTCTCGTAGATGGGGATCGAGAAGATTGCATCATTGATAATGATGAACCTACTAGCTTCAAGCAAGCCATTCAGAGCAGGGACTCGGTAAAATGGCTGGATGCAATGCGGACCGAGATGGAGTCTATGTACACCAACAAAGTATGGACTTTGGACATTGCTTCAGATGGGGTAAAACCCATAGGATGCAAATGGATCTTTAGAAGGAAGAATGGTGTAGATGGACAGGTTGAAACCTATAAGGCTAGACTTGTTGCAAAGGGTTTTCGTCAACGACCTGGTTTGGACTATGACGAAACCTTTTCTCCAGTGGCTATGCTCAAATCCATTCAGATCCTTCTTGCCATTGCTGCCTTCCACGATTATGAGATCTGGCAGATGGACGTAAAGACGGCTTTTCTAAATGGAATTTGGAATAGTGTGTCTATATGGATCAGCCAGAAGGTTTCATTCAGAGTGGGAGCAGCGGGAAAGTGTGCAAGTTGCTTAAGTCCATCTATCGGCTAAAGTAGGCATTGCGGAGTTGGAACATCTGTTTTAATGAAACAGTCAAAGAATATGACTTTATCAAAAATCCAGATGAGCCATGTATTTATAGTAAGATTGTAGCACGAACTGTCGTATTCCTCGTCTTGTACGTGGATGACATTCTCCTGATAGGAAATGATATTCCTATGCTACAATCTGTCAAAGGATTCTTGTCACACCGGTTCTCCATGAAAGACCTGGGTGATGCCTCTTACATTCTGGGGATCCAGATCTGTCGTGATAGATCTAAGAGGATGTTGGGACTTTCGCAGTTCGGGTACATCAACACTATACTGAAAAGATTCAGTATGGAAGATTCAAAGCGCGGTAATCTACCAGCTTGTCTCGGAATCACCCTCTCCAAAGAGATGTCTTCCAAGACTGATTTGGAAAGTGATCGCATGTCGATTATACCCCACGCTTCTGCGGTAGGCTCTATAATGTATGCGATGTTATGTACCAGACCAGATGTTGCTTATGCACTAAGCGTGGTAAGCCAGTATGAGTCAAACCCTGGGGAGAAACACTGGATAGCAGTAAAGAACATTCTCAAGTACCTGAGAAGGACTAAGGAGATGTTCTTGGATATGTCTTTACCCTCAATGGAGGGGCGGTGTGCTGGAAGAGTTCCAAGCAGGACACCGTTGCTGACTCGACAATGGAAGCGAAATATATCGCAGCTTCTAATGCCGCAAAAGAAGCAGTCTGGATAAGGAAGTTCCTAATAGAACTTCAAGTGGTTCGATCCATTGTTGATCCAATACCACTGTATTGTGACAACAACGGGGCTATAGCTTTAGCAAAGGAACCCAGGTCCCATCAGAATTCCAGACACATCTTAAGGTGGTATCACCTGATCAAGGAGATCATAGATCGCCGGAAGATCGAGGTCCGGAGAGTTGCTACAGAAGAGAACACTACAGATCCATTCACAAAGGCCATACCTCAGACACAGTTCGAGAGGCTATTCGAGATGATAGGTCTGCGATACGCCAGCACATGGCCTTAGTGCAAGTGGGAGATTGTTAGTGCTATATGCCCTAGAGGCCATTATTGTATAGTACTGGCTTGTATATTACATTTTTGAAGCTTGGGATATATACACAGGTTTATAACAGTTTTGCTCAACATAGTAGTATGCTACTTGGTTTGTATCTATCTTAATATGTGTATATGTTTCTTTTAACATATCGCGAATACATATTGATAGAGCCCTTGGGATCCTGCTTGACTACCAGCGTTGTGATGGCAGTCATACTAGTAGGGGCTGGTTGGTCTACAGGCATATCCTTTTACAGGTTCCTAGTCGTAGGATTATCGAGACAGGCCATCGATACTCCGGAGTAGACTAGTGTATACGCTTCTCGTCCCAGCAGGGGATATGGTCTGCCCCACAACCATTAGTACGTTGTACTGGAGATAGTATACAGGTGCTCGTTGGGTTTTGAGTATACCGGACATGACTCCTTGGAAACTATTGGTTGGTACTATACCTATTGTCAGATAGCAGTTTCTAGATGACATGAGTACAGCATAGTCCGTTGACTTGACATAGCTGCTTCGCCTCAAGTGTGTTCCCACTGTTCTTACATTGCTACCCTACCACGGTTCTATTGAGTCGTGCAAATAGGTAGCGGTTGGGTGCAATCCCGAAGCGCTTGGAGGCAGTGACGGTTAGATAGGATTCGCCTCTCCCGGTATTGGGGGTTGATGTCACGCTGTGTTCGGAACTCCATTACGCAAGGTCCCTGGCCAGGGCAAGTGAGATGTACTGGTAGGCGCTCCAGTAGTTTCTCAGGGTGTTTTGGATCGTACTCCGACACGACTTATACCACTATTAGGGGTCTGATACTTGCCGCCCCCTAGGCCCGATATGAGACGTTCTTAGACGAACAGACCGGACTGTACGGAGATTGTCACATTCGGCTCGGTAGGAGTTCGGATGGGTTTCCTCATCGGCCTTCTATCGACATCTACCGGGGGACCGTTACGTACAGCT
This sequence comes from Agapanthus africanus, assembly GCA_030015575.1. Classification (NCBI taxonomy): domain Eukaryota; kingdom Viridiplantae; phylum Streptophyta; class Magnoliopsida; order Asparagales; family Amaryllidaceae; genus Agapanthus; species Agapanthus africanus. The sequence continues at coordinate 664,721,999 of CM057341.1, forward strand.
AGTACCGCTTGCGGCCTGTGGTTAAACCCACAGCCAGCGTAGTGTTGAGTCTTTAGAGTCCCACACAGAGGGTTTCCCTGCTTCAGGCGAAACGATATAGAGGTCGTATGGTTTATACGACAGGGTTCGAACATATACGTGTACTTGTGCACGTATGATATTCGGACAGATTATACTAGTGGGCTTTGGTTTAAGCTGGATCCTAGTATTGGATTATTGGATTTGATATAGTCTCAGTATAGCCATGTTTTTCGTAAATACGGATGTGAGGGGCGTTCTCGAAATTTTTCGAGAAGCTTCTAGAAGGAGATGACTCTTTTGTGTTTTTATCTTTTAGATTTAAACTAAATGAGGTGGAGGAGATGAGATGTAATTATTATTAAATGAACCATGACTCATGACGTGATTCATCTTGTGAATTAAATGAAGCATGGATGATATTTTGCTAGATATTTTTAGTGAGATATTTTCATGCTTCATGGTATTCAAAGTTGAGTCAAGATTCATTTCATTATCACAAACACTTTCTCTCTCCTCAAGCTCCCTCTTCTTCATCTTAACCCTAATTCTCTCATGAGTTGAGAACCATAGGGTTAACAAGACTATTAAATCCTTAATCACTCTCTATACTCTCTAGGTCACTTGGATTAGCACTCTAAGTCACTTAGTTACCTCAAGTTTGAGGTGTAAGCTTGTAGTTGGCACTCTCGGGTGGATCTTCTTTGATTTGAGGAGGCCGAAGAGGTGGAGAACAACAAGAACAAGAAGGACTGGTATCTTGAGGTATAATCATCTTTCATAGTAGTTTCAACTCCTAGCTAGATTGTTAGTTAGGGTTTAGCAAAGATCCTTTTGTATAGTCAATGTTACCTTGAACGATAATGATTTTTTTACCTATTCCGCCTCCTCGCATCATGTGGGGTGTGTAACGTCGACTTACAAGATAGTGACGGGTTGAACTTGACTACGACCCTTTGACTTGTTGACCTCGTCACGGTCACTTGGATTCTAGGGGTAAAAACCACATCGAGAGTTTCAAACATACAGGAAACTTGCCAGGCATGCGCGTACCTTCTAGAGTGTGGTGACTTGAGTGGCTTCCATCAAGTTATCATGTGATGATAGTTGGATCCCGACTCCCGTTGATGAGTAGGTGTTACTCCTCGGGTGATTTTCAGATGATCCCAACTAATTCTCCTTTTAGGGTTTGAAGGAGAATTCGAGAAAATAGTGGGAGCCATCCTGATTAGATAAAGTGATTAACCAATCTAATCTAAATTAGAGTGCATGCTGAGTGTTTCTTTTCTTTCTCTCTTTGGCAGCGACCATGTCCCAACCCTAAACTATAACTCATGAACCAAGTTAACCGAAGCTTCTTAAAACACTTTGGCTATTGGATTGTCATTTAGTCGCATATATCATTACCACTCCTATTTTCCCTTCGCATTTTTCCTGAACACTCCGTATCACTACGAAGATCCACATTTCTTTGATATTCTACCGTATAGTTACATACGAACTCGAATGGACTTGTTCCAGTTTGAGGATGGATTCCGGTTCTGGAGAAATTGAATAGGTTGTCTTTTCCCTTTACCTTCTCTCAGGTTGTGAAGGCTCCTAGTATTAGGAGAGTACACCTATTGCGCTTATTGGATAGTCTTTTTCCAAACCATAGGCAGGTGCCGAAAGGCAGGGAAGGAAGAAAACCAATTAGCGTAAGTATGGTGTACAGAAGGTAATAAGTAAAGACATATGAAGGGATTGCAGAGAGGGCAAGGAAGTATACGGTTATTGTCATGAATCTGGATAGTGGAAGAGGCATAACTTGGAATACCAAGCCACCCCTTCGAAACATTTTTTTGTTTCAGTTTTTCTGTGCGGTGTTAAGTGAAAACTATTTTCCCAATTAGATTCTAACTCCAGAGTATGTATTTACCAGATTTTATTCTCACATCTGTATGGCGTTACGGATGCTGAGAGGGAGAAAGATATTGGGAATTGGGTGATTAGATCCTTATCATATCGGAATTCTTTGTAATTGGTAATATTTGATAAAATCACCTAGGTTTTGCCTGACGGTAAATATTTGGTTTTGAATATCCGTCGTTATGCACCAATTTCAAACTGATATATCTATACGTTTATTTTATAAAGTGAGACATAACTTTTTGAAATTATGTCTATGACATTTACCTATATCAGTTGATAGTTAGGGAAGGAGTATTCAACAGCGGCGTAATTCTTCTTAACCATAGCACAGTTTTCAACCTACGACACACAGAATTTGAGTTATTAAACTCAGTGGACTTATACAGAGTATTGTATGTTTTCCGGTATCCGTTAGGACAATAGGGTTGGTACTCGTACTATATTCTGTTTACTCATTACTTCTCTAGTTTTAGACAAGTATTTCGTTAAAATACAAGGTCCATATTTTGAGAAGATATATGTATAAGAATAAATTAGAGAACCATATATTGCAAGTATCAAGATTCTTCAAGGTGATAGAAGATATAGATACTTGTGTTTGGTATTCCGTTGTAAGTAATAGTTTTGAGAACTTGCTTCTCTCTTAGGTTACTGATGCGTGGGTGCTCTTCTTGATGAGTAATATTGCTTGGCCTCCTTACATCTAGTTGATATGCACTGGAAACGGCTGCTTGTTTTTTTTTTGAATCTGGTTCAAATTAAATTAGTGCATTTGTTTCTATATTGGATATATAGAATGAATTCATATCTTAATGATGTTAAGGTATATGGAGTTGTCTGGCTTATACTTAAATCCAGAATCCGAATAAACTCTAGACACGTTTCAATAATAGCAGTTTGTGGGTTATCTGGGCATTGACGAGGGTTAACATTCTACCATCTGGAAGATCAATAGTTATATTTTTCTTGACTCGCCACAGTTTTAGTAAAAAGAACTTTTTTCAGAAAACATTAGTGGGAGTATGGTGGAACTAAAATTATTCCAGAACCATAAACGATTACTGAAAATTTAGTAGAACCTAAGGATTCAATTGGTTTCAACGATCCATTAGCTACTTCGCAGATTTGTTGGGTAATCTCAGGCCCCCGAGAGGTACTTCGGTCTTCTCAAAGACGGTGGCAGCGAGGTTTTTGATGACCTAAACTTGCAACCGCTGTTGTTCTAGACTATGTGATTTTGCAGGAGGATGAATATATGTGATTTTGCAGGAGGATGAATATAACGCCGTTCTAAATTAGCTTTAGAAGTGCATGTGTGTATGACTCTGCTAGAGGGTTGTTATAGTCAGTGGGAGCAGCGGAAGTATAGTGAGCAAGTAGCTTATGTCTATTTATTGACTAAAGCAGGTATAGCGGAGATAGATCGTCTAGTTTTGATGTGACAGTCATAGAGCTTGACATCATCAGAACAACAGATGGACCAGGCAAGAAGGTAGTAGGGAGTGATGTCCTAGTATTTGGATGACATGCTATTGATAGGAAGTGATATTCCTATACTACGATTGGTTATACTGTGGTTGTCACAAAGTGTTTCTCCACATAGTATCTGGATAAAATATCAGGGATTCTGGTAACTAGATCTATAGTTTTATAACTAAATTTGGGAAGTGTCCCAATTTGGGTACTTGACACTATTCTAAAGTGTTTTAGAATGGACGACTCCTGGTATAGTGGTGTACCCGCAGATGATGGAGTCACCCTCTCTAAAGAAATGTCTCCTAGACTGATGAGGAGAGGAATTTGCAAGATTGGCATATCTCTTGCTTAGGCAATTGAGTCAATCATGAGATATCAAGTACCACACCAGATATTTCTTTTGCACTAGCTACAATAAGTATATATATTAATCCAATCCTGAAGAAACGTTGGGAAGAAATTATGAACATAAATGGATGTTCTTGGTATATGGTAACAGCAGCTTTCTTCAGGAGGCGGTTATCATTTTAGGCTTCCACGGTGACTTGGATGACAGTGTGGCTGTTAGAGTTATAGTTTTCCCTCTTTTGGGGGCAGTATATTGTACAGGTGGTCCAAGCGGATACTGAGAAAGGCATGGCAGAGGATACTGATTAAATTCAGTGGATGATACGGTCTAAGAAGTTTGTTGGATTTGGAGTTCATTTGTGAACAGGGTTCTATCAAATATCCAGACAAATTCTAAGACTGGTATCGCTCATTTCGGGAGATAGTCTTTCTCCGCGAAATAGAGATATAGAGAGATAAAGATAGAAATATTGGAGCGGATCCACTCACTGAGGCTATTTCTCGAACGCAATAGTTTACCAAACGGGCTTTGCGAGACTGATTAATAGAGAAGTTGGATGTTCGGTATCACACGGATTGTAAGTATGCGACGCCGCAATAATTAGCCTTAAGTACAAGTGGGAGATTGTTGGCTATAGTGCCCTCAAGTCAATTATTGTAATCGCAGGCACGCGGATATGATGATTGAGGGAGGACCTATATGGATAGAACAGTTTTACTCAAATTGATAGTATGCTATCTGGTTTGTCTTTATCATCATGTACATGCATTATGTGGTATTAAAAATCACTATTACATGTTGATAGAGCCCATATGATTCTTGCTTGACTACCAGCATTATGATGGCAATCATATACGTGGGAGCTAGGTGGTCTATAAGCACATCCTTAAATGTCTCTAGTCGAGAGAGTATTGAGACTGGGCATCGATACTCTGGAGTAGACTAGTGTATACTTATCGAGACCCCGACGAGGGGCGGTGGCCGGTCTCATAAGCCATTAGTGTCAGTTAGTCACCTAAGATAGTATACAGGTACTCATTAGGTTATGAGTACACTATACGGATTCGCCGGGAACATGCTAGTTGGTATTATATCTATTGTCAGATAGCAATTCCCAGGTGACATGAGTACAGGTTAGTCTGTCGACCTGAGATCGTCATTTTTTCATGTGATTTCCTATTATGGTTTGATTACTACCCTACCACGGCTCAAAGGAGTCGTGCAAACAGGTTTTAGTTGAGTATAGTCCCAAGCTACATGGAGGCAGTGAGCGGATCGTCGGGGATTCATCTCTCCCGGTATTGGGGGTTGATGTCGCGCGATGCACAAGTGGCCATCACCAAAAATCCTTGGCCAAGGTAGTCGAGAATTACTGATTCGGATCAGTAGTTTCTCAGCTGGTGATGGGCTTCATACCGACATGAAATATCGGGTTATTAGGGTTCCGACTTTATCCACCCCCTTGGTATCGATATGCAATACTCTTAAATGAACAGACCGGATTGTATGGAGATTGTCACGGACAGGCTCAGTAGGGGTTCGGATGAGTTTGCTTGTCGGCCTTCCTTTCGCTCAATACCTGGGTAGCCGTTACGTACAATTAGTGCCGCTGAAGTGCCTATGGTTAAACCCACTGTCAGCGTATTAAGAAGTCTTTAGAGTCCAACACAAAGGGTTTCCTTGGTTGAGGCGAAACGATGTAGTATCCGTATTGGATACATGCAGAGTTCCGATCGATTGATTGTACAATGTACCTGGACTTTCAATCGGACAATTGATAATACTAGCCGGCTCGGGATTGAGCCAGATTTTTAAATCAGGTGTTGATTTAATAATTTACGTATATGTATTTCGATATGTATATTCTAGTATTATGTTCTTTGTGTTACTCTATATCTTCGCGTATTCGTATTTCGGTACAAATACAGATATGTATATACAATAGAGTGTAATCCATATTTTTTTACAGATAACATTCTAGATGGTGGACACCTCATTTTGGATTTATCCATTTATCATAAATGGATAATGAGGTGGAAAAGAAAAAAAGGAGAGTATGGTGAGAACCATGGTTGAATAGTGTTGACAAATGAATTGTTAATTCATTTGTACTCACTATTCAAGTATAGTTACATTTTAAAAATTGGAAAAAGGAGTTTGATAAAACCATGCTTCATGGTTTGCTCTCTTGGATGGTTGGTTCATTATTTTTGAGATGAGAAAAACACTCTCACCATTAGCTTCACTCTCCTCTTTCTTTTCTTGAGTTCCTCAAGCATCATCTTCAATCTCCTCTCTACAATCTCATGTGTTGAGAATCAAGAGAGGAGGTGAGGAAGAGATACACTTAGAACACTCCACTACATCCTAGGCATTCTAAACTAGCCATCTAGATTCCCAAGTTACTTCACTTGATCTTTTATGTGGAGTTAGAGTCATGAGCTACATCTCTCGGGTGGATCATCTTCGACGGAGGAAGACCGGCGACCAAGCTCGATCCAAAGGACCTCAAGGAGCTAAGGGAGATGGTGGAAGACCGAAGGACATGGTTCGTTCGGTATAACACTCTATCACAGTAGTTAGACTCCTTTAGATTACTAGTTTCATATTTGGATTCGATTCTAGGTACTTTTTTCTAGCACCCAGTTCTTTAAACACAAAAAAAAAATTGTTCCGCAATCGGCCACGGTAGATGGCCAGGGAGCTAGGAACCGCAACACGTATCTCCCGGTATTGGGAGTTGATGTCGTACTGTGTCTTATTGACTATAAACATAAGTCTCTAGCCATGACAGATGAGATTTACTGATAAGTGTTATCAGTAGTTTCTTGGTTGGTTATGAATTACTGATCAACACGACTTATCGGGTTATTGGGGGTTCGACGGATTCCACCTTCCAGACTTGATATGCGGCTCTAAGACGTAGAGATCAGACCGTACGGAGACTGTCACTTTCTGTCTCTATTGGATTTCGGATAAGCTTGCTTATTGATCTTCCTTATCGATCAATACGTTGGTAACCTTATGTGCAGCTAGTACCGCTAACATTCTTATGGGCTATGGATATGAACCTAACCAACCTCCTGCGTATTGGTAAGTCTTTAGAGTCTCATACAGTGGTTTCCAAGCACAGGCGAAACGATGTAGGGCACGTATAGGGATACATACAGGAGTTCGATTAAACACGTATTTTAATCGAGCGTTTTATGATATTAGCCAGTATATATATATTGATATAACCGGATTATTAAATCATGTGTTGATTTAATAATTAAATGTATAATTATATTTGATATAGATATACATTAACTAATATCATGCTTACTTATTTTTCTTCTCTTTAATTATATTTATATATGATATAAATATAAAATAATATGTATGTTGATAAATGATAGATGTATGTATGAGAATCACATTGGAATTAAGATAAGATCAAAGTGATTTATTTATTTATTCTTTTAAATGAAAGAGTGAGTCATTTTGTAAATGTTTGTGGAAACCATTACTCATTCTTGTTTTATTATAAGAAATAAGTATGGCATATCTCTTATGCTCATCTTAATTCTAACATGATTCTCATTCTCATATAATCTCTCTCTCTCTCTGTCTCTCTCTCTCTCTCTGTTCTACAGAAAAGGAGAAAGAAAAAGAAAAGAGAAGAAATATAGTGCGCAAAAGTCGTACTTCATCTCTTAGCACTCTTTTGGAAAACTAGTGCTATTAATTTATCCACATACATCTAGTTTGAGAATTTGAAGCTTGTGTTGGAGAAACTTCAAGATGGATCTTCTTCGACCAAGAAGACCGATTTCAAGTTCGATCGCGGAGGCTAGGACCATCACTGGAGTCTAAAGAGAGAAAGTTATCGCGCTACGAAGGTTGTAGCTTCAACTCCTTTAGCATAGCTCTCTCTTTTAGTGTCAAGTTAGTGTCTTTGGTCAAGATTCTAGGGTTTGCATGCTTTTGTTCTCATAATTTTTCAAATTTGATTCTTCTGCTCGCTTTAAAACCTAAACATGAGATCATAGCAAGCTTATAGTAGTATCATTGCCTAACCAAAAACATTAACGTGTTATTTAACGAAGTTATAGTTTCGAATCTGGAAAAAGTTTTGTTTTCCGATTCTAATTGTGTGCTCACTGTCCATGTTTTAAAATGACACCTGCAATTTTTTTAAGCTATAAAATTAGGATCTACACTTTACATGTTTTACTTCTACGAAACGTAAAAGCATGCAGAAGCTTCTAGGCCGTTAGAAACGTGCTTTTAGCTGTTTCTGGCGGCCATAATTCTTCTGCTTGCCCCAAGTTTTTTGGAGGTGGTTACACTGTTGGAATTGGAATATCTGGAATTATTTAAATTTTCCCAGATCATGATTTGATAATGATGGTTTGTTTGGGATGTACGGAAAGTTTTTGGATCAAAACTGTATCATCATTTATAGTTTTTATGTGCTTGTTCTGTGATTTAATGCGTTGGTAAATGTCGATAATTGCTATATGTTCAATTAGTTAAGATTGTGCATTAGATATTTGCAATATTGCTTATGATGTTTTTTTAATAGAAAACGGATCATTGTGTGAATAGCCTAGTGTGGGGTGGTTTTATATATAAGTGTTATATGTAATTCGTCATTCATTCGGTATAAAATTTGTAATATTTTTTTATGGAGCACTTCCAGGAGTGAGGTTGATGTCTCCATTTGATATATATTTTACTTTTCCCGCATCTAGGTTTGACCCACGGAGGGGTGCTCAAGTTATTGGGTCCTAGAATCCATAGGGTAACCATCTTAAGGAGTTGAGACCTGGGTCACCTAATTTTAGGATTGGCAGATAATTTGCCGCCCTCGTAGGGGTCTAGAAAAGATGGGGTAGTGGCTATTCACATGAATGTGGAATTTCTCATTTCGTTTGATGGCTCGATCGAAACAGAAAATTCAAGTATATCCGTTTTTCATTTTTTCTGTGATGCTACTGTTTCTCATGCCTGAGATGAATATGTATATATGTATGCATGAATGTAAATGCAATATATGTTTTGCATCTGTGCTAGCTCTACCCTCGCCCTGACGTAAGTTAAGTAACCTTACGCTGAAGACCTATGGCCCCGTAGCGAATGCGAATGGCATATATGTGAGTTCTATTTTTGTTTTTTCTGGTATGACTAGGAAACTTAAATGACAGGAATGCATTAAATTGGTTTAATGCAAAGAAATAAACCAAAAATAAAGTTGTTGGAACCAATTTTAAATCCACTCGGTTTTCTTCAAAACTTTTCGTTTTTCTTCAAAACCGCTCGTTTTTCTTCAAAACCGCTCGTTTTAAAAACCAGAGCCTAAACTGTTAGTGTATATGCCCTAGAGGCCATTATTGTATCATATTGGCTTGTATATTACTAATGGAAGCTTGGGATATTCATAGTTGTATTGGCAGTCTTGCTAAAAATGGTAGTATGCTACTTGGTTTGTTTCTACTTCAAAATGTGCATATGTTTATTTTAGCATATCGCTTATACATATTAGTAGAAGATCTTTGCTTGATTATCAGCGTTGTGATGGCAGTCACGCTAGTGGGGGCTGGGTAGTCTATAAGCACATCCTTATACAGGTCTCTGGTCGTAGGATTATTGAGACGGGGCATCGATACTCCGGAGTAGACTGGTGTATACGTTTCTCATCCCAGGTGGGGAGATGGTCTATCCCACAGCTATTAGTGCGTTGTACTAGAGATAGTATGCCGGTGCTCGTTAGGTTATGAGTACACTGGACAGGACCCGCCGGGAACTACTGATGGTTATTATACCTGTCGTCAGGTAGCAGTTCCCAGGTAACATGAGTACATCTTAGTCCGTCGACTTGACACTGCTACTTCGCCTTGAGTGTGTTCCCTCTGTACTTTGATTACTACCCTACCACAGCTAAAAGGAGTCGTGCAAATAGGTAGTAGTTGGGTGCAGTCCCGAAGTGCTTGGAGGCAGTGGTGGTTAGACAGGATTCGTCTCCCCCGGTATTGGGGGTTGATATCGCGCTGTGTTGGAGAGCCATTACACAATGGTCCGTGGCCACGACAAGTGAGATTTACTGGTAGGTGTTCCAGTAGTTTCTCAGAGTGTTCTGGGATACACTCATACACGACTTATACCGCTATTAGGGGTCTGACATTCACCATCCTCCTAGGCCCGATATGCGATACTCTTAGACGAACAGACCGAATTGTATGGAGATTGTCACATACAGGCTCAGGAGGATTTCGAATGAGTTACCTCATCGGCCTTCTTATCGACATCTACCTGGGGACCGTTACGTACAGCTAGTACCGATTTTGGCCTGTGGTTAAACCCACTAGTGTTGAGTCTTTAGAGTCCCACACAGAGAGTTTCCCTGCACTGGGCAAAAGGTGTAGAGGCCGTATGGTTTTACGGCAGGGTCGCGATCACTTACGTACACTTGTGCACGTACTATGATCGGGCAGATAATACTAGTGAGCTTTGGTTTAAGCCAGATTCTAGCATTATACTGATGGATTTATTTAGTCTAAGTTTATCCATGTTTTTCGTAAATACGGATGGGAGGGGCAGTCTCATAATTTGTCAGGAAGCTTCTAGAAGAAGGTGACGCATTTGGGTTTATTTCTTTTTGGATTAAACCTAAATGGGGTGGAGGAGATGAGGTGTAGTTTTCATTAAATGAACCATGACTCATGAGGTGATTCGCCATTAGAATTAAATGAAGCTTACAAGATATTTCTAGAGATGTTTTTATGCTTCATGATATTCTATCATGAGGTATGATTCATTAACATTATCACATACACCTTCTCTCTCCTCAAGTCTTCATCTTCTTCCTCAAACCCTAAAAGCTCTCATGTGTTGAGGATCCTAAGGTTTAGAGAGACAAAGTAATCCATCTAAATACTCTACACCATCTAGGACTTCTATCTCAGCAAACTAGAAGCCGTAGTTATCTCTGATTCGAGATAGTAGCTCGGATTATAGACTCTCGGGTGGATCGTCTTTGACTCGAGGAGGCCGTCGAGGTAGCCGCGATCCGTTCCGATCCTTGGAGCCCACGATGACAAGGAGGACATCGATGAAGACCCGAAGGATATGTAATGTGAGGTATAATTTCGAGACCGAGTAGTTAAACCTCATACAGTTTGCCTGTAATGGTTTAGACACGATCCGTGTACTCAAGTCCGTGTTACGAAGCTTTGATAATTGTTTTTCATATATTCCGCCTCCACTGAAACACATGGGGTGCGTGACATGGACTTACAGTGGTATCAGAGCCTACTAAACCATTACTAGCTTGTTAGCAACTTATTAAAACTTCGATCGTCGGAAAAACACGAAAACAAAACTCCGAATCCATGCAGTTTTTGTCGATTTTAAAACTGTCGAAAAAATTATTTCAGAGGTCTTAAAATTCACTCCAGGGAATTATAAGAACACTGAAGAAATACGAGTCCCTAACTCGGTTAGACAACCGCGGAAGCGCGGCGAATCCACGCGATTCGCCGCGGATCCGCGGTCGAGTCGACTCCGAGTTAGCTCGTTTTTCCACAGTATTGTTTTATTTTTGGTGTTCTGTTTTCTTGTATATTTGGTATCTACCAAGATTATTCAGAGTGCTGGTTTACATTTGGGGTGGACACGGAAAATACTTTTCGATCGAAATTTTATGTTATTTGCTAATCAGGTTTCATCTGTTCTGTTAAATGTGTCCGTAAACTTCCGCTAATTGCTATATGTCGGTTAATTGGGGGTTGCACATTTCTGTGATATTGGATTGTATATATGAACTTGTTGGATTGTCGTGGATGAATAGCCAGGGATGTGAGATGAGGTTTTTTTTTAACTTTCATTCGATGTAAATTGTAATTTGTTATAATATTATTTCGCGGGGCACATCCGGGTTGAGGTTGTAGCCACCGTTGTATTATTTCATTTACTGTTTTTGCTCCTAGGATATACCCAAGATGGGGTGCACAAACTACCGGGTACTTGGAAGTGCTAAGTGGCCTACTCACGTTGTTGAGGGAGACTGCTTCACTTCGGATACTTGGCGGGAAGTTTTCCGCACCCGTAGGGGTCTAGGGTGGGGTTTGGCTATTCATCACGACCGTGAAAACCGTCTTTTGTTGCAGGCTCAAACGAAACGCGGACTTCCTGATATATCCAATGTGTTCATCTGTGATCTGGAATGCCTATTATTGCGTCAGACGAATGTACATATCTATATATGATATCTAGTAGACGTTGCTTATGTTTTACATCCGCGCTAGTCTAGCCCCCACTCTGTCGTTAGTTAAGTAACCTAACGGGTGATGACGGGGCCCAATGGCGAATGCGGATGGCATAAGCGTACGTTGTATTTTCGTTGTTTTCTGCAATGATAGGTTTTAAATGATGGGACTGTATTACATTAATGCAAAGCAAATAAACCAAAGATAGATCGTTGGAACAAAGTTTAAAAACCACTCGCTTATTTTAAAATAGCAGATTTTTAATTGCGGAGCTTAAACCACTCCTTTTAAAAAGCTATCAGGTTCCTTCGATTATATCAAGTTCACTACATTCGCGGTTTCGCCAAAACCAGTCGTAGCCCTCCGTCGTTTCATATGAATAGTCAGTAGTATTCAAGCTATGTTTGTTGGCCTTAGTCAAGGCATAGTGATTGGTAGCTGCTGGGTGTTCATATGTAGGATAGATAGATGCGTTGGTTTGGGACAGTCGTATTACTTTGTTGGCCCTAGTCAAGGGTATATATGGGTGGGTTTAAATTAACCTGGATAATGACGGGTAGAACTTGACATGTGACTTATGATTTGTTGGCATTAGTCAAGGTCATAAGAGCATGGGGAAAAAATCCACATCGGGAGTTTATAAAGAAACTGAAACTTGCTAGTGCTGCATACCATTTGGATTTTGATAATATTGGTAGGATTCCTTCAGCATTATCAAACGATGATATTTGGGTCCCGATCTTACTGTGAGTATATGCTACTCTTCGGGAGATTTTCACTTAACGATCAATGCTATAAACCAAGTAGGTGTCTAGAACAGTGTTAGCGGGGCTACGCCTCCAGGGAAAATAGGTTATTTAATTAAGGAACTTCGCGAAAGCGTCGTAAAACCTCCCTCGAAGTACCAACACTAGCCTGGCTGAACGGTTAAGCAAGTATTGTACGGTGAGATAAGTCCTGACTAGTTCTTCTTTTATGGTTTGAGGAAGGATTCAAGAAACAGTGGGAGCCATCCTATTTAGATAAATTAAAAACCAATCTAACCTTGCAAGAGCATCGAGCTAAGTGTTTTCTTCTCTCTCTCTTAATTGCAGCGACCCTGTGACCGAGACTAGGTTACATCTAGATAATAAAATGACTGAATCTGACTATAATGACTGGCAAAGGTCTGTCCAGATGTCCATTGCCTATGACAAGCTGGACCACATCATTACTACTCTAAACCCCTCTGTCCCAGGTCCAGTTTCCACCGTCGCGGATATGGATATCCGTAAGACAAAGGAAAAAGAATGTGCGAATGCCAAGTGCCTCATGATAGCCTCAGTTGACAGTGTAAACCAGAGGTAGCACGAGAAGATGGACTTAGTTTCTATCTTCCTCCATAATAAAGTTTTATATAGAGAGCAATCTCATATCGCAAGATATAAGACCTCGAACGAATTGCTTCAAGCGAGGTTGGCTGTCGGGTCATCTGTAGGGGACAACGTCCTTATGATGACTAGCTATATTGATGAGCTCACGAATCTGGAGACCACGTTGAGAAATGAGTCATATGCTGACTTGATTCTACAGTCCCTACCTCCTACTTACGCCCAGGGGAAGAAAGTTATACTTCCAGTTGAGGGCACCCTGAAGGAAACCAGGGTGACACCCGCTCTGCTTATTGGAGAATCATTCTCTTCTGGAACCAAGGCAGATGCCAAGGGTGAGAAGAAGAAGACCTCCACAAAGCTGATATGTTGTGTCAGTAAGGTAGAAGGACAGGGAAGGGAAAATGTTTCGTGGTTAACAGTAGGGAAGGAGGGTTGTTCCTGTTGTTATGGGAAGGGGCATTGGCAGAGGGATTGCAGGGCTTCGAAAGCCAGAATTCAGGATCCGAAGCATGTTATGGCTTCGACTTTGGGTGTGTTTGTGATTGAAAACTGTATGTCAATTAACTCTACTTCCTGGGTATTAGATACCGGATCAGGATCTCATATCTGTAATTCGTTACAGGCTTTGAGAAACCGTAGAGTTATCAGGGTAGGTGATATGTCTCACAGAGTTGCGAATGGAATGAGCGTGGATGCTGAATCCGTGGGGGAATATCATCTAGGACTGACAAATGGGCAGAAATTGATTCTACGTAAATGTTTGTATGTACCTAGTTTGGCTTGTAATATCATATCAGTGTCCCTGCTTTCTAAATAGGGATATGATTTTACATTTGTAAGCGATGTCGTGCACATCCACCTAAATCAAGTTCTGATTGGGTCCGGTACATTAGAGGACGGTATATATGTATTGAATTAAGCTCAGGTTTTCAGTGTCCAGAACACACTTAAAAGAAAGTCTCCAGAAACAAATCAAGCTTTCTTGTGGCATTGTAGACTGGGTCACATCAATGAAACATGGTTGACAAAGTTACATAGAGAAGGATATTTGAATCCGTTCGAATATCAGTCTTATGCCACTTGTCAATTTTGTCTCATGGGAAAGATGACAAAGACTCCGTTCACTGGACACGGTGTAAGAGCGAGCGAGCTCTTATGACTCATACACAGCGATGTATGAGGTCCAATGTCTACAAATTCGCGAAGTGGTTATTCCTATTTCATTACTTTTACGGATGATTTCTCTAGGTATGGACATGTCTTCTTGATGAAGTATAAATCCAAGGCCTGTGAGAAATTCCGAGAATACAAGAATGAAGTGGAAAAACAAACAGGCAAAAGTATCAAGACACAAAGATTGA